>OY728119.1:1670473154-1672917321 GCA_963277665.1 Viscum album | reverse complement strand
CAAAGCTCACAGGTTTGCAGATCTCACAGGTTAGTAGCGCTCACTAGATCGCAGAGCTCTCTAAATCACAAAGCTCACACTGGTCATTGTGATTTTTCAAAGCTAAACAAGCCTTTGCAATGCACACGTCCTCTGCAGAGCCAAATTGGCCTTCACGGTGGGCCTTCCTTTCACAGAGCTCAGCTACCTCTGTGGAATCCTTTTTCTTTCATGAAGCTCCCTGGTCCATGAATCTCCTTCACAATTCGAGAGCTACTTCTCTCGAGGGGGTCGAGGCCTATTTATAGTCTATTCCACCGACTCAAGAACCTTCCACACAAAGTCAGCGCCATGTCAACTCAAATTTCAAAGTTCCAAAATTTCTGCTGAAATTCCCTCTATATCGTGAAGAACCATGGCAATTTTCAGATTGCGGAGATCGTCGTAATCATGGAGAATTCCATCAATTTCTTCGCGCTACCACTGCAAAGCTTCACCGCAATTCTCTTCAACTCTGATATTCGTGAATCTCATCATAATCATAGAGCTCACCATCAATGTTCTTCTAGTCTCAGTGAAATCCACTTCATGAATCCCATCTTCGAGAAACTCATATCTTTTGTAACGCCGCGACCCCAGTTACCCAGAGTTGGTGCATTATTGCGTAATATTGGCATAATCACAAAGATCAAGTCTCGAAAGACCAATTATTTTAGTATCCTTAAAACACTAGATAAATTCATAAGTTTTACATTACATCATAAAGTAATAAAAAACTACAACAACATCTTGTCTTCATATCCCTTCATACTATCCCTACAGGTCATTCATAATATACTTCTTCACATCCTGGAAAAATTAAAACATTGGAAGGGGTGAGCTCAGATTCTCAGTAAGGACAACAATATAGCGGAAACTTTCATAAATAAACATAAACATTTAAGTCAATGTATAACTAAAACAAAAGCCCTTTTAAACTTGAACTTCAACATAATATGGCAAAGATAAAATAAAATAATTCCATTTACTTATTCACATGGATATTCTACTAGTCGAATAATCACATTTAATATAAATAACCACTTTCATAATGATGGAATGCATAATGCCAGATTATCATAACCACATAGCCAAGACCTCGTGCCAAGACTAAAAATAAGATTTTGTCAAAACCTCATTCCAAGACACTAGTTTGTCTCATGAGACCTACTAATGCATCGAGGAGCTATAGCGGGCTCCACCCATCACTTATTAAGTCTAATGCATTCCTCATATGAACAGGTTTAAACATATCATAAACCATAGCATAATCGTATAACATAAAACATGCATAAAAGAAACATAACATTTTCACATTTCAATAACAAGATATTAATACAACACATTGATATAATATAAACATTATCAATATCAATTTCAATACCAAAATAAAAGAAAATTAAAACATGGTATTTATTTTTCATTTTAAAAAAAGTTATGGCTTATAGAGGAAGCCGAAACTCAAATAATAGTCACGGCGGCGGAGAAGTCGTTGTCATCGCATATGTAATAAAAAACATTCCTGTTGTCATTTAGTAAAAACTCTTCGTATAAAAATATTCCTTTTGAATAAAAGTAAAATTAAAAGGGGTTTATACACCGTATAAAATAAAGTTATGTATAAAACAAAATATGCCTCAGTGAAACGAGATTGAGACGAAGTCCCCTACAAATATCATTTTTAATTAAAATAAATATATTATGTGTATTCACTATAAGTACACATAAAGAAAGTACAAATACAAGATAGGACATAATAATATCATGACATAATTTGAAAGTAGGAGATTAACCCAAAGAACGGAAATTGGGTTAAGAAGTTACCTTACCTCATGTCTGAATTCACTCGACCGTTCTTCAATCTCCTAAATAATAAACTATAGTTAATATATACTTGATTAAGAACCTTTTTCAAGTTCATTATCCCTTTTATATCACTTATTACAATGTTCCGAAAATTATGTAGTCATTTAAGTTAATAACGGTCGTTTTTTCGATCTTTGGTACTTGAGTCAACAATAAACTTCTTATAATTACAAGTTGTTTATGTGGCAGAATATCCATTATCTACAGAATTATATTCATTATTTAGATATAATATATATCATATATATCCAGTATATACATTCATTCATAATATTGCGTAACATTTAGAGGTAAGAAATGAAATGCATCGTTTCTGGAGACGGTAAGTCGTACGTACGCATGAACGCTACTTTCATTTCTATTTCGTATTTAATGGAATGAAATCATAATGATATAAAGGTATATTATAATTCCAGTATAATATAATATATAATATCATTTACTCCATCCTTTATACATCCCACATATGTTATTAACGATTCAAATCACTTTGAGGGGGTGGTAGTCTGCACTTCCTAAAATGAAATTATCGTGTTTACCCATAATGGAAATCATAATGGTATGCCATAAATGAGAAATAAAGAAGAATAAGGAAAACATAAATATAATATATATCATTTATAAATATAGTTACATCTTAATGGCCACCATGAGAGGTGTTAAAAAAATATTGAACAATCAGCATTTCGTGAGGCAGAAATTCGCCAACCACAGAAACAGTATGTTCTTTAACCATTAGACGAAGGTGTGTGTAAGTGTAAATAAAATAATTCTCAAAAAACAATCCTAGTATATTGAAGATACTGGTGTTGTTATAAAATAAAGTAATAAAAAGATTTTAAGGGGTTGGAGAATCAAAATAAAACAAAATAACATAAGAGAAGACATTACCTTAAAATCGGGTAACTCTTTTTGATTTGAGCCAAAGGCTTCCTTGGGAAGACTTATGACCAAAGTGAGGCTTCTAGTAGTAATATAGGGAAGTTTAGAGAGTATTTGGTCAGACTTTGGCCGAGCCAAATGGATTTTATGGTGTGAATAAGGTGGTAGAGGTGGGGGCCTTTTATAAGAGGTGAGAAGGGGCACTCTTGGAAAGTAATGAAATGTTACATTATTATGAAGTGATTTTCGGATTTCAAAGGTCCCACAATTATATATTTCTAGTATAAGGTGATAAGGGTTCTAAATATACTCATCCAATTGGTTTTTGAAAAGTTTAAGTCTTATATTTTATATTATCTTTTCATTTTATTTAAATCGTTAATTAATGAGGTAATTGCTGCATCATCATGGTGTCATAAAAATTTTAATTTATTTAATGTCTAAAAATTATATAAAAAATATCATGATGTAGGAAATATTTTTAGATTTTCAATTAATATTTATAGTCGAAAAGTTAAAATATATAACCTCATGTAATAATTGTTTTAGTAAAACAACACATGTTTGTGACAATTTTATTTTTACTTTAAATAAAAAGTTATTAATGTCATTTTCTTACCCAAGTGGCTCCATGGGGTCCCCAAGTTGACCCATGGATTGTCTTGGTCGGCCATGACTCATCAAATAAGTGTAGGAAAGTTTTAAAGGTAATTTCATATTATTATAATATTATATTTACCTTAAGTTACACTAATTACCTTTAATCACGATTAATGGAACTTAAAAGTTACTATTCACCAAAAATTATTTTAATCCCATTGAACCCCATTTTACTTCCTAATGACAACCATGTATGTCAGATTTTTTAAATTCAATACACAGAATTGGTAATGTTTCATTTACATGAAAAATTAGTTTTTAAACTACCACTTAGTGGTTTCACTATTCATCAAAAATCGAAATTTTTCAGAACAACACCAAAAATTAACCCTAAGCTATATTTGATATTCCTAATTCAAAAATTATGTCTATTTTAAAAAATTAAAAACATATAAGTTGAATTAATTAATTTAATAATTAATTCCCGTTGTCACAACAAATAGCGTGTTTTTAAGAAAGAATAGCAATCAAAAGATTGACAGTTGTTTATGTCCAATTTCAAAGTGAAATTAATTCTAATGACCACCATTGGATAAAATGGTAAAAATATATTCTAATTACATTTTATAACCACTCAATTGTATAATTTATCACTATAAAGTATTTTGATTAAAAAATTTGTTTTTAAGTATTTTTCACTATTCATCAAAAATTGGAAGTTCTCAGAAAAATACCAAAAATTCAACATAGGCTAATTTATATATTCTGAATCCAAAAATGAAGTCCATTTTGAAATAAAAAATTTATATAATTTCAAAAAGTGGGTATTACTATTCAAAACTGCTACTTTTATTGGTCGTGGTGTGTTAGAATCTCGAACTTGCGTACAATGCAAGCTATTGCATTATTGAAAGAGAAGCGTATCGTGAAAGATTGGGGTGTTACATTCTCCCCTCCTTCAATAAATTGTGTCCTCGCAATTTGAAAATGTTCTTTGAAAATAAAAGGTTGAAAATAGAAAATACCTTTGTGGAAAACCCACATCGGAAATAGGGTTAATAAAAATATAACATTAAAAGAAAGAAAGAGAAGTACAAAGGTCACCTGAGATAGCCCATACTAAGATTCTATGAAAATATGGATATGGAGGGGAAAAAACCATCAAGGTCTGATGGAGAGTTGTTTAAAACTGGATTCGGAGAAAGTTAACTACAAGAAAATCGCAAACTTGTGATTGTTTAAACGGTCATTGATTCCCTATTTGGAAAAGTTAACCAACAACATTTTTGTTTTAAGTTACCTTTCATCAAGTTGAGGAATTTATTTAGGAGATTTACTAAGAATGTAAGGAAATATACTTACTTGTCATGTAGACTTTCATTCTTTAATAAATTTTTACCAAAAACCCATCTTTCACTCCAAAAGGTAATAGAACTCAAAAATATTCTATTTATCATAATTGTATAAGGTTCCAAATATTAACACATACCATTTAGATTAGGAAAACTATTTGGTAATAACCAGGGAATTCTTGTAGGCTAGTGGTAGGTAATAAAGGCATGCCGCACTATGGTTGTGGGTTCGATTCCTATAGCTTTGTCCGACGCGACGGGTTATCCCCCAACCTACAGGTTGTCCTTTTCCTAAAACTATAGTATTATAATATTCCAAAAATAATCTTCAGAAATGTTTTAACCTTAAACAATACTATCCAAAGTTCAACTTAATCCATTCCAACCTTTATTGTTATCCAAAATACCTCTGTCCAGACTTTCTCTAAAAGGTCTCTAAATTACGAAATCAATTGTAACATCAGATTCCCCAAACAAAGTAAAGTTTCTCTTATTGTCACATACTAAAAATATAATTACCTTAATCATATTAAAACCTTAATGAAAACAAAAAAGTACTACAGTAAAATCCTTATATATATCACATTATTCTTATAACCAGAATATAATCCTTGAGTCCAAAAGCACCAATACATTAATTCTTCCAATTCAACTCTAGTAACAACATAAGATTGTCCTTGATCCCTTGGACTTTTCTGAGGTAATTTTCCCTGACACTTAGGACATTCATTTGCATAATGCCCCATTTCTCTACAATTGTAGCATTAAACATTGATAGCATCTTTCTTTCCCTTGCAATCACGAGCCTGATGACCTTTTTCTCCACATTTATAACAAACTCCCATTCCTTTTAGGCAAGTATCGAGATGATTCTTCCCACAATTATCACATAATGGAAAATCATTCTTTCCCTTTTTCCCTTTATCTGTCTCTTGTTCCACTGTTCTCTTATTCTCTTTCTTTACTTTATTGTCATAAGATTTAGAGAATTCATTTTTTGTCTTGATAGAACACAAGACAATATCTTCATACGTTGAGAAAGATTGTGATACTAAACCTCGACAGATAAATGGTTTTAACCCATCAAAGAAACGATCAATATTACTTCTTGGGTTACGTATATAATCTGTAGCATGCCTCGCTAACCTTGTAAAGTTAGCCTCATACTTTGCGACATTCTCATCCTCCTTCTGCCTCAGACTCAGAAATTGCCTTTCCATATCTGCTCGATGGTCATGTGGAAAGTATTTTTCTAAGAAAATTTCCTTAAACTCCCTCCATTCCATACTTGATACTTCTTCATCTTCCTTTGTGTTTTGAATCAGCGACCACCATTGATCGACATCCCTAGTGAGGTGATAAACCTCCATGACAACCTTCTCCCTTTTGCTACTCCCCAAGGTGTGGAATATTTTCTCTAAGGAGTTTATCCATTTCTCAGCTACTAATGGATTTGTACCCCCATTAAATGTTGGCGGTTGTTGCCTCATGAAGTGGTCTAACATTGATCCTCCACATTGTGGATCAGGGTGCTCCATACGAGTAAGGTTATTATTAATAACCTGAGTGAGTTGTCCCAGTATGGTGATAAGTTGATCAGCACCAGTTTTATCTCCAACTCCACAATAATTATCTTGATCAAGAGAGCAATCCCTACACAGAGTGCGTGCATTCATACAGTTTCCATTCCTCCCACTAGGCTCCATTTCTAAACAATGGCATAAACTAGATTAGTTTATGAATCAAAATACATAATTTCATACTTGTAAAACACTTAACATAAATTGTACTTTAATCATAAAAATGTTTTCTTTGAGGAAGTATATACTCATAAACCCTTCATAATGGTTTGTAAAGAAAATGAGAATTATCCTAAGCATATCCTCCAGGAGTGTTGTAACCAAGAGTGTAGCAAGGGCCGTTGTTGTGCACCAGTTCTCGTTCGAGTCTAGCTCAAAGCGGTGTTTTCGGGTTTTACCCCTAGGTACATCTGTACCAGAGATGCCTCTACCTGCTCGTATCCAGACAGGAATTTATTGCTCGGAAAACTCACAAAATCTCTATAATACCAAAATTCTAGGAAGATCTTCTATAATAATCCTCAATGTCTATCTTAGGTCTATGTGCTCTAATCAGAGTTTATCTAAATCTAGATTCCAAAGTTATTACTAAAATGCCTCTGATACCAACTGTAACGCCCCGACCCCAGTTACCTAGAGTCGGTGCATTATTTCGTAACATTGGCATGATCACAAAGATCAAGTCTCAAAAGACCGATTAGTTTAGTAGCCTTGAAACACTAGATACATTCATAAGTTTTACATTACATCATAAAGTAATACAAAACTATAAGAACATCTTGTCTTCATATCCCCTCATACTATCCCTGCAGGTCATTCATAATATACTTCTTCACATCCTGAAAAAATTAAAACATTGGAAGGGGTGAGCTCAGATGCTCAGTAAGGATAACAATATAGCGGAAGCTTTCATAAATAAACATAAACATTTAAGGAAATGTATAAATAAAACAAAATCCCTTTTAAACTTGAACTTCAACATAATATAGAAAATATAAAATGAAATAATTCCATTTACTTATTCACATGGATATTCTACTAGTCAAATAATCACATGCAATATAAATAACCACTTTCATAATGATGGAATGCATAATGTCAGACTATCATAACCATGTAGCCAAGGCCTCCTGCCAAGACAAAAAATAAGATTTTGTCAAGGCCTCGTGCCAAGACACTAGTTTGTCTCATGAGACCTACTGATTCATCGAGGAGCTATAGCGGGCTCCACCCGTCACTTATTAAGTCCAATGCATTCCTCATATGAACAGGTTTAAACATATCATAAACCATAACATAATCGTATAACATAAAACATGCATAAAGGAAACATAACATTTCCACATTTCAATCAGAATATATCAATACAACACATTGATATAATAAAAACATTATCAAGAGCATTTTCAATACCAAAATAAAAGAAAATTAAAACATGGTATTTATTTTTCATTTTAAAAAAAATTATGGCTTATAGAGGAAGCCGAAACTCAAATAATAGTCACGGCGGCGGAGAAGTCATTGTCACCGCATACGTAAGAAAAAACATTCCTTTTTTCGTTTAGTAAAAACTCTTCATATAAAAATATTCCTTTTGAATAAAAGTAAAAGTCAAAGGGGTTTATACACCGTATAAAAGAAAGTTATGTATAAAACAAAATATGCCTCAATGAAAGGAGATTGAGACAAAGTCCCTTACAAAGATCATTTTTAATTAAAATAAATATATTATGTGTATTCACTATAAGTACACATAAAGAAATTAAAAATACAAGATAGGACATAATAATATCATGACATAATTTGAAAGTAGGAGATTAACCCAAAGAACGGAAATTGGGTTAAGAAGTTCCCTTACCTCGTGTCTGACTTCACTCGATCGTTATTTAATATTCTAAATAATAAACTAGAGTTAATCTATACTTGATTAAGAACCTTTTTCAAGTTCATTATACCTTTTATATCACTTATTACAATGTTAGGAAAATTATGTAGTCATTTATGTTAATAACAGTCGTTTTGTCGATCTTTGGTACTTGAGTCAACAATAAACTTCTTATAATTACAAGTTGTTTATGTGGAAGAATATCCATTATCTCCAGAATTATATTCATGATTTAGATATCATATATATCATATATATCCAGTATATACATTCATTCATAATATTACATAACATTTAGAGGTAAGAAATGAAATGCACCGTTCATGGAGACGGTAAGCCGTACGTACGCATGAACGCTACTTTCATTTATATTTCTTATTTAATGGAATGAAATCATAATGATATAAAGGTATATAATAATTCCATTATAATATCATATATAATATCATTTACTCCATCCTTTATACATCCCACATATTTCATTAATGATTGAAATCACTTTGAGGGGGCGGTAGTCCGCACTTCCTAAAATGAAATTATCGTGTTTACCCATAATGGAAATCATAAAGGTATGCCATAAATGATAAATACAGAAGCATAAGGAAAACATAAACATAATATATATAATTTATAAATATAGTGACATCTTAATGGCCACCATGAGAGGTGTTAAAAGAAGATTGAACAATCATCGTTTCGTGAGGCAGAAATTCGCCAACCACAGAAACAGTATGTTCTTTAACCATTAGACGAAGGTGTGTCTAAGTGTAAATCAAATACTTCTCATAAAAACATCCTATTATATTTAAGATATTGGTTTTGTTACAAAATAAAGTAATAAAAAGATTTTAAGGGGTTGGAGAATCAAAATAAAACAAAATAACATAAGAGAGGACATTACCTTAAAATCGGGTAACTCATTTTGATTTGAGCCAAAGGCTTCCTTGGAAATAATTCTGCCCAAAGTGAGGCTTCTAGGAGTAATAGAGGGAAGTTTAGAGAGTATTTGGGTAGAGTTTGGCCGAGCCAAATGTCTTTGATGGTGTGAATAAGGTGGTAGAGGTGGGCGCCTTTTATAAGAGGAGAGGAGGGACACTCTTGGAAAGTAATGAATGTTACATTATTAGGAAGTGATTTTCAGATTTGAAAGATCCCACAATTATATATTTCTATTCTAAGGTGATAATGGTTCTAAATATACTCATCCAATTGGTTTTTGACAAGTGTAAGTCTTAGATTTTACATTATCTTTTCATTTTATTTAAATCGTTAATTAATGAGGTAATTGCTGCATCATCATGGTGTCATAAACCTTTTAATTTATTTAATGTCTAAAAATTATATAAAAAAATCCATGATGTAGGAAATATTTTTAGATTTCCAATTAATATTTATATTCTAAAATTTAACTTATATAACCCCATGTAATAATTTTTTTAGTAAAACAACACATGTTTCTGACAATTTTATTTTTACTTTAAATAAAAAGTTATTAATGTCATTTTCTTACCCAAGTGGCTCCATGGGGTCTCCAAGATGAACCATGGATTTTATTGGTCGGCCATGACTCATCCAATAATTTTAGAGCAATTGTAAAGTTAATTTCATATTATTATAACATTATATTTACCTTATGTTACACTAATTACCTTTAATCGCGATTAATGGAACTTAAAAGTTACTATTCACCAAAAATTATTTTAATCCCATTGAACCACATTTTACTTACTAATGAAAACCATGTATGTCAAATTTTTTAAATTCAATACACAAAAGTGGTAATGTTTCATTTACACGAAAAATTAGTTTTTAGACTACCACTTAGTGGTTTCACTATTCATAAAAAATCGAAGTTTTTCAGAACAAAACCAAAAATTAACCCTAATCTATATTTGATATTCCTAATTCCAAAATGATGTCTATTTTACAAAATTCCAAACATATGAGTTGAATTAATTAATTTAATAATTAATTCCCCCTGTCACAACAAATAGCGTGTTTTAAAGAAAGAATATCAATCAAAAGATTGACAATTGTTTATGTCCAATTTCAAAGTGAAATTAATTATAATGACCACCATTGGATAAAATGGTAAAAATATATTCTAATTACACTTTAGAACCACTCAATTGTATAATTTATTACTACAAATTATTTTGATTAAAAAAGTTGTTTTTAAGTATTTTTCACTATTCATCAAAAATTGGATGTTCTTAGAAAAATACCAAAAATTCAACATAGGCTAATTTTGATATTCCGAATCCAAAAATGAAGTCCATATTGAAATATAAAATTTATATAATTTCAAAAAGTGGGTATTACTATTCATAACTGCTACTTTTATTGGTCGCAGTGTGTTGGAATCTCGAACTTGCGTACAATGCAAGCTATTGCATTATTGAAAGAGAAGTGTATCGTTAAAGCTTGGGGTGTTAAACATTTTCCATATTTTGATGAGATATTCAAGGAAATACACTTTTCTCAATGCTCACCAAATCCCAAATTTTGGACCCAAAATTTTGGAAAACACTAGAAAACGACGCCACCTTGTATCTATTATTTTGTACCACCTCCAGATATTCTATTCCTTTATCATGGTTTCTTTGTCAAAATGGATTGTCAAAACCATCTATGGAACTCGACAATTCCCCATGAAATTATACTTTTTCAACAAACAAAATCCGCCCAAAAATATTGCAACGTTACCTTGATGGATTTTTTCCCAACAATCTTCCCCTTTGGGTTTGTTGACAACTCTTCTCATAACAAGTCATTATACATTTATACCTCATTGAAGCTCCTTCCATCATCAACCACCATTTGCCTCTTACGATTTTGATAGAGACCAAAGATTCACTCACCACATACTCTAAGCCCAAATGAGCAATGCTCAACGTGAGAAACAATAACACTATGAATAGTTTATCAATGAATCACTTCATTTCTGACCCCAATTGTTGATACCATACAGATACCAATAAACTGCTTTCTTCATAAACCTCATCTATCATGATATCTAATCTTTGATCACTCACTTCAAGCATCGTCATATTTAAAACTCTCCCCCTATCTCATTGCCCCCTATCTCACTACTCCACCTATCAGCTTGTCCCTGTGTCTTCATGAAGACATTTTCTCCCCCTCAAAGAACCACACCAATCTCCCCCTTTTCCCACAAACCCGAAGGTCACTCCTTTGTGGTCTGTAACATTGGAAAGAACACATATTATCACATTAGGGGAAAACACACCATAACTCAGGAGCGGGGGATCCACAGCCACACTTTTTCAAGTGCGGGGAGTCGACTGAACTCCTAGAACCAGTCGATGCCTCTAAAAAGATTCCTTGGGTATGGCCTTTGTCAGAATGTTTGCAACCTGTAGTTCTATAGGTACATACTCCAACTTCAGAGTTCCCAGTTCAACATTTTCTGTGATAAAATGATAGTTTATCTCAATGTTATTTTTCCTTGAGTGATGGATGTGATTTTTGCTAAGATTTATAGAACATGAGTTATCTCACTGGATTCCAATTGAATACTTTGCTTTAACACCCATATCATCATGTTTCTACTTCATCCATAATAATTGTGTGCATGCTTGAGTGGCCACAATATACTCAGATTCCAAAGTGCTTAATGAAATTAAATCTTGTTTATTCCTTATCCAAGAAATACACAATCCACCAAGATAGAAAGAACCACATGACGTTGATTTCTTATCATCCACTGAACCATCCCAATCTGCATCTTTATATCCCAACAACTCTTGCTGAGATTTTTCATTATACATCAAAAAAAAATCCACAGTTCCTTTGATATACTGAAGTATTATTTTCACTATAAGCATGTGGATTTCCTTGGGATTTCTTTGATATCGTGCTACTTGACATATGGTGAAAACAATGTCAGGTCCTATCATTTTCAGGTATAGTAAACTCCCAATAATATACATATATTCTATGATATTAACTTCTTTTACATTATCATCTTTTAATAATTTCATCCGGGTAGTAACTAGAGACTTCATCTCATTGTGATTTTCCATTCCAAATATTCTCAGAACCTCCTTGGAATATTTGGATTGTGAAATGAAAGTGTCATTCCTTCCTTGTGAAACCTATAAACCAAGGAAAAATTTCATCTCACTAATCATTGACATTTCGAACTCACTTTTCATAAATTTAGAAAATTTCTGCACTGAGATTCATCTGATCTTACAAATATTATGTCATCGACATAAACCAAAACCATCATCCTTTGATTACTATCATTGTTGAAATAGATATTGTAATTAACTCCACCACGCTGGAAACCAAGCTTCTTCAAATACTGATCAAGCCTTGAGTACCATGCTCTTGGTGCTTGTTTCAGCCCATATAATGCCTTCTTCAGCCGAAAAACCTTGTTATCATCCTCATAAATGAGAAAACCATTTGTATACTCGATATACAGTTCTTCTTCAAGAACCTCATTCAAAAATGATGACTTGACACCCATATGGAACACTTTGAACTTCTTTTGCATTGTGATGGCCAAGAATAATCTGATTGTTTCCAGACTTTCCACAGGTTAAAATGTCTCATCAACATCTATACCCTCTATCTGGGAGTATCCTTTTAACACTATTCATGCTTTGTTTTGAATCACTATTCTATATCCATTCATATTTTTGTGATGGACCCATTTAGTCTGGATGACATTCTTATCTACTGGCCTCAAAACAATCTCCCACGTCTGGTTCTTCTCAATATGATCTAGCTCTTTATTTATAGCCTAAACCTAGTTTTCATCTTTATCTGCATCAGAAATGCATTTAGGCTCTACGTGAGATTGGAAAGATGTATGATATAGTGATTTCATTCTTCTTGTCTGAACTGGAGCTGATTCATCACCAATTATATTCTTCCTATTAATTTCAGATCGACTCCTTGGCTTCTATGTAGATATGAATTTTACTTCCTCATGCTCATCATCTGTATCTTCTTCTAAATCAGCATCAGCCACTTCTTCCCCTCACATGTTTCTTTCCTATTCATCACATTCATCAATAAAATGTTTACTGTGTTGTTGACCATTCTCTTCATTTTTCACAATAGTGGCATCATTACTCTCAACTACTTTTCACATCCTCTTGGTAAAACATTTTTATGATTTTCTTTTTCCCAAGAATCTAAGGAATATCCCCTCATCTCCACATGACTCAAATTTCATATGTTTCTCCTTGTTGAGTATAAAGCACTTACTTCCAAAGATTTGAAAGTATTTCACTATTGGTTTCTTTCCATACCACATCTCATATGGAGTCTTTCCTTCCTTCGAACACAACAGAGCTCTATTAGAAATGTAGACTGATGTTAACACTCCTTCCTTCCAGAACTTTTCTGGTTCGTCCTTTTCTATAAGAATAATTATGGCCATGTTGTTGGTGATTTATTTCTCCCTTAAACCACTCCATTCTATTTGGGAGTTCTCACTAAGGAAACTTGATGCCTTATCCCATGTTTCTCAAGATAGTCTTCCACCTGAATTATTGTGATTTCTATACCATCATTAGTACGAAACTTCATAATTTTCTATCCAATCATCCTTTCACACTCCCTCTAGTACTAATTTAAGCATATAAACACATCATAATTGTGGGAAATAACAAATACCAATTCCATTCTACTATATTCATCAATGAAAATAATGCATTACCTATTTCCATCAATTTATTTTGGTGTGATAGGCTCACAAACATCAGCATGCGCCAATTTGAGCACTCTTGTTGACTTCTTTTTTTATTATACATCTTTTTAATGATCTTCCCTTATTGGCATGAATCACATGTATGAGTACGATCCCATGATATCTTAGGGAGGTCTCTACCCGCATCACACTTTACCAATTCTTCTAGGGATAGCTAGCATAGATGACCAAATCATTTATTCCACAACTTTTTTTCTTCCTCTCTAGATAAAAAACATATATGTTCTTCTCCACTTACTATGTAGAGATTCCCCTTTGTTTTTTTCTATTTAGGATCACTGTACCATCTCTTCCCTTGATGACACACGTCTTCTTAGTAAACCGTATTGAATTCCCTGACTTAGATAGTTAACTAACTTTGAGAAAATTGTGACCGAGAACTTCTACAACTAGGACATCAACACGTATTATTTATTGTCCCCCAAACCTAGTCTTTCCCGATCCAATTATCTTCAGGTCTTCACTGTTTCCAAACTTGAAAACTTTTTCTTTATCATATTTTATGCTTGTAACCAGATCCTTATTGTCCGTCATGTGAGACGTGAAACCACTATCAAGGATCTATACACCAGAATGGTCTGATGCTTTAAGGGAAATTTTAGAAACCAATGACTTCTCTACACTCTTCTTCTTGGTCCATATTTTTGTCTTCACACTCATCATAGATTGAGACTTATGATCTTTCTCAAATTATGATGGACTTACTTCATCTTGCAAAGCTACAAACCTATTTTTCATTTTCAACTCACCTATTGGTTCATTGATCTACTGCTTACGAACATTTTGATTCTTCTTTGGAACATTCCTCAGTATGATCGATGTGAAGTATCTAGCCATGTGCCAAAATTATCCACACCAAAAATAGTGTCCTTAGAAATATGTTCTAGAGAACTATTCTCTGTTTGGATGTCACCTCTATTCGTTTTCCCTTCGGTATCTCTTAGCTATTTAACACACATTATGTGAGTATCTCCTCTTTCCATAGCAATAACACCAGATGAAAGGTGCATTCCTGCATGTCACTTCTATACTGTGAGTTGTCCCTTGGGTTCTTTGAATTTTCTGATTCTGCTTTGTACCCACATAAATTTTCATCCTCAAAATGGGTGCGTGTAGTGTGACTTCATCCTTGATTGATTTCTCTTTTTGATCAAGCCCCAAATCATCCTTAACATTTAAGCTCGATTGCTAATTCTTTCCTACTAAATTAATAGGATCCTCTTTCATCTTTTCAGTCTTCTTAATGATCTTCTTTCCCAATAAAGTGCTATGAGCTGGAATTTTTTCTTGATCCTTAAATTTTTGTCACATACTGATAAATTCCTCTTCAAACGCTTCGATATTATTGATGTGAACTTTCAAAGTGTTATTCAATACATTATTCTTTATATTCTTCTCTTCAACCTTGATTTTATACTCACTTACCAATTTGGATTTCTTTAGTGATTATGACTTGAGTTTCTTAATTTATTCCATTAGCTCAGACTTTTCTTCTTCTTGCCGTTACATGTAGAGTTTGGCATCACAGAAAAATTTGTTGGATTTCTTTGTTTTGTCTCTCTAAACATCTATCTCTTTGATAGTGGCTTCTAACTCAACTTGCATATCAATTCTTCCTTCAACTTCTTATTCTTCATCAATGTCGGCTTCTTCCTTTTCCTGAGCACTATCGACAATAGCCACCATAGCATTTTCTCTATGATCTTTCAAATTTTAAAATTTCTTAATCTCTTCAACCTCAGACTCATCTGAACTGTCAAATTCTTGTGAAAGAAGATTATTATTATTGAAGAAATTTCTCTTGAACTATTTCTTCCCTTTCACATTGGTTGAAGACTTCTTATTGAGAATTTAAACTTCATCGTCATCATTATCATCATCTTGAAACTTTTTGGGGAACCTTACCACAAGATGAACAACCTTTCCACATATAAAGCATGCTAGTGGAAGTTTCCCTTTAAACTTTCTTTTTCCTCTTTGCGTATTTGAAGAAAAGAATGACATTAACTCATCTATCTCTTCTTTTTCCCTATCTCTCACTTGATACTCATGCTTCTACTGAGATTGACATTCAGTCAAGGCATATGCCACATTTTATTTTTTGAGAACTCTACTTACTGTAACTTCACCCCTCTGAGAAAAATTCCTCAAGAGGTGATACTTTCGAAGTATGTGTTTTTTCCATTGGTGCGACTTTGACACTTTTACAAGATCCATGAGATGATCTTTACTACTAGTCACCACATTAAGCTTCTGGACAAAGTTTCTTATCCAAGTGGAAACCTTGGCTGCATCAAAATATGATATATACTCAAACTCCATTGTATAATCAATGACAACTGGTTGTTTTGAACTCTTACAACTCACAGCTCCTCCGTTGATAACCTTAATAGCAGACCAATATTGTTCTTCTAGATCATCTTGACATCTGCCTACCATGCTCAATGTGCATACAAAATTATGTCTAGTACATAATATGACATACATTATTTCTCAATCCCATCTTGGATTGTTCCATACTAAACCTCTTTAGTATCTGGTCAATATATTTATTTTGACATAGCCTAAACAACATCTTGGATCTATTATGAATGATCTTGATCCCTAGAATATAGGTTGCTTCATTTAAGTCCTCATTGGATAAACACTTGTTTAACCAATCCTTAATAGACAGTGAGATAGGTATGTCATTTCTAATAAGTAATATGTCCTCAACAAATAATACTAGGATAACTACCACATTCCCACTAAACCTCTTATAAACACATGAATCACATTCATTATTAATGAAACCAAATTTTTTTATAGCTTCATCGAATCGAATGTTCCATGACATAGATGATTTTTTCAATCCATAAATAGATCTCTATAACTTGCATATCCTTTTGGGATCACTTGAAGTTAAAAACCCTTCTGGTTGTGTCATGTAGACAACTTCTTGAAGGTTCCTGTTAAGGAAATCTATTTTGACATCCATCTGTCAAATTTCATAGTCATGGTAAGTTTCTATATAAAGTAAAATTATGATGGATTTAAACATAAAAACTGGTAAAAAAAATTCATCATATTCAATTCCTTGAAATTGTTTAAACCCTTTAGCCACTAGCCTTGCTTTATTGGTATTTAATTTACCTTCCATGTCTAGTTTACTCTTGAATACCAATTTTCATCCTACGAACTTTACATCAACTGACACATCGACCAGAATCCAAACCACTGATGTCAAAGTCATGTGATGCAATAAGAAGAAAAGGCTACTTGGGGATGCGGCGTGAGGCACAACTAAGGCGCATGTGAACATAATTAATTATATACAATTTTTGACAAAATTTTAAACTTAAAACCCCAAAATTCAATCAAAAAAATACAAATTAAAATACATACTGATAATTTATAACCAAAATCATAATCAAATAATCAATCCTTAAGAACCAAAAGATCATACACATGATACATTGACCCCATCACACTGTCTTATGCCCACTAATTTAATTCATATATTGGTTTATGGTTTCTTCTTTTAATCACACACAATCATACCCCATTTATTTATCATAAAAAATATAATAAAAAACTTTTCAATAATCATTAATTCACAAAACATCAAATAAATGTGACAAGACATCTCTGGTTACTAGGAACTCGCGATGGAAGTAAGGACTCCAGTTAGGCACGAGCCACACTGGACATAGGGGGTTGTGTGTTCCGCTTGCCTTCAATCGAGAAGGAGGTTGGTGTAGGATCTGAGTCTGATAGGGGCGGCGACCACAGTGATCGTGGTGCCGGTGGCTGTGAGTGATGAGGTCAGTCAAAGAGGCATCTACAATAGGAAGGTAAAACCATAGATTCTTTCACCACAGATCTCTACCATCTTTCTATACCCCCCAATCTTCACCACTCATTGCCCCTGATCCCAGTGGCCACTTGTGTTCCTTACGACGCTTGGTTCTTTAAGCGCCACTTGGTTTGGCATGCGAGGCATGTGCCTTTGGATCACCTCGGTGAGGTCTCACCACCTCACCAATATTGAGGCGCACCAGGTGTGTCTCACCTCTCCTCACACCAAGGTGTGCTGAGGCGTGCTCCTTTGACTACATTGATCCAGAATTAGTTCTAATACATGAAATTCTTTTCAGAATTCATGGATTCTTACTATATTCTCCTTATGAACTCTCTAATGCCTTTTATTGAAAATAGGTTCATTATTGTAAACCAATAATGAGTCACCATCTTCGGTGACTATAGAATCATCTCTCTGTTTCTGTTACAACTCTAGTGTTGATGTGTAGTGCTTATGTTTTAGGAATTACTTCTTGCACATTGACCTATGAAATCTGTTCCTATAACAACTCTTGTGTATCTTGAGCATCAACTTCATAGAAGTTAATATTTCTCCCACTATCCTTTTTGAGGATGTTCTCCTTCTCAAGAAAGATAACTTGTCTGGTGATAATCACTTTCTTGACTGAGGAGTTTCATAGGTATTCATTTGTTTCCATAGGATACCCTATAAAGATACACTTTGTGATCCATGGTTCCATTTTGATTCTTGAAAATACCTTAATAAACTCCTCACAACCCCATACGTTTATGTGACCAAATGAGTTTCTTTCCACTTCATAACTCAAAGGGAATTCCGTTTTCTGATTTAGTTGGTACTCGGTTTAATTAATATATATGCTGCAGTTTGTAATGAATATTTCCAAAATAATAATGAAAGATATGTATGACTCATCATTGACCTTATCATGTCTAACAAGGTATGGTTCCTCTTTTCTATAACACTATTTGACTATGGTGTGTAAGGTGGAGTGAGTTTAGATGGAATCAAAAACTTCCATAGAAATTTGATAAACTCTTGGTTAAGACATTCACTAACTCGATCAAATTGAAACTTATTTATCTTATTTCTAAGTCAATTCCCTACTTCATTTTTTAATTCATTGAATTTATTAAAAGACTCAGACATATACCTCATTAAAAGTTATGAAGTACGAAAACCCACCTCTAACTTCTATTGGAAATGGCCCACACACATCAGTGTGTACCAATACTAAAAGACATGTGGTCCTTTCACCCTGTCCAATGAATGGTGGTTTGGTCAATTTTCCTTATAAACAATCATGGCATATTTTAAGTGGCTTCTCCTCAAAAGAGTCTAAATATCCATCTTGACAAAGCTTTTTCAAACACTTCTTGTTTACAAGACCAGGACAGTGATGTCATAGCTAGGTGTTATATGTGTCATGTGAACATGATTCATTATCTATTTTCAATACTTTATTTTCATAATTTAATACATAGAACACTATTTAAATGTATCATACCATAATATATGTTGTCTATATAAAAGAAACAACTTTTATTTTTAAATTTGAAAATAAAACCATCTGTATCTAGAAAGGATACATAAATTTTGTTCTTGGTAATAATTGTTATATAATAAAAATCTCTTAAAACTAATATCATTCATGTTGAAAATGAATGGTGGTATCCTTCAATGGATAAAGCAGCCAACTTTGCACCATTGACAACTCGCAAATCCACCTCTTCTCTAAAAATATTTTGGAATCTACTTGGTTCATGCATTTGGATAGAGATTTGAGCACCACAAGCTATATCTAATAACCAATGTGTAAATATTGAACGATTACACTCAATAATGAATGCGCCTTTAGCTTCCCCTTGCTACTAGGTGTATTTCCTCTTTTAGTGGTCTTTCTTCCCACATGCAAAACATACTACTTCGTTTTCCTTACCCTACCTCTAGATCTTCTTATTCTTGTAAGAACTGTGCTCGAGACCTTTATATTTTTTATGATTCTTGATCCCCTTCACCTTGTTCTTCATTTTCTTATTCACCATATGGACCGCAATTTTGTCATTCCCCATGCCCTTATCAACTTGGAAAATTTGAGTAAGATGTTATGAAAGACTCTTATCGTTATTTATCATTTTATAAATAACAATAAAATTGTATAATGACTTGGGTAGTGATGAAATTATGAGATCTGTGTGCAACTCATCTCAGAATTTATTTCCTAAGATGTCTAAGCAGTCATTATAGCCAATAAGCATCCTATGCCACTCTTAGAAATTTTTACCGGTGAGAAGGTATTTCTTCTCAAGTATGGATCATAGTGATATGTTTGAAGTCATGTTTATTTCCATTTCTACAAATATAATAAGTAGAGTTTTAGTACTTTTTCTGATAAAATTTAGACAAACAAATTGATATTATATTGATTAATCTCCCATTGTTTTATCGATACCCAATATTCCTCACCATTGGCTTCGGAATATCATGTTTCTTAGAAATTCTAATGGAGAATATTCATATTCCCCTTCTCATCTCTTCAACTTTGGACAGTCAAGAAACCAAAAGGGTTCTAGATAGACATTCCAAATGCCCACTGCATTAACTCACAATTCCTTGATATGTTGAGTGGGATCCCCAATCATGAAATTCTGAAATCCTTAAATTGGATTTCTTCAACCTTTGCCTCAGTTACACCAAGCCTTGTTTTGGAAGTCAACCCTTGATGTGAATTAAGTTATGTCAACCCAAAACTTCATGTTTGAATTCCTCGATAATTGAAAGCACCCTAATTTTGGGTGATCAAACACTTTGAACTATGGTTCAATTTTAACTAATGTAGTGGAAGGCTATATTTAATTAATATATATAATTGAGTGATTTTATCTTTTATGCATAAATTTTAGATTATTATCTTTATTACATGCTTGTTAATATTAAGTGGATTTAATTAAGTGATTAATCATGTCTTACATATTGTTTACACATAAGTCCATTTATTTTAGTCCAATGTTTCTTGCTTGTTAATTTATTAATTCATGTGATCGTAAAAAAACATCCATAGTGAAATAACAATGAAATTTGATAGAAATAAAATAATAAAGTGGTATTATCATGATATTTTACTTATGGTAAATTTATCTAGTGGATAAACTAACCGTCCACCTCGAGGAAGAATACCTTCAACCATTTATGGTTCATGTTGCAGCTTTCCATCTGTCCACCTATGTATCTCTCTTAGATTGGTTTCACCTTGGATCCAAACTTGAACCACCTCCACTATCTTAAGAGATCCATCTATTTCATATTTTATTAATCACACACAGGTGAGAGTAACCAAAATATTGGTTAATGGGTTTATATAAAAGAACCCATGGACACACCGACCCTTATATAATGAGTGAAGATATGATATGCAGACCAACTATTTAATTTAACAACAAATTAAGAAACATCAATCACATAAAAAGGTCTATTCTAGGATCATGATCATATACATACTTGCAACAAATTATGCATTTAATAAAATAAACATTCAATTCTAATTTTTTTTATTTAAGATAATTCCCACTTGAATTAATTAATTATCTTATTTAATTAATCAATTATTTGATGTTAATTCACATCCAAATATTATTGATATTCTTATCCATCATAATTTTAAAAAAAACTAAATAAACTTATTTAAAATTAACCATGTACAAAAAAAATGTACCTTGGGGAAACACAGTGAATACCCATCTGAATTACACAATCTTTATTATACTCGTATACCGTTTACTCTTGCAACAAGTGGCATAAAAAACTTGTTGTGTAATTTCATGGTGTTTACTATCAACTTAATAACCACACAGAACACGTGGTTTTTACCTAGCGTGGTATGGTTCAATGCATGTAGAGTAATAATTGTAATACGACTTATACATGATATATAGATCTGAACATTATGCCGAAATTAATTAGAAATTTATATATATAACCCGTCACATGGAATATACTATCAACTTAAAGACCACACTGAACACATGTTTATAAAGTTTAATAGTATAATAAATTAATTTTTAATTCTATGTAATTTGGTAAAGTACACGGGGTGTACATTTCAGCTACACGTCATGTATTATTCTCACCATCTATCCATGACACATGCCTAGGGACTCGACGT
This sequence comes from Viscum album, assembly GCA_963277665.1. Classification (NCBI taxonomy): domain Eukaryota; kingdom Viridiplantae; phylum Streptophyta; class Magnoliopsida; order Santalales; family Viscaceae; genus Viscum; species Viscum album. Next base: position 1,672,895,407 of record OY728119.1, on the reverse strand, counting down.
GTAATCGTGTGACAAAAAATATTGGAGTACACGACGTATACATGAGCTACATGGTGTCTGGTCTCTAAGTTACATGGTCACCAGTAATGTAGGCCGTGTAAGAAGATACATAGCCCATCTATGACTAAAAGACTACACATCGTGTATGGAAGTTACACGGTGTTTATTTCGGCTAACCATGCGCTAGGATGGCCCGATCAACATGCAGTGTGTAATTAAACTCACCGCATGTAATAAATTTACATGAATTGAATTAATTCTGAATTAATTTTGGGTGGATTAAACACTAGTACATGGGATGTACCTCAGGGATACACATCATGTACTATTGTGTTCTCCGATCAGACTCCTTGGTACCTTCAAATGATATCTTCAAATTTATTTCACTCATAAAATTAATCGATTTGATTATATTTGCAAGAAACAAAGAGAAAGAAAGAAGATCTCACAATTCAGATTAAATAATGATTAAACTAGAATTGGAAACTAAAGAAAAATTTGTAAATAAATACAAAATTTTTAAATAATTATAAATAATTATGTGACTCCTTTGATAACACTTGAGGTTTTCGGGCATAGCAGAAGCGTCAGATGGGATATGCCTGACTCATATTTTTGTCAAGATCGATGATTGATCTGAGATTTACATGACGATAAATACTACGATCAATGAAATTGAATCAAAGAATATAGTCTTTAAAAAATACTCAAAACAAAGTGCATAATCATCACATATTATTTATAATTAATTTAAGCAATTAAAGAATTACCTTGCGAGAAATTACTTCTTCGTTGATGGATATGACAAAATTTCTTGGTTTTAACGTCATTGTGTGGTAATAATTAAGAATAGATTCACTCCAATGGTGATCCACATGTGTTTCATGAACCTCCAAACGTCACTGTAGGAATCTTTAGATGCTAGCACGACATATTTTAACGTTTTCTTCATTCGTCTTTGATCGCCATGATAATCGCATCAAGGAAGAGTTCTCTTTGATCTCTCTAGACTTAAGAGTGGTGGCAGAGAAGGATCGATCTCTGTTCTTGATATTGTTCTTAGAGAGGGAGCTCTCTGGGGATTTTGAGAGAATTATATCTGGATCTCATTGTGCACAAAAAAAATGGATTGTCTCTATTAAGAAAATAATATAATTGAGTTTATATAGCGATAGAGTTAGAAAAAAACAATTGCACATGCTCCATTATTATTTTTGTAATCCTAGAGGAATCCCAGGTTTATAATAATAATACTATTATTATTAATTTTTAACATGCACTAAACCTACAAATTAATTTAAATATTATTTACTCAAATAATATTCAATATATATTATCTCACCAGAACATTAAACTCAATTATTCATTCCTCCACAATATTTATCGAGCCTTGAATAATGACTATTTTTTTAATAAATAAATATCATTGAATTATTTCCTAATAAATAAATAAATTCTATGTTTACTAAATATCTAATAAATTTTTATTAAATATTACACTCGCATAAAATTTTCTTAAATAAATGGTGATGGAATATATGTGATCAATAATACATTAATAATTATTAAACCACGTGATGAGATAATATTTATTTAACTTGTTAAATAATAAATATTAATATATTATTTAACTCAAATTTTGGATTTATTTAGTGTGTGACCCTCTCGGCCTCTTTCTCAGCGTCATTAGGTGAAACAACCTAAACTTCAATGTTAGCACCTAGAAACACACCAAGATACCCATAGATAAAGAAGTTAATGTCGCAATGACAAAATAACTCATACAGATGGTTATTGTGTAATATAATAACTTTGTCATGATATCTCTAATTAATCAAGTTGTATGTTGGTGTCTTCAACCTATGTGTTCGATGTCTTTTATTTGACTTTATAGAAATCGAACATACCTATAGAACACCATTAAAAATTATTTATTTTGGATATATTATTTCCATCAAAGGTACTAAGATATCAACTTCCTTTAAAGAACAACAAATACAAATCCTTTCTCGCATTATTTATTAATGAAATGTTACTCGTGATGCACACAACGTATCCTACCTCACCGTGAACATATGTCACAGATTTGATCAATATATCAAATAACACTAATTATAATACCCATTAATAATAATTTTAAAGTCTAAGTATCAATACATAATTACTCTTAGAACATTATCACATACCATTTCAGGTAGAAGCTCAATCATGATGTGATAAAGAGTTTATTATTAAAGTACACAGAAGTTTGTTTAGGGCCCCAAATCCAACATCTTTCATATGATAAGTTTGGAAAGGCTTATTTGGAGGAATTATTTGAATCTCAACACATTTTCCATTCACCTATCATTAGAAGATACACCTCAGGGATTCAAGGGATTTAAAAGAGAGTAACACCAATGTTCTTAAAAACAACTGAATTCCATTTTTCTCGACTCTGGACCCACACCATTCATTCTTGACCACTTTATGGAGGTCAAAAAGTTCATATTTGACCTTTTATTGTAAAACCTATAGAGTGAACCCAATCCTTAACATCAAGTAATAGTAACTTAGATGAGTGAGAGAAGAATCAGTAGCTTCTATTGATTCGAATATTAGTTTCGTACATGAATTTCAGTAGAAGTTAGAAGAAGGAAAAGGACTTCACTTGGGATGCTACCTCTGAGGCCTAGATGCTTCCACCTATCTAACTCAACTGAAACCAAGGGAAAATATTAGTAACCCCTCTCCACAACATTCACCTCTAATTAATATCCCACCTACAACCTAACATACCCAACCACTCCCCCATCCAGATTATAATAATGCCCCTTGCAGTTTATTACCCATCCCACTCTTACAAGACCAACAACCTAGCCCATGTATGCCTACAGAGTAGAAACCTAGGCCCCTTATATAGTCCACACACGAGCGACAGCTAAATCTAACCATGTTCTTATCAATTATTCCCTCCTAAATGTCCACCTTGCCCACAAGGTGAAAAACATGTTTGGAGGCTTCACACTTTTATGCTATAATAATTCCCTATATGAACCTATTCACATTTGGTAATGAATCTAAAAATTTGGTATCATGCTCCCAATCTGTTATTGTAGGTAAATTGTAAATATTTTTGGTGGTTCTATCCCCTTAATGAACAAGGAACAATTGTACCTAGGTTTTCTTAGAAGAAATTTAAAGTGCTCTTAACATGAATTCATGCTGCTGACATTGCATATCAAACATTCCCTTGGGATAAATGGGATAAACTAAAGGAAAACAGTCTATAGAAATAGAATAACTTATCCATTTCTAATTCCTAATAGCCTTGCCAAAATGGTCAAGCCATCCATAAATATTTCTTGGTATTCATGCGGGTCACAATAACAGGGACCCATAATTCCATTCCCAACTAAAAAAGTAAAAGCCCAGAGTTGATAGTCCTCTGTAGGATCCAACACATCTTCCACAAAAAATTACAGCGAAACCACAACACTTTCCAGAAGAATACGATCAAACAATGTATACCCATAAGAGCTTGTTCATTGGAAAATCAACCACCCCAAGTCCTGGAGGACCAGAATCAAACGACCTAGCAGTGCTCAAAATAGCATCACCTCATCCGTTTACTAAAATAATCCTTCCCTTGGGTAGTAATTTTGTCCAAACAGGATAGAATTCTCTAAAAGGATGGTCTGTTTTTCATTTTCTTGGTCTTAGAAGGAATGATGTTGAACAATAAACTTCACCATACACCAACGTTGTTTGAAAATGTTCATTTTGTGTAGCCAAAAAATATCCAAGGCTGATCAAAATCTGCATCAAATTTTATTTTGTGCTGGAAAAATAATTTTCTCCGCTTTGTGTAGTGTCTACAGATAAGAGTCGAGGATCAACACTAATAGAATCATTATCTGCGTGTGAATGGAACATTTGGAATTTTTGTTTCGTAAAAATAGTGTTTAGATTAGCATAATATTCTTTGTTATCATGTTTTATAGCCTGTCATGTAATAAACATAGTTTTTGGAATATGATGGAACACTTTCTAATGTGGTGGTTCTGAGAAAATATTTTATGACCCCTCCCCCCTCACTAGTATCTTTCTTGGGTCGATAATGAAGTGAAGGAGAAACTCTTGAATCCCACATTCAATAAGACATGGTTTGACGATTAGCAATGAGGGTATAAAACACAATGAGAGACATTAACCTTATAACAAAAGTTAATAACCCTTTAAAGAGTAAATGAAAAACGAATCACATCACTTTGTGAAGGTGGTAGTCCACACATACTCACAAGAAAAGTTATCATTTTCAAGAGATAATAGGAAAAACATCAATCAACACCATATCATAAGTAAACCAAAATCCAAAAAATGAACACAAAAATGCATGTGATGTCATAAATAATATATCTCTATAATAAAAGTACAAAAGACTCCTATGCAGTGTCTCCAATAGCATGTTCATCTCCAATCTAGTCCGATCTAGCTTGGTCACTAAAGCACTCATGATCCTCTAAAAAATATTTTATATATTCATAAGGTGAGAATAACATGTATACTCAACAGGATACTCCCTAGGACCTCTCATTAAAATGTGATAAAAACATACTACTACACTAGAGAGTAAAGAGAAGAACCAGCATGCACCTATTAGGGCAACTACCCATTCCCAATCTCACCAAATCTCACTCACCAAGTATCACACCCACTATGAAGGGTGAGTTTTGAGGAGGTGGTTTTCGACCCAGAGAGTGGGTGTACTCCATTGGCTTGTGACTAGAGATTGGGTAGACCATTTATGCCAATGATAAGGAAATATCGTCCCCTAGGTCATTCTTGGCAGCCAGTTAGTTGGAAGCAGACTGTTTCACAGACACACAGAAGACTACGATCCTACATGCATGAGGGCATGCATGGAATTGTGTTGGGAGAATGTCACGACCTAATCATGGGGTTCTTTTCCCACACCATCAAGACCCTCAAGTTTGCAGTTCATCTGGGTTGTCCCTATAAAAGAGTTGGGAGTTGCCTCGACATTGTGGAGGATGGTGTGTGTCAGTCCTCACAGAACTGGTTGGGAGTTGGTGCCACTCTCCACATTGTTAGGGTGACTCCCATATCTTCAATAGGGACAAAATAGATGAGTCATTTCCTTGATTTTCTTGTTGGTGTGGGACAAGACCCCCATGATTGGGTCATGGCATTCTCCCACAACCGTTCCATACATGCCCTCATGCATGCAGGATCATGGCCTTCTATGTGTCTGCGAAATGGTCTACTTCCAACTAACCAACTGTCAAGTATGGCCAAGGGGATGCTCTTTCCTTATCGTTGGCATCAATGGTCTACCCACTCTATGGGCTGCAAACAACCGGGGTCCACCCTATTTCAGGGTCACATACCACCTCCTCAAAACTCAACCTTCATAGTGGAGTCTCTACCTATGACATCTCATGAGCGTGACCTTCTCTATCATGTCACCTCCACAATGACCCCCCAGGACTCTGATCCCACCACCAAGGCCAAACCGGAATCATTCTACAAACATCATGAGGCACATTCCCTTTGATACTATTTGTCACGGACTGGGTGTCTCAGCACAGTGGTTCTCCCTTGTGGCACCCCATCCCCCTCCAAGGTGAGCGGGGTTCAGCCCTCCAACTCTTCATATGATGTGAGGTTCACTGGTTTCATCCTGTTATGAACTCATCCAGAGAGTGGCCCTAACTCCCAACCAGTTGTGTCCGAACTAACATTAACCATCCTCTACATTATCGAGGTGACACTCATCTCTTTGATAGGGACAGAAGAGATGAACCGCAACCATGATGTTCTTGTAAGTGTGGGAAAAGACCCCCATGATTGGGTTGTGATATTCTCCCACAGCCATTCCATGCATTCCCTCATGTAGGCAGGATCGTGGACTTCTATGTGTCTGTGAAATTTTCTATTTCCAACTAACTGGATTCCAAGCATATCTAAGGGGATGCTCTTTCCTTGTCGTTGGAATCAATGATCCACCCACTCTCTGGGTCGCAAGCCACTAGGGTCCACCCACTCTTTGGGTCACAAACCACCTCCTTGAAACCCACCCTTCATAGTGGCGTCTCTGCCTCTAACATCTCACGAGCGTGACCTTCTCTGTCATGTCACCTCCGCCATGACACCCCGGGAATCCAGTCCTACCACCAAGGTCTAACTGTTAGGATTCCAAAAACCCCACAAGGCACATTAACTTTGATACCACTTGTCATGCACTGAGCATCTCAGTATAGTGGTTTTCCCATGCAGCACCATAGCCCCCTCCAAGGTGGGCAGGGTTCAGCCATCCATCTCTTCATATGATGTGAGTTTCACTAGTTTCGTCCTACCATGGACTCATCAGGAGAGTAGCCCCAACTCCCAACCAACAGTGTCAAGACCGACACGAACCATACTCTACATTTCTAGGGCGACTCCCATCACTTCGATGGGGATAAACCAGATGAACCACAGCCTTGATGTTCTTTCTGGTGTGGGACAAGACCCCCGTGATTGGTTCATGACAATTAGGTGTATTATTGACAATGGTCCATGTGTGATTTATATTTAGAGATCTCATCTCTTCATTCATGGAAAAGATCCAATGTTTTGAATCTTTATCATTTAAATCTTGCCTATATGATTAAAAACCTTCATCAATGAGATCATATGCCACATGAAAGGAATATGAAGCCATATCATACCGGATGAACTAAGAAGAAGGTCTTGGGACTCTCTTTATTCTATCTTGGATTAACTGATAATCCTCATGAGTCACATAAGGTCCAAAATCAGAATATGAACCAAAACTAGACTCAGAGTCAGCTGGATCAGTGGGCTGAGGAGGAGGTGCATTGGGCTGAACGTTATCCTCAAAGTGAGGTTGGGGATCAAATTCACCAGCCTTGTCAAGGTCTGGATCATTACTTCTTGTAGTGCTAGTGGCCTCGACCCAAAAGGACTTGGGGAGGCCTAAGAATGTAAGCATGCTCCGGACTCTTTAAAGGATAGTATAGTCCATTATCTCTTCTAGGTCATTCTGTTGGGGAGTTTCCCTAACAGTCTTGTGACTCTTAATCTCTTTAGATTCACAAAACTGAATGAACTCTATAGACAGATATTCTATCCCATTTTCTGTTCTCATGGTTTTAATTTTCTTTCCAGTTTGATTGTCAATTGAAGCTTTCCTAGTTTTTTAGGTTTTTAAAACACCAAATTTATTTATTAAGATGTAAATCCAAATATTCTTGGATAAGTCATTAGCGAAGGTGACGTAATAGGATCCTCCATCATGAGAGGTAGTCCTATTTGGCCCCCAAAAATCCAAATGGATATATTCAAGAGGGATAGTATCCTTGAAGTAGGACCTATTGAAACTCACCCTCTTGGAGTTACCCATCACAAAATCCTCACAAAATGTAAGATTAAGTGGTGTGACGTCACTCAACATCCCTTTCTTGTTGAGTTATTCTAATACCTTAGAGCTGACATGCCCCGATCTTCTATATCATAGCATAGTATTGTCAGTGTTTGTGTTGTAGAGACTACCCAATTTCCTTGAATGAGTTTTTCCGTTCCATACATATAGATCATTGGTGAGAGATACTTTTATGATCGTTCTTGATCCTTTAGAGATCTTAAGACAACCCGTTTCTAATCTAAAGGTAAATCCCTTTTGATCAAGGGCCCCTAAGGAGAATAAATTTCTTTGAAGGTTGGGGAGCCACCTCACATAAAGTAATTTGATGATAGATAGATCATATAGATCTATTAGAACAGAGACTCTGCCCTCAACCTTACACATCTTATTATTTCCTAAGAGGACATCCACTTCCACCTATTCAACCACCACTAGAAATGAATATCTATATGGACACATGTGAAAATAATAGACATAGTTGAGGACCCACTCTTGATTGAGTGTATGGATAGACACATTTAAAAATTTAGTAGTATCATAACCTGAGTCAACCAAAAGAGATTGGTCAATGGGATGTTTGGATTATAACTCACGTATGAGTTTTCTACACTCATCCTTAGTACGCTCGGGCTTTCCACAATGGAAGAAAGTGACTTTTCTTTCTTTAGTGTCATTTCTGGGTTTTGGGTGTTTGTTGTTCTTGTCTTTGTCCTTGGTAAATTGTTTATTTTTCCCTTTCTTTGTGGTCTACCCCTATTGAATAGGCACTCTATGTCGCCTTTAACTCTCATCTTGGTGTGTAGTTCCTTAGATAGGAGGGCTGACTTGACTTCTCTGAGGGTCAATGTATCTCTGCCATACATCATGGTTTCGACTAAAGAACTGTAATTGTGATCAAGTGAAATTAAGAGGATCATTTCTTGATCCTCGTCATTAACTGTTACATTAATGTTGGAAAGATCTAACAGTATTTTATTAAACTCATCAAGATGAGATTTAATAGAAGCACCATGTTTCATCTTAAAAGTGAACATGTGATGCTTTTTATAGAGTCTTCCAACCAACGAGGTAGTTATATACAGTTTTTTTAGCTTTAGCCAAATACTAGAAACGGTGGACTCGATGGAAACCTCCCTAAGGACTTTATCTCCTAAGGATAACAAAATAGATCTATGTTCTTTGACTAGCACATAAGAAGGGACATATACATATTCTGTACTAGTCTTCCTAGTCTCATTTACAATGAAAATTGGTTTATTGGGCCCACATAGGGTGTCTATTAGGCCTTTTTGTACAAGCAAGGCTCTCACCTTAATCCACCATAGGTTAAAATCAATGCCGCCATCAAATTTAATCATTTTATACCTCAACGTAGACATGTTTACCCACAAGGTAGACATCGAGTTCTTAAATACAATGCTAAGAGTACACCCCCAACAACCGACTAATCCCTTGGGTAAACTATGCTTTATTGAAGGGATATAAAATACGCAGATATATTAAATGGGATAATTTATTAACAAATTAAATATAATTAAAACTATTGAAATTTAATATTGGGTTATTTTTTTCAGAAATAAAACAAATATTCAAAATTGTAAATCAGGGGGTAGCAAATTGCAAAATACTAGTAGTATATTCCAAAACAAATGGAATCTGATTGAAAACAATAGAAGCTGTTTGAAAAATAATGGCACCATATTGAAAAAAGCAGGCAGATTTGTAAAATAATAAAAAAATTGCAAAGCAGCAGGCAGAATAAGCTAATTCAGGGGCTATAATTGCTAATTCTTGGACAAAATAACCCTAGAGGCTCCCATACCACATGTTATGGGGTGCTATGTGTGCGGACAATAGTAACACAACAACCTAGAATCCAAGAACAATGATTTATTGTCAAAATATTGATTCAATTAAATAGAAATTCAATAATGATGCAAGGAAAATGAATCATAGGAAAAGAACATGATGATTTATGTGATTTGGTCCCTTTGGGACTTACTGCATGACAAGAAAACCATCCATGCACACCAATTTTATTAAATTCTCAAAAGAAAATGAACCGGTTACAATATATAGAAATAGGTGACAAACCAATAGAAATAGAACACTATAAGAACCAAAAAACAATAACTATGAGAAATGGTATGGAAAAATACTTACAGTGCTATATTAAATTTCGTTGTTCGGATCTCTTCATGCTTCAAAGAACACTGACGATGTTGCTCAGATTGGAACTCACTGTGGAAGGATCATTCGAGATCAAGGTCACTGTCTTAAAATCTGAGTGTCCACACTTCTTCGTAGGGAAGGTAAGCTAACATGAAACTCCACCATAAACTACCCACCAAGGGTGTGTGGGAAGACCGAAAGGATACCCAGTTGAAACATCCATTAAGGACGAAGTCATTGGAACTGAGAGAATGGAGAGTGAGTAAGATGATGTCCAACAGTGATAGGAGAGCCATATTTTTGTAGATATGTTTGGCTGGGATGAAATTTATTTCAGAGGGAGATGAAAAACAACAATCGGAACTCAAACCGCCTAAAAACACACTCACATAGAGGCTTCCACGAATCCACCACCTCTAGCGGTATCAAAAACTACCCAACACATCCAAAGGCCATAATGAAAGAGACGATAGGAAAAAGAATGATCCAAATGAGAGATGAGTAAACATGGATAAATAAATTGGTATCCCTTAACTATAAAGGCCAAATAACCAGGTCAAAAATGAGAAAAATAGTTAAAATAACGCATGATTAAAAAACAATTAAAAATGATAGGCAATTTAATATGAAAAAATGTGAGATTAAATACCTAATTTCAAAAGTCCCAAATAATTCATTTAAAAAAATCTTTAGTGTAGGGAATGATACAATGTTCACAACAATAGAATGGGAAATGTTGGAATTGGTAAGAAATCTTGTCATGATGAAAATATCCTAGAAAGAGGTGAGAGGGGTTTTTGAAGGGAAGGGAAATACAGACGAGGTAGGGATTCCTGAACTAAAATACTTGAAATATATAATCAAAGATACATTGAGGATATACCCACCATCTCCACTACTAGTTACAAGAGAATATAGGGAGAGATGTGAGATTAATGGGTATGATATTCCTCTAAAGATAAGGTTACTTGTGAATGCGTGGGTGATTAGGAAAGACTCAGAGTATTGGGCATATTTTGAGAGATTTTAGCCTAAATGATTTCTAAATATTATGATGGATTACAAAGGAACATATTTTGAGTTTATATTATTTGGTGCGGGGATGAGGATATGTCCTGGGATTGTGTTTTCCATGGCCAATACAGAGTTGTTGTTGGTATAATTGTTGTTTCATTTTGACTTGCAGCTTCCTGATAGGAAGAAACCTGAAGAACTAGATATTAATGTGGTTTTAGGAATTTTGGTTAAAAGAAAAGAGGAGATCTACTTAATTACCATCCCCTGTTAACATGAAAAACTTATATGAATGAGTGAAGTTTATAGTTTTGTAAGTTTTGAGGTTCCTCAATGTATGTTGGGTTCAAGGTAATGTTAGGTTTTGGTAACCCTATTTTCTTATAATCATAGCTCACTATTATTGGATAGGTTTTCAAGATATCATTGATATATCATTTATATGATTATGAAAATTTTAATAAATATTTAAACTTTTAAATTAATTAACTCAATTGAAGAAGTGAGAATAGAATGTGACTCTCTGTGTGAGTGTTACTTGGTACTCTATAAAAGCCAACAATGGGTACCAGGTTGTGGAATCAATAGTTGTACATCTTCCCATGGTATCCACTAGGTAACTAGAACCCTATAAACATGTACTTGATGGTAGTTAATGTATCTCAATAATTTAGTTATTTCACTAGCGGGTACTGAGTGATTGAGCAGTGTGTACCCAGCAGTTTTAGATATGTATTCACTAGAAATTTCTATATTTTGTTATATCTAATTGAGATTTTTTTAAAGTGTGAAATATTTTATATCATTATAACTTTATAAGTCTCAACATAATATGATTTTAACACTCATATTAGTTATGGTTAAGTGGTCATTTATGATTTGGTTGGGTGATATTAAAGGAATATGAAAAATAAGTTTAAGAAATAAATTGATTTTAAAATTAAAATGTTGAAATTATTTATATTTGAATGATATTGGTTTAAGGTGTGTTGGATGATTTTTTTGTGAGTTACACTCCCAAATAAGTGATAAATTTAAAGTGATTCTCTCTGAAAATTTAAAGAATATGTTTGAAGTGTTGAAATGAATATTAGTGTTCACAAGTTCAAGTATGAATTCTACTTTTCGCATGGAATATTTTTCATCATGGGGTGTGAACAAGATTTTATTTTAACAATTGATGTCGCTATTTTAAAAATATAAAATAATTAATGAGCACACTACATGTCAAAATGATGTGAAGTTAATTTATTCATGTAAAAAATGAATCAAAATATGTTTTCCTATCATTTCACAACAATTTGAGCATGTTTTCATTGATTTGAGCATGTGACATGTGTTTTGAACTAAAATGTCACTTTCAAATTGAAAACAACACACTTTTGGACATTCCAACCACACTGAGTATTATAATTTCAAATGGTTTATTCCTACAAGACTAAAATGAATCAACAATTGTTTTCTCAGAGTTTCATGACAATTAGATCTAAATTTCATAGAATTGAGAATTTGACACACATTTTGAACTATACCATCACTTTTAAATTAAAAACATGTGTTTTCAGTAATCCTGACCACACTATGAACTGAAATGATGCGATGATAATTCCCACATGCCAAAAATGAATCAATAGTCATTCTCCTTTAGTTTCACAACAATTAGAGCATGTTTACTTAGAATTGAGCATGCAACACGTGTTTCGAATTGAAATGTAACTTTTAAATTGTAAAATACATACTTTTAATCATTTTGAAAAAATTATGAATTATAATGACATTAAATTTTCATGATAATTCAATCTCATTTTCTTAGAATTCATCCTGTAATGTTTTTTTGTGAACTAAAATGTTACTTTTAAATTAAAAACATGCGTTTTCAGCCATTCTAACAAAATTATGCATCAAAATGACATAATGTTCATTTCTACATGCCAAAAAAGAATAAAAAGTCAATGTCATATAATGTTATGAAAATATGATCATGTTTTCTTGAAATTGGTGATGTGATGCATGTTTGGAACTGAAATGTCACTTTTAAATTACATAAGACACACTTTTGGTCATTTCGATCATCATGAGAGTCAAAATGACATGTAATTAATTACTACATACTAAATGATTTTTTCTTTATTTTTTTATGATAATATGATATAATTTTCATGAAATTGATCGCATGGAACATGTTTTGACTAAAAATGTCACCTGTGAAATAAAAATACATGTTTTCAATAATTTCGACCACACCACATGTCAGAATATCATGTGGTTCATTTCCCATGTCATAAATGAATTAAAGAACATTTACAAAGAGTTTAATGATAATTTGAGTGTATTCTACATTTTTTGAGTATGAGACATACATTTTGCACCTCTAGAAATCTTAAAATAGAATAATTCACTTTTGGTCATTTTGACCACATTGCTTGTCGGAATGGTGTGAGAATCATTCCTACATGTAAAAAATTAATCAAAATTATTTCCCTTATATTATCATGATAATATGAGTGTTTTGTCTCATAATTTAACATATGGCTTGCGTTTCAAACTAAAAATGTCACTTTTAAATCGCAAAAGATGCACTTTTGGTCATTTAGACCACACTGAGAGTCAAAATGACATGTAGTTTATTCCTATATGCCAAAAATGAATCAAATATTATTTTAATAGAGTATAATGACAATAAAATCTCATTTTATTAGAGTAGAGCATGTGACACATATTTTGAATTAAAAATCCACTTTTAAATTAAAAACCCATGTTTTTTTCCACTCTAATCACTCCTCACATTATAATGAAATGTTATTCATTCCCACACACCAAAAAAATAAATAGTTTTTGTTTTATATTTTCATGATAATATGAGTGAATTTTATTATAATCGAGCATGTGATGTAGGTTTTGAACTAAAATGTCACTTTAAAATTATAGAAGATACACTTTTGGTCATTTCAACCACACAAAGAATGAAAATAACGTGTGATTCATTCTTACAAGGAAAAATCAATCAACGATTTTTTTCTTAGAGTTTCATGAAAATACGATCTCATTTGATCAAAATTGAGCACGTGACACACATTTTCAACTAAAATGTCACCATTAAAAGAAAACACACATTTTTAGCCATTTAAACAACACCACACATCAAACTTATGTGCAGTTTATTCTTAGATATCAAAAATGAATTGAAGACCACTGAATTACAATTTCATGAAAAATTCAGGAATTTTTTCTCAATTTTAAGTATGTGACATGTGTTTTTTATTATTTGAAACATTTAAATGGAAAAATACACTTTCAAACATATTAACCACACCATGTGCTAGAATGACAGGTGGTTTATTCCTACATGACAACAAAATCAATGATTTGTTTTCTAATATTTTCATTACAATATGATCTCATTTTCTCAAAAACTGATCATGTGACACATGATTTAAACTAACATGTTACTTTTAAATTAAAAACTATAAATAAATTATTTTTCAAGAATCTTCTGAAAATTATGACACAACGACACCTTCCCATTCATCCTTGAATTCATATATTTGATCTTCTGGACATATATAACATGAAAAGTCTGTATAATAATGGAAAATATAAATTAATTAATTGTTAATAAGGATGTAAGAATAAAGTTTATTTATTAAAAAATATAATCATATAATAGATTCCCTTAATGATATTTGAATTGTTCTATGGGCTAAGTCAATGTTTATAAATTTACTGATGTAGTAACTGCAATCATTGCTATTTAGTCATTTTGGAAAGTGTGAGAACAATAAAAACTACAAGAAATTTGTGATTACATAAGTTTCATTACTAAAATATTAGTATATATACCAAAACATGTTTATATCTATAGTATTCCATCAGTTTCTTATTCTTGATCATTTTCCTTGAGCATGTTGTCGATTGATACATTAACACCACACTACCAATGAAAACATGAATGTTAATACATATTATATAACATATAATTAAAAGACTATAAAATGTAAAAAACTAAATATTTACTAGTTAGAAAGGGAGATCATATATGCTCGATTTGTAAAAAATTTAGGCATTGTATCCAAACATATATCATCAGATAAAATATATTTATCATAATTATCATTCAGTTTATCCTAAAAAATAATTTAAAAATTTATTAGTACTACATACTAAGAAAGAAAAATTATCATCACTATAACCAGTGCATATAGCTTTAACCTTGAATAGTAGGTATTAAGAATAGTTTTTCATTTGTTTTCTTTGTTTTAATTTATTTAGTTTTCTTCTTCATCATCTATAATTTCATATTCATCAATTGATATTAATTTTGATTAATGAATATAAGCACTTGAAAATCCAAAAAAAATTCTAATCATATGTCGACAATAATTTTTTTAATATAAATATCTGGATAAAAATAACACCATTAGAAATGTAATATAAATCACACATAAATAAATATAAATAATAAATTTATCCATGTACCTATTATATAAATGTATGATAGGTGCTTTTAACCATCCATGCTTTAGAATTTCATTTACATTGGAAAGAGATATAAAATCAATAGACTGTTATCCATACATTCCATCACTGAAATTAAATTGTATATAATTTTCCTCTTTAAATTATCTTAATAATTTAGTTATTTCACTAGTAAGTATCTAGTGATTATGTAGTGTGTATCCATTGGTTTTAGTTATGCAATCTTGAGATACTACTAAATTTTGGTATATCCAAGATGGAATTTTTTTTATATTTAATTTTGAAATATTTTATATCAAAATAACTTTATTAATCTTAACATAATATGCTTATAACACTCATATTTGTGATGGGTAAGTTATTAAGTATGATTTGGTTGGATGAGATAAAAGGAAGATGTAAAATAAAGTTGAATAAATGGATTGATTTTAAAATACAAATGTAGAAATTATTTATATATGAATGGAATTAGTTTAAGAGGGTTTGTTGGATGATTTTACTATGAGTTAGACTCCCAAAGAAGTGAGAAATTTGAAGGGATTCTCTATGATAATTTAAAGAATATGTTTGAAGTGTTGAATTGAATATTAGTGTGGACAAGTTCGAGGATGAATTCTACTTTTCACATAGAATATTTTTATTCATGTGGTGTGACCAAGATTTTATTTCAACAACTGAAGTTTCTCTTTTGAAAATATAAAATAATTAATGATAATTTAATTTTTATCTTAGATAATTGTGATGGAATTCATAGTAGAAAAATTTAAGCACCAAAGTTGAATATGAACATCATTTCTAAGATGTGAAAACTTATTTATATACTTTAATGAATTTAATAATTTTGTAAAAGGAATATCTTCTTGTAATTGTTATGGAAAATCAACCATATTGTGTATAGTATTTGTTTTTTATTTTGTATTCTATTTATAATCTTGTAGGAGCATGTTAATCTTTTTAGGGATAAATTTGAAGTGTTTTGATGGACTGATTTTTGCACTACAATAGAAATACCCTTTTTAGTTCTCAAAATGGATTTCTCTACATCAACTAAAAAATAAAAAACATTAAAAAAACATCAACATATAAATATTAATATTTTTAAACATAAAAAATGATTTTACCAACAACTCCCTTTCATTAATGGATATCATCGTGCTTTGGGATTATTCTATGATACATAACATGTACAAGTTTTATTATATATTATATAATACAATTATATATTTATAAAACAATATTGTTGATAAAAAAGTATTGGATCATACTGTTGTCATTTGAATAGGAGTAAATGGTTTTCTATCCTTTGATTTTTCTCTTTCACATGAAATCTCCAAAGATATTTTTAGATGATCTCCACCTTTTCAAAATCCTTTTTTCAATGAAGTACCTTTTAATTTTGTATTGTTGGAGTTATTGAAAACATTTGACATGTTCCACTTCTAAAGGGACTCTAGATTTGTAGAAAATAGCTTTATGTTTGATGTTATTATTACTAGGCCTCCTTCAATGTCACAATCATATAGGAAAAACAACCTAAACTATAAGGCTAGCATGTAGAAATATGCCAAGGCACCCATAGAGAAATAAGTTAATGACATAATGATATATTAATTCATACAAACACTACTATGTAATATAATACTTTTATCATGATATCACTAATCAAGTAGGTTGTATGATACTTCCATCAACCTATGTTCTCAATTTCTCTTTCTTTGACTTTTTGAAAATTGAAATCACCTATAGAAAACTATGGATATGGATTTATTTAGGATATATCAATTCCATCAAATGGACTGAGATATAAACTTATGTTAAAGAAAATAAGGGGAAAATCCTTTCTCATAATATTCATTAATGAAATATTACTCGTGACGCACCCAACATATCTTACCTCTCTACGAACCTATTTTGTCACATTTCTTCATCAATATATACAATTACACAACTTATAATAATCATTAATAATAATATTAAAGTCTAAGGATCAATAAAAACTTCCACATAAAGGAACATCTAATGACACATATAAATGTGGATTTCTTATTAGAGAGTCTCATTCTCATAATTTCCTACACTAGAAATTTCAAGGGCATGCACCATGAGAAGGTGTCTCAAAGTCCAATGAGTCTCCACCCATGATATCCTATATCATTTTTTCCCTAAAATGATTTCATCTAGATATAAAACATATATTAAAGAATATTATCATGCTATTTCTAGGTTCTCATCATATCGGGGAAATATTATGACCTTTCAGGGAAACAATTATTCTTAGTACATTATCACATATTATTTCAATCAGAAGAACAATCATGATGTGATAAAAAGATTTTTAATATTCAAAACAATGAATAAAGGTTATCACAAAACTTGGTTTTATGTCACCAAATCAAAAATATTTCATATGATAAGTTTGGAAATGCATCTCTAGGGGAATTCTCTGAAGCTCATCACATTCTCCTTCACCTATCATTGGAATATACACCTCAGGGATTAAAGGGATTAAAAGGAGAGATTTACCAATGGTATTTAAAACAACCAAATTCCATTTTTCTAGACTCTGGCCCCACACTTTTCTTTTTTGTAAAATTTAAGAAATTCAAAAAGATCTTATTTTATGTTTCATTGGAAAACCTATAGCGTGAACACAGCCCTGACATCAAGTAATAGAAAATTAGATGAGTGAAATCAGTAAATTGTATTTATTCCAACAAGAGTTTCATACATGAATTTTAGTAGAAGTAATAAGAAGAAGGAAAAAAGTACTCCCCCTGGGATGCCACCTCCGAGGCCTGGTCACTACCACCTGTCCAGCTGATCTGAAACCATGGTAAAATATTATTAACCCATCCCCACAAAATTCACATCAAATTAATACCCATCCTATATCCTAACGAACTTGACCACTCCCCCATCCAGATTATAATACTTCCTCTTGTATTTTATTACCCATCCAACCCTTATAATACCTACCCCTAGCTCAAGTTTTCCTACATAATAGCACCCCAGGTCCCTTACATAGTCAACACATGGAAAATATTTTAATACAACCACATTCTTATCAATTATTTCCTCCTAAAAGTACACCTTTTTCACAAGGTGAGAACCGTTCTTGGAGGTTCCACACTTCAATGCTACAATAATTCCCTACATGAACCTATTCACATTGGGTAATGAATCTAAAAATCTGGTTTCATGATCCTGATATGTTCATACAGGTGAATTGTAAATATTTTTGGGGGTTTTATCCCTTTAATGAACAAGGAACAATAGTCCTTGAGTTCTCTTAGAAGAACATTGTAGTGCCCTCCCCATGAATCCCTACTGCAAACTTTTCATATCAAACATGCCCTTATGAGAAATGGGAGAAATTTAAGGGAAATAGTTTTTAGAAAATGAATCCCTTTTCCATGTCTAAGTACTAGTTGTCTTGAAAAAATAAGAAATCCATCCATCAATATTTATTTATAGTCATGCATGTCACAATAATAGGGACACATAACTACATTTCCAGTTGTAAAAACAGAAGCCTAAAGTTTTGATTCCTCAACAGGAGCCAACACATCCACTACAAAAAACATTACAGCAGAACCACAACACATTCAAGTATAATATGATAAAAAAATGTAGATACTTATTAGAGATTGTTCGTTGGAGAATCAACCACCCCAAGTATCGGAGGACCAAAATCAAACAACCTAAAAATTCTAAAAATAGAATCACCTCCTCCATTTACTAAAAGAAGTTGTCCCTTGGGTAGTAATTTTATCCAAATAGGATCGAAGTCACTAGAAGGATGGACTATTTATCATTTTTTTGTTCCTGAAAGGAATGACCTTTGAAAATAAACTTCATCAGAAACCAATATTCTTAGAGAAAGTTCCCACTTCATAGCCAATAAAACTTAAAGGCTGATTACAGTTCACATTAACTTTTATTTTGTCTTAGAAAAATAATTATCTCCACTTTTTGTAGTTTTGATGGATAAGAACCGGGTATCAAAACTAATATCAAAATTCATTATGTGTGAATGGAACATTTAGAATTGCTACGTCCTATAAATTATGTATAAATTAGAATTGGATTCTTTTTTATCATGTTGTTTTACCTTTCATGCAGTAACAACAGTGTTTTGAATATGATGAAACACATTCTGATGTGGTGGTTCTAAGAAAATATGTTATCACTATGAGAATTGCTTCAAGGAAAAGTTCTCTTTGATCTCTCTAGACATAAGATTGGTGGTGGAGGAGGATATATCTCCATTCTTAAGTGAATTCTTGGAGAAGAAGCTCTCTAGGGAACTGAGAGGATTCTCTTCGGATCTCACTCTGCACAACACAAAATGAATTAACTCTATAAATAAAATAATATAATTGATTTTATATACCATTATGACTAGAAAATAACAATTTTACATGTGCCCTTATTATTTCATCAATTCCTATTTAATCTGATGTCTATAATAATAATAATAATGATAATATTTCTTGACATATGCTAAACCCACAAATTAAATTAAATATTATTTATTCATATAATATTTAATATATATTATTTCTCATCAGACTATTAAAATTGGTTTTAAATTCCTCCACAATATATATCGAGCCTTGAAAAATGAATATTCATTTAATAAATAAACATAAATTCCTTATTCACCAATAAATAAATAAATATTTTATTCACAAAATAGCATATAAATATTAATTAAATATTTTTCTCACATAATATTCTCTCGAATAACTGTAGTAAAATATATGTGATAAAAAACATGAATAATTATGAAACCACATGCGAGAATAATATTTATTCAATTTTTTAAATAATAAATAAAAATATATTATTTAACTAATATTCTAAATACACTTAGTGTGGACCCTATAGACCTCTTTCTTAGTGGCATATGGAAAATATCCTAAATTCTAAGGTTAGCATTTAGAAACACACCAAGGAACAAATAGAAAAATAATTTAATACCACAACAACATAATACCTCATACATATTCTTACTATGTAATATAATCCATTTTTCATGATATCTCTAATCAATATGGTTTCATGCTAGCGCCATCAGCCTATTTTCTCAATGTGTCTTTATTTGAATTTACATAAATTGAAATTTCCTATAGAACACCGTGACCATGGATTTATTTAGGATATATAGATTCAATCAAAGGTCTTGAAATATCAACTTCCATTAAATAATAGAAGAGATAAATCTTTTCCCATGTTATTCTTTATTGAAATATTACTCATGACACACCCAACGTATCCTGCCTCACCACAAACATATGTCATCATAGTTTTCATCAATACATAAAAGTATGTGACTTGTAATACTTATTACTAACCATATTAAAGTATAAGGATTAATATAAACATCTGAAAAAAGGGACATCTTTTGACACATATAAATATGAATTTCCTACTGGTGGGTCTCGTTCTCATAATTTTCAAAGCTAGAAATTACTAAGGGACTACACCATGAGAACATGCCTCAATGTCTAATGAGTCTCAACCCCTAATATCCTATATCATTTGTGTCTCTCAAATTATTTCATCTAGCTATAGAACATATATTTAATAATAATATCATGGAACTTCCAGGTTCTCATCATAGCAGGGAACTGTTATAACCTTTTAGTGAAAAATCCACTCTTAGGATATTATCACATACTATATTATGTAGAAGAAAAATATTGATGTGATAAGGACTTTATTAATAGTCAAAAAAATGAATATAAGTTATCATAAAGTATACATAAGTGGGTTCTAGGGTACCAACTCCAACATCTTTCATATGATAAGTTTGGAAAGGAATCTCTGGAGGAATGCTCTAAAGCTCAGAACATTCTCCTTCACCTATCATCGGAAGATACTCCTCAGGGATTTAATGGATTTAGTGGAGAGATACACCAATATTGTTTCAAAAAACTTAATGTCGTTTTTCTAGACACCATCCCCACACTTTCCATTATTAACGACTTTATGCAGGTCAAAAAGTTCTTATTTGAGGTTTCATTGGAAAACATGTAGCATGAACCCAATCCCGACATCAAGTAATAGGAACATAGGTGAGAGAGAGATGATTCAATAGATTTTATTGATTCAAACAATATTTTCATACATGAATTTTAGTATAAGTAAGAAGAAGGAAAAAAGACTACCCATGGGACACTATCTTTAAGGCTTGGTCGCTTCCACCAATCCAACCTTTCTAAAACTAAGGGAAACTATTAGCAAGCCTTCTCACAACATTAAACTCTAATTAATATCCCACCTATATCCGAAAAGACCCAACCACTCCCCAATCCATATTATAATACTACCCCTTATGGTTTATTACCCATCCCACCCTTACAAGAGAAACATTTATCCTAGGTATGCCTACGTAGTAGCACCCCATTCCCCTTAAGTAGTCCACATACATACAACCTTTGAGGACAACCACGTTCTTATCAATTATAACCTTCTGAAATACCACCTTTTCCATAAGGTGATAATAGTTCTTAGGGGCTCCGCCCTTCTACGCTACAACAATGACCTTCATGAACCTATTCACATTTGGTAATGAATAATAAAATCTAGTATCATGCTCTCGATCTATACTTGTAGGTGAATCGTAAATATTTTTTGGGTTTCCAAAAACTTAAGAAATAAGGAACAATATCCCCTCAATTATCTCAGAATAACTTTGTAGTGATCTTACCATGAATCATTACTTCCAACTTTCCATATCAAACATTACCTTATGAGTAATGGGAGCAACCGAAGGAAAAAATTCTGTAGAAAAATAATCCCTTATACATTTCTAATTCCTATTAGTCTTTAAAAAATTTGGAAAAACATCCATCAATTTGTGATACTGTAAGGTGTCATAAACCCATGCGGGGTATATTCCAAGCTCATAATTGTACACATTCCTTTCAAAATCGTTAACTAGTTTTTTAAGAATCAATAGTATCTAACACCAATCAAAATATTTTTCTTTTAATCTTTGCTCAATTTTATTGATGGTTTTTTTGGTTTTAGATTATTGGAGTTATTGTGATTGATTCAAAGTAGTGTATTTAATGCATTTTTTGGGTCTTTCTCTTCAACCTCTTCATTCCATTTATGTATTTTCTTATTGTGTTGTTCAATAGTTATTTTCCCAATCTAAAATTTGTGGATTTTTATTATAAATAAAATAATTAATGCTCTCAATGATGTTTAGATTAAGAAAATAGACACTGATTTTAATCTCTTATATTTCACATTAATTAAAATGATATATATTATCTTCCTTAATCATAAAATTAGAAATAATTTCTTGCATTTCTTGAGTTCCTCTATTAGATTTATGAAATGATATTTGAATTAAAAAAACCTTGTTTTTTTTTATAATATAACACCCAATCATATGATTTTGGATCTTTCTAACTTTGAGAGCATTGTTTAAAAAAATTCCTTGCGAGCTTTCTCTATAAGAATGTTTATTATAAATTATTCCTTCATGAGATTATATTTACTTATACCAACACATATAGTTATTTCTCATAAAATAATTAAACAATGTATGGATTTTTTATATAATAAGTAAAACTTAATGAGATTCCTAATCATTTTTGGCATGATTATTAAATTTTTTCATTTTATGTTTCTATTTTATTCTTAAACATGTTTAATTATTGAGATATTATTATTTAAAATGGTAGATTGAGGATGAAATACTTCCATCCATAGGTGCAATAAAAGGGACCTGATTATATTTGTGGTGATGGTCATATGTTCCCCCTATGTCTGAAATTAGGAATGACCCACTCCATGATTCTAATGTGGCCAACTATAGGTGATCTTTTCCATTATAGCCACGTAATGACCAAGTTGGTGTACTATATGCATGGAATTTGTATTTGGTGTGAACTATGATAGTGACACATAATGTGTGAGAGAAACATACCATGGATGAAGTTTGATAGAGTTTCATGTAATTTTTTTCGAGTTTAAACATGTTTATTGAAGCTTCATGTATTTTATTGGATTTTGAACATTTTTTTTCAAATAAAGACTCATTTTTTTGGGGTTTCATATAAGCTAATTTTATAATTATTATATAATAAATACTATAAATATATTTTATATAATTATATTAATAAATATAATATAAAATTTTAGTAACAAATATTTGAATACCCATTCGTAATATCTCTTTTAAAATATAATTTAAAAAAATATATTAATTATTGATATTTATTATAAAAAATGGAAAGATAAATGTTCTTATATTATCAATAGATAAATCTGTCATATGATTTTTTTGCTAAAAATTTTAACCAACCAATATATTATCTATTGGTAGTATTATAATTGCAACATAACTATTTTATCTATCACAATAACATTTAGAGATAGAGTTTTTACCAAAAATTTAGCAACAAAAAAAAATTTTGTTGTTAAAATTATTTATAAATAGAAAATGCACTTTTACCAATAGATATAACCCTATTGGAAAAATATAATTATTTTTTAGTGTGAAAAGCCAATAAATATCCTAGGATTATCATAGTTCGCATCAACTTTTGTTTTGTCTTAGCAAAATCATTCTCTCCACTTTGTGTAGTGTCGACAAATAAGCACTGGGTATCAACACTAATAGAATAATTATCTACATGTGAATGGAAAATTTGGAATTTTTGCATCATAGAAATAGTTTTTATCTTAGTATAGGATGATTATTTATATTTTTATCTAACCTACTATGCAGTAACAATAGTGTTTGGAATATGATGAAACACTTTTTGATTTGGTGGTTCTGAGAACATATATAATTTCTCTGAGAATCACTTCAAGGAAAGAAACTCTTTCATCTCTCTAGAATTGAGAGTGATTGTAATGACCCTCATTTTCCTGGTCCATTCCTTTGTGGAAATCATGTGTTTAGGGTATTCTAGAGGCTATATGTGACTCATTCCGAGAGTTTTCCAAAATCCAGTTTTGAACTGTCTATGTCGACATGTTAGTGAATTGGCATGTTAGTGTGTCAGCATGTCAGTGTGTTGGTGAGTCAAGGGAGTCGACATCGGTGAGTCAAGGGCGTCAGCATCGGTGAGTTAGGGGCATCGACATCGGCGAGTTAGGGGCGTCAGCATCGGTGATTCAGGGGCGTCGTCTTCAGTGCCAGGGTGTTAGCGTCGGTGTCAGGGCGTTGGTGAGTCATTTCATTAGTAGCTCAGCATTGGTGGCTCAACATTGGTAGGTCACATAAGTAGCTCACTCTTTAGTTGCTCAGTTTCAGTGACTCAGTATCGTTGACTTAACATCGGTGACTCATCCATCGGTGACTCATTTTCTAGTTTTTTACTAGTTTTCTAGTTTCTCCCCTCTTACATCTTATTTAACGTAAAACTGAGTTTAAAGCCTTATTTGGGAATTTTAAAGTACATTTCAAAGGATATTATGTATATATTTAATATTCTAATGTTTTAGGGGATTGAGATACTAACACCATGTGATCTTGACCACGATCCCACATTAATGGATTTTGAAACCGTTCTTCCTTTAATATAGGATCTTTCTCTTCAAAGTTAGGATCTTCCCTTAATAGTGTGTTTTCCATTCCCTTTTGGTGAGACTAAAGTGTTCCTCTATATACAAGTCATGTGCATATTCTAGAGCCCCCTACTTCTCAGTTTTCTTGAGGTTTCGTGTTGCTTGCATGATCCCCTATTCTCGGCGCAAAGAGGAACTTTGGTCACTAGTTGTTCAAAGTAGGGATTCTTCCACCTCTACTCTATTTGTGTATCATGTGGGGTGGGTGCACTAATGATTCCTTATGAATAACGACTGCATCCTTTTTTAATTAATAAATTAAGGGAAGGGATTATGATAAAATTTAATAGGGTCAATAAAATAATGTGATGAGTGTGGTTTGATGTTGATTTCTTGTTTTATTTGTTATCCTTATTGATGGTGTGACCTGTTGTGGATGTAAATCCTTTTGAAAATATTATTCATTGGTGGTATTTGTCTGTGAATGGGTGATTCTTTATAACTTTTGTTGTTTCCTCATAAACAATTGGTGTGAATACTGATATGACTAATCACATATACCCGGTTAAATGAAATGGATTCCCCAGGATGAAAATCCTTGTATGATCACCCCAATTTATTAAGTGAATTAAAGAAAACTGTTTACCAAATATGAATATATATCATGTTGATAAGTTTGGATGAGTACAATGTTCTGTTGGGTTTTTGTGTGAGTTGTGTAGTACTGCTATTGGGAGCATGGTTATGGGTTTAGGGGTGAGAATGGGAGTTGGTTCTATGAAAAGGGAGTAGTATGTGTGTGCAGCGGGGTTGTGGTTTAATGGTATTTGCTATGGGATTTTTATGTGGGGCGGTACAGGTGGTGTGTTAGTATCCCAACATGAGAGACTGATTGGTTGTGTAATGGACGGACTTGTAGGAAGTGGAACTGCCTTTGTTTGTGTTGTGGCCATCAAATGAAATTGGGCGGTTGGACGACGTTGTGGTTATGAACTTGTTATATAGTGGGATTGCATCTAGTAAGTGTTTGGGTAGTGGGGATGTAGTAATGGGTTGTGAGGGGAGGATTTTGCAGTATAACTATAAAGAATGACAGTTGGAAGTGGTTGAACGGGTGTGCGATGGGACTACAGGTTGGTTGTTCTCTGTTGTTTTTATGAATGGGTGTCAAAATAGAAATGCTTTACCTTGTTCCCTCTTCCATTGTTAAATGTTGTGATTGGTAGTTTCCCTGGGTAGTGCTAGAATAATTAAAGTTGACCCCTTAATAAATAAATGGGAAGTAGTTGAATGAAAAGGGGTTGGGGATATTCTTTGGTAGTGGATTTTTGTGTGGTTGTGCATATAAGGGTAACATCAGGAGTAGTCCTGGTGGGATGGTTGTTTGTTTTGGGACCCATAGGTTGGGCTGATTTTTTACTTACATATATATATAAATTATAGTTCATTTTGATTTCTATATGAACCCCACCCATTTTTAGCATAATGTTCTGAACACCCCCATCTCATGGGGGAGGGTGTCTTTCCCAACATCCTGAAGGGAGGATGGATGGATGGTTACTGACTTTCTTCCTGACACCCTCTTCTAGGTTCTTTCCTCTCAAGCGTATCATGGCAGGTTGTAATGGATTGAGGCTTACCATAGTCCCAGATCCTTTGGGTAGGTTTGTTGTGGACAAGTGGCCTAGGTGTTTGTGGTCCAGGATCATTTTCCCAAGTATCTTCAGGGTGAGTCCCATGTTTCCTCGGGTGAGAGGTATGGTTGTTGTAGCCTAGGTGTATGGGGGTGAGATGTGTGGTGTGGTTGAGGCCCAGGTGCATGTGTGTGTGGGTTATGGAGGTGGGATTGTGTTTTAGAAGAGGGGTAGCATTAAGACATTAGCTGTTAGGAATATCAGTTAACCAGTGAGAAGGTGGTGTAGGGTACCCAAATGTAGATGTGTGTATACTACTACTTGACTTGACTTGCATTATTTAATGAGTGTGCCTTGGTGAGGCCAAGATGGTTAGTACTCCTTGGTAGGTACTTTGAGGTTTACTATTTTCTCACAGGGGAATTAGTATTTTTCCCCACTTATACATGGGTGGCTTTAGTTTTCCCACAGGGTATACTTGTATTCTCACCCAACATTTGTAAAACCGTTTTCATGTTTCTGGGAGAAATTTAAGGATCATGCTGGACTTTACTTGCTCAGGTGTTGGGATAGTTGTTGTTTCTACTTAGTATCTTTTCTTTTGGTACTTTATTTTGGAGTTTTGTTTTACTTTGTATCATCTTTACTTTTTTAAACATGCATGTAGGAATGGATTTTTCACTTACATTTACCTTTAGTATTTAGAGTTTCTTAGGATTTACCATCTTATCTCTCAACACTATATTCATCAAAAAAGGAAATTCCTTCCATTTTGTGTGAGATTATATACCCTTGGTGCTCATAACCACTTCAGGGCCTATTGAAGGAGGGAATCAGGGGTCATTATCTCTCCTTCATTTTGAAGAAAGGCATGGCACTATGTTATCCCTTCCCTCATCTTAAGGAAGGCATGTCGTGATAGAATGTTATTAGAGGGGAATGGTTCATGGTTGAGAGATAAGATAGTATTAGGAGTTAGGTACAATGAGGATTGCATGGGATGGTAGGGTAACGGGGTTTGGTAATCTTGGTGTGTGAAATAGGTCAGGTATGACCATCTATGACATGGGATTTTAGGTCCATAATGATCTGATGCAAGGACTCTAGACCTACTAAATGACCAAGTTAGGCTACACTGATTGCAGGGTAGAGACCCTAGGAAATTTACATGCATCAAAATGACTTTTGTTCTTCTATGACTTGGGTGTTTTTGGAATTTAAATTTAAATAAAGAGTTAAAATAAATCTTAAAAGGAAATTTACATACTACTCAGGACTAGGAGTTTATTATTTACTTTTTTAGGTATGAAACCCAAATGCCACCCACATGTGGTATGAGCAGTTGAGGCCCAGCAGGTTGACCTGGTTGATCAGCGGAGGGCCGATCGAGAGGTGAAGGATGACCATTGGAAGAAGACGCTTTGTTCCTTCCAGCGGAAAACTTTGGGAAAGTATGAGGGTAGCATATTAGACATGGAGATGGATTGTTGGATCGAGGATCTGGTGATTTATTTCAGCTTAATCTAGGCTCCAGTATAGTACTGGGTTCCTCTAGTAGTGATCTAGATGAGGGGAGCAGTATGTTAGTGGTGGATTCTTTACCTTGGGGAGAGGAAGGAGACTGATGTTTTGTGGGATGACTTTGAGAAGGAGTTTCAGGAAGAATTCCTTTCTTCCATGATGTGGGCCAAGAAGAGGAAAAATCTACTCCTTCTCTGGTAGGAGAGTCTTTCAGTAAGGGAATTGGGTATCAAGTTCAAGGATCTTCTATGATTCACACTGGATCACTTTCCGGATGAGGAGTCATGGGCGAGATGCTTAGAGGAGGCACTCTGACCTTCTCTTTTGTATGTTGTTACCCCTTTCACTCTACCAACATACTTCGAGGTTCATAAGAAGGATGAGGTAGTAGAAAAGATACACTCATTGAGAGGTGTACTGTGATAAGGGATCCAGTCGAGTTCATTGAAGGGGAAGGCAGTTAGCATCAGGTCTCTGATGTCATGACCTTCCAGGTTTTGGAAAGCATGTAGTAGGCCTTAGCAGTTCCAGTTCTAATCTCCTGTTCATTTCCCATTACCCATGGGTCTGGGACCAAGGTTATTTATCTATGGAGGATGTGGAAATCTTTGGAACCAGTTCCCAGTTCGAGCATAGTATGGTGGGCGTGGGGAGGTTCAACTCCCACCTCAGTTGCAGCAGTTTCCAGTCAGGCCTTTCCACTAGCAGGGGCAGTGGGCTCCTGCTCCATTAGGGGTAGACAGTGCTGGAGAAGGAAAACCTTAGGGTGATCCACAGGGACCTATACTAGGGCATGGTTGGGGAGTTGGTCAATATCATAGAGGTATAGGAGTTGGGCGTGGGCAGTTTCACGCTGTCGAGGTAGCAGTTCAAGTGAGACCAGAGGTTGTTTGATGTACGATCAGTCTGTTTAGCACTCTTGCTTGCGCTTTGTTTGATTTAGGAGACTAGCACTCCTTTTTTCACCCAATATAGCTCATGTTCTGGGAATAGATTTTGATAGGCTTCTCATTCCCCTATTGTTGAGTAATCTAGTTGTAGGTTAGACCAATTTGTTTAATGTTTTCCTAGGATGTAAACTGATGTTGGGGTCACATCAGTGTAGTGGGGATCTTCCTCTACTGCAAATACAGTGTTATGATGTCATCCTAGGAATCAAATTTTTGTCTTCTATACATTCCATTATCAACTACTTCCAGATAAGATTCATGTTTTTTGATATGTATGACTAGCATGTAGCGTTCGTTGGCAAGAAGATTTGTCAGGTGGGCAGTCAGTGTGTAAAGCCTCTTCTCTATTTGTCAACCGAGATGTTATTGGAATCAACAGACATAGAGATGGTGGAGGTTATAGGTAGTTTTACAGAGTTCTTGGATGTTTTCCCTGAAGAGGTTGTGACTCTACCCCCTTGTTGTGACATTGAGTTTAGAATAGACTTGCAACTCGATGTTCGTATGATTTTGATGGATCCCTATCAGATGGAGCCTTCCAAGTTGAGGGTGTTGCAGATTCAGGTCGACAACCAGATGAAAAAGGTTTTTATTCGGCTGATTGTGTCACCATGGGGTGCTCCAATATTGTTCATGAAGAAGGAAAATGATGGTCTGGTGATGTTCATATACTACTAGAGACTGAATCAGGTGACGGTCAAGAACTGTTACCCCCTCCCAAGGATCGATGATCTTTTTGGCTAGTTAAATGGAACAAGTTTGTTCTCTAAGATCTATTTGTGGTCTGGATATCACCAGTTGAGGTTGAAAGAGGGTGGCATCTTTAAGAGTGCTTTCATATACATGTATAGGAACTTTGAGTTTGTGATCATTCCCTTTGGTGTCACGAATGCACCAACCGTGTTCAAGGGACTCATGAAATCTATTTTCCATGAGTTCCTATACCAGTTTATCATAATTTTCATCAACAACATCTTTATCTACTCATGGTAAGAGGAGGAGCATGCTGAGAATCTGAGGATTATCCTAGAGGTCCTCTGGCACCACAACCTCTATGGGAAGTAGTCTAAGTGAAAGTTCGGTATGCGAGAGGTGCACTTCCTTAAACACGTGGTGTATCAGAAAGGGATAGTAGTGGAACCATCAAAGGTCAAGGTGGTTGTTTCTTGGGTAGCACCCAAGAATTTGGCAGATTTTTTAGTTTCTTAGGTCTAGAAGGCTATTACTGGAGGTTTGTACCTGACTTCTCCTGAGTTGTGGCTCCATTGACGGATTTGACCAGAAAAGACCAAGCCTTCATGTGGAGTTAGAAATTTCATGCAACCTTCAACTACCTAAATGGGAACTTGGTCATCACCCCAGTGCTAAGGTTTCTAGAGGAAGGGGTGATGCTCGAGTTTTTCGGTGATGCTTCTGGTCTAGGCTTGGGATTCTTACTAATGCAATAGTAGAGAGTGATCTCCTATGGGTCTAGGAATCACTACTACAAATACAGCTTTTATCAGCGCTAAAAATGTCCTTTATTATGCTAGAAAAGCGCTGATAAAGCCGGTGAAGATAAATGGGGGGTCCCCTTTATCAGCGCTTCAAAAAGCAATGATAAAGACCACTTTTATCAGCGCTTTTTTTTAGCGCTGATAAAAATAAAAAAAAATTAAAAAAATTAAAAAAAAATTAAAAAAATTAAAAAAATTAAAAAAAATAAAAAAAATACTGCCAATCTTGATGGGGCTTTTTACAGCACTTGAGCCCCCCTTTATCAGCGCTTTCTCGCACCTCTGATGCCCGCCTGCACCGCCTACACCCTTTATCAGCGCTAGCCCTTTAAATCAACCTTGCGCGTGCACCCGTGCCTCCACCCGGATTTGATCTCGAGACCTCCCCCCTGCGCACCTAAAGCCTTTTCCACTACCCTATATTGATTTTTTATCTTATTCATGATATATCTATTTATTTTTATATATATTTAGTTATATTTATTCGTATAGTAATATATATTTATATTAATATATATAGTTATATTAATATATATATATAGTTATATTAATATATATATAGTTATATTAATATATATATATATAGTTATATTAATATATATATATATATAGTTATATTAATATATACATATAGTTATATTAATATATGTATAGTTATATTAATATATGTATAGTTATATTAATATATAGTAGTTATATAAATATTCATATATTGGTATTTTAAATAAAATGGATATTAGGTATTATTTAGATAAAGATAATATATTTTATATGTAAATATGTTTAATTATTTATTTAAAAATTTGAATTTTTAGGTGTGAATATATAAAAAATATGTACATATAGTTATATATTTAATTATAAATAGAAGTGCATTATAAAAAAGGATGAAACTTCAAAGACATAATATCAATATGAATGTAATACCTTGGAATAAATTCAGTCCCCACCAAAAAAATCCAATAATACCCCCTTAAACGAGGCTGAAAATCCACAAAATGTTAAAAAATCTGGGTACCCCGACAAAAAACTCAGTTTTGGAGGCCTTCTGGGCCTCTTTTGGCCTCAAAAAACGCTTGATTTGGGCTCCCCCATGGTCACAGTGACGTAGACCTCGTCGCAGGCTTCGATTTGATATGTAGTAGAGCTCAAACGGACACTCGGATCAAAATTTATGGCCGTTTGAAGTCTGAGTTGCATTTTCAACATATTTTTGGGTCTTTTTTTAATTTTTTTAATTTTTTTAGTCTTAAAATTGTTATTAAATGACTATTACTCCATCATAATTATCAAATTATTAATTAAAAATATTTTTTAAATTTTTTAAGAAGCCATTTCACTAAATATCTTATATATTAAGTATAATAAGTGTAAATGTACATTTATACTTATCTAAAATATATTTACAAATTATATATTATATTTATATCAATATAACTATATAACTATATTTATATATTAATTTTTTTTTTAAATTTTTTTTTGAAGTCAACCCTTTATCAGTGCTTTTAAAAAAAGCGCTGATAAAGCCCCCCCCCCCCTTTATCAGTGATTTTTTGTTAGCGTTGATAAAGGGGTGGCGCTAGGCTTGCCCAGTTTTGTGGTAGTGAATTTACATCTACATGAACATAACTATGCTACCCATGATGTGGAGCTTGTGGATATCATGTTCTTGATGAATTTGTGGTGACATTAACCCATCGGGGAGTGCTTTGTGGTCTTCATGGTTCACAAGAGTTTGAGGTATATCTTCTCCCAGCGAGACCTAAACTTGTGGTAGTGAAGGTGGATGGAGTTTCTCCAGGACTATGAATTTAAAATCTCTTACAACCCAAGAAAGGGGAATGTGGTGGCCGATGCCTTAAGCAGAAATTCATGGGAGGAGGTTGTATGGGAATCCATGGATTCTTGGAAGGAAATGGAGGAGTTAGAAACTTTACATCTAGATGTAAGATTGGATGACAACATAGGCTATCTATTTTAGATAACAGTCTAGTCTTCCTTGATGCAGTAGGTGGAGAAGTCTCTGTGATGAGACTTAGATACTGAAGTGATGCATGATCATGTTGTCCAGGGTGATGCTTTGGAAGGATGGTCAGAGGATAGTAAGAATTGGGTGTTGTTTCATAGGAATCTATTTGTCCCAATGGAAATTCACAATAGAGTTTTTTGTGAGTTTCATAGCTCACCCCTGGAGGTTCATCTAGAATTATCTAAGATGTACCAAGGCTTGAGGTAATAGTTTTGGTGGCCTGAGGTGAAGCAGGTAGTGGTGGAGTTTATGGAAAGTTTCCCAGTGTGTCATTAGGTGAAGGCTAAGCACTATGTTCCTGGTGGTATATTGCATCCCTTAGAAGTTCATGAGTGGAAGTGGGATGAAATATCTATGGATTTCATCATAGTATTACCTAGGTAATAGGGAGGATGCATTTATCTTTGGGTATTAGTGGACAGATTGATGAAGTCGTCTCACTTCTTGGCAATCAAGGAGTCGACCGTAGTGGATGCCTTAGCGTAGAGGTATGTGGATGAGGTGGTGCAACTTCATGGATTTCCAAGATCCATTGTCTCATATCGAGATACATGTTTTACATCATGAGTCTAGAAGGGATTGCTTCATGAATTTGGAAATCAGTTATGCCTCAGTACTATATTCCACCCTTAGACGGATGGGAAGACAGAAAGGACCATCTAAACATTGGAGTACATGTTGTGGGTGTGTGTCTTGGACTTCACAGGATCGTGGGTACAACAATTTCCCCTAGTAGATTTTTCTTACAAAAATAGATATCAATCTACCATTGGAATGGAACTGTTCGAGGACTTGTACGGAAGTTCATGTCATTCACCAGTATGTTGGATAGAGGTCGGGGAAGTAGCCCTTCTTTGACCAGAGGTAGTGCAGATCATGACAGAGGAGGTTCAGCTTGTGCGTGAGAGGATAAAGGTGGATCAAAACCGGAAGAAGTCGTATGCCAATCGTAGTAGTATGCCTTTGAAGTTCAAGTTTGGGGACCATGCCTTCTAAAGGTTTCCCCTTGACATGGGCAGTGGAGATTTGGCAGAGGGAGCAAGCTTTCTACCAAGTTCATCAGACCATTCGAGGTGTTGGGATGAGTTGGCAAGGTGGAATATCAGCCAGCATTGTCACCACAATTGGAAAGGATCCACAACATCTTTCATATCTCTCAGCTTCATTGGTATCTACACAATGACTCCCATGTCATTGACTGGGGAGATTTGGATATTGAGAACGACGCGACGTTCACAGAGTGGTCGGTAGAAATCTAGAACCATTATGAGGAAGTGATTCATGGATGGGCAATTCCTTTGGTCTGTGTGTTATGGAGGCATGGTGGCCTCGAAGAGAGTACTTGGGAGCTTTAGGCATAGATTTTTCCCAGTACCCAGAGTTGTTTTGAGTTTTTCTCTTGTGTTTTGCTTTGTTCTTTGCTTTGTGATGTAATGCTTGACCTTATTTTCTACGAGATGAGTTGTTTTCCTATTCTCTAAATATGTGTGAAATTATTGACTATGGGGAGGGGAGGATGTAATGTCCCGGAATATCCATTTAATTTTTTTAATTATGTGGAATTATTTCGAGACCGCGAAATTTGATGGCACGTGATTCCGAGGTCTGGTGTGCTCAGAATGATCCGTCGAAAAATATTAATATTTAAATAGCGCACGTGAGTGGTTTTCCTAAAAAAAAGTGAAATAGATCTTAAACAGGTTCCCAGATCAGAAATCTGAGGGCACCGTTGCATTTAGTACGTTGAGTTTACCCTAGGTGCGACTTAAGTTTAGTCGGCACAAGCCTTCGATGAGAAAAACCAAAAATGGAATAACTGTAAAAAAATAATTAAATAAAATTATTTTATTTTCAAATGCTTATAACTCACAAATGGAGACTCATATTAAGAATATGAGACTACCATTGATCTCATGACGGTATGCTTTCCTTAGGCAGATACTAACATTGTCTGGTGTGGGATAATAGTGGAATTTAGTTTTTTGGCCGTAATTAAAATAATTAAGTAAAAATTATTTTATTGTTAAATCCTTAACTTCTAAATGGTAACTCGGGTTGAAAATCTGAGTGTACCATTGAGTTCATGGGGATGTGTTCCCTTTAGGTAGAGCCTAACCTTGACTTTCAAGGGTCGAGGGTGAATTTTATTTATTTTTGAACTTTTTTTAAGGTACATTCAGTAAATGTGCAGACAACAATTTCTATCATTTGAACCAGTTCTCAGATTAAAAATCTGAGGGAATCGTTGAATTCACAACACCGGGATTCACTTAGGTTAATCTTAACTTCGATTGTCAAGGGTCAGACGAAAATGTTGATTTTTTGACTTTACAAAAAATAATAAAATAACTCCATGGGTTATTTTATCTCTTTTTTGTAATCGTTGAGTGATATGGCGGGACCGCAGAGTTAATAGGTCATTCAATTACTTGACCCTTGGGTTGCATAACCTCAACGTTGGTTCTTTTAATGGAACACTAAATGTGGTTCATTAATGAACCGCATTAATGTTATACAACATGGTTGGTTCCTCACATCTACTTAAACAAATATTGGGCATAGTTCTTATGCACTCAAGAGAGGAACCTCTGATGAAGTGTCGGTGACGACTTCCTCCAACGTAGAATGGAGCTTCGACACCTTAGAGGATTCTAACCGGACAGCAACGAAATCCAATGATCACCATTCGAACCTAGTCTCATCTTCCTCATCTGCACAGTCTACCAATGTATTCGAGGTAGGGTTTATATGCTTAATTTCTCATTTTTCCCCATTCTTGAATATTATGAAAAACACGAATCAACCATCCTACGGGTAGATCCTTGTTACATTCTTTAATGCGGAAGGATAATGAAAGGTTTATTTATGGGTGTTTTTATGGTTAAATAATCCTTCCCATGTTATAACACTAACGCGGAGGGCGCGGGACGAGCTAAACAAGTCCCGGACCCTTCGTTGATCTTGGTTTGGTTTCATTCTTCATGGGAGACCAAGAAATATGGGGGTAAGGAGAAAATTTGAACCGCACGGTGTAGTCACCATCCCGGGAGGCCCATAGGCACAGACAAGAAAGGAATCAGACCACCGGAGCTTCACCAGTGGCCCGTGGGTTCCGTAGGTGATCGGTCCAGCAGGACCGTCCAGGTGGTGCGACACCAATTGGAACCACTGCTTTGAAGACATGAATGGCTCGGTTGTTCGGGATGGGATCAGACCCCCTGCGCTTGGCCAGTGGGCTGGGCAGTTCTACGGCCCAGCAGGCCGCACCCACAGCCCAACGGGCTGAGCCCATAACATAGAAATCCAGACCAGGCCCAGAAGAACCAGACCGAACCAAATCCCTTCAGGTCGGGCCCAACGGTTCGGGTCGATTCGGTCCGACTGGGTCAGACTGGACTCAGACCCTTTTTGGCCCAGTTACGCTTAAAAGGGCATATCTCCTAAACCAGAATTTTGTTTGATGAACCGTATACGACACTAGAACACTTAGGATGAGGCGGTCCTTTTGAAATAATCTAAGTGAGTTTTGGAGAAATTTGGGGTTTGGTCGGGTTGGATCATACCTGAATCCAACCAGGACCTCGGCGCTAAAATACCTATAACTTACAGACCGGGTGTCTGGTTGATGCACTGTCTGTTGCATTAGAACCCTTATTACAATTTGGTTCATCAGGTTACTTCTTAATGGGACTTCGTTCTATTTGAAATAAAACTAATGGCTTGAGAAGTGGATCCTTTCAAAATCAAGCATGCTTTTGCGGGAATCTAGTGGCTAGTTGTGACGTGAAGAATGAATAACAATCCTTTGTGGGTCAGCACTGAGCGATCCTGTGTGGGTCAGAACCGAGCAATCATGTGTGGTTCAGCACTTAGAGATCATGTGTGGGTCATCATTGAGTGATCCTGTGTGGGTCAGCACCTAACGATCTTGTGTGGGTCAACACCGAGCGATCCTGTGTGGGTCAGCATCGATCAATCCTATGTGGGTTAGCAGCAGAGCCTCTTGACAAAATAAGATGAACTAGATTTATAACTAATAATTTGTTCTATTGTACTTAAGTTATACATGGTGTGAGATGTATTTTTA
Organism: Viscum album; assembly: GCA_963277665.1. NCBI lineage: Eukaryota > Viridiplantae > Streptophyta > Magnoliopsida > Santalales > Viscaceae > Viscum > Viscum album. The sequence goes on along the minus strand of OY728119.1, from coordinate 1,672,859,059 downwards.
TTTCTGCTTTTTGATTGAGATAATTCCTTGGGGTTTTTCCTTTGTTTAATTCTGAGAGATCTTCGGGGGTCTCGGGGTCCTTACTGAGTATTGTTATACTCACCCCTGCATAGGCTCCGCCCGAACCATGTTGTGTCTTGTGTAGATTATAGATATCTTGACTAATTCTTAATGAGTTAGTTCTAAACTATGCATGGAGGTGATTGACAGACAGTTCACGGAGGTGACTGATTGACGTGGAAAGCCACAGTGATGAGTTGTACCTACCCTTCAGGTATGATCCTCTGTGGACAACCTCAGGAGATGTTTGTCCTTTTTGTTGTACTTCCATTTCAGTTGGGCTTGTATTCTGGCCCCTTTACTTTCAGTACTTACTTTTATACATAGTGGTGGTTTTTATTTTGGGTTGTACCATTCATATTCCATTGTGTTTTTATTGTGTGTCATGTGCCCTATCTATGTGTGTACAGGTTTTTGAGGCAATGCCTTCCCATTTTAAGGATATGCCTTTCCGATGCTAGTCACCAACCCCTAGCCTTTGGAAGGTGGGCTTAGGGTAGTCACGGCATGGGACCTTGGGGATGGGTCCTAACAAAGTGGTATCAGAGGGTTTGGTTCTACCAGAAGAACTAAGAGTCTATGTTTTCAATGGTGTAGTAGTGTTAAGTGTCTTGAGTTCGGGTTTCAGTTTGGGGAGTCCAGTGTTAGTACGGTGGCCGACGTATCCATACAACAGGACTCTGAATTCTATTTTCTGACTCGGTACACAAAAACACTAGTTACATGTATTTTGAAAATGTTTTTCTATTGATATCTTTTGAGTCATCTCACTAGGTATGACCTTTTGACTGTGGTTCATCTTAATTCTCTATCAAGATGCCTCCATGTAGATGGCCATCCAGTATTCCATTGTGTGACCATGAGGAGGGTCTTCAGAGTGACGAGGTTTCGGTACAGGGATCATTTCCTGAGATGGTACTTTCAGGTGGTGACAATTGGTCAACAATTACTACCAGCATTACTGGTAGAGGACACATTTAGGCTCAGTTCATTACTTGATTTTTAGTAATAGATACCCCTCAGGTTCTGAGGAGAGCCTGACTCACAAGCAGCTAAGGACTGGATTGAGGTGGTAAATGAGTTTCTATCTAGCCAGGGAACCATTTGATCTGATGGTGATCCTGGTAGTGAGCCTTTTACGTGGCTCAGTAGGGAAATGATAAGTTTCAGACAACCCTAATCTTATGATGAGGTGACTTTCCTATAGACAAAGCTTGAGAACCTTCCTAAGAGAAGTAATCCCTTACCATAAAAAGATAAGGGGTATATGTTACCAATATCTTTTACAACTTTAAAAGGATGACATATCGGTAGCTAAATATTCGTCGAGGCGTACTGACCATTCTAGGTAATCGATGAATATGACATAAATAGTGCTTTAGGACTTGGACCTCTAAGGAAGATGTGTTTAGGGACATCTGAGTCAGCACTATTCCTTTGTGCATTCTTACTTATGTTAGGGTGATAGAGAGAACCTTTTTGGTTGAATGTTCTTTGGATGAGTAGATACAGCCAGTGAATGTTAGCAGTGGGAAAGCAGGAAACTAACGCCAGTCTCAGAGACTTGGTCATGTAAAATGTTTTGGGAAGAGGAAGAGATCGGGATAGATTAATCTACAGTGAAACATACATGGAAGAGGATCTAGGAGAGCCGACTGAGGCGGTATACATTTCGACATGTTACAACCACCACCCCAATGTGGTCCCCACTAATCTTAGGGAGCTGGAGGATAGGGGAAAGAAGTAGCTTCATACGGTCAAGGAGTGTGACCCAAGGGATTCAGGAATGATTCGAGGACGGTATATGTCTACTGCTAGCTTCCGTATTAATAGACATAGGTACTAATCTTTCCTTCTTGTCATGAATATTGTTCAAGATCCAGAGTTTCTAGTTAAACCGTTGACTTGACCCTTACATCTGTAGATACCTATAGTAGGAGAATCAATAATCACACTTATGCCGACGGTGTGATCTAACCCTTGAGGTGAGAGTTTTGGTTTGAAACTCTTGGTGGTTGTGTCAAGGACTTACGACATTAGTTTGGGTATGGATTTTTCATCCATAGTTCATGCTCAGATTGAGTGTTTTGAGGAAAAGGACGTGGTATATCTACAGCGTTGGAATGAGATTTTACTTGGTTGGAAAAAAAGGAAACCCAGGAAGCATAGGGTAAAATCATGCATAGGAGGGTGCATCCAATCACTCTAGAGTCATCCATCCTTACCCTCGTGGCAGTAAGTGTTTTTCGTTTTTAGTTCCCAACAGTTGTGGCATAGTGCGGGAACATCCTTTATAAAGATGTTTTCAGGATTACCTTCTTGTAGGGAGAGGGACTTATTCATTTTCTTGTACCTAGGGATGGCACAAATATCTACAATCGCATATTGAATGACTGCCACAGAGCTATGGGAGATGAGAGTATAGTTGGGAGAATTTCAGAGGAAAGTCTTAGTAAGAACCAGTGTTTGAGGTTATGTGTGGAAAACCGGCAATTTACCCAAGTGGCCTTGGAGAATGAGTACCCACTAATAAAGGGTCGATGGCATACCAATAAGTTAAAAGGGGTAGCCTTTAATGTGTATGGAAAGGTTCTCATAGGCTTTTCAGCAGTTGAGACAACTGCGATGGTTGGAGTTCCACCAGGACTATGACTTCGAGATAGTCTATAATCCTAGGAAGGGGGGCGTGGTGGAAGACGCACTTAGCAGGAGGTATGTTCTGCAATTGCTGAGTGAGGTGACAGAAAAGCTAGCCACATTGCAGATATCCTTCATGGATAGTGATGGAGAAGCTTACATTCAGTCTATGACTATCACTCCTCCACTCATTCAACGAGTTTGGGAGGCATAGCTTAGGGACATGGACTGCGAGACCCGACGTGCTTAGATATCCTTCGGACAGGCTCCTGAAAGATTTTGTAAAGGTGGGGAGCACTTGATCCTTTTAAAAAGACACACCATGGTACCAGTGATGCTATGCGAGGAGGTGTTGAGGTAGTTTTGCACATCCCCTTGGGCGGTACATCCGGGTGAGGTAAAGTTGTCCTAGGACCTCCAGCGTCTGTACTGGTGGCTAGGGATGAAGAAAGTGGTGGTAGAGTTCGTATCATGATGTCTCACTTTTCACCAAGTGAAATCTGAGAATTGGGTTCCATCATGCTTGAGCACAGATTTTTAGCCCCAGATTGATGGTCAGACAGAGTGGACCATACAGACCTTAGAGGGAATGCTTCATGCTTCTGTCCTAAATTTTGGTCGCTATTGGGAGGATCACCTACCAATTTTGGAGTTCACATACAACAACAGTTTTCACTCTACCATTGGCATGACATAGTTTGAGGCCATGTATGAAAAACCATGCAGATCACCTCTATGCTAGAAAAACCCAGGGGAGTCAGCACTTATGGGTCCAGAGTTGGTACGTGCTACCACTAAGAAGGTATAGATCATCCAAGAGAGAATAAAGACCGCATAGATTAGGAAAAAGTCTTATTCCAATAGGATATGGAGACCCTTAGAGTTCAAGGAGGGAGACCATGTCTTTCTATGGGTCTCACCTCAATGAGGATTACAGATATTCAGCCAGGGCGACAAGCTATCTCTGAGGTTCATCAAACCTTTCCAGATTCTTAGCAGATTTGGTGAGCAGGAGTACCACCCATCTCTTCCCCCAAAGATGCACCGAGTGCATAATGTTTTCTATATGTCACAACTGAGGAGATTCATGCATGATCCATCACATGTTATCGACTAGGGCAAGTAGGACTTTGATGATGGGGATAATTTTAAAAAGTTATTGGTGGAGATAGAGTATCGACATGAGCGATTCCTTCATGGATAGTTTATCTCTCTAGTGTGATTTTGGTGGGAGCACATGAACCTCTAGGAGATCACTTGGGAGCGGGAGACTCAGATTCATGCTCAGGACCCTCATTTGTTTGATTTTTCTTTGTTTTGGATTTTGGGGATGTAAATCCCTAAGGTGGTGATAATGTAATGTCCCGGAATTTCTGTATATGTTTTTTTAATTATATGGAATTATTTTGAGACTGAAAAATTTGACGGCATGTGATTCCGAGGTCCAGAGTGCCCAGAATGATCCGTCAGAAAATGTTAATATTTAAATAGCGTGGGTGAGTGGTTTTCATAAAAAAGTTGAACAACTCTTAAAAGGTTTCTCAGATCAGAAATATGAGGGAATTGTTTCATTCATGATGGCAGTTTTACCCTAGGCATGACTTAAGTTTAGTCAGCACATGCCTCTAGTGAGAAAACCCAAAAATTGAATAACTGTAAATAAAATAATTACATGAAATTATTTAATTTTTAAAATGATTATAACTCAATAATGGAGACTCAGATTAAAAATATAAGACCACCACTGAGCTCATGAGGGTATGTTTTCCTTAGGAAGATACTAACATTGGCTAGTGCAGGCCAACAGTGGAAGTTAGTTTTTCGACTATAAATAAAATAATTAAGTAACAATTATTTTATTTTTAAATCCTTAACTTCTAAACGGTAACTATGATTGAAAATATGAGAGTATCATTGAGTTCGTGGGGGCGTGTTCCCTTTAACCAGAGCCTAACCTCGACCGGTGCGGGTCGAGGGTGAATGTTATTTATTTTTGAACTTTTTTTAAGGTACGTTCACTAAACGTGTGGGCGGTGATTTCTATATTTTGAACTAGTGCTTGAATTAAAAATCGGAGGGAACCATTGAATTCGCAGTGCCATAATTCACTTAGGCAAAGATTAACTTCGACCTATAAGGGTTAGAAAAAAAAGTTAATTTTTGGACTTTATAAAAAATAATAAAATAACTCCATGAGTTATTTTATCTCTTTTTTGTAACCGTTGAATTATGTGGCAGGATCGTGAAGTTAATAGGTCATTCAATAACTTGACCCTTGGGTTGCATAACCTCAAAATTGGTTGTTTTAATGGAACACTAAATGCATTTCATTAATGAATCACATTAATGTTATGAAGTGTGGTTGGTTTCTCACATATATTTAAACAAATCTTGGGCATGGTTCTTGTGCACTCATGAGAGGAACCTCTGAAGAAGTGTCGGCGAAGACTTCCTCCAATGTAGAATGGAGCTTCGACGCCTTAGAGGATTCAAACTGTACAATGAATAATGTCAACAAACACACTTCAAACGTGATCTCGTCTTCCTCATCTGCACCGTCTACCCATGTATTCGAGGTACGGGGTTATGTGCTTAATTCATCATTTTTCCCATTCTTAAATTTTATGAAAAACACATATCAACCATCCTATTGGTTGATCTGCATTTTGTTCTTTAATGTGGGAGGATAATGCTGGGTTTCTTTATGAGAGTTTTTATGATTAAATAATCCTTCCCATGTTATAACGCTAATGCAGAGGGCGCGGGCCAAGCCGAACAAGGCCCAAACCCTCCGCCAATCTCGGGTTGGTGGCGTTCTTCATGGGAGACCGAGAAATATGGAGTCAAGGTGTAACTTCAGGCCTTGTTGTGTAGGCGCCATCCCGGGAGTCCTGTAGGCGCATATGGGAAAGGAATCGGACCACGAGAGCTTTGTCGGTAGCTCACAGAAGTGTCATCGGCACAGTAGAGATGGAAACCAGAGGCGGTGGCGGCCAGCTACCACCAGCTGTGAAAATGTGGAGGCTCCCAAAGGTGTCATGGTAGACAAAGGGGTGGATGGACTTTTTCAGCCACGTCAAAGTAGGGCAGTGCGCTGTGGCGGCACACCGTAGAGGAAGGTCGCGGATTCGAGCCGCAGCGGAGGGTGAACCCATGGTCTGTGGGTTCCGTAGGTGACCGGTCTAGCGGGACCAGCCACATGGTGCGACACCAACTAGCACCGCAAATTTGAAGACCTAAATGGCTCAGCCGTTTGGGAGGGGAGTAAACCCCCTACATCTGGCCAGCGGGTCGGGCGATTCCACGGCCCAGCAGGCCGCGCCCAGCCGGGTGGACCGGGCCGCACCCACAGCCAGTGGGTCGAGCCCGTGGCCCAGCAGGCCGCACCAATCCCAGGTGAACCATACGGAACCCATCCCTTTTAGGTTGGGCCCAGCGGTCTGGGACGGGTCGATCTGACCAAGTCGGACCAGACTCAGACTCTTTTTGGCCCATTTACGCTTAAATGATCATGTCTCCTAAACCAGACGTCCGTTTGAAGAACCTTCTATAGTGCTGGAACCCTTAGGACAAGTTGATCCTTTTGAGATACTTCATATGAGTTTCTGATAAAGTTAGGGTTTTTCTAGGTTGGATTGTACTCGAATCCAACCAGCCCCTCTGCACTAAAATGCCTATAACATACAGACTGGGTGTCTGATTGACGCCTCATATATTCTGTTGGAAACCTTATGACATGGTGGTTCATCGGGTTACTTATTTTTGGGACTTCATTCCAGTTGAAATACAACTGATGGATTGAGGAGAATATCCAACCGAAATAAAGCATGATTTTTGTGGGAATCCAGTGGCTGGTTGTGACGTGAAGAATGAATGAAAATCTTGTGTGGGTTAGCACTGAGCGATCCTGTGTGTGTCAGCACCGAGCGATCCTATGTGGGTCAGCACAGAGCGATCCTCTATGGGTCAGAACTGAGAGATCCTATGTGGTTCAACACTGAGCAATCCTATGTGGGTCAGCACCTAATGATCCTTTATTGTTCAGCACCGAGCGATCATGTGTGGGTCAGCACCAAGAAATCATGTGTGGGTCAGCAGCACATCCTCTTGACAGAATAAGATGAACTAGCTTTGTAAACAATCATTTTTACTATTGTACTTAAGTTATAACTGATGTGATATGTCTTTTTATTTATGCTTTGTGATTGAGATCATGCATTGTGGTTTTTTCTTTGTGAAATTCTGAGAGACCTTCAGGGGTATCAGGGTCCTTAATGAGTATTGTTATTCTCACCCCTACACGGGCTTCACTAGCACCTTGTTGTGTCTTGTGCAGAAAAAGGATAGCTTGACTGAGTCTTAAGGAGTTAGGGCTAAATGGTGCTCAGAGGTGATTGATAGATAGTGCACGGAGGTGATCGGTTGATGTGGAGATCCACGGTGACGATTTGTACCTACCCTTCAGGTAGGATCCATGGTGGATAAACTCAGGAGATATTTTTCATTTTTTTTTAATTCCATTTTATTTGGGCTTTTATTCTAGACCATTTACTTTTACTACTTAATTTTACACTCAGTGGTGGTTTTTAGTTGTGGTTGCACCATTCTTCTTCCATTGTGTTTTTCTTGTGCGCAGTGTGCCCTGTCTGTGTGTGTACAGGTTTTGAGGCAATGCCTTCCCATTTTAAGGATATTCCTTTCTGGTTCTAGCTTCCAACCCCTCTCCTATGGAAGACGGGATTGGGGTAGTCATAGAACGGGCCTTGGGGGACGGTTCATGATAGAGGACTTGATCCCTAATCGAGATGCATTAATGTGGATGCGATTAAACCTGTGCGGGTGAGTCAGTTTCTCCCAAAGAGGATAGTATTTTTACATGGAGGAAGGAGCTCCGTAATCCATGTGTCTGGAAAGTGTGACCTTAGTATTTTCACAGTTTTTCAAGAGATATATGTCAAGGAGTTGTTCTTGGATGTTGAGGTTTTTTCTCCAGTTTTGGAACAACGTGGGTGGTTTTTCCCTGAGAAGTATCTTACGGGGTGGTTCTTTGGACCTCTCCTTTTTTCCCTGGGTTTGGTTTTAAATTCCAGGGTATGAGAATAGTTTGAGAGGTACTTGATGTAATGAACCATATTTTCCTGGGTCTTTACTTTGTGAAAATCCAGTGTTTAGGGTGTTCTAGAGGCTGTTTGTGGCTCATTCTGACAGTTTACTAAAATCTAGTTTTGAACTGTCAGTGTCAGCATGTCAGTGCATCGACATGTTTGTGAATTAGCATATAAGTTAATCAGTGAGTCAAGGGAATCATCATCGATGAGTCAGGTTCATCGACATTGATGAGTCAGGGGCATCAGCATTGGTGAATCAGATGTGTCGGCATCGGTGAGTCAGAGACGTCAGCGTTGGTGCTAGGGCGTCTCTGTCAAGGTGTCAGTGTCAGGGTGTCGGTGTGATAGAATTAGTGAGTTGTGGCATAGGTTATTCATTTCATTTGTAGCTCAATATTGGTGGATCAGCATCAGTAGGTTGTGCCAGTAGCTCACCCGTCGGTGGCTCATGGTCGGTGACTCACCTATTAGTGACTCATTGTCCAGTTTTTCCCAGTTTTCTAGTTTCACCACTCTTAAATATTATTTGATGTAAAACCAAGTTTAAATTCTTATTTGGGTGTTTTTAAGGGAATCTCAAAGGATATTAAGTATTTATTTAGTATCCTAATGTTCTAGGGTATTGAGAAACTAAAACCGTGTGATCATGACCATGATCCCATGTTAATAGATTTTGAAACCATTCTTCCTTTAATATAGGATCTGGCTCCTCAAAGTAAGGATCTTACCTTACAAGTGTGTTTTCCATTCCCTCTTGGTGTGCCTAAAGTGTTCCTCTCCGGAATATTTGGGTGCCTATTCTAGAGTCCATTCCTGCTCAGTTTTCATGGGTTTTCCTACTTCTCACATGATCCCCAGTTCTTGGTGAAAAGAGGAGATTTGTTCACCTATTGTTTGAAGTAGGGATTCATCCACCTCTATTATATTTTTTCATCATGAAGGGTGGTTGTACTAATTATTCCTTGTGAACAATGGCTAAATCATTTTTTTAAAAGTAATAAATGAAGGGAAAGGAGTATGATCAAAAGATAACGGGGTCAATGAAATATTGGTATGAGAGTGGTTTGATGTTGATTTCCTATTTTATTTGTTATCCTTGTTGATGGTGTGACATATTATGGTTGTAGATCCTTCTAAAAAACATAGACCTTGGTGGTCTTTTTCTATGCATGGGTGATGCTTTATAGCTGTTGTTGTTTCCTCATAAACAATTGGTGTGAATAATGATCTGACTAGTCACATATACCCAGTTAAATGAAATGGATTACCCATGATGAAAACCCTTCTATGATCACCCATATTTATCAAGTGGATTAAATAATAGTGTTTAACAAATATGAATATATCTTCTATTGATAGGTGTGGATGAGTGTTGTGTTCTGTTGGGTTTTTGTGTGAGTTGTGTCGTGCTGGTGTTGGGAGCACGGTTATGGGTACAGGGGTGGGCAGGGGAGTTGGTTCTGTGAGAAGGGAGTAGTATGTGTGTACAGCGGGGATGTGGTTTAATGGTAGTTGATATGAGATTTGTGTGTGGGGTGGTACAGGTGGTGTGTTAGTATCCCAGTCTGAGATAATGATTTATTATGGAATGGATGGACTTTTAGGTAGTAGAACTACCTTTTTTGGGTATTTGTTGTCAAATAACATTGGGAAGTGGGGTGAAGTTGTGGTTATGGACTTGTTATATAGAGCGACTACATCTGGGATGTGTTTTTGCAGTGGGGATATAGTACAATGTTGTAATAGAAGGATTGTGTGGTATAAATTTAAAGAATTATAGTTGGAAATAGTTGAATGGGTGAGAAGTGGGACCGCAAGTAGGTCGTTCTCTGTTGTTTTTCTGAATAGGTTTCAAAATGGAAATTTTTTACCTCAGTCCCTCTTCAATTGTTCAATTTTTTTTCTTGGTAGTTTCCCCAGGTATTTCTAGAGCAATTAAAGTGGACCCCATAATAAATAAATGGGAAATGGTTGAATGAAAAGCGGTTGGGGTTATGCTTTGGCAGTGGTTGTTTGTGTGGTTGTGAAAATAGTGGTAGCAGTAGGAATAGTCCTAGTGGTATGGTTTCTTTTTTTGGGACACATAGGTTGGGTTGAGTGTTTTCTTATCTATATATAAAAATTTCAGTTCCTTGTGATTTCTATATGCACCCCACCATTGTTGAGAACCATGTGCCAAATATCACCATATCAGGGAGGAGGGTGTCTTTACTAACATCCCAGTGGGAGGATGGATGGTTGGTTACTGACTTTCTTCCTCAAATACTCTATCGAGTTCCTACCGCTTGATTATATCCAAGAAGGCTTAATGGTTTGAGGCTTACCATTGTCCTAGATCCTTCAGGCAGGTTTTTTATGGACATGGGGCTAGGTTTTTTCAGTCCAGGATCATTTTCCCAAGTGTCTTTGGGATGAGCCTCAGGTGTCTTTGGGCGAGAGGTGTGGTTTTTGTGGCCCAAGTGTCTGCGGGCGATATTTGTGGTGTGGTTGAGGCCAAGGTGTGTGTGGGAGTGTTGTGGAAATGGGATTGAATTTTTGAAAAGTGGTAGCTTTAAGAAGTTAGATGTTAGGAATATAAGTTAACCAATTGGAAAGTGGTGTGGGGTACCCAAATGTCAATGTGCTTATACTACTACTTTATGTGACTTGAATTATTTGGGGAGTGTGTCTTGGTGAGGCGGGGTTGGTTAGTACTCCTTGGTAGGTGCTTTAAGTATCTATTGTTTTCTCACAGGGGTATTAGTATGTTCCCCCACTTGTACATGGGTGGATTTAGTTTTCCTATTGGGTATACTTGTATACTCACCCTACATTTGTAAAACAGTTTTCAGGTTTCTATGAGAACTTTGAGGACCTTGTTGTACTTTACTAGCTTGGGCGTTGGGATATTGGTTGTTGTTTCTTAGTCTCTTTTCATTTTTTAATTTATTTTGGAGTTTTTTTGTACTTTATATCAGCTATACTTTTGAACATGCATGCGGGAATGGATTTTGGCATTACTTTTTTCTTTATTATTTGGAGTTTCTTGGGATTTACTATCTTATCTCCCGACCCTATATTCATTAAAAAGGGGAATGTCTTCCATTTTGTGTGAGATTATATACCCTTGGTGCTGGTAACCACTCCATGGCCTATTGAATGTGGGAATAGAGGGTCATTATCTCTCCTTTATCTTGAATAAGGAAGGGTGTGATACTTTTCTATCCCTTCCCTCATCTTGAAGAAGGTGGGTCATGACAGTGATGGTGGATGATCACTCTCTATTCTTGATAGCGTTCTTGTAGAGGGATCTCTCTAGGACTATGAGAGGATTCTCTTCATATCTCATTATTCACTACACAAAATGAATTGTCTCTATTAATAAAATAATATAACTGGGTTTATATATTACTAGGGTTAGAAAATAATAATTGCACATGATCCCTTATTATTTCTATAATCCCTACAGAACCCTATGTTTATAATAATAATAAAAAAAATATTTATTAATATGATCTAAACCCCATAATTATATTAAATATTATTTATTACAATAATATTCAATATATATTATTTCTCATTGGACCATTAAAATTGGTTCTTCATTCTTACAGAACATTTATCGGGCCTTTAATAATGACTATTTATTTATAAAATAAATATCACTGAATTATTTTCAAATAAATAAATAAACATTATACTCACTTAATAAAAAATAAATATTTATTACAAATTCTTCTCTCATAATATTCTCTCGAATAACTGGTGGTGGTATATATGTGATGAAGAAAACATGAATAATTATAAAATCACAGACAAAAATAATATTCATTCAAATTTTTAAATAATAAATAATACTATACTATTTAACTGAGATTATTGTTACATTTAATGTGTGATCCTCTAGGTCTCTTTATCAATTTCATTAGGCAAAGTATCCTAAATAATGAAGTTATCATCTAACAATATTCCAAGTAACCCATAAATAAATAATTTAATGCTACAATGACATAATACCTCATACAGATGATTATTGTGTAATATAATCCCTAAAGGGCCTAAAAGGCACTGTTATTTCCCTAAGGGTCTAATCAAAATACAAAATTTATAAAAAATCAAACTATGCTGCTCAGTTAATTAAAATATTGTATCAGTAAAGTTCTAGGTAAAACCCACAAAGATGGTGAATTATTTTAATTAGGTTTTTAAAATAATTGATTTAATTAGTTTGAAGAAATAATTGAGGGATTATATTGGGGTTTTGGAAATAATTTGAAGAAATAAAGAATTGAAAGGGAAGAAGATTGATTATTGGGAATCTGATTTGAAAAGCATTCTAGGGTTTTGTAGTTTTGGGGTTTAGGTGCAATTGGATTTTATAAAATAAGTTTATTAATCAATGTTTGGAACTAGAGTTAAGGTGATGTGGATCCAATGGTCATGGTATCCCCTCCTTGAAGGGGAAATCCTCTATTTCCCTTTATCCAACAATTTTGGGTTTTTTTAATCAAGTTTGCATTGATACCATATTTAAACATGATTACCCTAAATTTGAAAATGTTCATGCCTCCTTTAGGGTAATTAGTTGTGCAAATTATAATTATCCTTTCAGATTAAAAAACCAATGGTCATGATAAAAGTAAAAGAAACGGATTGTAAAATGGTTTAATAAACTACATGAATCCAAATACATGAATAAAGAAAAAAAGAATAAATCCAACAACACATTTTACCTTTGGATACATAGCCCTAGAAAAATGATATTTTACACTCTCACCCAACTGATGAGAGAATAATAGGTAAAGATAAAATGAAAATAAAGAATGATGAGAAAACTAAGATGAACTGGTAAGGAGCCTACATGGTGAAACTTTTTACTCCAATATTTGGTATCTAGGATCTAAATTTGGTGTGGTTCCTCATCCCTCTATTTATAGACTTTTTATGGGCTTTTACACCATTCAATATCATTTAGGATGGGTTAAAAAATGTTCATAATTGGTCCATAGGCCATAAGATAGTTCAAAACCCCAAAATATGTTGAATTTTTCCATTTTTTGGTCATCCTGAATTTTACACCATGTGTAATATTTTCACCACATGTAATATTTTAATAACATGTAATCTATTCACCAAATGTAAATTTATACAACCTGTAACATTTACACATCTTGTAATATATACATAGCCTGTAATATTTACACAAACTAAAAATTTCCAGCATCACCTCTTTTCTTTCGTTTCTATCCCTCGAAGAATCTCATTGACATTATTCATCATGGGAATACATATTTTAAGTGTATACCATGATAATTTCCACCCATTTTTCTCATCTCCCATAATTTATAACATCCTTCCAAAAATGATGAAAATATCAAGTGTACATGAATGAATTAAGGATAAAAAAAACAATTCATTTTATTATAAAAAATGTATAAAACAAATGCACTTATCAACCCTCCCCTACCCCACTTGAATTAATACTTGTCCTCAAGGATGTAATATCAAAAAAAAAATAATTGATTCTTACTCTACCATGCTTTAAATACAATGGAAACAAAAAAAATTAATCAAATGGAAAGTTAAATGTTCAAGAATAACACATAGAAAATTCATTAAAACCACATTTTAAAAAGAGTATAAATCAACCATGTATTTTACTTTTACTATTTTTAAAATAGACAAACCTTTTCATTTATCCATTTTTTAAAATTCATTATTAATATGTTTATCTTTTTTAATTTACCTCACATGAATTTTTCTATTCATAATCAAGGTATGAATGAATAGAGTGATGAAAATACCTCAAGATAATATCACCTACCATAGTCTTTCAAGGCATCTCGTATACCCACCACGTAAATAAAAAATCAAAAATAATCACGAGGGATTCACTATTTAAGATATAATGACTCTGAGGCTTAGGGAAGGTGGGTAAATTATGTAAATCAAGTAAGGCTCAAAACAAAGGGGTTTGTTTTCTAAATTAAATTGTATGATAATAAAAAACAACTCAATTAAAGTCTCCTCCTCCCCTAGTATATCATATTAGGCTCATAAATAGATAAAATCAAATAAATGAAACACCCTCTTTTATTATTTTTATTATTTTTATTTTCTTTTTCGAAAGTTGTATTGGGGAATAATTTTACAGCCACCACCCAACCCCAAATGATCTCCTCAAAACACTATTTGTAATAGTTATAACAATATTACCAGTCAATAAATGATGATTTTTTAATTTCTCTTAACAAGACCCGAATATTTTAAGAGGTTTTGAAATAAATACAATGAATATACCTTCCCAAAATATAATTAAATTTCCTCCCACACTTATTTATTACAAAATATGAATCTCTTGCATGATTCACCATCTCCCTCACTCTTATTTTTGATAATCATGCAAAAATATTTAGGGAAATGTTGGAAAGGATAAGATGGGCTTATAAAATAGATCTTCCCTAGAAAGGTTGTTCATGGATTATATGGGCTTTAAAATTGATTAATTTAAGGTGGGTCTCAAGATAAGGGCTAACAAAATATGCCTAAATCATATTAAAAGTGATTTTGTTCATTCACAGCTTTGGAAATATGAAAATCAATTTCTAGAAGATATCATGCCCATGTTTCAAAAGAAATATACTATAGAAATAATTGAAAATATTGGATTAGTGGATTTATCGGTAATGAGAAAAATGGATGGGACAAATACTCATGGAAATTCATATGAATAATTAAATCAATTAATAAAAATATAATATGTTTAAAGCATGGTCAAATCTCAGAAAAATGTCATTTACAATGATTAACATGCTCCTAAAATCACGATTTTTAAAATCCTAATCCACATTCTTATCCCTACTAATTATTTTCCTTATTCTTCTCATTCAAATTTATTTAAAAAAATTAAATTTGGGACATGGTATTTATCCTTGGTAGTTTATAAATCCCATTTTAGTTGATTTAAGAAAGAATCAAATCCAAGGTATGTAATTTTTAGTTAAAATTTATAAATAAATTAAATATGGGGAATTAAATAAAAAAATTCTAAATTGAAATGATTACTCCCCTTATAAGTGTTTATTTCAAGTTGAATATACATGTTTTCCCATACCAGTCCACAACGTATAGTTATATCATGATGTGTAATTGTCCTATAACTTATCCTTGTGCTTTAAAATTCTTGCTTACAGTGTCTTGGTGGTCCTATAAATTAAAAATAATCAAGTTAAATCACATTACATTAAAAATTAATTTTGAAATATTTGTAGCAATAACATGCATGACTAAAAATGAAATAAAGAAAAAAAGTCAGGTTGCATCTGAAAATTTTCTCTTTTTTAATGGATGTTTAGCTCAACCATGCCTATTTTAGTTGATTGGAGTGTGGTATAATGATAACCATGTATTGATCACCCAATATTGACTTTAAAATCGACCCAGATCATATTTTATTATCCTTGTTAAAATTGGCATGGAACTTGGAGGTGGTGACCCGAGTTTAAAGACAACCAATAGGATCTATGTATATGTCCAGACTTGGTAAAATTATTCTTTTTCAATAGATGGATGCATGTGTTGAGTTTCTTCAAAGAACTCCTTGGGTTCCTTAGTAAACTCCTAAAATTATTATATTATTACTACTTATTTTTTATTCTCTTCGTAGTTAATTTAGGGTGAAGCTAGTTCTTCTTCATCTTCCTATAGTGTACTTGGATTTTCTAAAAAATCCACGATGACTGTGGCTGCCCTCATTTCATTTAATTATTATTCTTTCTTCATATTTGGTCCTAGTTTTTTTATGAATATTTGTAGCATCTCAACAGTCGAGGTCTCTTATTCTTGTTTTTCCTCTTCTTCTTGCAGCTATTTGATGAATTGTGCTTCAGCCGACTCAAGTTCATCACCAATTTCTCCTTCACTCTCAAAAACTAAAATATCAAGGTCATCATGGTTATAATTAATATCAGCTTTGAAAGTGGTACTTACCTCTAATTTATTGTTCACAATTATTTTTTCCTAACATGCCTCTTTGAACTTTGGTATCAGGATTTGGGGTATTATGCATCCAATCCGTGGGTACAATTGGGGGTGCTCATTGTATTGATTTTTCATCATTAAAATTTCATTGATTTTTTATTCCATATCCTCCAGTAGGAAGGATAACCTATTCATGATAGTCATCATACCCTACAACCCTGCCATTATAACTAAAAATACCCAGTTCCATAAAAATAGAAATTGAAATAAAGAAAAAAATTAAAAAAAAAACCTAAAAACTAAAAAGTAATTGTCCCTGAAAAAAATCCTAGTTTTGATGGTCCCAAAGGGCATCACTATTTTCCTACAAGTCTAATCAATATAAAAAATTTATAGAAACTCAAACTATGCTACTCAATTAAATAAAATATAGTATTAGTAAAGTTCAAGGTCGAACCCATAAGGATAGTGAATTATTTTAATTAGGTTTTTAAAATAATTTATTTAATTAATATAAAGAAATAGGGGAGGAATCATATTGGGGTTTTCGAAATAGTTTTAAGAAAGAATGAATCGAAAGAGAAGAATATTGATTATTTGGAATCAGATATAAAAGGTATTATAGGGTTTTGTAGTTTTAGGGTTCAGGTGCAATTGGATTTTAGAAAATAAGTTGATCAACCTATGTTTGGCATTAGAGTCAAGATGAGGTGGATCCAATGGTCATGGTATCCCATCCTTGACATGAAAATCCACTATTTCCCTTGGTATAATAATTTAGAGTTTTACCAAATCAAGTTTTCCTTGATACCATATTTAAAAATGATTAACCTAAATATGAAAATGGTCATTCCTCCTTTAGGGTAATCATTTTTGAAATTTATAATTTTTCTTTCAGATCTAAATACCAATGGTCACGATAAAAATAAAATAAAGGGATTAGAAATTGATTGAATAAACTTTGGAAATCCAAATACATGAATAAAGAAAAAGGAATAAATACAAAATCACATCCCCTTCAGCTATATAAACCTATCACAAGGTGATTTTACACTCTCACCCAAGTGACAAAAGAATAAGAGGTAAGTATAAAATGAAAAGAAAGAATAATGAGAAAAGAGAGACAAACTGGTGAGGACCCTACACAACATAGATTCTTGCTCCAAGATTTGGTCTCCAGGATCTCCCTTTAGTATGGAGTCTTATCCTTCTATTTATAGATTCTATATGGGCTCTTGAAACATTCAATATCATTTATAATGGATCAAAAAGTGGTCCTAAGTGGTCCTCGGTCCATAAAATAGGTCAATACCCCAAAATACGTTGAATGCTTCCATATTTGGGTCGTCTCGGATTTTGAACCATGTGTAATATGTTCACCACCTGTAATATATTCACCATGTGTAATATTTCCACCATCTGTAATCTGTTCACCATGTGTAAATTTACACATCCTAGAATATTTACATAGCCTGTATTATTTACACAACCTATAATATTTACTCTCCCTATAAATTTCCAACTTTACCTCTTTTCTTTAGTTTTGACCCCCAAAAGCATCCCATTTACATATTTCATCATGGTAATCTATCTTTTAATTGGATATCATGATAGTTTCCACTAATTTTTATCATCTCCCGTAACTTATAGAATCCTGAAAAAAATAAAGAAAATAGCAGGTGTACAAGAATGCATTAACAATAAAAATCATCAGAATCAATGCATTTTATTACAAACAATTTATAAAATAAATTTACTTATAAACCCCTTTATCAATATATATATATAATCAAGATGGTTTTATGCTAGTTCCATAAACATATGTTCTTGATGACTTTTTCTTTGAAACTGTGGAAATTTAACTTTCCTATAGAACACTATGACCATGGATTTTTTAGGCTATATTATTTCCATAAAAGGGGATGAGATATCAACTTATATTAAATAAAATAATGGATAAATCATTTCTTCCATTATTAATTAATGAAATATTACTCATGATGCACCTAATGTATCATAATCCACTGAGAACATATGTCATCACGGTTTTCATCAATACATCAAAGTGCACACCTTATAATACTCATTAATAATAGTATTAAAGTATAAAAATCAATACACATGTATGTAGTTAGAAACATCCAATTACACATATAAATGTTGATTTTATACCATTAGGTATCATTCTCATAATTTCCTATGATGGAAATTACCAAGGGAATACATAATGAGAAGGTTCCTCAATGTTCTATGAGTCTCCACCCCTGATAGCCTATATCATTTGGGTCACTAAAATGGTTTCATCTGGATATAGAACATATATTTAAGAATACTATCATGGCACTTCTAGGTTCTCATCATAGTGGGGAACTGCTATGACCTTTCAGTGCGATATGTTTTCTTAGAACATTATCACATACTATGCCACACAAGAGAGAAATCAAGATGTGATAAGGATTTTATTAATATTAAAAACAATTAATATAGGTTATCATAAAATATAGATAATTTGGTTCTAGGGAACCAACTTGAACATATTTTAGATGATAATTTTGGTGAAGATGTTTTGGAGGAATTCTCCAAATAACAACACATTAGCCTTCACCTATAATTAGAAGATACTCTTTAAGGATTTAAGGTATTAAAAGGAAAGTAACACCAATGTTCTTACAAACAACTAAATTCCATTTTTCTAGAATCTTTCCCCATGATTTTCATTGTTGATGACTTTATGCAAGTCAAAAAGTTATTATTTTACATTTCATTGGAAATCCTATAGTGTGAACCCAATCCTAACATTAAGTAATAGGGACCCATAATTGCATTCCCAACTACAAAAGTTGAATCCCGGAGTTGAAATTCTTCTGTAGGATCCAACACATATGCCACAAAAAATTATAGTGAAACCCCAACACTTTCAAGAAGAATATGAGAAAACAATGTAGATACTTATAAGATATTGTACATTAGAGAATCAACCACCCCATGTCCATGAGGAACAAAAATAAATGTCCTAGTTGTGCTCAAAATAACATCACTTACTCCATTTACTAAAAGAATCCTTCCCTTGGGCAGTAATTTTGTCCAAACAAGATCAAAGTCTCAAGAAGGATGGTCTGTTTGTCATTTTGTTGGGCCTATAAATAATGACGTTGGATAATAAACTTCACCAGATACTGTTTTCCTTTGAACACATTCCGTCTCTATAGACAAAAATTCTCCATGTCTGAGTATAGTTCGCATCAACTTTTTTTTCCAAAAAAATTATTCTTTCCACTTTGTGTGGTGTCGATGGATAAGCACTGGGTATCAACACTAATATTAGAATTCCCTATGACTGAATGAAACATTAAGCACTATTTCCTTATAGAAATAGTGTTTATCATATAATATGGTTATTTTTTAACATATTGTATAGCCTGCTATGTAGTAAAAAGTGTTTGGAATATAATGGAACACTTTATGATGTGGTGGTTCTGAGAAAATATGTTATGACCCCCTTCCACGGGTGCCTTTCTTGGGCCAAAAATGAAGGAAAGGATCGACTCCTGAATCCAGCCTCTAATAAGACTTGGGTTGACCACTACCACTGAGGGAATAAAATACACAATGATAGAATTTATCCTTATAACATAAGTTAGGTTCAAGAGGTAATAGGAAAAGCACCAATCAAAACCTTATCATATAAAGTGAACGAAGATTCAAAAAATTAATACAACAATTCATGTCATGTCATAAATAATATATCTCTAGAATAAAAGTACAAAAAAACTCATATGTTGTATGTCCAATAGAAACCCAATATCTAAAATAGTCTAATCTTTCTCAGACACCAAAACCTCATGATCACATAAAAAACATTTTACATATTCCTAGGGTGAGCATAAAATGTATACTCATTAAAATCCTCTATAGGGCCTCTCATGAAAATGTGAGAAAATCATACTATTGATCCAGTGTGTTAAGAGAAGAAACAACATACCCCTATTAGGGAAACTAACCATTCCAAGCCTCACCAAAGATCACTCACCAAGTATTTCATCCAAATATAATTAGATAATATCATAAGAATATAATCATAGGTTCCCCATAACTATTTCCCCACTGGTTTTCTACTCACACACCCTAAAATCAAACATCATGTGATCCCATCACTTTCTATTTAATGAGGGTCGGTTCGCAACCCTACCCACCCAATGCTCACAAGGTCCAATATCTCATGCCCTCCTACTAACATGAATTACTCCCACCACATAACCATTGTCCCATAATCACCACCACATTAGGTACATCACATGGCCTCCCATACCTTACATGATCATTTCATCCCTGGGCCATCACAACTAGTTTACTGCTAAATGAAGAGTAGGGAAGTGGAGGAAATCAACCATCCACCCTCATTAACTTGGATGTTAGGGAGAAAACTTGGAACTAAATTTTTTTTCATTGATATAAAATACTCGACTTAGGTGGGTAAATTTAGAAATCATAAGGAAAATACAACTGACACACACATAGATACACAAACACACACACGTAAACACACACACACACACTAGGACAAAAGCATGACCAAAATATTTCACATAAATAGTTCATCATCCTTGTCTACCATCAACATCATACTAATGACACCATATACTACCACCACTAAATGAAACTCACTTGTAAAACATCCACACACACTCCACTATTACCATTCTTACAATCACTGGTTCCACTATTTTCTAGATTATCACATTACCAACCATCATTCATCAATAAAGCCATTTTAATACCATATTTAATGAAAACCCACTCTAACAATACCCTACATGTAATTACATTAAGGTTCAAACCATTCATCAATATGTATAACAATAATTAAATTATTCTACATTAATTTTCAGCCCACGTTATTTGATTCTATCCCATATTGCTTAACTAAATTTTAATTAATAGCCCACTTTTTCTTTATTCTAGCCTCATTACACACTACCTAGTATCTAAAACACCTTCACATCATTTATCATTTCCATAACTACACAACAATAAGAAACGAAAATATTTCCAAACATTTATATCATGGTGGATAATATCGACATTGTTCAAGTACCAATCATTCAAACTCATTTAATTAATAGCGTTAATTATTATTTAATTATGAAAAGTGATTCCAGAAAACCAACATAGTAACTAATCCTATTTTTAGTGGAAAAAAATATCACAACAATCAAGGAGATCCCACAAACTAACAAGACACATAGTGGAAGTTCTTTAAAATTTAGAAGGATAAAAACAACATAGAGATCACAAGGTTTATATTCCACTTCATTCTCATAATTAATTTCATCTACTTTACTAAAAAAATTCTTATTTTAGTTATTTAAAACTATTTTTTTATATTATATTATAAGAGAAACATCACATAAAATAACATAGTGATTTATAAGAAAAAACGGGCGTAACGCTTCCCTTTTCTTATTTTCATCTTCCATTTTTTATCTTTTTTAAGCTAATTCATACTAATTACTCAATGAAGAAAAAAGAATGATAAACTCAAAATTTAAACAAAAATAAGAGATAAGTTCTTTAATCCCCCACATTTGAAAGGATCTTCACAATTCACTATAGCAAAATAGAGAAGGGAGAGAAGGAATAATCTCATTGAAATGTGAGGAATGGGATCAAACTGATCTCAGAAGGATAGTAGATCTGGAATGGTGATGTTTTGATCCTCCAGACTTAAAGAGAAGATCAAGAAGATTAAAAAAGGGAAAAGAATCTAGTATTTAGAGAAACAATTGATTGAAATATCTCTTAGGGATATTACCATAATACTCGACCACGATTTCCATTTTAATTCACATTAATTTTGGTTTGATTTTTATCATCCTTACACAACCCATATAAAAATCACTACTGCAAAACATGCCTTTAACACTGCGGGTATTTATCAGTGCTAGAAAAAAGTGATGATAAATTTTATCATTTATCACCTCTAAAAAGGGCTAGTAAAATGTAACCTTTATCAGCGCTTTTATTTTTAGCACTGATAAAGGGTACTCTATCAGCGCTTTGTTTTCAGCGCGCTGATAAATGTTGACCTTTATCAATGATTTATTATTAGCACTCATAAAGGGATTATTTTTAGTGCTTTTTTAGTGATGATTACGAACTAAATAAAATGAAATAATTAAAAAATATAAAATATAAAATGAGTTATTAAAAAAATATTACAAATTTTATTAATTAAATAATTATTGATAAAAATGAATAAATTTATTATCATATATATAAATTATAAATACTAATAAATAACATGTATTAAATATATAGATATATGAAAAATAAAAATTAAATAAATAAAAATAAAAAAATAAGTAAATTGAGAAAAATATTAAACATTTTATTAATTAGATAATTATTAATAATGTTAATAAATAGTATATATTAAATATATATATATATATGAATGTATATAAATAAAATTTATATAATAAAACATATTTATTCTTTATATTAAATAGTCAAATATTTAATTAATAATGGTTTATAATTAAAAATTAATATGAATTAAAAAAACTGACTAATTGCACAAAGTAATAGACATAATTGAATGTCGTTTGATTTTTCAATTTAATATAGATCAAATGTGTGTTATGTTGATTTCACATATATGTTATTAATGCATTTTTATATACAACACACACAAAAAAAACTTATCCATTTTTTCAATATTGTTAAAGTGTACTTATTTTTAATTTATTCAATTTCACTCGTTTTTAACATGCATACACTTAATATTAGATATTTATTAATAATTTTAAATATATATTTATAAGAAAATATTTATAAATAAATATATTTATAAATGTACATTTACTGTATTTATATATTTATACATTTATATATATATATATATATTTAAAATTAATTAAATACTTATAAATAGATAATTATATATATTTAAATAATTAATAAATTTATAATAAATTTATTTAAACAATGAATATATTTACTATATTTATATTTATACATATTTAATATATATATATATATATAATTATATATAATTATATAAATATTATTTTTAAAAACAATTTATATAATTATAAATAAATAATTTTATATTTAAATAATTATAAAATTATGATAAATATATTTAAATAAAGAATATATTTATTATATTTATTTTTATATATATTTATTAAATATATATATATATATATATATAATTTTTTATTTATTTATAAATATAATTATAAATCCTTTATCAGTGCTTAAGTAATAATCACTAATAAAAGGATTATTTATCAGCACTAAAACTTTAACACTAATAAATCTCTATCTCTATTAGTGATAAAAAAGAGCTGATAAAGATCCCTTTTATTAGCGCTTATTACTTAGGCACTGATAAAAGTTATCTTTATCAGTGATTTTTTGGAAGCGCTGATAAAATTGTCCCAATATATTTAAAAAACCTTAAGTAGTCATGAACCTGTCGGGATATCAGAAGATTTACCTTGAATCCACCCACTTTCAGTGCTCCTCCTCGGTGAATCGAAGCTCGAATCAAGGCTCAAAAAAATCCAAGGCTCAAATTCAGGGATTGAACATAAGTCTTTCTCTACTTTATCTAAAATTTAAGTATTTCTCTAATTTCTCTTAAAGAACTCAGGGTATAAAACATCAATGGTCCTAGCTGTGGTGGAGGTTTTTTTAAAACTTTGAGTGTGGTGAGTTAGCCATTTTGGAGATTAGGCCATGAAGATTGTCTATTTTGATGCTTCAAATTGTTTGAGTGTGAAACACCTATACTATGAGCCTTCCCAGCTTTTCTCCCAAGCTATACGAGCATATCATTCCTTATCAATTGTATCTATGAATTAACGTAGTCTTTTTATGATCTACTCTTATTTTTGTGAAAGTGTGGATGAATCAGGATTTATTTCCGTTGGATAAATAGTGTAATTAACCATATGGTAAAATTCCCATCCCATTTTACATCATTAATATAATTTTTTATGTATTAATTTCCATGATGGTGGTTGGGTAGCCTATGAGAATTATTCTTGGAATATTGAACTGACGAGTTATTTTCATATTTCTATAGTGAGACTTTAGATGGGGAGTGATGTTTTATTGATCTGTTAATTTTCTGATTCCACTTATATTTCTAAGTGAATTAAGGCTATTCCACTTAGAAAATGTGACCTCATGGAAGTCGTTCTATCTCAGTAGAGTCTAGTGTGTATGGGATAGATGTTTCAAGGTTTGGTGTTTTCTTCTCACTTGTTTGTGATATATCTTGTTGATGTGTATTATTTCTTTATGCCAACTTCTTTATGGACCTCCCTAGAATCGCAAGGGTTGGTCAATGTCTATTATATGGCCTCCCTATAATCCTTTAGATGGGTATATCTGATGTGATGACCTCTCTAGAATCCTTGGGATGGGTCGATGTGGGGATATGACATCCCAAGAGTCTTTAAATGTTTTAAAATATTTAATATACCATTAATATTAAATGTAATAATTCCTTATTTTTGTTACATCACTTGATAAAAAATAGAATGGAGGTTATCAAATTCTATATATTATAAATTATTTTTAGGTATTAATCATTTTAGGTCTACAAGTATTGGTTCAACTCCTAGTAATATCTTATTACCATCCATTTATATGAAATAACTCTATTTATTGAAATGTTTTATCAAAACATGTTTACATCATCTAGTTGATTGAATGAGAGTTTATTATTATTATTTATCATATTTTGGTTTCTTATCACTCCTTAATTTCCTATATTATATTTTCATTTGATTAAGAAATTTAATAAAGACATGATGCATGTCAAACAACGGTTATTATTGAAATTTGTTGCTTCAGACTCACCCCCATCTCTTTTATAGACAACTTTCATCCTCATCATCTTCATCTCCCTTATTGACATTTGTTGCTTAAGACTCATCCCCCATCTCATTTATGTTTATTTTACTACAAAAATAATTAGTCATATCATGGATGAATACTTCTTAGAGTATTTCAAGAAACATAGGTGCATGTCCACAAGAGATGGAGGATGTGTGTCAAACAACAAAATGTAATGATAATGTTTAGAAGATGAGTTGATGATGATGAAATCTATCTATAACTTTCACCTTTGAATGAATTCATAGGATAAAACCTTCCATGGTGGGTTAATTATTTTTCTTAAATTCAATTACCCATTTTTTCAAAGCATGCTGAAATTCTTTGAAATAGTCAAATGTTGGGTTTCACTTATTAAAATTGTATATAACGTTCACCTTTGATAATTAATATCTTATGTTTATTTATTTATTTATTATAAAAATTTAATATATTATGAACCCAATAGGATGGATATGAATCAAAAATGTATGTACTCTAATCATTTGAAAAAAGAGTGTGAATATGGAGTTAAATAGTTCATCAAGTTTTCAAGAGAGCAAGCACACGACTCTTCTCAAATCCTTTATTCATGTTTACATTGTTTTTATTCAAGAAACATTAGTCGGAAAGAGTTATAAGAACATTTGATTTGTCATGAAATAGATTATATCTATAAATGTTGGACTAAACATGGGAACAAACTAAAGTTGGACACCGATTAGGATGATACTATAGTTTATGGATCATTTGATATGAATACTAATGTAAATGATGATGGAGATCACATGGAAAAAAATGAAAATGGAAATTTAATATGACCTCTGTTATTTTCAAAATTCATTTGAGAAGTTAAATATTTTTTTCAAGATATCATTTTATACTGTTTGTACTAAATACATAACCTTTTTAGCAATATTGAAGTTATATAATTTGAAAACTAGCAGTGGATGGAGTGAAACCAACTTTACAGAACTACTTGGTCTCCTGAATGATATACTAATAGAAGAAAACGAACAATCTTGACAAAAATATGACACTAAAATAATTTTATGTTTAATGGTCAAGATCTCTAAAAAAATACATTATTTTCCTAAGGATTTCATATTGTTTCTCAAGGACCATGAATCACTCATAAAATGCCCTATGTGTGGTGTAGATCAATACAAGAAAAATGAATCAAGTCCTTTGAAATATGTATGTTAATTTCCTATCATTACATGGTTTATAAGACTATATGTATTTTAGGAAATCAAAAGACAATTGACATGGAATGAAAATACAAGAATTAAAGATGGGAACTTATGTTATCCAGCAGATTCTCCTCAGTGGAATAAAATTGATTACGAGTATCATGAATTTTGAAATGAGATGAGAAACTTTCATCTTGTATTATCTATAGATGGAATAAATCATTTTGGTTTATAGAGTATTACTCACAGTACATGGCCCTTCATTTCTCTAAATCATAACTTGCCACCATGGTTATGCATGAAGTGTGAATACATTATGTTTTCTATGCTTATATCTGGACCAAAGAAATCTGATAATGATATTGATGTATATTTGGATCCATTGATCAAAGATCTAAAATTGATATGGGATACATGTGTTACAATGCATGATTCTCAAAGAAGTGAAGAATTCACATTTAGGGCCATGTTTTATGGGATAATAAATGGATTCCCCTCTTATGAAAGTTTATCAGGATATAGAATTAGAGGAATGTTAGGGTGTCCCATTTGTGAAAAATACACATACTCAGTTTGTTTGAAACATTCCTCAAAGATTGTATTTTTTGGACATCAAATATTTTTATCTCGATGACATAAATACTAATCCTAGATGACAACATTTGATGGGAATATAGAACAAGGTACAACACCATCTCCAATAATAGGTGATCAACTATAAAATAAAGTAAAATATATTGACACTATTTTCAGTAAACCATTTTTTAAAAACCTTAAAAAATTAGGTTGGTAGAAGCGGTCAATTTTCTTTGAATTACTATATTGGAATCATTTTTATGTTAAACATTTTCTTGATGTCATTCATGTAGAAAAAATGTATTTGATAGTGTTATTCGCACGTTACTAAATGTTCCTAAAAAAATTAAAGATGGCATCAAGGCTAGGTTAGACTTTATTGAAATGGGCATAAGGGAAGAGTTGGTACCAATGAAGGGTAAATGATAGAATTTTCTTCCTCCGACATCTTACACTCTATCCATATAGGAAAAATTACAATTTTTCATTTTCCTTAATAGTGTAAAATTTCTATAGGGATATTCATCAAATATCAAGAATGTCGTGTAAATGACTAATTTTAAGTTATAAGGACTAAAATCACATGATTTTCATGTTTTGATGAAATATTTGATTCTTATTACTTTCCATTAAATTATACCTCAAAATATATGACTTACATTAACCAGACTTTTCTTCTTTTTCAAATCCATATGTAGTAAATTTATAAACCTTCCAAATTAACTGATATAATGGTCCACATGATGGTTCACTTAGTTAGAGAGGTTTAACTATGTAGTCTTTTCCATTATAGATGGATATACCCCATTGAATGGTATATAAATATTTTGAAAGGGTATGTTAAGAATCAAAGTCCACCAGATGGTTTTATTGAATATTGTTGAATAAACTATTGAATTATGTACCGATTACCTATCAGATGTTGACAACATTGATCACCCAAAGTCTCGTCACAACAAACGCCTTATGTGAAGAGAGATTTCTGGAAGAGATTTTTTTACAATTACCTTGAAAGAGTATAAGAAATTACACATTTACATTTTACATAATAGTGATGATGTGGATCCATAAATTGAATCCCAAAAATAAATTCTTAGAGATTCGAATCCATCAAGGGATGAAGGATGTATATCAAATACATATAATCAATAGTTTATAGGATGGTTCTAAGATCAAATTTATAAGGTGTTATCTAAAAATATGAATTCAATTTCTGAATGAATCCAATGGATAGATAGGGGAACGAATTAAAATGTTATATCTTACACTATTTTTTAATCAATGGTTATACATTCTATACAAAAGAACATGATGAATGTAGTATGATGAAAATAGTGGTGTTATTCTTGTGGATGAAGTGATGCACATATCTAGTTCCAAGTAATGAAATGCAATTTATGAAAATATGTCATATTTTTTCATTATCAAATTGATATACTAGTTGGATTATAAAAAATTTCAAGTGATGATTTTCTATTGAAAATGGGTTCAAAATATCAATGTAGTGAAATTTGAGAAAATGTAATTAGTGAAGGTAAATTTCAATGTGGAAGGGGAAAAGATGAATCATTCATAATGGCATCGCAATATGTGCAATTATTTTATCTATCGGATCTAGAAAACAAGAATTGGTTGATTATCCTGCTGGAAACTAAAAAAAATTCCTTGTAAGATGAAAATTAAATCAAGGATGACCCTTTAATTGGGAGATCACAATCGATTCATGCTGATCCCAATGTAGACAATGTCTTCTACATAAGAGGGGACCGCAAATAAGGGATTTGTATTCTTGATAAAGGAACTAAATCCCTATAATTGTTTTTTTTAAGAGTTCAATAAAAAGGTAAAAGTGTTCTTTAATATACTTTATTTTTACTCAAAATATTATTTTCTCTCTACTGCATTAACATTATCCAAATTAAATGTTTGACTACTCATGTAAACAATGTATTCTGCACATGATGATGCTACCAATCCCTCAATAGAACAAACTATAATGAAGGAAACCCTTTGTAAATATGTAAATGTAATGTAATGATATACTTTTTCTATTTTACTGAAAAATTATATAATAGAACATTGATTTAATTTTTATTATTATTTGAAGAGTTCATTTATTTTAGATGATTTTTGTCCATCTATCATGAAATTGTAGTAAGAGCAACGATGCTATCTCTCCTCAATCCCATAGGTAATCATGAAATTACACAATAAAATCATTTTCCATATAATTAATGTATTATTTCGAATGAGCCCGTAAGGGGATCTAAGCATTCTCCTCCCCTCGTCACAACCTTCTTCACCTAGGGTTGGCGTGGCGCCTTCTTCCTTGTACTCAATGGGTTTTGGGTCGGCAGATCCTCGGTTGCGATGGTGTTGGAGACTTCATGAACTCGGTCGTCTCAACCTTTTGCACTACTTCTTTCCTCACCTTGCCCAACTCCTTCTTCTCCGGATAGGGTTTCTAAAGGAAGTATGGTGTTGTTCAATGGTCGAGTTCCAGCTTTA
Organism: Viscum album; assembly: GCA_963277665.1. Classification (NCBI taxonomy): domain Eukaryota; kingdom Viridiplantae; phylum Streptophyta; class Magnoliopsida; order Santalales; family Viscaceae; genus Viscum; species Viscum album. The sequence continues at coordinate 1,672,830,126 of OY728119.1, read as the reverse complement.
GTGGCTTGAGAGTGTCTCCTCGTTTTCCTCATGTGCGTTTCCTGGTTCGTTGTGCTCTCTGCATGCAACTAGGATGGCGTCGATGGGATTTGGCTTTCAGCAGGTCTACAGAGTGCTATTGATGTTTTTCATTTTTTATTTCTTGAATTTTTATTTGTTTTATGGTGCGGCTTGATTTGAGTATTGGATTTGATTCGTGTTCTGGTTGAGGTTTTGGTGATGGTTAGATGTATGTTCTTCAGCATTTTCTTTGATTTTAGATTTTGGTTGTTTTGGTTGTTGATTTGGATCAGCTAGAAGCCGGTTGATGCTGGGATTTGGTCTTTGTGAACTTTTGTTTCTAGATTTTGTTCTTCTTGGTTGAGCTTTTGGCATTCAAGTGATTGGAAATACAGTTTGCGTTGATCAGTGAAGGTGATGTTGTGTGTTGTTTGGATGAAGTCTGTGGAATGATGTTGTTTCAATGGATACAATGTTTTGGGCTATTTGCAGTGTGAGGGGATCTGAGCAACAAGTTTTTCTGAATTTTGGATGCTTCTTATAGAATTTCTTCTAGGATTTTCTCTAGAAGAGTATTAGATCAGTTGCTTTCATCGTGTAGGACCTTTCAGATTTGGTATTTTGAGAGGGTATGGCTCTGCCATCGGTACCGGGCCCGTGATCCTCTACATGGGACAACTTGTTGAACTGTCATGCACTAGTAGAGGTTCCATACTAATGATGATGCTGTCGAGGGGTATTTCTTAGTAGCTTTATTTTGGGCTTTGACATTCATTTTATGTTGATGTTTTTATGTCCTTGAAGTCATGTAAGGTTTCCCCCTTTGTCCTTAAAAGGGGGCTTATCCAAAAGTAATAAAAAAATTATCCTCCAGGAATTTCAGTCAATGTATTATTTCATATTTATGTTTAATTTATTTCTTTTTAGTATTACTCACATAATAATTTTTTTCTTATACGTGTGGATTCTTTTGTTTAAGTTGGGGTGGTATATCCATCTTTCATGCATTTCTGCACCAAAACTTCCATATAATTCTTCTCCCTCCAAACTTTTTCACCCCTACTGTATCTCATTTATCACTTTCCTTCAAGTTATCTCCAATACCATTGTAATAAGAGAAATGATGCTGCCTCTAGTCAATTTCAGAGGTAATATTTATGTTTTCAAAGTAAAATCATTTTCCATAAAATTAATGTATTGTTTAATATTTATGTTTAATTAATTTATTTTTATTATTACTCACATAATAATTGTTTTCATATACAGGTGGATTATTTTGTTCAATTTGGGGTGGTCTTTCCATATTTCATGCCTTTATCCAACAAAACTTTCACAAAATTGTTCTCCCTCAAACACTTTTCACCCATGTAGTGTTTCATTTTTCACTTTCATCAAGTTCTCTCTACTTCCTTTAAAATAAGATAAACGAATCTACCTCTCCTTAATCACATAGGTAATCTTGATGTTTTTATAGTAAAATAATTTTCCATATAATTAATGTATTGTTTCATATTTAAGTTTAATTTATTTCTTTTTAGTATTACTCACATAATAATTTTTTTCTTATACAGGTGCATTCTTTTGTTCGATATGGGGTGGTCTATCCATCTTTCATGCCTTTATACACCAAAACTTCCATAGACTTCTTCTACCTCAAATTGGAATTTATTTCTTTCCTTCAAGTTACCTCTACTGAACAATCATAGATGTAATATTGATGTTTTCACAGTAAAATAATTTTCTATAAAATTAATTTATTATTTATATTTATGTTTTATTTATTTCTTTTTAGTATTACTCATATAATAATTGTTTTCTTATGTAGGTGAATTATTTTGTTCGAGTTGAGGTGGTTTTTTTGAAGATTCTCATGATCATGAGATATTGGACTTGGAGCTTACAACTAAGATAATGAAAACAAGGAAATGCATCAAGAATTCATAGAACCATCATGAAAAGGTTAATCCTTGCTACTTATTTAATTAATTTTTTCATAATTTTATCTATTATTTGTAAGTTAATTTCTATATACAGTGTTGGAAGTTTGATAAAGAAAGACAATGGAAATCATTGTAATATTGTAATTTAGGATTTTTTTTGAAACTTTAGGATGTGGATGAATCAGCCGCACCTCAATCCAACACATGATGTGACTGGTATGACTCTATGTGCTTCTTTTTATTTAAAATTGACATTAATTTTATTAAAAAACACAACTGATATACTCAAAAACTAGAAAACATATTCAGATTATTTTGATACTTTATAATAATGATCTATAAGTAATTTTTGATGTGTAGGAATCAACCACACCTCAATTTAATACATGATGTTCTTAGTATGACTCAAAGTGCCTATTATCAATTTAAAATCAACATTTTAGATCAAAATGTGCCAGTCACTGAAAACCAATCAAACACCCTAGGATATTTTTTATAATTTATGACAAATATTCATAATTAATTTGTGACTTGTAGGAATTAGTCTCACTTTAAACTGATGTACGATGTAACCAGTATGAGTCAAAGTGTGTGTTTCTAGTTTAAAATGAAATTTTAGTAAAAAAGTCAACTAACCTGATCATAACCAAGAAAACACTTTCATATTGTTTTGATACTTTAGAAAAATGATCCATAAGTCATTTTATATGTGTAGGAATCAGTCGCACCTCAATTTGATGCATGGTGTGACCGATATGACTTGAAGTGAATCTTTTTTTAAATGGCATCAATTTTAGTAAAATGGAAAACTGACCTACTAAAAACCAATAAAATTCATTACAATTGTTTTTATACTTTATGAAAATGATCCATAAGTCATTTTTGATGTGTAGGAATCAGCCTCAGCTCAATCTGATGCATGGTGTGACCGGTATGACTCAAAGTGTCTGTTATCAGTTTTAAATGGACATTATAGTTTAAACAATTTCACTCATTGAAAACCAATCAAACACACTCAAATTTTCAGGATAATTTATAAAAATTATTCATAAGTCATTTTTGATGTATAGGAATCAGTCTCATGTCAAACCGATACACGAAGTGATCGGTAAGTGTCAAAGTGTGTGTTTTGAGTTTAAAATGACAATTTAGTAAAAAAATAAGTGACGTACTAAAAATAGATAAAATGAATTCATATTATTTTTATACTTTATGAAAATTATCTATAATTCATTTGATACTTTTATTAATCATCCTCACCTCAATCTAACACACGTCGTGACCGATATGACTCTAAGTGCATCTTTTTATTTAAAATTGACATCAATTTTAGTAAAATGGAAAAATAACCTACTCAAAACCAATAAAAAGCATTCATATTATTTTGAAACTTTATGAAAATTATCCATGAGTCATTTGAGATGTTTATGAATTATCCTTAGCTTAATTTGATGCATGTTGTGACCGGTATGACTCAAAGTGCATCTTTTTATTTAAAATTGACATCAGTTTTAGTAAAATGGACATATGACCTACTCAAAACCAATAAAATGCATTTGAAATGTTTTGATACTTTACTAAAATGATCCATAAGTCATTTTTATATGTACTAATGAGCCTTATATCAATCTGATACACTATGTTTCTGATATGACTCAAAGTGTCTGTTATCATTTTAAAATCGACATTTTAGTTCAAAAAGTGTCATTCAATGAAAACTAATCAAATGAGATCATATTTTCTTGAAAATTTAAGAAAAGTATTCATAATTCGTTTTTGATGTATAGGAATCGGTATCACATAAAACTAATACATGATGTGATCATCATAAGTCAAAGTGCATGTTTCTAGTTTAAAATGACATTTTAATAAAAAAGGAAATTAACCTTCTCCAAATCAAGAAAACACATTAATATTATTTTGATACTTTAGTGAAATGATTCATAATTCATTTGAGACATTTATTAATTGGTCTTTCCTCAATATGATTCCTTGTGTGACTAGTATGACTCTAAGTGCGTCCTTTTTTTGAAAAATGACATCAATTTTAGTAAAATAGACAACTAACATCCTCAAAACCAAGAAAATGCATTCTGATTATTTTGATACTTTATAAAAATGATCTATAATTCATTTCTGATGTTTATAAATTATTCGTAGCACAATATGATGCAGAGTGTGACTAGTATGACTCCAAGTAAGTCTTTTTATTTAAAATTAACATCAATTTTAGTAAAATGAAAAACTGAACTATTAAAAACCAAAAAAAACACATTCGTATTGTTTTGATACTTTACGAAAATGATCCATATGTCATTTTTGATTTTTAGGAACCATTTTCACCTAAATTCGATACAATATGTGCCCAGTATGACTCAAAGTGTCCGTTATCAGTTTAAAATCGACATTTTAGTTCTAAAAGTGTCACTTAAGAAACCACTAGGTTGTGCTTATAGGGATTTTTCATATAATTATTTAATTAAGTTTCACAGAGATAATTATTGAATATGAATAAAAATGGTGTGATGTTTAAGAATAAACCATAACTCAATATGATACATAATGTTCCTTATATGACTGCAAGTTTAGTTTAAAAGTAACACTTTTTATTAATTTATTTCCTTATATTATGACTAACATAAGAATTTTTTTATTATACAGATGCATTCTTTTTCTTGATCAGGGGTGGTTTGTTTCAAAGTTTCATGATTTGGGCTCAGTATCAAGAAAAAAAAGGAACATTGATATTTTTTAATGTATGTAATAATTTTTACTTATGTAATTGTATAAACCAATGTTTGAAATTTCTATAATATAGTGTTTTTCTTGTATTTGTGTTGTAAATTACATTTTATTTAAATTTTGTATTGGTACTTTATTTTATTGATATCTAGTGGTGTTGCAGTGTTGTGTTGTGCTGTAACAGAACATTACATTGGTGTTGTTGTGTGCTGTTACAACAGACTGTAGTATGACCCTTTATCAGTGCTTTTTAGGTCATCAATTGGGCATTGTGCCACTGGGCATTCGGGTCATCTACTTGGTCTAGTTTCACTAGTCCTATGGGTCAAGTAAGGGTTCCCTCTCAACCTTGTTAAAAAGTGGATTATCCAAAATAAATAAAAAATTAAGGCCTTCAGTCCATTTAGATAAAGCGCTAATAAATGGGTCATCTATTAGTTCTTTATAAAGCGCTGATAAGTTCATACTTTATCAGTGTTTTTTTAAGCAATAATAAAGTTAATCTTTATTAGTGATAAATAAAAGTGCTAATAAAATACAAGGTCTTTTAATCTCACTTCAACTGTTAGTGCTTCTCTAGCAATGATAAAGGCCATGTTTAGCACTATTAAAGGCCTATTTTGTAGTAGTGACTCCTATAATTACAAAAGGTCAAATATTTCATTTAAAACTATTAACAGATTTCAAAACCACAGAAATCCATTCATTATTTCCCTTTTATTATGTTAAATCACATTACTAATGGAAATACAGTGAAAATCCTTAACTTTTATTGAGTAAAACGTGCTAGCCTTATACTGGAAGGGCTTGGTGCGTAAGGGTAAGATCAATGTTCCTGATGCGATCCAACCAAACCGAGTACCCTTGCACAATTAATTAAAATAGTGACTTACATGATAAATGAGATGACCCTTATACAAGATTCAATTAGAGTCAAGATTCTTACAGGAAGAATAATACCCTAACATGATATAATATAAGGGCCTTACCTTTACCCAGGTAATAAGAAACAATTGTTGAACCTTACATGACTCCATTTTACCCTCACACAGCTTTAGAAATCACACCCCACCACCAACAAATCCACCTATGGGGTGTAGGGATAAATCCATTTTTTACCCGCCATGCCAAAGAGCATGATGTAGAGATCCCTTTCTTGTAGTTTCACCCCTTGATTGTAGACTCAACCTCACTACACCCTCACACACCGGCATGCTCAATGCTTTGGTTGTTTCCCCTTAATTGTTGTACATATGTGGAATCTCTAGGAAAAATGCATTCTAAAATAGTTTCTCTCTATTGGGTAAGTAATTGTCAATGCAATATAAATAAATGGAAGAACACCAAAAGAATTACTGTGGTTTGGAAAAATCATACTCCACTTCAGAATCATTAATTTTATTATCAAATAAAATTACAAGTTTTAGATATCACACACTTCAATTGATGAAACAATATCATCTTCTCTCAATTACCTATTTTAACACCTTCCACAATACAAATCTTCCCCTCTCTTATTAACATCCACACTATTCACCACACAATAATAATCACCGGTGCAATATCTCCTACTCGATGTGCACTACCTCATATCTTCACTCTCTAGTATGTTGTGCCTTGTGGAGAAAAAAAATTAGGTTTCACTTCACCTATCCATCTCCCCTTTTATAAGTATTTACAATTACACCAACGTTTTAAAAACCCACCGCACAATCTTGGGATTTCAAAATAAAATTTACCCCACTAAGTTTGGTGTGACTAGGTCAAAAGAAAAAAATCTCAAATTTAAAATTTTAAAAAATCAGTCCCAAAAATCTTCATCATGATTTAAAATTTGAATAATTCACCACATCTTCATCTATCTTTACCTTCAATGTTATTCCCAAGATTGACATGACCCACCACACCCATTAAAGGTGTAAAAATGATCAAATATGATGAACAAAATGTTATAGATCCACCATGTCATGAACAGTTGAAGAAAAATTCACATTCCTTTTCAAATGACCACCATACATATCTTTATGAACATCACCTATAAAAGTACTCTAGAGCCTCGAAGAAGCTTTGTATGCTTGAATCAACTTGTATATATTCTAATTTTCTTCCCTTTGATAGCAATCATTGCTCCTTTTGTGACTTTGAGAACTCTACCGCCATCAGAAATCATAAAACATATATAATACAACATACCGAAAGAAATAAAGTTCATTATCAAATTAGGTAAATACCTAACATTCACTACTACAAAACATTCCTATAATATCACTGGTATTTATCAATGCTATAATTTTTTTTTGAAAAAGTCCATATTTATCTGTGCTAAAAAAAGCACTGAAAAAGGTATCCATTTATCAGCGCTTTTTTAGCGCTGGTAAAAGGGAACATTTATCAGTGCTTTATTTTAGCATTGATAAAGGAAACATTTATCAGTGATTTATTTTTAGTGCTGACAAAATGTGCCCTTTATCAGCACGTTTTTATCACTGATAAAAGTTTCCCTTTTTCAGCATTTTTTTAGCAATGATAAATGTCTAGAATAAAATGAAAAATTAAAATAATAAAAATAAAATGAGTAAATTAAGAAAAATATGAAACATTTTATCAATTAAATAATTATTGATAAAAATGAATAAATTTAATATTCACATATATATATATTATAAATATTATTAAATAATATATATTAAATATAGATATATAAAATGAATAAGTATAATATATATAAAATGTTAATTAAAAACATGTTAATGTCTTATTCATTTTTAATGTTATTTGATTTTCCAATTTAACCTATATCAAACGTCATGTATTACATTTATTTCACGTACACACACACACACACATTTATATATATATATATATATATATTAATGCATTTGTATACACAAACGCACAAAAAAAATATTTACGTAATATATAGAAACACATACACCTAATATTTATGTAATTAATTCAAGTTTTAGTATATTTTAGAATTTCAATATAACATGATACATTTAATATATATTATTTTTTTAATAGGTCATTTTTATTTATTTGTTTTTAATACTATAGTTAGGGTATTCATTTTTAATATTTTTTATTTTTATTTTATTTTGGAATTTGATCATTTTCTATTATTTATTTATATATATATTTTACTATGTTTTAGTATTTTCAATATGAATTTATCCACTTCAAAATATATATATCCATATTTTTTTAATAACTTATATTTAATTAATAAAATAAATCAATTTTTTCAATATTTTTAAAGTGTACTCATTTTGAATTATTCAATTTCACTCAGTTTTAAAATGCACTTATTTAATATTATATATCAATTAAAAATGTTAAAAATATATTTGTAAATAAATATTTATAAATAAATATATCTATAAATGAAAATTTACTAAATTTATAATTACTATAAATAAATAATTATTATTGTTTAGATAAGTATTTATATAATTATAAATAAATAATTATATATATTTAAATAATTATAAAATTATAATAAATTTATTTAAATAATTATAAAATTATAATAAATTTATTTAAATAATTATAATTATAAAAAAATTATCAGTTCTTTTTTTGAACTATTAAAACACATATTTATCAATGCTAAAACATTAGCGCTGATAAATATGTCTTTTATCAATGATTTTTCAGCACTAATAAAAAAAATTGAATTATATGCGCTGATAAATATTCCTTTTATCAATACTTATAAATTTAGTGCTGATAAAAGGGATCTTTATCAATGATTTTCTAAAATTGCTGTTAAAAGTGTCTCTGGTCTATTTTAAAAAAGCCTAACCATGACTCATTCACTCACGATTCTCAATCTCTCGCGGAACTCCTCTGCTTCTTGTGGAACTCCTCTGCTGCTAGCACGACTCCTCTGTTGTTGGAGTTAATAAATCATACTTTTAACTATAGAATCCTATATATTTTGAAATTTTAATATGCATATTAAAATATTATTTAACCATAATAATTATTTTTTGGCCATAATTGAAGGCGTCAATGGAAAATTAAAACTTTTCATCCACAAAAGCGGTAGATTGAAACATCACTGATGATTTCTTCATTTTAAAAAATAAAAGGAGAATATAAGAGATTTGATAATGGTTATTCCACTAACAAAATAAAATTTCAAAATATATAGAATATTGTAGTTACCATTCCACTTTGGATATAGGATGTGAGGAGAGGATAAGAAAATAAAAGAAATTAAAAGAGAAAGGAGGAGGATTTTACCTCATGAATATCATATCCAAGGAAACCTCCTTAAGACACTTGGATTTGGTATTTTGGTAATACCTGAAGGTCTTGGATGTGGGGAAGAGGCTTGGGAAGGGAAATGATAATAATTTAGACAGGCTACAAGGCTTTGGATGTGTGAGGAGAAGGGGTGGTATTTATAGGTTTTGATCTGGTTTTTTGAATTTTGGACCACTGGGGCAAGGTTTGATGTTTTAAGTCATTGAAGTCATGTATCATGGTTTCTCACTTTTTCCTTTAAAGTGTTGCTTTAAAAAAAATTAATTTTTAGTCATTAGTATATTATTTTGGATCAAGACTATCAATAGTGATGATTATTATGATTAAGTATAGTAACCAGTGAGTGTGAGTTCGAACTAATGGTTATTAAATCATCCATACACCATTTATGACTCAAAAATTCATATATTTAGCTTATATAGTTAAATACTGTAAACTACCGTATTACACTATTCATAAAAAATTCTACTATTTTAGAAAAAATCTCAAAACTTCACACTAACCATTTTTTGATGTGTAGATTTCAAAAATTGACTCCATTTTATGAAAATAATTTTTTAAATATGATTAATTTAATTTTTAATTAAAATCATCATTTATTTGATTGTTTCGTTAATAAAATAATTATTACATCATCATTGTATAATTATTTAAGTTAAATATTACTTCATTAAAAATTAAAAATTAAATACCATGATGTAAATAAATATTTTATATTTAAAAATAATATCTATAGTCGAATATATACTCTAAATAAAAAATATATTAAAAATAATATTTTTATTAAAAATATGAATGTGACATTTTGTGATTTTCTTAACATTAAATAATACCAAAGTCATTTTCATAGAAAAGTGTCAATTTAATATCTCAAATTAGAACCTTAGGTGTTAAGGTTAGAATTAAGTTCATAAAATAAAATTTTTGAAAGGTTTGTAGTAATTTTTCAATCCTTACCATATTATTTTTACATTAAATTACCTTATTTTTCCCTTAATCGTGGTAATAAAAAAATTACCAAAGTTACTATTCATATTGTCAAAAAATAAAACTATACTATTTAATAAATATAGACTTTATGATTTCAAATATGGAATCTATTTTTAAAAATTCAATTAATAGGAGTTTCATAAATTAATTTAAAATTAATCCCGCATACGGGATCAAACAACGTGTTTTAAAAGTAAAAAACTTTGAATGGTTGAAATGATTTTATATCCAATTTCGATGTGAAATTTATTTGATTAAACTAATTGTATTTATTGATTTATAATTGATCTAATGTTAATTTATGACTAAAATATAATTTAACATTATAATTTAGTTAGATGAAAATCAGTTTTTAATTAAAATGCAGTATTTTTTACTATTCATCAAAAAAAATGAAACTTATCAGAAAAATACCAGAAATTAACCCTGAGCTAATTTTGAAATTCAAATTTTAATGTGAAGTTCATTTTTTTCAATAAAATTTATAAGACTATCAAAATTTAGTTTTAAAATAAGTGTGCCACTATAGGCTGTAAAATTGCATTTAGAAAAATATAGCATTTTTATGCATAAAATTGGGTTAATTTTTATCCTATGACTATAAAATATTTTGAATGGATTTAAAAATATTTTATTGAATATATAATATATATATTTCATAATGTGGTTAATACTATTCATTCCCGCTAATTTAACAACTAGTTTATAACAATAATTATATTTCATTATTCATTTTAGTTGGGTATTGTGTGAAATATATTCCATCGAAAATATTGAATTTATTTAAAAAGAGACATACTATAAAATATTGGGGTGCTAAATTCTCCCATACTTCAATAAATTACATCCACTCATTTTTTAAATTTCACTTCTAAAATCAAAGGTTGATACTTGAAAATTACTTTGTGGGAAACCCACATCGTAAATTGGGTTAATAAAACTTAATCTTAAATAGAAGGAAAGTAAAACATGATGGTCACCACAAAACTAGGTTTCCTAATAATAGAACATTACTGTGAAGTGAAAACATGGGAATGGAAAATAAATCTAACTATAATGTTTTTATGGAGAGTGATTGTGAACATAGTCATTAGAAAGTTTACCATCACAAAACATTAAATTTTTGATTGGTTAAATTAAAATTGATTTCAAAGAAATAAAAGTAAATTAATGGTATTTTTGTTCCAAAATACTTTTCCTAGAGTTGAGGGTTTCTTTTACTATCCAAATAAGAACTTGAGCAAACTAACTTACTTGATTTCTTTCCATGTCATAATCTCATACCTTGGTTGTGCATCGATCTATCTTCACTTCATTTTGTAAATATAAATATGGATATTTAAGAAAAAAAATTAAGCATGAAGCACTTTTATGAATTATAAGATTCATAATTCATTCCTTCATCCATTAAATTTTTACTGAAACTAAAATGGTTAGCACAGGTTATCCAATATGATAAATCATACTTTAATCTTAATCAACAATATCCTTAATCCATTCCATAAGTAGTTAACCTTAAGACTCATAGAAAATATGTCTTTCCAAATTCAAAGACCAAAAATAAATTAACATCATTACCTGTGGTCTACATGAAGAAATATTAAATCCTTTATATGAAAATATTAATATTGAACCCAAAAACCGAATGGATATTTAAGATCAGGAGATTGAATCCATGTATATATCTCTAAAGATAATATCACCATGATGAAGGGGAAGGAATTAATGTAAATTTAATTTTTCATTTATGAAGCCTTTTCTTTGGAATGCTTGAAGAAATAGAGACAATATGTGGTAGAAATTATTATAAAGAGTAACTCACCATCCAAAATTATTGCATAGATGAACTTATAGTTTATATGCAATAACTCATATAATAATATAGCGAAATAAAAACATAAACCTAGAATCGTACAATCCATGTAAATTTTTTTACAAATTTAATAGTTCCACATTAAGAAATAAGAATGTGGAGTTGGTATTTGACTCACCTATTTCGGTCTTATAATAAATCCCTTCTAGGGGAAGGACACCGAGAATAGAAAATCAGAAATCACAGTAACCCTAGATGTAGATAATAACTTGGATATGTCGATGGATGAAAGAATGTGTTGACGAAAATCATTGTTAATAAAAACAAAAAATGGCAGTAGAAATCAGAGGGTGATGTGAGGAAATAGATATGTCACATGACAAGGAGTCAGATGGAGAGGCGAAGGTGGAGGCGGTAAGGAGGATGGGATAGGGGGAAGGAGATGGGATGGGAAGGAGGTAGTGGTGGGGATGAAAACCTTGGGGAAGGTATGTCGAGATGGGATTGGGGGGAGAAGAGTTGGGGGTGGGAGAGTCAGGGTTGAGGGTGGGGAGGGATTTAGGAGGATGGTATAGTGGGGAGGGACAGAGGAGAGGCAACACATATGTAAGAAATTAGGTGGAGGTTCTAGGTGTACTGGAAAGGCACGTCCTATAGTATATATAATAGATTTATACGTGTGTGTGTGTGTGAGAGAGTGAGTAGTTGAGGGTTTTCCTAAGTGGTAAAGTATCTATTTAATCCAAAATCATACCCAAGTGGTGATAAATTTTTGTGTTCGTATAGAAATACTAAAACAATATAGTGGTGCAGGTGCTATATCTGATACAGTGGAAGATGTATTGTAGTAGCTATACTATTTATCGCATGACGTACAAAAAATAGAATTTTCCAAAATTTTCCTCAAAAATGATAATTATGGTCTCTATGTTTGGTGGTTCCATAGAGAGGAAATTTCATTTAATATGATTTTGACACATGTAAATGATGTGATCAAATGACTAATAGGATTTTATGTCTAGGGTAATTTTGTCTCCATACTTATAGTGGGAAATAGAAAAAAAAAAGAACATGAAATTCACAAGAGAAATTGCACTCACGGAAGGGGAGAGATGGCCAAGATAGATGAACATGATTACAGAGGATATTTAGTGCCTAAAGATATATAATCTGAGATAGGATGTACATTTATTACAAAAATACATATCCAAATTCAAACCACTACCATAGAATAAAAAACAAAAAACGAGTGTAGCTACAAACCTACAATGAACCCAAAGATCTATCAGTCGAATTTTCCCACTCTACACAATATTTTTATTCAAGTCCCTAATGGTAGGAATGTGGATTCAGTGGCTATGTGCGTGTGAAATTCATAAGGGGTCATGGGTACTACAGTGTAGCCATACCAGGGCTGGGAGGTTGGTTTTTTAAGGGTTTAATGGGTAATAAACTGACAGGGGACGGTATATTAATATGGATGGGGTAATGGTTGGTATTGTTGGGTTTCATATAGGGTATTAATTTGAGGTGAATGTTGTGGGGACGAGTTACAAATATTTTTACTTGGTTTTAGTTAGGCTGGATAGGTGGTTGTGGTCAGGCCTCAGGGCCTATGTCCCTAAGGGATTCCTTTTTCCTTATTCTACAAATTATTATATGAAACTATTGCTGGAATCAATAAAAGTTATTGATTCTTATCTCACTAATCTAGGTTCCTATAAATTTGTTTCTTAAGATGGGTTCCTATCATTAGGTTCTCAATGGGTTGATTGTGGATTGATGGTGACTGTTCTTGATGGTAGTAATAAATGATTTTCTAAAAAAATGAATGCTCGTCTCACACAAACAAAGTAAGAGATTGAAGAGGTGATAAAATTTCACCATGAGCTTCAGACTATGATTCCATGGATTTCAGACCAATTTAGGCTATATGAACATGAGAAATTTCCATGTGAGAAATTACAACATGTAGAATCGGTGATGAAATGTGATCAAACAAGCATTATAGGTGAAAAACCAACTGACTTTTCTCCTGTTCAGATAGGATATTTTTTTATGAATATGGATATATTTATGGTCCAAGATTGATCAATTGAGAGAGATTTAAAACCACATGATTTTTTATGCCATGAGAGGGTATGAAAACATCCTTCTATTTCTTTGACACTTTTTTCTTTATAGGGATAGACCGTGATAGAACCAATGACCCCTTATTATCCCATTAACTTCTTCTTGTGTATTATTTATGGTGGTGGATGGGGTATAATTTCCTTTTAATATCCCATTGACACCTTCTTACATATACTAGATTCAAAGGATTTGAAATGGTTCTTGTTGCTACTGTTTAAAATCAAGCATGTATGAGTGTATTCAAATTGGAAAAGAAATATTTTTACTTGGGGATTTACTTACTCTGACCATTAAATGATTTTTTCCTTGGTTTTATTATTTTATTTTAAACTCTCATTTCACCCATGTCTTTTCATGGGGTCGTGTTAACATCAATAATATATTATTTCTTGAAATTTGTTATATGATCACAGAAATTAATGATAAGTGTCCAGAGCAGTTTGTATAATGCAATACTAATCATTCTTCTTGAAATGAGATACTGTAATGTAAGAAATATTTGAGTCATTATCTCACATTTTGAGAAAAATCATGCATATATTTTCATAAATATTTAGTTTTAGCAAGATTTGATATAATTGGATATATGATCACTGAAAATAATTTTCAAATTTTAATAAATCATTCACATTGAAAATTTATTTTTTAGAATTTAACGATTTAATAAAACCCTCTTTTTAATTAAAAAAACATTAATACCAGTAGTATGTCTTATTTTTAAGTAATGGTTTATATTTTCTAGTACATGAGCATTACTATATATTCAGTTTTGTTTACTAGAATTTTTTAATAGTTTACTTCATTTTTCACCTACACCATAACAACAAGTAAATTATAACCTTTATCGTATTATGATAAAACTACTATTTGTTCCCCGACCTCAACATTTAATTGTGTAATTTGTATTTTTCACTCAATAAGGCCATTATATTGAGTTTTATTAATATTAAATCCTTGAAACCATTCGGATTATATTTCTTTATTATTCTCTTTATTGATTGGATTCATTAAATATATAGTTGTCATCATACATTCTTTTTGGTTCAACAAATTGAAATGGTGTCATAATATATGAAATTTCTAGATATATAGCATGAATGTTAAGACCTTGACCTGAGTAGCCAGAAGCTGGTGTCTTACTTTATTAAATTGGAATGATTATAAGGTATCAAATCCCAAAGGACTGAATAGTTTAGTAGTCTTGAAAAAATAGATACATATTTGAAATTCAATACATTTTATACATAAAATAAAATAAATTATTTTCTTTGATAACACCATTATTACCCTTAGTGTAACCCATCATATCAATAAAAATAAACTTCTTGGAAACCTGGGGAAGAATAAAACATAATGAAGTGGTGAGCTTAGATTCTCAGTAAGGGTAAGAATACAATAGAATCTATCATAAATAAACATAAACAATAAGGCAAGGTGAATAACTAAAAACACATGCCATTAAAACATAATCGTGAGAATAATATGGCAGGAATAAAAGATAATCAAATACTTCCATATAAATAATAACATAAGAATGAAACTTAACCATGTATATTCTACAAGTCAAATAATAAAATGGATTTTCAATAACAAATCTCATAATGAGTGAATTCATAATTCAGGATGTCTAAAACATACCATCAAGGCCTCGGCCGAGAAGTCTATATAAATGGGAAATTCCTCGACCAAAAATCGATCTAGTTTGTCACATAAAACTTACAGATACATCGAGGGGATATAGCTATCCATTCCTATTACTTAATAAGACCATGTATTCCTCATATGAAAGGGGTGAAAAATAATCAACATATACATTAATATTGAAAATGGAATATGAAATGTTAATAACTTTCCCAAAATATAATCATAAACCATCCAATGTAATTTGATGAATGGTCTCAAAATAGAACATCCACAGTCAAAATTATCAAAAACAACTCAATAAAATATGTTAGATGGTATAATAAGAGATAAACCTCAATTAATCATAATATCCAACTAAGGGAGTTGATATAGATGAAAATACTCCAATAAAATCATTGAGAAATTCTTTAGAGAAATACCAAATTTCTTTGAAATCATTTATTTAAAAAGACATGCAATTATGAAATAAAACATTTTCTTTGATAATAACCTTGTAAACTTTTAAAGGATTCCTCATTAAATTATAGAACAATTAAAAAGGGAAAAGTTTCTCATTCCATATAAATAAAAAACATTCCTTTTAAATTTTGAAAAAGAAACATTTAAAATAGTATTTTCAAAAGAAAGTACGAGTGTTAAACAAATGAATAAATTATGTGTATCAGCTATAAATGCACATATAACAAGTGAAAATACAACATAAAATAATAATAAAAAATTCACAAATTATCATATCATGACATAATCAATGGAGTAGAAGTTTAACCCAAAGAATAGAAATTGGGTTCAGTATTCCTTTACCACTTTGTAATCAATCGAACCGTATGCCCCATTAAATTAATTATCATCAAATAAAACACTGAATACCATGAAGATAAATATATTCATGATATTATATATTAAAGTTCATTTTGTACAACACACACAAGAAATAAGGGTTTAATAAGGAATATATCCCACAGAAGTAAAAGTGAGATGAGAAACCCTTACCTTATGTCCAAAATAATTTTGAACATGCACTTAATGTCTTAGATAATAAAATAAGATTAATTAATTACTTAATTAAGAATCTATACAACAAATAATTTATTTATTATAATTTTATTAATTTCATTTATGGCCATTTCGATGAGTTATAATGTTTTATTTTTTTGTTCTAAGAGTGTTTGTTTCATGGTTTTATGGTCGATTCCCTTGATTATAGATATGAGAGTTCTTGTAAAATGGGAATAACTTCTCCAGAAGTGAAATTATTTAGTATTAATGAAATTAAATAATTTTAAATTTTCTCATATATCATTTGTTTATATCTTATGTGGGTGATTCATTAGATAAAATGTTGATGAAAATGTCTTAATTTACATTGGTGGTTTTCCATCACGAACTTGTGTCATTTTTTTAATATTATGTTTATATATTGGTTTTATAAAATTATATAACAGATTATATATATATATATATATTAAAATATTATTTAACCATAATAATTATTTTATGACCAGAATTGAAGGCGTCAATGGAAAATGAAAACTCATTATCCACGAAGGCGGTAAATCGACACATCAAAGATGATGTTTTCAATTTAAAAAAATAAAAGGAGAAGAGAAGAGATATGATGATGGATATTCCATTAATAAAATAAAATTCCAAAATATATTTGATACTATAGTTACCATTCCACTTTGGATATATGGGGTGAGGAGAGGATAAGAAAATAAAAGAAATTAAAAGAGAAAGGAGAGGGATTTTACCTCATGAATATCGTCTCCTTGGGAACCTCCTTAAGACACATGGATTTGGTATTTTGGTAAGACCTAAATGTATTGGATGTGGGGAAGAGTCTTAGGAAGGTAAATGAGGAGAATTTAGACAATATAAAAGGCTTTGGAGGTGTTAGGAGAAGGGGTGGTGAGGGGTGGTATTTATTGGGAGAGGAGAGTGGTGTTTTTAATTCTTTTATTAATTAGTGTATTATTTTGGATCAAAACTATCAATAGTGATGATTATTAAGACTAATTGTAGTAACTAGTTAATTTTAATTCTAAATAGTGGTTCTTAAATCATCCATACACCATCTATGACTCATAAATTCATATGTTTTGCTTATATTGTTAAATACCACAAATTATCATATTATACTATTCAATAAAATTTCAACTATTTTAGAAAAATCCAAAAAAATCACACTAACCGTTTTATCATGTTTAGATTTCAAAAATTGACTCCATTTTATGAAAATAATTTTCTAAATATGAGAAATTAAATTTTTAACTAAAATCATTATTTATTTGATTGTTTCATTAATAAAATAATTACTACATCATTGTTGTATAATTATTTAAGGAAAATATTTCTTCATTAAAAATAAAAAATAAATAACCATGATGTAGATAAATATTTTATATTTATAAATAATATCTATAGTCTAATATATCTTCTGAATAAAACTATACTGAAAATAATATAGTAATTAAAAATATGAATGTGACATTTTGTGGTTTTTTTAACATTAAATAATATCAAAGTCTTTTTGATAGAAAATTTTCCATTTAATAGATAAAATTAGAAACTTAGTTTTTAAGGTTAGAATTAAGTTCAATAAATAAAATTTGGGAAATTTTTATGGCAATTTTCCGATCCTTATCAGATTATTTTTACATTAAATTACCATATTTTCCCTTAACCATGGTAATAAAAAAATTACCAAATTTACTATTCATATTGTACAAAAATAAAAGGATACTATTTAATAAATATAGAAAATTTTTCTATACATATTTAATCTATTTTTAAAAATTCAATTAAATGGATTTGTAAAAATTAATTTAAAATTAATCGTGCATACGGGATCAGATAACGAGTTTTTAGAGTAAAAATGTTCAAATGATTGAAATGTTTTTATATCCAATTTCAATGTGAAATTTATTCCAAGGACCTAAATTAGATTTATTGATGAGTAATTGATCTAATGTTACTTTATTACTAAAAAATAATTTAACATTATAATTTATTTAGATGAAAAGTCATTTTTTAATTAAAATGCAATATTTTTTACTATTCATCAAAAAATGAAACATATCAGAAAAATACCAAAACTTAACACTGAGCTAATTTTGAAATTCAAATTTCAAATATACAGTTTATTTTTTTAATAAAATTTATAAGAGCGTCAAAATTTAGTTTTAAAATAAGCGCACCATTAAAAGGCTGTAAAACTGCCTTTAGGAAAATTTAGCCTTTTATACATAAAATTGGATTAATTATTATATTATGACTATAAAATATTTTGGATGAATTTAAAAATATTTTATTTAATATATAATATATATATTTCATAATGTGTTTAATACTATTCATTCACTCTAATTAAATTTCTATGGTATAATAATAATTATATTTCATTGTTCATTTTAGTTGGGTATTGTGTGCAACATATGCCATCAAAGATATTGAATTTATTTAAGTAGAGGCATGCAGTAAAATATTGGGGTGATAAATTCTCCCAAACTTTAATAAATTGTATTCTCACATTTTTGGAATTTCACTTCTAAAATCAAAGGCTGATACTTGAAAATTCTTTTATGGGAAACCAACATTGTAAATTAGGCTAATAAAACTTCTTCTT
This sequence comes from Viscum album, assembly GCA_963277665.1. Classification (NCBI taxonomy): domain Eukaryota; kingdom Viridiplantae; phylum Streptophyta; class Magnoliopsida; order Santalales; family Viscaceae; genus Viscum; species Viscum album. Next base: position 1,672,810,967 of record OY728119.1, on the reverse strand, counting down.
AAATGGAGGGAAAGGACAAAATGATGGCCACCAAAAAACTAGGTTCCCCTATAGGATAACATTAGTGGGAAGTGAAAACATGGTCATGGAAAAGAAATCTAACTATCATGTTTTGATGGAGAGTGATAGTGAACATAGTCATTAGAAAGTCTACTATCACAATACTCTAAATTTTTTATCATTTAAAAGACTATTGATTTCTAAGAAATAAAAGTAAATGAATGAAATTTGTGTTCCAAAATAATTTTCCTAGAGTTTAGGATTTCTTTTACTATCCAGATAATAACTTGAGAAAATAAAATTACTTGATTTCTTTCCAAGTCATAATATCATCCCTTGGTTGTGCTTTGAACTATCTTCACTTCATTTCCTAAATCTGAAGATGGATATTCAAAAACAATTATTCCTGAAGCACTTTTATAAATCATAAGATTTATAATTCATTACTTCATCCATTAAATGTTTACTGAAAAAAAAATTGTTATCACAGGTTATACAATATGATAAATCATAATTTAATCTTAATTAATAATTTCATTAATCCATTCCATAAGTAGTTAACCTTAAGACTCATAAAAAATATGTATTTCTAAATTCAAAGACCAAAAATAAATTAACATCATTACATGTGGTCTATATGAATAAATATTAAATCCTTTATATGAAAATAATAATATTGAACCCAAAAACCCAATAGAGATTTAAGATCATTAGATTGAATCTATTTATATATTTATAAAGATAATATCACTGTAATGAAGGGGAAGGAGTGAGTGTGAAGTTTATTTTTCATTTATGAATCCCTACCTTTGGTGTGCATGAAGAAATCAATACAGTATGTGGTAAAAATTATTATAGAGAGTAACTCTCCATCCAAAATTATTGCATATAGGAACTTATAGTTTATATACAATAACTCATAGAATAATATATCGGAATCAAAACGTAAACCTAGAATCAGAAAATTTGTATAAAACTTTCAGAAAATTGAATAGTTCCACATCAAGAAATAAGATTATGGAGTTGGTATTTGACTCACCTATTTCGGTCATAGAAGGAATCGCTTCTAGGGTAGGTGGAAGTGGTGAGGCCTTAGGGCCTACATCCCCAAGGGATTCCTTTTTCCTTATTCTAAAAATTTTTATATGAAACTATTTCTATAATCAATAAAAGTTGTTGATTCTTATCTCACTCATCCAAGTTCCTATCAATATGGTTCTTAGGATTAGTTCCTCTCATTGGGTTCTCAATTGGTTGATCATGCATTGATGGTGACTATTCTAAATGGTAGTAATAGATGATTTTCTAGAAAAAATGAATGCTCATCCCACAGAGACAAAGAAAGAGATTGTAGTGATACTAAAGTTGCACCATAAGCTTCAGAAAATGATTCAATGGATTTTAGACCAAGTTAGTCTAGATGAACATGAGAAACTACCATGTGAGACATTTTTTCATGTATAACCAGTGATGAAATAGGATCAAAAAAGAATTATATGTGAAACACCAACTAACTTTTACCCTGTTCAGATGGGGTATTTTTCTAAGAATATGTAAATATTTCTAGTCCAAGATCAATCAATTGAGAGCGATCGGAAACCACAAGAGTTTTTATGCCCCATGAAGGTATGAAAACATATTTATATTTCTTTGAAACTTTCTTGTTTATAGGGAGAGACCATAGATGACTACTTCTTAGAGTATTTCAAGAAACATAGGTACATGTCCACAAGAGATGGAGGATGTTTGGAAAATAACAAAATGTAATGATAAATGATTAGGAGATGAGAAGATGAGGATGAAATCTATCTATATATTTCACCTTTGAATGAATTTAGAGGATAAAACCTTCCATGGTGGATGCATTATTTTCTTAAATTCAATTAACCATTTTCTTCAAAGCATACTGGAATTCTTTGAAACTGTTAAATGTTGGGTTTCTCTTATTTTAATTGTCTATAATTTTCACCTTTGGTAATTAATATATTATGTTTGTTTATTTATTTATTATAAAAAATTAATATCTTTTTAACCCAATAGGATGGATATGAATCAGAAATGGATGTATGCTAATCATTTGAAAAAAGAGTATGAAGATGGAGTTAAAGAGTTCATCAAGTTTTCAAGAGAGCAAGCACACAACTCTTCTCAAATCTTTTTTTCATGTTTATGTTTTTTTATTCAATAAAAATTTGTATGGAAGAGTTGTAAGAACATTTTATTTGTCATAGAATATATTAGATCTATAAATGTTGGACTAAACATGGTAAAAACAAAATTTTGTTACCAATTGGGATGATACTGTGGTTTATGAATCATTTGATATGAATACCAATGTAAATGATGATGGAGATCACATGGAAGAAATGAAAATAGTAACTGAAGATGACCTTTGTGATTTTACAAAGTCATTTGAGAAGTTAAATAGTTTTTTCAAGATACCATTATATACTGATTTTACTAAATAAACAACATTTTAAGAAATATTGAAGTTATATAATTTGAAAGCTGGTAGTGGATGGAGTGACACCAACTTTATAGAACTACTTGGTCTCTTGAATGATATGCTACCAGAAGAAAATGAACTATCATGTTAAACATTTGAAACTAAAAGAATTTTATGTTTAATGGTCATGATCTCTAAAAAATATATGATTTTCCTAATTATTTCATATTGTTTCACAATGACCATGAATCACTCATAAAATTCCCTAAGTGTGGTGTAGATCGATACAAGAAAAATGAATTAAGTCCTTGGAAATATGTATGGTACTTTCCTATCATTCCATGGTTTAGAAGACTATATGGATATCAAGAAACCATGAGATAATTGACATGGAATGAAGATACAAGAATTAAAGATTTGAACCTATGTCATCCAGTAGATTTTCCTCAGTGGAAGAAAATTGATTAAGAGTATCCTAAATTTGGAAATGAGCTGAGAAACTTTCATCTTGTGTTATATATATATGAAATAAATCCTTTTAGTGTATAGATTATTACTCATTGTACATGGCCCTTCATTTTGGTAAATCAGAACTTGCCACTATGGTATGCATGAAGTGTAAATACATTATATTGTCTCTACTTATATCTGAACCAAAGAAACCTGATAATGATATTGACGTATATTAGGATCCATTGATTAAATATCTAAAATTGATGTGGGATACAGGTGTTACAATGAATGATTCTCATAGAATTGAAGAATTCACATTGAGGTCCATGTTGTATGGGATAATAAATGACTTCCCCGCCTATGAAAATTTATCAGAATATAGCATTAAATGAATGTTGGGGTGTCCCATTTTTGAAAAATAAACATACTTAGTTTGTTTGAAACATTCCTTGAAGACTAAGTTTTTTGAAAATCAAATTTTTTATCTCAACGACATAAATACCAATCCAGGATGATAGAATTTGATGGGAATATCGAACAAGGTACAACACTATCTCTTGTAATAAGAAATCAACTATAAAATAATGTAAAAGATATTAAAACTATTTTCAGTAAACCATTTTTAAAAAACCTTACAAAATCATGTTAGAAGAAGAGATCAATTTTATTTAAATTACCGTATTGGAATTTTTTTTATGTCATACATTTTATTGATGTCATACATGTAGAAAAAATGAATTTGATAGTTTTGTTAGCATGTTACTAAATGTTTCTGAAAAAAAAGAATGATGGAATCAAGGATAGGTTTGACTTTATTGAAATGGGGATAAGGGAAGATTTCGAACCAGTGAAGGGTAAACATTAGACTTTTCTTCCTCTAGAAGATTACACTCTATATAGATAGGAAAAATTATAATTTTTCATTTTCCTTAATAGTGTAAAAGTTCCATAGGTATATTCATAAAATATCAAGAGTGTCCTGTCAATGACTAATTTGATGTTACAAGGAATAAAATCACATGAATGTCATGTTTTGATGAAATATTTTATGTTATTTGCTTTCAATTACATTATGCCTCAAAATGTATGATATAAATTAACCATACTTTTCTTATTTTTCCAATACATATGCAATAAAGTTATAGACCTAACGAAGTTTCCCATCCTGAATAAGGAGGTTGCATTCATATTATGTGAAATATCAACGTTCTTCCCACCATTATTCTTTGATATAATGGTCCACCTAATGGTTCACTTAGTTAGAGAGGTTTAACTATGTGATCTTGTCCATTATAGATCAATTTAACCCATTAAATGGTATATAAAGATTTTGAAAGGTTATGTTAATAATAAAAGTCAACCAAAAGGTTTTATTGTAGATTGATATATTGTTGAAGAATCTATTGAATTCTGTACCGATAACCTATCAGATTTTGGCAACATTGGTCACCTAAAGTCTCATCACAATAAATTCCTTATGGGAAAATGGATTTCTATAAGAGATGTTGTTACAATTACCTTGAAAGAGCGGGAGTAAGTGCACATTTACATTTTACATAATTGTGAAAATTTTTATCCATAAATTGAAGTCAAAAACGAAATTATTAGAGATTTGAATCTATTAAGGGATGAAGGATGGATATAAAATACATATAATCAATAGTTTATAGGATGGTTAAAAGATAAAATTTATAAGGATTTATCTGAAAATATGAATTAAATTTCTGAATGACTTCAATGGCTAGGTATGGGGGAAAATGAAAATTTTATATCTTACACTGTTTTTTAATCAATGGTTATACATTCTATAAAAAACAACACAATGATTGTATTACGATGAAAAATAGTAGTGTTATGCTTGTGGATGAAGCAATGAAAATATCTGGTTCCAAGGATAGAAATCCAATTTATGAAAATGTGTCATATTTTTTCATTATCACATAGATATACAAGTTGGATTATGCAATATTTGAAGTGTTGATTTTACATTGAAAATGGGTTGACAATATCAGTGTAGTGAAAGTTAATGAAATGGACTTAGTGAAGGTGAATTTCAATGTGGAAGGGGAAAAGATGATCCGTTCATAATGGAATCACAAGTTGTGCAAGTATTTTATGTATCAGATACAAAAAATGAGAATTGGTAGATTGTACTGCTGTAGAGTAAAAAAAAAATTTATATGAAAATTCAATTAAGGATGGCTTTTTAATTGGGAGATAACAATCAGTTCATGCTAGTCCCAATGTATACAATGTCTTGTATGTTAGAGGGAACCATAAAGAGGGGATTTGGATTCTTGGTAGAGGAAAAAAATCCCAATAAAATTTTTTTAAAAAAAGAGAGTTCAATGGGAAAGAAAAAGTGTTTTTAATATACTTTATTTTTACTCATAATATTATATGTTCTCTATTGTATTAACATAATCCAAATAAAATGTTTAACTACTCATGTAGATAATGTCTTCTACACATGATGATATTACCAATCCCTCAAGAGAACAAACTATAATGAAGGAAACCCTTTGTAAATATGTAAAGGTAATGTTATGATATACTTTCTATATTTTATTGAAAAATATATAATGGAACGTTTATTTAATTTTCATTATTTTTTGTAGAGTTCATTTATTTTAGAATATTGTTTTCCATCTTTCATGCCTTTGTAGAAAGAGAAATGATGTTTTCTCTACTCAATCACAAAGTTAATCTTGATCTTTACATATTCAAATCATTGTCCATATAATTAATGTATTATTTCATATTTAGGTTTAATTTATTTATTTTTATTATTACTCAAATAATAATTTTTTCCATATACAGGTGGATTCTTTTGTTCGATTTAGGGTGTTCTTTCCATATTTCATGCATTTTTTCACCAAAACTTCCATATAATTCTTCTCCCTCAAAACCTTTTCACCCCTGCAGTGTTGCATCTATCACTTTTCTTCAAGTTCTCTTTACTACCTTTGCAAGAAGAGCGATGATGCTACCTCTACTCAATCACAGATGTAATCTTGATGTTTTCATAGTAAAATAATTTTCCATAGAATTAATGTATTGTTTTGTATTTATTTTTAATTAATTTCATTTTAGTATTACTCACATAATAATTTTTTTCTTATACAGGTGGATTTTTTTGTTCCTGTTGGGGTGGTCTATCCATATTCCATTCCTTTATACATCAAAACTTCTAAAAAAGTTCTCCTTTAAAATCTTTTCACCCATGTATTGTCTCATTTATCACATTCCTTCAAGTTTTCTCCACTTCCTTTATAGGAATAACAACAAAGATACATATGCTCAATTATAGAGGTAATATTGACATTTTCATAGTAAAATTATTATCTATATAATTAATGTATTGTTTCATATTTATGTTTAATTCATTTCTTTTTATTATTACTCTTTTAATAATTTTTTTCTTATATAGGTGGATTATTTTTTTCGAGTTGGGCTGGTTTGTTCATCTTTCATGCCTTTCTTCACCGAAACATCCAAAGGATTCTTCTCCCTCAAATTGACATTTATCACTTTCCTTAAAGTTCCCTATACTTCAAAATCACAGAGGTAATATTGATATTTTCATAGTAAAATAATTATCAATAGGATTAATTTATTATTTCATATTTATGTTTTACTTATTACTTTTTAGTATTACTCATATAATAATTATTTTCTTATACAGGTAAATTATTTTTTTTGAGTTGGAGTGGTTTGTTTAAAGCTTCTCATGCTTGTGAGATATTGGACTTTGATCTTACAACTATGATAATGACAAAAAGTAAATTCATCAAGAATGCATAGAACCATCATGAAATGTTTAATCCCTATTACTTATTTAATTAATATTTTCATCATTTTATCTATTATTTGTAAGTTAATTTCCATATATAGTGTTAGAAGTTCGATAAATAAAGAAAATGTAAATCATTGTAACATTTTAATTTAGGATTTTTTTGAGACTTCAGGATGTGTACGAATTAGCCATACCTCAATCTAACACATGATGTGACCGGTTTGACACCAAGTATTTCTTTTTATTTAAAATTGACATTAATTTTAGTAAAAAACTCAACTGACACACTCAAAACTGAGCAAACATATTCATATTATTTTGATGATTTAAGACAATGATCCATAGGTAATTTGTAATGTGTATGAATCAACCATACCTCAATCTGATACATGATGTGCTCAGTATGCCTCAAAGTGTCTGTTATTAGTTTAAAATCGACATTTTAGATCAAAAAGTGCCACTCACTAAAAACCAATAAAACATGTTAGTATATTCCTAATAATTTAATACAAATATTAATAAGTCATTTGTAACATGTAGGAATTAGTCTCACTTTAAACTGATACACGATGTGATCAGTATGAGTCAAAGTGCGTGTTTTTAGTTTAAAATGAAATTTTAGTAAAAAATAAAACTAACCTAATCATAACCAAATAAAACACTTTTATATTGTTTTGATAATTTAGTAAAATGATCCATAATTCATTTTACATGTGTAGGAATCAGTCGCACCTCAATCTGATGCACAGTGTGACCGATATGACTCTAAGTGTGTCTTTTTTTTAAATGACATCAGTTTTAGTAAAATGGAAAAATGACCTAATCAAAACCATGAAAACCCATTAAAATTGTTTTGATACTTTATGAAAATGATCCATAAGTAATTTTTGATTTGTAGGAATCAGCATCATCTCAATCTGATGCATGGTGTGACCAGTATGACCCAATGTGTCTGTTATCAGTTTTAAATTGACATTTTAGTTTAAAATATTTCACTCATTGAAAACCAATCAAAAACACTCATATTTTCTTGATAATTTCGTAAAATATTTATTAAGTCATTTGTGACACGTAGGAATCGGTCTCACATCAAACCAATACACGGTGTGATCAGTATGAGTCAAAGTGTGTGTTTTTGAGTTTAAAATGACATTTTAGTAAAAAAAAGTGACATATTAAAAATAGAGAAAAAAAATTAATATTATTTTTATAATTTAGTAAAATGATCCATAATTCATTTGATACTAATAGGAATCGGCCTCACCTCAATCTGACACACGTTATGACCAGTATGACCCGAAGTGTGTCTTTTTATTTAAAATTGACATCAATTTTAGTAAAACAGACAACTGACCTACTCAGAACAAGTAAAATGAGTTAAAATTATTTTTATATTTTAGTAAAATGATCCATAATTCATTTGATATGTTTATGAATTAGCCTCATCTCAGTCTGATGCATGGTTTGACTGGTATGACTCCAAGTGTGTCTTTTTATTTAAAATTGACATCAATTTTAGTAAAATGCACAACTAACCTACTCAAAACCAAGAAAATTCAATTAAATTGTTTTAATAATTTACAAAAACAATCAATAAGTCATTTTTTATGTTTAGTAATGATACAAACCTCAATATGATACACTATGTTCCTAATATGACTCAAAATGTTCGTCATCAGTTTAAAATCGACATTTTAGTTCAAAAAGTGTCACTCAATGAAAACTGATCAAATGAGATCATGTTTTCTTGATAATTTAGTAAAATTATTCATAATTAATTTGTGATGTGTAGGAATCATTCTCACATCAAACTGATACACGATGTGATCGTCATGAGTCAAAGTACACATTTCTCGTTTAAAATGACATTTTAGTAAAAAAGACAACTGACCTTCTCAAAACTAAGAAAACACATTAATATTGTTTTTATACTTTAGTAAAATGTTTCATAATTAATTTGAGACATGTAGGAATTGACCTCACCTAATTACAATTTACGGTGTGACCAGTATGACTCCAAGTGCGTCCTTTTATTTAAAAATGACATCAATTTTAGTAAAATGGAAAACTGACCTACTAAAATTTGATAAAATGATTTCTTATTGTTTTGATAATTTACAACAATGATCTTTAAGTCATTTTTTATGTTTAGGAATTATCCACAACTCAATATTATGCATGTTTTGACCAGTATGACTCCAAGTAGGTCTTTTTATCTAAAATTAACATCAATTTTAGTATAATAGATAACTAAACTACTCAAAACCAATAAAACACATTCATATTATTTTTATACTATAAAAAAATGATCCATATTCCTTTTTTTATGTGTAGGAATCATACTCACCAAAATCTGATACATGATATGCCTGGTATGACTCAAAGTGTCCATTATCAGTTTAAAATCTACATTTTACTTCAAAAAGTGTCACTTAAGAAACCACTAGGCTCTACCAATGGGTATTTTTCATATAATTATTTAATAAAGTTTCACAGATATAATTCATGAATACAAATAATAAATGGTGTGATGTGTAAGAATCAACCATAACTTAATCTGATACATTGTGTTCCTCATATAACTGCAAGTTTAGTTTAAAATTAACACTTTCTATTAATTTATTTCTTTATATTATTACTAACTTAAGAATTTTTTTCTTATATAGGTGCATTCTTTTTCTTTATCAGAGGTGGTTTGTTTGTAATTTTCATGATTTGGGGTCAGGATCAAGAGAAAAAGAAACATTGATGTTTTTGAATGTAAGTAATAATCTGTAGTTATGTAATTGTATAAAACAATGTTTGAAATGTCTATAATATAGTGTTTTTTCTTGTATTTGTGTTGTAAATTATATTTCATTTAAATAATGCATTAGTAAATGATTTTTTTGATATCTGGTAATGTTTTTGGTGATGCGGTGTGATGTAACATCACACTTCACTGGTGTTGCAATGTGCTGTTAAAGCACACTATATTATGACCCTTTATCAGTGCTTTTCAGGTCATCTATTGGGCATTATGTTGTTGGGCCATCAGGTCATGTACTTGGCCTTGTTCTACTGGTCCTACGAGTCATGGAAGGGTTCCCTCTCAACCTAGTTAAAAAAGGGATTATCCAAAATAAATAAAAAATCAAGGCCTTCAGACCATTTAGACAAAGTGCTGATTAATGGGTCCTTTATCAGTGCTTTTGATAGCACTGATAATTTCATACTTTATCAGTGTTTTTTAAGCACTAATAAAGGTATTATTTATTGGTGCTAAATAAAAGTGCTGATGAAAGATAAGGTCTTTTAATCTCTCTTTGGATTTCAGTGCTTCTCTAGCACTAATAAAGGCCATGTTTAGCGCTGTTAAAAGGCCTATTTTTTAGTAGTGACTCCTATAATTACGAAAGGTCAAATATTTCATTTAAAACTCTTAATATATTTCAAAACCATTGAAATACATTTATTATTTCCCTTTAATTAGGTTAAATAACATTGCCAATGGAAATCCAGTGGAAATCCTTAACTTTTTTTGATTAAAACACACTAGCCTTTTACAGGAAGGGCTTGGTGTGTAAGGGTAAGATCAATGACCCTGATGCAAGCCAACCAAACCAAGTACCCTCACACAAGTCATGATAATAGTGACTTACATGATAAAAGAGATGACTCTTATGCGAGATTTAATTGGAGTCAATATCCTTACAAGAAGAATAATACCTTAACGTGATAGAATACTAGGGACTTACCTTTACCCAGGCAATAAGAAACAACTATTGAACCTTACATGAATCCACTTTACCCTCACATGATGTTAGAAACCACACCCCACCACCACCACATCCACCTCTAGGGTTTAGGGATAAATCCCTTGTTTTTTTGACCTTCCATGCCAAAGAAAACGATGTAGAGATACATTGATTGTTGTTTCACCCCTTGATTGTAGACCCAGCCTCACTACACCCTCGCACACTTTCATTCTCAATGCCTTGGGTTTTTTCCATTAACTATTGTACATAGGTGGGATATCTAGGGAAAATGAATTCCAAAATATTTTCTCCCTATTGGGTAAGTAATTGTCGATGTATTAGAAATAAATGGAAGAACACCAAAAGAATTATTGCGATTCGGAAAAATCCTAATCCACTTGAGAATCAGTAATTTTATTATCAAATAAAATTAAAAGTTTCTGATATCACACACTTCAATTGATGAAACAATATTAGCTTCTCTCAATTCTCTATTATAATACCTTCCATGATCCGAAGCTTCCCCTCTCTTATTCACATCCACACTGTGCACCACACAATAATAATCGCAGGTGTAATGTCTCCTGGTCGATGTGCGCTGCCTCCTATCGGCACACTCTGGTATGCAGGGCCTTGTGAAGAAAAATGCCTTGGGGTTCCCTTATCCTATCCATAACTCATTTTATATGTATTTAAAATCACCCAAATATTTTTAAAAAAATCACTGCACAATCATGGGATTTTAAAACAAAAGTTATCCCCACTAATTTTGGTGTGACTAGATCAAAACAAATAAAACTCAACTTTAAATTTTCAAAAAAACACTCAAAAAAATATCCATCATGATTTAAAATTTTAATAATTCACCACAACTTCATCTATATTTACCTTCAATGTCATTTACAAGATTGAAATTACCCACCAAACCCATTACATGTGTCCAAATGCTCAAATCTGATGAACAAATTGTTGTGGATCAACTGTGTCATGAACAACTGAAGAAAATGTCACATTCCTTTTCAAATAACCAAAAGACATATCTTTATGAACATCACCTATAACAGTACTCTGGGGCCTCAAAGAAGCTTTGTATGCTTGAATCAACTTGTACATATTCCAAATTATTTTCCCTTTGATAACGATCACTACTCCTTTTGTCACTTTGAGAACTCCACCGCCATCAGAAATCATAAAACCTTTAGAATATAACATACACAAAGAAATAAAGTTCATTATCAAATCAGGCACAAACCTGACATTCACTACTAAAAACACGCATATAACAGCGTTGACATTTATCAACACTATAAAATATCGCTGATAAACTCCATCTTTATCAGCACTAAAATAAGCGTTGATAAAGGAAGCCCTTTATCAGCAATTTTTTTTGCACTGATAAATTGTAATATTTTTCAACACTTTATTTTAGCCCTAATAAAGGAAACCTTTATTAGCACTTTATTTTTAGTGTTGATAAAAGGTGCCCTTTATTAGTGCATTTTTAGAACTGATTAAAGTTTCCCTTTATTAGTGTTTTTTTGGAAATGATAAAGGTCCAAAATAAAATGAAAAATTAAACAAATAAAAATAAAATGAGTAAATTAAGAAAAATATGAAACATTTTATCAATTAAATAATTATTGATAAAAATTAATAAATTTAATATACATATATATATATTATAAAAATTAATAAATAAAATATATAAAATATAGATATATAAAATTAATAATTATAATATATAAAAAAATTAATTAAAAACAAATTAATGTATTATTCATTTTTAATGTTATTTTATTTTTCAATTTATCCTATATCAAATGCCATGTGTTAAATTTATTTCACATACATACATACATATATATTTATGTATGTATGTATGTATGTGCATGTTAATGAATTTGTATACACAAACGCACACAAAAATATATTTACGCAATATATATAAACATATACACATAATATTTAAGTAATTTATTCAAATTTTAGTATATTTTAGAATTTCATTATAACATGATACATTTAATTTATATTATTTTTTTAATCGATCAATTTTTTTTAATACTACAGTTCGGGTATTCGTTTTTAATATTTTTTTTAATTTGATTGTTTTCTATTATTTATTAATATATTTTTTTTACTATGTTTTAGTATTTTCAATATAAATTCATCCACTTCAATATATATATATATCCATATTTTTTTAATAACTTATATTAAATTAATAAAACATATCTATTTTTTAAATATTTTTAAAGCATACTCATTTTGAATTATTCAATTTCACTCATTTTTAAAATGCATGTATTTAAGATTATATATGTATTAGTAATGTTAAAAATATATTTTTAAATAAATATTTATAAATAAATATATCTATAAATGTAAATTTATGAAATTTATAATTATTATAAATAAATAATTATTATTTTTTAAATAATTATTTATATAATTATAAATAATTAATTATATATTTTTTAATAATTATAAAATTATAATAAATTGATTTAAATAATTATAAAATTATATTAAATTTATTTAAATAATTATAAAATTATAATAAATTTATTTAAATAATTATAATATTATAAAAAATTTATTTAAATAATTATAGTTATAAAACTTTTATCAGTTCTTTTTTAGTGCTGTTAAAAGAGATATTTATCAACGCTAAAATGTTAGCTCTGATAAATATTTCTTTTATCAATGCTTTTTTATCCCTGATAAAAGTTGAGATTTATCAGTGCTAATAAATATTTCTTTTATCAGTGCTTATAAATTTAGTACTGATAAAAGGAATCTTTATCAGTGCATTTATGAAAGCACTGTTAAAAGTGTCTCTGGTCTATTTTAAAAAACCCTAACCACGACTCAGTTACTCACGATTCTCAAGCTCTTTCGGAACTCCTCTATTGCTAGTGATACTCCTCTACATTACATCAAATTAATCAAGGCTAGAATCTAATGTAATTTATTTTCTACTTTTCCTCTATCATTGTTTGATGTTTTGGGTTCCGCATTTTTCATTTTTGTGTTCTTCTTAACCATGAAGAACCCTACATCTCTTCTCCTCGCTACTAAAATACAATGAGTGGTTCTATTTCATCATTTTCTTCCATAGACATTGGTTTCAAATAAATATATGCATTTTTTCATAGGGTAAGGTTAGTCAACATATGTGTATGGGATTTTATGGATAAATATAATAGATTTTTCACCACACACTAATGTAAAGGTAATGTTGGATTTATAGAATGATAAAATTGACTTTAGTTAAACATTTAAGAGGTTAACCCATTTCTCAAAAAAAATTGATATATCCCATAGCATTGACACATGACATTGGCTAGTTTGTGAAAAATGGTATCCGAGCATATTTTCTTTAGAGTTACCAAGATTCAAAGTGCATTTTTTTTATTTTAATATCAGGGGTAGTGTGGATTTAGGTTGTTGTAACTTGAGAGTTACATGCAGGGGAGAGTGTCACTAACTCTCTTCCATTTTAAGAAATGATTTTCCAAGGAACTTTGGTCTTGATTCTTGGAATTTGATTGATATTTTTATTGTTTTGATGTGTTTGATATGAGAATTTATATTTAAATTCCTAAAGAGTTTTTAGTGATTTTGGGATTTGGTTGAGCTTGGGGTGATGGTGGATGAAGATATGAAGCTGCACGGCTAGTTCCCATGGTTTATACAACCATGTGGGGCCCATTTGAATAGTTCTAAGGACCCCACTAAACCCACAAGATGTTTTTAATTTCATTTTAGGCTTCTTTCAACCACTTTTAATTATTGAATTACTCTTAAAGTGAATTATCACTTGTGGAAGGAGAATTAAAGATGGTTGGTGTTTTTTTATATTATTGAAATGAATTTAATCTAGTGTTGTGTAGTGTTTTGAAAATATTAAATGTTTTTTGGGATAAAATGGGTTTTTCATATTTTCTAAACAAATTTTAGGTTCCTAAATCATTTTAATGGTTTATTTTAAAATGGATTTATCATATAATAAAAGGTATTTAAAAAAAGTGTTTGATTTCATTATGGGTTTTGAGAAAAATAATTTGTAAAAAATGTAGATTTTTATGGAAATTATTTAAAATAAACCATATTTATTTAAAAATATCTTTAATTGTTAATAAACTCTAAAAATTGTTTTTTTTCATTTTTAATCAAGTTTATTATTTTAAAACTTTTTATTTAAAGTTAGTTATTTTCAAGAAAAATAAGTTTTATAATTTTTTGATTTTTTTGATTTTTTGTTTTTGTTGTTGTTTATGCTTTTAAATTTTTCCTGTGGTCTTGGAGGAATTGTTTAGTTTGATATATTGGACATTAAATAGTTTATATCATGTCTTGTGTTATTTAAATTCTTCCTCCTAAAATGTTCAAATAAAATAGTAGAGGGTTTTTCTCCTAGGACAAACCTCTTAGTGATTTCTCCCTTCATTTAGAGGAGACTCATTTTTTTCAATCTATTCCCAGACTCTAAATCAAGTGGGGAACATGGAACCTTATTTCTTTCAAACCCCATATTAGGATATTGATTTTGTGGATGTAGAGTTGGTTGAGACTTGGGAATCTAGTTGTTGGTTCTTTTATTTATTTTGATAGGTTTTGTTTTCCTTGATGATCTTCATTGTTTAGATATACCCTTCTTCAATTGTGTGGTTGTGTTGAGGGTCTTAATGAAATTTTAGAATGGGACACATAATTTGTGGTATTTTTGGTTTGTTCTTGTGGACTAGTGGTTTATCCTTATCAAGGTTGGGTGTATTTTATGATTTTTTCATGAACTATCTTCTCGAGTCTCATGCCTATTATTTAGGAGTTGATAGGTCAGAATCGGTAAGAATATATTAAATGTCATGTTAATATGTGTTTATTTTTTTTTCTAGAATCAATTATAAATTTATATTAATAGAAACATGAATAGTAAACAAATAGTTCATTATTATTTATGTATTAATGATGATTAGGTTTATATAACTTATTAATTGATTGATTTTATTTAGTAACCCCATTTATCAATACTATTAGTTAGTTGTTTCATACTTATATTTAAAATAATTATTCTAACATCTTTTAAATTATATATAATGTATGAAAAGACTTATTAAAAAGTAAATGAATGTGAGAGAGGGGTATGGGGTTCATATTTAATATATATTATTTTGTGCCTATTTATGAAAGATTATTGATTTTTAGAAGGGTAAAATTATGTGAATCTCTACAATAAAATAGAATATGTCACCACTCTAACACATATATATACATATGAAAGAGCCAATAAACATCCTCTATATGTTATAAATTGTATTGATCCTCATGTCCTAGAGGTAATTGTAGATATACTTCAAGATTTGTGGTATAATTTTCAATTATCAGAAATATATATGGTTCCTCTAAGATTTTATGGTAATATATCATAATAATAAATTTAGTAGTGCATTTAATAGATTCATTTCATTTATGTTATCAAAAAAATTCTAGATCAATACTGAGCATAAGTTAAAAACTTCACCCTTTAAAGGGATGTATGTTATTGGAGGCATCTTATGGTTGATTAAAAAATATCCAAAATTGGAAGTTGAGAAATCCTTTAGTAGATAGAAGTGATGCCCAATGTTGGTGGGGTGAGATTCATTTCTTCAAGACCATTATAGTGGAGGTATTACAATTCCTATTAAATTGAAGAGAATCTTTGAGTGATTCCATTAGAATAAGTTCCTAGAACACTTTAATACTTAGATGCTTGATTTTATTCCATCTCTTGATGATGGATTATAGACCCTCTTTCAAACTAGCCTTCCTCCCATCATTGTGGTTCCAAAGTTCATTGATGACATACCTCCTGAATAGTGAGGGGAGGAAGGCTAGTTTGAAAGAGGTAATTAGTAGCTTTAAATACATCATCCGGAGATGGAAGGAAATCAAGCATCTGAGGAATAATTAAATATAGGTAGGGAAGTTTAGTTGTACATTAGTATTAAATTATTATATATATGTTCAAGATAGTAACAATTTTCATGCAAGATTCATTCAATTGTGAACTTTTATGCATGGAGTGTATTGTATTGTTTTTATTCAAGACAAATTAAATGTTTGACTACTCATGTAGAAAATGTCTTCTGAACATGATTATGTTACTAATCCTAAGGAATAATATATTGTTGATGATGAAACTACAGAATTATTAAGGGATAAAAAACATGTTGATGAAAAAAAAACAACCACACAACATCAAAGTTTTGAAAAAAATTATTAAATCAAAAATTCAAGGTATAAAATTTGATGTTGGTTAGAATAAACACAACCAACCTATTTACCCCAACAATTAAATGTTCATAAGTTATCTTGGGGTCACAATGAGGATGAAAGTTCTAATTGATATTGACTCATGGAATCATGTCCAACCTGTAATGAAATAAATCCTTTGGAAGGATATAACAGTAATGTTACAATATACTTTCTCTATTTTACTGAAAAATTATATAATGAAACATTGATTTAGTTTTCATTATCCCTTGGAGACTTAGTTTATTTTAGATGATTTCTATAATAAATTTGTCTTAATGGCCACTAGAAAAGACCATAGAGGCTTTCAAACTCTTCTAATGAAGTTACATCATAGGTATGTTGAGGGGAAAATAAAGCCCCACCCACGATCTAGTTATGCACACATTATAAAGCGGGAAACATGGTCTACTTTTTGAAATCATCACAATGAGAAATCATTTCAGGTGAATTTCAGTTGATAATATATTATTTGAAAATATTTATTTTATCCAACTTGATTCAAAAATATTAATTTATGAAATAACAAAAAATTGTTGAAAATAAAGAAGGTGCATCAAAACCAATATACCCCTATCACAAAGTAAGGATGGGGTACACTTCATTATAGAAGAAATTGGTATTTATTTTAAATCAATAATAAAAGTTTAATTATATGATAGGAAACAAAATATGTTTATTTTTGTATATTTATATTGGTGAATCAAAATCTGAAGCCACTTCTATCCCACGTCATGTGCTATGGAAGGAGGCTCATGTAAATAAGGAGGGTATATTAGTTGATGAAAACACAAAAGCAGTTTGGGAAGAATGTGTAATTATGATATAATTGTAATTCATTATTATTTATAACAATATTACATAAAAATAAATATGCTCATATTTTTTTATATGGTTTAGACATAAGAATCAGCAATGGGCGTACCAGAAGAAAAGCAACTTTCAGTAGCTTTGAAGCAGCCTAACCAATATGGTCGTGTTAGAGGATTAGGTTTTGGAGTATCTCTCGAAAAATATTTCTAGAAGATAAAACCACATGAAGATACATATAATATGATAAAACAATTGCAGACACAAATAGACTCACTATAAGATATTATTTTGCGGTCTGGTGTGGCAAACCAATGTATAAGAAAGGATCAAAGTGAACCGACGGTGGAGAAAATATCCACACATGAACCAAATGATACCACTATCTTTGAGGCTAGTCATTCCCCCAAACCACATACCTTACCTGAGGTAATCAATTTCTTCATTACTCTTTCTCATTAATGTGAATCAAACAACTTCCAATAACTTTATATTACTAAAATTCTGAAAGGTACAATTGTATGTGATTCTTATTTGTCAACACCCACATACCATTGTGTTGCAATGGGAACAATGTATAATATTCTAGGATACTAGATACAGAATAAACCCCTCCCAAAAAAATCACATGAGAGTGGGGATTGAGGTAGCTTATGAGTAGACTACTGAGTTTCTTATTCCACTTGATGGTCTGGATATTACAATGGTCAAAGATACTATTGGAGATTTCATAGCATGGCCATCTAATCTTATAAAGATACATGATATATGTATTTAAAAAAATCATATAAAAACATGTAACAATTGGTGATAAAAGGTTTAAAGTGAGGTATGATATTACAGATGGATAAAGCGGTAGAGAAATGAAAGATCGAATCAAGAAAATCTAGTGAATCGACTGTTGTAACCACAACCGTTCTATGTAAGAAATAGAGCATGGTTTGTGTTTTTTTTCAATACTTATTGAAATTTCATAATGTTTTTAGGAAAGGGATCATACAGTTCAAGCGGACAATGGTATTGAAGGTGGCATCATTTCCCAGTGTTTTCCAAATTTTTGGCCCTAAAAATCGAAAAATGGAGAAATGTGTGTTTCACAAAGGAAGATTCATAGAATATTGTAAGTGCTTGGAAAATTGTGCACAAATCATGTTTTGGGATCAGAACACCAAAAAATGAAAAAGGCATGAGCTGCATGAAAAATATGGTGTTTGTGCGGAAAACAGTTCCTGCGTGAAAAGGCATTGCGCACAGAATGGGAGTTTTGCACGACACGGTGGGTTTTGTGCGCGATGTTCAGTGAAACTTATAAATAAGAGTTTACCCCCCTCATTTGGCATGTCTGAAGACTTATAGAATATCTGAGTTCTGATGTGCATAAAAGTTGCGTGAAAATGAATTTGCGTAGAAAATTTAGGGTTGCGCGGAAAATTTACGGTTGCGTAGAAAAGATAGAGTTGTGTGGAAAAATTACTTGTGCACAAAAAATCTAGAGTTGCATGGAAAATACTGTTTCACGTAAAAACTAGAGTTGTGTGGAAAATTATTGTTTCACGGAAAATAATTAAGCTCCATGAAAAAAGTTACAGTTGTGCATAAAGGGTGAAGTTGCGCGAAAGATTCTCCATGCGAAAAGAAAATCTTGTGCGCAAAAGTATGATCTTGTGCGCATAGGGTAGGTGTTGCTTAAAATTATTAGTATTGGCTAATCACATGTTCTGAATATTCAGTTTAGTGGTTCAATGCTTTCAAGTGCATCAATTCTAGACTTCGATGCAAGCAGTTTCTTATACTGAACAGAGACAAAGACTTCAATGCAAATCTATTGTAGCTACCATCAAGTCAATAAACTGAGTTTTACTCCTCTCAAGGCAGTGAGCTATTGGGAGTCTAGGGAAGTGATCTGAGGGATGCAGTGACCTATCCCTAAACCTTTGTAAAGGCAGTGTTCCTGGCATAGAGTGACTATGAACAAATATTGTAATCCTCAAACTAATAAAGATTAGTGGATTTAGGTATGATCGACACACTGTCGGCATATGCTCCTTGGACATAGCCCTTTGCAGTGAACCAAGTAAAAGTGTTGTGTCATCTCCATGCTTTCATTTGTTTGATAGGTTTAACAAGTCCCTTACAATGTGGTAACAAGATCCCCAACTTTAAAAATAAAATGTTGACACCCTGATTCACCCCTCCCCTCTCAGGGTGTTCTGGGGTCCTTCAACTGGTATCAGAGTCAAGTTGTTGGTGTTTAATATGTCTTTTACCATTATGGAGAATTCAGCCAGTGTTAGGGGAGTCACCCACTTTTATGGAAGTAATTTTTATATTTGGAAGAACAGAATGAGATCTCATCTAAGATCCCTTGGAATGGAAGTCCTATTTTCCATTGTGCAAGGTATACATGTTACTGATCCAACAGAGCTGGCTATGACTGATGTAGATAGAAAAATTCTTGATACAAATTCTAAGGCGCAGAATGCTCTCACTATAGCCCTTTTTGATCAGATCTATCTGAAGGAGATGAGTTTCACCTCATCAAATTTCATGTGGGATAAACTTGAAAAATTTTATTAAGGAGATAGAAAAGTGAAGGAGGCAAAACTACAAGTCCTACACAATAGGTTTTATGATCTGAAGATGCATCCTGATGAGAATGCATACTCCTTCTTTAATCGAATTACTGAAGTGGTTGGAGAAATTTGGGGTCTAGGAAAAGAAATCAAAGACGTTGACATTGTGAAGAAAATATTAAGAAGTCTTCCACCCCTATACAATGAAAAGTTGTCATCCCTTGAGGAGAGAGATCTTTCTGAACTTTATCTAGATGATCTACTGAGCAGCCTGGTGGCATATGAAATGAGAGTCAAACCAGAAGATTCTACGACTCGACTGAGCAAGGAAATGGAATTCAAATCCATGGAGAAACTGAAAATTTCAAAATATAGTAGTGGTTAAGATGAAGAGGAAAAAGAAATTCTTTATCTCATTTCCAAGAAGTTTCATAATGGAAAAGGGAGATTCAAAGGGAAGTTACCTCTATATTTCTTTCGTTGTGGAAAAGTTGGGAACATTGCCTCTCAATGCTTAAGAAAGATTGATGATGAAGATAGCGATGCTTAAAACATTTAGAAGCCTCGGAAAAGGTTTTTCAGAAAGGGAGACTTGAAATTTAGAAAGAAATTACCGAAGAAGAGTTTTTTTATGAAGAGGAAGATGGTGATAATGAATTCTGTGAAGAAGAGGAACCAGAATTTAAAACTGGAAATCATGCTTCCATGATGGACACTGTTGAAAAATCATAAGATAATGGTGGAGACAATCAGTTGACAACTAGTTCCAATCCCGAGTTGCAACTTTAGGATGTTTTTATTAAGCTTAAGATTAAATGTAAGAGTTGAAATAAGTGGAAATAAATTTTAGAAGAATCAAATGAATATGTTGATCAGCTCAAAGATAAAATTTAATGACTAGAATAATTTGTGAAATTACAATCTAAATTCCTTGAAAGAAATGATGATGTAGTGGATTTGAAGCTGAGAATTGAAGAGCAGGCAAAGGTCATCAATGACCTCACCTCTAGACTAGAAGAAAAGTCCAAGACTACTGAGGGTCTTGAGGAGGAATTTATTACTCTTAGAAGTAAACTTTAGACTCAATCAATTTCAAAATAATCAAGGAAGAAAATACAGTTTCGAAGGTTCTCTGATGCTGAGCTATTGGAGAGAGAAAAATTTGGCTTTAATGGAGTTGAAAATATTTTGAGTGATCAGAGACCCGCTACCATGGGAAATAGTGGAATCAGTTGTGAGGCCAAATCATCAAATTCCACAAACATAGGGGACCAAAATAAAGGCAAGTTGAAAGTGGGTCATGGAGAAAAGTCACCTGAATTGCTAAAAAAGAAACCTCCAATTCAATATGAAAGGAGAATATAAGACTATCCTCAAGCCTCCAAGAATAAGGGGAACTCAAACTATTGCCCCATGGAAGAAGGAATGAGGATAAACAAAAGTGATATGACATTTCCTCTCATGAAATGTCAGTTCTACGGATATCTAGGTCATAACATGTCTTATTGTAAAGAGTAAAGAATCTATCTGGATGTAGAAGATATGGGAGTTCAACAAAGGAGAAAAAATTCACATCATAATTATTTTTGAAGAAACATTTTCTATGGATATTGTTTTCATTGTTCTAACTTTTGTCATATGGTCGTTGATTGCAGGTAGAGGAGGGACATGGACACCTCATACCGAAGCCCAAGACAAGTCAAATATCATCAACAAGATAGTGTTGCTCTTACAAATAGGTTTTCTCCTCTAGAAGAAGATTTCGACTATGAAGAACCCATTTACACAGAAGAGATAATTGAAAGGCCATCAATGTTTTACACTTAATCCAATGTCTCATGGAATGAAAAGAAGAAAACCAAGAAATCCAAACTTGTCGAGGTGGCCCTCAAAGCTATAAAAGGAAACAACACCTAGATTCTAGATAGAAGTTTTTCATCTCATATGACAGGTAATGCAGGCCTGTTAATGGATGTCAAAAGTAGGGTTGATGGAATAGTATGGTTTGGTAATGATGGAGCTCTAAAAATCAAAGGCAGTGGAAGTACTAAACTAGATAATGTAGAGATAAAGAAAACTGAAGTCCTTTATGTAGATGGCCTATGTCATAATCTCCTCAGTGTGAGTTAACTTTGTGACTTAGGACTTATAGTTACTTTTAATCATAAAGGTTTCACTATAAAAGGAAATATAGGAAATTCTCTTATGAATAGATTAATAACAGAAGGAAACCTTTATCAGGTTGATAGTAATGAAAACATTTTCTACATCGCTATTGAGGAAGAAAATAACCTATGGCATCGTCGATTAGGGCACATCAATCAACAAGACATGGAAAAAATATCAAAACTGAAGATTTTCGTAAACATTCCAAACATGAAGTGTGAACATGAAAAGTATTGTGATGCTTGCATTCGGGGGAATTTGGTATGTAGTTCATATCATCCAAAGAAGAAAAGGGCATCTCATATTCTTATTATCATTCATACAGATGTATGTGGGATGATAAATGTTGTCGGAACTCATAGAGAAAGGTACTTTTTCCTTTTCATAGATTATTACAGTAGAATGGAATATGTAATGGTTATACATAGGAAATGGAAAGTGATTGACTGCATGAAAACGTATCGGTGAATTTCGAGAATGATACTGGATGAACAATTAAAGTGCTGTAATCTGAAAATGGATGGGAATACACATCCATTGAATTTGAAAATTACTTGTAGAAGCACGGGATAAAACATGAGGTAGGTGTTGTGAGAACTCCATAGAAAAATGGAGTTGTTGACTGGAGGAATCGAAAAGTGAACAACATGGAAAGAACTATTTTGATTCAGAGTTTTATTCCATGACATTACTGGAAAGAGTCCATTCAAGTTTCATTGTATATTCAAAATTGAACAGGGCTTTATATGGGAGAGATGAAGACACCATATGAATTATGGCATGGAAGGAATCCCTCTTTGAAGTAATTTTGTGTTTTTTGAAGTAAATACTTCATCAAAAACAAAGAAATAAAATCAAGGTAAGTATGATGTCAATGCAGATGAAGGAATTTTCCTTGGATACTCAATGAACAGCAAGGCCTATAAGTGTTTCAACAAGCACCTAGGAAGGATTGTGGAAAGTAGCGATGTTAAGATCATTAAAGAGAAAACCAAAAATGCTTCAAGGATTTCATATGAGGATGTGATAGAAAATGAGGAAGAAAGTGAACATGGAGTAAATTCAAATACAGAAATTGAGGATGGAGTACAAAACACTCAGAAGTCACATCATGATGTTGACTTAGAAGAAGAATCTAAAGAGGAAACCTTAGCTGGAGAGAATGCGGTTGAATATTGAAGGAGGAATCGAAGAGTAGAAATTGATCAATCCAACATTATTGGGGATTAGACTACATCCACACAAACACAGAGAATGAGGAACAACACACAATCTACATTTATGTCAGTTGCAGAACCATCCTCATTTGAAGAAGATGCAAAGAATGAGCCATGGGTGAATGCCATGAATGAAGAGTTAAATCAGATTGATAAGAATCAGACATGAGATCTAGTCAAGAGACCCAAATGTCACAATTTGATTGGTACAAAGTGGATTTTCAAGAACAAGTTTGATGAGCATGGAAGTGTAATCAGAAACAAGGTACAGCGGGTATGTAAAGGATACTCGTAGATAGACAGTGTTGATGTTGAAGAATAATTTTCTCCCATGGCTAGACTGGAGTCAATCAGGATTTTTTTTCATGGAAATCCGAAGAGGATATAAATTATATCAAATTGATGTCAATATAGAATTCTTGAATGGTGTTCTCGAATAAGAAGTCTGCATCGAATAACTAGTGGGTTTTCTTCTTAGTACTGATGAAACAAAGGTTTGTAAACTCAAGAAGGCTCTCTATAGTTTGAAGTAGGCACCACAAGCATGGTATTACTAGCTGGATTCTTATCTTAATAATATGGAATTTCAAATAGGAGGAGTAGATCACAATCTATATGTAGAGAATTCTCCAAAATATAAATTCATGGTTCTAGTTTACATTGATAACATTATATTTGGTGGAAGTAGGAAGAAATCAGTGGATGAATTTTCCAATCACATGAAATCAAAATTTGAAATGTCAATCATTGGGCAAGTCACATATTTCTTGGGACTACAGGTGACTCAAAAGAAGGATTAAACTTTCATTTATCAAGTAAAGTATGCAAGAGAGTTGCTGAAGAGATTTAATATGCATGACTCCAAACCAATGTCAACTCTAATTGTGGATGGAACCAAACTTGGAAAGCATGAGGATAGAACCTCTATAGATCCAACCATGTACAGGAGGATTATTGGAATCTTACTATACCTAATGGAAACATGGCCTGATATTGTCTTTGCAACTTAATTAGAAGCTCGATTTCAGAGTAATACAAAGTAAGAACATATGACAGTTGTAAAAAGAATCATAAGGTACATTCAAGGTACTCATAATTATGGGTTATACTTTGCTACGGGAAGGGATGATGAATTATCAGCATTTTCTGATACTGACTAGGCTGGATATGTAGTAGAAAGAAATTTCACTAGTGGTGGAGCATTCTATATTGGGAAGAAATGTGTTGGTTGGTTGATCAAGAAACAAGAAAGTACTTATCTTTAGTACGTCTGAAGCTGAGTATATCTCCACTACAAAGTCATGCACTCAACTAATTTGGATGAAGCAACAACTGATAGATATTGGTGATGAGGTGAAACAACCAATGGTGATTTAATGTGATAA
This sequence comes from Viscum album, assembly GCA_963277665.1. NCBI lineage: Eukaryota > Viridiplantae > Streptophyta > Magnoliopsida > Santalales > Viscaceae > Viscum > Viscum album. The sequence goes on along the minus strand of OY728119.1, from coordinate 1,672,786,084 downwards.
CAAGAGCTCAATTGAACTTACGAAGAATCATGTTCAGCATTCTCATAAAAAACATATTGAAATCATATATCACTTTATCAAGGAAAAAGTTGAACAAGGTGTGATTAAAATGGATCATGTGGGAATGGATGAGCATGTGGCTGATATCCTGACCAATCCACTATCAGTAGTTGTTTTTGAGAAACATTAGTTGAACCTCAGTATTCAGCCACCTCCTAGTGCATAAAGAGGTTACGAAATTTCCCTCTCCCTAGTTACGTTAACTGTTTTTAATCTGTTTGTGGATGTGATGTAGAATTATGGGGGAGATACTTTCCAGGGGTGTTTTGAGTTGTATAATGGAAAAATATCTGTCTGTGGGTTTATTGAAAATGGGGAAGAAGGAATAAATTCAGGACATGTTATAGACATGTAATGCTTCTATGACTCGATGAGAACTCCATGTTAGGAGGATAATGAATTCTTTCAAAGCATGCACGGGAACCCAATTCAAGCTTCCCCTCTTGTTTTCTACACCGAGCATTGCTCACATAGACTTAGAGTATTGGATGAGTTGATTCTTGTCTTTCAGATTTTGATAGTGGATGGTGATCTACTGAATTTTTATGGAGATTTACAACAAACCCAAAGGGGGAGATTGTTGGAACCACGACTGTTCTATGAGAGAAATGGAGTATGGTTTTTGTTTGTTGTCAATCCTTATTGTAAGTTCATAATGTTTTTTGTAAATTGATCATACAGATCTAGTGGACAACGGTATTGAATGTGGTGTCATTTCCCAGTGTTTGCCAAAAACGTTTCCCTAAAAATCAGAAAATGGAGAAATGTGTGTTTTGAAAAGAAAGTTGTGCACAATATTGTAAGTGCTTGGAAAATTTTGTGCAAAGTATGTTTTGGGATTAGAACGTCAAAAAATGGTAAAGGCATGAGCTACGTGAAAAATCTGGAGTTTGTGCAGAAAATGGTTCATGTGAAAGAAGGTATTGCGCGTAGAATGGGAGTTTTGAACGACACAATGGGTTTTGCACGTGAGGGTCAGTGACGCCTATAAATAAAAGGTGACCCCCCACATTCGGCATGTCCAATGACTTAGATAAGATCTGAGTTCTGATGCGTGTAAAAGTTGGGTGAAAAGTAATTTGCGTAGAAAATTTAGGGTTGCGCGGAAAATTTATGGTTGTATGGAAAAGCTAGAGTAGCATGGAAAAATTACTTGTGCGTAGAAAATCTAGAGTTTCATGGAAAATTGGTATTGTGTGGAAAATCTAGAGTTGCATAGAAAATTACTTTTGCATGGAAAATAATTAAGTTATGTGAAAAAGGTTACAGTTGCGCATAAAGGGTGAAGTTGTGCGAAAGATTTTCCGTGCGAAAATCAAATCTTGCGTGCACAGGGTAGGTGTTTCTTGCAATTATCTGTATCGGCTGATTACATGTTTTGAATATATGGTTTAGTGGTTCGGTGATTTTAAGTGCATTAATTCAGGACTTGTATTCAAGCATTGTCTCATGCTGAACAGATACAAAGACTTCACTACAAATCTATTGAAGCTACCATCAAGTCTATAAACTAAGTTTGACTCCTCAAAAGGCAGTGAGCCTGTGGGAGTCGAGGGAAGTGATCTGAGGGATGTAGTGAGCTATCCCTAAACCTTTGTAAAGGCAGTGTTTCTGGAACAAAGTGATTGTGACCAAATCTTGTAATCCTCAAACTATTAAAGATTAGTGGATTTAGGTATGACTGACACACTATCAGGGTATGATCCTTGGATGTAGCCCTTTGCAGTGAACCAAGTAAAAGTGTTGTGTAATCTCCCTGATTTCATTTCTTTGAAAGGTTTAAAAAGCCCCTACCAACATGGGAACAAGATCCACAACTTTAAAAAGAAAAATTTGACACCCGGATTCACCCCTCCCCTCTCAGGGTGTTTCGGGGTCCTTTATTGACCAAGAAAACAAAATGACCTTTAGAGAGTACCTTCTCTTTTCCAGTTCCAGAGCAACATTTATTATCACTACAACTTCAGGAAGAAACCACTTTTAAAGATAAAAATATGTCTTACATTAAATATAAAGAAAACATATATAGATATTCCTTCACATAAGTAATTGGTCTTGAGACTCTAACTTAGATTCTCAAGCATGAATGGTTGGGTGCCTTAGTTGTGAATACATACATAAGGTTCATTTTCATAATACGTATTTTCAAATAGTGAGATAAATATGTTTATTAAAGTTAATAACTATTCATATTTTTTACAGGAATTTATATTACAACTATATAATGGTAAGATCGTGTGAGGCATGATTTGGATTCAATAATCCTTGATCATTTCTATGCCAGAATTTACATTTAATAAGCAATTAACCAAAAAAATAGAGTTTCTCAAAGTGTTTCATAAAAAATCATTATACGATAGAATCTTTTTGATGTCTACATTTCTAGGGTAAAACTCTATGATCTAATCACATAAAATATGTTTTTAATTTTTTCACTACTTAATTGTTTTTATTTTTTTAGGAGACACTGGATGCTGATAGTAGTCAATATAAACACCACATATATTTATTTTTTGGATCTAATGCATGGATATGAAACCAAATGACCACAAATGATGTGTATTGTGAATATGCAATACACTAAAATCAACATTTTATAGATAAACTTCGAATTATATGTTCAGTCTATATTTTAATGAGAATTTTTTTATTATAGGGTGGTCAGTCAATAGAGGCTAGATCATGGTATGAAGTCAGTGTTTGAAAAGATAAAGACTATAGATTACTAAAAATGGAAAAAAAATTAAGGTATATATAGAAATATTTAACTATAAAAACATTTCAAAACAATTTACTTATTTGGGTCAATGTTTCTGCAGTGTTTGAAATAAGATAATGAAATCAATTATGGATATTATGTTTGTAAATTTATGAGAGAAATCATAAAGTATGAAAAGACTATAATCCCCCAATAGGTAATTTACAAAGCTAATTACAATTTCATTAAATATATTTCACAATCATTTTTTTGTCTGTATTTTCTCAGTACTATCAAGATTGACAAAAACAGAGTTACTCAAAAGAAGAAATCAATTTGTTTAGAGATGAGTGGGAAGCGAACTTTTTTATAGAATGTATGCCGATAAAAATTTTTGATGATTACCTTCTATGTTTTTTATATAGTATGAGTTATGACCTTTGAAATATTTTTGGGGTGTGAAGCATTAGTGTTATAATTCTTATATATTATTTTTGATCTCTTTCTCTAGGAGAAGAATAATAGAGGAAATCAATTTGTTTAGAAGTGATGACATGCAGACAATAAAATTATTAGGAAATCATAGAGGTGTAGGTGAAATTATAGATGGATGTGAAAGCAGAGATGGAGGTTGAGGAAGAGTATGATTCAGAGACTGATGTAGAGGAGTAGGCAGAGGCAAAGACCGAGGTGGAGACCGAAGCGGAGGAGGATAAGAAGTGCTAGCTTGAAAAAAATAAAATTTTTGGGAAATGAAGTATAATAAGGATCATACCATGATTTTTTTGAGAAAAATTGTTTAAAAGTACACAAAACACTTTTCACTTAAGATTAGAGCCATTGTGCATGTCTCTATTTTAAAATGACATTTCTGTAAAAAAAACACACATGGCGTACTCAAAACTGAGGAAATGCATGCTGACTTTTTTGATAATTTAGTAAAATGATCCATGAGTCATTTGGGACAAGTATGGACCATATGAACCTCAATATGATGCACAGTGTGACCGGTATGACTCCAAGTATATCTTTTTATTCAAAAATGACATTAATTTTAGTGAAAAAAACAACTGACATACTCAAAATTGAGGAAACACATTCAGATTGTTTTGGTACTTTAGTAAAATGATCCATACATCATTTGGGATGTGTAGGGATTGTAATAGCCACAATATTATTCATGATGTGACTGGTATGACTCCAAGAATGTCTTTTTATTCAAAACTGACATTAATTTTACGGAAAAAAACAACTAACATACTCAAAAAAGAGAAAATGAATTCGAATTGTTTTGGTACCTTAGGAAAATGATCCATACATCATTTTTTACATTTAGTGATCAATCACATCTCAATTGGACACATGGTTTGACTGGTATGAGTTCAAGTGACTATTATTAGTTTAAAATTGATATCTTAATACAAAAAAGTGTCAGTCATTGAAAACCAAGAAAATAGGATTAGATTGTCTTGATAATTTGTGGAAATGATTCATAATTTATTTTTGATGTGTATGAATTAGTATCATGTCAAAACCACACACAATGCCACGTATATGTCTTAAAGTATGTGTTTCCAATTTAAAATGGTATTTTAGTAAAAAACAAATATGGCATACTCAAAACCAAGAAATCGCATTAATATTGATTTGGTACTTTAGGAAAATGATAAATGGGTTATTTGGGACGTTTATGGATCATCCACACCTCAATATGATGCACGATGTGACTAGTATGACTCCAAGTGTGTCTTTTTATTCAAAATTGACATTAATTTTAGTGAAAAAAACAACTAACAAACTCAATACTAGGAAAATTAATTCAAATTGTTTTGATACATTATGAAAATGAACCATACATAATTTTTGATGTGTAGGGATTAGTCTCACCTTAATCTGATGCACGGTGTGACCGATATGACTCTAAGTGTTCGTTATCAGTTTAAAATTGACATTTTAATACAAAAAAGGCACTCATTGAAAATTGAGAAAACAGGCTCAGATTGTCTTTATAATTTGGGACAATGATAAATAATTCATTTATGATGTGTATGAATCAATCTCATGTCAAACCCACACACGATGCTACCTTTATGTCTCAAAGTGCATGTTTCCAATTTAAAATGACATTTTAGTAAAAACACACGTGGCATACTCAAAATTGAGGAAACACATTATGATTATTTTTGATACATTAGGAAAATGATCCATGAGTCATTTGGGATGTGTAGTGATCATCTTCTCTTCAATCCGACAAATGGTGTGACTGGTATGACTCCAAGTGCATCTTTTTATTCAAAATTGACATTAATTTTAGTGAAACAAACAACTGACATACATAAAACCAAGAAAACACATTCATATTGTTTTGGTAGTTTAGTAAAATGATCCATACATCAGTAGGAACATGTAGGCATCAGCCTAACCTCAATCCAATGCATGGTGTGACTGGTATGACTCCAAGTGCGTCTTTTTATTCAAAATTGACATACTCAAAACTAATAAAACACATTCGGATTATTTCGATGATTTATGAAAAATATAAATACATTATTTAGGATGTTTATTGATTAGCTTCACCTCAATCTTATACATAGTGTTATTAGTATGACTCCAAGTACATCTTTTTATTCAAAATTAACATTAATTTTAGTGAAAAAAACAACTGATATACTCAAAACTGAGCAAAAACATTTGGATTGTTTTGGTACTTTAGTAAAATGTTCCATAAATAATTTTTTATGTGTAGCGATAATCCATAACTCAATCCAATGCATGGTGTGATCGGTATGATTCCAAGTGTCTGTTATTAGTTTAAAATTGAAATTTTAACACAAAAAATTGTCACTCACTGAAAACTGAGAAATTATGCTCGGATTGTCTTGATAATTTGGGAAAAATTAATAATTCATTTTTGATGTGTATGAATCAGTCTCATTTTAAAACCACACATTACTCCACTTGTATCGCTCAAAGTGCATGTTTCCAGTTTAAAATGACATTTTAGTAAAAAACACATGTTGCGTACTCAAAGCCATGAAAAAACATTAATATTTTTTAAAAATTTATTAAAATGTTCCATGAGTCATTTGGGATGTTTATAGATTATACACACCTCAATCTGATGTAAAGTGTAACTGGTATGACTCCAAGTGCGTCTTTTTATTCAAAATTGACATTAATTTTAGTGAAAAAATTAACTAACAAACTCAAAACCAAGAAAACACATTTTTATTATTATTTTTTTACTTTATGAAAATGACCCATACATCATTTATGATGTGTATGGATCAGATGCACCTCAATCTGATGCACTGTGTGACCGATATGACTCCAAGTGTCCATTATCAGTTAAAAATTGACATTTTTATACAAAAAAGCGTCACTCCCTGAAAATGGAGTAATTGTTCTCATATTGTCTTGATAATTTTCTAAAATGATTCATAATTCATTTATGATGTGTATTAATCAGTATCATGTGAAACCCACACATGATTCAACCTGTATGTCTCAAAGTGCGTGTTTCCATTTTAAAATGACATTTTTTGTAAAAAACACACGTGGCATAATCAAAACTAAGGAAACACATTCTGATTGTTTTGATACTTTAAGAAAACAATCCATGAGTCATTTGGTATGTTTAGGGTCCAGATTCACCTCAATACGATGCATGTTGTGATCGGCATGACTTCAAGTGTGTCTTTTTATTCAAAATAGACATTAATTTTAGTGAAAAAAACAATTGACAAACTCAAAATTGAGAAAAGGAATTATGATTGTTTAAGTACTTTAGTAAAGTAAACTATAAGTCATTTGGGACATGTAGAGATCATCCAAACCTCAATATAATGTATGGTGTTACTGGTATGACTCAAAGTGCATCTTTTTATTCAAAATTGATATTAATTTTAGTAAAAAACAACTAGCATATTCAAAATGGATCAAATGAATTCGGATTATTTTGGTACTTTAGGAAAACAATCCATACATCATTTTTGACGTTTAGGGATCATCTGAACCTCAATATGATGCATGGTATGACCGGTATGACTCCAAGTGTGTGTTATCAGTTTAAAATTTACATTTTAATACAGAAAAGTATCACTCACTAAAAACCAAGAAAACGCACTCGGATTGTCTTGATAATTTGGGGAAATGATTCATAATTCAGTTTTGAAGTGTATGAATTAGTATCATGTCAAACCCACACACGATGCCACATTTATGGTTCAAAGTGTGTGTTTCTAGTTTAAAATGACATTTTTGTAAAAAAACACACATGGCATACTCAAAATTTAGAAAACACATTCTGATTGTTTTGATACTTTAGGAAAATGATCTACAAGTCATTAGGGACATGTAGGGATCAGTTGTGCCTCAATATGATGCACAGTGTGACCGGTATGACTCCAAATGCATCTTTTTTATTCAAAATTGACATTAATTTTAGTGAAAAAAACAATTGACATACTCAAAATCGAGAGAATGTATTTTTATTGTTTTGGTACTTTAGTAAAATGATCCATAAGTCATTTGTGACATATAGAAATTAGTAAAACCTCAATTCAACTCACAGTGTGACTGGTATGACTCCAAGTGTGCATTTTTATTCAAAATCTTTATTAATTTTAGTAAAAAAACAACTAACATACTCTATAATAGTGTTTTCTTTTTCTCTTATTTGTGTTAAAAAATTCATTTCATTTAAATTTAGTATTTCTATCTTATTTTGGTAATTTCTATTGCTATTTCTGGTGATGTGGTGTGTTTTTTTAACACACTGTACCTTTTTCTGGTGATGTAGTGTGTTCCCGCATCACACTATAGTTTTAACCATTATCAGTGCTACTAAATGTGCTAATAAAAGTATGATTTATCATCACTTTTAAAGGTTCTTATAAATCTACCCTTTATCAGTTCTTATACAGGAAATGATAAAGTCTATCTTTATTAGCACTTTTAAATGCGCTGAAAAATTATTCTTTTATCAACGCAAATAAAATCGCTGATAAATCATACTTTTATTAGTGCTGATAAAAGGTCTATTTATTAGTGCTAAATAAAATCACTGATAAATGGGGTCTTTTATCAGTGATTTTATTTGTGCTGATAAAAATCCATTGACTTTTTACCACGCTAAGGTAGTCAAAACTTTTCTGATGCTGATAAAGGCCAATTCTAGCACTATTAGATGTGTTTTTTGTAGTAGTGATTGAAATGTGTGCGAATAACTCCATAAAACAAACAAAATTTCATAGTATAGATGCCAACAATTCTTATTTACAACGTGCTATCCATTTTCACAATATCACCATCACACTCCTCATAACTATAAAAACATTATTTTTTACACATATATGACAAGAGCAACCAGAATCTAAAATCCAATAGAAATAATCCCCATCTTCCACAGTTGTAAGCAATAAATCACTTGTGTACCTCTCATCTTGAGTCATGGTATTTACCTCAACTGATTCTTTATTCATTTTCACTTATTTTTCTTCTTTCTTCATTAGCTCACTGAGATCCTAATATTTTCTTCTTATATGAACCTTTTTCTTTACACTCCCAGCATACAAAATCACCTCTCTATCTTGATTTATTTCAATCTATCATAGTCCCTAAACCATTTATTCATTACGTCGACCTTCCTTGATAGTTACTTCCACCAGTCACTGTAAAAAGACCATTTTTACCTAATGATCCATCAACGTTGGTATTTCAATGAGTCTTGTTCATTAGCAATGATGAAATAACATCATCCAATTTCAGAGTGACTTTTCTAAATAATAGTTTGGTGACCAGATAGTTATACAAATTTGAAAAAGAACCTAAGAAAAGAAAAACCTTGTCTTTTTCTTCTATTTCCACAGGCACGATGTTGAAGTTATCATCAATTTTTACCATCTAAGAAGATAATTCCATCAAGATTTTGGTGAACTCTTCCAAATGGTTTCCCAAATCTCCACTTTCTAACATTTAAAGGTGATACAATTTTTTTTCAGATATAAATGATTTTTAAAAGATTTATATTTATACTTGTTTTCTAGATTTTTCCGGATCTCCATCGGATCTGTTAGATTCATCACTTTTCATAGTGTATTTGTAATAGCTGGTTCCTAGTGATAGCACATACACCCCGCCTTAACATGGTCGTCGGGTCCTAGCCCGCTAGGTACCACAAGTTTCCCTAAAGCCACATGGTCCCCAGCCTGGGGCCCACCCGCATACCCGAATGGGTCATCTGACTAATGCTAGTCCCCATAGTACAAACATATCCTTTATAGTGTGATTTGTCCTAGAAGATCACCCATCATGATCACAACTCCAGTCCAAGCACACTTAACTGTGGAGTTCTAATCAGGTAGGCTACCAAAAAGGAAGGTGCACCTTGTTGACATGAGTCATATCATTTGGTAATTTAACCCTTTATTATTATAGGGTGTTACATTCACCCCCCCCCCCCCCTTTAGAGCACAACATCCTCGATTTGGACCCTACATATCAACCTAGGTAGTGCAATGCACTTAAGGCTGGGTACCATTTCTGATACCAAATATAACAATTAGGTCCTGGTGACAGCACAAACACCCCACCTTTCCAGTGTGCTTTGTCCTAGAAGGTCACCCATCATGATCACAACTCTAGGTCAAGCATGCTTAACTATGGAGTTCTAATCAGGTGGGCTCTCAAAAAGGAAGGTGCACCTTGTTGACATGAGTCGTATCATTTAGTAATTTAACCCTTTATCATTTTGGGGTGTTACATTCACCCCCCCCCCCACACACACACACACCTTTAGAGCACAACATCCTCATTGTGGACCCTACATATCAACCCAAGCAGTTCCCAGGCAGTGGAATGCACTTAAGGATGGGTACCGTTTCTCATACCAAATGTAACAACTAGGTACAGGTTAGCACAAACACCCCAGCTTAACATGGTCGTCGGGTCCTGGCCCTCCAAGTACCACCAGTTTTTCTGAAGACACAGGGTCCCCATCTTAGGGCCCACCCACGTGCCTGAATAAATCATCTGACTAATGATAGTCCCCACAGGCCAACACATGTTCTTTCCAATATTCTTTTTCCTCACTCACACACATTCTAGGAAACTTCTCAGAAGGTCACCCATCATGATCCCTACTCTAAGACAAACATGCTTAACTATGGAGTTCTAATCAAGTAGGCTCTCGAAAAGGAAGGTGCACCATGTTGACATGAGTCATATAATTTAGTCATTTAACCCTTTATAATTATGGGGCATTATAGTATTTTCCTATAAATAAAATTGAATGATTCTCATTTCCAAATATCTTATATCTTTCTAATCATTAGGGCTAGTCTTCTCCAACTTCTCTTCTTTTTTATACAATTATTTCATTATCCTTCACAAGTCAAAATATTATTTTCCCATTGTTTCCATAGATTGAAATAATTTTTCTCATTAAACATATCAATATGGATAGAAATATTTGGATGAAAATATCCCATAATTAATCAGAGTAAAGAATGGATCACCTCCTCCGATATCAGATGTTGGGTAAGAAATTTATGATGCATCATAAATAAATGTAAGAACACCAAAAGAATTATTGTGGTTTGAAAAAAAACTACTCCACTCGAGAATAAGTAATTTTATTATCAAATAAAATGATAAGTTTCAAAAATCACACACTTCAATTGATGCAATAATCTCAGATTCGCTCGGTTCTCTATTTCAACGTCTACCATGATCCCAATATTCCCATATCATATTCACATCCACACCATGATCCATACAAAAATAATCACCACTACAGAGCCTTCTGGATGACGTGTGATGTAACATCCCAGGTAAATAAAGAATAAAGAATTTTCATATTTATTAATATTTACGAATTAAATATTAATTTTATTTTAAAGGGGTTGCTATGTTCGATATCGTACCCGATACGCAACGATGAGTTTCTTTGAAACTTACGTAGCACACTAGTAATAAAATAATATTATTTTAAATGTTAGTTAACAAGTAGCCGCTGTACTGGAGGGAATGGATAGAAATAACTAAAATATGATTGGATATGTTTTTAAATGTTTATACATTTACCCAATAAAAGATAAAGGCTTAAAATACGGAAAGAGTTCAATTTTAGGGCATATATACTCTAATTTTCACTAAAGGTTCACTTATCACCTTTTAATGGTGAACCGTCATTAAATATAGTTTTGATCACTCTTATACTTTATTTTGGATCAAATATAACTCTTCTTTAGAATCGGGACATCAAAATTTACTTTGTGTAAATTTTTGGTACCTTTCTGATAAAGTTCATTTTTTTTATGAATAGTGTAAAATGTTGTATTTTAATTCAAAACCTCTTTTTAATCTAAATTATTTATATGATTAGATTATTATTTTAATTGGTTTTAAAGTGAAATTAGAAAATATTTTTACCAGTTAATCCAATGGTGGTCATTGGAATCAATTTCACTTTGAAATTGGACTTAAACTGGTGTCAATCTTTTGATACTTATTGTTTCGCAAAAACACGCTATTTGTCATGACAGCGGGAATTAATTATTAAATTAATTAATTTGACTTATATGTTTTGAATTTTGTAAAATGGACTTCATTTTTGAATTCGGAATATCAAATATAGCTTAGGGTGAATTTTTGGTAATTTTCTGAAAAACTTCAATTTTTGATGAATAGTGAAACCACTAAGTGGTAATCAAGCAAACTGATTTTTCAGTTAAATGAAAGTTTACCACTAATGTGTACTGAATTTTTAAAATCCTACATACATGGTTGTCATTAAGAAGTAAAATATGGTTCAATGAGATTAAAATAATTTTTTGGTGAATAGTAACTTATTAAGTTCTTAATCGCGATTAGTGGTAATTAGGGTAGTTTAAAGTATAAATAATACTTTAATAAAATGAAATGACCTAGACACATGTCCCAACCTCATTGGTTGTGTCATGGCCGACCATTACATGCCATGGGTCAACTTGGGGACCCCATGGATCCACTTTTGTTGGGAAATGACATAAATTACTTTTTATTTAATGTTAAAGTGAAAATGACACAAACATAATATGTTTTATGAAAACAATTTTTAAGTGGGGTTATACAAGTCCAAATTTTGATTATAAATAGTCATTGGAAATCTAAAAGGATTTCCTATATCATAGTATTTTTTTATAATTTTTAGACATTAAATAAATTTAATTATTTATGACATAATAATGATGCAGCGATGATATCATTATTTGACGATTTAAATAAAATAGAAAGATAATGTAAAATCTATAAACTACACATGTCCAAAACCAATTGGATGAGTGGATTTCGAACCCTTATCACCTTATCCACGAATTATATCAATGTGGGACCTTTTAAAACCGAAACACATTTTCAAATAATGTAATATTTCTTTACTTTCCAAAAGTGCCCCTCCTCTCCTCTTATAAAAGGCCCCCACCTCTACCTCATTTCACACACTCTTCAAGCCTTTGGCTCGGCCAACCCCTGCCCATTTGCTCTCTCCACATCCCTCTCCTCATCCTAGAGGATTCCCTTTGGGCAGAATCCTTTCAAAGGAAGCCTTTAGGCTCAACTCAAAAGGAGTTACACTTTTAAAGGTAATTCATTCTCTCATGTTCATTTGTTTTATTTTGCTTCTCCAACCCCCTAAACTCTTTTTATTTACTTCCTTTGTAACAACACCAGTATCTTCAATATACTAGGATGTTGTTATAAGATGTATTTGAGCTACACTCTCACACAACTACATCAAATGGTTAAAGAACATATGGTTTCCGTGGATGGCGAAATTCTGCCTCCCGAAACGATGATTGTTCAACACTCATTTAACACCTTCAAAGGTGGCCATTATGATGTCACTATTTGTATATATGATATATAATATGTTTATGTTTTCCTTAAGCCTCTGTTTTTTTCATTTTGGGCATACCTTTATGGTTTCCATTATGGGTAAACACGATATCTTCATTTTAGGAAGTGCGGACTACCGCCCCCTGAAAGTGATTTGATTCGTTAATACCATATGTGGGATGTGTAAAGGATAAAGTTAATGATATTATATATGTTATTATACTGGAATTATAATATACTCTTATATCATTATGATTCCATTCCAGAAAATATGAAATAGAAATGGAAGTAGCGTTCATGCGTACGTACGGCTTACCGTCTCCATGAACGGTGCATTTCATTTCTTACCTCTAAATGATTATGTAATATTATAAATGCATGTATGTACTGGATATATATGACATATATGATATCTACATCATGAATACCATTCTGGATATAAGGAACCTTTGACCAAATTAACAACATGTAAGTATAATAAGTCTATTTTTGACTTAAGAACCAAATACCGATAAAATGAACATTATTAACCTAACTGATTACATGATGTTCATAACATGGTATAAAAGGAATAATGAACTTGAAAAAGATTCATAAGAAAGTAGAGATTAACTCAAGTTTATTATTCAGGAGATTAAAGAACGGTCGGGTCAAGTCGGATACGAGGTATGGGACCTCGTCTCAATCTCCTTTCGTTGAGGCATATTTTATTTTATACACAACTTTCTTTTATACGGTGTATAAACCCCTTTGACTTTTACATTTATTCAAAAGGAATCTTTTTTATACGAAGTGTTTACTAAACGACAAAAGGGAATGTTTTTGTCGTACGTATGCGGCGACAACGACTTCTCCGCCGTCGTGACCGTTATTTGAGTTTCGGCTTCCTCTACAAGCCATACCTTCTTTTTTAAAAAGAAAAATAAATACCATGTTTTACTTTTCTTTTATTTTGGTATTGAAAATGGTTTTCATAATGTTTTTATATCAATGGGTTGTATTGATATCTTGTGATTGAAATGTGGAAATTTTATGTTTCCTTTATGCATGTTTTATGTGATATGATTATGTTATGGTTCTTGGGCATTATTATGAAGACGGGTGGTTCTGTGATAAACTAAGGGCGGGTGAGCCCGTTATAGCTCTCCAATGCATTGGGTAACGCAAAGGAGTGAAACGTTAAGGTTTCTCCTAAGATATTTTAGGGAATATACTATGATGGGTATTCCAAACGTAACCAAGAGGGTTACTCCCTACGTAAGAATGTTATGAATGCCTCAAGTTACCTTTATGTCTTATGATTTCTATGATTTATTCATGATTTTATGAGGTATGTTAAAGTGAAAATGTTTTATGGGTAAAGTATGATTTAATTCTTATGTATATATAAACTCATGTTTCCTTTCCATGTTTTTTTTATAACCCATACTGAGTTTTTATGCTCATCCCAAGTTTTTGAAATGTTTTTCACAGGTCAAGGGAAAGGTACATGATAAGATGATAGAGTCAAGGATGTGTCAAGAATTAATCCATGTTTTATTTTAAATGTATTTCCATTGATGGGAATGAAGAATACTATCTTTATGTAACCACTTTGTTTATATGTGGAATGTAATGCAAGTTTTATGATCTAATTCTCTAAAACTCTAAACCCGAAAAGATCCTCAATGTGTAATCTTGTAATAACTCAAGATTAAGTAAGGTTTAAGGCTGGGGCCTTATATGTGATACCTCCTATCTGTACTCTTTGTTATGTTTTTCCTTTTGGAGAAAAAAACTTGGGGTTCTCTCTACCTGTCTATCTCATTTTTTATAATCGTTTACGAGTTTATTCCTACTTTTTCTTAAAAAAACACCAAACAATCTTGGGATTTAAAAATAAAATATATCCACTCTAATTTTGGTGGGACTCAGTAAAAACACCAAAAATTTCAAATTTCAAATTTCAAAAAAAAACACTCCCAACCCCCTAGCATTAAAAATTCTTAGCCAAATAGAATTGACCCAGGACACACCCACATGATGAGAAAAACTCGTATTTAGAATCCATAACACCTCCAAACTCCCAAAAATATAAAATAATGGGAAAGAATGGTTCGAACCATTACAAAATAAGTAACTCATCTCATTAAGGGATGATTTGTAATCCCTCCCTATCTGTATTGTGTACTACTTCAAGTTGATCAACTGGAAGAACAACCTCAATCAGATTAAAATAGAGAACACTTCAGAACTAGGAGGACATGATACATTCGACTACACCATAGGAACCTCTAGACATAGAGGTTTCAAAGTATTTTTAGTTTTCTGATTCTATTATACATGAGTAAACGTTGAAAAAATGAGTGGTACTTCCACATTTTTTCCCTATAAAGATGAAAGTGTCAATGAGATATAAGGATGTTTTTGTACCTTCTAGGGACATAAAAAATCTTGTGGTTTCTGATCACTCTCAATTGATAGATCTTGGACCAGAAATATTTACATATTCTTATAAAAATCCCCTATCTGAACAGGAGAAAATTTAGTTGGTGTTCCACATATAATACTTGTTTGATCCAATTTCATCACTGGTTCCACATGATGTAATGTCTCACATGGCAGTTTCTCATGTTCATCTAGCCTAACTTGGTCTGAAATTCTTGGAATCATAGTTTGATGATTATGGTGGAACATAAGCATATCTAAAATATCCTGCTTCATCTGTGTGAGATGAGAATTCATTTATTCTAGAAAAGTATCTATTACTACCATCTAGAATGGTCACCATCAATCAAAAATTAACCTATTAAGAATCCAATGAGAGGAACTCATCCTAAGGACCAAATTTATAGAAACTTAGATGATTGAGAGAAGAATAAACAACTTTTATTGATTCCAGTAATAGATTCATATAGGAATTTGTAGAAGAAGGAAAAATTTATGGGGGACACACCCAATTTGGGAGTGTGTTTTTGTTGCCACACACCTCCATTGTTCCCTTACAAAAGGAATCCTTTGGGAACACAGGCCCTAAGGCCTGACCACTACCACCTGTCTAGCCTAACTGAAACCAAGTAAAAATATATGAAACCCCTCCCCACAACATTCACCTCTAATTAATACCCTAGCTGTAACCCAACAATACAAACCACTACCCTATCCATATTAATATACCACCCCCTGATAGTTTATTACCCATTCCACCCTTACAAAACCAACCTTCCAACCCAGGTATTCCTACACAGTAGAACCCTAGGCCTCGTATGAAGTGCACACATGAATAGCCACTGAATCCACATTCCTATCATCAAGGAATTGAATGGAAATATTGTGCAGAGTGGGAAAATTAAACTGATGGATCTTTGGGTTTATTTTATGTTTGTAGCTACTCGTTTTTTTTCTTCTATGGTAGTGGTTTCCATTTGGATATAGATTTTTGTAATAAATTTACATCTTATATCAGATTATATATCTTTAGGCCCTAAATATCCTATGGAGTCATGTTCATCTATCTTGGTCATCTCTCCACTTCCCTGAGTTCATTTTATCCTATAAAATTCATGTTCATTTTTTTCCATTTCCCACTACAAGTATGGAGACAAAATTACCCTTGACATAAAATCATATCATTAAATTGATCAATTAATTTACATGTGTCAAAATTATATTAAATGAAATTTCATTTCCATGGAACCCCCAAACATAGAGACCATAATTATCCTTTCTGAGGACAATTTTGGAAAAATTTATTTTTTTATGTCATTCGATAAATAGTATCACTGCTACAATACCTCTGCCACTATACCAGATACAGTAACTTCACCACTAATTTTTTTTAGTAATGTTATAGGACCACAAAAAATCTTCATTACTTGGGTATGATGCTGGATTAAACAGAGACTTTACCACTTAAGAAAACCCTCAACTACTCACACACACACAAAATGTATAAATCTATTATATATACTATAGGACATGCCTATCTGGTACACCTGGAACCTCCACCCAATTTATCACATATGTGTTGCATCTCTGCTCTCCCTCCCCAATATACCCTCTTATTGAATTCCTCCCCACCCTCAACCCTAACTCTCACACCACCAACTCTCCTCCCCCCAACCCCATCTCGACATCCCTTCCCCGAGGTCGTCATCCCCACCACCGCCTCCTACCCATATCATCTCCTTCCCCTTGCCCTATCCTCTTTCTCGCCTCCACCTTCACCTCTACCTATGAATCCTTGTGGTGAGACATTTCTATTTCCTCACATCACCCTCTTATTTATATTTTCATTTTTTTTTTATTAAAAATAATTTTCATCAACACATGATTTCATCCATCGACATATCCATGTTCTTCTCTACATCTAGGTTTCTTGTGATTTTTGATTTCCTCTTCTCAGTGTCCTTCCCCTAGAAGTGTTTCCTTATATGACTGAAACATGTGAGTACACTACCAACTCCACAATCTTATTTCTTGATGTGGACCTATTCAATTTGCAGAAAGTTTTACATATATTTCCCAATTATAGGTTTATGTTTTGATTCCTCTATATTATTCTATTAGTTGTTGTATATAAACTACAAGTTCCTTTTTGCAACAATTTCGGAAGGTGAGTTACTCTCTAGAATAATTTCTACAACATGTTGTCTCAATTTCATGACGCATACCAAAGGTAGGGATTCATAAATGAAAAATAAACTTCGCACTCATTCCTCCCCCTTCATCATGGTGATATTATCTTTATAGATATATACACAAATTCAATCTCATGGTCTTAAATATCCATTGGGTTTTTGGGTTCAATATTATTATTTTCATATAAAGGATTTAATATTTCTTCATGCAGACCACATGTAATGATGTTAATTTATTTTTGGTACTTCTTTGGATTTCCCACTTTGTAGAGTCTTACTAGAAACCATTCTCTTGCCACCTGGACTAAACCTTAACTGCTTCAACAAGTTTCTATTACAGGTAGTGACATTAATTTGTTTTAGGTTATTCTTTTTCCATGTGATTCTCCTTTGATGTGAAGGTATGTTACGACTATAAGAATTTCAATTTCTTCATTGTAAATTAATTTATTTTAAAATCTTATATTTTAATTGGTTATTTTTTATTTATTGTGAGCTGATAATTGTTTACTTTCAATTTTTTTAATAAAATTTTGAATGATTCTATATTTATCATTTTACTTAATCACATCAAATGAATGAAATTTTTTATAATTTATGAGTTTTTTATTATAGGTATTGACATTAACTAATTTTAGGTGCTTCTTATGGTTTCCCGCCTTATAGAGACCTACTGGAACAATTACCTTTCCACCTACCCTAAACCTTCACTACTTTAATAGGTTAATTTTTTTCAGGTTATTCTTTTTCTATGTGATTCTACTTTACTTTGAAGGTATGTTACTTATATAATAATTTCGATTTAATCACTATTATTTTATTGATTTTAGAATCTTCTATTTTAATGGGTTATATTTTATTCACTGTGAACAGATAATTGTTTACTTCCAAATTTTTTGATCAAATTTTGAATGATTCTATATTACCTACTCAATTTAATCACATCACATGAATGAAGTGGTTAATGATTTATGAGTATTCTATTATAATAAAGGTGTTAATTTATTTCAGGTGATTCTTCAGGTTTCCTGATTCATGGAGACCTATTGGTAACTATTCCCTTGTGACCTATTCTAAACTATCACAACTTCAATAGGTTTATATTATATGTGTTGATGTTAATTTATTTTAGTTGTTTCATTCTCCATGTGAGTCTTCTTGTATGTGAAGGTATATTAATCCTATAAGAATTTAAATTTCTTCACGTTTACTTTATTGATTTTAAAATATTCTTTTTTAATTGGTTATTTTTTATTTATTGCGAGATGATAATAGTTTAATTTCTAATTTTTTATTCAATATTTTTAATTTTCTACTCAATATTATTAATGGATTTGGATATCTACTTCACAAGGCATGATATTTAGGTACTACTTAAATTTAGACTTGTGATCCATAAGACGATTAAAAATATATTTGCATTACTAATGTCTCCCTAGACTAGATTATAAGATATATTTCCTCCAATAGAAACAAGACATTCAAAATATGAACCCATAAGATTATGTACTTATTTCCAATTTCACTTCTAATAATTTTAAAAGGGAATGGAATTTATCTATAGAAGGGCATAAATTGTGATGTTTTCAACTATGTTTGGGAGTTATAAATGACTAACTATATGAATTTTTTAATAAAATTAATTCTATAAAATGTAGTATAATTATGAGTTTAAACTATACATCATTAAAATCCATTTCACATAACATGTATAGTTATTTTTTGGGCCTAATTTTAGATTTTATTTCCTTACAGGGTGGGTAATCTGATGCAACCTACTGACAATCTATTTCAAGTATAGTGACATTGTTGTCTTCATACCCAATGGTATGAAATATTCAATTTAATGTATGTTTCAATTCTAAATTTAAAACACATTTACAAATATTTCATTCACCATGTGATTTTTTACAGGTAATTTCAATTTATTGTAGTATAGCTCGTTAAAACTATATTTTTAATCAAAACATGTATATTATTTAAAAAAAAGATTATAATACTTCTTGTATATTATTTAACATGTAAAATTGGTTTGTTGAAGGTTTTTTAAATCATTTTAATTCCTTTTATTTAATAAGGTTTAAACTCTTTTTTTAAAAAAATGCACATTTAATTCATGTTATTTAAGTTGGATTGAACCCTTTTTTAAACCAATTGTACATATTTAGACCATGTGTTTCTATTTTATCAAAATGAATATACCCCTATGATCATTCAATACTATTAAAAATATTTTATAAATTGGATTCTATTTTTATAATACACTTGTCTATAGTTACGAGCATATACCATGCATTGATACCTATTCTACGTAACTTATTTTGTATAATTCAATTTTTTGTATATGGATTCTTTTTAGTTTGAATTTTAGTAATTTCAAATGAAATATGACCTTAAATTATGAAACTAATTGATAGATAGGATATGAATTTGGAATATTAAACTATTTCAAATTTATCTCTTTTTTATCTGTAAACTTTTTCAACATTTTACTTAACATATTATTTTCATGGAAATTTAGAACAAGAATTTGATCAAGGATCCTTAATTTCTAAACATCACTCCTTGGTGATTTTATTTTTCTATTCCATTTTAAACAACTCTTATGATGGTTGTTTTCATCTCTATAGTTTCATGAATTAATTATCCTAGACAATGGTATAATTTTTTTTATAAATTTTTACTGAAACTAACTCCATGGAAATTAAATAATTATATGTATTTTTCTTCATATTTAAAAGTTTTTTAGTCAACCTATAATATTTTTTTTTAAATTTTGGGGTCGAAGCCTCATTTTTATTAATAAATCAAAGCAAAGACCTCTTTTAGCTGGGTAGAGGGAGACCCATTACATAGCTCAAAAGCCCAGTGGGCTTATATCCCATTACATAGCCAGTAGGCCCAAATTTTTGGCCCAATTCCCATTTTGTTAATAGTAACCCGGCTGCTACAGTACCCGCACAGTATCACCACCACTACAGTACTCTGCCGCTGCTACAGTACCCGCCGATCAACAGTACCGCCGCTACTACAGTACTGCTACAGTACCTATGCCCAATGGGTTTTGAATAGTGAATTCATTTCAAATAACACAAAGTCAAGTCTAATGGTTCCTTTGACATTTTATTTGTAAATTTGTGTACTCCACTCCTCTAGATTGTTTTTTCCCTTTTTATGTACTAATGCATTGTAGGAATTCTCAATTAAGTCAGAAATTTTCTTTATTTTAGCATATCCATTCCAATCATTTTATATTTTTAATTCCCAAAGATTATATGGATTATATATGTCAATATATTTAAATTAAAAATAAATTTTTATTATCATTAAATAAAAAAATATGCATTAGAGGTTTATATATTGTGTAATGGTGGTGGATGGGGTATACTTCTCTTTTAGTATCCCATTGACCCCTTCTTAATTCTACTAGATTCAAAGGATGTGAAATGGTTCTTGTTGATCCTGTTTAAAATCAATCATGTATGAAATTATTCAAATTGGAAAAGAATTAGTTTTACTTGGGGATTTAACATTATAATTTATTTAGATGAAAAGTTAGTTTTCAATTAAAATGCAGTATTTTTACTTATTCATCAAAAAATGAGACTTATTAGAAAAAATACCAAAAATTGACCCAGAGATAATTTTGAAATTTATATTTTAAAGATAAAGTTTATTTTTTTCAATATAATTTATTATAGGATCAAATTTTAGTTTTAAAACAAGTGCACCAATAAAATACGGTAAAACTACCTTTAAAAAAATATGGCCTTTTATATGTAAAATAAGATTAATTCTTATCTTATACCTATAAAATAATTTGGATGAATATAAAAATATTTTATTGAATATATAATATATATATTTTATAATTTGGTTAATACTATTTGTTTTGTCTAATTTAATGGCTAGATTATAAAATTAATAATATTTAATTGTTTGTTTTAACTGGTTGTTGTGTGCAACATATTCCATCGAATATATTGAATTTATTTAAGAAGAGACATACCATAAAATATTGGTGTGTTATAGTGAAGAATTTCATCCCACATAAAGTGCTCTAAAAATCAATACGCTTGATTTCACCAGTACTTGAATGTGGGACCTTTGGCGAAGATCTTTCAAGAATGTCTGAATCAGGATTTCTTCCTTTGGAGGCTTGGTGGCCTTTGTTTTGATTATAAATAAATATTAGTTCTACCAAATTTATATTTATTTCTCATGCATTCTAATACCTTCTTTATTCATTTCTATTTAAAGGTGACTCGTTACTCACTTTCACACTACAAAGCGATAAAGTAATATAAAAATTGTTACTTCGATCAAATTCAAAGTGATTGGGTAGTAAGTTATCCTAACTATGATTATTTTGATTATTGTAAAAACATTACATATATTTTTATTATTTACTTAAGAATTTATATTTTTCATGGGGATAACTATTTTCAATTTGATTGTATTGTACTCAGTTAATTTCTCCTATTGTTATCTATAATTTGATTGTATTTTCCTCAATAAAAATAATTTCATTCTTAATTATTCTACTGAAATTCCTATACAAAACTATTGCTGGAATCAATAAAAGTTGGTGATTTATCTTCCAATCATCTAAGTTCCTATCAATTTGGTGCTTAGGCTGAGTTCTTCTCATTGGGTTCTCAATAGGTTGATTGTGGATAGTGACTATTCTGGATGGTGGAAATAGATGATTTTCTAGAACAAATGAATGATCATATCACACAGATAAAGCAGGAGATTGTGGGGATGCTAAAGTTTCACCATGATCTTCAAACTATGCTGCTGTGGATTTTAGACCAAATTCAACCAGAAGAATGCAAGAAAGTGTTGTGTGAGACTACACTCCTTTGAAATTTTATTTTCAAATCTGAGTACTCCACTCCTCTAGATTTTTTGTCTCTTTTCATGTACTAATTCATTGTAGTATTTCTCAGTTAGGTCGGAAATTTTATTTATTTTAGCATATCTATTCAAATCAATTTATATTTTTAATTCCCAAAGATTATATAGATTATATATGTCAATCCATTTGACTTAAAACTAACCTTTATATTATCTTTCAAAAAAACATATTAGAGGATTATGTATTGTGTAATGGTGGTGGATGGGGTATACTTTCCTTTTAATATCCTATTAACCCGTTCTTACTTCTACTACATTCAATGGATGTGAAATGGTTCTTATTCCTACTGTTTAAAACCAATCATGTATAAAAGTATTCAAATTGGAAAATAATTAGTTTTACTAGGGGATTTAGTTACTCTGACCATTAAATGAGTTGTTCCATGGTTGTATTATTTTATGTTAAACTCTCATTTCACCCATGTGTTCGCATGGGGTCATGTTAACTTAAAAAATATATTATTTTCCTGAAATTGGTTATATGATCACTAAAATTAATGATAAGTGTCTAGAGCAATTTATATAATGAAATCCTAGTCGTTATTTTTTAAATGAGCTACTATAATGTAAATAATATTTGTGGCATTATCTCACATTTAAAGATAAATATAAAATATATTTTCATAACTATTAAGTTTTATCTAGATTTGATATAATTGGATATATGATCACTAAAATTAATTTTCAAATTTTAATACATCATTCGTATTAAAAATTTATTTTTTTAGAATTTAAAATTTTAATCTAATTTAATAAAACCCTATTTTTAATTAAAAAACATTAATAAAAATATTATATCTTATTTTTAATCAATGGTTTATATTTTATGGTACATGAGAATTTTTATATATTTAGTTTTGTTTAATAAAATTTTATAATAGTTTAATTTTTTTTTCACCTACCGCTTAACAACAAGTAAATTATAACCTTTATCCTGTTACATTAAAACAAATATTTGATCCCCACTCTCAACATTTAATTGTTTAATTTTTATTTTTCACTCAATAAGGTCATTATGTTGAGTTTTATTAATATTAAATCCTTGAAACCATTAATATTATATTTCTTTATTCTTATCTGTATTGAATGGTTTCATTAAATATACAGTTGGATCTATCATCATACATTATTTTTGGTTTAAAAAATTGAAATGGTGTCATAATATATGAAATTTTTAGAAATAATAGCGTGAATTTTAAGTCCCTGACCCTAGTATCCCAAATTTGGTGTCTTACTTTATTACATTGACATGATTATAAGGAATCGCATCCTGAAAGACTGAATAGTTTAGTAGTCTTGAAAAAATATATACATATTTGAAATTCAAAATACATTTTAGACATAAAATAAAAATAATAATTTTCTTTGAGAAAACCATTATTACCCTTAGTGTAACTCATCATATCAATCATAATAAACTTCTTAGAAATGTGGTGAAGAATAAAACATAATGAAGTGGTGAGATCAGATGCTCAGTAAGGGTAAGAATACAACAAAAACTATCATAAATAAACATAAATAATAAGTAAATGTGAATAACTAAAAACACATTCCATTAAAATATAATCTTGAGTATAATATGGAAGAAATAAAAACCGATCAAATAATTCCATATAAATAATAACATGAGAATGAAACTTGACCATGTATATTATACTAGTCTAATAATAACATGGATTTTCAAAAACTAATCTCATAATGAGGGAATTCATAATACATGATGTCTAAAACATACCATCAAGGCCTTGTCTGAGAAGTATACATAAATGGTAAAGTCCTTGGCCAAAAATTGTTCTAGTTTGTGTCATGAAACTTACAGATGCATCAAGGGTCTATAACGAGTCCTACCCATCACTTACTAATTCCATTAGTTCATCATATGAAAGTGGTGAAACATAATCAACATATACATTCATATTGAAACTAGCCTATGAAATGTTAATAATAATATTCAACAAAGGGTTTTTAGATATATGAAAATACTCTAATAAAATCATTGAGAAATTCTTTAGAGAAATACCACATTGCTTTGAAATCATTTATTTAAAAAGTTGTGAAATTATAAAAGAAAACATTTTCTTGGATAATAAACTTTAAATTTTTTAAATTATTTCTCATGAAATTATTTCATCATTAAAAAGATAAAATACCCTCATTCCATATAAGTAAAAAAACATTCCTTTTAAATTTAGAAAAAGAAGCATTTAAAAGAGTATTTTTAAAAGAAAGTGTGATCATTAACCAAATGAATAGATTATGTGTATCAACTATAAATACACATAAAACATGTGCAAATAAAACAAAACATAATAAAAAATTGTTTCACACATAATCATATCATGACATAATCAATGGATTATAATTTTAACCCAAAGAATGGAAATTAGGTTAAGTATTCCTTTACCACTTTGTAATCAGTCAAACCGTATGCCCCATAAAATTAATGATCATAAAATGAAACATTGAATACCATGAAGATAAATATATTCATGATATAATATATTAAAGGTCAGTTTTTACACCACACATAAGAAATAATTTTTGAATAAGGAATATATCTCAAAGAAGTAAAAGTGAGATGAGAAACCCTTACCTAATGTCCAAAAGTGTTCTGAACTTTTACTTAATGTCATGTATAATCCAATTAGATTAATTAATTACTTAATTAAGAACTTATAAAACATAAAATTTATTTATTATAATTTTATTGAGTTCATTTGTGTCCATTTCAATGATTTATAATGTTTTATTTCATTGTTCTGAGAGTGTTCATTCCATGGCTTGATGATTGGTTGCCTTGAGTGTAAATATGGGAGTTCTTGTAGAATGGGAATAAATTCTCAAGAAGTGAGTTTATTTAATATTAATTAAATTAAAAAAAATCAAATGGTCTCATACATCATTTGTTTATATGGTATGAGGATGATTCATTAGATAAAATGTTGATGAAAATGTATTAATTTACTTTAGTGGTTTATACGACCATCAAAAACTTATGTCCTTTTTTATAGTATGTCTATATATTGGTTCTAGAACATTATATAACATATAATATGTATATTAAAATTTTATTTGACCATAATAATTAGTTTATGACCATAATTGAAGGCGTCAATGGAGAATGAAAACTCATCATCCACAAAGGCGGTAAATCGACACATCACAGATGATGTTTTCATTTTAAAAAATAAAAGGAGAAGAGCAGAGATTTGATAATGAATATTCCATTAAAAAAAATAAAATTCTAAAATATATATGATATCTTAGTTACCATTCCACTTTGGATATAGTAGGTGAGGAGAGGATAAGAAAATAAAAAAATTAAAGAGAAAGGATGAGGATTTTACCACATGAATATCATCTCCTTGGGAACCTACTTAAGACACTAGGATTTGATCTTTTGGGAAGACCTGAAGGTATTGGATGTGGCGAAGAGGCTTGGGAAGGTAAATTAGAAGAATTTAGACAATCTACAAGGCTTTGTTGGTGTGAGGAGAAGGGGTGGTGAGGGGTGGTATTTATAGGGAGAGGAGAGGGGTGTTTCTGATTATTTTATTCATTGGTATATTATTTTGAATCAAAACTGTCAATAGTGATGATTATTATGACTAAGTATAGTAAATGGTGAATGTGAGTTCGAAATAATGGTTCTTAAATCATCCATACACCTTCTATGACTCAAAAATTCATATATTTCGGTTATATTGTTAAATACTGTAAATTATTGTATTACACTATTCATAAAAAAATCAACTATTTTAGAAAAATCCAAAATATTCACACTAACCATTTTTTATGTGTAGATTTAAAAAATTCACTCCATTTTATGAATTTTTTTCTAAATATGTGAAATTTAATTTTTATTAAAATTATTATTTATTTGATTGTTTCATTAATAAAATAATTACTGCATCATAGTCGTATAATTATTTAAGGTAAATATTCCTTCATCAAAAATTAAAAAAAAATATCATGATGTATATAAATATTTTATATATAAAAATAATATCTATATTTGAATATATGTTATGAATAAAACTATATTAAAAATAATATAGTTATTAAAAAAATGAATGTCACATTTTGTGATTTTTGTAAATTTAAATAATACCAAAGTAATTTTTAAATAAAAGTGTCCATTTAATAGATCAAATTATAACTTTAGGTGGTAAGGGTATAATTAAGTTCATAAAATAAAATTTGGGAACGTTTTATGGTAATTTTACAATCCTTATCAAATTATTTTTACATTAAATTACCATATTTTCCCTTAACTGTGGTAATAAAAAAATTACCAAAGTTACTATTCATATTATCCAAAAATAAAAAGGATACTATTTGATAAATATGGACTTTATGATTCCAAATATGGAATCAATTTTTTAAAATTCAATTAATTGGATTTTCAGAAATTAATTTAAAATTAATCCTGTATATGGGATAAAACAACGAGTTTTTAAAGTAAAAATGTTCAAATGATTGAAATGTTTTTATATCCAATTTCACTGTGAAATTTATTCCAATGAAATAAATTTAATTTTTTGATGTATAATTGATCAAATGTTACTTTAGGACTAAAATATAATTTAACATTATAATTTATTTAGATGAAAAGTCAGTTTTTAATTAAAATGCAGTATTTTTTACTATTCATCAATAAATAAAACTTATCAGCAAAATACAAAAAATTAAACTTGAACTAATTTTAAAATTCCAATTTTAAATATGAATTTAATTTTTTTCAATAAAATTTATAAGAGTTTCAAATTTTAGTTTTAAAATAAGTACACCACTAAAGGCCGGTAAAATTGCCTTTAGAAAAATATATCCTTTTGTGCATAAAATTGGATTCATTTTTATCTTATACCTATAAAATATTTTGGATTAATTCGAAAATATTTTATTAAATATATAATATATAGATTTCATAATGTGGTTAACACTATTCATTCCTTGTAATTTAACAACTAGGTTATAATAATAATTATATTTTATTGTTTGTTTTAGTTGGGTGTTATGTGCAACATATGAAATCAAAGATATTGAATTTATTTAAGAAGAGACATACTGTAAAATATTAGGGTGATAAATTCTCCCATAATTCAATAAATTTTATCCTCACATTTTTAAAAAATCACTTCTAAAATCAATGGTTGATACATGAAAATTCCTTTATGGGAAACCCACATTGTAAATTGGGTTAATAAAACTTACTCATAAATGGAGGAAAAGGAAAACATGATGGTCACCACAAAACTAGGTTTTCCTATAGTAGAACATTAGTGGGATGTGAAAACATGGGCATGGAAAAGAAATCTAACTATCATCTTCTGATGGAGAGCGATAGTGAACATAGTCATTAGAAAGTCTATTGTCACAAAATTCTAAATTTGTGATCGGTTAAAAGGCCATTGATTTATAAAAAAGAAAAATAAATGAAAGAAATTTTTGTTCCAAAGTACTTTTCATAGAGTCGAGGGTTTCTTTTACTATCAAGATAAGAACTTGAGAAAATAAACTTACTTGATTTCTTTCCATTTCATAATCTCATCCCGTGGTTGTGATTCAATCTATCATCACTTATTTTCTTAAATATGGAGATGGATATTCAAGAAAAAAAATTATGCCTGAAGCACATTTATGAATCATAAGATCCAACATTCATTCCATCGTCCTTTAAATATTTACTAAAACCAAAATGGTTAGCATAGGTTATCCCATATGATAAATTATACTTTAATATTAATCAATAATATCCTTAATCCATTCCATAAGTAGTTAACCTTAAGACTCATAGAAAATATGGATTTACAAATTCAAAGACCAAAGATTTACAAGGAAGGTCACTAAATTTCTAAAATCAACTTAACATAATATTTCCCCAAATAATTTAGCTCTTATTATCACATAAAAAATATATGATTACCTTAATCTCTTTTAAAACTTTTTAAAAACATGAATGCTTCCAAGAGTAAAATATCATGTTGTTGAATATATTTCTTAAATCCAAACATCTAATAATTACATCATAACATAAACCATCGTATCACTAACCACATTCATGGTCACCAATACTATCTCATAACATATATTTATTATTATCTCAACATTAATCACATATTTAGAGTTGTATTTCCTAAGTCATGTATTTTCAAGAAGATCAACTTATAAAAGAATCACTTCTCTTGATTACTGGTACTATTCACTACATGCTTCTAATTATTTAAAGAAGAAGTACTACATTACTATCCTTATATATATAATTATTATTATAACTATAGAATTATTGATAAAATACTCAAATAACATAATTTTTGAATCCAGACACAGGCATATTAATCATTCCTCTTTGTCTGAGGTAATAACATAAGTTTGACCATGATCCATTATCCTCTTTTTTTGGTATATTCCTTTGACACTTGATACATTTGTTTGTGTAGTATCCCATATCCTTGTAGTTGAAGCATTGTAAATTGAAAATATTTTTCTTACCCTTGTGATCATAAGCATTGTGGACTTTCTCTATACACTTATAGAAAACTCTCATTCCTTTTAATCAAGTACCTAAGTTTTTCTTTCCACAATTATCACATGTGGGAAAATAATTCTTTCACTTTTATCCTTTATCCAAATTTTTCTTAGATTTACTCTTATTCTGATGCTTCCCTATAAAACCATAATACTTTGATAGTTCTTTCTTTGTCTCATTATCACATGATATTATATCCTCATACGATGAAGATTTTTGGGAGACTTGTTCCCTTCAAAAGATTGGCATAAGACCACAAAATATTTGATCCTCTTTACTCTTTGGATCATGTGAATCTATGAGGTTCACATTTCTTCTATGATGTTATATTTTTAAATGATTACATACACTAGATTATATCATATCATTATGAAACATAATATATAATCCCAAAACTAGTGAAATACTTAACATAAATTGAAATTCTATGCATAGATAAACTCACAAACATGGTTTGTTAGGGATGTTATTCTATAGTTATCCTCAATGTATATCTTATAGTTATGTTCCCAAATATAGGATTTCCTAAACCTAGTTCCTAATGTTTCTACTAAACTTTCTCTGATAACAACTATAAATACCCTGACCCTAGTATCCCAGAGAAAGTTCCTTACTTTATTACATTAGAATGATTATAAGGAAACACATCCCAAAGGACCTAATAGTTTAGTAGTCTTGGAAAAATAGATACATATTTGAAATTAAAAATGAATTTTATACATTAAATAAAAAAAATTATTTTCTTTGATAACACCATGGTTCCCCTCAGTTTAACCCTTCATAGTAATCCTAATAAACTACTTAGAAACCTAGGGAAGAATAAACCATAAGAATGGTTAATCTCAGATGCTCAGAAAGGGTAAGAATAAAATGAAATATGTCATAAATAAACATAAAAAATAAGGTAAGGTGAATAACTAAAAACGCATTCCATTAAAACATAGTATTGAGCATAATATGGTAGGAATAAAATCTGATCAAATAATTACATATAATAATCACATGAGAATGAAACATAACCATGTATATTATACTGTTTGATTAATCAAATGGATTTTCAATAACTAATCTCAGAATGAGGGAATGTGTAATACAGGATGTATAAAACATATCATCAAGGCCACAACCAATAAGTCTACAAAAATGGGAAAGTCCTCAACCAAAACTCAGTCCAGCTTGTCTCATGAGACCTACCAATGCATCATGGGGCTATAACGGTCATAGAAGGTCACTTACTAAGTCCAATGAATTCCTCATTTGAAAGGGGTGAAACATAATCAAAATATACATTCATATTGAAACTAGCATATATGTTGGAAGATGTTATGGAGAGAGAAAATATTAATGATAGTTTCCTCATTCATTTAGACACATCGTGGTGAAACATTGTGGTGACACCCTACCATTGATTCCCCATTTAATTTGGTAACTGAAATTGAATAGAGGGGAGGACAAATGAGGGTGAAGGTGGGATATAAAAGGTTATATCCTCCACCAGTTTTTATCATCGGATTCAGAAGTAACACATCTTCATCCTTGACTGTAGTATTTTGTAAGGTGTTTCTCTATATTTTCAAGATAGAATTTATTGTGTGTTTTCTCCTTGTAATTGAGAGAGAGAGATAGAGTTTATACCCACATCTTACCATAGTTAAATCCTTATTTTTTTCCCGTGGTTTTTAACCCCTTTCATTTGGGGGGTTTTTCACATTACCTATGGTGTTCTTTTAATTTTACACTTTTTCACTTTATTTCTATCTTGAAATTATCATTTAATTGATTGAATAATTGATTACGATTCTAAAAATTGGTATCAAAGGAACAAGGTTTTTCCCTAAGTAAATTCTAGACCAATGACGTGTCTAAATGGAGGCCAAATACAATATCAAAAAATTCAATGGAAATAATTTTACATTGTGGAAAATAAAGATGCAAGCAGTGTTGTGGAAAGATAATTTCCTATAGGTGATTGGAGAGAACCCAGTATGTGTGAAGGAGGAGAAATAGGGAGATATCAATAGGAATGATATTTATATCATTCATTTGGCTTTGGAAGATGGGGTCCTATCAATAATTACAGAGAAGAAGAAAACAAAAGAAATTTGGGATACTCTGAAAAAGTTGTACGAGGGAAATTCAGTCCAAAACAAATTTTTATTGAAGATAAAATTATACACTCTAATAATGGTTGAGTCATCATCGGTGACTGACCACATCAATGCCCTCAATACCCTTTTTTCTCAACTTACAACATTAGGATATAAAATTGTGGATATTGAACATGAGGAGATTCTACTCCAAAGTTTTCCAAATTTTTATGATCAACTTATCATCAACCTATCCAATAATATCCTAATGGATATGTTTCCCTTCAACGATATTACAGCTGTGATTCTTGAATAAGAAATTCAGCACATGAATAAGGAAGACATAAAAACAACTTCACACCAAGTGGAAGCTATGTCAATGGAAAGAGAAAGAATGATAGAGTTTGGTTCCAATGGGAGATAGAATCATGGAGGGTCCAAATCAAGGAGAAAGAAGAAAAATTTCAAATGTTATAATTTTGGTAAGAGGGGGAATGTTAGAAAACTGTTGGAATAATAAGGGTGGTGAGAAGAAATCTTAAGGAAATGTGGAGAGTACATCTAGAAATGGATATATACTAGTCAATGATGTGACAATGACTATTGAAGGAAGACAACATCTCAATGACACATGGATTATTCACTCAGGAGAAACATGGCACATGAAATCTTAACGATAATGGTTTGACCAATATGAAACTATCCCAGAAGGACTTGTGTACATGGGGAACAATCATACATTAAAGATTTTTGGAGTCAGAACCATCAAACTAAAGATGCATGAAAACATAGTCTGAACCATCCAAGGAGTACGCCATGTGGAGGGTCTCAAGAAGAACATTTTGTACTTGGGAAAATTTGATGATATCGAATGAAATACTCACACCAAGAAAGGGATGATGAAGATTTTGAATGGATCACTTGTGGTGATGAATTTAGAGAATATATTAAAGAACCTATACATGCTTATGGGTGAAACATACAAGGAAGCGGAGATATTTGTTGCATAAACTACCTCGACAGAAGAGTTGATGATGTTATGGCATCAGAAGCTTGTCCATATGTCTGAATGAGGCCTAATGATTCTTATGTATTAGAAGATCTTTCCTAGTCTTATGAATGTATCCTTACTATTTGGTAAGAATAGTGTTTTGAGTAAGTAACATAGGTTAAAGTTTGTAACATCAATGATGAGGAGCAAGGAGATCTTGGAGTTGATTCATTCCAATGTTTGGAATGCACCACTTGTGTCCCTAAGAGGAGAAAGGTAATTTGTATCTTTCATTGATGACTATTCCAGGAGATGTTTAGTGTTTCCAATCAAGAGGAAATCAGATGACTTTGATGTCTTCAAAACATTCAAAGTGGAAAATGATCATGAATCCAAAAATAAGATCAAGTGTTTGAGGATTGACAATGTTGGAGAATATACAAGTGAGGAGTTTGATTATTTTTGTCAATAGGAAGTCATTAAGAGGTAGTTCATGGTGGCATACACTCCTCAATAGAATAGATTGTTATAACGGATGAATAGAACCTTGTTGGGTATAATAATGGTGATTCTGAAGACTACAGGAGTTACCAAGACGTTCTGGGATGAAGCAACAAATACCACCTTCTATGTGATAAATCAATCACCTTCAGTGGTAATTGATCTGAAGATGTTGATGGGGATGTGGACTGGTAAAACTGCTAATTATTATCAATTGAATGCTTTTGGATGTTCTTTATATGCACTATTTTATGACCAGAAAAGATTGAAGTTGGACTCAAGATACAGGGAATGTATCTTCTTGGGATACAATGATGGTGTGAAGGGGTATCGGTTGTGGGATACCATTTCCCATAAACTTATCATCAATATAGATTTCATATTTAGTGAAAATAAAGTGAAAATTATGATTGATAAAGACATGGAGAAATAGAGTACATAAAATACAATAATTGAGGTGAAGGATGAAACAAAGGAAGAACCAGTTTTCTCTGAGGCATTACCAGATCATGATGATCAAGTACCATATGATCTTTGACTACGACGGTCAAATTGAGAGAAAAGAGTGTCAATATAGCACTCAGATTATGTCGCTGAGAGCAATGTTGCATATTTCATATTAACAGAATATGGAGAGTTATAATCTATTTTGGAGGTGACCAAGAGTCCAGATATATCTTCATGGATGGTGGCAATATAGGAGGAACTTGAAGCCTTGCACAAGAACAAGACTTGGGATCTTGTTCCATTACCTCACGGAAGGAAGTCCATTGGGAAAAAATGGGTCTAGAATATCAAAATGGATGAAATATACCAGGTGGAAAGATATCATGAAATACTGGTGGTCAAAGGATATTCTTAGAAGGAAGGTATCAATTTTAATGAAATATTTTCTCCTATTATTAGAATGACAACTATTCTGGTAGTTCTGGCGATGTGTGCAGCATACACTCTGTATCTAGAGTAGCTAGATGTGAAAACATATTTTCTCCATGGTGATCTTGATGAAGAAATCTATATGCTCCAACCAGAAGGTTTTTCTGAAGAAGGTAAATAGAACTTGGTTTGCAGGTTGAAAAAATATTTGTATAGTCTCAAAAAGGTGTTGAGGTGTTGGTACAAGATATTTGATTCCTATATCATGAGCCTTTGATGAAATAGACGTAATTAATATCCTTGTTCATATTTCAATGGTTTATATGGTAATTATTTTATCATTCTACTATTGTATGTGGATGACATGTTGATTTTAGGCCCCAACAATGATTAAATTTAGAAGACGAAGGCACAGTTGGCTAGAGAGTTTGATATGAAGGACTTGGGACCCGCAAACAAGATTCTTGGGATGCAAATTTTCTGAGACATGAATAATGAAAATATTTGGCTATCACAGAAGAATTATTTTAGGCATGATAAGTCCTAGTAGTGAAGAATAGATGATGGAAATGTCTCGAGTGTCATTTTCATCAACAGTGGGGGGAGTCTAATGTTTTCCATGGTTTTTACTAGAACAAACATTTCACATGAAGTGGGAGTAGTTAGTCGGTACATGGAGAATCTGGGAAGATAGCATTGGAGCATGGTTAAGAGGATCCTAAGATACATCAAGGAAACCTCAGATATTACATTATGTTTTGGAGGATCAGATTTCGCTATCAGAGGCTATGTTGATTCAGATTTTATAGGTGATTCTGATTTGAGAAAATCTACTATAGTTATGTGTTTACTCTTACAGGAGGAGCTGTGAGCTAGATTTCAAAGTTACAGTCAGTTGTGGCTTTATCCACGATGTAGGTGGAGTACATGGCAGCTACACAGGCATGCAAAGAGAAAATTTGGATGAAAAGGTTGTTGGAGGAGCTCAGACACAAACAAGACCATATTTCATTGTTTTGCGATAGTCATAGTTCCATGAAGATTACAAGGAATACATATTTTTATTCTTGGATAAAGCACATTGGCGTACAATATCATTTTTCTCAAGATTTTGTGGAAGAAGGAAGTGTGGACATGCAAAAAAATCATACTAAAGAAAATCTGGTATATTTCCTGATGAAGGTGATTGGTTATGATATGTTTAGAAGGTGTAAATTTCCAAGAATCCTTACAGATACATGAGCAGTAGATTTGGCAGATAGAAAGGATGTGTGGAGATGTTATTGGAACCTAATCAGATCTCCAAGTGGGAGATATGTTGGAAGATGTTATGGAGGGAGAAAATATTAATGATGGTCACCGCATTCACTTGGACACATTGTGGTGACACCCTACCATTGATTCCCCATTTAATTTGGTAACAAAAATATAATAGAGGGGTGGCCAAAGGAGGGTGAAGGCAAGTTATAAAAGGGGATCTCCTCCACCAGTTTTTATCATTGGATTCAGAAGAAACACATCTTCCTCATAGATTGTAGTATTTTGTGAGGTGTTTCTCCATATTTTCAAGAGATAATTTCTTATGTGTTTTCTCCTTGTAATTAATAGAGAGAGAAAGAGAGTTTGTACCCACATTTTACCATAATGAAATCCATCTATTTGCCTTTGGGTTTTTACCCCTTTCATTTGGGCGGTTTTCCATGTTATATATGTTGTTCTATTAATTCTGCACTTTTGTAATTTATTTCTATCTCGTAATTATCATTTAATTGATTGTTTAATTATTTATGATTCTAACAATATGAAATGTTAATAACTTTCCCAAATCATAATCATAAACCATCCACTGTAATATGTTGAATGGTATTAAAATAGATCATCCATAGTCAAACTAATCATAAACAAATCAATAAAATATGGTAGATGGTATCATAAGAGATCAACCTCAATTAATCATAAGATCCAAAAGGGGGTATTTACATAGATTAAAATACTCTAATAAAATCTTTGATAAACTCTTGAGAGAAATTCCACATTGCTTTGAAATCGTTTATTTATAAAGATACACAATTATATATGAAAAAAAAATCTTTGAATATAAACTTATAAAATTTTAACATATTCATTAAGACATTAGGAATCATTAGAATGGGAAAATACACTCATGTCGTATAAGTAAAAAAATTCATTTTAAATTTTGAAAAAGAAACATTTAAAATAGTATATTTAAAAGACAGTGTGAGCATTAACTAAATGAATCTATTGTGTGTATAAGATCTAAATACTAATAAAACCAATGTAAATACAACATACAATAATAAAGTAATTTCACACATAATCATAGCATGACATAATCAATTGAGTATAATTTTATCCCAAAGAATATAAATTGTATTAAGAATTCCCTTACCAATTTACAATCAGTCAAACCATATGCCCCATAAAATTAATGATCATCAAATGAAACATTTAATACCAAGAAGATAAATATATTAATGATATTATATATTAAAAGTTTTTATGTACACTACACATAATAAATAAGGTTTCAATAAGGAATATATCTCACATAAGTTAATGTGAGACAAGAAACTCTTACCTTATGTATGAAACCATTATGCACTTGTACTTAATATCCTAGAGAATCAAATTAGATTCATTAATTACATAATTATTAATATATAAAAAATATAATTTATTTATTAAAATCTTATTAAGATCATTTATGGCCATTTTTATGAGTTATAATGTTTAGTTTCATTGTTCTGGGAGCGTTCATTTCATGGTTTTATGGTCAATTCCCTTGGGTATAAATATGGGAGTTATTTTCAATTGGGAATAACTTCTCCCAAAGTGAAATTATTTAGTATTAATAAACTTTCATAAGTTTAAATGGTCTCATATATCATTTGGTTATATGGTATCTGTATGATTCATTAGATAAAATATTGATGAAAATGTATTAATTTATTTTTTGCGGTTTTTACGACCATCACGAACTTGTGTCATTTTATTTAATATCATATTTATATATTGGTTCCAGAACATGATATAACTTATAATATGTATATTAAAATCTTATTTAACCATAATAAATGTTTTATGATCTTCCTTGAAGGCGATAATGGAAAATAAAACTTGTCCTCCACGAAGGCGGTGAATCGACACACCACGGACGATGTTTTCATTCTTTTTAAAAAGAAGAAGAGGAGAGATTTGATGATGGATATTCCATTAAAAAATAAACATCCAGTATATATATATGATATTTTAGTTACCATTCCACTTGGAATAGTAGATTTTTGGAGAGGATAATAAAATAAAAGAAATTAAAAGATAAAGAAGGTGGATTTTACCTCTTGAATATCGTCTCCTTGGGAACCTCTTTAATAGACTTGGATTTGGTCTTTTGGTAAGAACAAAAGGTCTTGGATGTGGGTGAGAGTATTGTAAATTAAAATGGACAAAATTTAGACAATATACAATGCTTTGGAGGAGTGAGGACAATGGGTGGTGAGAGGTGGTATTTATAAAGAGAGGAGAGGGGTGTTTTTGATTAATTTATTCAATATTTTCTTATTTTGGATCAAGACTATCAATAGAGATTATTCTTGTGACTATGTGCAGTATATTGTGCATATGAGTTAGAACTAATGGTTCCTAAATCATACACACAACATCTATGATTCAAAAATTCATGCATTTAGCTTATAATGTTAAATACCATAAATAGCTGTATTTCACTATTCACCAAAAATTAAACTATTTTAGAAAAATCCCAAAAATTCACCCTAACCATTTTTCAACATGTAGATTTTAAAAATGGAAACTATTTTATGAAAATAATTTTATAAATATGATAATTTTTTTATTAATTAAAATCATTATTTATTTGATTGTTTCATTAATAAAATAATTACGACATCATCGTTGTATAATTATTTAAGGTGAAGATTTCTTGATTAAAAATTAAAAAATTAAATACCATGATGTAGATAAATCTTTTAGATTTTAAAATAATATCTATAGTATAATATATCTTCTTAATAACACCATATTAAAAATAACATAGTTATTAAAAATATTAACGTGCATTTTGTGATTTTCTTTAATTTAAATAATATCAAAGTCATTTTCATAGAAAAGTGTCAATTTAACAACTCAAATTTAAACCTTAGGTGCTAAGGGTCAAGTTAAATTCATCCAATAAAATTTTAGAAAGTTTTTAGGAAATTTTTTAATCCTTATCATATTATTTTAACATTAAATTGCTCTATTTACCCTTAATCGTTGTAATAAAAAAATTACCAAAGTTACATTTCAAATTGTACAAAAATAAAAGGATACTATTTAATAAATATGGAACTTATAATTTTAAATTTGGAATCCATTTTTCAAAATTCAATTCACATGAATTATGAAAATTAATTTAAAATTAATCCCATAGACATGATGAAACAATAGGTTTTTAACGTAAAAATGTTCAAAATATTCATATGTTTTTTATCCAATTTCAATGTGAAATTGATTCCAATGACCTAAATTGGATTGATTTATTTATAATTGAACAAATTTTACTTTGGGACCAAAATATAATTTAACATTATAATTTATTTAGATGAAAAGTTATTTTTCAATTAAAATGCAGTATTTTTTACTATTCATCAAAAAATGAAAATTATCAGAAAAATTCCAAAACTTCACCCTGAGATAATTTTGAAATTCATTGTCAAGACCTGTGCCCTGACTACTCCAATCCCTCCTTCCATAGGCTATGGGATGGCGACTAGCACCGAGTAGGCATATACCAAAAAGGGAAGGCATTTTTCTTTAAACTTGTAGACACACAAAAAGCTCAAACTATGGAAAGTAAACATAAAGTAAACCACAACTGTCACTGAGAAAACTACTAAGAGTATAGTACAAACTGAAAGTACAAAGGGGCCATAATACAATCCCAAAACCTAAAAGTAAAGTACAACTTCCATCGTTCGTCCACTCGGGATCCTACCTAAAGGGTAG
The DNA here is from genome assembly GCA_963277665.1 of Viscum album. NCBI lineage: Eukaryota > Viridiplantae > Streptophyta > Magnoliopsida > Santalales > Viscaceae > Viscum > Viscum album. Next base: position 1,672,747,905 of record OY728119.1, on the reverse strand, counting down.
GTGGAGGGTAGCTGCCTGTAGCAATAGAAGTACGCTCATCCATCCCATCTCACTAAGCACCACTTGGTCCTAGACCACCAAAGTTTTCATCAAAGTGTTGATCACCTGCACGAGACATGACATGTGCAGGTGAAGCCCGTGTAGGGGTGAGTAACACAATACTCAATAGGGACCCCAAATCACAAAGTTATACCACAAAGAAAAGACCACAAACCAAGACCACACAACAAGACCACAAAGAAAAGATAGCTCACACTAGGTATAACTCAAGGTATGGAATGTAATATTATCAGTCATAAATTTGAATCATCATGTACTAATGAGGGACTCATCCCTGATGAGCCACTTAAGTCTACTCAGCTACTGGACCACTGAGATCGGCTCAATTGTTGGACCACTGAGGTCCGCTCGGCTACTGGACCACTGAGTTCCCCTCGGCTGCTAGACCACTAAGTTGGGCTCAGATATTTGACCATTGAGGTCTACTCGGTTATTGGACCACTGAGGTCCACTATACTACTGAACCATTGAGGTTTTCTTAGCCGTTGGATGGCTGAGGTTTTCTTGGCTGCTATTCCATTGAGGTCTAGGTTCGTTTGAATACTGGACCACTAAGGATCACTTGGATGCTGGACCACTGAGGTCCCCTTGTCTGCTGGACCACTGAGGTCTACTTGTCTCGTCTATTGGACCACTCAGGTCTGGTCATCTGCTAGGCCACTGAGGTTCGGTCATCTGCTAGACCACTGAGGTTTGCTCGTCTCGTCTGTTGGACCACTCAGGTCCAGTCGTCTGCTGGGCCACTGAGGTCTGGTCATCTTCTCAACCACTGAGGTCCACTCGTCTACTGGACCACTGAGATCTGATAATTTTTTGTACCACTGAGGTTTGATGGTATGCTGGACCACTGAGGTTCGCTTGTCATATCCTTCGTGTCACAACCAAACATAGGAATCCTTCTCTCTAGTGTATTAGATTCTAATAGAATCTACTACTCAAGTCATCAGTCATATCTCTATTGCCAAAAAATCTCACATAGAGTATTCCCAGTGGCCTTCTCGTCACAAGGGTCCCAATGCCATAGACGGCGCGTCAATCGGACACCCGATCTGAAAGATATTGGAGTTTTAGTAAATTGGGGTCGGTTGCGTCCGGGCCCGGTATGACTTGGTCAGACAGACCCGACCAACCCGGCCTGGGGGTCCCACGTGACCTGACTTAGTTCAGTAGACTAGAACCGACCCGTTTGGGTTTGTGATGGCCCGGTTCGGTTGTGGGTCCAGCCTGTTGGGTCGCCCCGCGACACTATCCGCATTTTCCAGCCCGATCTGACTTAGTCAGACAGGTTTATCTCCATTCGGGCCACACAGTAGCTCAATTTCCTATCTATCTCGGCCCACATTGGCAGTCCAACATGGGTCCATACCAGATGCCACGCTGGCATCCGGTTCGCATAGCACGTGACCGGATGAGGCCAGTCGCCTCCCTTCGCACGCGGTCCCCGCTAGACAGCGTGCCAGCGCACGTCACGGCCTACCCCTTGGGTCGATTCCCTTGATGCAACTCTTCAATGATACCACCCTCCTGCACCACCGCGACCCCCGTTGGCCGCGACCACTTCCACCTCAGTGCGCTATCGGGGCCCGCCAACTCCCTCCTGTCGCCGGCTTGGGTGTCGTGGCGTGGTGTCACCACCGCAGCTGGGTATCACGGCCTATCACCAATGTCACGGCCCACCTGGTTGCGGCCCTTCTCACCTGACACCACAAGACGATGCGTCGTCGACCATTTCTCCATGAAGAATGGGAATAACACAAGAATAAAATTGGGGAAGGAGTCGCAATATAAGAAAACCCAAAGAATGATCCAGGTCATTGTACGTGTTGACTCGGATGTGTTCTTGTTAGCAGGATCACAAGGAACCAAAAATAAGTCTGAATGATCACTAAGATAGATATCCCTATTTTATCCCACATCATTTACCCCCTGTATGAATGATCGATCCGCAGGTTAACTTGTTTGCGATTTAACCCACTTTCACTATTTAAAAGAAAGAACAGGGAAAAACAATTCACACAGAAAAGCATCAAACCCCTACCTAGATAAAGGATCAGACGACATAGAGGTTCGATCGTTGTTGGAGATCCGTTAAGAGACATCATAATTCGTCATCTTGTCGACCTTCGATCTACGATTATTCATCTTTGGTGATTCGTCATTCATCATTGTTCTTTGCTCGCCAATGGAATTCCTCTAGATCCTCAAAGCAATCTCTCTGGGTCATCCCCTGATCTCATATCTCTGTTATTTAATTTAATCGAGGAAATATGTTTCAGAATTTCTGTTACAATGAGTTTCCACATTGTCATGATGTTTCATTTATTAAATGAAACAACTACCTCGTTAGTACGTTGTAATGAAACATTTTCAAATAAAATAAATGTTTTAAGTATATATTATTTTTCCTTAAAATGCCCAAAAATTAACATTCACCCTTAACCTGTGTCGGTCAATTTTATATCATACTTAAGGAGAAAATCTCATTATGAACTCAACAGTGGTCTTCGATTTTAAATCTAAGTTACCTTTTGTGAGTTATGAGGATTCAAAAATAAAATATTTCTTATTTAAATTATTTTATTTACAGTTACATCTCAAAAAGAAACATTCACAGCTAGCCCACGCTGGCCGATGTTAGGATCTTCTTAAGGGAAGAACATCCTCATGATCTCAACAATAATCTCGTATTTCTAATCCGAGTTACTGTTTATTAGTTATAAGTATTTGAAAATAAAATAATCTTTATTCAATTATTTTATTTATGAAAAAAAACTATATTCCATTGTTGGCCCCTGTTGGCCAGTGTTATGCTTTGCCTAAGGAAAGCACACCCTCATGATCTAAACATTGGTCTTGGATTTTCAATCTGAATCATTGTTCATGAGTTATAAGGATTTGAAAAATAAAATAATTCTTATTTAATTATTTTATTTACAGTTTTTCCATTTTTAAGTTTTCTCACTAGAGGCATGTGCCGACTAAACTTAAGTCGCTCCTAGGGTAAACCCACCATCCTAAATGCAACGGTTACCTTGGATTTCTGATTTGAGCACCCGTTTAAGAGTTATTCCACTTTTTAAGGAAAATTTCTTGCGTGTTCTATTTGAAAACTTAACATTTTTTGACGGACTATTTCAAACACTCCGGGCCTTGGAATCACACGCCGTCTCAATGCATGGTCTCGATATAATCCCATATAATTTAAAAAATTACATGGAATTTTGGGACATCACATTACTCCCCCCTTTAGGGATTTACACCCTTGTAATCCAAAATAAGGCCTAATCAAATAAATGGGGGTACTGAGCATGAATCTGAGCCTCCCGCTCCCACATGTTCTCCTAGAGATTCTTGTGCTAGCAATGAACATGCACCAGAGGAATCGATCTTCCATGAAGGATCCTCTCCTATCGATCCTCTATCTCCACTGGGTACTCCACGAATGTCTCCCCATCATCAATATCCATCTCTACGTGGTCAATGACGTGAGAAGGTTCATGCACATATCTCCTCAGTTGGGATACATGGAAGATGTTGTGCATCCTCTCTAAATGTTAATGTAGAGCCAAGCAGTACACCACCTCTCCCACTCTAAGCAACATTAGGAAAGGTCTAATTAATGTTGTAGATAACTTGTTGCCTCGACCAAATCTCTCTATCCCTCATTGAGGAGAGATCCATAGGAATATGTGGTCCCCCCATTCGAACTCCCAAGGTCTTCGTCTCCTATCATCATAAGACTTTTATCAGATATGTGCAGTCTTCATCCACTCTTGGATGACCTACACCTTTTCAGTGGTATCATGTATCATCTCTGGACCCATGAGTGATGACTCCCCTGGGTCTTTCCATCATAACGATGACCTGCATGGTTATCCGTACAGTGCCTTGAACAGTGTCATACCAATGGTGGAGTTGTAGCTTTTGTTGTATGCAAACTCCATTAGTGGTACATGGTCCTCCTAACTACGACCAAAATCAAGAATGCAAGAATGAAGAATGTTCTCTAAGGTCTGTATGGTCCACTCCTTCTGACCATCCTTCTATGGGTGAAAGGTTGTGCTCAAGCACAGCTGATTCCCAAATGCCTCCTAGAACCCCTTCCACAACCGGAATGTAAAGCATGCATCATGATCTGAGATGATTGTAGATGGGACTCTATAGAGTTGAATTATCTCTTGCACGTAGAGGTGTCCCAAGATCTCTACTGAACCCTGCTCTAAAAAGGGTGGGAAGTTGGTCAACTTGGTGAGTCAGTCTACAATCACCCAGATCGTATCATGCCCCCTGTACATGTGAGGTAAACCTATCATGAATTCTATCGATATGTCATCCCACTTCCACTCTGATGCCTCGAGGGTTTGTGTCAAACCTTCTAGAACTTGGTGCTCAACCTTCACTTGCTGATAAGTGAGGCATCTTGATACAAACTCTTCCACTAACTTCTTTATCTCCGACCACCGGTAATGATGTCGGAGGTCTTGGTACATCCTCTCCACACCTGGATGTACCACCAAAGGGGATTTATGGAACTCCCTCAACACTTCCTCCCGTAACACCACTTGTACAATGGTGCATCCTATGGAAAGAAAGACGTGCTCCCCACCTTTCAAATATCCACCAGGGGAATGCCCTATGGACACCTGGACATGTGTATCCGCGTAGCTAGCATCTCTGAGTTGTTCCTCCTTAACTCATTGTAAGAGTGGAGTGGCAACTAACATTGACTAAAGAAAAGTTTCCTCCTCTCTATCCATGAAGGATATCTAAAGTGAGGCTAACTACTCTGTTTCCTAGTTCAGCAACTAAGAGCTGGATCTCCTATTGAGAGAATCCTTTACATTTTTTCCCTTACAAGGAGCATAGAATACTTCGAATTCATAGTTATTGAGGGACTATAGCCATCATCTTTGTCTCAATTTCTGAAAATCCTATGGGCACCTTTCCATTCATGCGAAAGTTCACCCCTTTCAACTGGTTGATGTGTTCATCATCCCTTTGGTAGTGGGTACTCATTCTCCAAGAACACTTGGTTAAAGGGATGGTAATCCACACATAACCTCAAAAACTGGGTCTTACTGATCCCTTCCTCTACAAGTTCCCTACCAACACCCTCAGATCATGAAGCTCTACAAAAGCCATTTGATATATTGATGCTAATATGGTTTCCAAATTGGGGGTGTAGAAAGATGCAGAAGTCCATATCCCTGTGGAGAGGTAATCCTTGAAACATCTTTTAGAAATATATCCCCATACTTTTCCGCTACTATTGGGAACTTAAAACTTAAAACATCCACTTCCACGTGGGTAAGGATGGCCGCATGCAGCTGCCCCCTTCCCTTGTCCTCCAGCTCCCTAATCCTGGGGTGGACCACAAATTTGGGTGGTGGTTGTAACATTTCGAAATGTATACCACCTCTTGCTGCTCTCCCAGCTCCTCTACCACATTTGTCGCCCTGTATATTAATTTATTTCCTATCACTATCTTTACCCCGATATCCTATCCACCATTTCACTGTCAGTGTGATGGGTTGGACAATCTCTAGCGAGATGCCCCCTGTCGTCTCTTGAAAAGAATTACCTCTTTCTAGGCCAACTAGACTAAACATATGATCCTTGAGCTATAGATCCCCTATCTTGGGACCACTTCTCAGAGTGTCTCACGCGTCCAAGTCTCTAAGACTGATGTTAGCTTCTCGTTTTCCCATTGTTGACATCCACTGGCTTTATCTGCTCAACCAAATGACTTTTAACCATAAAGGTTCTCTCTAGAACCCTATCATAAGTATTAATGTAGAGAGGAATAGTGTTGGCTTGGATGTCCCTAAACACGTCTCACTTAGACTTTCGAGCCCTGAAGCATTGGTCATATCATATTTATCGAGTACCTGGAAAGGTTAGTATGCCTCGAGTAATACTCAGCTACTGACATGTCGCCCTGCTGAAGCTGTAGAAACTCTTAGGCATGCATATCCCCTAGATTTCATGGTGAGATCCCCTTCCCTAAGAAAGGTTCTCAATATCTTTCTATTAAAGAGTTACCTCATCATAAGATCGGGTAATCTAAACCCCTCCATCGCCCTAATAATTCACAAAGAAGGCTCACTGCCAGGACCGCCATCTGATCTAATGGTGCCCTGAATAGATGGAAAACTTAGTTACCACCTCAAGCCAAGACTTCACCACCTATGAGTCAGGCTCACCTCAGAACCTGAGGGGTCTTTTTCACTGAAACTCATGAAGTTCTCTCATCCCACTTATCTCATCCTCTAGTACTACGAGTACCATGTTCTACTCCAAAGGTGGTGGTGCAGCTAGTACACCACCTGATAGTTATATCTTTGGTACAAACCCTTGTACCCATATCATCAAACTAGATCATCCTCGTGATCACATGGTAGAATCCTAGTTGGCTGTCTACATGGAAGCATCTTGAAATAAAACAACATGTACCATGATCAATAGAGTATACATAGTGAGATGACTCTAACTCAGAAAGATAATGAGAAAACAGTCAAAGGTGTATCCAAACAGTGCTTTCATGTACCAAGTCGGAAATTAGAATTTAGGGTTCTGGGGTATGGATACGTCGGTTGTCGCACCAACACTAGATTCCCTAGCCTGAAATCCAAACTCGAAACATTTAACACCTTTTCCCCAAACCAAACTCATAGACTCTGAGTTATTGAGGTAGAACCGAACTCCTCTGATACCACTATGTCATGACCCATCCACCAAGGCCCATGTTGTGACAACCCCAAGCCCCTCTTCCATAGGCCAAGGGCTGGCGACTAGCACCGAGTTGCATATCCCAAAAAATAAAGGCATTTTCCTTTAAACTTGTACACACGCACAAATCTCAAATTGCGGAAAGTAAACATAAAGTAAACCATAGCTGTCACTGAGACAACTACTAAGAGTACAGTACAAACTGAAGGTACAGAGGGGGTAGAATACAATCCCAAAATCAAAAAGTAAAGTAAAATTTCCATGGTCCGTCCGCTCAAGATCTTAGCTGAAGTGTAGGTGGAGGGTATCTTCCTGTAGCCTTAGAAGTCTGTCAATCTGTCATGTCTCATTAAGAACCACCTGGTCCTGGACCACCAAGGTTTCTATCAAAGAATTGATCACCTACACAAGACACGACATGTGCGGGCGAAGCCCGTGTAGGGGTGAGTAACACAATACTCAGTAGGGACCCCAAACCACAAAAGTATACCACAAAGCAAAGACCACAAAGCAATACCACACAACAAAACCACAAAGCAAAGATAACTCACACCAGGTATAACTCAAGGTATAGAAAGTAAGATTATCAGACATAAAGTTGAATCATCATGTACTACTGAGGGACTCATCCCCGATGATCTACTAAGGTCTGATCAGCTGCTAGACCACTAAGGTTTGATCCGCTGCTAGCTCATTTAGGTTTGATCGGCTGCTGGACCACTGAGGTCCGCTCGGCTGCTGGACCACTGAGGTCTGCTCGGCTGCTGGACCACTAAGGTGCGTTGTGATTCTAGACCAATGAGGTTTGCTCGGCTGCTGGACCACTGAGGTCTGCTCAGTTGCTCGACTACTGAGGTCCCCTTGGCTGTTGGACCACTGAGATTCACTTGTCTCGGCTGCCGGACCGTTGACGTCCTCTCGTTGTTGGACAACTGAAGTCCGCTCGTCGCATCTGTTGGACCACTGACATCCACTTGTTTGTTGGACCACTGATGTCTACTCATCTGGGGGACCACTGAGGTCCACTCGTCTACTGTACCACTAGGGTCCGCTCGTCATATCCTTCGTGTCATATCCATCTATAGGATTCCCTCTCTCCAATGCGCTTGATTCTGGGAGAATCTAATCCTCAAGCTATCAGTCATATCTCGACTACCACAAAATATTATTTAGAGTATTCCCAAAGGACCATCTCATCGTAAGGGTCCTAACACCACAGACGGTGCGTCAATCGGACGCCCGGTCTAAATGATATTGGTGTTTTATTAAATAGGGACCAGTTGTGTTCGGGTCCGGTCCGACTTGGTTGGACCGACCCAACCAACCCGACCCCGGGGTCCCGAATGACCTGACCCAGTTCGGCCGACCTGACCCGACAAGGTAGGGTATGGGCCGGCCCTGTCCAGCATGGCCTAGTGGCCAGGCCCATTAGGCCTTGCTGGACCCGGCCCGGTTCGGCCATGGGTCCAGCCCACCGGGTCGCCCCATGACTCGGTCCACATTTTTTGACCCGGTCTGACTTAGTCGGACCAATATATTTCTAGTTGGGTCACACAATGACCCAGTTTTTTATCCGGCCCAGCCCGCATCAGCGGACCGACTCTTCTCCAACCCAGGCCGCCCGGTGGCCCAGTTTACTACACTGGCCCGACCCGCATCAGAGGGCCAGCTTGGGTCCAGACTGGATGCCATGTTGGCATCCGGTTCATGCAGCATGTGGTTGGCTACAACCGGCCACCTCCCACTACAGGCGATCCCCACTGGACCGCGTTCCAGTGCATGTCGCGGCCTGCCCCATGGGCCGCTCCCGTTGACACGACACCCGACCGACGCCACCCTAAAGCACCTCTATGGCCCCCGCTGGCCCCCGCCTCTACCTCCTCGGCGCGCCATCTCCCACCTACCGTCAGCCTTGGTGTCGGCAGCTCTTGGTGCCGCCATGGCCTGGGTGTCGCAGCCTTTTTCCACAGCCTCTCACTGATGTCGCGGACTGCCAGGCTGTGACCCTTCTCACCTGGAACCGTGGGCCTATGCACCACTGACCGTTGCCCCACGAAGAATGGGATGAATGCAAGAAAAAAATTGGGGAAGGATTCGCAATACAAGAACACCCAAAGAACGGTCCAGGACTTTGTTTGTGTTGACTCAGATGTGTTCTTGTTAGCAGGATCACGAAGAACCATAAATAAGGCAGAATAATCACTAAGATAGATATCCCCTTTTTATCATGCATCATTAACCCTCATGTATGAATGATTAATCTACAGGTTAACTTGTTCATGAGTTAACTCATGTTCATCGTTTAAAAGAAAGAACGTGGGGAAACAATTCACACAAAAAAGCATCAAACCCCTACTTGGAGAAAGGATCGGTCAACGTTAGGGTTTGATCGTCATTGGAGATCCATTAAGGGACATCATGATCCATCATCTCGTCTACCTTCGATCTGTGATCCATCGTCATTGGTGATTTGTCGTTCATCATTGTCTGTTGCTCACAAATTGAATTCCTCTTGAGCCTTAGAGAAGTCTCCCAAAGTCTTCCCCTGATCATGTATCTCTGTTAATCAATTTAATGGAGGAAACAAATTTTAGTATTTCTATTATACTAAGTCGCCACATCGTTACGCTGTTTCATTTATGAAATGAAATAGCTACCTCATTGCTGCGTTGCAGCAAAACATTTTTGAATAAAATAAACATTTTGTGTTTATTTTATTTTTCCTTAAAACGCCTGAAAATTAACTTTCACCCTTGACCCGCGTCAGTCGAGGTTAGGTCCTACTTAAGAAGAAAATATTATTACAAACTCAATAGCGGCCTCAGATTTTTAATCCGAGTTACCGCTTGTGAGTTATGAGGATGCAAAAATAAAATAATTCTTATTTATAATTATTTGATTTATGGTTACATCCTAAAAACCAACTTTCACATTCGACCCGCGTCGGCTGATGTTAGGCTATGCCTAAAGTAATAACACACTCACGAGCTCAATGGTACTCTCAGATTTCTAATATGACTTACCATTTATGAGTTATAAGGATTTGAAAATAAAATAATCTTTATTCAATTATTTTATTTACGGCCAAAAACTACTTTCCACTGTTGGTCTGCCCTGGTCAGTGTTAGGCTCTGCCTAAGGAAATCACACCATCACGAGCCCAACGGTGGTCTCATATTTTCAATCCGAGTCACCATTCATGAGTTATAAGGATTTGAAAAATAAAATAATTTTTATTTAATTATTTTCTTTATGATTATGCCATTTTCGGGTTTTCTCACTAGAGATCTGCACCGACTAAACTTAAGTCATTCCTAGGGTAAACCCACCATTCTGAATGAAATGGTGCCCTCAGATTTTTGATTCGGACACCTGTTTAAGAGTTATTCCAATTTTTTAGGAAAACTTCTTATGTCTGCTATTTAAAAACTTAACATTTTTCGACTGACCATTTCGGGCACTCCGGGACTCAGAACCGCACACCGTCTCAGCACCTAGTCTTGAAATAATACCATATAATTTAAAAAAAATACATTTAATTTTGTGACACCACATTCATCTTTTAAATATGAAGTTTATTTTGTTTAATAGAATTTATAAGAGTATCAAAATTTAGTTTTAAAACAAGTGCGCCAATAAAAGACGGTAAAACTGCCTTTAGAAAAATATGGCCTTTTAAGTGTAAAATTGGATTCATTCTTATCTTATACCTAAAAAATCTATTAGATGAATATAAAAATATTTTATTGAATATATAATATATAAATTTTATAATTTGGTTAATGATATTCATTCCGTACAATTTAATGGCTAGGTTATAACATTAAAAATATTTCATTGTTTGTTTTAACAGGGTGTTGTGTGCAACATATGCCATCGAAGATATGAATTTATTTAAGAAGAGACATACCATAAAATATTTGTGTGTTATAGTGAAGCATTGGATCCCACACAAAGTGCTCCAAAATTCAATACACTTGATTGCACCAATACTTTGATGTGGACCTTTAGCAAAGATCTTTCAAGAATGTATGAATCACACTTTCCTCCTTTGGAGGTTTGGTAGCCTTTGTTTTGATAATAAATAAATATTATTTCTACCATATGTTATATTTTTTTTCATGCATTATAATCCCTTTTTTATTCATTTCTATTTAAAGGAGACTCACTACTCACTTTCACACTACAAAACGATAAAGTAATCTAAAAATTGTTACTCAAATCAACTACAAAGTGATTGAGTAGTAAGTTATCCTAACTATGATTATTTTGTTTATTGTAAATCCATTACATATATTTTTAGTATTTACTTAAGAATTTATATTTCTTATGGGGATAACTATTCTCAATTTGAGTGTATTGTAATCGGTTAATTTCTCTTATTGTTATCAATAATTTGAGTGTATTGTCCTTAGTTAAATTCATTGCATATATTCTCTTACTCTTACGATGATTTGTTGTTGTCTCAGCTCGGTCCTGGAGGTGGTGACATTTGGATGAGGGGTGAGTTAAAATTCATCCCATATGTGGGTATGTTTATTGTTGTTGCCCCAATAATTTTTTTAAAAAAAATTGATGATTGAGCCCCTTGGGGTTAAATGTTCTGAAACTTGTCCCACTAACAAAACAAAATTTTGAATTGGACCCAAAACCATAATCCATCCAAATCAATTAGATATTTAGTCTTGGATAATCTTCTCATTTTCAAACTCTTCTTTTTTCTCGACATAAGGTTTTATGGAATTCAGGCCTTCACCAAGAGCTTGTTTCTTCATTATTCCACTCATGATATCATCAATCCTTGGAATCATATAAGAAACTTTGATGGATTTCTTAAATGTTTGGGCCTTTAGGCCATATGTTTTGTTCTTTCATGTCCTCAATGACACCCATACTCCTGTTTTTTTATCCATGAATTTTCACCTTTTCAATGCTTTCCTTATAGAGAAGTCATAGTCCTAATCACATTTATACCACAATTTTGTGCTACGATTATGGGTAATGCCTCAAAAGAAACATCAACTACTTTATAAGGCCACTTGTAAACTCCTTTAATAGATGAGCTCTTCTGGGTAATGCCTCAAAAGCAACAACAACTACTTTGTAAGGCCACTTCTCAACTCCTTCAATATATGAGCTCTTCTACATCAAAGTGGAAGGCACTGTCTTATCTTTCAATAAAAAATAAACATTAGAGAATTATGTATTGTGTAATGGTGGTGGATGGGGTATAATTTCCTTTTAATATCCCATTGAACCCTTCTTACTTCTACTAGATTCAAAGGATGTTAAATGGTGCTTGTTGCTGCTGTTTAAAATCAAGCATGCATGAAAAGTATTCAAATTGGAAAAGAATTTGTTGTACTCGGGGCTTTAGTTACTCAGACCATTAATTGTGTTGTTCTTTGGTTGTATTATTTTATGATAGACACTCATTTCACCCATGTGTTTTAATGGGGTTGTGTTAACTTCAACAATATATTATTTTCCTGATGTCATTGTCTCATTGACAATGTTGCATGTTGATGCTGCTATCATCATTCACCAATATTATTTTTTTCTTTCTCTATCTATATGGAAATGAAAGTGTATGCACAATGAATTCAACATATAGTTTAAACTGTATGAAAATGAATTATGCATATAGTTTAAACAATATGCCATTTTTTTTAAATGAGTTGTGCATCCAGTATTGCAAATAAATTATGTGATAGAATTATGCAACAAAATTATGGAAATGAATTATGCAATTGAAATTGTATGAAAATGAATTATGTATAGACTTTAAATTATTTGCCTCAAATTGTATGTGTGATATATGCATACAATTTAAAGACGTCTTCACCATTGATAAGCTTGTTGCATAGAAGTTTGAATATTTGAGATACCATTCAATTATTAGTGAGGTAAAGATGGTGGCAATGAATTTGATACCAGTTTGTTTTGTTGGATGGAGGTTGTGTTTGATTTGATATTTTCTCATGTGTATCAATATGCAATTACAATATGGTTAAGGGTTGACTGAATTTATGTAGCCCTATATCTATATTGTTCAGTTGCATAATGGGTGAGATTCATTGAGCTCACATTATTGAAATTATGCTACTTTATTTATCTCATTTTTGACATGTTACTTAACAAATTCGTTGCAGAGGTGGTTAGAACTTTATTATGATCAGGACAACTTTGATGAAAGGGAACAAGTCAACACTGAAATAAGGGGAAACACATTATCATCAAAGCTGATTAAAATGCAGTTCACTCAACATCAACGTGAGATGACAATAAATATTGAATAGATGGACTTAATGTGAGATGATATAATCAACTGTTGACTTCAAATGTAATGGGTCATTAATTGGACATCTATTTTATGACCAACTCAAACTCATTGCTTTGTATTTTGTTTTTTGTATTAAAAAATGTTTAATCTTCCATTGTTTTCTATTCCAATATTGTATCTGCCCATAGGCAAATAAATTATGCATATGTATCATTTCCACTTTTTTATTATTATGTATAATGTTCTTTGCATTTATATTCTTATTATTTCTACATTGTTTATTATATGTCATATATTATTTCCTTAGAATTGATATTCTAAAATCACTTTATATATATCATTTCCATAGTTATGTTAGCTGTTATATTCTTATTCACTTGCATGGTAGAATCCACACTAAGTATTTTTTCCCTTTATTTAATATGTATTGTAGCATTTGTTTTTCTTTCAATAAAGATCAATGTAAGATGAAAAGAAAAATTGAATAGACAATGGTTTGCTTGAAATGTATTGGTTCCCTAAATAGAGGTACATTTTTGATGGTTAACAAAAACTCAATTATTTTTGTTTCATTTTTTGTATTAACTAATAATTACTCTTCCATTGCTTTGTCTTTCGATATTTTATATTGGTTTAAGGTGGACCACTCAGGTGCATTCTAAGGATGAAGCTCTCGTGCGCGTTTGAGAAAAGATTTTTTGTAGTATAGTTGGTTTAAACCTTTTTATTTGTCAATTCATCAATGTTAAAACCTTCCTAATTTAACCAACCTACTATCTTCCCGGTCTATTATTGTAGTACAGTTGATTTATTAAAAGCTTTTATTACATTTTAATTCCTTTTATTTAAGTTGGTTTAAAGTTTTTTTTAAACCAATTGCACCTTTTAGTTCCCCTTAACAACTCCTAATTATGAGCGTGTTAACTGATTATGTCGTGCAAGTGCACAGGTTGAGCACTAGTACTTGTATAAAACATATATTTTTAATTGAGTATATAAATAATTGATATATAAATATGTATAATAATTATAAGTATTCATCATATATTTATTTCAGTGTATAAATAAAAAACATGCCTACATGAATAATAATTATTAGTAATTATTACATATTTATAAATTTATATAGTAATTATTATTTATTATTATACATTTAGTTTTATTTACAATTATTATATTTTTATTATTTTTGTTTTCTATTCTTATTTATCTTTATGTTTAATGTTTTATATTTATTATTAACGATTCAAGTTTATTATACATTTAACTTTTATTATGGTTATTATATATATACTAATTATTAATTATTATTATTATATATTAAGTTTTTATTTTACATTTCTGGGTTAAATTTGATTTTTGATTTTTGATTTTTGATTTTCTAATTGCTTTAGAGCAGGGCCGCTTCACTATTTTTTCTTGGGGACCCGTCTGGTTGGTGCCGATTTTTTTCCCGATTAAGGATGACTGTGGAACGCAGGCCACATATCCCAAGCCCTATACAGATAACATGCCCTTACTCTCTGAGCGTCCCAATAAATGGTATTCTGGTCGAAGCCTTCTCCACACTCATTTTCTTCACCCCAATAATGGGCATTCAAGTTCCTTCATTCTCTTCCCTCCTTGCCTTTCTGCTCTTCTTCTTTGTGTTGGCCAAATTACTGAAATCCATCACCAATAAATCCGCTCCCAGGTTGCCTCCAGGACCACCCAAGCTGCCCCTCCTCGGAAACCTCCATCAACTTCTGGGGAGATTGCCCCATCGTTCTTTAAGAGATTTGGCCCTGAAATATGGACCAGTGATGCATCTGCAGCTGGGCGAGGTTTCCACTGTAGTTGTTTCTTCCTCCCAAGCTGCCATGGAAGCGCTTAAACACCACGACTCCAACTTTGCAGATCGGCCTCGCCTTGTCGCTGCTGATCTGCTCACTTATGGGTATGCCGAGGTATCTAATTTCATCACGATGATTTCAACGATAGCTAAAACTTCGTCTTCGTTTAATTTTAGCCGAAATGTTTTTTCTTTGAATTATGGCGTTACAGCAAGAATAGCTTTCGGAAAAAAAAATCAAGGATCAAGAAACATATATATCGGTTATGAGGGAGACTTTCCAATACCTGATTGGTTTCAATGTGGCTGATTTATATCCTTCAATGAAATGGTTCCATCATATTAATGGCGTGATGTCAAAGATTGGAAGGTTGCACCGTGCGGGAGATGTGATCTTAGAAAACATTGTTTCGGAACACAAACAACTTATAACTGCTAAGAGCAATGATGGGGTACCAGATATTGTTGATGCCCTTCTTGAAGTTCAACAACAGGACGTGGAGTTGAAATTAAGCGACGACAACATCAAGGCAACAACATCAATGTAAGTTATACTCTTGTAGTTGTGTTCTCGGTCCAGCTATCATTTCCTCATATACCCCGAATCGTTCTTTTACAGGACATCTTTAGTGCAGGGAGCGATACATTGTCCACGACAATAGAATGGGCAATGTCGGAATTGGTACTAAATCCTAGCGTGATGGAAAGATCCCAGAAAGAGGTGAGAGGGGTTTTTGAAGGGAAGAGAAATGCAGAGGAGGCAGGGCTTCATGAACTAAAATATTTGAAATCTGTAATCAAAGAGACCTTGAGGCTACACCCACCAGCTCCTCTACTAGTTCCAAGAGAATGCAGAGAGAGATGTGAGATCAATGGGTATGAGATTCCCTCAAAGACAAGGCTGATTGTGAATGCATGGGCAATCGGGCATGACCCCAAGTGTTGGAAAAAAGCTGAGAAGTTTGAGCCACCTCGTTTTTTGGATAGTCACATAGATTACAAGGGAACCCATTTTGAGTTGATACCATTTGGGGCGGGGAGGAGGATGTGTCCCGGGATTGGGTTTGCCATGGCCAGCATGGAGTTGTTGTTGGCGCAGCTGTTGTTTCATTTTGACTGGCAGCTCCCTAACGGAAAGAAACCGGATGAACTAGATATGACTGAGAGTTTCGGCCTAACTGTTAAAAGAAGAGAGGAACTCTATTTAGTTCCCATACTCCATCAACTTGACTAACCTATATGAATGAATGAAGTTTATGGTGGTGAAAGTTGTAAGGCTCCACCATGTATGTTGTGTTCAAGGTAATGTTAGGTTTTGAATGACCAAATTTTGTTTTCGCATTCTTGTGTGAGTAAAGTCACCATGCTATATTTATATGATGTGACTGAAGCTCTTATAATAATTATAGAGTAATCAAATGAGGACTACTTTGATGAAAAAGGTTAATCTAGTTCTAGTTGGTAAACTTGTTTTCTTATAATCAATGTTCACTATTAACGTGTTAATTTTACAATGCCATGTTTGATTATACTACAATTCAAATGTCATTTTAATTTTATGATGTTTGGTGTATGTGCATGGGTTGCATGGTTCTGCGTATGTGCCTTTTTTTAATTCATATTGATTTATCTCATTTAACTTGCAGTATATTGTGTATTCGGTTTTCCTTAGTGACATAAAACTGGAGCATTGATTCTTTTGATCAAACGACGACGATGGCCCTCGACGGTGTTTCTTCACTGCGATGTTGATCCTTGTTTTTGTCTCCTCCAATACGGTGCTCCTATGTGTCATCACCAACCATCATTTTCGGTTATTCAAACCATCGTGGTCATCTGGGTCGTCCACACGTACTTCATCCGATGGGTTCTGCGCACGCCGCTTAACGCTCTTTGACACGCAATTACTACACTGCTCGTCTTCCTCTGCGGGGTATGCTGGTTTGGCTCATTCTGTTCATTCGGAGAAGTTCACCGAGAGCTCTGTGGAGAAAAGAAAGCCATCCGATTTTCTAGAGATCTCGAAGAATAGAGGAAGTCGAGGTTCCCACTCTTGCTTGTGGTTTCCTAGTGCTCGGAGTTTTGGTCTTCTAGAACTAGAGATCTCGTCTTGTGGAGATTCAGTGAAGATTCTGATGGGGAACTTGACCGGGACGGTCCTTACGCGCACGACATGGACGCTGTTGGGTTCACATATTCTTTGTACCCAGATTTCGGTAAAGAAATTTGGCTCTGTAAGCGATTCATTTCTTTATATTTCAACCCATTGTTGTATCATTTCATGTTGGGTGTGTGTGTGAGCCCATCTAGGAGTGGACAATGCTAACTCCACGTGACAGTGTTCATCACAACCACCTAGTTTAGTTGGGCCAACCTCCTTGGATAGCTTCTTTGGTCATTTTCATTCATGCACAGAGTCTGTAATTGTTTTTCTCATTTCTGTTTTGTTAATAATAACCTCTCGCCTAATGGTGTTCTCGTCGTGCACGTAGGATCCTAAGGATTTGAAGCACGTTACAACTATGTGTTCTTTCTTACTTTATTTTGTCACGACCCATCCCCCAGGGCCCGTACCGTGACTACCCCAAGCCTGCCTTCCATAGGCCAGGGGCTGACGACTAGCACGAATAGACATATTCCAAAAAGGGAAGACATTTTCCTTTAAACCTGTACACACGCACACAACACAAACTGCGGAAAGGTTAACAATAAGTAAACCACAACTGTCACAAGACAACTACAGAAAGTACAATACAACTGAAAAAGAGACGGGGCCAGAATGAAAGCCCAAATCCACTATTAAAGTACAACTGTCAAGGTCCGTCTGCTCAAGCCCTACCTGGAGGGTAGGTGGAGGATAACTGTCAGTACCCATAGAAGTACGTCTCGTTCGTCCGTCTCACTGGGCACCACCTAGTCTTGGACCACCAAGGTTTCTGTCAAAGCATCAATCACCTACATGAGACACGACACGTGCATGCGAGGCCCATGTAGGGGTGAGTAACATAATACTCACTAGGGACTCCAAACCAAAAAAGGAAAGACCACAAAGCAGGACCACACAATAAGAACCACACAACAAAGACATCTCACACCAGGTATAACTCAAAGTATAGGAAGTTGAATTATCAGTCGTAAAGCTGAACATTTGTACTGCTAAGGGATTCATCATCTGGGCCCGCTCATCACATGGGCTAGCTGGATTACAAAGACCCGCTCGTCTCTGGGGCCAGTTGGATCACTAAGACCCGCTCGTCTCCGGGCCAGCTGGATCACTAAGAATCGCTCTTCTCTTGGCCAACTGAATCACCAAGACCCACTCCTCTTGTGGATAACTGGATCACTAAGACCCGCTCTTCATATCCTTCGCGTCACTACCAGTCGTATGATTCCTGCTCGTAGCGCGCTTGATTTTGGAAGAATCTACTCCTCAAGCCCTTAGTTGCATCTAAACAACTACCACAAAAACTCACTTAGATTATGCCCAAAGGACCGTCTCATCGCAAGGGTCCTAGCGCCGCAGATGGCGTGTCAATCGAACACGCGATCTGAAAGATATTGACGTTTTAGTAAACATGGGCCAGTTGTGTCTGAGCCTGGTCCGACCTGGTCGGACCGACCCGACCAACCCAGCCCGAGGGTCCCACATGACCAGACCCGGTTCAGACGACCCGACCCGATTCGGTTGGGTATGGGCCGACCCGGTCCGGCCCAGGCCAATTGGGCCTTGCTGGACCTAGCCCAGTTCGGCCGTGGGTCTAGCCCGCCGGGTCGCCAACGACCCAGTTTCATACGGTCTAACCCACAACTGGCAGGTCGGTTCTTTCCCAGCCTTGGCCGCCCAGTGGCTTGGTTCACGCCACCGACCCAGCCCGCATGGTGGGCCTGTCCTCCCTCTGCCCGAACGCTTGTTGGGATTCTGGTTTGCACCGCACGGGGCCGGCTGCGTCCCCTCTGCACGCGGTCTCGTGGGGATCGCGTGCCAGCCGCTTGTCGCGGCCCGCCAGCGCGGGCCGCTCTTCCAACATGGCGCCCGAGCAGCACCGGTCCGCTCACACAGACCAGTTTCACCCCATGGCTTGCCACGGGTTCGGCTTGCTATCACGACCTGCAGACCATAGCTCCGCACTGCATGCACCTCCGACGCGGCCGGGTGGCCGCGTCCGCTTGCTGCCAACTCCTGTCACCGCCGCAACCTTATGTCGCGGTCTCTCACCGGTGTCGCGGCCCGCCTGGTCGCGACCCTTCTGCCTGGTGCTTCTACAGCCGATGTGCCGCCGTCCGTTATGCCACGAAGAACGGGGGGGGGGGGGGGAGATGGAGGGGATCATAGAGAACACCGAAATGAACAATCGACTTTTGTTCGTGTTGGTCTGGAATTGTTCGTATTAGCGAGATCACGATGTATAAATTATAAATCACTAAGATTTAATCCCGATATCATCCCGCAATTATATTCACTAACCCCGCAAGGAAAATCCATCTGCAGAGCAACTTGTTAGAGAGTTGATCCACGTTATTTGTTTAGAGGGGGAGAACAGGGAAAACCAATTCACTAAGAATTTAAACCCCTACCCGGTGGGAGTTCGATCACAGGAAGAATCTGTCGTTGAAGGCGATCCATCTGCGAAGGTCCTCGATCCGTCGTCGAGGGAGGGATCTCTCGAAGAGGAGGGGGAGTGCTCAAGTCGTTGGCGATCATCATTCGTCGTTCGTCAATGACGATCCTTCAGAGATTCTGAGTGTTTCTCCCAACGTGTCAATGACGCACCCCCTGGTAAAATCATTAAAGGAGCAAATGCTTTTCCGTTACCGTTGCGTTGCAGTGCCGTTATGCTGGTTCATTTATGAAATAGCCATTCAGTTTCATTACGTTACAATGCCGTTTCACTGCAACAATTTCAAAAGTTCAAAATAAAAATTAAATAATCATGTTTATTTTATTTTAATTTTTCTTAAAAAGTATGAAAAGTATCTTTCACCCTCGACCCTCACCGGTCGAGGTTATGCTCCGCCTAATAGAAACACGCCCTCATGAGCTCAACGGTACTCTCAGATTTCCAATCCGAGTAACCATTTGAGAGTTATAAGGATTTACAAATAAAATAATTATTACTTAATTATTTTATTTACGACCAAAATCTAACTTCTACTGTTGGCCCACGCCGGCCAATGTTAGGCCCTTTCTAGGAGAATCCCGACACTCTAAGTTCAACGGTGTCCTCATATTTTTGATCCGACCACCGGTTTAAAAGTTAGAAAAACCCTATCGTACGATTATTTAATGAACTTCAAAAATAGTTCAAAAATACATTCCGACAACTCTGGGCCTCGGAATTACGTGTCGTTTCAGAGTCTGGTCTTGAAAAAAAAATCTATTAATTTTTTTACATATAATTCTAGGATATTACATTACTCCCCCTTTAGGGCTTTACATCCTCGTAAGCCAAAATGAAGGCTAATCAAACAAATGGGGGTACCAAACACGAATATGAGCCTCTTGCTCCCACGTGCTCTCTTGAAGATTCAGGTGCTGCCAACAAACACACACCAGAGGAATCAACCATCCACGAAGGATCCTCTCATGTCGATCCTCTATCTCCACCGGGTACTCTGTAGAGGTCGCCCCATTGTCAATCTCCAGCTCGTCGTGGCCAATGATGTGAGAAGGGTCGTGCACGTATCTCCTCAGTTGGGATACATGGAAGATATCGTGCACCCTCTCTAACTGTGGTAGTAGAGCCAAGCAGTATGTCACCTCGCCCACTTTACACAATATCAGGAAAGGTCCGATGAACCTCAAAGATAACTTGTCGCCCCGAACAAATCTATGTATCCCTCGTTGAGGAGAGACTAGTAAGAATATGTGGTCCCCTCCTCAAACTCCGAGGGTCTCTGTCGCCTATCAATATAGAACTTCTATCGGTTATGTATAGTCTTCATCTGCTCTCGTATGAACTGAACCTTCTCAGTGGTAGTCTGTACTCTCTTTGGACCCATGAGTGTTGACTCCCCTGAGTCTTTCCAGCATAATGTTGACCTGCATGGTCGTCCGTACAGTGCCTTGAACGGTGTCATATCGATGGTGGAGTGGTAGCAGTTGTTGTACGAAAACTCTACTAGTGGTAGGTGGTCCTCCCAGCTGCGACCAAAATCAAGGACACAAGTTCAAATCATGTCCTCCAAGGTATGTATGGTCCGCTCTGTCTGACCATCAGTATGTGGGTGAAAGGTAGTGCCCAAGCGCAACTGAGTCCCAAAAGCCTCCTGCAATCCCTTCCACAATTGGGATGTAAAGCCTACATCACAATATGAGACTATCGTAGATGGGAATCAATGGAGTCGAACTATCTCCTACACATAGAGGCGTCCCAAACTCTTTACCGAACCCTTCTCTCGAATGGGTAGGAAGTGGTCTGACTTGATGAGTCGGTTTACGATCACCCAAATGGTATTGTACCCCTGAGACGTGTGTGGTAAGTTCATCACAAAGTCTATCGATATTTCATCCCACTTTCACTCTAGTACCTTGAGGGGTTGTGCCAAACCTGCTGGAACCTGGTGCTCAGCCTTCACTTGCTGACAAGTGAGGTATCTCGAGATAAACTCTGCTACTTCCTTCTTCATCCCCGACCACTAGTACTGACATCGAAGGTCCTGGTACATCTTCACCACACATGGATGTACCGCCAAAGTAGATGTATGGAACTCCCTCCACACATCCTCCCACAACGCCACTGGTACTACTGTGAGTCCTCTAAAAAGGATGATGTGCTCCCCACCTTTTGAATATCCAACAGGGGCATGCTCTGTGGACATCTGGGAACGTGTTGTCTCGCAGCTGGCATCTCTGAGTTGCGCCTCCCTGACTCATTGTAAGAGTGGAGGGGAAACTACCATTGACTGAAGATAAGATGCATCAACTCTATCCACAAAGGATATCTGAATCGAGGCCAACCACTCTGAAGCCCCATTCAGTAGATATGAACTCGATCTCTTGCTGAGCGCATCTTCCACCACGTTCCCCTTCCCAGGAGTATAGACTGTTTCAAATTCATAGTCCTGGAGGAACTCTATCCAACGTCGCTATCTCAGATTCAGATCCTTCTGAGAAAATATATACTTGTGACTCTTGTGGTCAGAGTAGACGATAAATCGTTCTCCCATAAGGTAGTGTCGCCACATCTTCAGTGCGAAGACTATTGCTACAAACTCAAGGTCATGAGTCTCATAGTTTTGCTCATGCGGTCTCAACTATCGTAATCCATAAACAATCACTACTTTCCCCTGTATCAGGACACAACCAAGCCTAGTTCTTGATGCATTGTAGTACACCACATAGTCGGTTCCCTTCTCTGGAAGCCTTAAGATAGGATCACTCGTCAAACTCTGCCTCAACTACTGAAAGCTCTACTGACATCCTTTTGTCCACACGAAGGGTTTTCCCTTCTTTGTTAATGCTATCATGGATTCTGCTACTATGGAGAAGTCGGGTACAAACCTCAGATAGTACCCAGCCAGCCCAAGAAAACTCCGCACCTCAGTAAAGCTCTTGGGTTGTTCCCAAGAAAGCACCGCCTCAATCTTTGCTGGATCCACCGCAACTCCAGCCTCTGAGGTGACATGTCATAGGAAGTGGACTTTTTGTATCCAGAACTCACACTTCGGGCGCTTACCATAAAGTCAGTGATCTCGGAGTGTGTCCAAAACCATCCTCAAGTGTATCACATGCTCCTCCTATGACGCCGAATACACTAAGATTTCATCAATGAAGACCACTACAAACCAGTCTAGGCACAACTAGAAGATCCTGCTCATGAGTCCCATGAACACAGATGGAGCATTTTTTATGCCAAACACCGTCACTAAGTAATCGTAGTGACCTCTGAAAGCCATCTTTGAGATGTCCTCATCTCACACACGAAGCTGGTGATAGTCTGATCTGAGGTCTATCTTTGAGAATCATCTCGCTCCCTTTAGCTGATCGAAGAGGTCATCAATCCTTGGTAGAGGATACTTGTTCTACACAGTCACCTGGTTTAGGTTTCAGAAGTCCACACATAACCTCAAGCTTCCATCTGCCTTTTTGGTAAACAACACTAGGGCTGCCCATGGTGAAAACCTTAGCCTTACGAAACCCTTCCTTTCAAAGTCCTCCAATTGTACCCTCAGCTCCCAGAGCTCTACGAGAGCCATCCTATATGCAGGTGTAGATATCAGTGCTGTCCTGGGGTAGAAATCAATACAGGTGTCTACCTATCTATGAGGAGGTAGTCTTGTAACATCCTCTAGAAAGATGTCCTCATACTCATCCACCACTACAAGAAACTATGAACTTGTCTCATCCACTGCACCGAGGGTTATGCTAGCCAACTGATGAGTGATCAGCTGCACCCTCCTATGGGCGAATCCATCCTGCACTACTCTATTTTTCTTCTCACTGATAAAGGGATTTTTTTTCCCATCTCTGCGAACACACCGCTCTGTGTGCTTACAACAGTCGATATGAGCATGGATTGTTGATAACCAGTCCATACCTAAGATGACGTTATAAGGCCTCGACACTGCTACTAGGAGATCACAGCCAAAACTCTTGCCTTCAAGAGTATGCTCACACTGCTGGCACCAGTGTGTAATCATCGAATCCCTTCCCATAGGAGTCTCTAATTGTAAGGATCGATCCAATGTCTCGATCAAAATCTTTGAGTTCTGAACAAGATCTGTGACAAGGAAGGAGTGACTGACACCTGTGTCTATAAGAACTACAACTAAGGTAGAGAAGACACAGAATGTACCTCTAATCATATCTGGAGCACTGTGGTCATAGGACTCTATCATCTGAAACTAGCCTCTCCCTTGTCCACTGGCTCCCGAAATCCGTGGTGGACCACCCGGGGTGGTGGTGGTAGCTCCTCAAACCTCCATCCACCGCCTGCCACTCTTCCCGCTCCCCTGCCACGTCCACCGCCCCATGGACCACCTCGCTCGAACCTCTGTCACTGCCTCGACGACCCTTCGACCATCCACTGATCTTCTGTGCGACGGTTCAGGTAGTTAGGAGCCATGTGTCCCTGCCCGCCGCACGAGTAGGACACCCTGTTCCTCTATTGAATCTCGCTTCCCCGGTGGCCTCATACCACTAACCCTTTGTCCTGGGGTCATCCTCTAGATGGTCTGGTCCTCTTGAACCTCTATGTCATCTTTCGGCTACCCACCAAGGATGATTCAGCTACCTGTCGCCTGGTGGTGGCTCCCACCGTCGGTGCTTGCTCTGCGAGGAAGCTCTCCACTAGTAGAGCTCGCTCCAGCACTCTATCCTGCATAGGGATGTTGAGGGAAATCATCGATGCCCTGATCTCCCGTCGGAGTCCCTTCTCAAAGGTTCAGACCCTGAAGAAAGGGTCCCACACCATATTCGTAGAGTAACGGGAGAGCTCTATGAACCTCACAGAGTACTCAACCACTGACATGTTACCCTACTGTAAGTGAAGCACCTCCTGTATGCGCACTAACTGTAAAGTCGCGAGGAAGAACTCCTCCCTGAAAAGTCGATCGATGTCAGACCAGGTGAGGGTCGCCTCCTTGTGAGTCTGGATGGTCAAACTCCACCATCTCCCCACCGGGCCCTGTAGAAGGTTCGCTACTAGAACCACCATCTAGTGAAGTGGCGTCCTCACTAAGTGGAAGACCCGTGTCACTGCCTCCAGCCAATTCTCAGCGACCTGAGGATCTGTCTCTCCCTTGAACCTAGGAGGTCTCTGTTGCTGGAACCCGTGTAAGGCACTGAGCCTACGTGTGTCCTCTATTGGTAATGCCGGTACTAACTTCTGACCAATGGATGATGGTATTGCGGGGACACTGCCCAAAGGTTCAATCTCGGACAATGATCCCTTTACTGAAGCCTCATTGCTCTGTGGACCATCCTCATGGTCACGCAGTAGAATCCTAACTGGCTGTCTCTGTGGGGGCATCCTAAAAGAGAACAAAGATGGACCATAGTTAACAAATTATACCTGGTGAGATGACTATGACTCAAAAAGATCACAAGAAAACACTTAAAGACGCATGCAACCCGTGTTTTCATCTAATGAGTCAAAAAATAGAATTCAGGTTCCTAGTGTATGGATACGTTGGCTGCTGCACCAACATTGGACTCCCTAGCCTGAAATCTAATCCCAAAACACTTAACACTATTTCCCCATCAAAATTTACAGACTCTTTGTTCTTCTAGTAGAATCGACCTTCTTTGATACCACTTTGTCATGACCCGTTCCCTAGGGCCCGTGTCGTGACTACCCCAAGCTCGCCTTCCATAGGCCAGGGGCTGGTGACTAGCACTGAATAGTCATATCCCAAAAAGAGAAGGCATTTTACTTTAAACCTATACACACTCACACAACACAAACTATGGAAAGAAAAACACCAAGTAAACCACAAATGTCACAATACAACTACTGAAAGGATAGTACAACTGAAAAGTACAAGGGGCCATAATACAAGCCCAAATACACAAGAAATGTACAGATTCCAAGGTCCATCTGCTAATGCCCTACCTGGAGGGTAGGTAGAGGATAACTGTCAGTAGCCGTAGAAGTGCGCCCCGTTCGTCCGTCTCACTGGGCACCACCTGATCCTGGACGACCAAGGTCTCTGTCAAAGCGTCAATCACCTGCCCAAGACACGACACGTGCAGGTGAGGCCCGTGCAGGGATGAGTAACACAATAATCAGTAGGGAACCCAAACCACAAAGGAAAGACCCCAATGCAGGACCACACAACAAGAACCACACAACAAAGACAACTCAAACCAGGTATAACTCAAAGTACAGGAAGTAGAATTATCAGTCGTAAAGCTGAACATTCCTACTGCTGAGAGATTCATCATCTGGGCCCGCTCATCACCTAGGCCAGCTAGATCACTGAGACCCGCTCGTCTCTAGGGCCAGTTGGATCACTTAGACCCTCTCATCTCTGGGCCAACTGGATCACTAAGACCCGCTCCTCTCTGGGTGAGCTGGATCACTAAGACCCGCTCGTCTCTGGGCCAGCTGGATCACTAAGACCCGTTCATCTATGGGATAACTGGATCACTAAGACCCGCTCGTCTCTGGGCCAAATGGATCAATAAGACCTGCTCCTCTCTAAGACAAATGGATCACTAAGACCCGCTCTTCTCTTGGAGACATAGATCACTAAGACCTGCTCTTCTCATGGCCAGCTTGATCACTAAGACCCGCTCTTCATATCCTTGGTGTCACTGCCAGCCGTAGGATTCTTGCTAGTAGCACACTTGATTTTGGTAGAATCTACTCCTCAAGCCCTCAGTCGCTTCTCAACTGCCACAAAAACATACTTAGAGTATGCCCAAAGGACCGCCTCGTCGCAAGGATCCCAACTCCACAGACAATAAGACAACTGGATACCCAATCTGAAAGATATTGGCGTTTTAGTAAAGATGGGCCAGTTGTGTCCGGGCCCGGTCCGACCAGGTCGGACCGACCCAACCAACCCGGACCGGGGGTCCTGCATGACCCAACCCAGTTTGGACGACTCGACCTAGTTCAGACGAACCAACCCGATTCAGTTGGGTATGGGTTGACCCGGTTCGGCCCGACCGCTCGGCCAGGCCCATTGGGCCGTGGTGGACTCGACCCGGTTCAGCCGTGGGTCTAGCCTGCTGAGTTGCCCAATGACCCGGTTTAATCTGGGCCGGCCCGCAACAGGCAGGTCAGTTCTTTCCCATCCCGGGCTTCCCAACAGCTTGGTTTTTCCCATCGGCCTGGCCCGCATTGAATGACCGACTTTTCTCTATCCGAGGACGCCCAACGGCCTAGTTTGCGCTACCGACCTGGCCCACATGGCGGGCCGGTCCTCCCTCTGCCCGGACGCCTGCTGGGCATCCTGTTTTCAACGCACGCTGTCCTGCGGGGACCGCGTGCCAGCCGCCCACCGTGGGGATCATGTGCCAGTCGCCATCTGTGGCCCCCCTTCTACGTTGGTCAGCTCACGTGGACCAGTTTCCCCTGCGGCTCGTAGCTTTGTCATGGGTCCAGCTCGCCGCCACGGTATGCGGACCGCGGCTCTGCGCCATGTGCACCTCCGACGCGGCAGGGTGGTCACGTCCACCTGTCGCTAGCTGCTGGCCTCAATGCCAGTGGCTCCTGTCGCCACCGTGGGGCGCTTCCAGTGCATCACCTCCCACCTGCCGCCGCGACTGTGGTGCCGCCGCCGCGACCTTGTGTTGCGGTCTCTCTCTAGTGCCACAACCCACCTGGTTGTGACCCTTCCACCTGGTGCTTCTACAACTGATGCGCCGCCGTCCATTACGCCACGAAGAACGAGGAGAGAGAGATGGAGGGGATCACAAAGAACACTAAAATGAATAATCGTTCTTTGTTCGTGTTGGTATAGAATTGTTCGTGTTAGTGGGATCATGACATATAAATTATTTATCACTAATATTTAATCTCAATATCATCCCGTAATTATATTCCCCAACCCCGCAAGGAAAATCCATCCGTAGATCAACTTGTTAGAGAGTTGATCCGCATTCTTTGTTTAGAGGGTGAAAATGGGGAAAACCAATTTACTAAGAATTTTAACCCCTACCTAGTGGGAGTTTGATCGCAGGAAGAATTCGTTGCTGAAGGTGATCCATCTGCAAATGTCCTCGATCCGTCGTCGAGGGAGGGAACTCTCAAAGAGGAGGGGGAGTGCTGAAGTCGTTGGCGATCGTCGTTCATCCACAACGATCCTTCAGAGATTCAGAGTGTTTCTCCCAACGTGTCAATGACGCACCCCCCGATTAAATCATTAAAGGAGGAAACACTTTTCTGTTACCATTGCATTGTAGTGCCATTACGCTGTTTCATTAATGAAACAAAATTTCAGTTTCGTTGCGTTACACCACCGTTTCGCTGCAACAATTTCGAAAGTTCAGAATAAAAATAAAATAATCAAGTTTATTTTATTTTAATTTTTCTTAAAAATTCTGAAAAGTATCTTTCACCATCGACCCGCGCTGGCTGAGGTTAAGCTCCGCCTAAGGGAAACACCCCCTCATGAGCTCAACTGTACTCTCAGATTTCCAATCATAGTTACCGTTTAGGATTTATAAGGACTTGAAAATAAAATAATTGTTAATTATTTTATTTACGGACAAAAACTAACTTCCATTGTTGCCCGTGCCAGCTAATGTTAGGCCCTTTCTATGAGAATCTTTATGCTCTGAGTTCAACGGTACCCTCAAATTTTTGATCCCAACACCGGTTTATAAGTTAGAAAAACCCGCCTGCTCAATTATTTAATGAACCATAAAAATAGTTCAAAAATACGTTCCAACCACTCAGGGCCTTGGAATTACATCCCATCTCAGAGCTTGGTCTCGAAACAAAATAACATTAAAAAAACATTTACATGGAATTCCCGGGTATTACATCTTCTCTATTCTAATCACGATCATTTACACCAATATGTTAACTCCTTTTTCATAAGTAAAATGATTTCTCTAAATCACTTCCTAACCACATAAACGCCCCGGTGGATCTTGGCTATTGAATAGGGACAACTGCATCAACACGACACCTAACAATTAGTATCAGAGCCTTTCTAAAGTGTTTATAATTGGATCCATGAAGTTTGAAATAGTTTTATTTGATGGTGAAAACGATTTTAGTCTGTGGAGAATTAAGTCGAATGATCTCTTAGACCAAAATGAGCTAATTGATGCTCTCGATGGCTCTAAGAAAAAGGTGACCACTCCATCCCCTGATGGACATACCATTATTGCTTTTATTGATGTTTGTGATTTTGTTCTTAGGAAAGCTGGTAGCCTCATTTTGTTGTCTTTATGGGATAATGTTCTTAGGGAAGTAGCCTTTGAGTCATCTGCCGCTGGTATTTGGTCCAAGGTAGAAGCCCTATACATGTATGTCTTTAGTTGGAAGGTTGTATGAAAAAATGAGGCTTTATACCTTTAAATTCTGCCCTAGAACTATTGTCAGGTAACATCTTGATGATTTTAATAGAATTTGGTTATACCTGTCCAACATAGATGTTGAAATAGGGGATGAGGACCAATAAATAATTCTTTTAACTTCATTGGATGAATCATATACATCGGTAAAATATTCGATGATGTATGGTAGAGACTCTTTAACTCTAAAAGAAGTTATGTCTGATTTTTTAGCTAAAAAAATCCAAAAGAAAGACACTGTTAGGAATAAAGTTGAGGGTTTAAATATTAGAGGCAGAAGTGAGAAGAGACACAAGTGACAAGAGATGAGTTAATCAAGAAAACATAGGTCTAAATCTCTGAATAGAGATTCTATGACTAAAGTGTTGAAATGTTTTCATTATAAACAACCTGGCCACATGAAACATAACTATCCAAATAGAAAGAATGTATATAATGAAAATAATAGTGACCATTCATTGTTAATTGAACAAGACATTGACACGACTAGTGTGTTAAATGTTAGTGATTGTCCTGCCATTGAGGAATGGATCTTGGATTCAGTATGCTCAATATATATGTGTTCGAATAGGGATTCTTTCACTGAATTGAGAGAAATTGAATCGGGTAGTGTCTACTTAGGGACTAACAAGAGTTGTCACATTATGGGCATAAGTTTTGTTTCTTTAGAAATTCACAATGGGCCAGTTAAAAGTATAACACCCCTAGATTTTATGGTATGTATCCTCTTAAATAAATTCAATTAATTCGATATCTTATGTTTCACACAACACCAAGCTTAAATAAATAATGATATACTATTAAATATTAACATGACCATTAAAATAATAATGCGACCATTAAGAATAACAATATGACCATTGAGAATAGTAATCCGACTAATTGAATAGTAACACCACCTATGAAATTATAAATAAAATTTAGACATCTTATAAATGTAAATACGATATAATTATATCATAGTTTAAGTAAATAAATGTTTTAAAAATGATAAATTAATTATCGGTATTTTTGTGAAACATAAATGTTTATTTACAATTTTATAATTAATATAATAATTTAAAAGTGAATTTATTTTCATAAAATTGATTAATAAATTAGTATTTTTTTGTCTTATTATTATAAGATAATTTTATGAGACCTTAATTTTTTTTCAAATTGTCCTAAAATCAGTTATAATTTTAAAATCAATATTATTTGAATAAATTGTGATTTTAATTAAAAATTAAATTTCTCATATTTATAAAATTATTTTCATAAAATGGATTTTATTTTTCAATTCTACACATTGAAAAACGATTAGGTTGATTTTTTTGGTATTTTTCTAAAATAATTGAATATTTAGTGAATAGTGAAATACATTAATTTTTTTATTTAACATTTTAGCCAAATACATGAATTATTAAGTCATGGATGATATATGGATGAGGTAAGAACCCATTGGTTTGAACTCAAATTCACTAATTACTTTATTTTGTCATAAGAATCATCACTATTGGCAGTCTTGAGCCAAAATAATAAACAAATGAATAAAATAATCAAAAAACACCCATCACCTCCACTATAAACACCACATCTCACCACCCCTTATTCTCAAAACACTAAAACCTTGATGTTTTTACAATTTATTCCCAATACTCTTACCAAGATTCTTCCCCATATCCAGGATCCTTTGGTCTCAACAAAAGGTCAAAACCAATTTCTCTAAGAAGGTTTTCAAGGAGAAGAATTGAAGAAGTATAATCCTCTTTCGCTTTCTTTTATTTTCCTTTTCAATTTATTTTCTTTTCTTATATTCTCCTCACCTAACCTTATCCATGTGGCATGATAATTCCAATATATTTTATATACTTAAATTCTATCATGTTAATTGAAGATCTATCATCAAAATCCTTCCTCTCTCTCTATTCTAAAAATGAAAACACCCCCCATGATGTGTCAATTTTTCGACATCGTGGATGATGCGTTTTCATTTTACTTTAAATCCTTCAAGGATGGTAATAATAACACTATAATGGTTGAAACAAATTGTAAATTGAATGTTATAGACTTTTTATTTTTTGGAACTAACATATATACATAATATTAAATAATAAAACAAAACTAGTTTGTGATGATAAAAAAACTGCCAAAATAATCAAAACGATTATTACTAACGTCTTATTTAATGATTCATCCACATACCATATAAAAAAATGATATATATGACCATTTAGTCTTCTAGATGTTCATTAATAACATATTATTTCAATTCTGGATAATTATTCCCATTTTACATGATCTTCCATACATGTATACAAGTGAACCAATAATGAAAACCAAGGAAACGAACACCCCAAAATGACAAAATTGAATCTTATAACTCATAAAAAAGGGAATAAATGAACTTAATAAAATTATAGTAAATCAAATATATGTTGAATAGGTTATGAATTAAATTATTAATGAATCTAATTTCATTATCCAAGACATTAACTGCAAGTATAGAACACTTTCAGACATAAGGTAAATGATCCTCCTCAAACCTCCATTTTTCATTCAGGTTATGATTTCTTTCTCTTTACCCCAATGTAATTCTTAATTATTCTTTATTTAATCATCCTAAATTCTGTGTGTATGTTCCAAACATATGTTCCAAACATATGAACCTAGCTCAATTCTTCTTTATTTTATGGGGAAATACATGTTTTATAAGGATCCATTTTCAATTCCTCTCGATAAGCAAGTCCAATTAAAGGGAACTTCCCAATTTATTACCCACTTTAAAGTACCATCCATATTATATTTTAAGATACCAATATTTTTATAAAATCACTCATTTTATCATGAAAAAATATCTTTGTTCTCTTCTGGTTTTATACAAATAATTATGATCTTTTATGTTTTAAAGTCTTTTTATTATTTTCTCTTAAACCACACTAAAGAGGATCATTTCTAAAGCCTGTTAAATAGTTTTTTACATGTTTTCACTTAAGTTGGACTTCATTTATCATTTATATATGCTTATTTTCCCTTATGAATGTCCAAGTATGATTTAAATCCATTATTTCATGGACACCATTATGATATTCCCTTTTGTTATGCCTTATTCGCTACTTATTCCTTGTGTTTGATGTATGTATACTTACCTTTCATTTATGATCATCATTAATTAAAGATTTAATTAAATATCCATATTTATTGTATCATGGATATTATTATTACCATATCCATGTACCATTTATACATATAGTGTTTTCTTTGAATGTTGTTTTAATTGTGGAAATATTGATGAATATATATCCTCTAATATATACGAATATTTTGATATGTAATATTATTAAAAATTTGAATCTATGTATGTATAATTATTTGGACTTGCAGTGAAGGTTGGGGACCTCTATAGCCCCTCGATGCATCCATAGGTCTCATGAGACAAAACAATTGGAGAAAAACCCATCGTGTTTGTTTCCAAAAAGAATTAGAGGAGTTTCTACCCATAGACTTAAAGTGTCTTGATGATATAATGGTTCATGTGATAAATACATGACATCCAATTATTAAGAATTTTCTTGATTAAGTATTCAGTTATTATTTGAGATATTCACTATGACAAAATTTATGGATCCATTTACATTCCCATTTTATTGATGGTATTTGTTTTTAGTTATTTACCTTGCCATGATGTTTATGCCTTATTGTCCTATTATTGATTTGTGTAACCCTTACAGAGCGTTTGATCTCACCCTTTCATTTTTTTCCTTCCTCTGGTTCTTAAGATGAAATCTTTAAATAAGTGTCAAGGAAGCATTTTATTTTCCTTTATTATGTTCTATGTTTAATTACCAATGTAATAAGGGTACCATATATGTATCTAGTTCTTCAATACTACTTAACTGATAAATCCTTGGTGATGTGATCCCTTTTATCCATTCCATTGTAATAAAACAACCACTGACTCTGGGCTATTGAGGTTGGGGTTGTTACAGTTGGTATTAGAGGAATTTTAGTAGAAACCTTGGGAACTACATATTAGGTAAACATGAGAATTATAATAATCCATTATAATGATTTTTTGTCTCAATACTCATGATGATTTTGAACTAACTTAGTGAGTGTCATTATTTAGTGATGACGCCTAATGGAAGGAAGGGAATCAATACCCATGGAAAATGCAGGGATTTCCCCATTGAGCAAGTCAACACAATTAGTGTTGTAGATAAGCATATCATGACCTTATTAGGAAAACTTACTCATGTTATTACGAATTACCATACTACACCTATGTTGGATTATTTCATGTGGTAGAAGCCCCCATATTTTAGTGGGACTACTAATCCAGTTGTACCAGAGTAATAGATAAAGTCTATTGAAAAGATATTTTTGGAATTGGGATGCAATGAAAAAGAAAAGCTAGTACTGGAAATATATTTTCTAAATGAAGATGCTGATCAATGGTGGTCATTGATTCAAAATACTAAGAAGGAAGATGAAATCGAAGACATGAAATGAAGAACTTTTTACAAAAAAATTATTCAACAAATACTTCCCTCTTGCGCAACAAACTTAAATGAAAAGAAAATTTCTTAGCTTAAAGTAAAGGGTAGAAGAGAGTTTTTCATAGTATAAGGATACCTTCACAATACTATCTAGGTATGCTATAGATTGCAAATATGATTCTGAAGAAAAGATTGATCATTTATTTGAAGGTCTTAATCCAAGTCTCTAAATGGAACCGACTTCTCAAACATTTTCATCATATGATGAAATAATATTAAATGCTATCAAAACAGAGAGGTAATTTTCTAGATCCTATATGTTCAAGGGAAATAAATAGAATTATATGTATTCTAATATCCATGGAAGAGGTGAATCATCAAAGAAGAAGAGGGAATGAAGAAATTTCTATTATACAGAAATTGTGGAAAGAATCATCCTAGTAAATGATTGAATGGAATGAGTGTTTGATATAAGTGTGGATAAAAGGTTCATCGTGCTAATGACTGCAAGGGGAAGAAACAAATCAATGATGTTCAATGTTTCAACTGTAATGAAATGGGGTATTATTCAAACCAATTTCCCAAGTTTCAAGGGAATTTACCACATAAGAGGTGAAGGGGAGATGACCAAGATTATGCGATCCCTACAACTGAAGTATAAGTACCCAATGATGTGGCAGTAAGTACATTAATATAATCATCAAATCTATCCAATGATTTATTTGATTTTGGATCATATCAATATTTTATATCTGCCTAGTTTTCTAATAAAATTAGACATTTACCTTTTGATTTTACAAGGGGGTTATCAATGAAAACTCATAAGGGAAGTCTTATTATAACAAAAATGCATTGGTCAGTCCCATTTATAAAAAATAAATTTTGTTTAGTTGCTAAAATTATCATTATACCCATGGTGAAATTTGATATAATCCTCAGTATAGACCATGTTTCAAAATATGATGCAATAATTTATTGCAAGAAGAATGAAATTACGATTTATGATGAAGATGTAGAATCCCTTATCTTTAGAGCAGAAACTTCATCATATAATTCTTATCTAGATCCACCCCCATTAGCTCTAATGAACTAAATTCTTGGGGGTGGAAGAGAAAAAACATCTTGGGATGAGGGAAGTAATATTCAAATTGAGGATGTACTAATTGTGGTGGGATACATTGACATATTTTCTGAAGAATTACCCAAAATCCCCCTGGAGTGTGAAGTTGAACTTACTATTGATTTAATACATGATGCAAGATCAGTATCAAAAAATCCTTCTCGAATGGACATTGTGGAATTAGTGGAGCTGAAGAAACAATCGAAGGATTTGAGTAAAAGGGATTTATTCACCCTAGTGTTTCTCCACGGGGAGCCCATTTCTTCTTTGATAAGAAGAAAAATGGATCCTTAAGGATGCTCATTGACTGTAGAGAAATCAATGCTATTAAAATAAATAAAAATTATCCTTTTTTCCTCGTATTGATGATTTATTTTATCAACATCACGAAGCTCGATATTTTTAAAATATTGAACTTCATTCTAGATATCATCAATTGTGTGTAAAGAAGGAAGATATTCCAAAGACATAATTTCGAACCAGGTGTGAACATTACGAGTTTACAATAATGATATTTGGGCTTACTAATTCACCCTATATTTTAATGGATCTAATGAACATAGTATTCAAGTAATATCTTGATAATTTTTTTGTGGTATTTATTGATGATATCTTTGTGTACTCTAAAATCTATGAGAACCATGAGAACCACTTGAAGATTGTTTTTAAGACTCTTAGAATAAAATAGCTATATAGAAAGTTTAGAAAGTGTGAATCCTAGCTTCAAACTATTTATTTTCTTTCCAAAATTATATCTATGGATGGAATCTCAATTTATCCTGCAAAGAAAAGTGAAATCCAATGATGGCCTTCACCAAAGAACATAACCAAGCTACATAATTTCATTGGATTAGTAGGTTACTAGTGGAATTTCATTCAAAATATTTCCCAATTGGTTAACCCGTTAACCAATATCACATGTAAATGGGTTAAGTTCATTTGTAGAAAATAATGTACATAATGTTTTTAATAGTTTAAGAGAATATTGATCAATACTCCAATTTTGACTCTTATAGTAAGAAATAATGGGATTGTGATATATAGTGATGCATCAAAGAAAGGACTGAGTTGTGTCCTTATGAAAAATGATAAAGTTATTGTATATGAATCAAGGTAGTTAAAGACACATAAAAAAATTTATCCAACTCATGATCTTGAGTTATCATCCATAATATCTGCTATGAAGATATGGTGACACTATATCTATGGTGAAAGATGTGATACATATAAAGATCACAAGAGTGTAAAATACATCTTTACATTGAAATAACTCAATATTAGGAAAATAAAATGTCTTGAGTTACTCAAATATTATGATTTCTCAAGACACTACCACCAAGAAAAGAAAATAAGGTATAAGAATCTTTAAGCAGGAAAGATCATGGACTTCTAACCCAAATGAGGATTGATAAAGATCCTATGTCCATGGATTTAGTAAATATGGATATGGTAATTCTTAAAGAATGTGAAGCATAATTCCTTTTTCAAATGATTGTGAAACCATATTTACTAGAGAATATAACAATTTATCAATATGAGGATGATAATTTTAAAAAGAAAATTAAAGCCGTTAAGGATGGAAGATTGGCATAATTCGTGTATGAGGATGAAGTTCTAAAATTTTGAAAGAGGTTATGTGTTCCATCAATACCGGTGCTAAAGAGGGAATTATTAGATGATGCTCATAGCTTAAATTTATCTATACACCCTGGTAGTAGCAAGATATATAGATATCCAAAGGAACATTTTTGGTGGGATAATATAAATCAGGAAATTGCTAACTATGTGTCAAGATGTCTAGTTTTTCAACAAATGAATATTGAGAGAAAGCATCCTAGAGGATTCATGAAACCTCTACCTATTCCTATGTGTATGTGGGATGACATTACGATGAAATTTTTCATAGAACTACCAAGGGAACCTAGAAGGAATGATTCAATATGGATTATTGTTGATATTCTTACAAAATTAGCACATTTTATTTCTATAATAGAATATTTACCTCTTGATATCCTATAAAGACTCTATATTAATGAATTTTTAAGACTTCATGGTACACCACTATTGATTGTGTCTAATCTAGATCCCCATATTACTTAAAAATTCTAAAAGAGTCTTCAGAAGCATTTGGATACTGAGCTTCATTTGAGTACTGCTTATCACCCTCAAACCAACATATAGTCTGAAAGGACTATTAAAAAACTAAAAGAAATGTTGAGATCATGCTCACTTGACTTTCAAGGTATGTGGGATCTGTGTTTACCTTTGGTAGAGTTTTCTTACAATAATAGTTTCCATTTTATTATTCAAATGGTTCCATATGAAGCATCATATGGAAAGATATGTTGTACTCCAACTTGTTTGGATGAAGTTGGTGAGAGGAAACTTATAGGGATAAAATATATTGAAGAGAAAATGACACAAATAAACACTATTTAGGCTCATATTAAAGCATATCAAAGTTGGAAAAGTGTCATGCTGACAACCGGATAAAGGACTTGGAATTTCAAGTGGGAGATAATGTATTTCTAAAAGTATATCCATGGAAGGGTTTCATAATATTTGGTAAAAAAGGGAAACATAGCCCCAGGTACATCGGACCATTTGAAATTCTATAATGATTTAGATCTATATCATACCCTTAAGAAATGCTACCAATTCTCTCCAAATTCATGATGTGTTCCACATATCATTGTAAAAAAATGTACATGCCCGACCCAACGCATGTACCCAACCATGAAAAAATTGAACCAGAACTGGATTTGAATTACTGCGAAGAGCCTATTAAGATTCCCAAAACAAGAGAGAGAGTATTGAGAAATCAGATGAATCGAATGGTAAAGTTTCATTGGAGGAACTATAAAATGGAAGAAACAACGTGGGAACTTAAGGATGTTCTAAAGAAGAACCAACCTCATCTGTTTAGAAGTAAATATTCATGAAACTTTTTCAAGGAATAAAATTCTGAAGGATGGAATAATATAAAACCCTAATATTCTATGGTACGTATATTATTAAATAAATTCAATTCATTCAATAACTTATGTTTCACATAACATTGTTCTTAAACAAACAATGATATACTATTAAAAATTAACATGACCATTGAAATAGAAATGTGACCGTTAGAAATAGTAATATGACCATTGGGAATAGTAATATTTTCAATAGAATAGTAACATCACATATGAAAGTATAAATAAAATTTATTCATCCTATAAATGTAAATTTGATATAATTATATCATAGTTTAAGTAAATAAATGTTTTAAAATGATAAATTAATTATTGGTATTTTTGTGAAACATAAATGTTTATTTAAAATTTTATAATTAATATAATGATTTATAAGATAATTAATTTCAATAAAATATATTCTTAAATTATTATTTTGTTGTATTATTATTACAATATAATTTTATGATACCTTAATTAATTTTTCAAAATGTTCTAAAATTAGTTATAATTTTAAAATCGATATTTTTATAATAAATGGTGATTTTAATTAAAAATTATTTTTCTCATAATTAGACAATTATTATCATAAAATGGAGTCCATTTTTTAATTCTATACCATTAAAAATGGTTAGGGTGAGTTTTTTTGATTTTTATGAAATATCTAAATTTTTAGTGAATAGTGAAATACAGTAATTTTTGGAATTTAACATTTTAGCCAAATACCAGAATTTTTGAGTCATGAATGATGTATGGATGAAGTAAAGACCCATTTTTAAGAATTAAAATGAATTAGTTACTATAAATAGTGAAAATAATCATCACTATTGATAGTCTTGTGCCAAAATAATAAACAAATGAATAAAATAATAAAAAAACACCTATCTCATCTACTATAAATACCACCACTCACCACCCCTTTTACTCACATCTCTAAAGCCTTGAATATTGTCCAATTTCTGATAAATCATATTCCCAAGACTCCTTCCCATGTCCAGAATATTTTGGTATCAACAAAAGACCAAAACCAATTTCCCTAAGGAGGCTCTTAAGGAGAAAAATTCATGAAGTAAAATCCTCTTTCGCTTTCTTTTATTTTCCATTTCAATTTATTCTCTCTTATTATATTCTCCTCAGCTTCCCTTATCCAAGTTAAATGATAACTAAAATATATTTTGTATACTATAATTATATAATTTTAATGTAAGATCCATCATCACACTCCTTACTCTCTCTCTTTTATTCTGAAAATGAAAACATAACCTGTGATGTGTCAATTCACCAACACCACAGATGATGTGTTTTTATTTTCCTTTTCTTCCCTCAAATATGGTCATAAAACCACTATAATGGTTGATACAGATTTTAAATTTTATTTTATAACCTTTTTATTGTTATGGAACTAACATATATACATAGTAATAAGATAATAAAACAAAACTAGTTTGTGGTGATCAAAAACCCGCCAAAATAATCTAAACAGTTATCACTAACGTCTTATATAATGATTAATAATAATTCCATATAAAAAATGATATATAAGAACATTTAATATTTTGGATGTCCATTAATAAAATATAATTTTAAATCTGGATAATTATTCCCATTTTACATGATCTTCCATACATGTATACAAGTGAACTAATCATGAAAACCAAGGAAACAAACACCCTCGAACAACAAAATTGAATCTTATAACTAAAAAAAGGAATAAATGAAATTAATAAAATTATAATAAATAAAATACATGTTTAAGAGGTTATGAATTAAATTATTAATGAATCTAATTTCATTATTCAGGACATTAAGTGCAAGTGCAAAACACTTTCAGACATAAGGTAATGGATTCTTCCCAAACCTATGTTTTTCATCCAGGTTACAGTTTCTCTCTATTTACCACAATGTAATTATTAATTATTATTATATAATACTCCTAAATTCTGTGAGTATATTCAAAACATATGATCCTATCTCAATTATTATTTCTTTTATGGGGAAATACATGTTTTATAAAGATCCATCTTCAATTCCTCTTGATAAGCAAGCCCGATTAAAGGGAACATTCCAATTTATTACCCATTTTAAATTACCATCCATAATCTGTTTTAAGAAACCAATATTTTTCTAAAATCCTTCATTTTATCATGAAAATTATATTTTTTCATTTCTAGTTTTATAAAAATAATTATGCATCTTCCATTTTAAAGTATCTTTATTATTTTCCCTTAAACCGCAGTAAAGAGGATAATTTCTAAAGTTTCATAAACACTTTTTAAATGTTTTCACTTCAATTAGACTTCATTTATCATGACCAATGCCTATTTTCCCTTATAAATATCCAATTATGATTTAAATCCATTCTTTCATGGACAAAATTGTAATATTCCCTTTGGATATTCCTTATTCGCCACTTATTCCATGTGTGTGGTGTATGTATACTTCCCTTTCATTTGTGATAATCATTAATTGAATATTTTATTAAATATTGATATTTATTACATTATGAATATTATTATTTCCTTATCCATGTACCATTTTTACATATGGTTTTTTATTTGAATGTTGTTTTAATTGGGGAAATATTGATGAATTAATATCCTCTACTGAATATAGATATTTTGATAAGTCATATTGTTCATGATTTTAATATATGTATGAGAAATGATTTGGAATTGTAGTGACATGTGGGGACCTCTATAGCCCCCTGATGCATTGACAGGTCTCATGAGACAAAATAGTTGGAAACAAACCCTTCATGTTTGTTTCCAAGCACAATCAGATGGGTTTCTACCCACAAACTTATACCATCTTGACAATATAATGGTTCATGATCCAAATACATAACATCCAATGATTAAACATTTTTTATTCAGTATTTAGTTATTATTTTAGATTTTCACTATGACAAAATATGTGGATTCATTAACATTCTCAGATTATTGACGGGATATGTTTGTAGTTATTTACCTTCCCATTATGTTTATGCCTTATTGTCTTATTATTGATTCGTGTAACCATTAATATGTGTTTTATCTCACCCTTTCATTTATTTTCTTTCCCTAAGTTCTGAAGATGAAATCTTTGAATAAGTGTTGAGGAAGCATTTTATTTTCCTTTGTTATTTTCTATGTTTAATTAACAATGTAATAAGGGCACCATATATGTATCTAGATAATAAATACTACTAAATTGATCAATCATTGGTGATGTGATCTCTTATATCTATGCCATTGTAATAAAATAACCATTGACACTTGGCTACTAGGGTTGGGGTTGTTACAAAAAATCTTGAAGAAGTTAGGTGGGTACATAGATTTAATAGTAACCTTATTTATCTAGGTGTTTAGACCATAAGGGTTACACCTTCAAGTACAGTTATGGTTATATTAGGGTTACCAATGGATCTTTCGTTGACTGGAAATGAAACCTTAATAATGGGCAATATTGTTTAGAGGGTAGTACTCGTATAAAATAGTTAAATGTTTTAGATCTCCACGACTTAGATAATACTACTGATAGAGAAAATTTATGTGCATATTTTTAATCAAATTATGAATATTTTTCGATGTTTTTCAATGATAAAACCAATGTATTTAAATGTTTTATTAAAATAATGGGTAATTTGGATTATAGAATGAGAATGAGCTAAAATAAGAAAATTGGTTAAATCTGAATTTTTGACAGAATTTTGTTACAAGGGTATTTTGGGAATAACTTTTAAAATATTTATCCAACTTGAGTGATTTTTTTTTTTATGAATCATTTATTTATTTTACTCAACTTTTATATTTTGGACCATGAGTTTATTCGAACATCTTGAGGCCTAAAAAAATTAGTGAAGTCGAAGAAGTGTTCAGGAAGATAGTGTGGACCCCACCTCTATAACAGAAGCCCAAAATGGTCTACACACCTCCAATTGATATGATTCCATCTCGAATGGAATGAGGACTTATAGGAGCGTTCATCCAATAAATTTCATGGATTTATGATATCATCAAGGTGGAATTTGAGTGAAATATTTTGAAGGAAGCTTCATGGAACCTTCATCTAGAAAACGTAATAGTCAATAAAAATTCACAACTCTTACATATGGTAGCCAATTAAGTGGAAATTTTGAGTATGAATGTAGGAAACAATTATGAACATCTTTTAAGAAGGATAAAATGCATTAATTGTCCATTTAATTAGATCAAAATGTGAAAACTTTTGGAGGATAAATTCTGGCCTATAGAAGGAGGAGAGCCCCTCCTTTCCAAATCATTTAATTCTAATCCATCCCATTCCATCCAAGGCACCAAGGAGGAGATCTCAAACGAGGTAGGCTAACCGAAAATCACCCCCATTTATTCTTCATTTTTTTCATTTTAGTTTTGTTTTAGTTTTCATTTTAATTGTAATTTCAGTTTCTTTTAAATAAATTTAATGCATTTATTTTTTTATTTTATTTTCAATATTTTACTTATTCTTATTTAATTATAATAATAATAATAAATAAAAAATATTAATAAACATATTAATATTATTATAAATATTCTTTATAATACCACATTCTTAATTTAAAACTATTTTATTTTCTTTCTCTCATTTTTCAAAAAACCATTTTCTTAATTTTAATAATAACAATAATAATAATTAATATTAATAATAATAATATTATTATTTTAACATTAATTATAAATTATTTATTCGTATCTCTCTCCCTCCTCCCATCTATCCTCCTTTTTGATCTCTTACTCTCGTAAATGAGTGGCTAACCCTGAGCCTTGGCCTAGGGGGAGGTCAAAGAGTTCTTGAATTTTCTTTAAAGTTTTTTGTAAGTTTGTGGTAGATTTGAGTGCCATGCTTGGGTGAGGAAAATGAACCTGATGCGTTGATGATCCCCAATGACATGAAACTCAAACTATTTCTATTCTAGAAATGAATAGTGGTTCAAACATGATATTTCATGTTTGGATTATCAAACTAGAATAAAACACATGAAGGAAAATAATGATTGAATCCAAGACTGAACCCCAAAACAAAGTGCTTCCTTCTTAACATCATTCTGCTTAGAATTGTATTTTAGTATAAATTTATAATTCTCATTTTACATGATATTTTATTTATAATAAAAAAACACAAACAGATATAGTTTATGTGATATAGAATAAGTAAATGAACCACATTGAGAAGGATTCTCAAGAGATATGACCCCAGTCAGCCTTTGTGTTGTACTAGGAAAAATTATAATTGCTTTTGTCGATGCTCTATGATAGGCGTGCATCAAAATTGGCATCATTTCCTAGGATCCAATAAATTATTCATTTACCTTTTCTATTTTCACATCATAGATAGATTTCATTTATTTTTATAAAAATATAAAACTAACAAAATTATTTCCATGATGAATTCAAATAATTATTATTCTTCATGGACTGACGAATACTCTCAGGTGCAAGAGCCAGTAGTTGAATCCTCCTGGTATATAGAAGATGGTGTTACATTATAGTTTAGATAGATTAGGGGAGAACATAGCTAAATTATCAAAGATGAGGAATTCAATAACCTCATCCAGGATCTCAAGGAGACCCTCAAGCAACCAGTTATTGACGAATTAGCCAGAGAACTCACCAAATTCTGGGAGTACTTCATAGAATTCTATCAAGAAGTGGCTGATATAGAAGAAGAGTTCTCCTCATTCCCTCCCAACACTTTTGAAGAAGTTCCCTAAGAAAGTTTTTAGGAGAAAGTGGCAAAACACAAACTCAAGTATGAAATTCAAGATCTTCATGAGATGGTGAAAAATCTATAAGACAAACTAGATTAGATAACTAAATATGTATAATAACCATCATTAAAATCTGAACCTAAACCAGATGATAAACCTAAACTATAATATGAGCCACTTGTCTTACTTGAGGAGTCCAAGAAGGAGGTGACACTAGTCTTTTCTTATTTTTCTAAGTAAAGACAAGAACTTGAGGCCAAACTCGAGGTGGAGGAGCCTGAATACCTACCTTAACTCGCCACCATAAGACTCTAAGAGGCACTTAACACTTAGGAATTGATTAAATCTGAACCAATCCAGAGAGTTGATCACTTCTCATACTC
The DNA here is from genome assembly GCA_963277665.1 of Viscum album. Classification (NCBI taxonomy): domain Eukaryota; kingdom Viridiplantae; phylum Streptophyta; class Magnoliopsida; order Santalales; family Viscaceae; genus Viscum; species Viscum album. The sequence goes on along the minus strand of OY728119.1, from coordinate 1,672,704,385 downwards.
TATCTCTTTTTATTTTATTGAAATATAATTATACATCACTCCCTATTGTTTTGATATTATAGATTTAGACAATCTTTGCTATACCTTAGAGGAGGATGAAGAACCTGGACTTGCACCTATGGTGGAAAACATGGAGCTCATTAAAGACATTGATCATCTACTAGAGGAATCCCATGAAGATATACTAGTGGCTATGCCTAAAGAACTAGAGACACATGTTGCTTCCCATATCGAGCAACCAATGGAAGGATACAAAGATGTTGCACATGTAGCAATGAAGGAGGAGGAGGTTCTATAATTTATCCTACCCATTCCATGAAATCTATAACTAATTGTGAAGGGGGAGGATTTGGTGTACTCTATCCATGGATTCCTCCTCAAAAGAACAAATAAGTGGATGTTGGGAAAATCCACATGTGGTGGTTCATGTCAAAGAAGCCCCAATCACCATCAGACTTTGGATAACAACTAGTACTTCCCACTGAAGGTAGTAAAAATTTAGGGCTCACTTGGGGGGATCATACCAAGATTTATCTTTAAATGATTTATAGGAATTTAGATTTTAATATCATTTCATATGAATTAGTTCAACATGCATCCCCCTCCCTCTATCTTTTTGATCTTAAAAACACGATCCTTGTGTTTAATTGTATAATTATATTTTGCTGGTCATGATGGAAGAAGGAATCCTCAAATAGTGGAAGATAAATAATATGCTTCATGGAAAAGGGAGTTCATTTTCATTTTATATCTTTTTAACTCCTTACATTTTTCTCCAAAAACATGTTTGGAGCTTTAAAGTTTAAATTTCATGCCCACACTTGAATTTATGCTATACTAGACTAATCTAAGAGACATGAGTTTCTTAGGAATCCTGTGATGATATGTTTTATATTTAAATGATGATATGATTAAATGAGTAAAATGTATAATTAAAATTTTAAAATGAATCATGGATATTAAAATAAGGACTGAATATTTTATGGAATTAATTGATTCATGTAAATGAAATTACCCAACCATTTTTAGGATTTTATTTTTTGAAATTCATGTGAATTGATTTTTTATTATTAATCATACATTAAGTGATTATCCCAAATCATATGTACCATTACTGAGATAATTTATAGACCAAGAACTTCCTATATATCTTGAGAATATTTATTGAGTGATCTTGGGACATTTCACCTTCCAAAACATGTATTTAAACTCTTTAAAGCTATGACTATGAAAAAACAAATTTAAAATGATTGTGGCATATTTTTAATAGTACTTGTATTTAAAGAACACCTTTAAATAAATAATTATTTATCCCATAGAGACCATGAATGACCTTTATAGGGATGATCCATGTTTCAATCCATTTTTATCTGTTACTACCTTACTCATGGTATTTTCATGATATTTTAAAGTCAGAGTATGAGGGTAAAGGGAATAATGGTGGAAGGGATAATATACATTATAAGGAAGAAGTGTGGGGTTATATTTTTGGTTAATGAGAAAGGTCATTTGATTCATTAATTTTACTCTATTGTTTTCCCCTATGGAATTAAAAAAATAAAAAAAAATGACAAAAAGAACCAAAAAATGAAAAAAATGGGTTGTGATTTAGGAAAACAAAAAATCACCATTTTCCAAACCAATGATCTTTTGATCATATGTGGTTAGGCAGTGAATGAGAGGTTTGATCTAATCATAAATTTTAAAAAAAAACTACAAAATTAAAAAAATATTCAAGATGTTGCACAAATCATTCATTATGATTACTTGATCATAACCTTTACTTTGAGTTTTGGGGAAGTGGGTGTTGCTACTTTGAAGGGGAGAATTTCATTACACTTTTACTTTTAATATCATGAATTGTAATTAAGAGATAAAACTCCTCCTTGAGCCTTAATTGTTAAGGCATCAAATCCTACAAAAATTAATCCTCAGAGTCATTTGAACCTTTATTGAAAGTCCTTATGATTTTATGTGTCTTTTGTCTTTACACAGTATAGAAAGTAGTCCCTCTACAAGCCTATGGATAAGGAGCATGTTCTCATGATATGAGTATAACTCCAATTGAATTGTATCATGAGTGATGAGAGAAAATATTCAAAAGAGAGGTAGATCATGATTTGACATGTTCAATAATAATGAATTGAGAAGCATTAATGAATGAAAGGTGAAGTCCCATCATTTTTCAAAGGGGAAAATTAAAATACATGAATTGATCATTTCTTTGAAAAATGAGAAATTGAATTGATATTTTATGTGGATTTTTGAAAATATTATTTTAAATTGATAATTGATTGATTATATTGCATTGGAATTTGAATATTGGTAATATTGGTGTCCTCTGATTTCCATGTTGAGATTTTATGCTGGAGGAAAAGCATGGTTTAAGCGTGGGAGTAATTGAAAGAGCAAATTTATGTACATATTTTTAATCAAATAATGAATATTTTTTTGATGTTTTTCAATTATAAAACCCATGTATTTAAAATTTTCATTAAAATAATGGGAAATTTGGATTATAGAATGAAAATGGGATAAAATATGAAAATTGCTTAAATCTGTATTTTTGACAAAAATTTTTCACAAGGGTATTTTCTCAATAAATTTTAAAATATTTATCCAATTTGAGTGATTATTTTTTTGTATAAATTATTGATTTATTTTCGTCAACATTTTTATTTAGGACCAAGTGGTGATTTGACCAACTAGAGCCCAAAAAAATTAATAAAGTTGAATAAGTGTTCAGGAAGACAACGTGAACCTTACCTCCATAACGGAAGTACAAATAGGTCAAAAAACCTCAAATTGAGTTTATTACATCTAGAATGGAATGAGGTCTCATAGTAGAATTTTTCCAATAAATTTCTTGGAGTTATGAGATCATCAAGGTGACATTTGAGCAAAATATTTTTAAGGAAGCTTCCTGGAACCTTCCTCCATAAAAATTAATAGTCAATAACAAATTCATAACTCTTACATATGGTGGCCAATTAAGATGAAATTTATAGGATTAATGGAGAAAAAAATGAACAACATTTAAGAGTTATAAAATGCATTAATTTTCTATTTAATTGGATCAAAACAAGACAACTTTTGGAGCATAGATTTTTGCCTATAAAAGGAGGAGAGCTCCTCCTTCTAAAATCATTCCATTCCAATCCATCCCATTCCATCTGAGGAACCAAAGAGGAGATCTCTACTGAGGAAGGCTAGACGCAAATCTACCCAATTTCTTCTTCTTCATTTATTTTCATTTTAGTTTAGTTTTAGTTTTAATTTTAATTGTAATTTTAATTTATTTTAAATAAATTTAATGCATTTTTTTTTATTTTGTTTCCAAAATTTAACTTATTATTATTTAATAATAATAATAATAATAATTAAAAGTTATTAATATTATTATTATTATTATTATAATTATTATTTATAATACCTCATTATTAATTTAAAACTATTTTATTCTCTCTCTCTCCCCTTTTTCAAAAACTATTTTCTTAATTATAATAATAATAATAATAATTAATATTATTAATATTATTATTATTTTAACATTCATTATAAATTATTTATTATTCTCTCACCCTCTCTCTCCTACCATCTATCCACCTTTGTGATCTCTTACTCTCAGAAATGAGAGGCTAACCCCGATCCTTGGCCCATGGGAAGGTCAAAGTGTTCTTGAATTTTATTTAAAATTTGTTTTAAGTTTGTGGTAGATTTGAGAAGCATGCTTTGGTGAGGTGAATGTACCTAATGTGGTGACATCCCCCAACGAAATGCAACTCAAACTATTTCTATTCTGGAAAATAATAGGGATTCAAACACGAGATTTCAGGTTTGGATTATCAAACTAGAAATCAAACACATGAAGGAAAATAATTTTTGAATCCAAGACTAAATCCCAAAACCAAGTTATTTATTCCTAAAATCATTCTTTTTAAAATTTCATATTAGTATAAATTTATAATTATTTTTTTACATGAACTTTTTTTAATAATAAAAGACACAAAAATAGAGAGTTTAGGTGATATAGAAGAAGTAAATGAACCACATTGAGAAGGATCATCAAGAGAGACGACCCTAGTTAGCCTCTATACTGCACTAGGAAAAATTATAATTACTTTTATCCATGCCCCGTGATATGAGTGTGTCAAATACCTTATGGAATATAAGTCTAGGAAATGTTAGTGCTAAAGTTTTAGATGAACTTATAAAATAAGATATGTTAACTGATGTCAACCTTACCAGTATTCCTTTATTTGGGGATCGTGTTTCTGATAAATATAAATGGGTTAGTTTTAATAAACCATCCTGAAAATCATGAAACCCTTTAGAGTGTGTACACTCTAACATTTGGGACCCCTATAAAATTTACTCTCATGGTGGAGGCTATTACTTTGTGACCTTTATATATGATTACTCCTTGAAAGTTGGGATATACATACTGAAACAAAAATCTGACAGGTTTAAAACCTTTAAGAATTGGAAGGATAGTGTGCTAAATAAATCTGGTATGAAATTAAAATATATTATAACTAATAATGGTTTGGAGTATTTATCCCCCAAGTTAGTATATTTATGTAGTTCTGATGGTGTTCATAAGTAAAGAATTGTTGTGGAAACCCCACAATAGAATAGGTTAGTCGAGATAATGAACAAGACTATCCTAGAAAGGGTTAGGTGTATGATATCTTATTTCTCCCTTCCCAAGTCCTTTTGGTCTAAGGCTATTACTATAGCTGTGTACCTAATTAATATATGCTCATCCTCAGTTAATGATTTCAAAAAAATAGAAGAACTCTTGATAGGAAAACCAATTATCCTTGATCACCTTAGGGTTTTTGGATCCACAACTTATGAAAATTATAATAATGATAGGATGGAACCTAGGGCTATGAAGTGTTCCTTTTTTGGTTATCCAATGGGTGTTAAGGGGTATAAATTTTGGGTAGAGAAACCAGGTTATCAAATATGTATTATCAGTCATGATGTCATGTTTAGAGAGTCAAGTATTCCCAAAGAGAAGACTATTGAGTTTGAAGAGACCCATATACCCAATCCTTTGGTTGTTGAAGTCAGTCCTCAACCTCAAGACACTTTAGAACATAGACCCACACCTTATGATCAACACTCGCAACCTGAGGGTGAATAAGAATATGATTCTGATTTTGAAACTGAAGTAGAAGTGGGTGACCATAGAGGATACCAATTGACTTGAGACTGAGAGAGAAGGGTTATCAGACCCCCTACTCGTTTCATCCATGCTGAAATAGATGTGAATGATTTTAGTGTTGCTCAAGATGCGTGTAATGATGAACCTCAAACCATTAAACAAATTTGATAATAAAAATAATGACGACAGTGGTTGGATTCTATGAATGAATAAATGAGTTCCCTTTTTAAGAATAAAACCCATACCATTGTAACTAAACCTCCAAATTAAAAGGTTATAGGTTGTAGATAGATCTTCAAGAAGAAAGTGGATGACACTGGGAAATAAAAAATAAAATTTAAAGGCCAGTTATTCACCAAGGGATACCTTCATCATGAGGTAGTGGACTATGGTGAGTTTCTTCCCCAGTTGTTAAACATTCATCTATTCATGTTTTACTTTCTTTTGCTGCTAAATATGATATTTATAGGGAATAATTATATGTTAAAAATTATTTTTTTCATGGTAAATTGGATGAAACCATTTATATGACACCTCCTAAAGGTTTATCAAATAATTTTAAATTTAATCAAGTCTACCTATTGCAAAAATATTTGTATGGTTTGAAGAACCCCTTAAGGAAATTGAACAATTGTTTTGATTTTTTATGATTGAAAATGGTTTCAACAGAATAAAACCTGATTTATGTGTTTATTACAAACATATTATGAATGAAATGATTTACCTACTTTTGTATGTTGATGAAATTTTAGTTATTTATAAGAACATGAAATTAATTTTCCATATGAAAACCTAATTTAATTCTGGCTTCAAATTGAAGGATTTAGGAAATGAAAAATAGATCCATGTAATGGAAATAATTAGGAATAGAAAAGAAATAGTTTTATTTATATCTCAACATGCTTAAGTAAAAAGGGTTTTAAAATGACACTTTTTTGAGAACATTGAACTTGTAGTCATGCCTTTAGGTAAAATTTTTAAATTTTCCTTAAGCTAATACCTTGTTAGTGAATGCGCTATTGATTTTATAAGAAAGATACATTTTTCTAATGTTGTTGGGAGTCTTATGTATGAAATGGATTTTTCTAGATTGAATATTTCTTTTGGTGTGTGTACTATGAGTATGTTTATGGTATAACCTGGGAAAGCACACTGAAATGCTAAAAAATGGATTCTCAGGTATGTCTCAATGTCCTCTATTTTTGTGCATTCGTTTTTGAAAAAAATGCTAGTCATGATGATGACACTGTAGGATTTGTAGACTCTAACTATTATTATAATGTAGACACTCATAAATAAATTAATGGTTTTATGTTACCTACTTATGGTGGTCTAATTTCCTAGAAATGTAACATGAATTTGGTAGTTTCTCTATTCACCACAGAGGTTAAGTATATATCCTTGACTGAATGCATTAATAATTCTATTTAGTTGAAAGGTATTATTAACAAGTTGTATTTATCTACTTTAACTATTGTTGTACACTATGATAGTCATTCTTCATTACATTTGTCTAAAAACTATGTTTTCCATGGTATATTGAAGAATATTGACATTAGAATTCACTTTTTTAAGGATATTAGTGAATCCGGGACTATGTGTTTCACCAAAATACACACTGAGGAGAACCCAACCAATAGTTGGAATAAGATTGTACCCCTTTCTAAATTTAACCACTATTTAAATATTATGAACCTTGTATAGTTAAATAGTATTAATTGTGAGAACACCATCTTAAACATGAACTATTTTTACTAAAAGGTGGAGATTTGTTAATTTTACAATGCCATGTTTGATTATATATAAATTCAAATGTAATTTTAATTTTATGATGTTGGTTTCATGTGCATGAGTTTCAAGGTTTTTATTATGTGGATTTTTTAATTCATATTGATTTATCTCACTTAACTTGAAGAATAATGTGTATTTGGTTTTCCTTATTTGTGGCATAAAATTGGACTGTTGATCCTTTTGATCAAACAGTCGTGATGGACCTCAGTTGTGTTTCTTCACTACGATGTTGATATGTGTTTTTACCTCTCCTCCAATACGGTGATCCCGCATTTCATCTCCAGATTCCACCCACAGTTATTCAAATCATCTTTTTCATCAGGACCATCCACACATCCTTCATCTAGAGGGTTCTATGCATGCTACCTAATTCTCTCTGATACACAATTACTATGCTTCTTATCTTCCTCTACAAGGTATGTTGGTTTAGCTCATTCTGTTTATTCAGATAATTTCACTAAGATATCTCTAGAGAAAAGTAAACCATCTATTTTTCTAGAAATAATAAAGAATAAAGGAAGTATCAGTTTATTATCATACTCATGGTTTCCTGGTGCTTAGAGTTATGGTCTTCTAGAACTGGACATCTCGTCTGGTGGAGATTCCGGGAAGATTCTGATGGGGAACTTGACCTGGATAATCCTTACACACAACATAGACACTGTTGGGTTCACAAATTATTTGTAACAAGATTTAGGTAAAGAAATCTAGCACCGTAAGCGATTAATTTCTTTCTGTTTCAACCCACTATTGTATCATTTCATGTCGGGTCTGTGTTAGTCTGCCCAGGAGTGGAAGGTGCTAACTCTACATGACAGAGTTCATCACCACCACCTATTTTAGTAGTGTCGGCCACCTTAGATAGCTTCTTTGTTCCTTTTATTTATTGCAAATATTCTGTAATTGTTTTTCTCATTTCTTTTTTTTTCTAAAAAGAACGTTTCACTTGTTGGTGTTCTCACCGTGCATGTAGGATCCCAAGGATCCAAATCATGTTACATCTGTGTGTTCTTTATTTATTGATTTTCTATTCTAATCACAAGCATTCACTACAATCTGTAAACTCTTTTTTGTCAAGTAAAATTATTTCTCTAAATCACTTCATAACCACATAAACACCTCAGTGGATCTTGGTCGTTGAGTACAGATGATGGCATCATTGCTGCCCTAACATATTTGATTTGTAGAGATCATTGATATATAATTTTTATGATTACGGAGATTCTAATAAATATTAAAAAGTTTTAAAACCATTGAGAAAAGGAGGGAATGTGGCTCCCATATTGGAGTAGCATGTCCCCAAGGTTTCCCTCAACACTAAAAATCCCGCTAAATTCAGTGCTAGCTAAATGCACTGATATAGGGTGTGTATTTATCAATTCTAAAAATACAAGCTAACAAAGGAATATTTTATTAGTATTGAACCACAATTATCAATGCTTTTTTTTCTTGCACTGATAAAGACACCATTTATCAGTGTTTTTTGTTAGCATTGATAAAGACCTCCTTTATCAGAGCTTTTGTTTTAGTGTTGATAAAACCACTCTTTATCAACGTTTTTTTCTAGCACTAATAAATGGTATATTTCATAAAAAAATTATATATCGTTAAAAATCATATATTAATATTTAAAAATAATTATATTTATATAAAAATAATAAATTTTATTAAATGTGATTTATATAATAATAAATATGTATTTACAATTAATATATAATATATTTAGTGAAAAATGGATTATAAAATAATTTAAAAATAATATTAATTAATAATTTGATAATTATTAATGATTAATAATCATTTAATAACAATTAGATGACATAAAAATTTGGTAAATTAATGAAAGATCTAAGATATGGTTAAAACATGACATAAACTTCAAACGGTCATAACTTTTGATTCAGGTGTACATTTTGTCTCTACAATACATTAAATCGAAAACTATGAAGTGATCTACACCATGTTGAATAGGGAAACCTTGATCACTATTTTTTCATGGTAAAAAGGCATCGAAGGCCTCAAAAATCAAGTTTTTAGTTAGGATATCTTAATTTTTTAATATTCGATGAGATTTTACCTTCGTTTAAGAGGTCCATCTTGTCTTTTTTTAGTGACCAATAAATTACTTCATAAGGCTAACATTCATATAGAAATTATGGTTTTGAAACTTTATTGTTTTTATATTGTAGTTTAATTTATAATTAAATATATAAATATTTTCTTATATTTACATATAATAAATAAATTATTAAAATAAATACTTAAACATGCTCACATAAGCATGCATTTTTAAATATATAAAGCATATGGAAATAAATATTTATTATTAATTTTATTTAAAATAAAAAATTATCTATTTACCTACCTTAAAAAAATGCATTAATATATATATATATATATATATATATTCTTATACAAGAAATGTTTATATATAAATATGTGTGTGTCAATAGAAAAATTTACATTTATGTGTATATTCTAATATATGTAAATAAATTCATATATGTAAATATTTATGTGTGTATGTGAAAATATAAATATGTATGTATGCGTGTATATATGTGCGTATGTGCGTGTGTGTCAATATTGTGTCAATAAATCATATATAAATGTATATTTATAAATATATTGTTATCAATAAATATAGTATATAAATGTATTTATAATAAATATTTATAAATTTATAATAAAAAAATTTGTATCTAAATATAATAAAATATCTAAATATCTATAAATATATTTGTAAATATATAGATATATAAATATATAAATATATAAACATATATATATATATATATTTGTGTAATGTTTAATTTTTTTATCTAAATATACAATATATAAGCATATTTTAAAAATGAAAATAATTATATAAATAATATGAAAATAATCATTATCCATCTTATTTAAAAAAATATCTTACCATACTTTTTTACAATAGAAAAATATATGAATATATATATACTAATACAAATGTATATACAATGTTTATATATACATATGTGTGTGACCTAATAAATGGATATATATTTATATTTATATTCTAATATATATAAAAAATTATAATATATAATATATTTAAATAAATATATGTGTGTATATATATTTTTATAGATTTAGTGTTCTAGAGTCAATTGTTTCTTTGATTATATTTATATTTGATTATTTAAATATTAATAAAATATCTTATTAAATATTGTTCATTTTTTTGCATGACTTTTATGTAATAATGTGCTAGAGTATCTATCACATTAATAAGGTCATAACAGTTCCCCACTATAATGAGAAGTTTAAAATTCCATGAAAATATTCTTAAATATAGTTCTATATTCAGATAACATTCTATGATGAGACACATAGAACATGAATTTCATGTGTGAGTACTCTTAAGTGGATGAGACTTCTTCTCATGAAATTTGCACATGGTAATCTCTAAGAAGGAATATTATGAGAACAAAACCACCTATAGGAATAACACATATTTTTATTTCATTATATATTCATATCTACACACATGTGTAATGGTCATTGGACTTCAAGATTTTTATTGATGCATGTCATGACTCGTGCGCTAAGATTTTCTGAAGAAAACTATCACGCCATATGTTTTCAGGAAGTAAGGTACATTGGGTGCATCACAAATGACATGTTATTAATGGATAATTCGATGAAGGATATGTATCTTCCATATTTATGGAAGTTGATATCTCGAACCTTTGACTGGAATATAACCATCACATTAAATTCCATGACCATGGTGTAATGATGAGTTTATTTCAGATAGTCAAAGAAAGACGTATCATGCTTATTGGTTGGTGATGTGGTTGTACAACCTATTTGATGAGATATTGTGATAAAGATATTATATTACATAGTGATTGTTCATATGTGGTCATCGTCGTTGCGACATTAAGTTCTTTCTCTTGGTGGACTTGACCCATTTCTAGAGAGTAATCTTGGAATTCAGGCATGACCACCTAATGCTAATGAGAAATAATCCTATAGAGTCACACACTAAGTGTTTCTATTGATCTTGATTTATTTCTATTTGAATTTAATTAATGGAATAAATATTATTCCCAAGATCAAGAAATAATTTTATTCATGTTTTATTGATCACAAATATTTATTGATGAATTAAATATTTAATATAAATATTAATTTGGGTTCTCAACAAATACTAGAGGAGTTCGAATAGACCAAGACCGTGTCTAATGACAAATATTAATTTACAAGACGGTTAAATAATATTTTTTATTGTGAAAGTTATCACACACATTTCATAAAATAATAATAATAGTATTATTTTGGAATGGGTTTTAATGAATGTTATTATATTATTTAAGGGAAGACATGTAATTAAATAATATTTTAACCCAAACCTTATATATATTAATGGATGGTTATGTCTATTGTGTAGGGTTAATTGAGAAATTATGAATCAATGTGCACAATATATTTCTCTCTCAAATTCGTTTATCACTCCCTATCTAAATAAAGAGAAACCCAAGAGAGATTCCTTCAAGATCGAAGGATGAGTTATCAAAAATAATGAAAAAAGTTAATTTATTCACAGCACTAGAACATGGAAATTAATCAGTGTTTCTCAGAGATCAATGGAGCATGTTTGTAAAACTAATATAGGGATTCTACACTTGGATTCTTACAGGAAAATGAAGGTAATCCAGAAAAGGGTTTTGGGGTAATCAACATTTATATCGAAGAAAGTATCCCAAGACAAGTTAAATAATTTCTTCATATCTAAATAAATTAATTATAAATTTACATGAAATATCCTTTATTGGGGTTTCTGAAAACCCTATATTAAAATAAATTTTAATTTTACACCCACCATAGCTGCTTCTGCTACTTCCAGAACCTATAAGTGGTATGAGAGTGGTTACTTTCAAATTTAAAATTATTTATTTTATTTTTTATTATTTCAAATTTAAAACTTAATATTAATTTCATGTTTTAATTTTTTCTCCATCTATCATCTAAAAACATTCTTCCACTTCTTCGTTTCTTGCAAATATTACCAAGATGATTTAATAATTAATTATGTTTACATATGAAGACTCCATTTGGAAGTGCTAAAGATCCTAGATGGATAACACAATAATACAAGGTGTGTACTATTTTATTATATGCTATGTATCCCTGTCCATTGCACAAGAATTCCCATGTGGATTCTGGGTTATCATGTAATAAGTGCACACCACGTGAAAAAATACACCATGTGTAGACTGGCCAGGGTGGAACATGTCTTTTCTGAAGTACATACCGTGTAGTCCACACTTTTTCAAGATGACAAACCTGAGGTAAAACTGTGTTGTGTAATTAATGCATCTTGTGTATTTAATACACTGTTCGTATAGAGTGAAAAAATGTATAAATAGATGTAAACACCATGTATACTCTATATAAACTATATACTTCATAAATATTCCTAACAAGTACACGCTGAGTACCTAGGCATGTACTATATATATTCGGTGAAGATAAGTACATGTCATGTAGCTGGCATGTACATTTCGTGCACTTTAACTTTTTTACACTAAAATATTCAAATTAATTAATTAACCCTTAAACCTTATCGACTCATGTTCTGTGGGTCAGTATTTTGATAGTACACACCATTTGTTTTGTTTTATATTATATTAAATTTTTACTTAATTCAGTGTAATATTTGATATTATGAATCATGTATGGTTATTGTATCTTAAAGTCTCAACCAATTAAATTTTAAAGGATAAATAATTTTCATGTGTTCCATAGGTAATTAAGTTGACAGTACACAATGTGAAATTATGACACATGTCATTTACATAATATGTTATATGAGTGAATTGTTTATAATTAAACTATACTGAATAGTTTAGACAAGTAATCACTGAGATTATTCCAAGTTCAAAGTTGTGTACCATTTTATTGAGTTTTTTGAATAAAATAAAATAATTTATTTTATTTAAAATCACAACATATGTGAATTTTTGGATTATTTGATGAAATAAGATAAAATTAATTAATTGATTAATAAGAAAATTAATTAGATTAATTTATGAATTCTTTATCTTATTAAATAATTAATTGAGATGAATGATAACTAATTATTCTAAATGTGTAATTATTTCATGTTTATTATTGATCATGAGCTTGACCAAGACCAATTTATGTCTTGCACTTTTTTAATTTAATTTATTACATGGGTTCTCAATTATTTAATATTAAATTAAATTTGATGGCCTGCGAGTCATCCCTCCTACTATTATTATGTAGGACATTCATGTATAAGATTATTTATGTAATTCCCCTTAACCAATCCTTTGGTTCCACTCAAAATTATATGAGTTATTAATACATTTAATTAATGGAGTTTTCCAAGGTGCATGGAGATGGTTTAAGAAATAATCATAATGATTCCAACCCAGGTGATACATAGGTGAAAAAGTGGAATGCTATAACTCATGCGAAGACTGATACGAGGAGTTATTCCCCTAGGAAATAGGTTGATTTATTGTCTGATCAATAAATTAAATATTAGATAAGATCCTGATGAGGTTATTTATTTATTTCTATCTATCTCCAAATCCATTTTTTTCATTTTCAAAATATCCACTTTAAGGAGCAGTGGGAACCGCTACAAATTACCAGTCAGAAGTTGAACCCATCCTAGAATCCACATTCAAAATTTAAAATATACAAAAAAATCCACATTCAAAATTCAAAATTCAAAGCAGTATCATACCTCTTGCACTGCGCCTTGCATGAAATGAGTCCACATGACACCCATGCCATCATAATCACTGCTGTTGTCGATGTTGAAACCATCGTTTCTAGAATCTTTGCACCACACCAGTAACACCAAAACATCACTGAAGTCAACCCGAGGCTGCAAAAATGGGTCAATGCTTTCGAACTTCCATTGTGGAACCAAAACCTTTCCTATCACCATATCATCACATCACTAGAAAGACACCGCCTTTAACATCATCGTCTGATCATCACAAGAAGATGCAAAGAACACCATCTACTGAAGAACAAACGCCGATGAGATCACCATGATGCTGATACTCTCGAACTCACGACCCAAGGCACCATCAAGACCACCACACATATCTTCCTTAGATAGAGAGGTGGAGTTTTGGAGCAAAGAGCAGAGAAACAAGTGGATAAAGAATGGTCATAACGTCAGCGATACTCACCAGAAACCGTCATTTCCAAGAGAGAAAAGCCACACCACCAAACATAGAAGCCACCATCAAAGAAACCACCATAAAAGAGAAAACCTCCATCAAAGAATAAATGGGATGAAACAAAGGGGAAACCAGGGGGATAAAACCCTAATAGAAAAGGAAATAATATGCCGAGAAGACCCATGATCATATAAATAAATGGATTATGCATAAATGCTTTATTCAAAATGGTAAATTATTTATGTCAAATCCACTTTATATTAACAAGTAATGTAAATGATAAATAAATATAAATTTATGAATAATATATTAAAATCAATAAATTAAATATTAAGTTAGATTTGGACTTCCATTACCTGATTAGGAATTAAACCAATAGACCAAAGTTTCTGGACAACCCTTGTTGTGAATTTTTTTTATAAGGGGAGTTATTATGAAGGTTATGGGTTGAATTTACCATTTTAAATAAATAAGAGTAGCCCTTTCTAGATTTGGTGTAGTTTAGAGGCAAGTGTTGAGGAAATCCAAGTTAGGATTTATGGATTGGGAATCCATTCAATGGATCAAGGAGATACAAACCCACGTTTGTAAAAAGGATTTACTACCTAATTACCTTTAAGAATATTGACCAACCCTTACTGGGGTTATGAAAAGGAGAATATGAATCATTTATACTAGAATGTCCAAGAAACTAAAAATTATGAGGTATATTGGGATTTAATAAAATAGTGGGAGATTTAATAAAATTTTAATTATTATTATTTCTCACATAATTTGTAATCAAGAAAAGTATTAATAATATGATTTTTTAAATTGTATAATAAATGTAAATTTCATCATCCACAAAATCTCTATGATCTATATTCAAGAAAGACTATCTCCTCATTGAAAATAACTTCCAAGAGTGGTCTAGATTCCATTAGGTTGTGTTGTTCCATGAACTGAAATCTTACATGCTAGAATCCTCTATAAATTATCTTCTTGTTAAGATGGTGAGTGGTAAAGGGTTCCTTTCTTATGAAAAACATATGAACGACTTAGTCGATGTTCAATTTTTGGAAAAAGGCAACCAAACACATCTTTAAACTATGAATATTTTTTTAGTCTACAACTCAAAACAAGAACTAAAAAGAAAAGACAACAGCAGAAACTGAAACTCATACTCAAACCTCCTGGAAAAAAGAGGCCACATCAGCACCACTCTACATGAAAAGACCAACTGAAACCTGAACCACCATCGCTGAGCATGATGTCACAACCTGGAATACACAAGAAACAAAGTCTACATACAACCAAAGGTGTATGTAGGGTGTGAGCCAAAAGACCAGTAGGACGTCACCCAATAAAAAAGTTCCACGTGTAAAAATTAAATGACAAATACATTTGCGGACTAAAATAATGAAGAACAAAAAAGCTTGAACAACTTTAAAGGAACAGTTCCTAGAAAGAAAACACTTTTAAAGAAAACAGTTTAAACCAAATTAAACACCCATGCATATAAGAAAAGACCAAACTTTCAGAAGAGACCCAGAAAGATGCACCGTATGCCGACGGTAAGTGTATAGTAGTCCAGGAGCACCAAAAGTGGGAGAGGCCCTAAAGTACTAAAGCTGTGTGGGACCCTATAACCTCACGTCTCGGTGAACCATAATATATATTCCCGTGCACGAGCCACTGGTAGGGAAACACCTCCTACCATAGTGGTCTCCAGTCATCATCCAAATTATAGTTAGTGTTGTAAGCATCAATCCAACTAAGTGAAACTGGGCCAGAGCCACTCCTATATCACTAGCACGCTAGTCTAGTCCACCCACCTAGTACCCAGGATTCCCCTTTTTGTGCTCAATGTTGTTCCAATCTCACATTTCATTCCAAACTCAAAAAAGTAAAACAACTAGGGTGTTACATTAACCAAATGCCACACTTTCACAGACACAGAAAAACATTTGGCAAAGGATGCACTCTAGAAGACTTTACCCAACTCAATTAAAACAATTCTTGCATTGCTAATAATTGTTTATTAAAACATTCTAAATTTTCATCGTTAATAATTTTATTAAAACATATTAAATTCTTTGAAAACAAATTCATTAAAAAGAAATATAACATGACTTTAACACACAAAACCACTCAAACCTCTTTCATGACCAAACACACCCAACACCACATCAAGAACACAAATTGCACACTTTCACAAAACAAACACAAACATTATAAAAAACACTAGAACACAAACATTGCACTTTTCACATATGAAAAACTAACTGCAAACCTTTATAAACACTAGAAATTGACTAAAAACAAATTTACAAACAAAGAATGAATCTTCACCAAATAAACATACCGCTAAACGAAAGTAACGCATAGAAAAATTTCAAGACAATCTAATCCGCAGCCATAATAAGTAATCAGGTAATATTATAAATTAACTAAGTAAGAAAATTAACTTATCAGACAATGTTTAAACGTGTAACTACCTACCTCGGGTGAATAAACTCCAATAAATTGGTGTGAAAAATCTCAAATTCCAGCGTGAAACTTCAATCGCGCATTGTTTGCATCATAAGGAGACTAGCACGGACCTTAATTCAAGAACTCAAACCGTAAACTTAAAATTAGAACTCTAAAATGATAGAACAAACTTTATAATGGAAATACAACCCTCTAAAAAATAAAATAATCAAAACAAAACTAAATGAAATAAAGAGAGGGACATATCTGAAGGGGTGCAGTGGGCACAAAAGGAGAGCCAGGTGTCGGAGCTTTGCCAAAAATGGGGTGCGCCCTAAGGGGATCCGTGGGTAGGGATTCGGCCATGTGGAGGAGGCATCAGCCAAGATCCACCAGAAGATAAAAAAAAGGCAGCGTACATGGTGAGCAGCACACAATCACCATGTCCGCTGCCTTTTTTTATCTTCTGGTGGATCTTGGATGATGCCTCCTCCACATGGCCGAATCCCTACCCACGGCTCCCCTTCGGATGTAACCCCATTTTTGGTGAAGCTCCGACACCTTGTTCTCCATTTGCGCCCACTGCACCCCTTCAGATAAGTCCCTCTCTTTATTTCATTTAGTTTTGTTTTGATTATTTTATTTTTCAGAGGGTTGTATTTCTATTATAAAGTTTGTTCTATCATTTTAGAGTTCTAATTTTAATTTTATGGTTTTATTTATTGAATTAAGGTCCGCGCTAGGCTACTTATGATGCAAAAAACGGGCGATTGAAGTTTCACGCTGGAATTTGAGATTTTTCACACCAATTTTCTGAAGTTTATTCACCCGAGGTAGGTGGTTCCACGTTTAAACATTATCTGATAAGTTAATTTTCTTGCTTAGTTAATTTATAATATTACCTGATTAATTCTTATGGGTGCAGATTAGATTGTCTTGAAATTTGTCTATGCGTTACTTTCGTTTAGCGGTATGTTTATTTGGTGCAGATGCGTTCTTTTTCTGGAAATTTGTTTTTAGTCAATTGCTAATGTTTATAAAGGTTTGCAGTTAGTTTTTCATATGTGCAAAGTGCAATGTTTGTGTTCTATTGTTTTTCATAATGTTTGTGTTTGTTTTGTGAAAGTGTGCAATTTGTGTTCTTGATGTGGTGTTGGGTGTGTTTGGTCATGAAAGAGGGTTGAGTGGTTTTGTGTGTTAAAGCCATGTTATATTTATTTTTAATGAATTTGTTTTAAAAGAATTTAATATGTTTTAATAAAATTATTAACGATGGAAATTTAGAATGTTTTAATAAACAATTATTAGCAATGCAAGAATTGTTTTAATTGAGTTGGGTAAAGTCTTTTAGAGTGCGTCCTTTTCCAAATGGTTTTCTGTGTCTGTGAAAGTGTGGCGTTTGGTTAATGCAACACCCTAGTTGTTTTACTTGTTTAAGTTTGGAATGAAATGTGAGATTGGAACAACGTTGAGCACAAAAAGGGGAAGCTTGGGTACTAGGTGGGCGGACTAGACTAGCGTGCTAGTGATACGGGAGTGGCTGTGGGCCAGTTTTACTTAGCTAGATTGACGCTTACAACACTAACTAAACTTTGGATGATGACTGGAGACCACTATGGTAGGAGGTGTTTCCCTACCAGTGGCTCATGCACGGGAATGTATATTATGGTTCACCGAGACGTGAGGTTCTAAGGTCCCACACAACTTTATTACTTTAGGGCCTCTCCCACTTTTGGTGCTCCTGGACTACTATACACTTACCGTCAACATAATGTGTAGCTTTCTGGGTCTCTTGTGAAAGTTTGGTCTTTTCTTATATGCGTGGGTGTTTACTTTGGTTTAAACTGTTTTCTTTAAAAGTGTTTTCTTTCTAGGAACTGTTCCTTTAAAGTTGTTTAAGCTTTGCTATTCTTCATTATTTTAGCCTGCAAATGTATTTGTTATTTAATGTTTACACGTGGAAACTTTTTATTGGGTGACGTCCTACTGGGCTTTTGGCTCACACCCTACATACACCTTTGGGTGTATGTAGAATTTGTTTCTTGTGTATTCCAGGTTGTGACATCATGCTCAGTGATGGTGGTTCAGGTTGTAGTTGGTCTTTTATTGCAGAGTTGTGCTGATGTGGCCTATTTTTTCCAGGAGGTTTGAGTATGAGTTTTAGTTTCCGCTGTCGTCTTTTCTTTTTAGTTCTTGGTTTGAGTTGTAGACTAAAAAAATGTTCATAGTTTAAAGATGTGCTTGGTTGTCTTTTTCCAGTTTCAGTTTATTTACCTGGTTCGTGACAGAACATTTGACATCTCATGAAAACATAGATTCCTATAGACTTATTGAGTATCTCTATGGTATATAACATGAGAGAGATATAAAATAATACTTTGATATATGTAGTTCTATTTTTCATAGAAATATTGGAGAGGGTTCGCCAACTAGGTCTCATGTAGTCAATCTCATTGGATACATTGAGTGTTTAGATGTTATAATGTTTAAACTTCCTAAAGAATTGGGATCTGATCACATTATTGCATCATTCCCTTAACGATCCTGAAATTTTATTTTTAATTTTAACATGAAAAATATTTAGAAATATCTCCCAGATATTCTAACACTTATCTGCGAAGAAGATAAGGAGACAAATCCTAAAAATCCTTTAACCCTTATGGTGAAAAAGATGAAAAGGTAAAGTGAATAGATCTAATCCCAAATCATCTTTACGCCCTTCCAATAAGAGAAAGATCAAGGGGAAAGTAAGGGAGTATTATGTTGTTGGTTTTGTATGTGAAAATAAGGGCCACT
Source organism: Viscum album (assembly GCA_963277665.1). Classification (NCBI taxonomy): domain Eukaryota; kingdom Viridiplantae; phylum Streptophyta; class Magnoliopsida; order Santalales; family Viscaceae; genus Viscum; species Viscum album. Next base: position 1,672,684,981 of record OY728119.1, on the reverse strand, counting down.
AGAAGTAAAACTACACCAAACCAAAGAATAAAGTGAGATATTTATGTGCAATTTATTATTAGGTGAAATTTATATGTTTCTATAAATTGGATATTAGATACAAATTTGGATTCTCACATATGTATTAAAATTATAGAACAAATTTGATTCATAAATATTTATCTAGGGTAAGTAGATTTATTAGTATCCAACATAGAAAAACTTGCTACTATATCTATTGGTGACTACCACCTCACATTTCCAATCATAATGATATTGGTTCTGGAGGATTTTTATTTTGTGCCATATCTTATGAAAAACATTATTTCTATATCCAAACTTGATACATATGCTTTTATTTTCATGTTTGGAAATAAATATTTATAATTTTATAAATATTGAATTTGTTATGGTAAGGAACATTTAAATAACGACCTTTATGTGTTGGACTACACAAAAAAATAATGGAAATTGTTAATGAGACTACTTCACATGACTCATACAACAAAAAACATTTTAATCACCGATTAGGTCATGTAAACAAAAAATATTTGACTAAATTTCACCAATATGGATAGTTATACTATTTTTAACTAAAAAACTTGGTGCTTGTAATTCATGTTTACAAAGTAAAATGACCAAATCCCCTTTTAGAGGGAATGGTGAATGGGCCAAAGTGCTTCTGGAATTAGTTTATACTAACGTGTTTGAACTATTTACAATTGAAAAAAGGGGTGGGTAATCATGCTTAGTAACTTTTATAGATGATTTAAATAGATATGTATAGTTATACTTAATGAGTTATAAGTCAATTTCCTTTGATAAATTCAATAAATAAAAGAATTAATTTGAGAACCATATTGGTGATAAGATTAAGAAACTCATCTTAGAACATGGTAGAGAATATCTTAATCACGAATTCATTGATTATTTACAGGATTTTGGGATTCTATCTCAACTCACTCCTCCTTATACACATAAATGGAAATGTGTAAGTGAAATGAGAAACCACACCTTGTTAGACATGGTGAGATAATTGATGATTCATGCGAGTCTTCCATTATCCTTTTGGGGATACACATTACAAATAACACCACACATACTAAAACAAGTACCAACTAAATAAATAAATGGATATTTTTCAATAACTAATTGGTTTCAATATGGTTGATTAAGATCCTTTAATGAAATGGATCCACCATAATAATGATGTGATGTCAAATATGGGAAGTTTTCACCATATGGGAGATATGATCTTAGAAAACATTGTTTTGGAAGAAAAACAAATTAAAAATACTAAGAGAAATAATGGAGTACAAGATCTTGTTGATTCCCTTCTTGAAGTTAAAAAAATACGTGGAGTTGAAATAAAGTGAAAAAAATATAAAAGAAAAAATAAATGTATGTTATAATCTATACTTTTGTTCTAGATCCATTTATTATTTCCTCATATACCCTAAATCATTATTTTATAGGACATATTTAGTGAGGGGAGCAATATAGTGTCCAAAACTATAGAATAGGCAATATAGAAATTGGTAAGAAATCTTATCATGATTAAAATATCCTAGAAAGAGTTGAGAGGAGTTTTTGAGGGGAAGGGAAGTGAAAAATAGGTAGGGATTCATGAAAATATTTGAAATATGTAATCAAAGATACCTTGAGGCTACACCAACCAGCTACACCGATAGTTCCAAGAGAATGTAGAGAGAGATGTGAGATCAATGGCTATGAGATTCCTCCAAAGACAAGGTTGCTTTTGAATGCATGGGCAATTGGGAAAGACCAAGAGTATTGGGTGGATGCTGAGTGGTTTGAGCCCAAATAATTTCTAAATAGTATGATGGATTAAAAAGGAACATATTTTGAGTTCATACAATTTGGGGTGGGGAGTAAGATATGTACTAGGATTTTCTTTTCCATGGCTAGTATAGAGTTGTTGTTGGTGTAATTGTAGTTTCAATTTGACTAGTAGATACCATATGGAAAGAAACCTTAAGAACTATATATTATTGAGAGTTTTAGTGCTATGGTTAAAAGAAAAGAGGTTCTCTACTTAATTCACATCCTATATCAACATGAATAACCTATATGAATGAGTAATGTTTATGGTGGTGGAAGTTGTGAGGCACCTCAATGTATGTTGGGTTCAAGGTAATGTAAGGTTTTTAATGACCTAACTAAGTTTGTTTTCTCATTCTTACACGTTTGAAGTGACTATATAGTATTTATATGATGTTATTGAATCTATTACATAAATTATAGGGTAGTCAAATGATTAATAATTTTATGAAAAATGTTTAATAGGCTTGTTCAAGTTGGTAGACCTATTTTCTTATAATAATGGATAGCTATTATTGGATCTATTTTCAAGATATCATTGATATATCCTTTATATGATTCTGAAAATTTTAATAAATATTTAATGTTTAAAATCATTTAATTGATTAAATAAGTGAGAAGAGAATGTGATTGTGACGTCATGACATGGGTGCCACATGCCACTGTCCTGAGCTAGTTTACCACATGACATCAGGTGCACTTCCCCGTATGCCAAAGGCTTCCGACTAATAATGATGGTCTAATCTATAACATGATGAGACTATACTCTCTTTATCAAAGCACAACCATAATGGAAACAGATAATAATATTAAAATAAAAACAAATAGTATCAAAGATAATAACATAATTCAACAATCATTCAACATCACATGATGAATCCAAAACAAGAAAATATGACAAAAACCCAAAGCGGTAGATATGTTATGTGATATAAGTGTAAAGGGTCAAATGAAAACCCACATTTAAGACACTATAAAATATCCAAAATGGGTCCTAAAATCATGTATGGTTCCCTCATCCATTCTCTATCCTGAATCCCAACTCAACCATTTAACATAAGGATCTTGACCTAATATTTTCATGCAAACATGAAGTATAGTCAGGTACCGTTCGAGAATCCTAAGTAGGGTGTGAGTACAACTCAGTAGGCCACCACCAACCATGTATAAAACAATAACTAGTCTATAAAAATTTATATATTTTTATATAGAATGAAGTACAAATGATAAGGTAAACAATTTTCACATTTAATATTCTTTAATTAAACACATAGACCCTAGGTTCACGGTGACACCTGAACCAATCATACCAATTTTGGCATGTGCCATAGTCTGAACCATATGCCATATGAATACTAAAATCCATTCATTCATGAGATATTATTATCTATTTTAATTCTAATTTTACATTCATAGGATGGGGGCCTAGGTTAGCAGTCTGGAACTTCATGGTTATTTTGAGTAACTATCCCTGTCCCACAACTTAGTGATCACATGAAAATAAATATATATCTTGGGTTCCTAGAGAGGTAGTTTGGAATAGCGTGGGTATTTGGATAAGTAGTCCTTATTCCAAAAATCATTGTTCACATTATTCACAAAAATCACATACCGTGGCTCCACATCCACAACCCATTATTAACCATGTTTATAATAATTAATACAACCAATTTCATAATCCCATTATATAACCAATTTCACAATCCCATTACTAAACTAATTTCATAATCCTATTATTAAACCAATTTCATAATCCCATTATTCCACTAATTTTATAATCCCATTATTCCCCCAATTTCATAACCACATGGGAAAAATCAAACCATTAATTCAATTCAAAATGCAATTTCCCAATGTGGAAATTGAAATTTCACACTTAAATACACACAATTACAATTAATACTACTTCAATTAAAAATTATACCACCCACTTCATGATCGTTGATGAATTCTCTCCAACTCATAACCCTCAATTTGATGTGGAATGGTCCAATTCACAATGGTGAAGGAGATCTTGGATGAAAAACTTGGAACAAGGTCTAAAGAAACTACATTAATCAAAACTTATATCCAAACCAATTACCAATAGAGGAAATAATCCCTCCAAAATAATATAGGAAGATGTAAGAGATAAAGGAAATAAAATAAGAAGATATTACATATCATAATAGGGGTCGAATCCTTCCAATAGATATTCAATTTTCACTGGAATGGGTTTAAAGAAATTTAGAATCCTCCCAAGAGATTCCAAAATCAAAGTAAAACATTTTAGGTCAATCTAGGGCATTTAGTGGTAAAAAATGACAGTTTCGGGAACTTTAATAATTTTTTTAGGTTTAAATTCCACACTCATGGTTTCCCTAGTAGAGGCACATAGTTTTCCAAACCTCGTGCCTTAATTGTGCACCCTTACCTATGGGTTTCATAGTTTCTCCTAAGTAGAACATGATTTGACAGATGGTGCACCAACCGTGATAATACCCTCTATTTGAGGGTGCATAGTTTTGGGAGGGAGGCTGCACGATTTTTTAAAATTGCATATTATCTCATGGGGCTCCAAAATGGGGCACATGGTTTCTTGGAGAAAACTGCACAGTTTTCTCTAACCATGCACCAACTATGTACAACCCAATGGGCTTTCAAATTTATCCAAATTCACCTGAAACAACCCTTAAGTAAAACCCAACCAGGATATGATCAAAATAAGGTTAAAATAATACCTAAAATCTTGTACAAGGAATATCTAGAAAGTTTGGGTTCTTACAATGAATCTTAGTGCGAGGGCTACCTGGTACCCTGTAAAAGCCAACAATGGGTACCAGGTTGTAGAATCAATAGTTGTATATCTTCCCATGAGATCCACTAGGTACTTAGAAACCTATAAACATGCACCTAATAGTAGTTAATGTATCTCAAAAATTTATTTATTTCACTAGTGGGTACCCAATGATTATGCAGTGTGTACCTAATGGTTTTAGATATTAATTCCCTAGAAATTACAATATTTTGAAATATCCAAGTGATATTTTTTTTTTCAAAAAATTGTGAAATATTTTATATCATTATAACATTATTAAATCTCAATATAATATGATTTTAACACTCATATTGGTGATGGGTAAGAGATCATTTATGATTTGGTTGGGTGAGATTAAAGGAAGATGAAAAGTAAGTTGGAGAAATAGATTGATTTTAAAATTAAAATGTGTAAATTATTTATATTTGAATGGAATTAGTTTATTTTTGGATGATTTTTTTGTGTGTTACACTACCAAAGAAGTTTGAAATTTTAAGGGATTATCTCTTAAAATTTAAAGAATATATTTGAAGTGTTGAATTTAATTTTTGTGTGTACAAGTTCTTGGATGAATTCTACTGTATATGTGGTATATTTTTTTCATGAGGTGATTTTAAAAAAAATATTAAGTTTCTATTTTAAAAAACTAAAATAATTAAAGATTACACCACATGTTATAATGATGCGATGTTAATTTATTCTTGTCAGAAATGAACCAAAAGTTGTTTTCCACCTATTTCACAAAAATTTGAGCATGTTTTCTCTTATTTGAGGATGTGGAATGTGTTTTGAACTGAAATTTCACTTTAAAATTAAAAAATAGAAACTTTTAGTCTTTCCATCCAGACGGATATTTAGAATTTCATATGGTTTATTTCCACAAGAAGAAATAAATCAATGATTGTTTTCTTAGTGTTTTAGGGTAATTAGATCTAATTTTCATGGAATTGAGAATTTGAAACAAATTTTGAACTAACTTGTCCCTTTATAATTAAGAACATGTGTTTTAATTCATCCCTACCACACCATGCATTGAAATAATGTAAGGATCATTCCTACATTCCAAAAATGAATCAATAATCATTCTTATTTTGTTTCATTCCTTGGTCAACTTGTTGCATGCCCATAGAAAATGGTGGTATTGGTATATAAAATATCAAATAATTTAATGAGGCCCTTCAAGAAAGACTCACCTAGAACCCTTTTCATAATACTTCTAAAGATATCACCTTTCTCAAAAATAGGTTTCTTGACAAAATTAAAATGGGCAATTTGAACTTCATTAATTCATCAATCTAGCCTTCTATAAATTCTCCTTTACCAATATTATGAATAATTCCAGATGGATGGTCTCCAGAGACTCCTCCATGAAATTTTGGTTGTATAACTAGACTGGAATGCCTTTAATTTCCATGATATCCCCCGATTAAGCCCCTGATAATACAAACAGCTCTATCAGATACATTTTAAACTCTCAGTATGATCACCTCCCTGATACTATTTTGAACGTCATTGGAAACTACTCTTTCACCCACCTAATGATTTCTTAACTTGGGAACCTGCTCATAACGGTATGCTTAACTCAAAAAATTTCTACAATCACTATTTCTATAACTTTGAGAGTGATTACAGCTAGTTAAAACATTTCATCAAACCTTGGATAAAACCTTTGAGATTAAATCTCATTTGGGATCTTTCTCATAAAAGGGTTCCCACTAAAATTTTCCTACAATATTTTGGAATCCAACTCTTCTCTAAATAAAAAATATGTAATTAGCACAGAGAAGATGCTAACCATATCTTTCTCTCTTACTCTACTTCTTTTGCTCTTTGGAACTATATTATTGACATTTTTTTACTGCAAATGGCTAATAATTTATTCCGTCAAAGCTCAACTTAAAAAATGTACATAAATGGAATGTTCTCATTAAATCAAGAACCTTTTCCTTGCTGCGATTGTGGAGCTCCACCATGTGATCTAGTATGATTGGAATGCTATTATTCATAACAATTACTAATTTAATCAAAATTTAGGTCGGATGAAGATCCTCATTGCCATACATAAAGCTTAATTGATTTATAAGGGAAATTGCCATAAAACCATGCATGAATTTTGGATCTTGAAGCATGTAATGATTAAAAGCATTTTCTGTCAGCCACATCGCACTCTGGATGTGTTCTGGAGAGCCCCCCCTACCTGGATGGATCAAAATCAATATTAATGGTGCCTCCAAGGGAAATCCGAGAGCTGTAGGGTGTGGTGTTGTTTTCAGGAATCACCTTAGTCAGATACTTGGATGCTTCATGGGTAAATGTGGCATTTCCACCTTCCTTGAAGCCAAGATGCTGAGTTTGATACATGTTATTTCCATTTATAAGATCTTTGGTAGGAAGAACCTTTGGATTGAAAGTGACTCAATGACTATCATTCAAGTAATTTGGAATGGCATAACTCATCTTTCTTGGACAATTACTACTCGCTGGATGGAATGAACCCATTTGCTTGTTGATTTTAACTATATCATCACACATGTTTATCGACAAGCAAACATGGTTGTAGATGGTCTGGCCAACATGGGAGTAAATCCAGACATTACTTGGTTCTAAGGCCTTCCCACTGATCTTATTTCCCTTCATGAAAAATATTGTAATATGATCCCATATTTTAGACTCTAGTAATCTTTCTTTTAATAATATTTGTGCTTTGGTCGTTTTGGGCCAAGTCATCACCTTTTTTTTAAAAACAATTCTCCTTTTTTTTCACAACAATTCAATCATTTTTACATAGAATTGAGCATGCAATGCATGTTTTGAATTGAAATATCACTTTTAAATAGTAAAATACATACTTTTAGTCATTATAACAAAATTTTGAATTATAATGACATTAAATGTTCATGATAATCCAATCTCATATTCATAAAATCCATCATGTGATGTTTTTTTGAACTAAAATGTCACTTTTAAATTAAAAACATGCATTTTTATCGATTATGAAAACATTATTCATTATAATGACATTATGTCCATTAATAAATGCTAAAAAATAATAAAAATTTAATTTTATATAATTTCATGAAAATATGATCTCTTTTTCTTGAAATTGATGATATGATGCACAATTTGAAATAAAATGTCATTTTTAAATTACATAAGATACACTTTTGTTCATTGTGATAACCATGAGAGTCAAAATGGAATGTGATTCACTTATAAATGATAAATTATTGTTTCCATATTTTTTATGATAATACAATCTTATTTTCATGGAATTTATCATGTGGTGCATGTTTTGAAAAAAAATGTCACTTGTAAAATAAAAACACGAGTTTTCAATTATTTCAACCAAAAAAAATGTTGGAATATCATGTGGTTAATTTAATATGTCATAAATTAATTTAAGACCATTGAAATATATTTTAATGATAATTTGAGTGTATTTTTTTGTTTTCAGTATGAGACACGAATTTTTAACCTTTAGAAGGCTTAAAAAGAAAAGATGTGATTTTGGTCATTTAAACTACATTGCATGTCATAATGGTGTGATATTCATTCATACATGTAAAAAAATAGTCAAAATTCATTATATTACAATTTCATAACCATATGAGTGTGTTTTCTCAGAATTGAACACATGACATGTCACACCCGGTTTTTCATGTCTTTGTTTCGATCTGGTCCATTGGAAATACTGATCCTTTTAATGGGTATTTGGTGAGATGAATGTTGAGTTTTGAAGTTTCATATATGTCTAATCACCCTAATTTAGGTTCCCCATTTCTTTTTTAAGAGTTTTTGGAGAAAGGGTGGTTACTTCATGATTTGGGCAAACCGTGAGCCCATTTCCAGTTTTAAAAACTGAATTTGTTTCTTTTATAACTCTTTATTTTTCATAATTTTTCACCCATTAAACCATCCAAATTACCTATAATAACATATTAAAACTTCCATATCCTTTTGGGTCACTTAATAATTCACAATCAAGGTGCATTTGGGTTAATTATTTAGGTATTGGGCCAGCCCATGGGCCCATTTCCAGTAAAAAAAATAATTTGTTTCTTTTATATGTAATTCAATATTTAATATTTTTTGGTGATTTTACCTCCCACCCGAATCCCATATCCCTATACTCACCTCCATTATCTATTTTCCCTCTTTGGAGCTCATAATAGTCACTGAGTGGGGAAGCACTCTCAATGCCTCTCAAATCGTCCAGAATTGAAAAGGTAAATTGTATCATTCATAAATAATTCAATTCGTACTATTTTTGCCACAAATATTATTTCCCCAGTTCTTCCAGACTTTAGGAGTCTCTCCAAGAAGTTTTAGGCCATTAAATTTTATCTAAGGGTACAGATCTAATGGAATACGAATAGTTTTCTAGTTGCAAAGGTAAGATTCCCTCTCCTTTATCCTCCATCTTCTTCCTCATTTCATTATTTCTTGGTTTTATAATATCTCCTAGTCCTGTTAGACTTAAGGTTATGTTATTAAATGATTTTTGATGGGGTTTTGATTCATTTGGGACTGTTCGTCATAGGTTTAGGGTTTGTGAACCCTCGGATGGTGATTTTGGGTGTGTGTTTCCATTACGACAAGGATTTGAGGTAGGATATCCCTTGAACATGACTTTATCATTAAAGTTTCATCATTTTAATATTTTACTCAACTTATATATATGTTTATTACTATTTTAATCCTTTTTACAATTTTCTTGGTGTAAAAAATGGTTGTTTAATCCTTGTTTTGTGAAAGATATTGTTGTTTTGTCATGAAAGTGCTCACCAAGTGTTTGTTCAAATGTTCCGTTATCTTTCACACTTGTTTTGTGAGGTTGAGAACCTGGTTCATGGTATTTTTAAAATTTTTCAGAGTCTTGAATAAAATATTTCATGCAATTGGTGTTTTATTCCTTGTTAAGTTCTTAAAATAAATTGTTTTGTTTAAAAGAGCATATCATGTGTTCGGTAAATTGCCTTGTTGGATTTTATGTGTTAAGTGTGATTTAAAAATTATTTGTTTCGATTTATAAATGTATTGGGAGAATTAAAAATGGTATTTTTGGGTCCTTATATGTCTTTCCAATTTGGATTTGGTTTTACAAACAAATGGGTTTTGTTTTACAAAATATTTTGGTCCGAGTTTCCCTAAAATGGACCATTTGACATCTTTATGAAAATGGTTATGATTTGAACATGTAACCTGAGTATTATAAGAGATTTATGAATGTGGTTTTCTTCTGTAAATGGTGTGTATACACATACTTAATAAAATTGAAATGCATACCTTTGTCAAATGTTAGTTTTGAGAAATCCTTAAAGGCCGCACTACTAGAAATTTGATCTTTGGAGCCCCATGGAACGGGCGACCACCATTGGCGGTCTCTAGGATTAAAAAAAACATTTCACGTGATATCTGACCGCACTATCATGACACATCAAATATATTATGTTTTAAGGTTGATTTATAGTCTAGGGTAGACCCTAGGTCGTCTCTCAAGGAGCGTTGGTAGGTTTAGAGTGTGTATTTTTAATAAAAATGGCTAAGAGAGGGGGGTGGTTTTGAAAAGAGTTTAAAATAACGACTTAGTTGAAATAGCTTAAAAGTTGAGTGACCAAGTGGATTTTGAAAAATATGAGATAAAAGGGTCTATGTGATTTCACTAGACACATATCAAGTTCATTGTTCATAGAGATTCATCTTAGGTTTAGAGTAATTCTTTGGTTGGAGTTAATTGGAATCCCGATTAATTCCTAAGCTTTTATTTCAATGCTTTAAGGACCAAACCTTGACGTAACAATAGTATTGTCAAGGTTCAGTACTTATGCATGGAATAAGAGCTTCCAAAGTAGATTGAAATCTCAATAAGGTGGGTATGAAAATGATTCTTGTGATGTCCAATCAGAAAAACACAAGTCACACACTCAAAACCTCACACCGATCGGTTAGAAATTAAGAGCATAACACTCACATGTATCAAATCAAGCATTCAAATCTGAAATAAAATAAGATACATGGAATGAAATGTTTAAACACCCAAATTAATCCAAACCAGTAGCTACTGTATGCTTCTGAACTCCCTTGACATGTGTGTAGCTCCCTCACAACAAATACCCAACTTTTAGCTCGACATCGGTAGGAGGAGGAAGCTCGGGTGGAACCCCTTCTTCATCCTTGATTACCATATGAAGATAGGGGCCTCCAGAACTTCTTGGATGGTGATAGTACTCCTTTGGGTCTCCAAAATGGCAGAGTTTGGCTCCTGGTTCTAACTTGCAAATGAGGTTCCCTTGGTGCCCTTTTATAGGAAAATTGGAAGGTGGTTTTAGGCACACAGATTTCATCAATCCACTTGTACCAGACGTTTCAATCTTTATATAGCCTTATCTCGCTTTGGAAAAAATAAAAAAGTTGTATCCATACATATTGAATGTATCCACCGAATGTTTGGCACCATTTGGACAAATAAAGCTCAAGATATTGATAAAATACAGAACACCGCATTTGACTTGGTCCAAATTCGATGGATTTGACAGATCAGTTCGAATTGGCCCCATAGAAGCTGAATCGGGATTTTGTTCCTTAATATGAAATGTATCGTATTAAATTCTGGACAGGACCAAAAAATTTCAGCCCATTTGGATTCACTAATTTTGTGTACTATTCAAAACAGTGGACAGATGTCCATGGATCCATGCAATTTTGGCCCGTTTTTCTTCCACTTCATCAAAGGCCCTCCAAATCACCTCCACCTACATTGAAATAATATAAACAAGTAACATTTCCAATTATAATGCTGATTAAAATTAATTAAATGATTCAAACATAAAGTAAAATTTATTATTATATTTGGAATATTCATTACAAAACTAGTTTAAAACAGCGGTGTAAGGGTGGAATAAAACAGTGAATCGTGGTACGATCACACCCCCACACCTAAACATTTGCACTCCTAGGAAAAATCACATATCCAAATAAAATGATTCATTTATATATATTTCCAACATAATTAAGATTTAATATTTGATGAAATTTTATTTAAAGTAATGTGATCAATGCACGAACCACACCAAGGAGTTCTTCCCAGTGAAAATGGAAAAAGATGTCTCATAAATCATATCACAATAAAATTCAAAGAGATTTATGACACCAACATGAGAAAAGAATTCAAAGGTCAACCATTAAAATAACTCTCCATGTGTGTGTGTGAAAACCATTCCATGCTATTCTTTCCACTTTCTATCAAATAAATATAGGTTATTTTAACATTATTCACCTTTAAATAAATTTTCACCAAACCCGTCCTACATCCTTTGCAATCATATTTCAAGTCCCACTCATTTAAGTATTCCCAGAAGTCAAACCATAAGCTCCCAACCTAGATATCCTCATATGTTGCACATTTCATCACTCCCCTCATTTATTATATATTTTTTTGAAGTTTAATTTGGAAGAAATCTCACACTCATCTCTCAACCCTTGTTTGATCTCCTCATGACACTAATTGCAATAGTTATAACAAGATCAAAGGTTGAGGAGGAGTGGTTTTTGAACTTCCCAAGACACAATTTTTTTTCTTTTTTTTCTTTTTTTTGAGGGCATAAAACAATTGGACATTAGGTACACACGCATAGGTAAATCTGGTACAGTAATGAAACAGATCGGATAAGGAACAAACGTATGGAAATATCATTTCAAGCTGAAAAATATTAACCCAACATATATTTACCTTATATTAAGTAAGAAATATTCACACTTTATGGTTTGGTGCAAAAATGTATGGAGATATTAGTGACATAGTTTTCCAAAAAAACTACTCACACAAAGGTCATCAATCATCTCAAAGGTTTCACATAGATACGACCATTTATATCATTGACATAAAACCAATTCACTAAAAAAATCACTCCTTGATGGTAAAATCATACACATATTCTTTTTAGCCTTCTTTAAAGTATTTTTACTTTCCCTACTTTATGGTCTCCAAATCATGGAACTTCGAAATTGTTGATGGGGAAAAATGAAAATCCCATAAAGAAGGCCAAAAAGAGAAAACAAAAGGAGAAAACGATGAAAATTCATAACTAACCCAGGAATGTATCCACCCACCCACACCTAGAGTATACAGTGTACTCACTGTAGTAAAAGAGAATGTGGTAAGGAAGGATAAAACCTGGTGGATGTCATTCATAGTTTGCTTCTTGAACTTGGAGTTCCTCCATCGGGGACTCCAGAACGGGTTCATGAAAGTGCTTCATCCGCTGCCCATTGACAGTGAAGGTTTGCTTGGTTTCTTCATTTTGAACCCGAACAAAACCAAATAAAGAGACATTAGTAACAATGTATGGTCCAAACCAGCGGGAATGAAGCTTACCGGGATGCAATTTCAGCCTTGCATTGTAGAGGAGGACCTTCTGCCCAATATGGAACTGACGATGAAGGATAAGACGGTCATGGGCAGCCTTGGTTCTCTCCTTATAAATCCTAGAGTTCTCATAAGAATCTCTACGCATTTCTTCTATCTCCTATATCTGTAACATCCTTTGAGAACATGCACCAGAAAGGTTAGAATTTCATTTTTTAATGGCCCAGTAGGCCCGGTTCTCAATCTCAATAGGGAGGTGACAACTCTTTCAAAAAAAAAGTCTATAAGGTGACATTCCAATGGGAGTTTTAAAAGTAGTACGGTAAGACCATAATGAATCATCGAGTCTAAGACTCCAATCTTTCCTATTGGGTTGGACCATTTTTTCAAGAATTTGTTTTACCTCTCTATTTGACACCTGATCTTGACCATTAGTCTATGGGTGATACGCAGTAGATACTCGATGACTAACCCCATACCGACGCAAAAGTGATTACATTGTTCGGTTGCAGAAATGAGAACCCTGGTCACTGATGATAAACCTAGGTAATCCAAACCTACAAAAGATCTGAGTTCTCAAAAATTATACAACTGTTTTGGAATCATCTATCCTTGTGGCCCGTGCCTCTACCCATTTTGATACATAATTAATGACCAAAAGAATGTACAAGTTTCCAAAAGAATTGGGAAATGGCCCCATAAAGTCAATGCCCCAAACATAAAAAATGTCATGAAAGAGCAATGATTGTTGTGGCATTTTATTCCTTTTAGAGACATTACCCATTCTTTGACAACGAGGACAAGATTTACAAAATTCATGGGCATCCCAAAAAAGTGTTGGCCAAAAGAGACCAGAATCAAGAACTTTGTGAGCAGTCCGTTGGGGACCAAAGTGGCCCCCACAAGAAAGAGTGTGGCAGAATCTAAGGACAGACTGAAAATCACTATCGGGAACACAACGCCTAAGGACTTGATCGCTACATGTGCACCAAAGGTAGGGGTCATCCCAAATGTACCAACGAGACTCATGTTTTAGACGACTGGCTTGGTTTTTGTTGAAATCAGTAGGAATGCAAGATACTACCAAATAATTTACAATTTCATCATACCAGGGAATATCATCTTGCACTTTGTACAATTGCTCACCAGGAAACATGTCATTAATGGGAATATAGGGGGATGAGACAATGTCTGAGGATGGGGGGATCCTACTAATATGGTCTGCCACCACATTCTCTGCTCTTTTTTTATCTCTAATTTCTAGATTGAATACTTGGAGGGGGAGCATCCAACGAATGAGACGTGGTTTGGCTTCTGGTTTCTTTAGGAGATACCGGAGGGATGCATGGTCTGAGAACACAATGACTTTGTACCCTTGAAGATACGACCTGAATTTATCCAAAGCAAACACAATGGAAAGAAATTCTTTTTCAGTAGTGGTGTAGTTTTCTTGGGCAGGGTCCAAAGTTCGTGAGGCATAGACAATGGCATGTGGAGCTCGATTGACCCTTTGTGATAAGACTACCCCAACTGCATAGTTAGAGGTGTCTCACATGAGCTCAAATGGTAAATCCCTACCAAGGTGGTTGGATTACTGGGGGTGATGTGAGACTCCATTTTAATTTATTAAAAGTTTCTTCACATTCTTTATCAAAAATAAAATCTTTTTCTTTTTGGAGTAAGCGGGAGAGGGGAAGTGAAATATTACTAAAATCACGAATGAAACGATGGTAAAATCCAGCATGACCTAGGAAAGACTGCACATCACTTACATTTTTAGGGAATGGTAGGGAAGAAATGACATCGACTTTCAATTTATCTACTTAGATACCATCACCAGAAATGACATGTCCCAAACTATACCCTATCTCACCATGAAATGAAATTTCTCATAATTTAATACAAGATTCTTTTCAATACAGCGATGTAGGATGGAACCAAGACTACTTAAACATTCATCAAAAGAGGATCCATACACAGTAAAATCATCCATGAAAAATTCCATGCAATTCTCCAGGTAATCTGAAAAAATACTAACCATACATCGCTGGAAAGTACCCGGAGCATTGCACAGGCCAAATAGCATACTTCTATAGGCAAATGTGCCAAAGGGGCAAGTGAAGGTTGTCTTTTCCTAATCCTCGGGGGCAATATGGATCTGAAAGTATCTAGAATACCCATCAATAAAATAGTAATGGGACTTCCCCGCTAGCCTCTCTAGCATTTGGTCAATGAATGAAAATGGGAAATGGTCCTTCATAGTGTGTTGGTTTATTTGGCAATAATCTATACAGACACGCCAACTATTCTACACCCGAGTTGGAACCAATTCATTATTTTCATTTTTAATTACCGTTAGGCCAGTTTTTTTAGGGACTACTTGAACGGGACTAACCCATTGGCTATCCGAGATGGGGTAAATGATTCCAGCAACCTATAATTTTGTTACCTCATTTTTCACAACTTCTAGGAGGTTGGGGTTCAGTCGACGTTGTGGCTACCTCACTGGTTTAGCCTCATCAGTTAATAAAATATGATATGTACAAATTGATGGGCTAATACCAGGAATGTCTGCAAGTGTCCATCCCAATGCTTTTTTATAATATCTCAAAAGTTCAAGCAGTCTCAATTCATGCTCAGGAGGGAGTTAACTAGCAATGATGACAGGTAACTTGTTTCCATTCTCATGATATGAATATTTTAAATCTTGAGTCAGTTGATTTAGTTCCAATTCAGGTGGATTTTGGATTGATGGGAGTGTGTGTGAAAGTGAGAGGTCACTAATCTCATCTAACTGCTCAATGATATCATCCTCATATGAGGAATTAGATTTTACAAGCATAGCAGTATCATCGATGGTTATGTGATCCTCCATGTTCAAGAAATTATCAATTAATAAACATGCATGACACTTTCCTAGATCACTACAACAATCAACACATGATTCATTTCCAAGAATTTAAATCAAAGAGGAAAATTCAGAAAGGGTATCAGGGGAAACAGATGAAGTGATTTTAGGGGAAGGGAATACATCAATTGAATTTACCGAGAGAGAGGAATGTTCTTCTAAGGGGTGCTTCATGGCATCAAGGATGTTGAAATGGACTATGTCACCACAAAATTCCATAGATAATGTACCATTATGGACATTAATTATGGATTTGGAGGTTTTCAAGAAAGGTCTCCCCAATATAATTGGGGCGTGTCCATTCATCCTATAATCTTACATTTTTAGCACATAAAAATCAACAGGAAATATTAAATTTTGAACCCTCACAAGAACATCCTCTAACACACTAGAAGGGTGTGCCGTACTCCGATTTTCTAGTTGAACAAATATTCCTATGGGCTTTAGTTCATTGACCTACAAAGAAGAGTATATGGAGTGAGGTATCACATTAATATAAGCACCCAAATCAAGCATAGCATTGAAGAAAGAATACTCCCCTATGGTACATGGAATTGAGAATTTTCCAGGATCATTGCACTTGGTGGGAAGCAATGGTTGTATCAATGCTGAGACATTCCTCCCCAAACTTACCTTCTCATCACCACGAAGTCGCCTTCGGTGTGTACACATCTCCTTTAGAAACTTATCAAAACGTGGAATTTGCTTCACGGCATCAATAAATGGAATGTTGACCTGAAATTTCTTGAAAGTTTCCAATATTTATTTGTCAAGTTCAGTTTCATTTTGTTTTCTTGGTTGGATGGCCCTTTGGGGAAATGGAAGAGGAATGCTTGGGCTTGGTAACTCATCAATAGACACACTCTTTCCTTTGGTAGGACTTCTATCAAGACAAGGTTCCACCTCATTTGAACCTTTTTCAGTGGTTGGGATGGTGGTTTCCTTAGGAGAGGATGACTCTAATGGAGGGTTCATTTGGATTTTATGTTGAGTTCCACTCCAAAGGGTGATGGCACTAACATTTCCCTTATCCCTAGGGTTGACAAGTGGTTGAGAGGGTATCTTACCAGACCCATGGCTTTGGATTTCACCCACTGAGTTAGCTAGTTGGCCTAATTGGGTTTTGAGGTCTTGTATAGCTGCCTGAGTGGTTTTTTGGAACTGTAGATTATTGGCATCCATTTTTTCATCATATCTTCTAGGCTAGGCTCGGGTTTTGGAGGGGGTTGTTGGAAAGGCCTTTGGGGTGGTTGAAAATTTCTTGGTGGTGGTGGTTGATGACTACTTTGCCCTGGTTGGTTCCATGGTTGATAAGGCTGGTTTGAATACGCCCCTTACCTATAGGCTTGGTTGTCTTTCCACACAGGGTTGGCTGGATAGTAAGGTTCTTGCCTAATGGGTTGGTTATAGGGGCGTCCTAGGAATATTGCCTCACAACTCTCAGAAGTTTCTCTCAATTGGGGGAATTGGTCAGAATAGTGGGTATCAGAAGAGCATATACCACAATTTATGGGAGGAGGAGATTGGAATTTTCCTTGGGAAAGAGAAAGTTGTCGTAGAAGGGTACTTACCTCTCCAAACTTTGTGTCCACCTTCTTCTCGAATTCAGTACTTTTCACCTCATGGACACCTCGAATGGGTACACTGGACCTTGAACTGAATTGTTGAGTGTTCTTTTCCATGGTCTCAATTAGGGTCCTTGCAGCGATTGGGGTTTTATCCACTAGTGCACCACCTACAGCAGCATCAATCATGTTAAGATCTATTGGAATTAAACCTTCATAAAAATATTGTATTAAAAGTTGATCGCTTATTTGGTGGTGTGGAAAACATGAACATAATATTTTAAAGCATTCCCAATATTAATGAAGGGTTTCTCCTTGAGATTGTCTTATCCCACATATTTCTTTCCTTATTTTTGCAGTTCGAGAGGCTGGGAAGTATTTTTCAAGAAAAAGTCGTTTCATGTCTGCCCAACCTCTAATAGGTGAATTAACATAATACAACCAATCTTTAGCCGTGTCTTCTAATGAAAATGGAAATTCCCTAAGTTTTACCTATTCTTCATCCACATTAGCAGGTTTTAATTTTGAACACACAGTAAGGAATTCTTTTAAATGCTTATGTGGATCTTCTCTAGGCAGTCTATGAAAATCTTGGTAATAAATGAATTAAACCAAATTTTAGTTCAAAATTGGGTGCCTAGCCTTGTAATTGAATGTAAGTGGGTCGGATATCAACATCAGGCGAGGTTAGTTCTTTTAGTGTTTTATTATTTTTATCCATGTTATACAAGTTATGTTCAGTTTTAACGTTGGTTTTAGAAGAAGAATAAAGATCAAGAATAATTTTAAGATGTGATGTCTCCTCCTTCAAAGTGTTGTCTTGTGTGTCTCAGTTTCGTTGATGTAGGATCCTTTCCGGTTCGGGTTCGAAAGTTTGTAGGTATCCCAGAGTAGAACACATCATACAAATAACCTACACAATAAATAAATTAGAACACAAAAATAAATGCAAAGGTATAAGATAAAACAAACAAATATTCACAAAAATTACAAAAATTTTATCAAAAAGGCGCACAAAAAATGAAAGTGCTCCCCAGAAACGGTGCCAAAATTTGACCGCGCTTTCGTGACACGTCAAATGGATTATGTTTTAAGGTTGATTTATAGTCTAGGGTAGAGCCTAGGTCATCTCTCAAGGAGCGTAGGTAGGTTTAGAGTGTGTATATTTAATAAAAATGACTAAGAGAGGGGGTGGTTTTGAAAAGAGTTTAAAATAATGACTTAATTAAAATAGCTTAAAAGTTGAGTGACCAACTGGATTTTGAAAAATATGAGATAAAAGGGTGGATGTGATTTAACTACACACAAATCAAGTTCATTGTTCATAGAGATTCATCTTAGTTTTAGAGTAATTCTTTGATTGGAGTTAATTGGAATCCCGATTAATTCCTAAGCTTTTATTTCAATGCTTTAAGGAACAAACCTTGACGTAACAATCGTATTGTCAAGGTCCAGTACTTATGCATGGAATAAGAGTTTCTAAAGCATATTGAAATCTCAATAAGTTGGGTATGAAAAGGATTCTTGTGATGTCCAATCAGAACAACACAATTCACACACTCAAAACCTCACACCGATCGGTTAGAAATTAAGAGCATAACACTCACATGTATCAAATCAAGCATTAAAATCTGAAATAAAATAAGATACATGGAATTAAATGTTTAAACACCCAATTTAATCCAAACCAGTATCTATTTTCTACATCAGAAGTCCCTTGACATGTGTGTAGCTCCCTCACAACGAATACCCAACTTTTAGCTCGACATCGGGAGGAGGAGGAAGCTCGGGTGGAACCCCTTCTTCATCCTTGATTCCCCTATGAGGATAGGGGCCTACATAAATTCTTGGATGGTTAGAGGACTCCTTTGGGTCTCCAAAATAGCAGAGTTTGGCTCTTGGTTCGAACTTGAAAATTATGTTCCCTTGGTTCCCTTTTATAGGAAAATTGGAAGGTGGTTTTAGGCACACAGATTTCATCAATCCACTTGTACCACACGTTTTGGTCTTCAGACACACTTATCTCGCTTTGGAGAAAATAGAAAAGTTGTATCCCTACCTATTTAATGTCTCCATCGAAAGTTTGGCACCATTTGGACAAATACAGATCAAGATATTGATAAAATATAGAACACCGCATTTGACTTGGTCCAAATTCGGTGGCTTGGACAGATTAGTTCTAATGGGCCCCATAGAAGCCGAATCAGGATTGTGTTCCTTAATATTAAATGTAGCCTATTAAATTTTGGACAGGCCCACAAAAGTTCAGCCCATTTGGATTCTCGGATTTCTTGTACTATGAAAAATAGTGGACATATGTCCATGGATCCATGCAATTTTGGCCCGTTTTTCTTCCACTTCATCAAGGGCCCTCCAAATCACCTCCACCTACATTGAAATAATAAAAACAAGTAACATTTCCAATTATAATGTTGATTAAAATTAATTAAATGATTCAAAAATAAATTGAAATTTATTATTATATTTGTAATATTCATTACAAAACTAGTTTAAAACAGCGGTGTAAGGATGGAATAAAATAGTGAATCGTGGTACGATCAATATCGCCCCTCCAATCCTCCCTCACGCACCACCCTCAACAAACCCTACCTCCGCCTTCGTCATCGCTCGTCCTATCCCTTTCCGAAAAAGCCTCCGGCTCTAGGTTCATCTCACTCATTCTTTTACTCCCTCTCCCTCCCTAGATTCCCTCCCCAACTTTGCTTCCGACTCCCTCACCTGCGGCTCCCTCTACTCGCAGATTGTTCGTCGTCGCGCCCGCACCCGATGCCTTGTGCTGCCCATCCGCCCTAACTGTTGCACCTCCTCCACGTCTCACCCGACCTCCGAATCTACATCTTCACTTATTTCTAGATTTTATGTGCAATCTGGTAATCCCAAATTTTTGTTTTAGGGTTTTTATTTTGGGAACCACCATCACTCAGATTTCATAATGCATTGGATTTGTGATTTGTTTGTTGTTGATTGTTTAGTCTTTGTAAAATGAAATTTGTTCTCATTTCATTCCCATACGTATTTCAAATATAGTTTGACCATAAAGGTGTGTGGTTTTAAGCATATTAATGATGAGCTGATTAACCTTAATCATAGTAATTATAATATTTACCCCAAATGTAATTAATGCCACTAATTATCCACTTCTGATGTGACTGTTGTAACAATTTTATGTTACGCAATAATTTTTTAATATAATTTCCAAGATGGAAACTATAGTTACTAAAAACCCAAGTTCTTTGAGATATATATCTAGAACAATTCAACTATTCTGTAAATACGGAATACAGAATTGCAAGGCCCCTTTAATGTAACGACCTGAAATTTTGAATAAATCTTGTTTCCTAATTTTTTGTGTTATTTTATTTTTATACTCAACAAAACTGTTTCATTTGATAAAATGAGTATAATAAAAATGAGACCGCTGGGTTTCGACTGTTATATGACCATTGGTCAATATGACCATTGGAAACTAAATGTTGTGATTATTGTCTCTAAATACAAGTGATCTTGGTTAATTAATATAGAAAGAAGATTCGATGGCCTCATCCAGTAGCCTCAGGCCAATTGAAGCCCATCTAACAGAACTTGGGAAGGAGGTAGCACCACTGGGATTTGCTATGGACCAAACCCAAGCCAAACTTCATCATGTGAAGCTAGAACAGAATCACCTTTACGAGAAGTTCAAACTGATAGAAATTACTACTCGTGCGATGTTGGCCGAGCCGCCCTCATATTCTCTCACCTTAGCACACCTTACACTTAGGTCCTATGCTGGGGTTATAAGGGGCTATGTAAGGAGACCGTAACTGCCTTGTGTAATCCTTTGATTTAATTAAAAATTGTGATTTCTTCTTATGATGAAGTTTGTGAATTTTAAAATGTCCGGATAAATATAGTATGCATATTTTTGATGAATTCTAGAAAAAGGATATTTGAAAATATTTATGTAAACCTTAAATAATTAATTATGTGTAATGATTTTCAAAAAATGGTCTTCTACAATTATGTTCAGTAAGAAATTTAGAGTCTAATAAGATCAACTTAATTTTTGGTGAATCGTAATTTATGAATAGTGATTTTACGCTTAGGATTAGTAATGTGACCAAATGGATTAGTAATCTCGCTTAAAGATTGTATTAATATAATATAGGCACCTTGATTAAGTAATGTGATTCAATAAAATAGGTAAATAACTGTTTCAGAAATTATTAGTCAAGTATTAGTTTTTTTGGGTGAATAGTGTTTTTTAATTAAAAATAATTAAAAAATTATTTTTATAAAATGGATTTCATTTTTGAAGTTAGAGCATCGATACTATGTTATGGTAATTTTTGGGGATTTTTCTGAAAAAAAAATGAATTTTCGGTGAATAGTGTATTTATTTAAAAATTAAATTAAAAATATTTAGAAAATTATTTTTAGAAAATGGAGCTCATTTTTGAAATCAGAGCATTGATATTTGGTTAATGTGAAATTTTGGGATTTTTATGAGGAAGTTGAATTTTCGGTGAATAGTGAATTTTCAGTTTAGAGTTTCTGGTGTTTAATGACATCATTAAGGATGTAATAATTATGTAATCATTATAGTCGAATTATGAATATTAAGATAAGGTATGAGGTGTACCAAGTGGCCAATACCATGGGAAAATACCATGGGCAAGCCCATGGTTTTTCCAATACCACCAATGAAGTGTCCCTTGGCCATTAATGCCTTGTCCCCTCACTTACCCTATAAATACCAAGACATTATCTCATAATTTCCATTCCAAAATCCTCTTCAACTAAGTTATGGTCTCCTTAATTCCCAAGTAGTCCTCCCAAGGTGCCCTCAAGCCTCCCAAGGTTCCAAACTTCAAGATTTTGAAGTTACTCTTCAAGGTAAGGGATCCTACCTCTCTCTTTCTTTCCAAGTACTCTCTTTTATGTCATTTTTTGTATGCTCCATGTTCTTATATTGGGGATGTTCTTTTATATTCATCCTATTGTACTTTTCATATTTATATGTTTATAGACCTACTCTTGCTCTCATAATTTCATTTTATGAATGTTTAAGTGGCGCCTTTAGGCTGCTGAAATTTTAAGGGATTCTTTCACCCTTCTCATTTTTCAAAGTTCTACTTTCATGTAAAGTCTTTCAAGTCCATTTTTATTATGTTGGGGGTATTATATCTATATCTATCATACTTATCTTTTATGTTCATATTATTAGAGACTCTATTTGATCTCTTCAATTCATTTTTTGAAGTTTTATGTGACGCCGTTAGGCTGCCGAATTTTCATAAGAGGAATCTTATTTTTGTCTTCCTTACATGTTTTTCATTTCATATGGTATGTCTTTAAAATTTAATTACCATGTTCTTATATCCATTATATTCTTTCCCTATACTTTTTTTGTATCATTTATGAGTGGGTGATCCATGTCCCCTCTCTTTTCAATGTTTTCTAAAACCCTATCACATGGCCGTTATACTGCAGAATTTTTGTCTCAAAATGTCTCTCTCTTTTTATCAAATTATTTTATTTTATTAAGTGAATACCCAATCTATTTATTCTACAGGGGTATTCACATATATATCAAAATTTTCTATTTTAAATTCTGGGATTTACATACATGAGACCCACTTTCCTTTTTCCGTGGGTTTAAAGTGACATAAATATCATGTCTTAAAAGCAGTTTTTAAAATGTTATGATTATGAAATGAAACCAATTTCTTTTATTCTACATGGGTTATTTATGAAATGTTGATGATGCTATATGTCGATCACATGATAATAAAGACAAATTTAAGGGTGTGCCCTGATAGCGCTCCAATGCATTGGGTACTGATGTAACCACTAGAGATTAAAATTTTAACGATACCTTGGTGAATAACCTTGGTAATTTCAAATGACACCTTGGGGATGGACCTTGGTGATATGTTCATGATTTTCTAAGTTAGATGTTTTAGCCACATCTTCAAGTTCTGAAATACGTTATTTTTATTATGATATGCCTCATGATTTCTTTCTCATGCCTTAAAGTTTTTTTTCATGACTTTATTGATGTATCTCAAGTTCACATGTTAAATGTTTCCCCTTGTTTCCCTTACTGGGCCTCCTGCTCACCCTTTCTTTTGATGTATGTCCCCAGGTTATGATATACAGTAATAAACCTAGGATGAACATAAGGAGAAGACTTTCAAGTGTTTAAGAATAATGTTGTATGTTTTCATGTTTTAAGTTCCTGGTTTCCAAGACACTAAACCTTAAAGATCCTCAGTTTGGTAAAATATAATGAAAATTTATGTTATAAAAATGCGGAATGATATATTTAAGTTATAGAAAACTGCATAATCATGATGAAAAAAATTGGTCTGGAGAAGGTCATTATTATGCTGCTTTTCCCTTGAAATGCTGAAAAGTTTAAATAAAGTTGTCCAAGACAATGTAGAATCCTATAATATGATGTAGCTCGATGTAAAAAATATGAATTATGTATTTTTTACCTCACCAGAAATAGCTTTATTTGGTACTTTCTTCTAGGGTATTGGGTAGGAAGGTTCTTTCTCATATGTTGGGTTATCTTAGTGGAAGGAGCATGGATTAAGCTTTCTTCTGGTGGTTTCCATGGAAAGGAATACTCACGTGTTAAACTTTAATTTTCAAATCCATAAGAATGGAGATTTCTTATGGTAGAGAGAAGTTTTAAATTCACTAATGAACTTGCCTACAATTTTTTTATAAATTTTGTTTGATGCATTGATGAATTAAGATAATAAAATTATAAGGGCATGTCTTAGATAATGTCTTTAATTTATGAAAAATGTTTCATTTTAGTGTATAAAAAATGTTTTAATTGTTGAGTTGGTTATACAGTTTAGATCATTGGCGAGGGGTGGTTTGAAATTTAGATCATTTTAGTGTATACACAAGTCCTCTGTAGTTTACATTACATGGCATTGTAATAGGCATATGATCCTTTCCTTATTAATTATTTCTATTACTACAGATATGTTAGGGGAAAAACACCATATCCATATCATTTTTTAGATCCATATGTATCTAAGGGTTGAGGTATGTATGATTGTAAATGTGTTTATTTTTTAATTAAGAATTAAACATATATATGAACATATGTTTATCTTCATTACACGATTAAGAAACAATGGAATATTTCTTTTATTATCTTCTTTGCACAACTGAATGCAAAATTTTGTTCACACACAACCCCATGGATTCTTGTTCTTATAAATTACTCAAATATACTTCTGAAACTAGTGCTGCTTACAGCTATAGAAAAACATGAAACTATCAGTATTGAGTACACTCACAAATAAAATTCAATTATTTATAAAACTTCTCATTACTTCAAAAACCTCAATGTTTCTGATGCTCAACACATCATGCAATCATAAATCCCTGCATGAACTTTCCCACTTAATGCACCAACATACTGGTAGGTTAAAGTAAAACCTCCATAAAATACACACTCAAATTCAATTGGCACAAAACATGGAACAACCTATGTGTATCATCATGCAACCCTAAATCCTAAATATTTGAGCACCCAAAGGACCACCATCTCCTTCATAAAACTGAAAATATAGGAGGTAAACAAACAATTTCCGTTGTGTGAGTATGAATCACTGGAGTTTGAACCATATTGTAAGTTTTAGGTTTAGTTTAGATTTTTTATTTTCATTTCCATTCAAGGTAAATGTTTTGTGGTGGAAGTGTTTCTAGGTTTAGAAGAATAAGGTTGGGAAGAAACTTATTTTAGTCATTCTTTTTCAAATTCAATTTGTTTCTTTCTATAATTTTCTTTTTAGTACTCTTAAATGATTGAGTATAAATGAGTTGGTCTTTATTAAAATCACATATCATCTTCATAAATATATTCTCGACGTCAAGTAACTTAGATTTAGTCTCTATTTGATCATTTCCCTTATAGTAGAAAACTCTACATTAAGCTCTTATTTATCAAAACTAGATCTGAACTTGATGAGGACGTTTGGGTTAGATTTCATGACTAAAATGGATATATTATATTGATTGTAGATGACAAGACTAGTGAGTATAGCCTGAGTCTTCTATGAGTTTCTTCAGCCATTGAAGGCATAAAATCTTTTTCTTTCCCATGACCCTGACTTCATTCAAGAAACACGAAGCACTTACATAAACATTACATGGATTCATGCATGTCCTTCTATGAAAATCCAGTTGGTGATCATCCAAAAACCGGAAAGCTTTTATTTGAGTAACACTTTTGAAAATATTAATATATTTTTTGATGAATTATTGGCTGGTCATTTTCCTTTATCTGAATATATTTTTTACTCAGATTTATTGTTTCAGCATGAGTTGTGATTGAAATAGATACCAATCACACCTTACAATCAGCTATATCAATATGATATTTTCCAATATCATACTTCTGGCGGACTGAATTCTCCAGACTTTAACATAGGTTTCTTCTGGTCATGGGTGACTGAATTTTGTTCATCTTAGGTGAGTTCTAAATTGCAGTTGTCTTACACTTAATACACCCACATCCACATTGAATCTTTTTCATGTGCTTTTATTTGTTATAGGTTGTTTTTTTGGTTCTTTGGCTGCTATCAAAATGCAGTATTTTTTTAAAAAAAAATCCCCAGGCTAGTGACCACTTAAGGCAGTCGCTAATGGTAACATTTTTTCAGATCATTATTGACTGCTAAAATCAGTCACTACTACTCCTCCCAGTGACCGCTATCGTGGTTAGACGTAAAAACCCTATAGTGACCGCTTTTGGCGATCACTAATGGTCAATTTTGTAGTAGTGCCGGTTTGAATTTTTTTTTTAAAATGGTTTCCATGGTTATTTTATGTTATATTTTTTGGGGCCATTTTATGGTCCATGAAATTGATTTATTAAATGGTTTTGGGGCTGAAAAATCTGGGTTTATATGTTATTTATGAGTTTGGGGCCTTAAAAATCATTTTAGAATGGATTTTATGCGCAAGGCCTCATTATAATCCTTGAGATTGTTTTACGAAACTTTTTAGTGGTTTATTGATTCGTGAAAGAAATGTGAAGCATGTATGCGGGCTGTTTGTGTGATTATTGTTTGGTAAAGGAATTTTTATATGAAAAGTGTATTTTATAATATGTGCAACTTTATTGAACATTAAAGGGAATCCTAGGTATCTAGGTGGGCGGACGTGTACTAGTATGATAGTGATTCCGTGGGGTTTGGCCCCTGTGTCACATATCAAGATTGACGATGACAACACTAACTAAACTATGATGATGATGATGTTGGGGGACCACTAGTTTATGGGTATTCTTCCTACTAGTGTCTCGTGTGCATGATAACAGATATTTATTATGGTTACTTTCACCGAGATACGAGGAACCTGGGGCTCACAACTAACTAGTACCTAGGGGTGTTCCTGTGAGTTGTTCTCATTAACTATTTTGTACTCACCATTGGCATATAGTTAGTTTTGTTGGTAAATTAAGTAGTGTGTGTTATTTATTTAAAATTTTACATTCTTTAATTCATCCCTCTTGAAAACTATTTTCATTTTGAAGTTTCACCTCTTTGAAAAATTGTTTCTTGCATTTTTTTATTAAACATGCAAGTTTTTGTCTGATAACTATTATAGCATGGAACCTCATTTGAAAAAAATACTTTTATATATTGTATTTAAAACTATAAATTGATGTTTCTTTTATTTTAAATGAAGTGCATTGGGAATAGAATATCGGGCTAACCTACTGAGTTTTAATACTCACGCCTATAGTCTTCTTCTGTTTTTAGCCCTTGTACATGTTTCAACTCGAGTTAGATCACCTTGGGAGATGTGTGATCATTATGTTGGAGAGTTACCTGAGATGTCACATAGAGTTATTTGGTTATCGGGTTTGGTCAGTTGAGTTTTTGGTTTAGTTCTAATTTCAGTTTCTTGTACAAATAATGTTTAGTTCAATTTTTATATAATTGTATTTTGGGTTGTCCATTTATTTCTGCTATTTGTTTGATTGTTTATATATGGAAGAAATTGTTCCCTTGTGTACTCTATTGATGACCTTAGTGCTTTTCACCACCCCGGGAGGATCGGGAACCCCTCTTGGGACTTGTCGCGGGTTGGCCGGGGTGACAGGTTCAGGGTCGACTCAAACTGGTTTGTGACAAAAATTGTATCAGAGG
The DNA here is from genome assembly GCA_963277665.1 of Viscum album. NCBI lineage: Eukaryota > Viridiplantae > Streptophyta > Magnoliopsida > Santalales > Viscaceae > Viscum > Viscum album. The sequence goes on along the minus strand of OY728119.1, from coordinate 1,672,657,335 downwards.
AGGTTAGCTCTTAGCAGAACATTCTTTTTAGAGAACCCTTGCTATTTGGGGATGTCAATGTATATGGAGTAGGATTTTTGGGACTTGAGGGGTAAGTGTGGGAAGAGTGTCACGAACTCTTTCTTGTTCTAATCCTCAGTTTTCCATGGGAAGTATTATTTTATTAAGGTCCTTTATTCTTACTGATTGTTTAGTGTTGGGATATGACAAGGGGAGTCTGAATAATGGAATCTGTGAGCTCGCAGGGCCTAGAAAGCTATGTGGAGCCAGGTCATGGTCATAATAAGTCTCTTTGTGCCGGTGTTGTGTTTGACATATGGCCTCCAACCATATGGTCAAATCACCCACCAACACTAGTTTCCTTTTGTGGGTTTCTTGGACCTTTCATGAATTCTGTATTTTTGTTTTGAAAATCCTTGTGTGAGAATTATAGAAATGGATTTTAAAGGAAGGATTGGATTTGGAAAAGTAGAAAAGGGGTTTTCAAAAATTAAATATAATAATGGTTTTGGGAAGGTTGTGTTTTTAAAAAAAAAATTGGGGAGGAAGTGGAAATGATTTAACGGGATTGGATTTTCCATAATCTAAACTTGTGGTTTTTTGAAATAAAATGTTTTTGAAAGTGTGAATAATTTTAAAGTAATTCTGATTTTTTTAAATGGGGTATTTTGGGCTGTTGAAAAGTGTTTTAATCTGATGAATAGGTTTTTTAAATTTGGTTTTGTGCGACTAGTGTTTTTCTGGAAAGGGGTTTTGGCCTTTGTGGTCGTCAGATTATGAAAAGAGACCTTGATGATTTTTTTTTAAAAATGGGAAAGGGCTATTTGGAATAGAATGGTTGTTTTTGTAAGTTCTATTAAATGAAATGGATATTTTTTAATCAAATGGTTCTTTATGAAGTTTGGTTTGTTTTGTGGAATATGAAAAGTGTTTTTGACTTGGTGGTTGGTGTTCCTTTTGATAGTACATGATTTTTGGAATGATGTTGTTTTGCATTAGCCTTTGGTGTTTTCATGGGTTCTCACATGCATGGTTTTATTGATATCTAGAAGTATGGGCTATATGGCATGGTTGTTGAGTGCCTGGGGTGGCATGTAAATTTTCATGTGAGTGAGACTTGATGAAACACCATTGGTGAATGTGAAAATCCAACAAGTTAGTTTTTTTTTCAAAAGTGTTTTTAGCTGAAAAATTGTGGTGTTGTTTTTGAACCGAAGGTTAGGTGGATGGTTTATATTATGTCTTAGAAGTGTTTTCTATTCAGTATGCTTCTTTATGATCTAGAATTCATACTCTTGTTTCATCTTGAGATGGGATCTTGTTGGTGGCTCGGTTTTGGAGTAATGTTTAGTGGGTTTGTAAAGATGTGTTGGATGTTGTGATGTGGCCACAGATAGTTCTATGTTTGCAAGATTTCCAATTAATAAACCTAAGGATTATTTCAAATGTTTCACAAGCTATATCCACCTCTTAATATAATTCCTCATTCCGTTAGTTTAAATAGAGAGCTGTTTGGGATCGATTTAAAGTGATTCCAGTTTGTGATAATTCTTGTGGACATAGCAGTTATGTTCGTTGATGTTGATGCTTTTCACCGTATTCATTGTCCATTCTACTCCTCGTTTCGAGTGAGATAGAATTTTGATATGTATCTTTGAGTTCCTATTTAGATGAAAGTTCTTTGTTGATAAAGTGAGTTTTTTGAGTTGTGTGATACTTAGCACCTGACTGTGGGGCAACAGATGCTTCATGATTTAGGGCTCCTTCCATAGGCCTCAGAGTGAAGCTTTTCATGCAGTCAGGAACTATACAGAGGTGTGGGGCGCTTGAACAGGCTCCTAACTCCACCATTTTGGTAAGGTAGTTTCTATGTCTATATTGTGGTTCCTCATTAATGTGAATTTCCATTTGTCACAACAAGTGAGGTGGACTCACCCCTCACACAGTGTCTATGGTTATTCCTTCATGGATGTGGGTTTCCGATCAATGTCCCTTTGTGGACCGCCTTTGTAAATTGGATGTGGATTTGGTGCCAACTTTTCATAGGTGGGGAGTTTTGGGTAGTTCCTTGGTTTCTTTTGTGGTTCCAGTGGCCCAATTATTGGGTCCCCTTCCCTCCCCTCCCCGAGTGGTGGGGGTCCAGATCCGTGCTGAAAGTGTTGGCCCAGTTCTTGTCCCCTCGGTTTGAGAGTGGGTGGTTTATATGTTCATGTTGTAACCCTCTTAACTAGGGTTGGTGGGTTATTGTGGGAGAGTTTTGTTGGACTTGTTAAAGTGAGGTAATGTTGAGTTCTGTTCTTTTTCATTGCTAGTTGGGTTCTAATGGTGGGGAGACCCACCACATGTCTTGTTGTTTTTTCCTCCTATGAACTTGTCTAGTGCTAGTTGTTTCATAATGTTGGGGTGTCCATTCTGTACTCCCCTATGTTCCTTGGTTTTCTTGAGTTATCTTTAGTTTGGGTGATTGTTTGTATCATTGGGTGAAGGCCCAACAATCGGGTTCTTGGCTTGGATGTGGAGGTGGTGGCTTGACCTTTCCGTTGATTTTTACAAAGTGGTTGTGAGTTGGTGTTTTTTTTGGGAAAGAGGATTAAGTTATGTTGATGTAAAATTATATTTAACTATATTTATAGGATGAGTCATGTTTATAAGGAATCCTTAGGTGTTTATCTTTTAGCTGGAAAGTGTTATGGCTTTCCGGGGGCGGAACGCTTTAATGGTGGGGAGAATTGTCACACCCGGTTTTTCATGTCTTTGTTTCGATCTGGTCCATTGGAAATCTTGATCCTTTTCATGGGTATTTGGTGAGTTTAATGTTGTGTTTTTTAAGTTTCATATATTTCTAATCACCCTAATTTGGGTCCCCCATTGCTTGTTTAGGAGTTTTTGAAGAAAGGGTGGTTACTTCATGATTTGGGCCAACCATGAGCCCATTTCCCATTTTAAAAACCGAATTTGTTTCTTTTATAACTCATTTTTTTCATCATTGTTCACCCATTACACTTCCCACGTGTCCTATACTTACATATTAAAACTTCCATATCATTTTTCACCACTTAATAATTCATAATCATGGTGAATTTGGGTTAATTATTTAGGTATAGGGCCAGCCCATGGGCACATTTCCAGTTTTAAAAAAATAAATTGTTTCTTTTATATCTAATTCAATATTTAATATTTTTCAGTGATTATACCTCCCACCCAAATAAAATATCCCTATACTCACCCCCATTATCGATTTTCCCTCTTTAGAGCTCATAATAGTTGCGGAGTGGGGAAACATTCTCAATGCCGCTCAAATCGTCCAGAATTGACAAGGTAAATTGTATCATTCACAAATAATTCAATTATTACTCTTTTTTCCACAAATATTTTTCTAATAGTTCTTAAATTCCTTATGAGTCTCTATAATAAGTTTCAGGCCATTAACTTTTATCTAAGGGTGCAGATATAATGGAATACGAATAGTTTTCTAGTTGAAAAGGTGAGATTCCCTCTCCTTTATCCTCCATCTTCTTCCTCCTTTCATTTATTCTTGGTTTTATAATCTCCCCTAGTCCTTTTAGACTTAGTTTTATGTTATTAAATGATTTTTTATGGGGTTTTCATTCATTTGGGTCTGGTCTTCATAGGTTTAGGGTTTGTAAACCCTCGGATGGTGATTTTGGGTGTGCGTTTCCATTACGGCAAGGATTTGAGGTAGGATATCCCTTGCACATGCCTTTAACATTCAAGTTTCACCATTTTAATATTTTACTCAACTGATATATATGTTTATTACTGTTTTTAATCCTTTTTACAATTTTATTTGTGTGCAAAATGGTTGTTTAATCCTTGTTTTGTGAAAGGTATTGTTGTTTTGTCATGAAAGTGCTCACCAAGTGTTTGTTTAAATGTTCCGTTATCTTTCGAACTTGTTTTGTGAGGTTGATAACCTGATTTATGGTATTTTTAACATTTTTCAGAATATTGAATAAAATATTTCATTAAATTAGTGTTTTATTCCTTGTTAAGTTCTTAAAATAAATTTTTTTGTTTAAAAGAGCATATCATGTGTTCGGTAAATTTCCCTGTTGGCTTTTATGTGTTAAGTGTGATTTAAAAATTATTTTTTTGGATTTATAAATGTATTGGAATAATTAAAAATGGTATTTTTGGGTCCTTATATGGATTTCCAATATGTATTTGGTTTTACAAACAAATGGGTTTTGGTTTACAATATATTTTGGCCCGAGTTGCCCGAAAATGGACCGTTTCACATCTTTATGAAAATGGTTATGTTTTGAATATGTAACCTAAGTATTATAAGAGATTTATGAATGTTGTTTTCTTCTGTAAATGGTGTTTATACACATTCTTAATAAAATTTAAATGCACACCTTTCTCAAATGTTAGTTTTGAGAAATCCTTAAAGGCCAGTTTGGAATTTTAAAAAAAATGGTTTCCATGTGTATTTTATGTTCTATCTTTTAGGGACATTTTATGGTCCATGAAATTGATTTATTAATTGGTTTTGGGGCTGAAAAATCTGGGATGATATGTTATTGATGTGTTTTTGGCCTTAAAAATCATTTTTGAATGGATTTTATGTGCAAGGCCTCGTTATACTCCTTGAGATTGTTTTACGAAACTTTTTTGTGGTTTATTGATTCATGAAAGAAATGTGAAGCATGTATGTGGGATGTTTGTTTGAGTATGGTTTGGTAATGTAATTTTTATGTGAAAGGTGTATATGATAATATGTGTAACTTTATTGAGCACTAAAGGGAATCCCAGGTATCGAGGTGGGCAGACGTGTACTAGTATGCTAGTGATTCCGTGGGGGTTTGGCCCCTGTTTCACGTAGCAAGATTGACGATGAAAACACTATCTAAACTATAATGATGATAATGTTGGGGGACCACTAGGTTATGGGTATTCTCCCTAATATTGTCTCGTGTGAATGATAACGGATACTTATTATGGTTACTTTCACCGAGATATGAGGTACCTGGGGCTCATAACTAACTAGTGCCTAGGGGTGTTCCCGTGAGTTGTGCTCATTGGCTATTTTGTACTTACCATCGGCGTACGGTGTGTTTTGTTGGTAAATTCAGTAGTGTTTGTTATTTATTTAAACGTTCACATTATTTAAATCATCCCCCTTGAAAAATATTTTCATTTTAAAGTTGCACCTCTTTGAAAAATTGTTACTTGCATTTTTGTTTATTAAACATGCATGTTTTTGTCTGATAACTATTATAGCATGTAACCTCATTTGAAAAACATACTTTTATATCTTGTATTTAAAACTATAAATTGATATTTATTTTATTTTAAAGGAAGTTCACTGGGAGTAGAATATCGGGCTAACCTACTTATTTTTAATACTCATGCCTATAGTCTTCTTCTGTTTTTAGCCCTTGTGTAGGTTTCAGATCGAGTTCGATCGCCTTGGGAGACGTGTGATAATTGTGTTGGAGAGTGACCAACGGTGTCACATGGAGTTATTTGGTTATCAGGTTTGGTCAGTTGAGTTTTTGGTTTAGTTATACTTTCATTTTCTTGTATAAATAACGTTTTGTTCAATTTTTATATAATTGTATTTTGGGCTTTCCATTTATTTCCGATGTTTGTTTGATTGTTTATATATGGGTGAAATCATTCTGTTGTGTACTCTATTGATGCCCTTGGTTCTTGTCTCCACCTCAGGAGGATCCGGAACACCTCTCGGGACTTGTCGCGGGTTGGCCTGGGTGACAGGTTCAGGGTCGACTCGGGCTGGTTCGTGACATGACAAATGTTTTGAACTAAAAATATCACTTTTAAATCGTAGAAGACACAGTTTTGGTCATTTTGATCACACCAAGAGTCCAAATGAGATGTAGTTTATTCTTAAATGCCAAAAATGAATCAAAATTATTTTCATTGAGTATAATGACAACCCAATATCATTTTATTAGTGTAAATAATGCGACAGACATTTTGAACTAAAAATGTCACTTTTAAATTAAAAAACATGTGTTTTCTATCATTCTAACCACACATCACATCATAATGATATGTTATTCACTCCTACAAACTAAAAAATAATAAATAATCTTTTTTTTATAGTTTCATGATAATACAAGTGTTTTTTCTTAGAATTGAGCATGTGGTATAGGTTCTGAACAAAAATTTCACTTTAAAATTACAGAAGATACACATTTGGTCATTTCGACCACACTGAGAGTCAAAATAAAGTGTGATTCATTCCTACATGTAAAAATAAATCAACTATTGTGTTGAGATTTTAATGATAATCCTATCTTATATGATCTAAATTGAGGATGTGACACACATGTTCAACTAAAATGTCACTATTAAAAGAAAACACACATTTTCAGCCTTTTCAAGCACACCACGCACAAACATTATGTGATGTTTATTACTACACCTCAAAAATGAATTAAAGACCATTGAATTAGGTTTTAATGAAAAATTCAAGCATGTTTTATCAATTTTGAGTATGTGAGATGAATTTTGTATGATTTGAAACCTTAAAATAGAAAAAATACACTTTTGTTCATCTTGACCACAAAACATGTCAGAATGACATGCACTTTCTTCATATTTTACACAAGTGAATAAATTAATTTTTCTAATATTTTCATGAAAATATGATATTATTTTCTCAAAAATTGAACATGTGACACACATTTTGAACTAAAATGTCACTTTTAAATTAAAAAACTGTATATAAACACCTTTTCAAGAATCCTCTAAAAAATATGACACAAAACACCTGCTAATTCATCCATGAATTCATCAATTTGATATGCTGAAATTTCATATTAGAAAATTATTTATAATAATGAAATAAATAAATAAATAAAACATTAATAATAATTTTATAATAAAGTGTCATTATTAAAAAATAGGCACATATAATAGATGCACTTAATGAGATTTGAAATGTTCTATGGGCTAAGTCATCATTTATAAATTTACTAATGTAGTAACTACAGTCATTTTTATTTCTCTTTTTTGGACACTGTCAGAACAATAGAACTATAATAAATTTGTGATTATGTGAGTTTCATTACTAAACTAGTAGTATATATACCAAAACATGTTTTCATCTATTGTAGTACATCAATTTCTTCTTCTTGATCAATTTACTTGATCCTGTTATCGATCAATACATTAGCACCACACTACCAATGAAAACCTAAATTATAGTATGTATTATATAACATATAATTTAAATATAATAAAATGTAAAAAATATAATATTTACTAGTTAAAAAGGAAGATCATGTGCGCCTAATTTGTTGAGAATCCAGGCAATGGATCCAAAAAAACATCATCAGATTAATTAGATTTATCATAACAAGCATCCAGTGTATTCTAAAAAATAATTTTAACATTTATTAGTACTACATACTATGAACATAAAATTTTCATCGTAGTAACTAATGTATATATATTTTTCATTGAATAGTAGGTTTTATGAACATATTATCATTTTTTCCTTTGTTTGAAATAAATTGCAGTTTTCTTCTTCATCATCTACAATTTCATATTCTTAAATTGATATTGATTTTTATTAATTAATATAATCAAATGAAAATTAATTTTTTTATGTAATCATAAGTCAAAAATAAATTTGTAATATAAATATCTGGATAAAAAACACACCATTAAAATTTTAATAGAAATAAAAAATTAATAAATAGAAATATTAATTTTATTAATGAACTTTATATATTCATGTATGATATATTCTTCTAACCATTCATTATTTAGAATTACATTAACATGGGAATAAAGATAAAATTAGCATACTATTGGCCATAGATTCCATATTTAAAATTAAATTGTATAAAATTATTCTTTTAAAAGTATCTCAATAATTTAGTTATTTCACTAGTGAGAAACCATTGATTGTGTAGTGTGTATCCATTGGTTTTAGGGAGGCCATCTCGATATATTACTATATTTTGGTATATCAAAGGGAGAATCTTTTTTATATTAAATTATTAAATATTTTATATCAAAATAAATTTATTATGCTTAACATAATATCCATATAACCATCATATTAGTGACGGGTAAGGGATTATGTATGATTTGGTTGGTTGAGATAAAATAAATATGCAATAAAAATATAAATAAATAGACAGATTTTAAAATTATAAAATGGAAATTATTTATATATGAATGGAATTAGTTTAAGAGGGTGTGTTAGATGATTTTTATATTATTTAGACTCCCAAAGAAGTGAGAAATTTGAATATATTATCTATGAGAATTTAAAGAATATGTTTTAAGTGTTGAATTAAATATTACGGTGCACAAGTTTGAGGATGAATTATACTTTTTACATAGAATATTATTCTTCATGTGGTGTGACAAGATTTTATTTCAACAACAAAAGTTTATATTTTGAAAATCTAAGATAATTAATGAGCATTGAATTTTTATCTTAGATAATTGTGATGGAATTCATAGTATAAAAATTTAATCATGAAGGTTGAATATGAACATCATTTCTAAGATATAAAAATTTCTTTACAGACTTTAATAAAGTCAAGATTTTGTTAAATAATTATCTTCTTGTACTTGTTATGTAAAATCATCCATATTGTGTATATTATTTTTTTCCATTTTTTATTCTATTTATAATCATGAAACATCATGTTAATATTTATCCGGATAAATTTGAAGGGTCTTGATGGTGTGATTTTCACACTACAACAAAAATATCCTTTATCAATGCTCAAAAAGGGATTTCTCTGCATCAACAAAAATTATACATTAACAAAAAACATCAACATATTAAAATTAAGATTGTTAAACATAAAAAACATAAATAAATGATTATACCAATAACTCCCTTTCATTAATGTATATCATAGATATTTTATATTATTCTCTAATAACCAACATGTAAAAGATGTATAATTTATTATATATTAAAAGTAGATATTTCTAAAATAGTATTGTTGATAAAAACTTAATGGATCATATTGTTATCATTGTAGTAGGAGTAAATGTTTTTATACTATTTTATTGTTTTCTTTTATGTGACATCTCTAAAGAGATTTAAAAATGGTGTCTACATTTTTTAAATCCTTTTTAGTGATGTACCTTTTTATTTTGTATTTTTAGAGTTATTGATAACATTTAAATTGTTCTCTTTCTGAAGGGACTTTAAATTTGTAAAAAATATCATTATGTTTCATGTAATTACTGCTAGACCTCCTTCAATGTCATGAACTTGTAGGAAAAGCTGTCTAGAATATAGAATGACACCAAGATACCCATAAGGAAATAAGATAATTACTCAATGACATAATACCTCACACATACACTTACTTTGTAATATAATCCCTTAATAATGATATCTCTAATCAAGTAGGTTGCATGCTGGTGCCATCAGCTTATGTGCTCAATGTATCCTTCATTGAATTTATGGAAACCAAACTTGCCTATAGAAAACCATGTACATGGATTTATTTATCCTATATAATTTCCATAAAAGGGTATGAGATATCAAAATTCATTAAAGAACCTAAGTAGAAAATCCTTTCTTGAATTTTTTATTAATGAAATACTACTCATGATGCACCCAATGTATCCTACCTCACCATGAATATATGTCATCATAGTTTTTATAAACACATAAAATTACATGAAGTATAATACTCATTAATAATAATATTAAAGTATGTGGATCAATAAACACATACGCAAATAGGAACATCAAATGACATATATAAATGTGAATTTCCTATAGGCGGGTCTCATTCTCATAATTCCCAACACTGTAAATTTCAAGGTCATACACCATGATAATGCATCTCAAAGTCCAATGAGTATCCTCCCATGATAGGCTATATCATGTGTGTCCCTTAAATTATTTAATCTGACTATAAAACATTTATTTAAGAATACAATCATGGAACTTATAGGTTCTCATCATAACAGGGAACTGTTATGACCTTTTAGTGTGACAACTACTCTTAGAACATTATCACATAATATGCCACACATAAGAAAAATCATGATGTGATAAGGATTTTATTAATATTAGAAACAATAAATAAAAGTTATCATTAAGTACACATAAGTTGGTTCTATGGAACCAAATCCAAAATCTTTCATATGGTAAGTTTGGAATTGTATCTCTAGAAGAATTCTTTGAATCTAAACACATTATCCTTCACCTATCATTGGAATATAAACCTTAGGGATTAAAAGGATTAAAAGTAGAGAAATACCAATGGTATTTAAAACAAATGAATTCCATTTTTCTAGATCTATCCCCACACTTTTCATTTTTGATGACTTTACATACCTGAAAAAGTCCTTATTTGATGTTTCATTGGAAAACATGTAGCATGAACCCAATAATAACATCATGTAATAAGAAATAAGACATGTTAGAGAAGAATAATTAGCTTTTATTTATTCAAAATAAATCATAAAATATTTTTAATAGAAGTAAGGAGGAAAAAGGAATCCCCTCGAGACGTCATGTGATGTCCCAAACCTGGTTTACTCATGAGGAACCAAACCCAGTTGACCACACAACCTCAAGTGCATATACCCATATTCTAGAGTCTTCTGACTAGTATAGAGTTCCTAGAGTGTTTCTATGGTTAGAATATTCCCTCATATTATAGTGGTTCATAGTGGAGATAATGGTAGATGAACAAACAATGGAAGCATAATAATAATGAATAAGGCAGTGGAAAAAAGAATAAACCTAAAAGTAATGAGTAATCATCAAAATCTATAAACTATATCACATACAAACGATGATGGAATATATCTATAAAAATGGAAAGAAGGCATACATGGAATAAGGAAGACAATGCAGAACATGATTTAAAAAAGAATCATAAAGGGAAAAAACTATCCAAGAAATCAGAACACTAGACGAGTCATATGATACCAAGATATCATATTCAAGTAAGAAGTCATGTTTCTAATGTGGGGTTCTTACCTTTGGATATACCTATGATCCTATAATCTGTCTGGGTACCAATGGTATCCCATATAGGGTGCGAGATAAGCTCAGTAGGCCCACACTAACGGGGTATTTACAGATACAATATGTGAATCTAAACTATAATAGTGTGGAGGTATGTAAAAGTAAAGTAGTGTGAAATTAAATAACACATAACTACTTCATCCTCAAATGGAAATTCATCTAATCATGTGATCATTTAAATTTTATCCATGGGTTAAGAATTATGATATACTCGTAATCATGGAATAATAATGATGGTAATAGTAAAGGATTATCAAAAGAGAATCTAGAGAATCTTTGACCTCAGGGGTTGATCCAACACATAGTAGTAACTCATACAATTAGGCTATAAGGGTGTGAGTGTAATTAAATTGATATACCCAAGAAATTACACTATAAAAGAGTCTAACCGAGTCTATAGATCTCATCCACAATAATCCCAGGCTAAGCATGACTAATCCCAATGGGGTGAATCTAAGGTTCCATGTGTCTAAAGACATAAAGCTAAATCCAAGGATTATATCCAAGGAATTTTAATATCCAGAATAGATTCAGGTGAATCATTGGTACAACAACAATGAATTAACATAATATGACAAGGACCATATTCCGTGGTGGGGTTCTCCCATGAAAATCATCTAAATGAATTAGAATTATGTCCTCTGAGTGCTCAAGGCATTCCCTCCAGAATCTATGGTAGGATCAAGTTTGGCCATTCCTATGATGAAAAAGGTCCATATGCATTAAGAACCTTGCTAATTTATTATATCATAAAATATTTTAGGCCATATAATACTCATTCCAATTTCAATTAATTAGGCTCATTTCATTACCTTTAATTATAAATGGAAAATTAAATTAAGGATATGAAACCAATTATCAATTCAAGTTAAAAAGGTATGGGCCTAGTGATATCTATACACATATAATTTCATTTTAACAATTTATTACACTCTAATTTATTTTAAATCACTTACCTTATTAAAGTTCAAGTAGAGAACACCCAAACAATGTCCCATATAATCTCAAAATAGGTCATAAATGTCATAAATAGAAACAAACCCTACTTGGGGTTGTTAGAACAGAGGTTATAACCCCAAATTATTTCAAAAATTGTAATTTGGGTCTAGAATACATCCTAGATAAATAAAAATAAGGCATATGGATTTTAAGGAGCAATTCCTGGTGAAACCGATATTGGAACAATGATAACAGTTTTTAAAAAAGGTGATACTTTGAGGGAAAATCCATAGATGACCTACCTTATGCCTATAGTAGAAGCCTCATCGTGTATCGAGGATTATTTGGACTAGATCAAAAGAAAACAAAAGAATAGGCGAATGCCCAAAAAATAGGGAATATTATCTTTTACCAAAATACCACCATTGATAAAAATAATAATTATGAATGGAGACTAAGGACTAAAGATGTTACTGATGGCAATTAAACATGAAAAAAATGATCGAATCAGAGTCCAAATGAAGAGACAATATCAAATCCTTAATTTATGCTAAAAATAAAGCTTCTTTGGTGGAGATCCTATGCAGGAGAGAAAATTGAGGGGGTGAAATTCTGTAAAAAAATAGGCCTCACCTATTTTTAAAAGAAAAACTAACCTAGGGAATTTTGATGGTGTGTAAACATTACACGCCGTTTAATTCTTGGGTTTTTTTCTGTGGGAAAAAACCATTACACACTATGAAAGAGGTCTGTCCAGACCAATAAACAATATGTATTTAATATATGATGCGTATTTAAATACATTCCATGTAATATTCTAACATCTAGGCTCCATCCCACTTCTCCTTTACCTACAAGGATAAAATGTCCTGCCCTAAAGTGCAGTTTCCAGGTCAAAGCAAAAATAGAACAAAAAAAGGGTATAACTAAAAATTAAAAGGATCTATAACAAATATAAATGATAGGATCTTACATTCTACACCACTTAATATAACTCGTCCTCAAGTTTCCTTTTAAATTTTGGTAATGCTTCATATGAGAATAACTCTGGACACTGAGGAAATACATCATCCTGTCTCTCTCTCCTAAGTCCCATCCTGTATATGGATATACTTCCATAGCACCTATACCAGAGGAAAAAAACTACCTCGAGGAGACTTCATGCTATGATAAATGATGTGAATGGGATAATCCTCAATAGAATCATTGAAATCCAATTCTACATCTTCAGTATCTAAAGTATGAGATGGGTCGACATGGAAACAACGAAGTTGTGAAACATGGAATACATCATGCATGGAACAAAACCTATAAGGTAATAGTAACTGATAGGCCACCTGTATGACTCTATCCAAGATATCAAAAAGACTGAAAAATAATTTAGTAGATTCCCTTGCCTCCATATCTACTTATTCCCAAGATTGGGTGATAATTTCAAGAAAACACGATCCCCAACCTCAATCACCATATGTCATCAACGAAAATCAGCATATGATATCTATTTAGAATGAGTTGTATCCATACACTTTATGACCAACTTCACCTATTCCAAAGTCTATTACATGAGACAAGGACCTATTAACACTCCCTCTCTTGCCTCTATCTATCATATAGGTGAATGACATGGCCTAACATATAAGGAATCATATAGATCCATTTGAATTGTTTACTGAAAGATGTTATTGTAAGAAAACTCAATGAGGGGTATATTTTTCTTCCAAGAACCTAAAAAATCAAGGATGCATTCTTGGAACATGTCCTATAATACCATTATAGTATCTTTTGATTGGACATCAGTCTGAGGGTGAAAATTTGTGCTCAGAATCACATGTGTATCCAAATCTTTCTATAGACCTTGCTAGAACCTTGATTTAAAACATGAATCCCTATTTGAAAGCATAGTATAAGGGACCCTGTGTAGGCATATAATCTCACAGACATACATCCTTCCCAGATCATTAACTAAGAAAGTCTCTTGGATAGAAATAAAGTGTGATACCTTCTTCAGTCGATCCATGACTACCCAAACCACGTCGTTACCTCGAGGTGACATCAGTAAACAAGCCACAAAGTCCATTGTGATGTCATCCCATTTCCATTATGAGACTAGTAATGCTGTAATAAGCTAGAAATAAACTACTGTTTTACCTCCACCTACTAAAAGGTGGAACACGTTGTGGAAAAAACCACAATATGACATTTCATCCCAAGATACCAATAATGGTAGTGCATATAATGATACATCTTGGAGTTACTTGGGTGCACTTCCCACAGAGAAGAAAATGATTACTCCATCAAATAATCTCGCATTTCTGTAAGAACCTAAATACATCCATGTATACACAAGATGTCATCTCTATCTATAGAACAATCTAAAGGTGGGTCCTCACCTAAAATACTCTCATGTAAGATAAAAATTTCAGGTTCTGAAAACTACCTTCCCTTCACCCTATAAAGGAGTAAAGAGGTAACTGCTAAGGCTACAAGAAAAGGCCACTCCTGAATCTATTTAAAATATAGATGAATGTTAGAAAAAAAGGTCCATCCACTTCCATTCATGAATGGAATTTTGAATGAATTTTTCCAGAGTTTTCTGGCTTAGAGCATCAATAACAACATTGCCCTTTCAAGGAATATAGGTATGCTCAAATTCAAAATACTGAAGGAATTCAACCCATATTCACTATATGAGATTTAATTTAGAGTTTATAAATATATATTTAAGGTCCTTATGGTCCGTAAACACCAAAAAATTCTCACCCTTCAGATAATACCTCCAACAACACAAGGAATGAATGATAGTTCTAATCCCAATGTCACGCTTTAGGTAATTACGCTTGTGGGGTCTCAACTCAAGAGACACATATGCAATTAATAGATCCTCCTACATCATCACAACACCTATCCTAATTCTTGATGCATAAAAAAAACTATATATCCTCTTACAAGATTAATAAATATCAGGATTTGTGTTTAAGTAAGTCTCCCTTTCAGATTCTGAAATGCCTTATCATGCACTTTAGACCATGATAAATTCAAACCCTTCTTAGTGAGACTGGTAAGAGGTTCCATAAGAAATGATAATTCATGTATAAAATTCATATAATATCTAGCTATCCCAAGGAAAATTTGTATGTCAAACATGTTCTTGGGATGAACCTAGGAAACAACAACACTAACCTTCTCTGGGTTAACTAATACTCTTGATTCTGAGATAATATGGCCCATTAAGTGAACCTTATCAATCCATAAGTGGAACTTTATGAGCTTATAATATAACTAATTCTCTCTTAGTGTAAGAAATATAGTCTCATGTTGTTTGGAATGGTCACTTTGAGTATGGTAATACACCAAGATATCATAAAAAACCATGACAGAGGAATCCAAGTAGGGTTGGAAACCCTATTCATGAATTCCATAAAAACAACGGGACCATTCATAATATTGAAAGGCACAATAAGAAAATCATATAAAATATACTGACTTTGGAAATTAATACATGGTATATCTAAAGTTCTTAATTGAACATGATGATAACTTGATCATAGGTCGATATTTAATAACACTCTTGCTCCTCAGATCTATTTGAAGAGATCATCTATTTAAGGGAATGGATACAGATTCTTCACTATATGATGGTTTAACCACTGAGAATCCCTAAAAATCCAAAGGTTTCCATCCACCTTATTAGATAAAAAGATATAAAAACACTAAGGATAAGTATTGGGTTAGATAAAACCCTTATATTCTAGATCCTCTAATTGTCACTTGAGCTCCTGGAACTTATTAGGTGCCATAATGTATGGAGGAATAGATACTAGAGATATTCCTAGAATGATATCAATTGTAAACCCTACCAATCTCTCAAGAGGTATTCTAGAAAATTCATCTAGGAATACATCCCTAAAATTATCCACTATTGGAGGAAAATTATCCCAACATATTTGTTGTTCCTCCATATAAAGTCTAGAAATCTAGGCTGTCACTCTACCTAGCCCACGATGTTATGGTTCATCTCTACTTTCTTGTACATCCTAATAACCCTTGTGAATATAAATATCACCCTTTGGTGATGTAAATGATAATAGGTAGTGATAAAATTACACATAGTTTTGATAGGGGACCAACCAGTCCATCCTGATAATGAAATCAAAGCTCTCCATTTCAAGGAAAAAGAGGTCCTATATGAAATAATAATTGGAAACCTCAAGAGAGAAATACTTTCATTGTCTTATACCCTATGAACACACACCAAAAAGTTTTTCTAGGTCCATCACCCCACAAAAGTATATAATTTCAAGCCCAACAATTTCTATGATCGATATAGATATAAATGAGTGCAAGGTACCAGTATCAAATAAAAAAGATACAATAGTATAGGGTAACTTAATAGTACCTCATACATTATATGGTTATACAATATTTTCCTTGAGTATCTATTATAATTCATGCAATTGGATTGATCCAAAGTCATGAGTAATAGGTTGACTACCATGTGTAAGACTTCTCTAACAGAGTTTAAATTTAGAAGCCTACCTACCTCATCCATGACATCCTCCTCAGCCTATTTATCTAGTTCCACTCCAGCTTCCTTCCTGACATAGATTCACTACTCCTTCTTTTGAATGTGTAGCTAGTACAAGTCATCTTACACTAGAAACTGATATACTAGTCCAAAAAACCACTAAAGATGACCCATCCAACAGGAAGAACTTCACTCTAGTGGGTCTCTATCACACTGTGGATTCACATACCCCTTCCATCCACACTAATGGAATAAAATATTGTAACCAGTGCAGTTATTATGGTTAACACATCTCTGATAAGAAACTTCAAGTATACACTTCATATTTCTAAAAGAACTACCACTCTATCTCAACACTAACTCTATATTACTATTACCATATTAGATTCCCTTAAGTTATGATAAGTGATAAGATCTTGGTTCATGATCTTATAAATTATAGCTAGGTTAAATAAATTCACTTTAGTTCAAGTGAAATACCCAAGCCCTTTGTCGAAGTGCCTCACTTGTGATTTCTCATCATCAACAAGAAGTGGTGCCTGGAATTGAATCTTAGTGAAACAAACTGAATAGTCCTTCATAGACATAAAACCTTAATTTAGGTGTATGAACTCCCAGAATTGATCAAATATCATCATCTTAGGGAAAATATAACCATATATGGAAGTTTTAAAGTCTTCTAGGACCATGCCCTGATGACAACCAACCTGAGTAATCATATCCCACCAGCACTTGGTAGAATCATGCAACATGTATGCGGTGAGTTTGACCAACATCATCGTAGAAATATTCAGAAGACCAGAAAAAGATAAAATGGATTCTATCTATGACTTATAATCCTGAGTTATAACATCCCCCAAAAAGATGGGAGGATGCTTCTGCTATAACTCTCGAGTAAGGTCAGACATCCTAGTTCCAGGTTGTGGATCACCCTTCATTGAATGCATTATGTGTAGGGAACTCTCTTGAAGTTGAGAGTTATTTCCTAGTTTAGGAATATCAAGTGGTTCTATAGGTATCACTACTAGAGGTAAAACTAGTATATTAGGGTCCACCACCACCAGAGCATGATCGTTTCCACCCTCATAACACACAACTAGAGGACGTCAAAGTGGAATAACTCTACAAATTCCAAGAAAAAACCTCAAAAAAGATACCTAACAGATAAGATAACTAATGGAATAAGAGAATAATGAAAGGGTCTAATTACCCAATAGATGATCCCAACTACCCACATTAATGGTCTGGGTATTGGTAAGTGTTTATGTTTTTATTTATAGTTGTTTTTTTATATTGGGATGTTTAATTCCAATTTAAGGAGGAAAAAAATCTTTAAATTGTACATGGACTTCTGATTTATTGGAAACCATTTCCTTTATAAGTCAAAATTTAAAATTTAAGTCATAAGTTATTTTACAAATAATACCGAGTTTAATTAAATGGATTTTCATTTCAATTTTATAAAGGCTCATACTCATTATAAATTGAAACTGACACACATTTAATTACGACCACCCCCTTTACATTTAGTCTCAGAATGTAATGGGTATAATACAATGATCAATATAATTAATTAATCTTTTCAACTTATAAGGTCCCATGCACTTTATAAATTGAAATTGGAAGCCATGTAATCACAACTGAATCCCATCTCATGTAACTAGGGTTACATAACTTACATGGGTAGAAATTGGATGGATAATATTAAACTATCAATCTATGTGGTAAAACACAATTTAGGTTGATGCTGACACTTTAAATAATAAAATTTCCTTCTCTTCATAAGGCATTAGTGGAACATGCATATATCGCAACTAGGGAACACTCAACAATCACAAGCAAGACAGGAAATGAAAGCAATGAAATGCACCTATATGGCATGGAATGTGAATCCTTAGGTGTTGTAATTATGCATATAACAATGATCATTTACCATATGGGTGAATATTAAATATCCATAAAGTATAAATAATATCACAATTCATGTGAATCACCTAATGGTGAAAGTATATCAACTGTAACGGGCGAAAATATAAAATGACAATCCCCCATTCAAAGGCAACATGGTGTTTACCCAGAACATGGGTCTACTACTCCCATGAATGGATTATGACCAAGTTACAACACATTACTAAACTCCTTTCTACCTTCCCAAAATAGTAAGTAAAATAAAATCCCTCTAATATAACTTCATGTTGTCCTATAACCCATTCACTCCAGAGTAATTGAGCATGGTTTGTCACATGGGCTCATGCATGCCTCCTTGAATGATAGAGGCTACTGACTAGAAGTAAGGGCCTAGGGTGTGTCCATGAGGATACTATGCCATCATATTAGAGTGGTACATAATGGATATAAATATAGATGAACAAACAACATAAGCATAATAATAATGAATAAGGAAGTGTAAACAAGCATAAACACAAAATCAATGGATAATCATCAAAAGCTATAAACTATATCATATACAAAAGATGATGGAATGTATCTAAAAAAAGAGAAATCATTCATACATGGTAGCATGAAAACAATACAATACATGATATAAAAAATAAACAAAAAGGTAAAAAATTATCCACTTATCCCAAGAAATGACTCAGTCATCTACTACCAAGCTCACATCCTAATGCATGAAGTTTGATGTCCAATGTGGGAAACATCCATTTATACACACCCTTGATCATATAATATTCCCAACTAACAATGATGGATCAGAAAGGGTATGTTATAAACTCATTAGGCATGCACCAAATATGTATATAAAAATCCAAGCTGTGAATATAAACTGTAACAATGTGCATGTATATAAAAGTAAATCTGTGAGGAAAAAAATAACCCATACCTGCTTCAGCCTCAATGGGAAATGTCTCAAACCATGTGACCATTTAATTATTATCTGTGGGTTAATAATAATGATATAATTGTAATCATGGAGTAATAATGATGATAATAGTAAAGGAGGATATTAGGAGAAACTAGGGTATCCTTGACCTCAGAGGTTGAGCCGACTCATAGTAGTAACTCATGCAGTACTGATATAAGGTTTTGAGTGTAATCCAAGGGGTACACCCAAGTAATTCCAATGTAAAATAATCCAACTGAGTCCATGGATCTCATCCAAAGTAATCCCAGGCTATGAATTACTGGGCCCAAGGGGGTGAATCCATGGCAGCTTGTTTCTGAAGACATCAAACTGATTTCGAGGAGTTTATCCATGGAATTATAATATACAGAGAATATTTAGGTGAATCATTAGTACAACACTAAGTAATTCACATAATAAGAAAAGGACCAGATTACCTAGTGGGTATCTCCCATGGAAATCTGCTCAATTAATTAGAATGGTTTCCTTTAAGTGCTCATGGAATTCCCTCTATAATCTAAGGAGGGTTCAATTTTGATCAATCCTATAAATATGAAAAAGTCCCATATGAAATAGGTAACTTATACATTTAGTATATTTTGAATCATTTTATGCCATGTAATACTCATACCAATTTTAATTAATTAGGTTCACTTCATTACCTTTCATTATACGCGATAAGGTAAATTAAGTACATGCAACCAATTACCAATTCAAGTTCCAAATGTACAAGTCATGTTATATATATACACATATAATTTCCTTTTAATAGTATATAATAAATTAATTTAGTTTAAAGAACATACACTATTAAAGTTTAGGTAAATCACACCCTTACATTTTCCCAAATAATCACAAAACATGCCTCTAAAGGAATAATAAGGAACACACCCAAGTTGGGGTTGTCAACATAGGTGTTACCACCCCCAATGATGGAAAGAGGTGTCATTAGGGTCTAGAATACATCCTAGATAACTTAATATAAAGTAGATTTATTTTAAGGAGAAACCACTAGTGAAATAGATGTGTACACTGCAACAACAATTTATAAAAAGGAGGGTCTTTGAGGAAAAAGTCATAGACCACCTACCTTATACCTTTATTAGACACCACATCCAGTATTAGCCCTTAGTTTGGCCATGATCAGAAGAAAATGGAAGAATAGAAAAATTCTCTGAAAATAGGGCATATTAGCTTGCACTAAAATAGTTTCATTGATAGGAAGAAGGGTAAAGAAAGGAGACTAAGAAATAAAGATCTTATTGGTGGCTATCCAACATAGTAGATGACTCTTGAATCAGAGTTCAGATTTAGGGACATTATCAAATCTCAGATTTAAGATAAAGATGGAGATTCTTTGGTGAAGATCTTATGTGAGAGAGAAAAAGGAGGGGGGTCTGTTAAAAAAATAGGCCCTGCCTCCTTAAAAAAAAACAGACCCAGGTCATTTACATATTATGTAAACTTTACACACCATGTAATTCTCGGGTTTTTCCCTCTAGGGAAAAACCATTACATGACGTGAATGAGGTCTATCTAGACCAATACATGTTGTGTATTTAATATGCACCATGTATTTAAATATATGCTATGTAATTGGATTGTAGCTAGGATCTATCCCCATGCTCCTTTCCCTCGAAGAAAAATTTGACCAACCTTAATGTGTGGTTTTTGGATTTAATCCCAAAGAGAACTATAATAAGGGTATAAATGCTGAAAGGATCCATAACTGATAGAAAAGTCAATATCTTACAATCCTCCTTTGAGTCATAGTCTCTACCACTTATCCAACCCAGCTGAAACTAAGGGAAAATATTAGTAACCCCTCCCCAAAAAATTCACCTCTAATTAATACCCCACCAACATCCTAATAGATCCAACCACTCCCCCATCTAGATTATAATACTTCCACTTGTAGTTTATTATGCATCCCACACTTTCAATAACAATCCTATAGCCTAGGTATGCCTATATAGCAGCACCCCATGCCCCTTACATAGTGAACACATGGAAAACAACTGTTGCCAACAACATATCTATCAATTTTCCCCTCCTAAAAGTCCACCTTTTCTGCAAGGTGAGAACTGTTATTGGATAATCCACACATGTATTCTATAAGAATTACCTACATGAACATATTCACATTGGGTAATGAGTAAGAAAATATGGTTTCATTCTTCTGACATGTTCCAATAGATTATTTGTAAAGATTTTTTGGGGTTCTATCAACTTAATTAATGAGGAGAAATAGTCCCTAGTTCTCTTATAATAACTTTTTAGTGCTCTTACCATGAATCCATACAACCAAATTTACTTATAAAACATAAACTTATGAGAAATAAAAGAAAATGAAGGAAAAAGGTTTGCAGAAAAAGAATCCCTTCGCCATGTCTAAGTCCAAGTAGTCTTTAAAAAAAATCATAAATCCATCAATAAATATTTATTCATAGTAATGTGGGTATTAATCGCAGGTACCCATAATTTCATTCCCAACTGAAAAGTGGATTCCCATAGTTGATAGTCCTCTATAGGATTCAACATATCCGCCACACAAAATTGAAGAAGAACCATAAACAATTCATGAAGAATATGTGCATTCAATGTAGATACCCATAATAGAATGTTCATCAAATAATGAACCACCCCATGTCCTAGAGGATCAGAGTAAAATGACCTAGAATTGATCAAAATTGAATCACCTTCTCTATTAAATAAAATAATACTTCCATTAGGAAGTATTTTTTTCCAAATAGGATCAATGTCCCTATAAGGATATACTATATTTTTATTTTTTTGGGTCAGGAAGGAATGATGTTGGCCAAAAAAATTCAATAGATGCAAAAATTATTTGATAAAAATTCCCTCTATGTAGCCAAAAAATCTCCAAGGATGGTCACAGTTTACATAAAATTATATTTTATCCTAGGAAAATAATTCTCTCTACTTCATGTTGCATCAACAGATAAGCACTAGGTATGAACAAAAATATAATAATTCTCTATGTGTAAATGGAACATTTGGAAGCATTGAGTTATAGTTTTTTTTTCTTATTATAGGATACCTTTTTATCATGTTGTGTAACCTTCCGTGCAATAACAATAGTGTTTGGAATATGATGGAACAGTTTCTGATGGGATGGTTTTGATAAAATATTTTATCACTCTAATAATTGGTTCAAGGAATAGTTCTCATCAATCTCTCTATACTTGAGGTGGTGGTGGAGGAGGATATATCTCTATTTTTTGAGAGCATTCTTGGAGAGGTATATCTCTAGGGATTTAAAAGGATTCTATCTAGATCCATTTGTGCATAACACAAAATTAATTGGATTTATTAAGAAAATAATATAATTGGGTTTATATACCACTAGGGTTAGAAAATAGTAATTTCACATGAGCCCTTATTATTTCTACAACCCCTGCGGAACCCCATGTCTATAATAATAATAATAAAAATATTATTATTTCTTGACATGCGATAAACCCATGAATTAAATTAAATATTATTTATTCAAATAATATTAAATATATATTATTTCTCACTGAACCATTAAACTCGGTCAGATATTCCTCAATAATATTTATCATGCCTTGAATAATGACTATTTATTTAATAAATAAATATCACTACATTATTCTTCCATAAATAAATAAATATTATATTTACTAAATAGAAAATAAATATTTATTAAATATTATTCTCACATAATCTTCTCTCAAATAAATGGAGGAAGAATATATGTGATCATGAAAACATGAATAATTATGAAAGCTTGTGGGGGATCATATTTATTCAACTTGTTAAATATTAAATAAGAATATATTATTTAACTAAGATTCTAGATAAACTTAGTGTGTGACCCTCTAAGACACTTTCTCTGTGGCATTAGGAGAAGCATCCTAAAGTCCAAGGTTAGAATCTAGTAACATTTCAAGGAACCCATAAAGAATGAAATTAATATCACAATAACATAATACATAATACAAAAACTTACAGTGTAATATAATCCCATTATCTTGATATCTCAAATTAAGATGGTTTCATACTGGTTCTATCAAACTATGTGTTTAATTTATATTTATTTTAATTTTTCAAAATTAAACTTGACTATAGAACACCATGACCATGGATTTATTTAGGCTATATCATTTCCATCAAAGGGCTTGGGATATCAAATTACATTAAAGAAAATAAGGGACAAATCATTTCTCTCATGATTTATTAATGAAATATTACATGTGACACACTCAACATATCCTACCTCTCTACAAACATATGTCATCCCATTTTTAATAAATACATCAATGTTCATGACTTATAATAATCATTAATAATAATCTTTAAGTCTATGTATCAATGCACACATATATAGATAGGAACATCTAATAACACTTATAAATGTGGATTTCCTACTAGAGGGTCTCATTCTCATAATTTCCTATGCTGAAAATTACTAAGGACATACACCATTGGAAGGTGCCTCAAATTCCTATGAGTATCTACCCCTGAGATCCTATATCATTTTTCCCTCAAATAATTTCATCCATATATAAAACATATATTTAAGAATACTATCATGGAACTTATGGGTTCTCATCATAGTGGGGAACTGTTATAACATTTTAGTGAAAATTATACTCTTAGGAAATTATCACATACTATGTTATGAATAAGAAAAATTATTACGTGATAAAGAGTTTATTAACATTCAAAAAAATTAATACAAGTTATCATAAATTACAAAGAATTGGCTTCTAGGGAAGCAACTCCAAAAAATTTCATATGATAAGTTTGGAAAGGCATATATTGAGTAATTCTCCGAAGCTCAACACATTTTCCTTCACATATCATTGGAAGATACTCCTTGGGTATTCAAGGGATTAAAAGGAGGGCTACACCAATGTTCTTAAAAACAACCAAATTCCATTTTTCTAGAATTTTCCCCATGATTTTCATTTTTGAGGTCTTTATGAATGTTAGTAAGTACATATTTAATGTTTCATTGGAAAATATGTAGCATGAACCCAATCATGATACAAAGTAATAATAATATATATGAGTGAGAGAAGAATCAGTAGATTATATTTATTCCAATAATATTTTCATACATGAATTTTAGTAGAATTAATAAGAAGAAAAATGACTCCCCTCAGGATGCCTCCTCTGAGGCCTAGTTTCTACCACCTATCCAACCTAGTGGAAACTAAGGCAAAATATTAAAAACCCCTCCCCATGACTATAACCTCAAATTAATACCCACCTATAGATGAACAAACCCAAACACTCCCCTATCCAGATTATAATACTGCCCCATGCAGTTTATTACCCATCCCACCCTTACAAGACTAACCCCACAACATAGGTATTTCTATGTAGCATCACTGAAGGCCCCTTCCATAGTCTATACATAGAAAGAAGCTGAATATAACCACTTTCATATCAATTCTTCCCTCTTAAAATTCCACCTTTTCCATAAGGTGATATCAATTCTTGGAGGCTCCACACTTTTATTCCATAACAATTCCTTGCATGAACCTATTCACATTGGCCAATGGATATGAAAATATGGTATCATGCTCCAGATCTATCCTTGCAGGTGAATTTTAATGATTTTGGGGGGTTAAAATCCATAATGAATGAGGAAGAATAGTCCATTTTTTCAATCTGAAGAACTTTCTAGCACACATTTCACAATGCCCTACTGCCAAATTTCTATATCAGACATGAACTTATGATAAATGAGAGGAACTTCAAGAAAAATACCATATAAAAATAATATCTTAACCGTGTATAAGTCCTAGTAGTATTGTGAAAAAATATATCCATCAATATTTCTTTGCATCCATACAGGTCACAATAACATTGACCCATAATTGAATTCCCAAATGCAAAAGAGGAATCCTAGAGTTGACAGTCCTTTATAGGAGCCAACAAATCTTCCACAAAAAATAAAGTGAAACCACAACACTTTCAATAAGAATATGAAAAAACAATGTAGATATCCATAATATCTTGTTCTTCAGATAATCAACCACTCAAATTCTAGGAGGACCATAATCAAATGACCTAGTATTGATCAAAATATCACCACCTCCTCCATTTAAAAAAATATGCCTCAAATTGGAAAGAAATTTTGTCCAAAATAGAATTGAAGTCATAAGAAGGATGGTTGGTTCGTCATTTTGTTAGGCTAGGAAGGAATGATATTGGAAAATAAAATTCACCAAACAAGAATGTTCTTTGAAAACATTCCCTATGCATAGCCAACAAATCTCCAAGGATGATTAGATTTTGCATAAACTTTTTTTGTCCTAGAAAAATAATTTCCCCCACTTTGTGTAGTTTCGACGGATAATAATTGAATATAAATAGTAATATAATCATTCTATAAGTGTGAATGGAACATTTGGAATTGTTTCATTGTATAAATAGTATTTAACTTAACATAGGATTCTTTTTTATCATGTTTTCTAACCCGACGTGCAGTAAAAGTAGTGTTTGGAATATGATGGAACACTTTCTAATGTGGCGGTTCTTAGAAAATATGTTATCTCTATGAGAATTGCTTCAGGGAAAGGTTCTCTTCTATATCTCTAGACTTGAGAGTGATGGTGGAGGATTATTACTCTTGGTTCTTGAGAGTGTCCTTGAAGAGGAAGATCTCTAGGTCTTTGATAGGATTATCTCTAGATCTCATTATTCACAACACAATTTTAATTGTCTCTATTAAAAAATTAATACAATTAGGTTTATATACCACTAGGGTTATAAAATAATAATTTCACATGTTCCCTTATTATTTCCATAATCCCTACAAAACACCATGTCTATAATAATAATAGTAATAATATTATTTCTTAACATTCACTAAAACTTCGAATTAAATTAAATATTATTTATTCAAATAGTATTCAATAAATATTATTTCTTATCAGATCATTAAATTTAGTCCTCTATTCCTCCACAATATTTATCGGGCTTTGAATAATGACTATTTATTTAATAAATAAATATCCTTACATTATTCTCCAATAAATAAATAAATATTATATTCACTAAAGAGAAATTAAATATTTATCAAATATTCTTCTCACATAATATTCTCTCAAATAACTAGTGAAAAAAATATATGCAATCAAGAAAACATGAATAATTATGAAACCATGTGTGAGAATATTATTTATTCAACTTGTTAAATAAAAAATAATAATATATTATTTAATAGAGATTCTAGATGAACATAGTGTGTGACCCTCTAGGCCTCTTTCTCAGTGGCATTAGGTGAAGCATCCTAAAGACCAAGGTTAGCATCTTACAACATGCCAAAGAACCCATTGAGAAAGAAGCTTATTCCACAATGAAATATTACATCATACATATGGTTACTATGTAATATAATCCCTTTATTTTGATATCTCTAATCAAGATGGTTTCATGCTGAAGCCATCAACCTATGTGCTCCATGTCTATTTCTTTGAATTTTATGAAATATAATTTTTCTATAGAACATCATGACCATGGATTTATTTAAGATATACCATTTGAATCAAATGGATTGAGATATCAACTTTCATTAAATAAAAGAAGGAACAAATTCTTTGTCACATTATTCATTAATTAAATATTACTATTGATGCACCCAATGTATCCTACCTCACCGAGAATATATGTTATCATAGTATTCATCAAAACATATAATTATGTGACTTATAATACTAATTAATAATAATATTAAATTCTACGAATTGATACACATGTGTATAGATATGAACATCAAATGGCACATATTAATGTGGATTTAATACTGGGGGGTCTTATTCTCACAATTTACTATACCAGAAATTACCAAGGGCGTACACCCTGAGAAGGTTCCTCAAAGTCCTATGAGTATCCACCCCTAATATGATATATCATTTTTGTCCCAAAAATAATTTCATCATACTATAGATCATATATTTAAGAATACTGTCATGGTACTTTGGGGTTCTCATCATAGCAGGGAACTACTATGACCTTTTAGTGCGAATTTTACTCTTAAGAAATTATCTCATACTATGTCATACATAATAACAATCATGATGTGATAATAAGTTTATTAATATTAAAAAAAAGTTAATAAAGGTTATCATAAAGTACACAGAAGTGGGTTCTTGGTCACCAACTCCAACATCTTTGATATGAGATGTTTGGAAAGGAAACTCTGAAGGAATATTCCATAGCTCAAAACACTATCCTTCACCTATAATTGGAATATGATCTTCAATAATTAAATGGATTCAATTTATAGATGAACCAATAGCCTTAAAAAAACCGAATTTCATTTTTTTTAGAATTTGGCCCCATGCTTTTCATTGTTGACGTTATTCATGTCAGAAAGTTCTTATTTGATGTTTCATTGGGAAACCTATTGCTTGAAACTGATCCCAACATAAAGTTACAAGAACTTAGATGAGTGAGATAATAATTAGTAGATTTTATTGATTCCAACAAGTTTAATATATGAATTTCAGTAGAAGTAAGAAGAAGGAAAAAATATTCCACTTGAGATGCAGCCTCCAAGGCTAGGCCGCTACCACCAATCCAACCTAACTAAAACTAAGGGAAAATTTTAGTAACCCCTCCCCATAAAATTCACCTATAATTAATTTCCCTCCTATAGATGAATAGAACCAACCAATACCCCATCCATATTATAATACCACCCCTTACAGTTTATTACCCATCCCACCCTTACAAGACTATCCTCTTAGCCTAGGAATGCCTATGTAGTAGCAACCCAATACCCTTACATATTACACAAAAAGATAGTAGTTGAATCTAACCCCATTTTTATAAATTCTACCCTCCAAAAATTACACCTTTTCAATAAGGTGATAACCATTCTTAGAGGCACCAAACTTCTATTCTATAACCATTACTGGAATGAACCTATTCACATTGGGCAATGAATCTAAAAATCTGGTATCATGCTCCAAATATATTCTTATAGGTGAATTGTAAAGATTTTTGGGGGTTATAACCCCTTAATGAATGAGGAACAATAATCCATCAATTATCTCAGAATAAATTTGTAGTGATATTACTATGAATCCGTGCCACCAACTTTCAATATCAAATATTTCCTAATGAGAAATGGGAGAAACTAAAGGACAAAGTTAATAGAAAAAGAATCCCTTATCCATATCTAAGTTATAGTAGTATTGACAAAAATTGTCAAGTCATTAATAAATATTTCTTCATATCCATGTGGGTTACAATAATAGGGACCCATAATTTCATTCTAAACTACAAAAGTATAGGCCCAGAGTTGATAGTCCTCTATAAGATCTAACATATCTTCCATAGAAAATTTTAGTGTAACAACCAAACTTTGAAGAAGAATATGAGTAGACAATATAGATTTCCATAAGATAATGTTCATCAGATAATCAACCACCCCAAGTCTAGGATGACTAGGATCAAATGACCTAGAAGTTCTTAAAATATTTTCACCTACTCCATTTACTAAAAGAAAGCTTCCCTTGGGTAATAATTTTGTCCAAAAAAGATCAAAGTCAT
This sequence comes from Viscum album, assembly GCA_963277665.1. Classification (NCBI taxonomy): domain Eukaryota; kingdom Viridiplantae; phylum Streptophyta; class Magnoliopsida; order Santalales; family Viscaceae; genus Viscum; species Viscum album. The sequence continues at coordinate 1,672,628,430 of OY728119.1, read as the reverse complement.
TAAAAGGATGTTCTATTTTTTCATTTTTTTGGGATTGTAAAAATGATTTTGTATAATAAACTTATCTATAAACAAATTTTCTTTGAAAATGTTACCTATGTATAACCAAAAAATCTCAAAGGATGATCATAGTTCGAATCAACTTTTTTTCCTAGAGAAACCATTCTCTCTACTTTGTGTAGTGTGGAAGTATAAGAACATGGTATAAACCCTAATATCAGTATTCTCTATGTGTTAATGGAATGTTTATAATTTTTCCATTATATAAATAGTGTTTATATTAGCATAGGATGATTTTCATTAGGCTTTATAACCTATCGAGTGGTAATAGTAGTGTTTGGAATATGACATAACACTTTCTATTGTGGTGGTTCTAAGAAAATATCTTATTGCTCTGAGAATCATATCAAGATATCTTTAGACTTGAGAGTGGTGGTGGAGGAGGATAACTCTCTATTCATGACATTGTTCTTGGAGAGGGATATCTACAGGGATTTATAGGATTCTCTCAGGATCTTGTTGTACACAACAAAAAATGAATTGGCTCTCTTAAGAAAATAATATAATTGAGTTTATATACTGTTAGGGTTAGAAAATAATAATTGCACATGCACACTTATTATTTTTTTAATCCAACAAGAACCCCATGTCTTTGATAATAATTATAATATCATTATTATTTCATTACATTCTTTAAACCCATGAATTAAATAAAATATTATTTATTCAAAAAATTTCAATATATATTATTTCTCACCAGACCATTAAACTCAGTCCAAAATTCCTCCACAATATTTATCAGGCCTTGAATAATGAAAATTTATTTAATAAATAAATATCAATACATTATTCACTAATAAATAAATAAATATTATATTCACTAAATAGTAAATAAATATTTTTTAAATATTCTTGTCATATAGTATTTTATAAAATAACTAGTGGCATAATATATGCGATGAAGAAAAGAGGAATAATTATGAAACCATGTGAGGGAGTAATATTTATTCAATTTGTTAAATTTTAATGACCTGAACCAACGAGGTTCGAGTTGAAACTAACCCAAGCCCACCTCTATAGGCTAAAGGGTGGAGACAAGTTCCAAAAGGCCTAAACTAAATGGTGTTACTTTTCATAATATACCTATACAAACAAACTCAACCATCTCGATGAAAAGTGTAGATGAATAATAATAAAAAGATGAAATATCTTGAATGTAAACATGCATATGAAAAACCTCTAGGGTGTACAAGAGTATGATAGTGAAAGAAAAAATTAAATGTAAAAAATACACGACTAAGAAAAAATATGTCCCAATATGGCCAAACTAAAAAGTAAATGTGATGAGAGATCCCAGATCCTAATCTCCAAGCTCCGACCCCCATATGTGGTCCAATACACCAAGTATCCCTAAGATCCTCTATTTTCATGACCAACCTATCCATTGTCTGCATAAGACAAGACTAATGTGGGAAAAACCCATGCAAGTGTGAGTATATACATACCATCATGACACCTCAAAAGATAAAGGTGGATCAGTAAGAGACACAATAGGAATAGACAGACAATAGAAAACTCAACTCAAAGAAAGAGTACAAAATCCAATGACATGGATATATATATATTTATATATTTGTGTGTGTGTGACCAAAAAAAGAAACCAAAATGAGATAGATTGAGATCTCCATCTCATAGGCCAACCCAGGTAAAGAGTACCAATAGTTCCAGAAGTGCATCAATGATGCCCATAATATCATACTTATATCCAAATAATTAATTGTGTGATGGGGTCATGCCTCACCACTATGCCGCACAACCGAGGGGGAAAAATCTCCCAGAAGAGGACCCACAGCCTAGTCTGTCGGGGGGGGGGGGGGGGGGGGGGTTCTTATCCAATGTAAGGAGGACTCACATCCTATTTGATAGGGGTACAAGTCAATAGATAGAATAACCTCTCCCTAATTCCCTATGGGGTACCACTCAATAGATAGAGGACTCACACCCTAATGACATAGGGGGTACCACTCAGTAGATAGAGGCCCCACACCCTAATTCCTTGGGGGGGGGGGTACTAATCAGTGTATAAATAACCCAAAATCTAATTCTATAGGGGGTAACCCTCAGTGTATAGAGGACTCACACCTTAATTCATCAGGGAGGTACGACTCACTATAAGGAGGTCATACACCCTACATAATAGGGGGTACAACTATGATGATAGATATAGGACCCACACCCTAGTCTGCCAGGGGGTAACACTCAATATTTAGATATAGGAATCACACCCTAATTCCATAGTGGGGTACTACTCAGTAGATAAAATACCCAAACCCTATTCGATGGGGGGGGGTACCATTCTAATTATCCTTCCCAATCACTGCCATCATCGAGCACCACCTAAAGAAGAATCATGCCCAAAATATCTCACATCATATATAAAAATCTACTATAGAGGCCACCATCACATTCTAAGTAGAAAAAACATAGGATAGGATACTCATAGGCCAAAATCTATGTTCAAACAAAAGAGATATGAGAGGTTTAAGTTTCATCAGATGAAAAGAAGGGATAAATAGTGTTTTAAGGGACTGACACAATGTGTGGTCCCACTCCATCACATTGTCATTTCCCTTTAGGTACATAGATCACTACCCATGTAGAGATACCTGACATGTAGAAGGTCAAAACAGCGTGTTTGGGACACTCGGGGTCCTGCCCACGCTCACTAGCCTTGTCCATGTAGGTCTAACCGTGTGTGTGTACTTAGGTACATGAAATGATCATGTACATGTCTTGCTGCACGGAGTCCTGCTCATGTTATCCTCCATATAACTTGTCTAACTATGTAAGGATACACATCATGTGTCCTAGATACAAGTCATAGCATATTTAACTTTGGTTGAAACCTTATACACCACAACCAGGGCCCTACACACCGAGTGTTATTTAGAGCACCCAATGTGTAGTTTTAATTTTTATAGAAACTCATATCTATTATCAAACATCCATATTCACCTCTTCTATAGAGATACATCTATTTAGGCCCCTAGAAATAAAATTTAAGGACTCTGTTCTTCATTTTCTTCCATCCATTGGCTAGATATCAGATACTGATTTATCCCAGTGGTTCTCTGTACACACCGCATGCCTCTTGTTGAACCTTAGTTGTCTCAGATACCAGATCCATGGAACCAACACCATTATACCAAGATTCATCCCAAATTCGATCCTTTATCATCGAAATGTTCATCATATTTGAAACCCTTACAAATCCATGGGTCCAATCAGGCCTGGTCTTTCTTGACAATGTCGAATCATGACACAATGGTCCAACAATAATTAACATGTAGAATTTTTTGGATAAAAGAACAAGAACAAGGGTTTAACATTTTATGGCCAAGTTTTCTTGTCCAATTGATACAATGGGAATGATCTAGGTGAGAAAACAATTGAATAATCAATTACATATGTACATGGGAACATGAAACATATTAAAATTGGCACAGTTTAAAGAAAAGGGTGATCATGCTCAATCTATTTAATAAAATGAGGAATAATCCAAAAATGATGAGTCCTACCTAGTTTTGGATCATTATTTTTTGAATAACACACTCAAAAATTAATTAAAGAAGATGTTGTGTTCATTGTGTCTTTATCTTCCTTGATCTGGGGTCTCATATTCATTTTATTTTGATTTACCAATGGAAGAGAGGAAGAAATTCTCATGGCGATCCCAGAGTTATGCAACTAAGACTAGGTAAATAAACCTAATGGTGAATTTAAAAGAAAAACTGAATTAGGTTAGTTAATTTATTAATTAAATTAATTATTTTATTAACCCACCAAAATACTTCCAATGGATTCTTTTATCCGAATGTCCCACACCGACCAATTTTAGGTTTTGCCTTTGGTAAACATCGCATTCCAGACACAACTATATTCTTGGATTTCTAATCCAAGATTTTATTTAAGTGTTATCCCATTTTTGTTAAAGAAACTACATATGTATAATATAAATTTTATTTAGTATTTTTATAAAATTAATTCTGGGTACATCAGGCCTTTAAATCGCACACCGTCTCAGCGCGTGGCTATGAAAATATTTGTAGAAATATTTCAAAGTCATACAAGAAAAAAGTGGATATCTACATCATTAACTCCTTCAATATTATCATCCTCAAAAAGAAAAAATGAAAAAAATGCTTGGTATATTAAGACCACATCTAGCTCTCTTATTCCTAGGAGCTCTCCTACTTTCTTCTGTGCTTCCATAATACAAAAACTAGGGTGATGGTCTATCCACGTAGGGTCATCTCTTATCGATCCTCGACTTCCACCGGGTTCTCCACAAAAGTGTCTCCATCCTCAATCACCATCTCACTCCAATCAATAACATGTGTGGTGTCATGCATGTATCTTATCATCTATGACACGTGGAATATTTCATGAACCCTCTCCAACTATGGTGGAAGGGAGATTTGGTAAGGAACCTTTCCAACCCTCTGCAAGATCTCAAACAACCCAATGAACCTAGACAGTAGCTTGCCTCCATGGATTAATCTCTACAATACCCATCATGGGGAAACTCTCATGAAAATGTGGTCACCCTGCTCAAACTCCAAGGGACTATGATGTCAATCTACGTAAGATTTCTTCCCATTCAGATTTGTCCTCATCTACTCATGGATTACCTAAACCTTCCCTATTGTCACCTACACCATCATTGGACCCGCAAAAGATGTCTCACCGATCTCTTTCCAGCACAAGGGTGACCTGCGGGGTCTCCCACACAAGGCCTTGAAATGTTCCGTGATGATATTAGATTGGTATCTATTGTTTTATGTAAAATTTACCAAGGGAAAGTGATCCTCCAAACTCCTAATAAAGTGTAACACATAATCCCTCAACATATCCTCCAATACCTAAATAGTGTGCTCGGTCTTCCCATATTTCTAGGGGTGGAAGGTTGTACTCATCCCCATTTTGGTCACGAATGCCTCCTGCATGCCTCTCCATGACCATGATACGAACCACACATCATGGTTGGAGACAATAGTTAAGGGAACCCCATAAAGGAGAAAAATATCCCATATGTATATCTTCCAAAAAACTCTCCACTGAACTCTTCTCCCTAATAGCATGGAAATTTTCCAAATTTGTGAGTGGTTCAACTATCACTTATATGGAGTCAGGGACATTCACTAGCCATAGAATCCCTATCACAAAGTTTTTGGATATGCCGTTATATTTCCACTCTAGGATCTGAAGAGGCTAAAACAACCCTTCTAGATCATAGTGCTCGAACTTCACCTACTGATAGGTGAGACACCATGAAACAAACTCAGCCACACTCCACCTCGTTTTGGCCCAAAAAAACCATGTATAAAGGTCTTTATACATCTTCCATACACTGAGATGTATAGCCAAAAGATATGTGTGGATCTATCACATCACCTTCTCCCACATCGTGACTGGGACCACTGTTTGTCCTTGGAAAAGGATGAAACGATTACCTACTTTAAAAAATACAATAGGTGAATATCGTAAGGATATATGGTCATGAAATTCCTCACAGTATATGTATCCCAACTGCGACTCTCTCACACACTAAAGGAGTATAGGATTCAACACCATCATCTGAAGAAAATATGCACCCTATTTCTCAACCAGGGTCTTCTTCAAGGAAGACAACTACTCAGAATCCTCCTAAGCCAAATGATCCTAGGAATTTTTGATAATGGAATCTACTACCATGTTTTCCTTCCCATGAGTACAGAATACATAAAAGTAATAGTCTTGTAGAAACTCCAACAAATTCCTCTTTCTCAGGTTCATGTCTCAATGTGTGAATACATAGCTAAGACTTTGATGGTCTGAGTAAACCAAAAATCACTCTCCCAGAAAATAGTTAATCCACATCCTCATGAAAAATACTACAGTGTTCAGATCTAGTTTACGAGTCACAGTTTTCTTCTCATGGGGTCTCAAATTCCTCAAACCATATGTGATAACTGTATATCTATGCATCAAATAGATGATCCCAACTCTAGAGACATCATAATACACTACGTTCCCCATGACCTCCTTCGATAGTCTCAAAATAGGAAAACTTATTAACCTTAGCCTCAACTTATCAAAGACTATTTAGAACTGCTTAGTCTAGGTAAACAGTTTTCATTTCCATTCTATATCGGTCAAAGGGAATGCAATCCTGGAGTAGTCTTCCAAAAACCTCTTATAGTACCCCCACTAATCCAAGATAATTTTTCACCGCTAACATTCTCTTGGGTGGATCCTTAGAAAGAAATGCATAGATCTTCATTGGGTCCATAGATAAACCATGATTAGAAGTTACATGCCCTAGAAATTGAACCTTGTGAATCCAGAACTGGCACTTTGAGAGCTTACCATAAAGCTGGTTCTCTCAAATAAAATCTAGGACCAAACTCAAGTTCTCAACATACTCCTCCTCTAATTTTGAGTATATGAGTATTTCAATTACAACGAAAACCACAAAATAGTCCAAGTACAATTAGAATATATGGTTCATCAGATCCATAAACATGAAGGGGGATTTCATCATACCAAAAGGGAATCACCTGAAACTCTTAGTGCTCGTAGAGACATCGAAATTTCAGCTTCGGAGTATCATCCTCATGAACTCTAAACTGGTGGTAGAATGAACTATGATTGATATTCAAGAACAAACTCACACCTTGAAATTGGTCAAAGAGGTAGTTAATACTTTAAAAGGGGTACTTTTTCTTTATCATGGATAAGTTTAGGTGATGAAAATCAACTTAAAGCTACAAGATCCCATCATTATTTTTCAAAAACAACACTCGAGCTACCTATGGGGACACATTGGGCCTAAAAAACCCCTTCTGTTGAAGGATCTCCAACTGGAACTAAAGTTCCTTAAGCTTGGTAGGGTCTATCTGATATTCCACAAAAGATATTGGCATAGTCTTGGGATATAAGTCAATAAAAAACTCCATCTCACACCTCAAAGGTAGACAAAAAATGTCCTTAGGGAAGACATACATAAAATTCTCTACTAGTGAAAGAATCCAGATACCCGGAGAGCCTACTGTACCAAGGTCTACACTCACCAACTGATGGGTGATTGGCTGTAGCCTCCTACTCACAAAACACACTCATCATACCATGAGATATCTCTCACCCATAAAAGAGAATCTCATCCCAACAGTGCGTAGGATTCTAACTCATCTACGATATAGGCTCAAAATTTGGAAACCCAATCCATACCCATGAATATGTCATAGGATTCCATCATGATTATAAAAAGGTCCCATAAGAACCTCTTCACACCAAGTGATGGCTCTCACTACCTGAAAATAAAAGATATCTAAGAGGTATCCCGGTAGGAACCACAAGACAAAGCTTCTAGTGTAACATCTCAACTGGGAGCTTCAGATATCTTACTAGGAGTACTGTTATGAAGGAATGACACAAACCTATGTCTACTAATATTGAAGAAATATTAGAATAAACACTAATCCTACCACTGATAATATTTGGTTTTGTGGGGTCATATGCCTCCATGTAAAGTAGCTTTTTTTGGCCTTAAATACCAACTCCCTGAGCCTAACATGGGCCTCTTGGTGGTGGTGGTGTAAGGATCTCATAGTGTCACCCACCACCCAAAGATCTTCCTTTAGGAGTTACACCTACTCCTCGTCCATCTCCGCCTCCCTAGGGACCTCCTTTCCCTCCCTTGGTAGATATACCTGATCACGGTTCTTCCAATACTATGGCGGTCCATCAGATATCTTCTTTCCCTCATTATCATGTCTAGTTGATAAATCACATGTTATATGACCTCTCCCATCACATAAATAACACCCCCCTCTCTGGGATTCCCTGGTCCTTTGTACTGTCCATGTGCCGTGAGATCCTGTTGCTAAGTATAATCATGGGGAGGTCTCCTGTGTCAAGATCCTATCGACTGGTTCCTTCTAGGTACTATAGACAACTAAGTCCTGTAACACACACTGTCTACTATAGATGATTGACATCCCTATTACATGAATCTCTCCATCACTAGTTCCCTCTCCAACACTCATGCATAGGTGTGGATGCACAATGGAACTATACTGGTACAAATATCCCTTCAAAGACCCTTCTAAAACTTCCATTCTTAGAAGTATCCATCCTAGATCATGTCGAGGGAGTACCACATATGTTTTTTTAACCTCACAATGTACTCAACCACTATCATCTCATTCATACTGTAGATTAGGAAGCTCTTGAATCCGAACTGAGCATAAGATGGAGGGGTAATACTACTCACATAATAACTATTGGAAGTTATCTCATGAGAGTGTCGACTCATCATGCATCTAGGTAACAAGGCTCCACCAGTGCCCAAATATTCCATGGAAAAGGATAGATTACAGTGAAACTGCCTGACCTTTCAGTGTCCAGATAACCCTAAAAATATAGACCACCGATTCTAGACAATCCTCTACTTCCTGGGGATCTGGCTCACCACAGAACCTCAGCAACCTCTGGCACTGGAACTCGTGATGTCCACTAAGACTACACGCATCCTCATCTTGTCTATCTGGTATGATATTTTGGTCAATAGGTGGGGCTTCTTCTACCTATCCACCTAGAGGAAGGATCTCATTAGATGGACCCTGAACTGAGGTCTCATAACTCATCAAATATTTTTCATGATCTAGATATGGTAACCTGAACGGCTGTCATTGTTGAGGCATGCTAAAAATTTAATCAAGATGTACCATGGTAAGATGAGCATAGACACACACACACACACACACACACAGTGGGGATATGAATTAAGAAAGATAGTCAAATATTCAAACCTAAATGATGCATGTACAATTTTATCCCTACAACCAATGTATCGGTATTTTGAGTTGAAAAGTAGGTAGTGAAGGTCAACGTGAATGGACACATCACCCACCAAACCAATATTGGATTCCTTTGATTGAAGTCCACACTCAAGAAACATTGATCCTTTTTGCCTAAATCCAAACTAAATCCTCTTAAGGGGACTACTACACATTACATAATAAGGACCAAACAACCTATGATACCAATCTGTCATGACCCGATCCAATGGGGCTCGAGCCAAAACTACCCCAATCCCACATCTATATTCTAGGGGTGGAGAAAAGTGCTAAAAGGAATAACCTAAATGGGATGCCTTTTCCTAGAGTAATAGTATGCACACACCCAACCTTCTTGATGAAAAAGTATAGAGAAATAATAATAAAAATATTCAATATCTAGAATATAACCATTCATATGAAAAAGATATAGGGTGCACAAGAGTATGACAATGAAAACTGAAATTAAAGGGGAAAATACATGACAAACCAGAGATATGTCTCAACATGACCAAGATTGAAAGAAAATTTTACGAGAGAACCCAACTCCTGATCTCCAAGCTCCAATCACCATATGAGGTCCAATGCACTAGGTATCCCTAAGATCCTTTGTAGTCACTAAAAACCTGCCCATCACCTGCATAAGACAGAAGAAGTGAGGGAAATCCCATGAAGGGGTGATTATATACATACCAAGTAGGATTCCTTGAAAGATAAAGGGGGTCAGTAAGAGATATGATAGGAATAGATAGATTGTATACCACTCAACCCAAAGAAAGAGTAAATAATCCAAATACATGGATATAGATAAATATATATATGTTGTCAAACAAAGAAAACCAAACAATGGATAAGGGGATATTTATATCATATCCCAACCTAGGTAAATAGTGTAAAAAGTTTCGAAATTCCATAAATTATTCCTAGAATCTCACGCATCTGTCTAAATAAGTAACCATGTGAAGGGCCAATGCCTCGCCACTATACCGCACAACTAAGGTGAAAAAATATATGAGAATTTGACATACACCTTGGTCTATTATGGGGGTTCTACCTAGTGTAAGTAGAACCCACTTCCTAACTGATAGGGGGTACAAATTTATAGATATAGGACCTGTTCCCTAATTCCATTAGGGGTACTAGTCCGTAGATACATGACCTATACCTTAATGTGATGGGGGGGGGGGGTATAAATTAGTAGATATAGAACCCACAACCTAATTACATGGGAGGGGGACCACTCATTTTATAAAGTAAACACACCCAAATTCTATAAGGGGGTTCCTCTCAGTGTATATAGGACCAACACCATTATTCTATAAGGGGATACCACTCAATGTAAGGAGGGCCTGCATCCTGCCCGATAGGGGGTACTACTCTGAAAATTGATAGAGAACCCACACCCCAGTCCCTCAGGGGTTCCAATAAGTAGATAGATAGAGGGTCCATTCCCTAATTACATAGGGTATACCACTCAATAGATAGAGGACCTGCACCCTATCCGATAGGGGCACCAATCCAATGATCCTACCTGACCACTACCGTCATTGAGTGTCGTCTAAATTAGAATCACAATAGAAATATCTCACATCATATCTCAAAATACACTATGGAGGACACCATTTCATTATAATAGAACAAAAAATCTATATAGGCTACTCGTGAGCCAAAATCAGAGTCCAAACGAAGGAGATATGGGAGGTTGAAGTTTCCTCATAAGGAAAGAAGAGGTACACGACATGTAAGGGGACCCACATGGTGTATAGCCCCACTCTATATCATGTTTTTTACTTACCAGCACATGTATATCCATCCATATAGTGATAAAAGGCATGTAGAAGGTCTACATGGTGTGTTCGAGCCACTTGGGGTCTTACTTGTTCTCCCTGACTGTGTCTGTGTAGGTCTTCCCGTGTCTGTGTACTTAGGAACACAGTGTGATCTTGGCCATATATTTCTGCATTGGGTCCTACCCATGTGCTCCTATACATGAAATATATACCTGGGAAATGATACAAGGTTTGTGGCCCAACCACATGGCATGTCATATTTAACTTTAGGTGAAACCATAGTCACTGCAACCAGATCCCTACACATAGTGTGTTCTTCGGACTAGACAATGTGTAGTCAGTATTTTCCCATAAGTATAGATCTATTATTTAGAATCCATATTATACTACTCTATGAAAATCCACACCTAAATTCCTCACAAAATAAAAGTTAATACCTCTTTTATTTATTTTAGATGGTCTTTTGGATGGAATTCCGATATCGATTCATCTCGATGGTTCTCCATATGCACCACATACCTCCCGTTGCACCTCCGTTGTATCGAATCCATGATCCAAGAAACCAAGAACATTATACCACTATTAATCCAAAATTCCATCCTTGATAATTTATCCATTAATTGCATGAAAAACCTTCTTGAATCTGGGGGTTCGATCGGGCTCGATCCAGCCCAATAAAGTTGAATCGTGACACCGTGGTCCAACGATGAATAACATGAAGATTTTTTTGGGAGAAAGGAACAAGAAAAATGGTTTAAATTAGTTGTAAAAACGTTATTATACAAAAGATAAAATTGGAATGATTATAGTGAGAAAAAAACTCAATAATCTATTAAATCTATTCATGGGTGCATGAAATGACTTATAATTGGCGTAGATCAAAGAAAGACGGTGATCATGCTCAATCCATTTAATCAAATGTGGTATAATACAAAAAATGGAGATTCCTAGATAGTTTTTAGATAATTATTCATTGAAGAACACACATTCCAATAAATTAAATAAGTCTTTGTTTTTGTTTCATCTTAATCTACCTTGATATGGAGTCTCATTGTAGTTTGATTTCAATTCGTCAATAGAGGAGATGAAGAATATCTCTCAGCAATACCAGGGTTACACATCTAACCATGAAGAAATCTCCATAATGGACAATTTAAATGAAAAAGCTAATTATTATAATTAATTTATTAATATAAATAATTATTTAATTAACCCACCAAAAACAACTCCAACAACTACTTTTATCTGAACATCCCGTGCTGACCAATTTTAGTTCGTGCCTAGGGTAAACATCGCATTCCAAACTCAACTATGGTATCATATTTCTGATCCAAAATTATTTTTAAGATTTATCCCATTTTATTTATGAAATTTTTTGAGTTTAATTTAAAATATATTTTATATTTTTATAAAATTAATTCTTGGAACACTGGGCCTCAGAGTCACACACCATCTCAGTGCATGGCTCTATAAATATATGTAGAAATATTTATTATTCAAACAATATTAAATATATATTATTTCTCAATAGAACATTAAAATAGGTCTTCCATTACTACATAACATTTATTTATCCATGAATAATGACTATTTATTTAATAAATAAATACCAATACATTATTTTCTAATAAATAAATATATATTATATTAACTAAATAACAAATATATATTCATTAAATATTCTTCCCATATAATATTCTCTCAAATAACTAGTAGAAAAAATATATGAAATCAATAAAACATTAATAATATTGAAAACATTCAAGAGAATAATTTTTATTTATCTTGTTAAATAATAAATAATAATATATTATTTAACTGAGATTTTGGATAGACTTAGTTTGTGACCCTCCATGCCCTTTTCTTAGTGGAATTTGGCAGAGTAACCTAAAGTTAAAGGTTATCATCTAGCAACATACCAAGAAACCCATTGAGAAATAAGTTAATGTCACAATGAAATAATACCTTATATGGGAATTTACTATTTAATATAATCCCTTTATCATGATATATCTAATAAAGATGGTTGAATGTTGGTTCCATTAACCTATGTTCTCCATGTCTCTTTAATTTATTTTTTAGAATTTGAACTTTTGTAAAGAACACCATGACCATGGATTTATTTAGGCTATATAATTTCCATAAAGGGGACTAAAATATCAATTTATATTAAATAACAGAAGGAAAAAAATCATTTGTCATATTATTAATTAATGAAACATAACTCATGATGCACCCAACATATCCTACCTTGTTTCTACCATATAACACCACAATTTTCATGAATACATAAAAGTACATGACTTATAATACTCATTAATAATAATATTAATATATAATGATAAATACACATATCCGATGATAGGAACATTCAAGGACACATATAAATATGGATTTCTTATTGGAAAGTCTTGTTCTCATAATTTCCTACACTAGAAATTACAAAGGGAATACACCATGAGAAGGTGGATCAGAGTAAAATGAGTCTCCTCCCCTGATAGCCTATGTCATTTATGTCCCTCAAATTATTACATTCACTTATAGGATATATATCTTGGAATATTGTCTTGTAACTTATGGGTTCTCATCATAGTGGGGAACTTCTATGACCTTTATGTGCGACAAATACTCTTAGGATATTATCACATACTATGTAATGTGGAAGAAGTACCATTATGTGTTAATAAGTTTGTTAATATTTAAAACAATGAATACATGTTATCATAAAGTAGAAAAATTTGGGTTATATGGTACTAAATTCAACATATTTCATATGATATGTTTGAAAAGTCATCTCTAGGGAAATTCTCCAAATACCAGCACATTCCTATTCACTAATAACTGGAAGATACTCCTCAAGGATTCATGTGATTCAAAGAGAGTTTCACCAATGGTCTTGAAAATAACCAAATTCCATTTTTCTAGACTCTAGCACCACACATTTCATTTTTTATGTCTTTATGTGGTTCAAAAGGTTCTTGTTTTACATTTCATTGGGAAACCTATAGCATGAACCTGATCCTGAAATCAAGTAAAATGATCATATATGAGTTAGATAAGAATTGGAATCTTTTATTGATAATAACAATAGTTTCATATAGGAATTTAAGTATAAGTAAGAATAAAGAAAAATGACTCCCCTCAGGACATTTCCTTCAAGGCCTGGCCACTACCACCTATCCAACCAAGATAAAACCAAAGGAAAATATTTTTAGCCCCTCCACACAATAATCATCTATAATTATTACCCCACTTATAGCTGAATACACCCAACCACTCCCCCATCCAGATTATAAACTGCCCCTTTCATTTTATTACCCATCCCATTCTCATAAGACCAACCACCTAGCCCATGTATGCCTATGTAGAAGCACTTTGGTATTTTTACATAGTCCACACATGGAAATTGTTTTAAGACAACCATGTTCTTATCCATTATTCCCTAAAACAATTTCACCTTTTTCATAGGGAAAAAACCATGGTTGAAGGCTCCACACTTCCATGCTACAACAATGCCCAACATGAACCTATTCACATTGGGTAATGAATATAAAAATCTAGTATCATGCCCCCAATCTGTTCCAGCATGTGAATTGTAAATATTTTTGGGGGTTCTAAACCCTTAAAGAACAAGGAATAATTGTTCCTCAATTCTCTCAGAAGAACTTTGTAGCGCTCTTAACCTAAATCCCTGCTTCCAAAATTCCATATCAAACATTCCATTATTATAAATGGGAGGAATTTAAGGAATAAGTACATAGAAAGAATCCTTTAGTGGTTTCTAAGTCATAGTAGCCTTGATAGAAATCATCAAGCCATCCATAAAAATTTCTTCATATCCATGTCTTTCATAATAATAGGGACCAATAATTTCATTCCCAACTACAAAATTGGATGCCTAGATTTGACAGTCCTCTAGAGAAGCCAATATATCTGCCACATAAAATTGATGCAGAACCAAAAAATTTTAAAGAAAAATATGAGAAAAAAATATAGATAACCATAAGATATTATTCATTAGAGAATCAAACCCTTATGTCCAATATGATCATGACCAAATGACATAGCAGTTCTAAAAATAGCATCACAACCTCTATTTACTAAAATAATGCCTCCCTTGGGAAGTAATTTTGTACAAATAGGATCTAAGTCACCCGAAGGATGACCCATTTGTCATTTTTTGGGATTTATAGGAATGATGATGTAAAATAAAATTTACCAGACACCAAAGTTCTTTGAAAACATTCCCTCTATGTAGCCAAAAAATCTCTAAGGTTGATCAGAGTTCACATCAAATTTTGTTTTGTCCTAGAAAAATCATTCTATCCGCTTTGTGCAGTGTCAATGTATAAGAACTAGGTATCAACACTAATAGAATAATTCTCTATGTGTGAATGTAACATTTAGAATTGTTTCATCATAGAAATAGTGTTTATCTTAGCATATGATTCTTTTTTTATCATGTATCTAACCTACTGTGTAGTAACAACATTGTTAAGAATATGATGGAACACTTTATAATATGGTGGTTCTCATAAAATATGTGATCTCTCTAAGAATAAAATCAAGGAAAGGTTATCTTCAATCTCTCTAGACTTGATATTTGTTGTGGAGTAAAATCTATCTTCATTCTTGAGAGTGTTCTTGGAGAGGGAGCTATCTAGGGCTTTGAGAGGATTCTCTCCAAATATCATTGTGCACAACAAAAAATGAATTGGCTCTATTAAGAAAATAATATAATTTTTTTATATATATCTAGGGTTAGAAAATAATAATTGCACATGCTCCCTTATTATTTCCCAAATCTCAATGGAGGCCTATGTCAATAATAATAATAATATTATTTATTGAATTATGCTAAAACCAAAAATTAAATTAAATATTATTTATTCAAATAATATTATATATATATATTATTTCTCACCAGACTATAAAATTAATCCCCCCAGTCATCCACAATATTTATTAGGAATTTAATAATGACTATTTATTTAATAAATAAATATCACTTCATTATTCTCTAATAAATTTATAAATATTATATTATCTAAATAGAAAATAAATGTTTATTAAAAATTATTCTCACATAATATTCTCTATAATAACTAGTGGAGAAAAATATGTGATCAAGAAAGCATGAATAATTATGAAACCATATGTGGGAATAATATTTATCAAACTTGTTAAATAATAAATAATAATATATTATGTAAATAATATTTTGGATACACATAGTGTGTGAACCTCTAGGCTATTTCTCTATGGAATTAGCCGAAGCAACAAAAATTCAAAGTTTAGAATCTATAAACATGCTAAGGCACCCATAGAGAAATAAGTTAATGTTGTAATGAAATAATACCTCATACATATGATTACTATGTAATATAATCCATTTATCGTGATATCTTTAATAAAGATAGTTCTATGTTGGTGTCATCGACCTATGTGCTCAATGTCTCTTTCTTTGACTTTCTTGAAATCTAATTTGCCTATAGAAAACCATGAGCATAGATGTATTTATGATATATCTTTTTTATCAAAGGGTATAAGATATCAACTTCTGTTAAAGTAAAAAATGGAAAAATATTTTTTTTCATGACTCATTAATGAAATATTACTCATGAACCACCCAAAGCATCCTACCTTGCCACGAACATATGTAATCATGGTTTTTATCAATAAATTACATTACATGACTTATAACACCCATTAATAATAATCTTAAAGTATAAGGATCAATACACACATAATTATAAAGGAACATCTAATGACACATATAAATTATGATTTTCTACTGGTGAGTCTCATTCTCATAATTTCTTATGCTATAAATTACCAAGGGAGTAAACAATGATAAGGTGATTCAAAGTCATATGAGTCTCAACCCATAATTTCCTATATCATTTGTATATCCCAAATGATTTCACCTAACTATATAACATATATTTAAGACTAATTTCGTGGAACTTAGGGGTTTTCACCATAGAGGGGAAATACTATGATCCTTAAGTATGACAACTACCCTCATGGAATTATCACATACTATGTAATGCAGAAGAACAATAATTATGTGATAAGAAGTTTATTAATATTCAAAACAATGAATACAAGTTATCATAAATTAAAAAAACTTTGGTTCTAGGCCACCAACTCCAATATATTTCATATGATAAGTTTAGAAATTCATCTTGGGAGGAATAATTAGAATCTCAACACATTTTCCTTCACATATCACTGGAAGATACTAATCAAGAATTCAAGGGATTTGATAGAGAGCTTCACCAATGGTCTTGTAAACAACCAAAATCCATTTTTCTAGAATCTATCCCACACTTTTTAATGTTGAGGACTTTATATAGGATGGAAACTTCTTATTTGATGTTTCATTAGAAAAGATGTAGTTTGAACCTGATCCTGACAACAAGTAATAAGAACATAGATGAGTGAGAGAAGAATCAGTAGATTCTATTGACTCCAAAAACTGTTTCATATAGGGTTTTTATTAGAAGTATGAAGAAGGGAAAGTGAATCCACTTGGGATGCTACCTATAATTCCCAGATGCTACCACCTATCCAACCTATTTTAAACTAAGAGAAAATTTTAGTAACCCCTACCCGCAACATTAACATCTAATTAATTTCCCACTTATAGCCGAATAGACCCAACCACTACCCCATATAAATTATAATGCTTCCCTTTTATATTTATCACCCATCCCATAATTATAAGACTAACCCCCTATCCTAGGTATGACTACATAGTAGCACCCAAGGCCCCTTACATAGTTAACACATGGATATAATCTCAAGAAAACCATATTTTTATCAATTATAACCTCTTGAAAGTCCTCCATTTTTATAAGGTGAGAGCCGTGTTTGGAGGATCCAAATTTCAATGCTACAACAATGGATTTCATGAACCTATTCACATTGGATAATGAATCTTAAAATCTTGTATCATGATCCCAATCTATTCCTATTGGTTAATTATGATGATTTTTGGGTGTTCCAAACCCTTAACAAATGAGGAACAATAGTCCCTCAGTTCTCTCAGAATAATTTTTTATTTTTATTACCACCAAGACCTACTACAATATTTCCATACCAATCATGTCCTAAATAGAAATGGGAGAAAATCAAGGAAAAATTATTCCAAAAAAGAATCCCTTAGCCATGTCTAAGTCCTAGTAGTCTTTCCAAAAATTAGCAATCCATCCATCAAAATTTATTCATATTTATGAAGGTCATAATAATAGGGATCCATAATTGCATTCCCAACTTTAAAAGTGGAATTCCAAAGTTGATAGTGCTCGGCAAGATCCAACACATCTTACAAAAAAAACTATAGTGGAACCAAAACACTTTGAAGTAGAATATGATAGAACAATGTAGATATCTGTAAGAGATTTTTCATCAGAGAATCAACCACCCCAAATTCAGAAGGAATAGAATAAAATGACCAATTAGTGATCAAAATAACATCACCTCTTATATTTACAAAAATAATCCTCCCTTTTGGAAGTTATTTTTTCCAAATAGAATTTAAGTCACTAGATGAAAGGAAAGTTTGCCATTTTTTGGGCCTTCTAGGAACGATGTTGGGAAATAAATTTCACTAGACACCAAAGTTTTTTGAAAAAGTTTCCTCTACATAGACAATAAATCTCCATGGCTAATCATAGTTTGAATAAACTTTTTTTTTGTCTTACAAAAATAATTCTCTCCACTTTGTGTAGTGATGATGGATAAACACCATGTAATATCATGATTTCCATTTTTTGTTAATTAAATTATCGTGATTTAATATGACTTTTTGCATGTTTGTTTCACAGTTGGGTATTTTGAACTGTTGAGAACCCCTCCTCCATAACATTTCAACTCCAACCGTTATTTTAGTTTCATTAGGCACATATTAAGTTTCAGAGATTTTAGAGTGCCAATTAACCCAAGAAATGAAAATTAATTTGGCCGAGGGAGGGAGAAAGTGGATGAGTTCTCATCTAGTTTGGAGAAGGTGGGGATGGAGAGAGCTATGTTCCTCTTGGAGTTTAGCTCTCATATGTCAAAGAAAACTAATTTTGGATCTTCCCTAGTGGATAGAAAGGATTGGAAGCTGAATATCCATGGTTGTATGAGATAGAGATTACAGAAATGGAGGTAGATCTACTTCACACCATATCTAGATAGTGAAAATGATTCTTGGACCGCATCAGCTCATCTGGATGGATGTGACAATCCCATATAGAATCGAAGGATCTAGATAATAGAAATCCTGCATGACAATGATAGAAATGGATAGCATCGAAGTACTCAGATAAATGTAATAGAACTAGATAACAGCGGACTCAGACAACATCTCTCGACTTGAACACCATATTAGGGTAGAGATAGTAGTAATAAATCTAGAAAATTCTATATTTGGATGACCCTAGTTGGAAATGGTTCAACCTGAAATATCTACACAGTAAATAAGGTGTGTCTAAACCCTGGTAAGGGGGTTTGATCTAGGTTTATCTTCATTGTTCTATTTCAATCTTGATTCATATATTGGAGGTGTTTCTTTGGTGTATTGACCTATGATATTGTTTTCTTTTTCTCTCTTGGACTTCTTTGTTCTTGTATAGTGAAACCCCTGATGATTCTTCCTTGTGCACGTAGGCCAATTGGATGAATCATGTTAAATTTCTCTATCCTTTATCTTTTTTCTGCATTATATTCTTGGACCTATAAATTTTTTAACACCCATATACTTCTAGAATTTAATTCAAATCTATTTTGGATTTATTTGTTTAATTAGAATCTATTAAGAATTGTTCTGCTCAGTCTGTCATTGTATGCTACTGTTGATACATTTCTTTATTGTTGGAATGGTTCCTTATATACATTGGAATCTATTTTCAGTTTTGTAAATACATGTATGAATCTAAAAATTATATTCTCATGGTTTTCAGTTCTGGTTATTATAATCAGTTTGGACATATTGGTTTTTCTGTTCTTTTGAGAATTAACAAGCTTGAATTAATTTAATTATCAATTCTAGTTTGCGATGTTTTTAACTATTGTAAAATAGTTTATTAATTCCATTTAGTGTAATATTTTTAGATTAATTAAGTTTCAATTTATTGGATTATGTTTTAATACCTGAAATAAACATAGTTTTAGATTTTGTATTTTGAGGTTGCAATCCAATTTTATAGCCAATGGATCCTGAATATTTAAATGGTGTCTTACTTGCACAGTACATCCCCTAAAAAGTGGTATCAGAGCCATATTGGGTATAATTTTATGTTCTCAAAATTTGGAATCAATTATTCATTACTTTAAATTATTTTTAGTGGATTTTACAATGGAACATTTTTGATGTTTTATTTAGCATTGGTGGTTTTCATTTTTTTTATAATTTTGTAAAATTTTATTGATTATTATTTCCCTTATTGTATCGCTATTTTTTATTCCCTAGTAGATACATTAGGCATCTGGGAGTTTTCGGTCTATGTATCAGCTTCTTGGGTAATATGGATTTGTGTGAGGTTAACTTGGGTGAGAGTGTCTTGGTTTGAAGTGAAGAGTGTGTCAGGGTCGGTCTATTTTTTTAGTCTCCTAGTTTTTCATTTTTCCTGAGGAGAGTGAGTTATTAATTGGATCCAATTTTGTTCCTCTAGTTTGTGTCTTATTTAGGGGATAATTCCTTTAGGTGTTTACCTATTGTGAGTGTTGATTGGGCCAAAGAGATGATTAGAGTGGAAGTGTCATGTGAATAGGTTTTGTGACGATCAGGCTTCATGTCAGTTCTGTCAGGATCTCTTTAGCGATGTTAGGAGTTCCTAGTTATTTTTAGTAAGATAAAATATGACGAGATTTCATATTCTGTAGCTGGATTCCCTTGGGTCACTGATGTTATCATGGATTTAGAGTTTTTCCTTAGGAATCAAGGGGCTCTATGGGATTTTCAAGGGTACCCAGTTGTTGAGAAACATCTCCTACTGGCTAGGTTCTAGGTAGTGTCTCCCCTTTAGTTGGGTTTAGGTGGAGACCTGTTTTTATTTTACTATTATTTTTTTCTCTTTCTACAATTTTTCGTTATTGCACTGGTTTTTTGAGTTTTATTATTTTTTAATTTTATGGGTTTGATTTCAATGTTTTTAGAGTATGGGTACTATTGTGTTCTTCCTTGTCTTGTAGGTACTGTGGAGTTGTCTCATACTTCCTTGATGGCATGATATAAGAGGTTGACTTAGGTAACTATAGGTCCATGTTCTGTTTATGTTTGGAGGTTTTTTTATTCAGAGCATGTTTTAAGGTTTATAATGTCATTAATTTGGATGGTGTGTGTCATGTTGATGCATGATGGGGGGCTATTTGGGTTGTACCCTGCAAGTATTTCCTGTTTAGGATGTTATGCTTGAATTAATGGTTAGAGGTGGAAAAAAATCATCATGTGGTTATATTTTAATTTGAAATTCCGGGTGTGACTCCCTGAACTTATTTCTTATGTAATAATAATATTGTTTGGTTTTACTTCATTCCCATGCTGTCCAAAAAAATACTTGCAAATAAACACAAGAATTTCTTTATTTAATGAAACACTGAAAATGATTACATTGCTTAAAGGCTAATAGAATCCAACTAACCAAAAATACCTAATAAGATACCTATTATAATTATAGGGAGACAACCAAATACAACAAAGAGACCAAGATAATAGTAGGGGTCCTTCAGATCCATCACAATGAACATCAGTACAACTAGGACCACCACAACCGTACTGAGAATCAGAGGAATTATGAGCAACATCTTTGCTAAATTGTCTTGAATTTGGAACACCCTAATTCATATTTATATAAGGACTTAAAGATAACCCAACCATTGCCTCCTTTAGGTGACCGTTGAGTCTCCAATGGCTATAAGACCTTATAGTCATTGGGTATTTTGGTGGTTTAATTTAAAGTATATAGGTATAATGAGATTTCTAAGTGTTTAAAGTGTGCATTTAAGTTACAACTATAAATATGATTTTAATAAATATATATATATATATATATATTATAAGGATAATGATTCAAAGTGGGTTTGAATCATAACCCTTGTGTTTTAAAAGAAATACCAAAAGAAGTATGTACTTGGTACTACTTGGTTTTGGTACAAAGAAACATATTTTTGAGTTTTAAATTGTGCTTTAGACAAATGAAAATAATAAATATTATTGTATTTGATATTTTAGCTATAATTAGTGAATTAAGAATTTAAATATTTCAAATGTCTTGAAAATATTTTATAAATGTTTTCATCCCTGGATGTATAAAAACAAGGTCTTAACTAAAAATATGTTTTTGATTATTATAACACTAATATAATATTTTCATTATTATGTACTAAACTTTTATTTATAACTTTATGTTTTAAAATTCAAGTGTTCATAAAATAAAGAAAATATTGAATTTTGTACGTTGTTTAGTAATAATAGATAATTCATATTCATTGTTTGAAGACACCTATACATGTATATGAAAACCTATTTTTATGTTTAACAAAAAATGAACTTTTACTTTGCTAAAAAATAGGTGAGTACCCCACCTAGCCGAGGGCGACATTCTAGGTAGCCACTCAAGGCCTTGGTGGGAATCTCACTCTCATACCATGGAAAATGGCCCATGGATGTGCAAGCATGGTGCGTGTTAAGTCGCCCACACATGGGTGCATAGTAAGCCCTAAGAGCGCACAGGCGTTCATGTGCATATGAACCAGAGCATGCCACCGTGCGGGGTGGCACAATGGTAGGGGTGGGCATAGAAGCGTGCCCGTAGAGACACGGTATGGGAAGGTATCGAGGAGCGGGATGGGGATTTCAGGACTAATTCCAGGAGCCCTAGACTTATAAGGGAGCTCAGGAAGCCTCCCTATTTTGATGTGGGACACATATTTTTAGTGGAAATCAAATTTGGGCCGTACGATCTCACTGCGCGAGATATGAGATGTTCGATCGGGTCAGCAATCGAACCCACGCAGTCGCGGAATTACCTCTTCATTTTTGTCAACCGTCTGATCCACTTCAGATCTAATCTTGGCAGTTCATGTCTTTTTAAAACACTTCATCACTCGTATCCGTCCGATCAAATATGATCTAATCGTGACCATTCGTTCGTTTTAAAAATTCCAAATCTGTTGTAGCTGTCTGATCCACTCCCTATCAGATCTCAACCATTCATTATTTTTAAAACCCGTGGATGCACATAATCCACTGGATCTTCTTCACAATTACTCCTGACGGTCCATTTTAATCCACGCCTAACCCATCACCTTCTTCTTCTTCTACCTCCTGCATGTGCTACACTAGTTTCCATGCTACTCTTTCTTTTTTTTCTTTCACACATGTGACCTTAGGTGTCCTTTGTTTTCACATGTTTTCCACAAGACCAGACACCCTCAGTTTTATTTTAAACCGAGGATCCTCATTTTTCTTGAAAGTTGCATTAAATAAATATATTATACATTATTTATATATATATAACTCAATTTGCACCCGAACCCTACGATATTATTCCTCTCCAGCACCTCCATAAAGCTTCTCCGGACTTATTCTCCTCCTTCGAACTAGGTAAGGGACCTCATTTGTCTTTCCTTGTTTTGGTTTGGATATATATATATATATATATATGTACATAGATTTATACACATATACATATATAAATAAGGTTGAGGATAATACCCACCGACATCTTCTATGCTGGTGAATCTTTAGTCTTAAATGTGTTCTTAATCCTTTACCAAAATAGGGCTTGAGATATTATGAGTTTGATAAATATAAATAAATAAATAAATAAATAAATATATATATATATATTGATGTATACATAATTATATATACTTATATGTTTCATAAGAAAACCTTTTATATTTAATGGCACATTTTGAAATTAATGTTTTATTATTTAACTAATGTTCCGAATATGTTTAAAACTTGTAAGTTTCATAAAATTTTGGTGTAAGAACCTTATATATAATATGTATATTCGATTATACCTATATAAATATAAATAAATAAATATATATATATCAATGTTTTCATAAACATACATATGAGTTTGTTTGATAAATAAACCTTTTAAATTTTATATCACGATTTAAACTTTATGAACCTTTTTTAATTGATGTTCCTAAAATATTTAAGTCATATAAGTGTCATTGCATTTTTAATGTAAACCCTTTTACAAATTATGTACATTCAGTTATGTGTATATATTTATACATAAAAACTTTGATCCTCAATCTTATTTATATTTTACAAGGACTGTTAAGAATTAATAACACATGTTGTTTTTGAAATATAAAAGGCTTATAAGGAATTATTTAAAGATACAATCCTTTATATACATCTTTAGGTATAAACAAATTTGAAAATACTCAATCCTAGATAATTTTGTATTTTTTTCCAAATAACGTTTAGATGTAAAATTTGTGCATATGAATATATACATATGTATAACTCACTTGTTTTTATAAGTTTTTAAATGGTATTAGTTATGGTTGATTTTCAATCTTTTCGATTCTTTACATTATGTGTAAATAATTGAGAGTACCCTTGTGATATGTTATACATAAGCATACAAGTAATGAATGTTTAGACAACTATGTGTTTAATACCCCAAATGAAATATATATTTTACCTTTAAATTGGTCATGCATCCAATCCATGATGAATTTCTATTATGTATTTTGTTTATTTTTTGTAATAATATTTTAGAATTTATGTGTTATCATTTTTTGTGAAAATATGTATTTTATGTGCTTTATTTATTGTCACATGTGCTATAATCTGCCTATCATACATGTCATTTATTTCCATAGCCATGCAGTTTTTAGTATTTTTTTTAACACTTATATGCATGACTCACTTTTTATATGTAAATGATAAAGAATGTAATCAAAATCAAATGGTCTTTCATGGAATTAAGAACTAAATTATTCAAAGTGGTATGGGACACTTTTAATAATATGAAATGATAAGCCAAGTAATATGTGACACTTGTAATGATAAGGAATGAGTAATTTAATAAATCAAAGTGGTATGAGGAAATTTGATTTAAAGAAACGAGGAATACATTTGCCTTATTATGTGACATGTGGGGCCGTCTATAGCCCATCGATGCATCAGTAGGTCTCATGAGACAAAATAGACATGTAATTGGTCGAGGCCTTTCCCAAATTTATTTATGGTCTTGGAACGAGGCCTTGACAGAGAGTTTATGGTCTTGGCACGAGGCCTTGACACAGTCCGTCATATGAACTTCCCTCATTATATCTATGAAATTTAATTAACCAAGTGAATATTCAACTAGTAGAATATACTTGGTTAAAGATCTGGTACTTATTAGAATAAGAGAAATTAAATTCTTATGGCATAATGTTTATTCAGCACTCATAGATTTATCATCTAGTTTATGATTCACAGTTAGTAAGGGAAGAAATTGAAGTTATTATTTTATGCACAACTCTGATCATGTATTACTCTCAGTTGTAAATTTTGTACTTGCACTTTTGCATGTCACACTTATTAAAGTTAGAATGAACCTTACTTTATATGCTTCACACCCTATATTGGGTATGAGAATTATTATGATTGGAACATGTTTTATTGTGACCTTGTTAGTGTTCCTTGAAATGTTCACTTATAATTCTTGGACAAAATGTTATGTTATAGTTCACATATTGCATCTTTCCTTACTAAAATGTTTTATGGATAATTTTAAAAGAATATTTTCAAGTGGATTTAATTGAAATATTATTTTATTTTAAAACCCCCTTACTGAGCATTCATACGGTCACCCTATGTTTTAACTTAAATTTTATAGGTTTAGTAGATTTGAGATACATTTTTTGGTGGAATCATTGTGAAGATTCTTTTCCATTCTAGTTTTGAAGGAATTGTAATAATTGTATCTGGTTCTCTAGGACCTAAACCAAAACGATTCTTTTTAATGAAACATGATGTGTAATAATCATCTTTTATATCTATAAAAAAATGCACGACTATTGGTATCAGAGGATTGGTTTAGACATCCTTGTAGAATTAGAACAAAATTAAAAACTTGATTATGTTTTACTAAGTAGAAGTTTTCTTAAAATTTTTAGATGGTAGAAGAATGGAGCCTTTTGTATCTCCCAATGGAAATATTAGAAACTATAGTGTACAGGTCATGTTTAGAGGGCTAAGATACTTTTGAAAGCCTTCGTTTGTCATGAAAATACCTCTATCATATATCCAATTCTCCTTGTGTACTCCAACTTCACCAAGGAGGATGCTTCAAATATTTTCTTATGATGAACACTCAATTACCATTCTATGCACAATAAGGGAAATATTTTGAGGGTTTATTTAAATGATTCACCCTAGCCAAGAATACTTCACCACTGGAGGAATTCCAAGAGGATGCCATAGAGGGTGACCTCAGAGTAGCATACCTATGTAAAATTTTTACCTATGATCTCCGTTGTCAAGTTATGGACTTTGAAGTCATTGATAACGAGACTATCTGGTTGCATTATCGACATCAAGTTTATACCGATGTCGCTCAACTTGATACATGACATGATTTTCTCACACTGAACTTTATATGTCTATATGTGGTTGATCCTAGTTGCCCGCATTGCATCTGGACCAAAGAGATTGAAGAATTTGGAACCACTTTGTGAATCCGTTTGACTGGGAATTGGGAAAATTGCCAACACTGGTGAAACTGGTGAAGTGTTATCTTGGAGGAGGATAGGAAATCCGTACCAGTGAGTCATGAGAGGGAGTGAATGGTTATGTAACACCTTGGGTTTTATAAACCTTGTATAATTGGATAATGTTATATTTTATGTTTTAGTACTTTAAAATGATTTTACTAATAACGTCTCTATTTTAATATGATTATGTCTTACTATGTAAAACATGCCTATTGAAAATTTTTAGATGAAATACACGATTTCACCAACCAACCTCGTATCTCTCCCCCCCAAATTAATATAACATATAATTGTCGAGTCATGTAGAGAGATATACCGACCATTTGTGAAACTGCGTCTAACCTGTAAATGCCTTTATCAAGTGTCTAACAACACAAATATCCTTCATCTTTATCAAGGACCGAGTCACATATACTACCACATGTTTCAAGAGAAACTTTCTTTTTACATACATAAATGAAGGTACTACAAAGGCCTCTTTTTGTGTTTCAACCTATCTATGGGTTATCTGGCTCTAGAGAAGTTCCGAGAACCTGCAGAGGCAAGAGACCCCCATGCAGCCCACATGTTCCAGTCTTGAGTTACAACAGGTATGGGAGGCTTTATAACATCTGTGTTTTAGAAAACCAATTCATCTGATTGGTCTATTAGAACCATGTTAATTCTGATATCTATGAACTCTACACCTCTCGTGCCACCCTTTTGAGGACCTACTTCTTCCCACAAGAGTTTGACTCGAGCTGTGAGAGGTGTATCTGGGTGAATGAAATTGAGGAGTTTAAGAATGTTTTGTGGATCAATCAAACCATAAGAACCTACCAAGAAAGTCATCAACAATGGTGGACCTAGTAAAGGGGGGACCTCGAGAGTGATGTCTGTCTGGTTTGGATGGTGTTTGTGTATGAGTATTTTAGAATTGCGAGGATGAAATTCTTTGAAGGGGGGATAATGTGATGCCCTGAACTTATATCTTATGTAATAATAATATTTTTTGGTTTTACTTCATTTCCATGCTATCCAAAATAATACTTGAAAAATAAACACAAGACTTTATTTATTTAATGAAACACTGAAAATGATTATATTCCTTCAAGGCTAAGAGAATCCAATGAACTAAAAACACCTACCAAGAGACCTATTAGAATTATAGGGAGATCACCAAATATAAAAAAGATCCCAAGATAATAGTGTGGGTCCTTCAGATCCGTCAAAATGAAAATCAGTACAACCCAGACCACCTCAACTGTACTGAGCATCAGAGGAATAATGAGCACCATCTTCACCGAATTATCTTGAATTTGGAACACCCTAATTCATGTTTATATAAGGCCTTAAAGATAACCCAACATTTTCCTCCTTTAGGTGACCATTGAGTCTCCAACGGCTATAAGACCTTATATCCGTTGAGTATTTTGGTGGTTTAATTTAAATTATCTAGGTATAATGATATTTCTAAGTGTTTAAAGTGTGCATTGAAGTTACAAATATAAATATGATTTTAATAATCTATTTATATATATATATATATTATAAGTTTATTGATTTAAAGTGGGTTTGAATCATAACCATTATGTTTTAAAAGAAATACCAAGAGAAGTATATACTTGGTACTACTTGGTTTTGGTACAAAGAAACATATTTTTGAGTTTGAAATTTTTCTTTGGACAAATGAAAATAAAAAATATTGTTGTATTTGATATTTTAGCTATACTTAGTGAATTAAGTATTTAAATATTTCAAATGTATTGAAAGGATTTTTATAAATGTTTTAATCCCTGGATGTATAATAACAAAGTCTTAACTAAAACTATGTTTTTGATTTTTATAATACTAATATAAGATCTCCTTTATCATGTACTAAAATTTGATTTATAACTTTATGTTTTAAAACTCTAGTGTTCATAAAATAATTAAAATATTGGTTTTAGAACTTTTTTTAGTCATAATAGAGAATTCATATTCATTGTTTGAAGACACCTATATATGTGTATGAAAACCTATTTTTATGTTTTAAAAAATGAACTTTTACATTGATAAAAAATATGCGAGTACGCCACCTAGCCGAGGGAAACCTTCTAGACAGCCACTCAAGGCCTTGGTGGGAATGTCACTCTAATCCCATGGAAAATGGCCCAGGTATGTGCATGGATGGTGCGTGTTAATTCATACGCATAGGGGTGTATAATAAACCCTAAGCTTGCATGGGCGTGCATGTGCAAGGGAACCAGAGCGTGCCACCATGCGGGGCAGCACGACGACAGGGGTTGGCGTAGGAGCGCGCCCGCAGAGACCCGGTACAGGGCGGTACCAGGGAGGGGGGAGGGGGATTTCTGGACTAATTCCAGGAGCCCCAGTCTTATAAGGGAGCTCGGGAAGCCTCCTCATTTTGATGTGGGATTCATATTTTTAGCTGAAATCAGATCTGGGCCGTACGATCTCGTCGTGCGAGATCTGAGCCGTTGGATCGGTTCGTCCATCGAACCCAGGTATCCGCTGATTTCCCTCCACGTTTTTATCAACCGTCCAATCTAACTTGGATCTAATTTCTTCCATTCAAGTATTTTTAAATCACTATGTACCTCACAACTGTCTAATCAAATATGATCTAATCATGACCATTCATTCATTTTAAAAATCCCAAAACTTTTGTAGCCGTCTGATCCACTCCCCATCAGATCTCAACCGTTCATTATTTTTAAAACTCATGGACACACCTTAGCCGCTGGATCTTCTTCATGGTTAATCTCAACCGTCCTTTTTAATCCACACCTAAACTTTATCCTTCTTCTTATTCTACCTACCACATGCGCTGCACCAGTATCCATGCTACTCTTTTTTTTTTCTTCCACAACCGTGACTTCAGTTGGCCCCTATTTTCACTCATTTTCCACAAGACCAGACACCCTCAGTCTTATTTTAAACTAAGGAGCCTCGATTTTCTTGAATGTTTCATTAAATGAATATATTATATATGATTTATATATATATAACTCAATTTTCACCTGAACCCTACGTTATTCTTTCACTCCAACACCTCCATCAAGCTTCTCCGGACTTCTCCTCCTCCTTTGAACCAGGTAAGGGACCTAGTTTGTCTTTCCTTGTTTCGGTTTGGATATATATATATATGTATGTATATAGATGTATACAAATATACATATATAGATACGGTTGAGTATAAGACCCACTGACTTCTTCTATGATGGTGAATCTTTAGTCTTAAATGTGTTCTTAATCCTTTACCAAAAAAGGGCTTGAGATATTATGTGTTTGATAAAGATATATATATATATATGTTGATGTATACATTAGTATATATATGTATATGTTTCATAAAAAAACCTTTTATATTTAATGGCACATTTTGAAATTAAAGAACCCTTATTTAATTAATGCTCCTAATATGTTTAAAACATGTAAGTGTCATTAAATTTTGTTGTAATACCCTTATATATACTATGTATATTCGGTTATACGTATATATTTATATATATATTGATGTTTTCATAAACATACCTATGAGTTTGTTTGATAAATAAACCTTTTAAATTTTATATCACTATTTAAACTTTAGGAACCTTTATTAATTGATGTTCCGAAAATATTTAAGTCATATAAGTGTCATTGGATTTTTGGTATAAACACTTTTACACATTATGTACATTCGGTTATGTGTATATATTTATACATAAAAACTTTGATCCTCAATCTTATTTTGATTTTTCAAGGATTGTTAAGAATTAATAACACATGTTGTTTTTGAAATATGAAAGGCTTATAAGGAATGATTTAAAGATACAATCCTTTATATACATCCTTGGGTATAAAAGAATTTGAAAATACTCAATCATAGATAATTTTGGATGTTTTTCCAATTAATATTTAGATGTAAAATTTGTGTGTATGAATATATACATATGTATAACTCACTTATTTTCATACGTTTTTAAATGGTATTAGTTATGGTTATTTCTATTCTTTTCAATTCTTAACATTGTGTGTAAATAATTGAGAGTACCCTTGTGATATGTTATACATAAGCATACAAGTAATGAATATTTAGGAAACTATGTGTTTAATACCCCACATGAAATATTTTGTTTACCTTTAAATTAGTCATGCATCCAATCCATGATGAATTTCCATTATGTATTTTTTTTATTTTTTTAATAAGATTTTAGAATTTATGGGTTATCATTTTATGTGAAAAACCATTATTTTATGTGCTTTAGTTATTGTCACATGTTCTATAATATGACTATCATACATTTTATTTATTTACATAGTCGGGTGGTTGTTAATATTGTTATTAACACTTATATGCATGACTCACTTTTTATATGTAAATGCTAAAGAATGTAATCAAACTCAAATGGACTTGGATGGAATTAAGAACTAAATTATTCAAAGTGGTATGGGACACTTTAAAAAATATGAAATGAGAATCCAAGTAATATGTGACACTTAGAATGATAATTAATGAGTAATTTAATAAATCAAAGTGGTATGAGGAACTTTGATTTAAAGAAATACGAAATTCATTGGACTTATTATGTGACCGGTGGGGCCTTCTGTAGCCCCTCGATGCATCGGTAGGTCTCATGAGACAAAATAGACGTGGAATTGGCCGAGGCCTTTCCCAAATTTATTTATGGCCTTGGAACGAGGCCTTGACAGAGAGTTTATGGTCTTGGCACGAGGCCTTGACACATTCCGAAATATTCACTTCCCTCATTATGACTATGAAATTTAATTAACCAAGTAAATATTCAACTAGTATAATATAATTAGTTAAAGAGCTTATACTTATGATAATCAGAGAAAGTAAATGATTATGGAATAATGTTTATTTACCACTCAGAGATTTATCATCTAGTTTATGATTCATAGTTAGTAAGGGAAGAAATTGAAGTTATTGTTTTATGCATAACTCTGATCATGTATTTCTCTCAGTTGTAAATTTTTTACTTACACTTTCGCATGTCACACTTATTAAAGTTAGAATGACCCTTACTTTATATGTTTCACACCCTATATTTGATATGAGCATGCTTATGATTAGAACATGTTTCATTGTGACCCTGTTAGTGTTCCTTGAAATGTTCACATATAATTCTTGGACAAAATGTTATGTTATGGTTCATGTATTACAATTTTCCCTAAAAAAATGTTTTATAGATAATTTTAAAGGAATGTTTTCAAGAGGTTTCAATTGAAATGTTATTTTATTTTAAAACCCACTTACTGAGAATTTGTATGCTCACCCAATATTTTAACTTAAATTTTATAGGTTTAGTAGATTTTAAATACACTATTTGGTGGCAGTATTGTGGAGATTATTTTTCCTTCCAGTTTTGAAGGAATTGTAATACTTGCATCTAGTTATCCAGGACCTAAAACAAAAATATATTATTTAGTGGAATATGATGTGTAATAATCAGCTTTTCATTCTATAAAAAATCACACACCATGTTTTATGTAAAACCGCACCAGCTCCAGAGTAGTCCAGGGCTGGGTAATGACACATGGATTATGTTATTGGATTATATATTAAATTGTTGTTATGAATTTTAATTACCAAGGTTGAGAATCGTGAAATCCCTATTTCCTTTTTTTATTTTTGTTAATTAAATTTACTTTATTATTTATTCTTTTTTTCAAGTATATTTCATAGCTAGGTGATGATATTAATTTATTCATAACTTTTTGTATACTCCCTTTAGTAAATTTCATGTAAAATTGCATAATTGGTGTGAGATACTCATGTTTTAATACTAAATATAATTTTTGAGCATTATTTGAAGTAGTCCAATTGAGTCAGTTTACTATTTTAATTATAAGTCTCACCCTACTTATCAAATTTTCATGGTTCTTGTTATTTAGGATTCCTTATTCAATTTAAAACTTATCAATAGAAGGAATCATTGTCTAATTATTACATTTGAAGGGTTATATAGACCACACAAGAAGGCCCACATAATCTATGAAGAAAATGGAATATCCATGAAGATTGAATTACTAGGTTCAATATAGAAGTCTAAAATTTATTATTCTCCACCAAAAGTCGTGAGAAAATACCATTAATATTGGGTAAAAATTTCAAGGCCCAAT
The DNA here is from genome assembly GCA_963277665.1 of Viscum album. NCBI lineage: Eukaryota > Viridiplantae > Streptophyta > Magnoliopsida > Santalales > Viscaceae > Viscum > Viscum album. The sequence continues at coordinate 1,672,595,924 of OY728119.1, read as the reverse complement.
TCAACTAAAAAGGGGCTCAAATGATTCAATGAAGTACAACACACCATTCTTTTCAGAAAATAAAATCAGCACACCAATATTTAAATTTCTCCTGATAGAGACATCCATTAGTGCTGATATTTAGAAGTGTGAAATAGAAGATTCAGGTGGCCGACTTTTCTGAATAAAGTGTTCATATTTGAGGGAATATTCCTATTCAGAAATCCATTCATATTTTGGCCTTGAAAAAGTATGGATTGAAATGGACCAATTAACATTGTTTAATCAAACTGCCCTAACTTTGGCTCCTTAAGTCCAATGGATGAAAAATTTTCTGAGTAGAAAAAAACACATGTATATATAAAACTTTTAAGAATAATATATTTCAATATTATGCTATCTAGATGGTCTAATATTCTAACCACATGGAGGGGAAGATTTGGAATGCAAACTATCCACCTCCTTAGGCTATAAATACATCCTCATCTTCTCCTTGAAAGGGGTTGGAATTTAAGAATAGAGGAGCATACATTGGCACAAAAAAAGCCATGGAAAAGGATTGGGATGACCTTCCATACTCTTGTTTTCACTTGAGACACCATTCTTACTCTCTTTGTTTTCATGTTCTTTTCCATTCTTATTTTTAATTGTCTAAGTTTGTTTTCTTTTCAATTGAATTTCAATACATGTTTCTTATTCCTAATCTATTATTCTCACCCATCTTCTGTATAATAGTATTAATGGTATTAAAATAGTTTAAATAAAGTTTAATCCCCTTCCCTTCTTTGGATTTCTCATTCAATAAAAAGTCGGTATTTAATTCTATTCACTGTTTCTGTGTGTGTTCAACACACTACTCTTTTCTTATCCCTTTCCTTTTCTTATCTTATTAATTCATCATCATAAATATAATAAACAAGATTAATAATCATCTTAATGGATGAGTAAATCTTCCATTGGTATGAGTTATAATTGGAGATTTTGAGTGATTGAGAGCTTTTTCTCAATGAATATTCTTTAAATTAACATTGTATATGTTAAACATAAAATTTCATGGATTAATGAAATATTTTTCTTAACATATGGATTCCATGTATTATTTGAACCATAAATACACTAAAATAAACATGTAATGATTGACATTAGAACCCTAAGTTAAGTTAAGTCTTGTATTAAAGCCTTAACACTTGGGAATTCCAATCAACGTCATCCTTTGAAGTGGGTATAAATTTAATACAATATAAAGTAATGCTCAAGGATATCACAAGTTTACTCTATAATAATGAACTCAACTCAATATTTATAAAATTGATAAATAAAAAACCAACCATTAATCACTTAATTTAGGCATTGCAAACAAACCCCCCAATCAAAACACAATCAACTAAAAACAATCTACTATTGAAAAGTATCATTGCCGAGGATTCGACCAGAGTGCTGCAATACACATTAGCAGAGCACCAGAACCATGAACGGTTGATAGGAAAAAATTGGCCGCACTTCAAATGAATCCATTTATTGGGATGGTTCATTAAGTATTCATTAGTTTTTTGTTATTGTAAAAATAAATACAAAGAAAAACATTAAAAAAATTGAGAAAAAAACACAAAGAAAAACCCACCTTCTCATAAAAATCATAAATGAAAAAAAAGAGAAAAAACTATATTCCTCTTTCTTTCAAAATATATCTAAATTCCCTATAGCCTACCAAACAATACCTCAGATTTTTTTGACCCTGAAATTGAGAGAACTCTTCGCCAACTTAGGAAGAACATTAGGGATAATCAAATCATTCAAGAACCAGTCCTTGTACAAATAATTGAATTAGATATGGATAATCCTAGGGAAAAAACACTTAAGGAACTTTATGCTCCTAATATGAATTACCAACCCCTTGGTATTCAATATTAAAACATATAGGTTGACTTCAAACTCAAATCGGGTTTGAGTCATCTTCTTCCTTATTTCCACAGGCTAGCCGGCGAGGATCCACATCTTCTTCTTAAAGAGTTCCAAGTGGTGTTCTCTACCATGAAGCCTCAAGGGGTTTCTAAGGAACCAATCAAACTATGAGTATTCCCTTTCTCCCTAGATGAAACTACTAAGTCGTGGATTTACTACCTCCCTCATGGTTCCATAACCACATGGAATGACATGAAGAAGCTTTTCTTAGAAAAATTCTTTCCTGCTTCTCATACTGCTTCTATCTGAAAGAAAATAAGTGTTTTCCAAAAGTTCCCAAATGAGTCACTCCATGAATACTGGGAGATGTTAAAAAATATTGTGGAAACCTATAAAAACCACCAAATCCCTGACAAACTCTTGATCCAATACATTTATGATGGGTTATTTGCTATGGAGAGAACTCTCATTGATTCCACAAGTGGTGGTGTTCTTGTTGATAAAACTCCTACAGTTGCAAGAGATCTTATAATAAACATGGTTGAAAACACACAAAAATTCCATACTTAAGAACATTATCAAGTCAAACAAGACCAAGATAGTCAATCAATAGATCCAAATAGGATGACCGAGTGGATTAATGAACTTACAGGTCTTGTGCGACAACTAGATGTGGTGGATAGAGCCCCAAACTCATATTCTCCACAATCTCTATTACCTGGACCTATCAAGAATTGTGGAATCTATAGCTTCTCATCTCATCTAACTGATACATGTCAACAACTTCAAGAGGATCCATCTAATTCATCCGGCCTAATAGAGCTCAATTCAACATTTGACCAGAGGAATAATAATCCTCAACAATCAGGTTAGTTTATTAGAAACTTCAACCAATCCCACTATGAGCCCTTCTCTTCTACATTCAACCAAGGCTCGAGGTATCATAATCCCATTTCTCATCCCCCTCAATTCCCTCCCCAAAACCCAAACCAATTTAAACATGGTCAAGGTGTTGGTAAATTCCAACAACCTCACCCTTTTGTTCCTCAACCTCAAAGGATCAATCCTTCTCTTGCTCCTCCTGGATTCCACTATCCCAGTGAGCCTTCCCAATTACCAAACCAATAAAATCACTTTTCCAAGAACCAAAATAAAGGTATTCCCAATATGGGACAAGCCTCTTCTACCAAGCATCTATGGGAAAGTGTAGTGGGAGATCTTTCCTCCTTCACCAGATTTGTCTTTAAAAATATTATAACCCAAATTGGCCAACTTTCATCCCAACAAAGCCAGCAACAAAAATCAAATTCTTCCCAATTCCCAACTCAACCATTACCTAACCCCAAGGGTAATGTAAGTATAATTGCACTTATATCGGGAAAGAAAATTGATATGCCTCATGATGAGTCCTCCAAATCCCCTTTAAATTTTTACCTAGAAAATTAAAAGAAAAAGAAATTAGAAAAGTAACCTAAATCCATTTCCTCATCTACTTACATTCCCCTTAGGAACACAATTCTTTTTCCTTAATCCATTTAAAATCCAAGGAAGTCCTTTTATCCTGATCTTGAAATTCTCAACATGTTTAGATGTGTTGAAGTCAACATTACCCTCTTAGATTCCACAAAAAAATCCCTAAAAATCCAAGTTTCTTAAAGAACTGTGCCCTGTTAAAAGGCAACGTAGGACCTTTGAAAATGTTTCCACCCAACATTCTATTCCCATAAAGTGAAAATATCCATAGAACATTATGGTTCCATGCCAAATTGGAAGTTCCAACTTTGATGATACACTCATAGACATAGGATCCTCAATTAATGTCATGACCAAATCCATATTCTCCAACCATGGTCTAGGTTCCTTACATCCAATAGGTATTTCTCTTCAATTGGCCAATCGAAGCACTGATAGTCCTGAGGGTATATTCGAGTATGACCATGTTCAAGTCAATGATCTTATCTTCCATGTTGATTTCTTTGTCCTTGACATGGTAGGTGAGATGAAATTTTATTGATCTCCCCTAATTATAGGAAGACCATTCCTAATGAAAATGAGAACCAAGATTGATGTCCATTCAGGAATATTATCCATAGAATTTGGTGACAAACTGGTCAAGTTCAACATTTTCCATTGCCACCGTATACCTTCACGGTACGTCAATAACCTCTTCTTACATCATTTATCCTCCACTGCAAACACCATACGCACGTTAAACTAGAATCAAACCAGAATTGACTCAATGATTATTAAATTTAATGTAGAAAATAAATCAGAAATTAAAATCTGAAAAAAATGAGATGTGCACTGGAGACGCTGGCCCGTTGTGTCGCAAGCCATCACCTTCCGAGCTGCGAAACGAGGCTGAGCGAGAGGTGGGGAGCAGTGTCTCTGATGAATCCCAGAGGATCTGAATCCATCCTGTGCCATCTGTAGGAGAACCAGAAGGGGGTTGCGTGATTCCCAGATTTGGTCGGCATACCCACCGCTAGGAGGAATTGACTCAACCCGCCGAAGGAGATTTCACTTACTAGGAGTTGCTGACCCCAACCAGTTGTAGTCCCGCATCGCACCTTGAGTTGACCGGAATTGTTGCACACTGCCGGAGTAAAGGAGACAGAGCTGACTAAACCCATACTGCGTCGTTGTGGAGGGGAGTCGAGGATGCAAAATCAGAATGAACCGAGTCGCTGTCTTGTTGCAGGGTACCACCACCTAGCCTGCAAGCCACCCGTTTCCTAGAGAAGAAGCCCCCGTTATACCGCTTCAGAGGGAAGCCACTACAGAACATTAAAGGCCCACTGACCTTCCCAGTTACGTGCTGTAGGATTTTTCTGGAGAAGAAAACCTTCCCCCCTACGCAGCGTGATTTGGGGGGGGGGATTTCAAGATAAAAAAATTAAATTAAAAGTAAAAATAAATAATTAATAAATTAAATAAATAAATGTATTTTATAATAATTCTAATATAATTTTTTTTAATAATAATAAATATATAAGTTATAAAATAAAATATAAGACAAACTAATAATAATTTATAAAATTAAATTATAAATAATAATAATTTATGAATAAAATTATCTAATAACTAAAATAGATAAATTAAAACTTTAATTTCTATAGAATAAATATAATAATTAAATTAATAAAGTTATTTATTTGGATCTAATTTAAGAATTTAATAAAGTTATACTAACTAATTATTAATAATACTTACACTAATTAAATAATTTAATATAAATTAAAAATGTAATAATTCTATTTTATTAAAAACATAATAATAAAGTAATAATAATAATAATAATATTTAATAATAGTTATCAATTATTTTTTTATTAACTAAGGTTAGTTATCTTTTTAACAAGTAATATAATATTAAATTAAAAAATAAATGTTTCACTTTCTTTGAATTTTCATTTATTTATTTTCTGTTCTAACTGTGCAGGTTCATTCAAGAGATGGGAAAATGTCCGGATTCACTTAACTAAATCACTTGGAGTTAGTTATGTGGTAAAAGATAGCGTGACATGTTAGTTGCAAAAAAACGCATGTGAGTGGTGTTCAAGTGAAGGAATTTTAAGGTCGGTGGAATGATGCGGTGACTGGTAGCATATGATGGAGGATACAAAAAAAACAGATCAACAACATAATTTGGGGGTAGATTCATTCGATACATATGATATTCCATCATCAATATCGATCGGGAGCAAGAACACAGAGGGAGAAACTTGGAGCACTTCTCGGAGAACCATTCCTTGGAGACATGAGGGTCAGGAGTGACAACAATTTGAGCCAAGAGAGGGAGTTCTCTTTGTTTTCTTTTAAATATCTTTCTTTGTAATTGAAATATTTTAGTTTACGTAATAAGGATGATGTTAGGATAATTTATACAATTCAGGGTTAAAATCAATTCTGCTGGTTATCTTACTTCTTCCTTTTCACTATCATTTAGAATGTGATAAGAATTGATCAACGAGATCAGCTCTGATTGTATTCATTTGCAACGTACCACATGATCTTAATCTTTTAACTCCACAATCATTCAGTGAGTTTGGTTGTGGATTAATTTTGTTAAACATTTAAATTGAAACAAAAACTACCGAACTTATGGTGAGTTCGTTCTGTCATCTTTTCAAACCAGAATTCTCAAGTTGATTAATCTTGGAGTAGAGAACTCTAAAATCAATTGGCTTGTATGAGTTATCTCCTGACGAGGGAAATAAATCACTTCTTTTTTTAGTGGTACTAGTTTTAGTCACTATCATGAGAAGGAATATTTTCAAAACCAGTAGAATTGATATTTTTCCCAGACGTATTTATCTTGATTGACACTTATTATCATTTTATTTCTCTATTACTTAATGTTTGTATCCGGTTTCTTGTTTAATTACAGTTTAAAACAAAAAATCAAAAAGATTTTGGAGTTTAATGTTTCATTTGTACAAATTAAAAATTAAATTTAAAAAGTTTAAAAAAAGAAAATCCATCTCACTACTGACAACAGTGGGGCCTTTTTGAATGTTTTTAGAAGAATAGTGGTCAAATTTTCCTTTTTTGTGGGTTCGACCCTACTTACCACATATACTGTAGTTAGTAGAAAAATAAATAATTAAACTTTGACCATCTTCAAAGATGGTTTAGGTTATGTTTTTGGAACTGTTGTCAGGGAAGGCACGAGCCATTAGGTTCTAAAAAAACTAAAAAATTATATTAAAAAAACACCTTAAAAAAATAAAAAATTGAAAACTATAAAAAATATGCTTCCTTTTCTACTGAATTTCTACAATTATCTGTATTGTTGGGATCTTTTTTATTTCTACTGTTGTGTTATTTTGAACTGTTACCACACTTTTCATGAGCACAAGAACCTCTTCTGGTAGTTTATAGCCCCTAAATCTTGAACTTGATTAACATTTAACTGCTCTAAGAAAGAAAAAGAAAATTGAAACAGAGAACATAGATAATATAGTTTCTGATAACAACTTCCAAAATCATCCAGAACTTTTATAAGAAAATGAAAGGCCTAGGATGAGAGAATTCCAACTTCCTCAAGTTTCAAGCAATCCATAGTACATTAGACTTGGTCCAAGGGCTAAAAATTATGATCTAAAATAGTCACACATTTCACTAGTGTCTGCATTTAATGGAATTTCTAATGAGGACTCTCTAGCCTTCATTAGAGATTTCTATAATACTGTGCAACAACTACCTCTTCTAGGACGCACTGAAAATGAGCTAAGAATGAGAGTCTTTCCCTTTTGCCTTAAAGTGAATGCTTGGAATTGGGTTTTGAGTCTAGATGATAATATCTTTGAAAACTAGGATCAAGTGTACAACTCATTCCTAATGAAATTCTATCCCCAAAGACTTAAGGGTGAGCTGAGAACTAAAATCACTAGTTTTTATCAAGAGGATGGATAAGCTTTTCATGAATCTTGGGATAGATTTAGAGACTTGCTTAGGTAGTTCCCACATCATAAACTCCCATCCCATATTCTCATGGATACTTTCTATGAAAGGATATCATACTTTGGATAGAATCTAGTTAATCAGGCTGTTGGGGGTTACTACACTGACAAGAAAAATAAAGAGTTGAGACAAATTTTTAATAATCTTTCCCTGAATTCACAACATAAAAATTCAAGAAGGAAAAGAGTCAATATAAATGTTAATCCAAACACTAGTTCAAAAAATGAAACTCGAGCTCAACTGGCTGAAATCACCAACCAACTTCAATATTTAATGAACCTGAATTCAAAGAAAATTGTTAAACAACTTGGATGTCAAAACACCAACAAATATTTAAGAGAATAGTGTGTTCATTTTTGTCCTAACTTTGATATGTTGACCCAACAATAAGAGAATTAAAACTTTTTTAACAATGGTCCTAGAATTCCTCTTAAAGAAGATCCATTTTCAAATAATTACAACCAAGGATACAGGAACCATACAAACTTATTCTTGAAATATCAAGGCCTAATTAAACAACCCACTACCCCTAATTACTCTAATCAACGAAGACCAAACTTTCAAAATCAACAAAGGGGTGAGTCTACTAATGCACAAGGAAACAATGATAATCAAATTTCTTCTTCTATTGATCTAATCTTGAAAAAAATTAACTCTCAAGAGGAAAGATAAATGACTCAACTAAATAAACATAAGAATCAATATGAGTCAGATAAAATGAAAACTGATGTTAGAATGAAGAACATGGAAACACAACTTGGCTAACTTGCTAGATATTTTTCATCTAGGGAAAAAGGAAGACTTCCAAGCACAATTGAGCTTAACCCTAGAGATAATTCAACGGCTTTAGCAACTATAAGTGAAATGAATACTCAAACTATTGCTGAAAAAGACCATGAAAACACCCAAAATAAAAATCTACTTCAATCTGGTAATAAAAATCTGCTTTATTCACATGCTGAAAATTCATAGAAAAGTCATGAAAATGATCAATATATGAATTTATCCTCTGAAACTCAAGTTAAAAATTTATTTAAAAATCAAAATAAGAAAGGAAAAGAAAAAGTAGAAGAAGAGGTGAAAGATATACCTATTGTCCTTAAAAAATTTTCCCCACCCATCCGTTTCCCTGAGAAGCTGAAACCACAAAGTAACACCAAGGATGACTTCTTCAGTTCCTTGGTCTCCTTTCAAAAATTCAAGTAAACATTCCATTCAGTCAAGACTTAATTCAAATCCCATCATACTTAAAATATCTTAAGAAAATTGTTTCAAACAAAAAGATCCTGGAATAATTTTCTACTTACAGCCTCACTGAGGAGTGTAGTGTTGTGATTCAAAAGAAAATACCACCTAAATTTAAAGATCTAGGTAGTTTTGTTATACCTTGTACACTAGGAAATTCTGATCAGCTCAACTATTTGTGTGACTTAGGTGCTAGCATTAATCTGCTCCCATAATAACTATTTCGACAGTTGAGGTTGGGTGACCTTCAATCCACCACAGTCATACTGTAGTTAGCTGATAGATCTTTCACTCATCTTGTGGGTAGGATAGATGACTTTCTAGTTGGGGTAGGGAATCTTTTTTTTCTGGATAACTTTTTAGTCTTGGACATAGAGTGTGATCAAGAGGTTCCCATCATCCTGGGTAGGCCCTTCTTGGTCACAAATGGTGCTTTTATTGACGTTTCAAAGGGTCAATTAATTTTTAAAATTGAAGAACAACAAGAATAGTTAAATGTGTTTAAAAATGTTAAAGAACCAACTTTTTTTGAAAACTGTTCAATGGTAGAGTCTTTAGAAGATGAGAACACAACTGAAAACTATGAAGAATTAAAATATGAAAATAAATTCTCTACTAAAGAAAATAATTTAGAAGCTGAAAATCTTGTTGAATCTATCTTAGAAATTGAAAATTCTGCTTAAACACCTAATTTGGAAAATTTTTCAGAATTGGACAACTGTTCAGTTTCTACTGTAGAAGAGTCCACTATTTCTGAACTTAGGAGATTTTTGATTTGAGGGTGTTTTTGATTACAAAAAACTTTCTGAAAACATTGATGAATTTTAGGGAAAACTTTTAATACAATTATATGATTCTACTTTGATTAACTTGTTAAATTTTGACCTAGAAAATTTGGACAGTGTGCTGTCCAGTTTGGAAAGCAGCACTATTATTTCTGTAACTGAACATGAAATTGAAAATCTTTCATCATTTCAAACTCATTACAAGTGATATGTTGAATATATTGTACCTCTTAAGCCTAAGAGTCTTTATTTTAGTGTAGAACCACACACTATTTAACTTAAACCAATCCTTGATCATTTGAAATATTCATTTCTAGGCCCGAATTCCACTTTGCCTGTTATAATTTATTCTGAACTAAATGAAAATCAAGAATAAAGACTGTTGAGTGTTTTGAAGAAGTTTTAATCTGACATAATCTAGACCATTTCTGATATAAATGTTATTAGTCCCTCATTCTGTATGCATAAAATACCTATGGAATTGGACCATAAGCCTAGGGCAGACTGTCAAAGAAGATTAAATCCAAACATGAAGGAAGTTGTGAGAGAAGAAGTGATTAAATTAATTGATACTGAAATGATATATCCTATTTTTGATAGTTCTTGGGTCAGCCCTATACAATTTGTTCCCAAGAAGGGTGGTTTTATGATTTTAAAAAATTAAAATAATGAAAAAATCTATGTTAGTAAAGCTAAAAAAATAGAGAGTCTGTATAGATTATAGGAAGCTGAATGCAACCACTAGGAAAGACCATTTTCTAATGCCCTTCCTTTATCAAATGCTTGAGAGGATTACTGGAAATGAATTTTTCTATTTTCTAGATGGGTATTCTGGTTACAACCAGATTCCTGTTGATCTAGATGATCATGAAAAGACCATGTTCACATGCCCCTTTGGGACATTTTCTTATAGGCGGATTCCCTTTGGGTTGTGTAAAGCTCTAGCCACCTTTTGGAGGTGTGTGATGGCTATATTTTCAGATATTATTGATAGAACCATTTAGGTTTTCATGGATTATTTATCCATTGTGGGTAGCACTTTTGATACATGTCTTGGAAATATTGAATTAGTTTTGGAAAGATGCATTGAAACCAACCTTGTTATTAATTGGGATAAGTGTCAATTCGTGGTCACAAAAGGTATAGTGATTGGTCAAAAGGTGTCCAAGAGAGGTCTAGAAGTTGATACTACTAAAATAAAAATCATTCAAAAACTACCACCTCCTAAAAATGTAAAAGGTATTAGAAGTTTATTAGGGCATGTCGGTTTCTATCAGAGATTCATAAAAGTATTTTAAAAAATAACTGAGCCCTTGTGTTCTTTACTTGTTAAGAATGCACCTTTCAATTTTGATGAAAACTATTTGAAATCATTTATTCTGCTTAAAGGGAAACTCACTACATCACCTATTATCACTACACCTGATTAGAAACTACCTTTTTAACTTATTTGTGATGCTAGTGACATGAATGTAGGTGCTTTCCTTGGACAGAGGAAAGATAGGAAGTTACATGTGGTGTATTATGCTATTAGACTTCTAGATGAAGCCCAATATAATTATACCACCACTGAAAATGAATTGACATCTATTGTGTTTTCTCTAGAGAAGTTTAGACAATATTTGTTAGGTTCAAAAGTCATCGTTTTCACTGATCATTCTACTTTAAAACATTTTCTCTCTAAGAAATAAACTAAACCCAGACTGATTAGATGGATTTTGTTGCTATAAGAGTTTGATTTAGAGATTAGGGATAAATAGGGAATTGAAAATTTAGTTGTTGACCACATTTTTAGGCTTCCTCTTACTCAATATGAAGATCCTAGGGAAATAAATTCTTCCTTTCCTAATGAGAAGCTTCTCACTGTTTCTATTAAGCAATCTACATGGTATGTAGATTTTTCCAACTTCTTGAAAGTAGGTATCTTTCCCAAAAATATATCCAATAACCAACGAAATAAATTTATTTATGAGCTTAAATACTTATTTTGGGATGATCCTCTGTTGTTTAAGAGGTGTGCTGATGGTATTCTTAGGAGATGTGTGCCTGAGGAAGATATGTTGCATATCTTAGAAAGTTGTCACTCTTCACCTTGGGCAGGTCACCATGGTGGTAAAAGATCTGCTCAGAAAGTTTTACAATCTAGTTTCCATTGACCTACTCTTTTTAAGTATGCTAGAAGTTTTGTGGTTGGCTGTGATAGATGTCAGAGGCTTGGTAATGTTGGTAGGAAGCAGGAGTTACCCTAAAAGGAATTTTGGAAGTAGAAATTTTTGCTGTCTAGGGGTTTAGATTTCATGGGTCCATTTCCATAATCTCATGGGAATGAGTATATTCTTTTTCCTGTAGATTTTGTGTTAAAGTGGTTTGAGGTAGTGTCACTGCCTAACAATCAAGCCAATTATGTAATAATGTTTGTTTAGAAGAACATCTTTACAAGATTTGGAGTTCCCAGAGCCTTTATCACTGATAATGGAACAAATTTTATGAACTATAAGTTTAAAGCTTTGATGGAGAAATCTGGTTGTGTTCATAAAACCGGTACTCCTTATCATCCACAGTCTAGTGGAATAGTGTAAATATCAAATAGGAAACTGAAACAAATAGTTGAGAAAACTGTGTAAAACTCTAGGAAGGACGATTCTCTTAAATTGGATGAAGATTTATGGGAATATAGAACTGCTTTCAAGACCCCAATAGGTATGTCTCTTTATAGGCTGTTTTTTGTAAAATGTTTTCATTTACCTGTGGAGTTGCAACCCAAGTCTTATTTGGCAGTTAAGGCTCTAAAATTTAATTTTAAGAGTGATGGTGAGAAGATATTACTTGATCTAAGTGAGATGGATGATATTAGGAGAGGGAGTTATGATAATTAAAGGATTTATAAAGAGAGTAATAAGATCTTTCATGATTTTATTATAAAAACTGAAGAGTTTAAACCTAGATAGAAGGTCCTTCTCTTTAATTATAGACTTAAACTCTTTCCAGGAAAACATACATCCAAGTGGTCTAGACCTTTTACTATTGTGAGAGTGCTTAAGAATGGTGTTGCTGAAATTATAGGTGAAGAGAATAAACCCATGTTGGTTAATGCACATAGAGTGAAACTTTATTTGGAGGGACAACCAAAGGGCTTGGCTACCTTCACTGTTCTTGAGAACTGATCTTGAATAAATTCTGGATAAAGACTTTAAAACTTAGCATTTCATGGGAGGCAACCCATGGTTCTTTTTATCTTTACTATGTTTCATTTTTACCCTTGAATAATGTGCTTCTTCTATGCTTTGTTTTTTAGGAAGTCCTTGTTACTGCTTGTTTTTGGTCTCTTGGTTCTATTTCAAGGTTATATAATGTTGGTGCTGTGTCATCTATAGAGTGAAACTCCCATGTTGAAGGGTAATTCACAAACATATGTAGGTAAGTTCTTTCACTTTACTTTTGCACTTTTTTTCTCTTGTTTTCTATTTAAAACTTCTATTTATACCTTACGAAAACCTGCTGCATGTCTTGCTTGCTCGGAAAATTCTACTTGTATAAGAAATTAATCATGTAATTCACTACTAAAAACTGAATTTCATTTATATTAAAATATTTTAACTTCTTAAAACTAAGTGTGTGTGTGGGGGGGGGGGTAAATGCAGACTGAAAAATTTTCTATAGAATCTGCTTTAGGTTGGGGTGTTTTAGCATTCATTGTTCTGCTCTATTGAACACATTATTTAACTCAATCTAATAAAATGCTTACACTCAGTACACAATGCACTTACATCTCACATTTTACTTTTGAGCTGTATTGAAAATTATTCGTTGGACATAAATGTTAATGCATGTATTTTCTAATGAACCTACTGTTAATTTATTATTTGTGGCAAACAATATTTTTGAAATTCAAAGAGACCCTCTATACATGTCATAAATCTGCTCTATTGAAAATCTATTTTGAACTGTAATGTTTAATTGTTCTTCTCCACTTTAGAAGTCAACTTTGGGGACAAATGTGTATTTTAAGTGTGGGAGATAGGGTCAATTCTTAACTGTTCTAAAATATGATTAATTTAAATCCCATTAATTCCCATTGAAACTTAAATGTTTATTTGTAAGAAATGGATAATTTTTTTTCAAAATTATTGCACAATTTTAGGCTTTACACTGTTTCTCAAATGGATCTTGCTTTAGGATGATGCTTGATTTGTAGTTAAGAACAAATTTGATTCTAAAATTATTGAGGATGTATGATTCCTAAGTGAACTTACTTTGTGGTTTTATGGAAATTTGGTTTATGAACTACTTTTGAGAGTGATATGGGTAAACTTTTAATGGAATTATGATCATAAACCTTTGAACTAGAAGTTTGTAGTGATCCTAGGGGACACATTTTTTTATTAATTATTAAAGAAATCACCTTAATGATCCAATGTAAATGGTTTTCATAAAAATATTTTGAAACTATAGTAATTTGGGCATCAGGGATCCCATGGTGAATCTTTGAGACCCTAGATGTTGGGTGCATTTCTGTTTACTATAAGCCCTATATTCACCTTGAATAAGTGCATATGCACAATGCTTACCACATGATACGTGGCTTGAAGAAATAAAATAAAGTGTCTAGGGTTGAAAATGAGTTAATTAAGGTGAGGGGAACGATGAACGCCGAATGAATAAGGGGTTAATTGGTTTTTATGGGAGTCATTTAAGTTGTATCATTAAGGTGATTTACATAAAAATTATTAATTTTTTTGGAACCTAGGTGAATAGTCAAAGTACAAAGTTCCATTGATTAAGTTCTTAATTCCACATAAATTTAACCTCTTATCACTCTTGGAATTGAACTTGAGTTTGGACTAAAATGAGTCACTAAGAAGTATCACATATGAGGCATGACATCCTCATTGCTTTATGATTCATAGTTTTCAAGATTTCTCTTAGAGTTTTTGTTCTAAGAAAGATTCAATTGAGAAATTCATTTTCTGAAGTTCTTATACAATTTTGTCTTATGTTATTAAGTGATGGTCATGTTACAGTTTGAATTGATTCATAAAACATTTTTCTATTTTTTAAAGATAATAAAACATGAGATAGTTTGAGGACAAACATTGATTAAGTGTGGGGGAATTTGATGTGATGTTAAAAAAAATGTTTTTCCACATCTTTTTAATTTATTTTTATCAATTTTATTATTTATTTTAACAATTTTTAGTAAATAATGGACCTTCTGTTTTTTTATTATTAAATTTGTTAATTAATCAATTTTTATAATTAATTGTGTATTTTAAGCCTTCAAATAATTAATTTATTTCTTACTTTAATTTTATCGTATAATAAATTTTTATTTAGTTTGATGATTTTTTTTGTTTATTTAATAATTTAACATTAATTAATTAATTAATTAATTAATTCTGCTTTTTCACATAAATAATGTAGCTTAAATTTAGCATTTCATGTATTAAACATCAATTAATTAAAGTAGCATAATCTAAATATTAGCTGTCTTATAATAATTCATTATTATAAATTTAAGAGTATAAACTTGATACTTTTATTAAATCTCTTTAATTTAATTTCATTAATTAACATAAGTATTTAATAAAAAATTAACTAACTTTATACCATAATTAATTTAATTTTTTAAAGTAACAGTTTTAAATAAATTAACTTTGTTATATAATTTTGTTATAGTTTTTATTTTATAATTTAGTTGTTTTTAAATTTTATGTCTAAGTTTAATTTTAATTTAAGTTTAATTAATTGAATTTAATAATTATTTAATTAAAGTTTTATTTGTTTCATTTTTTATTTTTTATGTTTTTAAGTTATTTATAATTGTATTAATAAATTTTAGTTATCAGTATGTATTTTATTTTAAGTTTTTTATCTACATATTAGAAATTTTATTTTTACAGATGTTCACAGTGACACCGTTTTTCTCCTTCACAGTTCAACCTTTATAGTGTTTCTTCACACTGGTTCCAACCTGTTCCACTGTTTCCTATAGCCACCGTAAACATTTGAGGCACCATTTCTCTACCACCACGACTCTCTTCACAGTTTCACTTTTTTTTGGAGACACCATCAACCCATTTCTCATCCCTGTGGTACCTCACCTCAGTCACCGATTTCACAAACCAGTGCCACTACAATCAAACACGGTCTCACCGGTTTCAACCCCCTGCCACCGTCACTTTTTCTCTTCACCATGGCACCATTTCCATTTCCACTATATCCCTTCACGATACCTCAGTAAACTCTTATTCCATCATTTCTCCTCCATCGCAAACACAATACACACCTTAAACTAGACTCAGACCAGAATTGAAACAAATATTATTCAATTTAACATAGAAAATAAATTACAAATTCAGATCTGAAAAAAATGAGATGTGCTCTGGAGACATCGGCCCATTGCATCACAAGCCATCGCCTTCCGAGTAGCGAACTGAGGTCGAGTGATAGGTGGGGAGTGGTTTCACCGATGAAGCCCGGAGGAGCTAAATCCATCCTGCGCCGTCTGCTGAAGAACCAGAAGGGGGTTGCGCGATTCCCAGATTTGGTACGCATACCCACCGCTTGGAAGAATTGACTCAATCCACCAATGGAGATTTCACTTACCAGGAGTTGCTAACCCCAGCCAGCCGTAGTCCCACGTTGCACCTTGAGTTGACCAGAATTGTTGCAGACTGCCAGAGTGAAGGAGACTGAGCTGACTAAATCCTTGCTATTTCACTTTGGAGGGAAGTCGAGGACGCGAAATTAGCATGAGACGAGCCGCTGTCTCGTTGTTGGGTATCACCGCCTATCCTACAAGCCACTTGTTTCCTGGAGAAGAATCCCCCGCCATCCCGCATTAGAGGGAAGCCGCCGCAGATCCTTGAAGGCCCACCGACCTGCCCTATTATGTGTTGCAGGATTTTTCTGGAGGAGAAATCCCCCCCCCCCCCTGCGCAGCATGATTTGGGGGGGGGGGGGAGGAAGAATTTCTGGAAAAAAATTAAATTAAAAGTAAAATTAAATAATTAATAAATTAAATAAAAAATGTATTTTATAATAATTATAATATATAAAATTTTAATAATAATAAATAGATAGGTTATAAAAAAAATATAAGACAAACTAATAAGAATTTATAAAATTAAAATATAAACAATAATAATTTATGAATAAAATTATCTAATAACTAAAATAGATAATTTAACACTTTAATTTCAGCAGAATAAATATAATAATTAAATTAATAAAGTAATTTATTTGGATCAAATTTAAGAATTTAACGATGTTATACTAACTAATTATTAATAATACTTACACTAATTAAAATTTTTAATATAAATTAAAAACTTAATAATTCTATTTTATTAAAAACTTAATAATAAATTAATAATCATAATAATAATATGTAATAATAATTATCAATTATAATTTTTATTAATTAATGTTAGTTATCTTTTTAACAAGTAATATAACATTAAATTAAAAAATAACTGTTTTACTTTCTTTGCATTTTGATTTATTTATTTTTTGTTCTAACTGTGCATGTTCATTAAAGAGATGGGAAACCATCTATATTCACTTAACTAAATCACTCAGAGTTAGTTGCGTGAGAAATTCCAGAACGATGTGTTAGTTGCGAAAAAAATGCATGTGTGCGGTGTTTAAGTGAAGGACTTTTAAGGTCGGTGGAAAGATGCAGTGACAGGCAGTAGATGGAAGAGGATACAAAAAAATAGAGCATCAACATAATTTTGGGGTAGATTCATTAGATATATCTGATATTCCATCATCAACTTCAATTGGGAGAAAGAACCTAGAGGGAGAATCTTGGAGCACTTCTCAGAGAACCATTCCTTAGAGACCTGAGGTCCAGGAGAAACAATAATTTGAGCTAGGAGAGGGAGTTGTCTTCCTCTATTTTCTTTCAAATCTCTTTCTTTGTAATAGAATGATTTTAGTTTATGTAATAGAGACGATTTTAGGTTAATTTCTATTGTTTGGGGATAAAATCAAGTTTTTTGGTTATCATTCTTCTTCTTTTTCACTATCATTTAGAATGTGATCAGAATTGATCAGTGAGATCTGCTCTGATTGTATTCATCTGCAACGTACCACAAGCACTTAATCTAGGAACTCCACAATCATTCAGTGAGTTTGATTGCGGGTTAATTTTATTAAACATTTAAATTGAAAAAAAACTACATAACTTACGGTGAGTTCATTCTGTCATCTTTTCAAACCAGAATTCTCAAGTTGATTAATCTAGGAGTGATGAACTCTAAAATCAATTGACTTGTGTGATTTATATCCTAGTGAGGGAAATAAATCACTTATTTTTTTAATGGTACTAGTTGTAGTCACTATCGTGAGAAAGAATTTTTTCAAAACCAGTAGAATTGATATTTTCCCCAGATGTATTTCTCTTGATTGACACTTATTAGCATTTTATTTCTCTATTACTTAATTTTTTTAGCTTGTTTCATTACAGTTTAGAACAAAAACTCAAAAAGATTTTGGAGTTTCAGGTTTCATTTGTTCACATTAAAACATAAATATAATTTTTTTTAAAAAAATAGAAAATCTTTCTCACTACTGACAACAGTGGGGCCTTTTTGAATGTTTTTAGAAAAATAGTAGTCAAATTTTCCTTCTCTATGGGTTCAACCTTTCTTTCCACATATATTGTAGTTAGTATGAAAATGAATAATTAAACTTTGACCATCTTCAATGATGGTTCAGGTCAACCCTCTTCCCTTCTTTTTCTTTCTCATTCAATCAAAATTATGTATTTAATTCTCTTCACCATTTGTGTGTGTGTTCGATTCACAAATATTTTATATTCCATTTCTTTTTCTTCTTTTATTAATTCTTAATCATAAACATAATAAACCATATTACTAATCATTTTAATGGCTGAGTAAATCTTCCATTGGTGTGAGTTATAATTGTTGATGTTGAGTGATTGAGAACTTTTTCTCGATGAATATTCTTTAATTTAACATTTTCTATGTTAAACATAAAATGTCATGGATTAGTGACATATTTTTCTTAACGTATGGATTCCATGTATTATTGGAACCATAAATACACTACAATAAACATGTAATGATTTATATTAGAACCCTAAGTTATGTTATGTCTTGGATTAAAGCCTTAACACGTATTAATTCCAATCAACATCATCTTGTGATGTGGGTATTAATTTAATGCAATATAAAGCAATGCTTAAGGACATCACAAGCTTAACTACCTAATAATGAAATCACCCCAATCTTTATCAAATTGTTAAATCAAACACAAACCATCAATCACTTCATTTTACCTCTACAACCCCCCAATCAAAATACATTCAACTAAAAACAATCAACTATTGAAAAGTATCGTCATCGAGGATTTGACCTGAGTGCTGCTATATAAATTTGTAGAGAACCGAAACCTGTAACAATCGATAGGAGACAATCATATGCTCTTCAATGGGTATTTTGAATCTTTTATCACCCCTCTTTTATATGCATTTCCACTTCAACCTGTATTTTATTGGGACCACTTTGTGTATAAGGTTGTATTTTTTGTCAATAGTTGTCAATGATATCAAAATGAAGGAGATCAAGAAGTACTCCAATGAAATGGAAGAATGTAAATTCAGATGATTGTTGTACTGATCATAAATTCAAAGAACTTGTGTCAAAGGTGACACATTGTTTACAAAAGTGGAGAATGGTGAGGTATAATACATCTAAGGATGATTGAATAAGAATGGGGATTTGATGAAGACCATACAATTCTTCATGATTGCATGAGATCCATGCAAGGGACTACATGACAAATAGAATCATATGATTTGCATGAAGTAGAGAAAGATGGTTGAAGAAGTAGAGAGTGTGGAAGGGCTTGGAATTCTGAGATGACCATGCATTTCACATTTTATCAAAATCTGACGATGCTAAAGATGATCTATCAAAATGATATATATCATGATAGTGGAGTTTGTAATGAAAGAAGAAGAGTTGATGAAGAAGACAAATCATAGAAACAAAGCATGAAGGTTATGGATAAAGCATATATTGAGGGTGGCGCTGTTATCTAGTGTTTTCCAAATATTTGTACCTAAAAAAAAGAAAATGAAGACATAGGTTGTTTGCAAAAGGAGGTACATTCAAAGAGGAACTGGTGTGCGAAATAAAGGAGGCGTGTGTGAAAAATAGCAGTGTGCGTGAAAAACAACGGTGTGCGCGAAAAAAAACAGCGTGCACGAAAACTAGAGTTGTGCAAGGAAAAATGGGAATGCACGTGGAAAAATGTTATGCACAAAATAGCTGGGTTAGTTTTTTGCGCAAGCAGTGTCTCAGATAAAAAACACTTAAAATCGGAAAAGGAAAGAGGCATGTGAAAAACCGGAGATGTTCACGCCATGTGCACGGAAAATAAAAACTGTGCATGAAAAATTGGATGTGCGCAAAATGGGGGTTTGAAGTTTTACACGCAAGAGAGGCTTCATGTTCAGAATGATGAAAAATGGTGAAGTCATGAGGTGCGCAAAAAACCAATGTGGTGCGCGAGAATAAAAGGAAGGTGTGTGTAATTTAAAGAACTGAGAGACAGTTTTACGCGCAGGAAGGTGTTTTACGCGCAAGATCAAAAATGCCTATAAATATGAGGTGAACCCCTCTCATTCGGTGTGGATCGACACTTAAAAAATCCCAAGCTCTGACGCATAGAAAAATTGAAGTATAGAGTGGTGCACGAAAAGAAGTAGAGCTGCATGAAAAAGGAATTGTTGCGTGAAAAAGAGAAGTTCTGCACAGAAAAAGAAGAGTTGCAAGAAAAGGCTTTTTCGCGCCACAAGGTGTTTTTACGCGCAAGGATTAAATTTTACGCGCAAGACTCCTAGAAATGTGGGTGAAAAATTTGGGGGCCCCGCAAGCCTTTGACAGGTTCTGAGAACCCTCGAAGAGGCTTTCCGAAGAAGGAAGTACCGTGAACCGTTCGGTTTTATGAAGAGAAGTAGCACTGCACACACACGATTGGTGTTTAACACCCTTGTTGTGCTTTGCAAAGTGAAGAAAAACAATACATACAACTAAACTCAGATCTGCACAGAAAGTGAGAAGTATAACGATACACTCAGGTGTCAGTATTGGGAATTAAAGGAAGAGAAGAAGGAGATTTATTGCATTAAGTTATTGCACTAAAGTAGAATATTGAATACAAAATAAAATCAATTCAAGACTCTGATACAAGCATTGTCTCATTCTAAACAGGAGACAAATACTTAAATTCTTATCTATTGAAGAGACCTTCATGTCTATAAACTGAGTGGGACTTCACCAAAGGCAGTGAGCCAGGGGGAGTCAATGGGAGTGACCCAAGGGACGCAGTGAGCTATCCCTGAACTTTTGTAAAGGCAGTGAGCCTGTAACAGAGTGACTGTTCCCGAACCATTGTAATCTACAACTAGTGAAGAATAGTGGAATTAGTTATGACTGAAAACCTGTCGGCATATGATCCTTGTACGTAGCCCTTAGTGGTGAACCAAGTAAAAAGTGTTGTCATCTCTTTGCATGTGAATGTTTGATTGCTGATCATATCGATCATACAAGGTTAACTAGTTACTACCAACGTGGGAACAAGATCCATTCGTTGAAAAGAAAAAGTTGACACCCTGATTCACCCCTCCCCTCTCAGGGTGTCCCGAGGCCCTACATATTTTAGTTTCTTTCCACACTTATTCTGTTTTAGGGATTTTAGAGCACCACTTCACCAACGTAGCAGTGCATGATCAGTTTGGTTGAAGGGGGACAAAGTTTATGGGTTCTCTTATATTTTTGTTAAGGCGAGGGTAGAGAGATCAATGAACCTCTTAGAGTTTGGCTCTTCTATATAAAATACAACATAATTCAGCTCTTCCCTAGTAGAGAGAAAGGTATGCTGGCCAGTTGTTAATGGTTCATTGAGAGAGAGATTGCAGTGAGGGAGGTAGATCTTCTTCACACCATATATGGATGAAAATGATGATTCTTGGACTACAATGGCTCATCTGGATGGATGCATCAAGTTTGGATATCATTTAAGGATCTGAATTGGAGAACACCTACATAAAAATGATGGACATAGAAATCATCAAAGTCCCTGTAAAATAGTAATTGACCAGGATAGTCATGGACTCGGATAGTGTTTCTCGACTTAGACACCAGAGTAGGGTAGAGATATCAGTGCTCAATCTGGACAATTCCATATTTGGAAGACCCTGGTTGACAATGGTTCAACCTACAAGATCAACACCACAAATTATGGGAGTCCAAACTCTGGTAATGGGGTTTGGTCTATTTTTGTTTTCTTTGTTCTATTTTAATATTTTTTTTATCTATTGGAGGTTTTTCTTTGGTATGTTGTCATGTGTTATTATTTTATTTTTCTCCCTTGTACTACTTTATTCTTTCATTGTGAAACCCATAACGATTCCACCATTTTCACAAAGGCCAATTGGCCAAAGAACGTTGCATTAATATTTCCTTTATAAACTTTCTGCATTTTATTTTCAGAACTATAAATTTTTAATACCCTTATGCTTATATAATTTAATTCAAATTGGGTTTGGATTTATTTGTTTAATTAGATGCAATTGAGCATTATTCTTCTAGGTCTATCACTGCATGCTACTGTTGTTACTTTTTTCTTGTTATAATTGTTCTTTATATATATTAGAATCTATTTTTATTTTTGGAAATTCATGTGTGAATATGAAAAATACATTCTCATGGTTTTCAGTTCTATTTATTAGAATCGGTTCGGAAAGATTTGTTTTTATATTGTTATGAGAATTAATAAGCCCGAATTGATGTAATTTCCCTTTCTAGTTTGTGGTGATGTTTAATGTTGTAAAATCATTTGTTCATTCCATTTTTTAGAATATTGTTAGACGAATTAAGTTTATATTTTCTGGATTATGTTTTAAGACCCAAAAATAAACATAGTTTTATATTGCATATTTTGATTTTTTGAACCACTTTTTATATCCAATGGATCCTGGATATTTGAATGGGGATTGACTTGTGTAACGCATCCCCCAACACATCTAGTATAAACACTAATAGAAAAATTATCTATGTGTGAATGGAATATTTGAAATTTTTTATTGTATAAATTGTGTTTATCCTAGAATAGAATTATTTTATATCATACTGTCTAGCCTTCCATGTAGTAACATGTGTTTGGAATATAATGTAACACTTTCTGATGTGGTGGTCTTGAGAAAATATGTTATAACCCCCTCCATTGGTGCCTTTCTTAGGCCAACAATAAAGTTATGGAGCAACTCTTGAAGCCCATATCCAAAAATACATGGGTTTACGACTAGCATCGAGGTTATAAAACACACAATAAGAGACATTAACCTCACACCATATATTAAGGACAAGAGATAAGAGGAATAAAACTAATCAACAACATATGATATTAAGGAAACCAAGATCTAAAAAATGAATAAAACAATGCATGTCATGTTATAAATAATATTTCTCTAAAATAAAAGTACAAAAGACTACTATGAAGTATCTCCAATAGAAACTCCACCTCCAAGCTATTCTGATTCAGCTCGATCACAAAATCCCTGATGATCACATAAAAAATAGTTTATATATTCACAGTGTGAGAATAACATGTATACTCAATAGGGTCCTCCCCAATACCTCTCATTCAAATGTGAGAAAAGCATTCTAATTATCTAGTGAGTAAAGAGAAGAACCAATATGAACCTATTAGGGAAACTACCCATTCACAGCCTCACCAAAGCTTACTCACCAAGTATCAAATTCCAATATAATAAGATAATATTAGAAGAATACAATAATAGGTTCCCTACAACTATTTCCTCACTAGTTTTCTGTTCTCACACCCAAAAATCAAATATCTTGTGATCCCATCCCTTTATGTTTGATGAGGGTCAGGTCACAACCCTACCCACCCCATTTCTCAAAATTTCCAACATCTCATGTTGGAATTAGAGAAAACTACACACCACATCACATCCACACCCATCACCTCATAACCAGAACAGTAGGGTATCATGAACATAATGGACATCAACCTTATTCCCTCCTCCAACCATTCATGACCCCCACCACATTACCATTGTCCCATCAAACACCACCTTATCAAGTACATCACATGCCACTCCCATACCTTACATGATCATTACATCATTGGGCCACCAAAACTAGTCTACTACTAAATAGAGAGAAAGGAAGAAAATGCAATCAACCATACACCCTCATCAACTTGGATGTTAGGGAGAACACCTAGAACTAAAAAATTTGGTGTAGGTATAAAATACTCAACTCAGGTGGGGTGCATTTAGAAATCATAAGGAAAATACAAAACACACACATGCACTCAAATCAATAGTTCATCATCTACGTATATAATCAACACCATACTAATGGTACCACATAATTCCACCACTAAATGCAACTCACCTGTAAAATGACCACACATAGTCCACCATTCACATTCTTACATTTATCAATTCCACCTTTTTCCAGATTATCACATTACAAATCACCATTCATTAATGAATCCATTTTAAACCCATATTTAATGATAAGACACTCTATCCACCCCCATGTGATTAAATTAAGGTCCAAATGATTCACCGGCATTTATAACATTAATTCAATTATTTCACATTAATTTTTGGCCAATATTATTCAATTCCATCCCATATCGCTTAACCAAATTTTAATTAATAGTCAACCATTTACTTATTCTAAACTCACTCCCCAAAAACAGGCATCTAAAACACATTCTCATTCAGTGGAAAAAAATATCACAACAATAAATGGGATCACAAAAAAAAAAGAAAAACAATGGAATTTCATTAAAATTTGGAAGGCTAAAAATAACATAGAGATCATAGGGTTCATATGCCAATTCATTCTCATAATCAATTTCATATCCTTAATTTCTAAAATTTATATAAAATTAGATTTATAGGAAAATAATTATTAACTTTTATTGATTCTAGAAATAGTTTCTTATAGTAATTTTAGTCTAATTAAGAAGGAAAGACTCCATTATTGATGAATTCCTAGATTCCTGGCCACTGCCACCTATCCAGCCTAGATGAAACCAATGAAAAATAAAAGTAACCCCTCCCCACAAAATTTAAATCTAATTAATACCCCATTTTCATCCCAAAAATCCCAACCACTACCCCATCCAGATTAAAATACTACCCCCTGGTAATTTATTACCCAACTCACCCTTATAAACCCAACCTCTCAGTATGCCTATATAGAAACACTCCAGGCCCCTTATAAAGTCCACACATAGACAAATACTAAATCCACATTCCTATAATCAAGGAATTTCATGGAATTACTGTGAAGAGTGGGAAACATAGATTGATGGAGCTTTGGGTTCATTGAATGTTTGTAGTTACACTCCTTTTTTGTTTTTTTTTGCTTCTGCGGTGGTGGATTGCATTTGGATCTGGATGTTTGTGATAAATTTTTAGACTATCTTAGATTAGAGAACTTTAGTCCCCAAATAACCTCTAGAATCATGATCATTTATCCCGATCATATCTCCCCTTACCCATGTGAATTTTCTCCTACAAAATCCATGCGCCTTTTTTTCTCTTTCCCACTAAAAGTCTGTAGACAAAATTACCCTTGACATAAAATCCTATCAGTCATTTGATCACTTCATCTACATGTTTCAAAATACTATTAAATGAAATTTATTTTTTGTGGAACCCCCAACATAGGACCATATTTATCATATGTAAGTATAGAATAATATCATTTCAGGTGGGGGCTCTCAACTTGAGCATCCAAACTCATTTATGGATGCAAATACCCCTACTTTTTATTTCTGATTTTGTTTATGTTTCCGCTAACTTATCCTATGAATATATATTTAGAAATATAATAATGTTCGTGTGTGTATATATATAATATATTTCTGTATTTAATTATGTATATACACATACATACATACACTACACCAACATATTTTATCACTACAACACATTAATTTGTCAGTGTAAATTTGCACTATAAATTTTCTAAACAAAATGACCATGTTTCTGATAAAACATTTTTGACTCTTACAAAAATTTATGACTGCATATTTTTAAATGAAATTTAATTTTGGATGAAAACATTAAAAGTATAAAAAAATCAGTTATTTTTAAAGGTTTGGGCCAAAGCCTCATTTTTATTATTAAAGCAAAGACCTCTTTTAACTGGGTAGACGGAGACCTATTCCATATCTTGAATTCCCAAGGCTAAGTGGCCTGAATAAAAGTCTTGAAAGCCCATTATTTGGCCCAAAGGAGCCATCAGTGAACAATGTTTCTACAGTACCTAGGCTTCTATAGTACCACTATAGTATCATCACAGCTACAGTCTAGCTACAGTACCTATGCCTCTACAGTGTCACCGTTGCTACAGTATCACCACTACTACAGTACTGCTATAGTGCCTCCTAATATAGTACTACTATAGTAACCCATTTCCATTGTATATTTGGACTAAAAATTTTCTCTGGAATTTTTCATTGGAAGTTTTATCATAAATATTATAAAAAAATACATGTTCAAATTTCTTATATGAATACATAAATAAAAAATTTAAATTTTTATTGAAAATTGTGAGGCTGAGTGGTAACCCAAACCAAGGCATTATAACAAAAAATTGGAAGGACCAGACTGAATTCTTTTCAATATGAAGTCAAATATTACATATCGAACCAAACAATGAGAAAGAAACAAAATATTTAAATAAAATCAAATAACACTAAGATTTAACGTGTTTTTCTCCTTTGGGGACCTACATGGATGATAAGAACACCACTAAGTATGCACACATTTTATTAAATCTCAAAAGGAAACTAGAAATTCTATAATGATAATAGAACAAACAATAAGAAATAAACATGAACATAAGATCCATGATTTTCAAGGTTTGCAACAAAAAAATCTAGATCTAATGCTTATAGTACTAGAAGATTCACATTCCGGCTATCCTGATCACTTAAATATGGTAATTTTCATCGTGATATCTAGACGAGGTGGTTCCTTCTTGGAACCCTCCTTCCAAGCTATTGGAGTTTTTGTTAAAGGGGCTTCACTTCTTGTGATGAGGAATGACGTCACCTCCTGCAAAAAATCGGCCACGAGGTGAAGTTGGGGGATGAAAACAAGCCTAGAAAGAGCGTCGAAAAGATAGCAGATTTAATGGAGAGATATTTTTTTCCTTATAAAGCAAAGGAAAAACTATAGGGAGAATCGAATGAACATGCACATGAAGTGACACTACACATGGGCGATGAAACACCCTAACACCGACTGATGCTTCGAACAGAATGGCCAACGTAACAACCCAGAATTCTTTCAATGTAAATTTCCTTCTTATAATTATTTAATATATTATAAATCACATAAAATCACATAGATAACACAATACAGTCTTTTTAAATGAGTAATGAATGAAATAAGAGGTATTTCTTGAAGTTAAGGAACCTATACCAATAGAATAGTAACTTGACCAATGGAATTGTAATATGACCCTTATGAATATAAAACCATCCAAAGAAATAGTAAACTAACCAATATAAGTATATAAAAAATTTATGCATCTTATAAATTAAAATATGACATAATTATACCATAGTATAAGTAAATAATTCTTTTTGGAAATGATAAAATAAGTTTTGGTATTTTTGCTAAACATAAATGATTATTTACAATTTTATAATTAACATAACGATTTAAAAAACCTTATTTTCATAAAATAGATTTAAAAATTAATATTTTACTGTATGGTTATTATAAGATAATTATATGAGACCTTAATTAATTTTCCAAAGTGTTATAAAATCAGTTATAATTTTAAAATCCGTATTTTCCAAGTAAACGATGATTTTAATTAAAAATTAAATTTATCATATTTATAAAATTATTTTAAGAAAATGGAGTCTATTTTTGAATTATAAATTTTGAAAAATGGTTAGTGTTATTTTTTGGTATTTTTTTAAATTAGTTTAATTTTTGGTGAATAATAAAATAAAATAATTTACGATAAAAGCTAAATACATGAATTATTGAGTCATAGATGATGTATGGATACTGTAAGCCCATAATATAGAACTAAGATTAATTAATTTAAAATCTCTTTTGATAAATCTCAATCTACTCATATTCTTAAGGCAAAATAAAAAACTAATGAATAAAAAAATGAGAAAACACCCCTCTCCTCCCATATATATACCACCCTCACCGCCCCTTATCCTCACACCATTCAAGCTTTAAAAGTTTTACAAATTTTACCCAATTCTATTCCCAAGTATCTTCACCACTTCCAGGAGTCCTTGGTCTCAATAAAAGACCAAAACCCTTTCCATAAGTAGGTTCTCAAGGAGGATAAACTCAATAGGTAAAATCCTCTTTTATTTTCTTTTAATTCCTTTTCAATTTCTTTTATTTTCTTACTCTATCCTCACCTAACCTTATAAAAGTGTCATAAAAACTCAATTATCTTATATATATTGTAATTTTATCATGTTAATAGAATAACTCATCATCAATTTTATTCCCCTATCCTTTTGTACTGAAAATGAAAACATCGTCTGTGATGTGTTAATTTATCACATTAAAAAAAGGCTAAGTTTAAAATTTACATTACCTCCTTCAAGACTGCTCATAAAACCATTTTTATGGTTAAAAAAGATTATAATATATGTATTAAAAACTTTTTAATGTCATGGAATCATTTTATATACATAATATTAATTAATAAAACAAAACTAGTTTCTAAAGATCGAAAAAGCGCCAAAATACTCTAAATGATTATCACTAACGTCTTATTTAATGATTCATAGTCACCCCAAATTACAAAATGACTTATATAACCATTTAATATTTTAAATTTGAATTAATAAAACAAAACATTAATTATGTACAACCATTCTCATTTTACATGATTTTGCATAAATGTATAAAAGTAAACTGATCCAGAAAACCAAAGAAACCAACGCTCTCGAACGATGAAATTAAATATCATAACCCATAAAAGGCCATAAATGAACTTGAAAAAACTATAATAAATAAAAAAAATGTATTAAAGGTTCTGAATTAATTAATTAATGTATTTAATCTAGTTATCCATGACCATAAGATCTATTGAAGAACCATTTCAGACATAAGGTAAGGGATTCTTTCCAAATATCCATTTTCCTCTAGGTTACTCTTTCTCTCTCTTTACCCCAATGTAACACTTATTTAATTTATATAATTCTTCTAAATTATTTTTATATGCTCCAAATTCATGTATCGATATCCATATATTATTCGCTGATGGGGAAATACATGTTTTAATAAGGTTCCCTTCTCAATTCTTTCTGAGAAGAAAGCCTGAATAAAGGGAACTTCTCGATTTCTTAGCCACTTTCAAGTGCAATCCATAATATATTTTAAGATATCATTATTTTTATAAAATCAGTGATTTAATCATGAAAAACCATCTTTGTTCATTTCTAGTTTTACAAAAACACATATTACTTTTCCACTTTAGACATTCTTTAGTATTTTCCTTAAAACACACTAAAGTGTTTCATTTTTAATGTCTCTTAAATAGTTTTTTATGTGTTTTCACTTTATTTTGACATCACTTATCATGATATATGAAAATTTTACTTTATGAATTTCCATGTATGATTCAAATTTATTCTGTTATGGACAAAATTATGATATTCCATTTTGTTATTCCTTATTACATGATTATAGTACTCAATTATTTCTATGGGTAACTGTTATGCTTGATTATTCATGTGGCACACATATGCATGAAAATGTTATGATGGGTGTTATGATATAATCTTCCAATTCATTGGGTAATTTTTAGTCTCATGAGATTTCATGTTGGTATAGGGAGTGAACCTGATTCCTTTATGGGACTTCTTCCACCATTTGAAATAATCTTGGAAGTTAGACTTGACACATGTTTATGTCATGTTATATGTTGTTACCACATTTCTATGTTTTCATGATTATATGTAACCATGTTATGCATGTTATTATTCCTTATGTTTATTCATTTTCCAATCCTTTTATGTCATCATGTTTTTCCTTCTAACCCATGTCCTATGTTTTATTCCTATGCTTATTCCCTTACTTGGATTTTTAGCTCATTCCTTTTATTTAGGTATTCCATAGGTTATCCTACATAGATGTAAGAGCTTAATGGAAGCTAAGAGCTCATTATGGAGATTAAATAAAACAAGTTTTTTTTTCATGTTTTCAAATTATATACCTAATATTCTAAAGACACTATACTTTACGATCCTTGGTTATATTTTATGGTTAATTATGATTATAATAATGTAATGATATGTGTAAAAGGCTAGGTTTACTATAGTTGGTATTAAAGAAAGGTCTAGTTATTTTTGGAGATTTGGACTAGAGAAATTTAGTAATAACCATAGGGATAATTCTATCACCATGTATAACCTAGATTGAATATTTTAGTGTCAAAAGATATGATATAATTTTAATTTACATGTTTATCCTTCTATGTTCACTATTTTATTTTTATATTATTATCAGATGAGTATTAAAGACCCCTAATTGTAATTTATTTTTATTAGTTAATGGATGGAAGTAGAATAATCCATGCCAAAAATCAATGTGATAAGAAATGTGATGATTTCTTTAATGATATTCCAAATATGATGGGAATGGGTACTCAAATATTCATGTCACTAATTTATCAACTAGTTAAAGTTATGAATAATAACTTGAATCACATAGAAAACCCACCTTATACTAAGAAATAGAATATTGTGGTGGAATCCTTCATGAAATAATGGACTCCCATGGTTAGTGAATCTTTAGATTCCCTCCTCACAGAATAATGGATTAACTCCATTGAGAAGATATTATCTGTCCTCCATTGGTTAGAATAAGTAAAAGGTGTGTTTGAGGTCTATCATTTTGATGGGGAAGATGATTAGTGGTGGATACTAATAAAGAACATGAAGTCCAAAGAGGAAATTGATTATGTTGAATGAGAAGATTTCAATATTTTTTTTCAAAAACTATTTTCCCCAAACCCTCCAAATTAAGATGGAACGGGAGTTCCTTGGACTGAAGAAAAAGAAAAATGAGTCTATAGGAGCGTATAAGAAAAACATTACAAGGATTGCAAGATATGCCTCCGAAAATTTCATGAACATAGAAATCAAGGTGGATCACTTCATTAGCAGACTAAAGATGAGTCTATGAAAAGAATTGGTGATAGAGAATTTGATAGTTATTAGGAGATTTTCTGTTGAGCCATTAGGTTGAAATGGACATCATATACTTTTAGTGGTCTCATGGTCCTAGTGAAAAAATGAGGAAAATGGAGTTTAATATGGGTGGATGAACAGATAAATCTCAGGATGGAAAGAAGACCCAACATCCCATGTTTAAAAATTGTGGGAAGAAGTATCCTTGAAACTACTTATAGGGAACCAAGATATGCTTAAAATGTAGAAGAGAGGGGCATATGGATAATAACTATTGAATAGATATGAAGAATCCCACTAATGTGAAATAATAAAGGAAAGTTCATATCAACACTTATCCGGTAGTGCAGTGTTTCAACTGCAAGGAACATGGGAATTATGAAATCCATTTCCCTAATATAAGGGTTGAAGGAGGAAATTAACAAAAATAACCTCCAAGGTAGAAAATTAGGATACATTCTATCACTACTACTAAGGTGGATCCTGAAAATTATGTGGTGATAGGTATGATAGTTATTCATTCAAGAATAGTGAAAATACTATTTGATTCAAGTACTACACATTCTTTCATATCTTGCATGTTTAGTAGAACGATTCAAAAACAACATAAAAATATTGAGGTTGAGTTATCTATGAGAACAGAAAATGGGGAAATTATTGCATCTAAAGTATATAACTCCTCACTGGTTAATATTTGTAGACTGAACCTCCTAGAAAATTTTGTCTTTCTTCTTTTAGTAGAGTTTGATGCTATACTGTTAATGGACTGGATATCTTTATATAAATATAACATCAACTTTCAGTAAATGGATATCACTCTTCACATCCTGAGGTATCCTCCAATTCTATACATGTGTCAAGAGAAATATGAATCTCCTTTATAATCATTATATTAATTGTGGATATTAAATCCTTACGAGAAGTCGTATCTATCTCAAATGATTAATAAAAAGAAGGGAATAATTCTCAAAGGCATTCCCATTATGAGGGATTACAATGATGTATTACTTGAATAATTTCCTAGTATTACTATCTATATATAGGTTGAGTTCTCAATTGAAATTATTCTTGGATCATTTCATATATAAAATAAAAATTATAAACTGGCATCCATTGAGCTGGGAGAACTGAAGAAGAAGTTACAAGAAAGTATGAATAAGAGTTTTATACACCCGAGTGCTTCACCATGGGGTGTTACGATCCTCTTATTCATAGAGAATGATGTATCAATGTGTATATTCATTGATTATAGTTATCTCAATAAAATCATGATCAATAAAATGTATCACATTCCATAAATAGATGACTTTTTTGATCAACTATATGGGGCCAAGTATTTATCTAAGGTGGAACTTCAGTCAGGATATAACCAATTAAAGGTGATTAAGGAAGATATTCCCAAGACTATATTTCAAATGAGGTATGGACACTATGAGTTCATAGTTATTATCTTAAGAATCACTAATTTTCTAGCAATTTTCATGGATTTAATTGATATAGTCTTTAGAGAATACCTCAAAAAATTTATTGTAGTCTTTATTGAGGATATTCTGATATAATCCAAGAGTAAGGATGAATTAAGATGAGCATTTGAATACTATGTTGAAGACATTATTAAGGGATAAACTTTATGAAAATTATAGTAAATTTCAGTTTTTTATGGAAGAAGTATCATTCTCGGGGCATTTTATCACTAGAAAAGAATTATCTGTGGACCCTTCCAAGACAAAGGCAATCAAAGAGTGGCCCATGCCAACATCTGTAGTGGAGATATATAGTTTACATGGTCTATATGGGTATTACCAATTATGTTTCGAGAAATTATCATGATTTTTAAACCCAATAACCAAGCTAACTTAGAAGGGAGAAACGTTAGTCTGGATCATTGAATGTGAAGACTACAAGAAAAAGAGGCTTATCACTACACCAGTTCTCACACCACTGAAAAGTGGGGAGCTATTTTTGGTGTAAAATGATTATTCAAAGAATATATTAGGCTATTTAATGATTATAGATGATAAATTGATAGCCAATGCCTCAAGGAAGTTGAAAACTCATTAGAAAAACTATCCCGCCCATGATCTGGAGCTGGCGGCTATGATCATTGCATTGAAAATATGGATGAATTATCTCTACTGGGAGAAGTGTGAGATATATATCGATCATAAGAGCCTTAAATATATATTCACATAGAAGGATATTTATATTCACCAGAGAATATGGTTAAAAATCATCAAGGATTATGAATTCTCAATCCACTACCATCATGGTAAAGAAAATAAGGTGGAAGATACTCTAAGTAGAAAGGATATGACATCTTTGTCAATAATGAGAATTGAGAAGGATCCAATATTATTATACCTTCAAAGTTTGGATATGGGAATCATTAATTAAGGAACATCCTTAATATTTTCTTAAATTATTTCTCAACCACCCCTCATGGGGTAAAGAAAGGATTCACAAAGAAATGATGTGGAATCTATCAGAAATAAGAAATCCTTAGAGTTCTAAATGGATGAGGAAGGAGTCGTAATATTTGGATCATGAAAATGTGTACCATAAAATATAGAGATAATGAAGGTGGTTATGAATGGTGCACATAGATCAACCTTCTATATTCATTAAGGGAGAAAAAGATGTATCGAGATCATTGAGAGAACTATTGGTGGGAAAATATGAAGAAGAAGATTTTTGAATATATATCTAAGTGACTGGTATGTCTGAAAGTGAAGACTACAAGAAAAATGTCTAAGGGGATGATGCATCCATTACCCATACCAACATGGAAGTGGTAAAACATCACAATAGACTTTTTCACCAGAATTCTGAAGACATCCAGAAGAAAACAATGCTATATGGGTTATTGTTGATCAGCTCACAAAGACAAATCACTTCATCACAATTCTAGAGGACTTTCCACTAGAAAAAATTTCACATATATACATCAGATAAGCGGTAAGTATGAATGGAGTACCACTATTGGTTTTATCTGATCTCGATCCAAGATTCACCACCATGTTCTTGAAAAGCCTCCAACATTCTATAAACACTGATATGAACTTCAATATATCTTATCATCCTTAAAATAATGGGAAATACAAATCGACTATTTAGAAAATGGAAAACATGTTGAGATCATGATCTATGGACTTCAAAGTGGGCCAAGAACAACATCTACATCTTTCCAAATTCTCTTACAATAATAGTTTCCACTCGAGCATCCAAATGGATTCATATGAATCCCTTTATGGTAAAAGATGAAAAACATTGACATACTAAGATGAAGTCAGTGAATGTAAGATAATAGTACCATAAAATGTCAAATAAATCCTGGAGAAGGTGATAACCATTCAATAGAACATCAAGGGATCCCAAATTTGAAAAAAGATCTATGTAGAAAATCGTAGATGAGATCTTGAGTTTAGGTTTGGAGACATGGTATTCCTCCTCATATCTCCCTGTAAGAGGATCATGAGATTTGGGATGAAGTGAAGGCTATGTCCTAGGTACATTGTCCCATTAGATATTCTTGAATATGTTGGAGATGTGGCCTATTGACTAGAAGTTTCACCAACCATGTCTCAAGTACATAATGTATTCCACGTATCCCTCCTGAGGAAGTACAAACCAGATTCCTCAAATTTACTAAATTCAGAGGTGGTACAGTTGGATAATGATCTCTCTTATGGGGAGAAGCCAGTAATGATCTTGGATCCCAGAGATAAATTTATATGCAACAGGACTACTTACCAGGTCAAAGTATTATGGAGGAACCATAAGTATGAATAGGAATCATAAGAACCATAGGAAGCGATGATGGATAAGTACCCTCACTTTTTTTCACCATAATATAAAAAATAAAATTTCGAGGGAGAAATTTTATAAGGGGGAAGAATGTAATAATATAGAATTATATCAATGGAAATTACCTTATTATAGTTATTACAAATAGTATAAATCACATAAAATCATATAGATTACACAATAAAAACTGTATAAATGAGGAATGAATTAAATAAGAGGTTTTTTTCTAGATGTTAAGAAACCTATACCAATGGAATTGTAACTTGAACTTTGGAATAGTAATATGACCCTTATAAATAGTATACCGAAAAATAGAATAGTATAATAAAAAATTAAAGTACATGAAAAATTTAGGCATCTTATAAATTAAAATATGACATAATTATACCATAGTATAAGTAAATAAATGTTTTGAAAATGATAAATTATGTTTTGGTATTTTTGTGAAACACAAAAGTTTATTTACAATTTTACAATTAATATAATAATATAAAATAAAATTTATTTTCAAAAAAATATTCATAAATTAATATTTTGTTGACATATTATTATAAGATAATTTTATGAGACCTTAATTTATTTTTAAAAGTTTTATAAAATTAGTTATAATTTTAAAATCAGTATTTTCCAAGTAAATAATGATTTTAATTAAAAAATAAATTTATCATATTTAGAAAATTATTTTTATAAAAAAGAGTTCATTTTTAAATTATACATGTTTTAAAAATGATTATGGTTAATTTTTTGGTTTCTTTAAAAATACTTGAATTTTTGCTGAGTAGTAAAATACGATAATTTATGATAAAAGCTAAATACATGAATTATTAAGTCATAGATGATTTATGGCTGATATATGACCATAATATCAAACTATCCTTAATTATTTTGATATACTTAGTGATAATTCTCAAAATATTTATAGTCTTGAGGAAAAATAATAAACTAATGAATGAAATATAGAGAAACCCCCCTCTCATCCTCTATAAAAACCACCCATCACCACCCCTTCTCCTCATACCTTTAAAGATTTCAGACATGTCTTAATTCTGCACAATACTATTCCAAAGTCTCTCCCCATGTCTAGGATCCATCATTATAAAAAAAATAGCAAACCCCTTTCCCTATAGAGGTTCTCAAGGAGGATAAATTCAAGAGTTAAAATCATTTTTCATTTTCTTTTAATTTCTTTTCAATTTCTTTTCTTTTCTTATTCTCTCCTCACCTCCCCTTATCCAAGTTCAATGAAAACAATATTATATTATATATTATATAATTTTATCATGTTATTGGAATTATTCAAAAACATTTCCCTTCCCCTCTTTTTTTTACTAAATTGAAAACATCATCCGTGATGTGTTAATTTATCGCATTCAAGGATGAATTAGTTTTCAATTTCCATTAAATCCTTATAGACTACCCATAAAACTATTTTTATGGTTAAAAAGTAATAATATATATATATATATATATTAAATATTATTTAATGTTCTAGAACCATTTTATATACATAATATTAATTAATAAAACAAAACTAGTTTGTGATGATCGAAAAACTTCCAAAATAATCTAAACGATTATCACTAACGTCTCATATAATGATTAATCATCACCAAAAATTACCAAATCAATTATATAACCATATAATATTATTTATTTTCATTAATAACATAAAACTTCAATTCTGTACAACCATTCTCATTTTACCTGATTTTCCATATATGCATACAAGTAAATTGATCATGAAACCCAAGGAAACCAACACTCCTGAACGATGAAATTGAGTCTCATTACCCATAAAAAAGGATACAAATGTACATAATAAAATTATAATAAAAAATAAATTTATAAAAGGTTATGAATTAATTAATTAATGGATTTAATCTAATTATATGAGACATTTAGATCAAGTGCAGAACCATTTCAGACGTAAGGTTAGGGATTCTTTCTGAACCTCCTTTTTTTCCACTAGGTTACACTTTCTCTCTATTTACCCTAATTTAAAACTTATTTATTTTTATATAATTCTTATAAGTTATATTAATGGGTTACAAAATCATTTATCTAGATCAGCACATTATTATTTGAGAGGGAAATACATGTTTTTTAAAAGGATCCCTTCTTAATTATTCCTAAAAAGCAAGACTGAATAAAGGGAACTTCATGATTTCTTACCCATTTTCAAGTGCACTCTATAATATGTTTTCAACCACCATTATTTTTCTAAACTCACTCATTTAATCATGAAAAACATATTTTTTCATTTATGGTTTTATGAAAACAAATATTCCATTTCTACTTTAAATGCTCTTTAATATTTTCATCAAACCGCAATAAAGTGTTTAATTTCTAATGTCTCTTGAATAGTTTTTTACGTGTTTTCACTTCATTTTGACATCACTTATCATGATATGTTCCTATTTTACCTAATTAATTTCCATTTATTATTTAAATCCATTATTTTATGGACACCATTATGATATTCCCTTTTTTATTCCTTATGACATGATTATGATACCTGATTCATTCCATGGGTAACCCTTATGCTTGATTCTTCATGTAGAAAACATATGCATGAACATGCTATGATGGGTGAACCTAGATATAACTCCAATTCATTGGGTAATGTTTAGTCTCATGATATGTCATGTTAAGATAAGAAGTGAACTCAATTCCTTTATGGGACTTTGTCCCCTATGTGATATTGTCTGAGTAGTTTTCCTTGACTCATGTTTATTTAATTTTATATGTTGTTTCCACATTTATATATTTCCTTGATTATATGTTTCCATGTTATACATATTATCATTCCTTATTTTTATTTTTGTTCCATGTATTTTATGTTATCATGTTATCTCTTCAACCCATGTGCTATGTTTTATTCCAATGCTTATTCCCTTATTGGGATTTTTAGCTCATCCATTTTATTCATGTATTCAATAGGTTATCCTATGAAGATGTAAGAGGTCAATGGAAGTTAGGATCTCATTATGGAGAATAAATAAAAGAAGTTTTTAGTTTGGTTTCATGAATTCAAATTATGTATCTAATCTTCCAAAGTCACTAGACTTTATAATCTTTGGTTGTTTTTGATAGTTAATTATGCTTATAATCATGTAATGATATGTGTAAAAGGCCAGGGTCACTATATTCAATCAGGAGATACTCTGAATCCTAGAGTAATATAACACTGAACGCACAACATAATTGAAGTTTACACATGGAATACATAGATTCAAGGGGTGTTAAAAGATAATCAACGACCAGGAGCAGGAAATATTCGAATTTCCATGGTATACAAATGCATGTAAGAAACATGATGACTGAAGGCCGAGGCCCAAACAAGAGATCCACATGGGAAAAATCATCCCAAAACATGAGTAAAGTTCCATCATCAAAAAAATTTGAGCACATATAATAAAAAAATAAATTTTCATGCATGGTAAAACAAATGACAATGGGAAGAATTAAACAAAGGAAAAAAGTCAATATGAAAACTAGAATTGAATGTTATATTTCTCAAATCTCCACCATTTTCAATTTAATTTAGATATGTTCTTGAACCTATTTTTATAGAATAAAAACTATGTTCAAACTGTATAAATATAATTTTAACATAGACATGACCACAACTTTAGTCATATTATCAGCCGGGTTTATGTCAGTGTGTATCTTTTTGACACACACGATTCCAAATTCCACAACATCTGTAATAAAATATAACCTAATATAAATGTGCTTTGATTTAATATGGGAAAATAAATTTTTATATAAATGAAGTGTTTATTGACTATCAGAATATACATTAATTATATATTTATACAGCTTTAGTTCAGAAGACAAACATTTTATCCATAAGGCATCTTTCACAGATTCGGTCTAAGAAATATACTTAGAATCTATGGTTGAAAATAAAAACATGGTTTTTATATTAGAATTCCATAAAATGGAGACACTATAGGTAGTGAATATATTACCAATAATTTATTTTATGTTATCTATATTACCTACATAATCAGCTTCTACATATCCAGAAATAAACATAGTAGAATCTACATCATTACTATAAAACAATCCAACATTAGAGCTACTAGAGATTTATCTTAAGATCCACTTAAGGGCATGCCGATGCATCTTCCTAGTTGTGGACCTAAATCTTCTTAAGGTGAAGATTTCATAGGCAATGTCTGGCCAATTTCATATCATACAATATATAACACTACACACTATATTAGCATAAGATATTTGAGATATAAACAGAATATCATAAGCATTTGTGGGTGCCTGTGTTAGAGATAGCTTAAAATGATATCCAAAATGTATATTTACTAGTTTAAGAGATTAAAAAAAACACACAGACACACATATATTAATAATTATTATAACATAAGCATGTTTAGATAAGTATAAAAGTTTATTTGGTCGGTCCCTTATGATTTCAACACCCAATATTTTCTTATTTGCACCTAAGTATTTCATTTCAAACATTCCTTTTAATTATGATTTAATAGAAGAAATGAGGTTCGTATTTTTTCAAATGTTAGGAATTTAATCAATATATAACAATATATAAATCATGCAGTTTTTGTTGATTTAAAATAAACACATGAATCGTATTTGATCATAATGAAATGGTTAGATAACATGAATGAATAAAATTTTAAATACCACTACCCAAAGGCTTATTTCAGACCTTAATGATATTTTTTAAAATAAAAACTTGATTCAATTTTAATTCCTTTGGATAACCATAATATGGTTTCATATATATATTTTCTCATTTAAATCACCATGAGAAAATATAGTTTTAACATCCAACTATTTTATGTGAAGATCATTATAGACATAAAAATCTAATAAAAGTATAATATAAGAATAATTTACAATAGGGGAAAAATTTCAGAGTATTCAATTCCATCTCTTCAGAGGAAACCTTTTTTTAACTAACCTTCTATTATAATTTATTTTATTTCCATCAGTATTATATTTCTTTTTTTAATGATCCACTTGGAACCAATTATTTTTTCATTAG
The DNA here is from genome assembly GCA_963277665.1 of Viscum album. Taxonomy (NCBI): domain Eukaryota; kingdom Viridiplantae; phylum Streptophyta; class Magnoliopsida; order Santalales; family Viscaceae; genus Viscum; species Viscum album. Next base: position 1,672,556,442 of record OY728119.1, on the reverse strand, counting down.
CTGGTTTCTTCACAAAAGTCCAAGTGTGGTTCTTTTTTAGGGATTTCATATCTTCATTAATGTAAAAGACCCACTTCTTTGAGTATTTTTCATTTAAGGATTTCTTATAGGTTTGAGGATCATCATCAATAAGATCCTGGGCTATATGAAAGGCATAAGATGCCATGTCATAATGACTGAACCGATAAAGAGGTCTAGGAACTCCCCTTTCCCTATATCATGATAGATGGTAATCTATAGTAGGGGCTAGAGATTCATATTTAAAATCTGAAGGAGAAGTGGAAAAAGAATCAGCCTATGAAACAAGCTATTAATCAGGTAGAGAGGGATAGATAAGAGACTCAAACAAGGTTAGAAGATCAGTTTCATCAGCCTGCTCAAAGGCTGATTTTTTTCTGTCAGGTGTTTCAGTCTTAGTTTTAAGAGAGGAAGACTTAGGAAAGAAAACATTTCCACTTATGATGAATTTTTGATAAACATGTTTGTATACCTAATGTTTATACCCCATGAAACCCTTGGTATACCCAAAAAAATACACTTTAGAGGACTTGTTTATAATTTTTCAATCTTAACATGAGCATAGGCTGTAAAACTGAAGACTCATAAGTAGGATTAATAAGGGGTCTTACCACACCACAATTCTTTAGGTGTTCTAAATTGATTTATAGAAGAGAGACACCTATTAATTAGGTGGACAATAGTACTAGTGGCCTCAACCCAAATCATTTGGGTAGGCATGAGCATGTAAGCATTCTTTAGAATCTTTATAGTAGATTCATATTATTCCTTTCATCTATCAAATTTTGTTGGGGGGGGGTTTCCTTAATAGTTCTATGTCTTTTAATACCATTAGATCCACAAAATTGTATAAACTCGGTGGATAAGTATTTAAGCCCATTTTCTATTATTAGAGTTTTGATTTTCTTCCCAATCTAATTTTTAAATAATGTTTTCCAGGTATTAAATGTTTGTAAATAATTAGATCTATTTTTAATAATATAAACCCAAACATTCCTAGAAAATTAATCTATGATGGTAAAAAAATAGAAACCTTCACGATGGGAGGAGGTCCTAGATGGACCCCATAGATCAGAGTGGACATATTTTAAGGGGAAAGTTGCTTTGAAACTAAACCTACCAAACATAACCTTCTTGGCCTTTCCCATCACACAATCATCAAAAAATGGAAGATTTATTAGTGTTATGTCATTCAACAACCCTTTCTTATTGAGTTACTCAAGGCCTTTGGAGTTGACATGTCATAATCTCCTATGAAAAAGCATAGTATTATTAGTATTAGTTGTATAGACACTACCCAAATACCTTTAATGGGTCTTTATATTCAAGAAATATATCCCATTGATTATATATCCCTTAAGAATGTTTCTAGAGCCCTTGGAGATTCTAAGACAACCTATTTTAGAAATGAAGGTAAAACGATTTTGATGCAGGACTCCTAAGGAAAGAAATTTTCTTTGAAGGTTGGAAACCCACCTAACATCAGCTAAGTTAATGATAGTATGGTCATCGAGTTCTAACAAATTAGATTATCTACCATCAAAATTATACATCTTTTTATTATGTAAAATAAAATCTACCTTTTTTCCCTTAACCAACTCTATAAAGGACTCTCTAAAGGGACACATATGGAAAGATAAACCTAAATCAAGGACCCACTATTTATTGAGTGCATGGTTAGAAACATTAAGATATGGGGTAGTTTCATAACCCAAGTCTACAATAAGGGACAAATCAATGATGTTTTAGACTCTATATCATGCTTGAGTTTCCTACATTCAGGTTTAATGTGTCTTGGCTTACCACAATGAAAATAGGTGACCTTTATATCCCTAGAATTAGACCTAGTTTTAGGTCCTTATTTTATTAAATTGTTTCTTCTTTTTTTTATTTGGAGATTTACCATTAGAGAATAATCTCTCGGCCTTACCTCTAATTCGTGGTTTAGAATGTAGTTCCGTAGAAATAAGGGTTGATTTAAACTCTTTTATGGTTAAAAAGTATCAACCATACACTGTGGTATCTACTAGGGTGTTCCGAGGATAATTTCTTGATCCTCATCATCAATAAAAATATTAATGTTGGATAAATATTACATGACTTTATTAAATTCATCTAGATGGGATTTAAATGAAGTACTAGGTTTCATTTTAAATGTAAAAATGTGGTCTTTTTTGTAAAGACTAACTACTAAAGAAGAAATAATGTATATTTTTTCAAGTTTAATCCAAATTCCAGTAGCAGTAGACTCATAATCCAATTACATAAGAACTTCATCACCAAAATAATGTAAAAGGGAGATATGTGCCTTAACTTACACATCAGGGGAAACATCCACATATTCTGTAATAGGTTTTCTAGTTTCATTCATAGTTATAAAAGACTTCTTAGAACCAAAAATCGAATCAGTGAGACCCTGCTATACAAGCAAGCCTCTCATCATCATTAACCTCAAATTAAATTCATTTTCACCATTGAATTTATTGATTTCATATATCATTGTGTACATAATTACCCACAGAGTAGATGTTGAGTTCTTGTGGTCAATGCTATGCATAAACCCCAATAATCGACTAATACCTTGGGTAAACTATGATTTATTTAATAGATATGAAATACATATAAATAAAGGGGATATAACATATTTAAGTATTTACAGTCAATAAATAAGTTGTGATTTAAGAGCGAGTTTAAAATTAGGAAATAAAAATAGAAACCAGAACTGTAAATAAATAAAACAGGAAATAGTAAAAGAATTCTATAGAAATGGAAAAGTAGGTAATCTTTTATACCACTTTGTGAGGTTGAGTGGTAACCCAAACAAAGGAAGTATACAAAACAACTAGAAGGATCAGACTGGATTCTTAGCAGTATAAAGTAGAATATTACAGATCAAACCAAAAAATAAGTAAGAAACACAAGATTGAAAGAAAATTAATGAACACTATGATTTAATGTGCTTCATTTCTATGGGGACCTATGTGAACAACAAGAACACCACCCAGTATGCATCCATTTTGTTAATTCTTAAAAGGAAATCAGAGATGCTAGAAAGAGAATAGAACCAACAATAACAAATAAACAGAAATATAAAATCAAATATTTTCAATATTTAAAACAAACAAAAACTATATCTAATTCTTATAGTGTCGGGCACTTCATGGTATAACTATCTAGATCACTTCAAGCTAGTACTTTTTTTTTGTGATCTACTGGATCAGGTGGTTCCATCATGAACTCCTCCTTCTATGTTTATGGAGTTGATGTTAAAGTGTTATCACTTCTTATAAAGAGGAAGGACATCACATCCACTACAAATCATCCTCGAGGTAAAGTTAAGGGAGGAAAACAATCCAGGACAGAGCCCTGAAAAGACATCAAAAGGAATGGAGTGCTAGGTTTTTTCCTGAGAACCAAGAGAAAAACCAGAGGGAGAGTCGAAAAAATAACACGAAGTGAAACTGCGTAGGTGAGATAAAACCCCCTATCACTGGATGATACCTCAAACAGAATAACCAATCAAGAGAATCCACGAATCTTGGCATAACATAACACCGATCACATAACATAATTGAAGCACACACATGGTAAATATAGATTCAATGAGAATTATAATATAATCAACAACTAGGACCAGGTGGTATGAAAATCACCAAAGTACACAAATGCATGTAGGAAACAGTTTGGCCGAAGGCCGAGAACCAAGAAAGAGATACCAATGAAAAACAACATCCCATCATAGGATTAAAGGCCTAGCAACATAAATATTTGAGCATATATAATAAAAATAATAATTTTTCATGCATTGTCCAACAATTTATGAAGCAAAAAATTAAATAAATGCATTTTTTTTATTAAAACAATAATTTAATTCTATATTTCATAGAAATATGTGGTGAAAATTTCGACTTTAAATTTTCATCATAAATGCCCAATGTTAATTTGCATTGGAAATTTTCAATGCAAATTCACCTTAGAATTTTCAAGTGAAAGTGTTCATGTATATTTGGATGAATATATGCATACATACAAACATGTATCTATTAAAATATAATTATATAATGTAATTTTTACAAATAGAATTTACACTAAAATTCTCAGTGCATACATACATAAATATATGTAAAATTACATTGGAAATTGGATATCGAAATTAATATCGAGAAGTTGTAATGAAAATTAACACTAAAAACTTTCATGTAATTTTTTTTAAATTCAAATTGATTTAATACACATCCTAAAAATCGTAAAATTTCACTTAAAATCACACATCCAGAATCTTGAATCATCATGCACTCCACTAATATAAATATGCTCCAATACCAGTTCAGAGGCCCAACGATTTTTAATTGTATGGACGTCCCATTTCATGTCCATAAATCTCATATGTGATAAATAATACCACTAATAGAATACCACTTCAATTGTACTAGATATAGTATATGCACAACTACATTGTTTTAGTATTGCTATCGTACCATAAAAATCTGTCACTGCTTGGGCATGATATTGGATTAGATAGAGACTTTACCAATCAGGAAAACCCTCAACTATGTGTACACACAAATATATAGATACATGTATAAAAATTGTATTTGTTATTGAGTATATAACTAATTGATATATAAGTATTTATAATAATTATAATTATTCATGATATATTTATTTCAATGTATACATATAAAACATGTCTATATTTATAATAACTATTATTAATTATTATATATTTATAAATATTTATAAAAATATTATTTATTATTATACATTTAGTTTTATTTACAATTATTATATTTTTATTTTATATTCTTATTTATCTTTATGTTTAATTCTTTGCATATATTTTTAATGATTTATGTTTATTATACATTTAAATTTTATTATTTTTATTATATATATACTAATTATTAATTATAATTATTATATATTATTTTTTTGTATAAATTTTCTGGGTTAATATTGATTTATTTTCTAATTCCTTTATAGAAGGGATGCTTCACTATTTTTTCAAGGGGACAATCATTCACTTGTCATTGGAACCCCCACATGATAGGTTTTTTTTCTGACTAAGTTGGGGCTGTTATCCTTCCAAAACAATCACAATGAAAAAGGATGACTATGGACGTAAGCCACATATCCCAATCCTAATATAGATAACATGTCCTCCTGCTCTGCACATCCCAATAAATGGTATTCTCCTTGAAACCTTCTCAACACTCATATTCCTCACCCCAATAATGGGAATTCATGTTCCTAAATTTTCTTCCCTCCTTAACTTTCTACACTTCTTGTTTATGTTGTCCAAAATACATAAATACATCACCAATAAGTCCGCTCCTGGGTTACCTCCAAGACCACCCAAGCTACCCCTCCTCCGAAACCTCCATCAACTTCTAGGTACATTGCCTCATCCTTCTCTAAGAGATTTAGTGAGAAATATGTGTTGTGAGGAAGCCTCACGCTCTCTAGTATCACACATAAAAAAGTGAGAAATCAAAAAACAATTATTAGAACATATAAATTTAACATGGTTTGGTCGGATGACCTACATCCATAAGAAAGGCATCCAGAAAATCTTATTGTTCAAATGAGAATACAAATATTAAAAAATCCTCATATTTCACATCTCACAGATGGGAACATCCTCACCATATTTCCCACATGTCCCATCCCATATTTATAGTCTTAGATGCATAGGATAAAACAAAAGGTTTATGTAAGTTTTCTTCAAGTAGTCACCAACTGTTGCATCGATTCTTGTTCAGGGGAACTGCCATTTATAGGTCATAAAGGGGTGGTACCAAACATCTGCAATGGGCCTCCTCTGGTGGTTCTTCATCCCTATCGGTCACCCAACTCTTTTTGTGAGTCTTCTTGGGTGGTGATATTTTTAAGTCAGCATTCAACAATATGAACCATTGATGCATCTATAGCTGGGTGTGGTTTCTACTATAGTTATTTCTTCCTCCGAAGCTTCCATGGAAATGCTTAAATTCCATGATTCCAACTTTTTATACTAACCTTGAATTTATGATGTTGATCTTCCCACTTATGGGTATGTAGACATCATTTTTTCACCGTATGGTCATTATTGGAGGTAGATTCATAAAATTCTATCAATTTCAACTAATAATCATGAAACATTTTCAGTTGTTCTGATAAACCATAGAGTATGAGGTATCTTATTTAATCAGTATGATTTCAATGACATCTAAAACATTGTATTTATTTAATTTTAGTAGATATGTTTATTCTTTGAATTATGGAGTTACAACAAGAATAACTTTCTGTAAAAAAATCATGGATGAAGAATCTTATATATCGGTTATGAGGGAGATTTTCTAATACCTAATTGGTTTCAATGTGGCTGATTTATAACCTTTAATGAAATGGTTCTACCATATTAATGGTGTGATGTCAAAGATGGGAAGGTGGCACCATATGAGAGATGTGATCTTAAAAAACATTGTTTTTGAACAAAAAAACATATGACTTAAAAGGGAAATGATGGGGTAAAATATCTTTTTGATGCCCTTCTTGAAGTTCAACAAAAAGAAAAGGAGTTGAAATTAAGCGATAATGACATCAAAGAAACAATCAATGTATGTTTTACTCTGTACTTGTGTTCTCATTCTAGCTATCATTTCCTCATATTCCCTGAATCATTATGTTAGAGGAAATCTTTATTACTGGGAGCGATACATTATCAACACCAATATAATGGGAAATGTAAAAATTTGTAACAAATATTATCATGATGTAAATATATTGAAAAGGGCGATAGGGGTTTTTGAAGGGAAGATAAATGCAGAAAAGGGAGGGATTCATGAACTAAAATACTTGAAAACTTTAATCAAAGAGACCTTGAGTATACACCCACCAACTTTACTACTAGTTCAAAGAGAATTCATAGATAGATGTGTGATCAATGGGTATGATATTCCATCAAAGACAAGGCTAATTTTGAATGATTGGGCCATCGGGAATGACCCCAAGTGTAAGAAAAAAATACTAAGAGGTTTGAGCAAGATAAATTTTTTGATAGTCACATATATTAGAAGGGAACCCATTTTGAGATGATATTATTTGGGCTGGGGAGGAGGATTTTTCCTAGGATTGGGTTTTCCATGGACAGTATGGAGTTTCCGTTGGAACAACTGCTTTTTCATTTTGACTAGCAGCTCCCTAACAGAAAGTACTAGATGAACTAAATATGACTGTGAGTTTTGGCCTAACAATTAAAAGAATATAGTAAATATATTTAGTTCCCATACATCATCAACTTGAAAAAAATATATGAATGATGTTTATGGAGGTGTATGTTGTAAGTCTCCACCGTGTATGTTGTGTTCAATGTAATGTTAGGTTTTGAATGACCTGAATTTGTTTTCTTATTATTTCTTGAGTAAAGTCACCATGTTTTATTTATATGATGTTATTGAAGCTCTTAAATCAATTATAGAGTAATCAAATTATAACTAGTTTGATAAAAAAGGTTAAATAAGCCAGTTCAAGTTGGTAAAATTATTTTATTATAATCACGATTCACTATTATTGTGTTCATTTTACAGTGCCATGCTTGATTATATTTCAATTAAAATTTAATTTTAGTTTTATGATGTTTACTGTATGTTCATGGGTTGCATGGTTATGCTTATGTTTATTTTATAATTCATATTGATTTATCTCATTTACCTTGCGGTATATTTTATATTCAGTTTTCCTTGTTAGAATCATAAAAGTAGACCGTTTATCCTTTTGATCAAACGACCATGATTCCCCTCAATAGTTTTTCTTCTCTGTGGTTTTGTTCTGTGTTTTTACCTCTCCTCCAATACAGTGCTCCCACATGTCATTTTCATATTCCACCCACAGTTATCTGATCTTCCTTATCCATTTAGGCTGTACAAGAATCCTTTATTTGATGGGTTCTGCACATGCTGCCTAATGCTCTCTAATGCGCAATCACTGCACCGATCATATTCCTCCATGGGGTAGGCCGATTCAGATCATTCTATTCATTTGGAAAAGTTATCAAAGAGATATCTGGGGAAAATTAAACCATTTGGTTTTATAGAGATTTTGAAGAAAATATAAAGTCGAGGTTCTTAATCCTTCATGTGGTTTCTCGATGATCAGTGTTCTAGTCTTCTATAATTGGAAAAAATTTGGTGGATATTCAGTGATGATTCCTATGGGGAATCTATCCTAGATGATCCATACATGCAGCATGGACATTGTTGGGTCCACATATTCTTTGTAACCAGAATTTGGTAAATAAATATGGCTCTTTAAGTGATTAATTTGTTTATATTTCAACACAGTATTGTATCATTTCATGTTGGGTGTGTGTTTGAGTTCAGCAGTGGATGGTGCTAACTCCACATGATGAAGTTCATCACTGCCACCAGGTTTAGTAGGGCTGACCTCCTCAAGCAGATTCTTTGTTTCTTTTATTTTTTTTGCATAGATCTTATAATAGTTTTTCTCGTTTCTATTTTTCTAATAAGAATGTCTCTCTAGGTGGTATTCTCTCCATGAATGTAGGATCCCAAGGATCTGAATCAAGTTACATCTATGTGTTCTTTATTGCTTTATTTTCTATTATAATCATGATCATTCAACCTAATATGTAAACTAATTTTTCTTAAGTAAAACTATTTATCAAAATCACTTTGAAACCACATAAACACCTCAGTGGATATTGGATGTTGAGTAGGGAAAATACCATCAACTCTTACCCTAAAAATTGGTATCAGATCCTTTATGAAGTGTTAGTAATGGGATCCACGAAGTTTGAAATAGATATATTCGATGGTAAAAATTATTTTAATATGTGGATAATTAAGATGAATGCTATGATAAACCATAATGAACTAATTGATACTCTCGATGGTCCTAAGAAAATGGTGACCACTCTTTCCCTCGATGGATATACCGTTGTTGGTCTTATTGATATTTTTTGTGATGTTCTTATAAAAGTTTATAGACTCATTCTTTTTTATTTAGGGGATAAGGTTCATAGGGAAATAGCCTTTGAGACATCTTCAAATGGTATCTGTTCCAATTTATAATCCCTAAACATGACTAAGTCTTTAGTTGGATGGTTTTGTAAAAAACAAAACATTATACCTTTAAAATGTTCCCTAGAACTATATTCAGTTCACATCTGGAGGATTTAATAGAATTATGTTAAAGAAGTCCAACATAGATGTTGAAATAGGGTATGCGGACCAAGAAATAGTTCTTTTAACTTCATTGGATGAATCATATACTTCTGTAAAAGATTCAATGATGTATGGTAGAGACTCTTTAGCTCTTGAAGAAGTTAATTTTACTTTATTTTCCAAAGAAATCCAAAATAAAGGCACTGTTAATGTAATGTCCGGAATTTTTTGTATTTTTTTTAAATAATATAGAATTATTTCGAGACCAGGCGCTGAGAAAACGTGTGATTTCGAGGCCCGGAGTGCTTGGAATGATCTGTCGAAAAACTCTTAATCTTTTAATAGCGTGTGTGAGCAGTTTTCCTGAAAAAGTGGAATAACTATTAAACTATTACCTGAATAAGAAATTCAGGGGCACCATTGTGTTTAGGATGGCAGGTTTACCCTAGTCATGATTTAAGTTTAGTCGGTGAAGCCATCTAGTGAGAAAACCCGAAAATGGCATAACTGTAAATAAAATAATTAAATAAAATTATTTTAGTCTTCAAATTATTATAACTCACGAACAATGACTTATATTAAAAATATGAGACCATCATTGAACTCGTGAGGGTATGCTTTTCTTAGGCAGATCCTAACATTAGCTAGTGTAGGCCAACATTGGAAGTTAGTTTTTGGCCTTAAATAAAATAATTAACAATTATTTTATTGTCAAATAATTATAACTCCGAAACGGTAACTTAGATTTGAAATATGAGAGTACAGTTGAGCTCGTGATGGTGTGTTCTCCTTAGGAGGAGCCTAACCTCGATCAGTGTGGGTTGAGGGTGAAAGTTATTTTTTGAATTTTTTTTAAGGTTCATTTAAATGGACATGTGAGTGGGATTTTATAACTTTTAAATCGATGCTCAAATCGAAAATCTGAAGGCATCATTGAAGTTAGAATGCCAGAATTCACTTAGAAATAACATAACTTTGGCCGGAAATTTCTGAGTAGAAAAGTTATTTTTCGGACTTTTCAAGAAAAATAATAAAATAATTTAAAAGAATTATTTTATTTCTATTCTCACATTTGGGTGGCAGATAATGACGTTGTGAGTTAGCGCCCGAGTGGCAACGTGGAGTATTAATGAATCTCATTAATGTCCTATATCACAAAGCGTAACGATGCATTAAAGTAAGTGTAACAGTGGTGTTGTTTCATAAATTAAATAGTGTAACGACGCAACATCGCAGTGTAGTAGAAACGCTACAACATGATTCTTTTCATTAAACCAACACGTGGGAGAATGGGGAATAAAAATGTAGAGATTCTCTGATGAACTGCCGATATTTTTCCTCTTTAATGAAGAATTATGATCACCGGTGAGACTTCATCATCTTCAACATGCCTTGAAGAATGGAGTTATAAGTGACGTTGACATTTTGAAACCTCAAGGATGAACACTTTGGCATCAAATGTCAATGAGGTAGGGGTTTATGCGTTTTAAGTATTTGAAAATTTCTTCCTTATTTTTGAAAATTAACGATGATTTCAAACCAACCGACTAATGGGTTGATCCACGAATCGCTCTTTCTTGTAGGTGGATATTTGTGCGGGGTTTTTAATTGGGGTTTCACTTTTTCTGTGTGGTTACTAATTTCCCCAATTCTGAAACTCTGACACAGAGGGCGCAGGCCGACACGAATAAGGCTCGAACCCTCCTCTATAGTTTTTTATTATGAGTTCTTTGTGGATGATTTCTTGAGATGGAAAAAAGGAGAGTTTGAGGTCATCACATCAAATGTGATGGCCTAATGATTCCATATACACAAGTTGTTTGGGAAACGGACCACCAGAGCAACTCTGGTGGCCTGTCGAAGGTACCGCCGGCGCGCCGGCGGTAGCCGCGGGTGGAGGGCGGTAGTGTGCCTATAGACATGATGCGGTGGCGAGGAGATGAAACACTCATCGGCATTGTGTGCCGAGGGTGGCCCGTGGCCGGGCCACCCAGATGCACTGAGCTGCGATCTATCGACCACGACTTGAGGAAGGCCCCGCACCGCACGAAGCCAGAGGAGGACAGATGTGATAGGATGCCACATCCCAGGAGCACCCCTCCTAACCCACCGCACAGGCGGTCTTTGACTAGAGGGTCGTACCCTAGCCAGCGGCAGGGCCGAACCTACGTCAGTGGGCCGGGCATAATGAGACCAGGACGCCGGGTGACCCAGCGGTCTGTACCCTCAGCCAAACCGAGTCGGGTCCAGCGAGTCCCATTGGGCATGGCCCACTGGCCAGGCCAGACAAGACTGAACCTGACCCGAACTGGTCAGGTCGATTCCATCTAATTGAACCAGGGGTATCTGGAACCCCCAGACCGGGTTGTTCAGGTCGGTCGGACCAGGCCCAAACACAACCAGCCCCCTGTTTACTAATACACCAGTATCTTGAAAACTGCACATCCGATGGACGTGCCGTTAGTGGCGTTGGGACCCTTGCGACGGGGAGGTCCTTCTGATGTACTTCTATTGAGTTTTGGTAGAAGTTGGAGTAAGTCCAGGTTGGATCAGACTAGAATCCAACCGTGCCCTTTTTACTAAAAAGCCCATAACTTACAAACTGAGCGTCTGATCGACTTTCCATCTATTGCATTGGGACCCTTACAATGAGACGATACTTTGAGGTTACTCTATGTGGGACTTCAGGGTGGTTTATGTATGGCCAATGGATTGAATAGCGGATCCTTCAAGAATCAAGCATGTTAAGTGCGGGAATCTAGTGGTTGGGTGTGACATGAAGAAAGAATAATGATCCTATGTGGATCAGCACATAGCGATCCTTTGTAGGTCAAAACCTATCGATACCTTGTGTTTCAGCTTCCCTAGATCCTCTTTGGGTCTACACCTAGGGGTCCTATATAGTTCATCACCTAGCACTTCTCTATTGATCATCACCTAGCGAACCTTTGTGGGTCAGCACTTAGCGATCCTCTGTGGGTCAGCACCTAGCGATCCTCTATGGGTCACCACCTAGAGATTCCCAGTGGGACAAAATCTTGTGATCCTCTATGGGTCAGTATCTAGTGACACTGTGCAGATTAGTATCAGATCCTCTTGATAGAATAAGATGATCTAGATTTACGACGAATCATCTTTACTTATGTATTTATGCTATACCTAGTTTGAGCTACGTCTTTCACTTTGTGCTATGTGGTTGAGGTCTTTCTTGATAGTATTACCTCTATGGTATTTTTTCTTTGTGGTTTCTTCATTATTGGATTTATGAGAGACCTTTGGGGGTATCAGGGTCCCTACTGTGTATTGTTATACTTACCCTTGCATGGGATTCGCTCGCACGTGTTATGTCTCGTGAAGAAGATCGATGTTTCGACAGAGGTGCTCAGGGAGACGGGATTGATGGATGCTACGACAATGGACTTGGTGGCCTAGGACCATGTGGCACCCATTAGGGATAGGTAGGTAATACCTACTACTTTAACTTCTAGTAGCTTCACTACTCTCACAATCAGGTGGGGTTTTCTGTAGATGTCCATCAGAGTTCCATTTTTGTACTTTATTGTTTTTAGTTTCATGTTGGGTTTGTATTTTGGACCACTTATTTTATATTTTACTTGACTAAACTTTGTTTTAGTGTCATAATTGTTTCCCCCTTTTGTGTGTTGGGATGTGGTTGGGCATGTGAGTGTACAAGATTAAAGGCAATGCCTTCCCTTTGTGGGATATACCTTTTCGGTACTAGTCACCAGCCCCTGGCCTATGGAAGGTGGGTTTCGGGTAGTCATGATATGGGACTTGTGGGATGGGTCATGAAAAAGTGGTATTAAAGGGAGGTCGGTCATACTGTATAGACCAGGAGTTTGTTGTTTTATTTTGGGGAAACAATGTTAAGTGTTGTGAGTTTGACTTTCCGATTCGGGGAGTCCAGTGTTGGTGTGGCGGCCGACGTATTCATACACTAGGACCTTGAATTATTCATTTCAGATCAATACACGAAAAAATTGGTTGAATAAGTGTCTCCTTATGTTCTTTTTAATAATATTCAGCTCACCAGGTATAACTTATTGACCGTGTTTCATCTTGATTCTCTTTCAAGATGCCTCTATGCAGATGGCCAGCCAGGATACCGGTGCGCTACCATGAGGATGGTCCATAGAGTGATGAGGATTCGGTACAGGGACCGTTGCTCGATATGGTACCTTTGGGAGGTGTCCTAGAAATAACACTACCCATTGGTTAGCAGTTACTATCGGCACTACCAGTAGAGGACATATGTAGGCTCAATGCCTTATATGAGTTTCCGTGATAGATACCCCTCAAGTTCTGAGTAGATCCCAACTCATAGGTGGTTACAGACTAGATTGAGGAGGTGACCAAGTTTCCATCTAGCCAGGGCACCATTAAATCAAATGGAAGTCCTAACAGTGATCCTTCTATGTGGCTCAGCAGGGCGATGAAAGGGTTTAGATTGCCATGATCTTATGATGAGTTGATTTTTCCTTGGAAAGAGATTGAGAACCTTTCTTAGAGGAGTCACCTTCCAAAAAAAATTTAAGGGGTATGTGTTCCCAAGATCTTCTATAGATTTGGAAAATTGACATATCAGTAGCTGAGTATTCATCGAGGTGTACTGAATATTCTAGGTACTCGATGAATACGATACGACCAGTGCTTTCGGGATCAGACCTTCAAGAAAGATTGTTTAGGGACATCCAAGACAACACTTTTCCTCTATTAATTCCTATTTATATTAGGGTTCTAGAGAGAACCTTTGTGGTTGAAAGTTATATGGATTAGTAGATACAACCAGTAAATGTCAGCAGAGGGAAATCAGAAAACTGACGTCAGTATCCGAGACTTGGACGTGTAAAATGTTTCAGGAAGAGGAAGTGATAGGGACAAATGAATCTGTAGGGAATCAAACATGGAAGAGAAACCAGGAGATCAGCAAGAGGTGGTATACATTTCGACATGTTACAAGCACCACCCCAATGTGGTCCCCACTAGGCTTAGGGAGCTAGAGGATAAAGGAAGGGAGTAACTTCATGTTGTCAAGGAGTATAACCCAAGGGATCCAAGAATGATTCTAGGTACAGTCTATTTCTACTACTAGCTTCTGTATTAATAGTCATAGGTTATAATCATTCCTTCTTATCACTAATTTTGTTCAATACCTAGAGTTTTTGGTTAAACCGTTAACTTGATCCTTACGTCTGGAGATAAATACGGGAGGAGACATGATAATCACACTTATGACGACTGTGTGATCTAACCCTTGAGGTCAGAGTTTCAGTTGTATCCTTTTGGTGGAAGCATTTATGCCTTACGACGTTAGTTTGGGTATGGACTGGTCATCTACAATTCATGATCAGATTGACTGTTTTAGGCTAAAAGGATGTTTCATATCCACAACATTGGAATGGGGTTTTCCTTGGTCAATGAAAAAGGAAAACTAGGAAACATAGAATAAACTCATGCATATGAGGGTTCAACTGATCACTCTTGAGTCGGCCAGCCTTACCCTCGTGGCAGTAGATGTTTTGAGTTTTCAGTTCCCAGCAGTAGAGGTGGAGTGCGGGAATTCCCTTTCAAAATATGTTTCTAGGATTACCTCCCCACAGGGGAGGTACTTTTGTATCATTCTACACCCCAAGATGGCACCGATATCAGCATCAATATATCAGAGGGCTTTCGTAGAGCTTCACGAGTAGGTGTCATATGTGGGGGAATTTTTGAGGAATTGATTAGTAAGGTCTAGTGTTCAAGGTTATGTGTGGATTACAGGAACTTTAAACAAGTGGTTTTGGAGAACGAGTACCCACTACCAAAGGGTCGATGGGTACATCAATCAGTTAAAATGGGTAGCCATCCGTGTGGATGGAAAGGTGCCCATAGGATTTTCAGTAGTCGATAAAATGGAAATGGTTGGAGTTCCTACATAACTATGACATTGAGATAGTCTATACTCATAGGAAAGGGAACATGGTGGTAGAAAAACTTAGCAGGAGGTTTGGTTTATAGCTACTGAGTGAGGCGATGGAGCAACTAGCCGCAATGCAGATATCCTTCATGGATAATGATGGAACTTCTTACCTTCAGTAAATGACTATCACTCCCCCACTCTTAGAGTGTGTTAGGGAGGCACAATTTGTGGATGTTGACTGCGAGGCCCGACATGGTAAGTTATCCTCAGGACAAGATCTTGATAGATTATTTATAAGTGGGGAGCATGTCATCCTTTTTATAGGACACACCGCAGTACCAGTGACATTACAAGAGGAGGTGTTGAGAGAGTTCCATATGTCCACTTGGGTGGTATATCCTAGTGTGAAGAAGATGTACCAGGACCTATGACATTAGTACTGGTGTCTAGGGATTAAGAGAGTTGTGGAAGAGTTTGTTTCACAATGCCTCATTTGTTAGCAAGTGAAGGCCGAACATCAGGTCCCAACAGGCTTGAAAAAACCACTTGAGGTAACAAAATAGAAGTATGATGGTATATACTTGGACTTCATGATGGGTTTACCTCGCATGTCTAGGGGGCACAATTCTATCCGGGTGATCATCAATTTTGGTTACACTTGGAAGGACCACCTACCACTATCGGAGTTTGCGTACAACAACAACTATCACTCCACCATTGGAATGGAACCGTTTAAGGCCTTTTATGGGTGGACATGCAGATCACATCTATGCTGGAAAAACCCAGGGGAGCCAGCACTCATGGGTCCAGAGTTGGTACGAGCTACCACTGAGAAGGTGAAGATCATCCAGAAGCAGATGAGGACTGCACAGAGCAGACAAAAGTCTTATGCCGACAGAAGATGGAGACCCTAAGAGTTTGAGGAGGGAGACCATATTTTCCTTCGGGTCTCACCCTGATGGGGATTGTGGAGATTGGGATGGGGTGGCATGATACATCCAAGGTTCATCAAATCCTTTTCAGATACTCAAAAGAGTTAGAGAGGTGGCGTACTACCCAGCTCTTCCCCCACAGATGCACTAGGTGCATGATGTTTTTCACGTGTCACAACTGGGGAGGTACGTTCATGATCCATCACAGGTCATCGACTGGGGAGATCTGGAAATTGAAGATGTGGTGACATTTGCTGAGTTCCCAGTGGAGAAAGAGGATCGAAAGGATTGGGTCCTTTTTGGAAAGTTGATTCCTCTGGTTCACTTCAGTGGCAGTACGAGAACCTCCAGGAGATCACATGGGAGCATGAGGATAAGATTCATACTTAGTAACCCCCATTTGTTTGATTAGACCTTGTTTTGGATTTCGAGGATGTAAAGCCTTAAGGCAGGGAGAATGTAATGTCCCAGAATTTCAATATATTTTTTAAATTATATAGAATTATTTCGAGACCAAGAACAAAGATGACGTGATATTCTGAGTCCCGGAGTGCCTGGAATGATCCGTCAAATAATGTTATGTTTTAAATAGCGCACGTGAGTAGTTTTCCTAAAAAAGTGGAATAAATATTAAGAAGTTGTCTGGATCAGAAATCTGAGGGAACCATTGTGTTCATTATGGCGGGTTTACCCTAGGATCGATGTAAGTTTAGTCGGCGCAACCATCAAGTGAGAAAACCCGAAATTGGCATAATCGTAAATAAAATAATTAAATAAAATTATTTTATTTTTCAAATTCTTATAAATCATGAATGGTGACTCAGATTAAAAATTTGATACCATGACTAAACTCATGAGGTTATTCTTTTATTAGGTGGTTCCTAACATTGGCTGGCACGAGCCAACAGTGGAATTTATTTTTTGGCCCAAAATAAAATAATTAAGTAACAATTATTTCGTTGTCAAATCTGTATTACTCCTAAACAGTAACTCAGATTGAAAATCTGAGAGTACCGTTGAGCTCATGAGGGACGTTTTCCACTTAGGTAGAGAATAACATCAACCAAGGTGGGTCGAGGGTGAAAGTTAATTTTTGAATTTTTAAGTATCATTTAAATGAACGTGTGAGTGAGTTTTTATAACTTTTAAACCAATGCTCTGATTGAAAATATGAAGGCACCGTTGAACTCAGAATGCCGAGATTCGTCTAGAAATGACTTAACTTCAGCTGGTAAGGGCCGAGTAGAAAAGTTCTTTTTGGTAATTTTCGAGAAAAATAATAACATTATTTAAAAAATTATTTTATTTCTTTTCTCACCATTGGGTGGTGGAAAGCGACGCTGCGGTGCATTGAATGAGAAGCAATGTGGCACATTAAAGATGCTAATTAATGGTTCACATCACCCAACATAGCGATGCATTAAAGTAAGTGTAACAGTTACACTGTTTTATAAATGAAACATGGTAATGACGCAACATCCCAGTGTAATAGAATCACTATGATGTGATTCTTTTTATTAAACCAACACGTGGGATAATGGAGAATAAGACTAATAGGGTTTCTCTGAAGAACCACTGATAGTTTTTCTCTCCAACAAAGAACAATGAATTCCGGTGAGACTTCATCATCTTCAACGTGCCTCAAAGAATGGAGCTAGAATCAAAATAGACTTCTTGAAACCTCAAGGATGAAGGCTTCAAACTTGAATGTCAATGAGGTAGGGGTTTATGCATTTTATGTATTTGATAAGTTCTTCCTTGTTCTTGAAAATTAATGACGAATGAGGACCAACTGACTAATGGGTTGATCCACAAATCGATCGTTCTTATGGGTGGATATTTTTGTGGGGTTTTGAATTGGGGTTTCAATTTTTCTGTGTGGTTAATACTTTCCCCCATGCTTAAAATCTAATGAGGAGGGCACAGGCCGACACGAACAAGGCCTAGACCCTCCTCCATAGTTTTTTATTGTCCGTTCTTCATGGATAATTTCTTGAGATGGTGGAAAAGTGAGTTTGAGGCTATCACAAAGAAGGTGACAGCCTAAAAATTCTATATACATAGGTGGTTTGAGAAATAGAGCACTCGAGCAACTCCGTTGGCTCGTCGAAGGTACTGCCAGTGAGCCGGCAGTGGCTGCAGGTAGAGGGTGGTGGAACGCCGCGGCGGTGAGGAGACACGACACTCACCGATGCCATGTGTAGGGAGTGGCCTGTGTTTAGGCCACCCGGACATGCTGAGTCGTGGTCCATCGACAGTGGATGGAGGAAGGCCCCACACCGCATGGAGCCATCAGAGGACGAACACAACTAGATGCCGCGTCCTAGGATCACCCCACCGAACGTATCGCACAATTGATCTTCTGATGGAAAGCCGCACCCTAGACAGCGTCCAGTAAAGACCTATGCTGGTGGGCCGGACCCACATCAAGATTATCTGACCCGTGATGGTAGACTGGGCCGGATGGGACCAGGTCACCAGGCGACCCGACAGGTGTGTATCCTCGTCCAAACCAAGACGGGTCCAGGGAGGCCCATTGGGCCTGGCCCACTGGCCAGGTCGGACCATAATGAACCAACCCAAACTGGGTTAGGTCAATTCTATCTAATTGAACCAGGGGTATCTAGAACCCCCAGACTGGGTTGGTTGGGTCGGACCGGGCCCAAACACAACCGACCCCCTATTTAATAAAACACTCGTATCATGAAAACCGGGTGTCTGATTGATGCACCGCCAGTGGTGTTGGTACCCATACAATGGGGGGGGGGGTCCTTCTGATATACTACTCTTGAGTTTTTCTATAAGTTGGATTATGGTCTATTTGGATCAGACTCGAATCCAACCGGGCACTTTTTACTAAAAATCTCATAACTTACAGACCATATGTTCGATCAACGAGTCGTCTGTTGCATTGGAGCCCTTAAGAAGAGACGATACTTTGGGGTTACTCTATATGGGAATTAGTGGATGTTGAGGTATGGATGATTTCTTGAGGAGTGGATCCTCTGAGAATCAAGTGTGCTAAGTGCGGGAATCTAATGGCTGGCTGTGATGTGAAGAAAGGATAGTGACCATGTGTGGGTCAGCACCTAGCGATCCTCTATGGGTCAGAACCTAGTGATCCTTAGTGGGTCAGAAAGTAGTTATAATCTATGGGTCAACACCTAGTTACCCTGTGTAGATCAGAATTAGTGCCTCTCGACCGAATAAGATGATCTAGCTTTACAACTAATCATATTTACTTATGTACTTAAGTTATACCTAGTGTGAGCTGCGTCTTTTGCTTTGTGCTATGTGGTTGAGGTCTTTCATGGTGGTATTACCTCTATGGTATTTTTCTTTGTGGTGTATTCCTTAATAGATTACTGTGAGAGATTCAGGGGTCTTGGGGTCCCTACTCATTATTGTTATACTCACCCCTACACGGTCTTCACCTGCACAATTTGTGTCTGGTGCAGATAATCGATGTTTCGACAGATGTTCTTAGCGGGATGAGACTGACAGATGCTACGATGATAGACTTGGTGGCCTAGGACCAGGTGGGTCCCAATAGGACCAAGTAGGTAGGACATACTACTTCGGATTCCAGTAGCTTCATTACTCTCATGATCAGGTGGGGTTTTCCATGGATGACCATCATAGTTTCCTTTTTGTACTTTACTATTTTCAGTTTCTTGTTTTATTTGTATTCTGGCCTAATTATTTTCTCTGGTACTTTCAATCAGATTTTTTAGTGGTATACCAGTTTCCCTCTTTTATTGTGTTGGGATGTGCTTGGGCATGTGGGTGTATAGGATTAATGGTAATGCCTTCCCTTTTTGGGATATGCCTTTCTCATGCTAGTCACCAGCCCCTGGCCTATGGAAGGCGGGCTTGGGGAAGTCACGACACTGACCCCAAGGGATGGGTCATGATAGTTAAGAATAAATCTAATGGTTTAAATATTAGAGGAATAGTTGGGAAGAGAGATAAGTGGTGATAGAGGATTCAGTCAAGTAAACATAGGTCTAAATCCATGAATAGAGATTCAAAGACTAAAATTTTCAAATGTTTTCATTGTAAACAACCCAAGAACATGAATGTAACTATACAAATAGATATAATGTATATAATGAAAATAATAGTGACCATTATTTGTTAATTGAAAAATTATTTTACAAGATCAATGTGTTAAATGTTAGTGATTGTCCTACCTCTGGGGAATGAATCCTAAATTCAGGATACTTATTCCATATGTGTCCGAATAGGGATTCTTTCACTGAATTGAGAGTAGTTGAATTGAGTAGTGTCTACTTAGGAAATAACATGAGTTGTATCATTATGGGTATAGGTTATATTTATTTATAACATCATGATGGGATGATTAAAACTCTTGAAGAGGTTAGGTGGGTACCCAAAGTTAAAAGAATCCTATTTTCCTAAGTGTTTTAGACCAGAAGGGTAACACCATCAATTCAGGTTCTGGTTGTGTTAGGGTTACCTATGGATCAATAATTATCATGCAATAAAACTTTAATAATGGGATGTATGTTTTAGAGGGTAGTACAGAAATAAAATAGTTAAATGTTTCATATGTTCAAACCCTAGATAATAATACTGTATTTCATTGAAGGCTTGAGAATGTTTGTTCCAAAGGTTTAGATGAACTTAGAAAACAAGGCCTGTTATCTGGTTTCGACCTTAATGATATTCCTTTCTATGAGGATTTTTTGTATGGCAAATATAAATGGTTTAGTTTCATTAAGTCAACCTATAAAGATAGAAACCATTTAGAGTGTTTACAATCTATCCTTTGGGGATCCTCTAGGATTTCCTCTCATAGTGGAGGCTATTAATTTATAAAATTTATAGATGAATTCTCCTTGAATGTTTAGATATACATACTAAAACACAAATTTCATAAATTTCAAACCTTTATGAACTGAAAGGCTAGTGTGGAAACTGAACCTGGTAAAAAATTAAAATATCTTTGAACTGATAATTATTAGGGGTATCTATCCAATGATTTTTTTTTATTTCTATAGATTTTAGGGTGTTTATTTGTATAAGACTATTGTGGAAACCCCAAAATAGAATGGGTTGGCTGAGATAATGAACAAGACTATCCTAGAAAGGGTTACGTTTATTCTTTCATATTCCTCCATTCCCATGCCCCTTTGGTATGAGGCTATTACTAAACCTATGTACCTAATTAATATATTCTCATCATAAAATAATGCTTTCAAAACACCAGAATAACTCTGGATAGGAAAACCTCTTATCCGTGATCACCTTAGGGTTTTTGGATCCACAGCTTATGCACACTCTAAGAATGATAAGCTGGAACCTAGGGCAGTAAAGTGTGACTTTTTTGGATATCCAACGGGTGTTAAGGGGTATAAATTGTGGGTATAAAAACCAGGTTATCAAAGATATATTATCAGTCGTGATGTCGTGTCTAGAGAGTCATGTCTTCCCAAAGATAATTTCTATTGAGTCTGATGAGACAAGTATACCCAATAATTTGGGTTTTGAAGTGGGTGGTGACCCTCAGGATACTTCCAAAATTGAACATAAACCCTTTTATCACACCTCAAAACCTAATAGTGAATCAAAAACCGATTTTGATTCTGAAACTGAAGCATAAATCAGTGACCTTAAAGGATAACAATTGCCCCGATTCCAAGAGAGAAGGATTATCAAACCCCCTTCTCATTTCAACCATGTTGACATGACTGTGTATGCTTTTAGTGTTACTCAATATGTGTGTAATTATGAACTTCAAACCTTTATGAATGTTTTAAAATCAAAATAATTCTGACAGTGGATGGTTAATATGAATGAAGAGATGAGTTCCCTTCTGAATATAAAATCTAGGATTTTGTAACTAAACCTATAAATGAAAAGGTTACAGGTTGTATATGGATCTTCAAGAAGAAATAGGATAACACTGGTAAATTAAAAAACATGTTTAAATCCCAATTAGTCACTAAGTGGTACCTCCAGTGTGTGGGAGTGGACTATAGTGATTTTCCCCAATTGTTAAATGTTCATATATTTTTATTTTACTTGATTTTTCTTCTAAAAATGATTTCAATATTGAATAGTTAGATGTTAAAAACTACATATTTAATGGAAAATTGGATGAAACCATTTATATGCGACCTACTGAAGGGTTTTCAAATAATTTTACATTTAATCATGTCTTCCTATTGCAAAAATCATTATATGGTTTTCGGGATTCCTCTAAGAAATGGTACAAATGTTTTTATTCTTTTATAATTAAAAATGGTTTCAATAGAAGAAAATTTTATGCATGTGTTTATTACAAACATATTAATAATGACATGATTTACCTACTTTTTTATGTTGATGGAATGCTGCTTATTTGTAAGAATATGAAATTAGTTTTCTATATAGAAACCCAATTGAATTCCTCCTCCACAATGAAGGATTTATGAAATGATAAAGAAATCATTATAATGGATATCATTAATAATAGAAAAGAATGAGTTTTATTTTTATCTCAGAATTCTTATGTAAAAATGATTTTAAAAAGATATTTTTTTGAGAATATTAAACTAGTAGGTATAACTTTTGGTCCACACATTAAATTTCCCTTAATCCAATCCCCTGTTAGTGAATCTAAGATTGATTTAATGAGAAAGATCCCTTATAATAATGTTTTTGGGGGTCTTATGTATACACAAGTTTGTTGTAGACTGGATATTTATTATGTTGTGTGTACTCTAAGAAGTTTTATGGAAAAACCTAGGAAACCACACATGGATGATCTAAAATGGCTTCTCAGGTATGTATCAATGTTCTCTCGTTTGTGCATTTTTTTCATAAAAAATGCTAGTTATGATGATGACATTATAGGATTTGTAGAATCGGACTATGCCTCTAACATAGACAACTATAAATCAATTATTTTTATTGTTTTTCCATTATTTTTGTGGTATAATTTTGTAGAAATGTAACATGAAATCAATAGTCTCTTTTTCCATCATAGAGGTAAAGTATGTAGCCTTATCCGAATGCATTAAAGAATCTATTTGGATGAAAGGTATTATTCATGAGTTGTATTCATCTTCTTCAACAATTATTGTAAAATGTGATTGTCATTCTAGTTTAAATTTGTCCAAAAACAATGTTTAACATGGTATATTGAAGCATATTGAAATTAAACTTCACTTTGTTAGGGATATTATTGAATTTGGTGCTATGTGTGTCACCAAGATTCACACTGGGGAGAACCCAGCTAATAGTTTGACTAAGGCTATCACCATTTGTAAATTTAACCATTGTTTAAATATTCAGAACCTTTTCGTAGTTCAATATTAGTAATTGTGAGAAGATCATCTTAAACATGAACCATTTGTACTGCAATATGGAGATTTGTTAATTTTAAAATTCCATGTTTGATTATATTTCATTTCAAATGTCATTTTAATTTTATGATGTTTGATATAGATGCATGGGTTTCATGGTTCTTCTTATGTGGCCTTTTTAATTCATATTGATTTATCTCATTTAATTTTTGGAATATTGTGTATTATGTTTTCCATATTAGTGGCATAAAATTGTACTGTTGATCCTTTTGATCAAAAGGATGTGATGGATGTTTCTTCACCACAATATTGATTTGTTTTTTCTCTATCCTACAATATGGTTATCATGCATGTCATCTCCAACTACCAACTAGGATTATTTGCACTACCTTGTTCATCTAGGTCATCCACACATCCTTATTCTGATGGGGTTTTCACATGCCGCCTAACACTCTCTTATGCACAATTACTTTAGTGTTCATATTCCTCCATGGGGTATGTTGGTTTGGATCATTCTATTTATTTGGATAATATTTTTGAGGGATCTATGGATGAAATAAAACCATATGGGTTTCTAGATATCTTGAAGAATAGAGGATATCAAGGTTCCCACTCTTGCTCATGGTTTCCTGGTGCTTGAATTTCTAGTCTTTCTGAAACTGGACATCTCATCTGGTGGAGATTCAGTGAATATTCTGGCAGTGAAATTTACATGGAAGATACTTAAACACATCATGGATGATGTTGGATTCACATATGTTTCGTAACTAGATTTTGGTAAAGAAATATGGACTTGTAAGAAATTCATTTGTTTTTTGTTTCAAACCACTGTTGTATCCTTCCAGGTCGAGTGTGTGTGTGATTCCGTCGAAGAGTGGATGATGATAAATCTACATTACAAAGTTCATGAACACACCTAGTTTAGTAGGGTAAACCTCTTTAGATATCTTCTTTGGTCCTTTTTCTTTCTTGAATAGAGTCTGTAATTGTTTTTCTCATTTCTGTTTTGATAATAATAACGTCTCTCCTGGTGGTGTTCTCATCATGCACATTGGATCCCAAGGAACTGAAACACGTTATATATGTGTGTTATTTCTTACCTTATTTTATTTTCTAATCATGAATATTCAACCTAATCTATAAACTCGTTTTTAACAAGTAAAATGATTTATCTAAATTACTTCATAACCACATAAACTCCTCAGTGGATCTTGTCTGTTGAGTAGGGACAACTGCATCAACACTACCCCCAACATATTGGATATTTAGAGATCATTGATATATAATTTATATGATTATGTAAAATTTAATAAATATTAAAATTATTAAAACCATTGAGAAAATGAGAGAATGTGGCTCCCATATTGGAGTAGTGTTCCTCCAAGGTTTCCATCGCTGCTAAAAATCTCACTAAATTCAGCACTAGCTAGAAGAACTGATATAGGGGGTGTCTTTTTTCAATGCTAGAAAAAGGTGATGATAAAAGAAAATTTGATCATTTTTGAACCCCCTTTGGTAATAACTTTTTTCAAGTGCTGGTAAATACACTTGTTATCAGTGATTTTTCTAGAACTGATAAAGTCCCCCTTTATTAGAGCTTTTATTTTAGCACTAATAAAACCACACTTTATCTGTTTTTTATAGAACTATTAAAGGGAATTTTTTTAAAAAAAATTATTTATCATTAAAAATCATATATTAATATATAAATATAATTA
This sequence comes from Viscum album, assembly GCA_963277665.1. Taxonomy (NCBI): domain Eukaryota; kingdom Viridiplantae; phylum Streptophyta; class Magnoliopsida; order Santalales; family Viscaceae; genus Viscum; species Viscum album. Next base: position 1,672,531,374 of record OY728119.1, on the reverse strand, counting down.
TATTGATATAAATATAATATATTTTTTAAATAGGATTTATATAATACTAAATATTTATTTACACTTAATATATAAGATATTTAGTAAAAAATGGATTATAAAATAATTTAAAAATAATATTAATTAATAATTTTATAATTATTGACGAGTAATAGTCATTTAATAATAATTAGATGACAAAAAAATTCGTTAAAAAAATGAACGATCTATGATAACTTGAAAACATGACTTAAGCTTCAAACATTCATAACTTTTGATCGATGTGAATGTTTGGTGTCTACCATATACTATATTGAATCCTGCGAAGTGATTTAAATCATCTTGAATAGGTAAACCCAAATAATTGTTTTTTGGAGGACAAAAAAGAATGGAAGGCCTCAAAAAATGAGTTTTTCATTTGGATAACTTAATTTATTAAAATTTGATGAGATTTCACCTTCATTTAAGAGGGTCTCCTTGTCTTTTTTCAGTGGAGACTGAATTCATTAACAGGGATGACATTCATATAGAAAACATGGTTTTAATTTTTTTTATATTTTAGTTTTATTTATAATTAAACATATAAATATTTAATTATATTTACTTATAATAAATAAGTTATACCAATAAATATGTAAATAGGTCTACATAAGTATGTATTTTTAAATATATAAAGCACATGGAAATAAATATTTATTAATCATTTTATTTAAAATTAAAAAATATTCATTTATCTTCCTTATAAAAATTCATTATATATATATATATATTCTTATACAATTAATGTTTATATATAAATATGTGTATTTCTAATATATGTAAATAAATTCATATATGAAAATATTTGTGTGTGTATGTGAAAAATATAAATATGTACATATCCATGTAAACTTGTGTATATCTAGGGATGTGTGTGTCAATATTGTGTAAATACATCATTTATAAATTTATGTTTATAAATATATCGTTATCAATAAATATAGTGTATAAATGTGTTTAAAATAAATATTTTTAAATATATTATAAAAATTTATATCTAAAAATAAAATTTTATCTAAATATGTATAAATATATATGTAAACATATAGACACACACACATATATACATGTAATGTATAAAATTTATATCTAAATATATAATATATAAATATATTTTAAAAATTCATTTAAAATTAATTATATAAATAATATGAAAATAATCATTATCCATTTTATTTAAAACAATATATAACCATTATTTTTTACACTATAAAAATATATGAATATATATATACATATATATTCTTAAAAAAATGTAAATATAATGTTTATATATACATATCTGTGTGTCCTAATAAATAGATATATATTTATATTTATATTCTAATATATAAAAATAATAATAAAAATATAATATATTTAAATAAATATAAGTGTATATATATATATATATATTGTTGGAGTTAGTGTCCTTGGGCCAACTGTTACTTTGATTATATCTATATTCAATGATTTTAATATTAATAAAATATCTTATTACATATTGTTCATTTCTTTTCATGAATTTAAAGAAATAATGTCCTTGAGTATCTGTCACATTGATAAAGTCGTAGCAGTACCCTTCTATGATGAGAATCTTGAAATTCCTTGACAATATTCTTAAATACAGTCCTACAATATGATAACATTATATGATGAGACATATAGAATGTGACTGTCTGGTGTGAGTAATCATTAGTGGATAAGGTTTCCTCTCATGAAATTCTAACTTTGTAATTCTTAAGATGGAAGATTATGAGAACATAACTTCCAGTAGGAATTACACATATTTTTTTATAATTGGATATTCATATCTATAAGCATGTGTAATGGTACTTAGACTTTAAGATTATCATTGATGCGTTTCATAATTGGCACACTTAGACATACAGATGAAAACATTCATGCCATATGTTGGTCGAAAGTAAGGTATGTTGGGTGGGTCATGAATGAGATGTTATTAATGGATAATTTGAGGAAAGATATGCATCTTCCATCCTTATTAATGTGGATATCTCTGACCTATGATTGTAATAGAACCATCACATTAAATTCCATGACCACGGTGTAACGATGTGTTTATTCCAGATAGTCAATGAAAGATGTATCAAGAATATTGGTTGGTGACATGGATGTGAGACCTTATTGATGAGATATTATGAAAAGGAGATTATATTATAATGTGAGAATTTTTATGGGGTTTTCATTGTTGTGACATTATTTTCTTTCTCTCGGAGGCCTTGACCCATTACGAGACAGTAATCTTGGAATTTAGGCATGCCCGCCCAATGCCAACAAGAATGAATCCTAGAGGGTCACACACTAAGTGTTTCCATTGATATTGATTAAATTGTATTTGAATTTAATTAATGGAATAAATATTATTCTCAAGATGGAGAAATAATTTTATTCACGTTTTATTGATCGGAAATATTTATTTATTAATTAAATATTTAACCTAAATATTTATTTAGGTATTCAAAAAATGATAGAGTAGTTCGAATGGACCAAAATACCATCCAGTGACAAATATTAATTTACAATATGGTTAAATAATATTTTTCATTGTGAATGTTATCACACACATGCCACAAAATAATAATAATAATATTATTATTTTGGTATGGGTTTTAATGAAGGTTATTATATTATTTAATGGATGTCATGTAATTAAATAATATTTTAACCCAAACATTTGATCTATTAATGGATGGTAATGTATATTTTTGTAGGTTTAATCAAGAAATAAAGAATATTTGTACATAAACTATTTCTCTATCAAATTACTCTATCTATCTCCCTCTAAATAATGAGAAACCCGAGAGAGATTCCTTCAAGATCAAATGACTAGTGATCAAAATGAATATAACAAGACAATTGATTCCCTACACTTGTACTTAAAAATTAGTTGAAGTTTACCAGAGATCAATATTGAATGTTTGGATCATTAATAGAGGGATTTTATACTTGGATCCTTACAGCGAAATGAAGGTAATTTTGAAAAGGGTTTTGGGATGATCAACATCTACATCGAAAAAAGGATCCTAAGACAAGGTAAATCATTTCTTCAGATGTAAATAAATTAATTATAAATTTATGTAAAATATCTTCTATTGGGGTTTCAAGAAACAATAAATTAAAATAAATTTTAATTTAACACCCACCATATGTGCTTCTACCATATCCAGAACCTATATGTGGTATCAAAGTGGTAACATTAAAATTTATAATGTTTTATTTGATTATTGATTGTTTCACATTTATAAGTTAAGATTCATTTCATGTTTTAATTAATTATTGGTCTATATTTTAAATCCTTTCTCCCAATATATCATTAATTTAAAATATTACCAAGATCAGTTAATAATTAATCAATTTTACATATAAAGACTCCATCTGTAAATGCATGGATCCTCACTAATTAACACAAGAATACACAATGTGTACTCTTTAGTACACACTATGTATCGATGTTCATTACAAAAGCATGATCATTAGAATTATGGGTTATCATGTAATAAGTGATAACCACATTCAATATATAAACTATTCGTAGACCATCTAGGGTGGAGTATATCTTTTCTAGAGTACACGTCGTTTAGTCCATGTGTTTTCAAGATGAAAACCATGGGGTCAAACTGCATTATGTAATTAATGCATCATGTGTATATAATACACTGTGTATATAGAATAAAAAATGTAAAACTAAAAGTAAACATAATTTATCCTCTATATGAATGGTATAATTAATAAATATTCATGATAAGTACATGCTGAGTCCCTAGGAATGTACTATAAATATTCGTTGAAGAAGAGTACATCTCATGTAGTTGTCCTATAAACACCGTTTACTTTAACTTTTTACACAGAAATATTAAAATTTATTAGTTAATCCTTAGAACTTATTGAATTGAGTTATGTGGGACATTATTTTGATAGTACACACTTATTTTTTGGTTTTATATTATATTAAATGTTGACTTAATTCCATGTAATATTCAAGACTATGAATCATATGTGGTTATTGTATCTTAAAGACTAAACACATTAATTATACATGATGCATAATTTTCATGTGTTCCATAGGTAATTTATTTTACAGTACACACTATGAAATTATGACACATACTTTTTACACAATATTTCATATGATTGAATTTTGTACAATTGAACCATAATAAATAGTTTGGACAAGTAATCACTGGGCTTCTTCCAAGTTCAAAGTTGTGTACCATTTTATTGAGATTTTTAAATAAAATAGAATAATTTATTTTATTTAAAATCACAGAAGAAGTGAATTTTTTGGATTATTGTATGGAATAATATAAAATTAATTAATTGATTAATTATGATAATTAATCAGATTAATTCATCCATGTTTAATCTTATTAAACAATGAATTGTTATGAATGCTAGCTAGTTATTTAAAATGTGTAATCATTGAAGGTTTATGAATGATCATGAAATTGAACAAGACTAGTGTATGTGTTGGCCTTATTTAATTCAATTTATTTCTTGGGTTTGCAATTATTTAGTATTAAATTAAATTTTATGGCCCACGAGTCATCACTCCCACTATTATTATGTAGGAACTTTATTTCTAAGAACATTTATGTGATTCCCATAAACTAATACTTTGGTCCCCCTCACCATTATATGAGATATAAATACATATTATTAATGTATTATTCCAAAGTTCATGGAGACAGTTTAAGATGGAATCATAAATATTCCAACCTATGTGATACATAGGTAGACAAGTGGAATGCAACATCTCATGACAAGACTGGTACAAAGAGTTATTCATCTAGGGAATATGTTTATTTATTGTATTCTCAATAAATTAACCATTAGATAATATCTTTATCAGGTCATTTATTTATTTATTTAAATTATTTAATTTATGGATGCAATACCATGCTAACATAAATAAATAAATTAATGTGCGAATTTAGACATTAAATAAATGGATTATACATAAATATTTTATCCAACATGGTTAATTAAAAATGTAAATACACTTAATATTAGTAAGCCATGTAAATGATAAATAAATATAAAATTTATGCATAATAAATTAAAATCACTCAAATAAATATGAAGTTAGATTTGGGATTCCATTACTTGATTGGGAATGAAACCAATAGAACAATATTTCTGTAAAACCCTTATTGTGACACTAAATTTTATAAGGGGAGTTCTTATGAAGGTTCTGGGTTGAAATAATCATTTTAAATCAAGAGTAATATCCCTTTATAAACTTGGTTTAATTTAGTGGAAAGTATTGAGGAAATCCATGTTAGGATTTATGGATTGGGGAATCCACTCAATAAATAAAGGAATTAAAAGACCCTAGTTAGCAAATAATTACCTACCTAAATACAATCAAGTATCTTGAACAATACTTATTGGGGTTATGTGAAAGGAAATATGGATAATTTCCACTAGAATGACCAAGGAAATAGAAATTCTGAGTTCAATGGTGGGGGATATTGGGACTTGATAAAATTGTGGGAGATATAATAAATTTTTAATTATTATTATTTCTCATGAAATTTTTAATCAAGAAAATTACTAATAATATGATTTTTAAATTTTATAATAAATGGAATGTTCATCATCCACACAATCCCTAAGATCTATATTCCTGAAATTCCATCTCCTCATTGACAGTAACTTCCAAGAGTGGTATTGAAAACTTTTGATTGTTATGTTCCCGGAACTAAAATCTTTCATGATAGAATCCTATATAAATGATCTTATTTTTACGTAGGTGATTGATAAAGGGTTTCTTGTTTATGAGAAACATATTAATGACACTGTCAAAATTCAATGTTTGATGGTATTATCTATGTCCAAATAACTTTTGAAGTCTCATGAAAACATGGATTCTTATAGCATGATTGAGCATCTCGATGGTATATACCAGGAGAGATCTATACAATAATAGTTTGATATCTCTAATGATATTTTCATATAAATATTGGAGAGGTTTCCCTAGATGGGTCTCACATAGTTAAGCTCATTGGATACTTTGAGAATCTTGAGGTTATAGGTTTTAAAATTCCTGAAGAACTGGGAACCAATCTCATTCTTGCATCACTCCCTTAGAGATACACTGACTTTATTATTAATTTTAATATGAAAAAATTGAAAAATATCCACCATATATGCTTACAATTCTTCACCAAGTAGATAAGGAGAGGAATCGAGAAAAACCTTTAATCCTTATGGTGAGAAAATGGAAAGGGAAACGAAGATCTTTAAGACCAAAAAATATTTATACCATTCAAAGAAGATAAAGATCAAGGGGAAAGCAAGGAAGAATGATATTATCGGTTTCACATGTGGAAATAAGGGCCACTAGAAGAAAAAATACAACCATCCAGAGAAGAAAGGGTAAGCTCTAGGTGAATTTTTTATTGTGTGAAATTTATCTATTTCTAAAAATTGGATATTATATACATATTTTGGTTCTCAAATATATATTGAAATAATAAAACCATGTAGATTCAGAAATATTTATCTAGGGTAGGTAGATCTATGAGTAGCCAAGGGATATGAACTTGCTATTGTAACTATCAGTGACTACCACCTCACATTGACAACTAGAATGATATTGGTTCTAAAGGATGGTTATTTTGTTCCATATCTTATGACAAAAATTATTTCTATATCCAAACTTTATATATATGGTTTTATTTTCATGTTTATAAATAATTGTTTCTAATTTTATAAAGATGGAATTTTTTATGGTAAGGAACATTTAAATAACGATCATTGTGTGTTGGACTACACAAACAAATTAATGGAAATTGACAATGAGATTACTTCACACGAATCATACCGCAACCAATATTAGATTCACTGGTTATCTCATGTAATCAAAAAATATTTGACCTAATTATAATAAGATATATATTTATATTATTTTGAACAAAAATTACATGGTGTATTTAATGCACGTTTACAAAGTAAAATAGCCAAATCTGAGTTTTAGTTTGAATGGTGAAAGGGTCAAAGAGCTTCTTAAATTAATTCATTCTGATGTGCATAGACCATTTCTTATTGAATAAAGGGGTGGATACTCATGATTTATAACTTTTACTGAATATTTTAATAGATATGTATGTGTATACTTAATGATGTATAAGTAAGATTCCATTAAAAAAATCATATAATACAAGAATTAAATTGAGAACCACATTGGTGAGAAAATTAAGAAACTCCTTTTAGACCACAGTAGAGAATATCTTAATGCTGAATTCATTGATTATTTGTAGGAGTTTAAGATCCTATCTCAACCCACTCTTCCTTATACACCTCAATGGAAAGGTTTATGTGGAAAAATAAACCACACCTTTTTAGAAATGGTGAGATAAATGATGAGTCATATGAGTCTTCCATTATCCTTTTTGGGACACACATTATAAATAGTAGCACACATACTAAACCAAGTACCAACTAAATCAATAAATATATATTTTCCAATACCTAATTGGTTTTAATGTGGTTGATTTACAACCTTTAATGAAATGGTTCCACCATAAAATTGTGTAATGTCAAAGATGGGAAGTTTTCACCATATGGGGGATATAATCTTAGAAAACATTAAAACTACTAAGAGCTATGATGGAGTACAATATCTTGTTTTTACACTTCTTAAAGTTCAAAAACATGATGTGGAGTTGAAATTATGTGAATACAACATCAAAATAATACTCAGTGTATGTTATACTATATACTTCTGTACTCATTCCACCTATCATTTCCTCATATACCTTGAATCATACTTTTACAGGGAATCTTTAGTGAGGGGAGAGATACAGTGTCCTAAATAACATAATGGGGAATGCCCAAATTTGTAATAAATACTATCATGATTAAATTATTTGAGGAATATAAAAGTGGGGTTTTTGAAAGGAAGTGAAATATAGACTAGGCATGGATTCATGAAGTAAAATAATTGAAATCTATAATAAAATATACCTTGAGGCTACACCAACTTTCTCCACTGATAGTTCCATGATAATTCATGGAGTTATGTGAGACCAATTTCTATGAGATTCCTCCAAATATAATGTTTCTTGAGAATGTGTGGGTGATTGCGAAAGACATGAAGTATTAGGTGGATGCTGAGAGGTTTGAGACTGAAAAATTTCTAAATAGTTTTAAGGATTACAAAGGATAATATTTTGAGTTCATTACATTTGGGACAGGTAGGAGAATTTGTCCTACAATTTTGTTTTCCATGTTTAGCATGGAGTTGTTGTTGGTGCAATTGTTGTTTCATTTTGACTGGAAACTGCATGATGGAAATAAACCTAAAGAACTAGATATGGTTGAGAGTTTCGGTGATGTGGTTAAAATAAAAGAGGTTATCTAATTAATTCACATCCTCTATCAACGTGAAAACCTATATTAATTATTAAAGTTTATGGTGGTGGAAGTTGTTAGGATTTTCAATGTATGTTATTTTTAAGGTAATGTTATGTTTTGAAGGACTTAACTAAGTTTATTTTCTTATTATTACATAAGTAATGTGACCATGTTGTATTCATATAAAGTGATTGAAGCTCTTGAATCAATTATAGATTAGTCAACTGATGATTACGTTGATGAAAATGTTTAAATAGGATTGTTCATGTTGGAAAACCTATTTAATTTATAATCATGGATCACTATTGTTAGATATGTTTTCAATAGATCATTGATATATGATTTATATTATTTTGAAAATTTTAATAAATATTTAATGTTTTAAAATAATTGACTCCATTGAATAAGTGAGAAGAGAATGTGATTGTGATGTCTTGACTAAGGCGCCACATGCCGGTGCCCCAAGCCATTTTACAACATGACCTTAGGTGTGCCTCCCTATATGCCAGAGGCTTAGGAATAGAAGCAAGGGTCTAATATATAATGTGGGGAGGCTATACCATCTTTATCAGTGTGGAACAATAATGGAAACAAATAAAAATATCCAAATGATAATAAATAACAGCCAAGATAATAACATAATTTAACAATCATCCAACATCACATGATGAATCCAAAACAAGAAAATATTTCCATAACCCAAAGTGGTAGATATGTCATGTCATATAAGTGTAAAATTTAAAATAAAAACCCGAAATAAAGACACTCTGAAAACTCTCAAATGGGTCCCAAAATCACATTTGGTTCCCTAATCCAAGATTCATTCTGAATCCCCATAGGGATATTGCCTTTATCCTTTCCTACTAACATGAAGTATTGTCGGGTACCAATTAAGAAGCCTGAGTAAGGATTTAGTATAAATCGGTAGGCCACCACCAATGGTGTATAAAATAATATCCAGTCAATAACAATTTATGAAGTTATGTACAGAATAAAGTAAAAATGAGAGGGTAAATAATTTTCACATTTAATATTCTTTAATTGACCACATAGGTACCCAGGTTCATAGTGATACCTAAACCAATAATACCTATTTCATCCCAGGCTAGAGTCCGAACCATACCCAATAAGAATACAACAATCCATTCATTCATAGTCTATCATTATCCATTTTAATTCTAATTTTACATTCATACGATGCGGGCCTAGAGAGGCTGTCAGGCACCCCGTTTTTATTTGGAGAAACAATCCCTATCCCAAAACACAGTGATCACATGAAAATAAATAAATATCTTGGGGGAATAGAGCTGTAGTTTAGAACCCCTTGTGTATTTTTACAAGCAGTCCCAGTCCCACAACTCATTGTTCACATTACTGAAAAAAATCACAAACCATGGCTCCACATTCATAACCCATTATCAACCATGTTTATAACAATTTATTCAACCAATTTCATAATCCCATTATTCAACCAACTTCATAATCCCCTTATTCCACCAATTTCATAACCACTTGGGAAAATCAATCAATTAATTCAATTCAAAATGAAATTGACCAAAATGTAAATTTAAATTTCACAATTACATATAAAAATTTTTAATGAAGACTATGGGAATTGAAAATTATACTACATACGTCATGATCGTTGATGAGCGCTCTCCAACCCGTAACCCTCAATTTGATGTGGAATGGTCTAATTCACAATGGACAAGGAGATATTGGATAAAAAACTAGGGCCATTATCCAAATAAACTAGATTAATCAAAAACTATATCTAAACATATTACAAATAGAGTAAATCATCCCTAAAAAATAATAGAGAAATATAGAAGGGAGAAAAGAAATTAGACAAGAAGATATCATGTACTATAATAGGAGTCAACCCCTTCCACTGGATCTTCAATTTCCATGATAAGGGGTTTAGGGATCTTTTGAATTATCCTAGGAGATTCAAAAATTGAAGTAAAAAATTCTAGGTCAAACTAGGGAATTTAGAGGTAAAAACTGGGGGCTTCAGGGATTTTAATAAATTTTTTTGGAGGTTTAAAATCTGCATGCATAGTTTCTGATGTAGAGGTGCACAATTTTCCAAACCTTTAACCTTATCCGTGGACCCCTACCCATGGGTAGCATAGTTTCTCCTAAGTGGCACACAATTTGACAGATCGTGAACCAAGCGTAAAAATACACTATTTTTTAGGTTACAAAGTTTGGTGAGTTAGGATTAATTGTTTGGACAAACTATGCACCATATCCTTTGACTCCAAAATGGAGCACACAGTATCCTGAGGAAAACTATACAGTTTACCCTAACTATGCACCAACAGTGCACAACCACCTAGGCTTCCAAATTTCTCCAAATTCACTAGAGAAAACCCAAAAGTAAAATCCAACCATGATATGATAAAAATAAGGGTAAAAGAATACCTAAAATCATGTATGAGGAATCTAAAAAAATTTCAGGATCCTATAGTGAATTTCAGTGTGAATGTTACATGGTACCCTGCAAAATCCAACAATGGGTACCGGGTTGTGGAATAAATAGTTGTATATCTGGACATGGGATCCACCAGGTACTTAGAACCCTATTAAAATGTAAATGATGGAATTTGATGTATCTCAATAATTTATTTATTTCACTATCAGGTACACAATGATTGTGTAGTGTGTACCCAATGGTTTTAGATATGCATTTCCTAGAAATTACTATATATTTTTTATATCCTTGTGATATTTTTTTATAACTATGAAATATTTTAAATCATTAAAACTTTATCAATATCAATATAATATGATTTTAACACTCATATTAGTGAGGGGTAAGTTATAATTTATGTTTTGGTTGGGTGATATTAAAATAATATGAAAAGGTATTTGAAGAAATAGATTGTTTTAAAATTAATATGTTGAAATTAGTTATATTTTAATGGTTTTAGTTTAAGAAGGTCGGTTGGATGATTTGACTGTGAGATATCCCTAATGGCCCGAAGGCCTTCATTTTTATTGATTTTTGATAACCCCCATTTCAAGGGATGAGGGGGAACCCTTACAAGGCCCGTAGGCTTAGAGATTACATGGACCGTAGGCTTTGGAGATTACATGACCCGAAGGTCTTAGGGAATTCAACCAGACTATCTTTAAGGAACTGCCCCTCCCCAGCATCTGCATCATGATAGTAGCTCTCCACCTTCGCATGACCGTCTAGCTAGGCTTCCCGTGCAAGAACACGCTGGTCTCGATGGCATAGGCATACCCTCTCATTATGATAAATCCATTTGGTTCTGCTCTGGTGAGTGCACCTGCTCTGAATCTTCTTCTGAGGCTGCTCCTTTTTTTAGTGTTTCTGGGGCAACTGCATGTGCCCCGAAGGCCTTGAGGTAGCCCAAAGGCCTTAAATGTGGCCCAAAATCCCTACTGACCCGGAGGCCTGGGTGGCCCAAAAGCCTTAAGGGCTCCGAGCCCAAACCGGTGGCCCAAAGTGAATAGTTCCAACTACTATAGTACCAAACATTACCTGCTACAGTGCCTGCTACAGTACCGCACAATGCACAGTTCTGCTATAGTACCTATACAGTGTATAGTTCTACTATAGTACCCACACAGTGTACAGTCTGCTACAGTACTACTACAGCGCCTGCTACATTACTGCTACAGTACCCCCGGAAATATGCCTCTACATGGTTTAGAACCTGGGTCTTTTGGATGCACTTAAGGATACCTCACCAACTGGGCTGAGGCTCATGTGTGATTTGATTGTGAGATACACTACCAAATATGTGAGAAATTTCAAGGTATTATCTCTGAGAATTTAAAGAATATGTTTGAAGTGTTGAATTGAATATTCTTGTGCACAAGTTCTAGGATGAATTCTACTTTCGCATGGGAATTTTTTATTCATTTGGTGTGAACACTATTTTATTTTAACAAATGAAGTTTAAATTTTAAAAAAATAAAATAACTAATGAGCACACCACATTTTATTATGATGTGATGTTAATTTATTCATGTCACAAATGAGTCAAAATATGTTTTCTAACTATTTCACAACAATTTGAGAATTATTTCTCTGATTTGAGGATGTGAAATTTGGTTTTAACTAAAATATCACTTTCAAATTAATAAATACTAACTTTTGGTTATTCCAACCACACTAAGGGTTCAAATTTCATATGGTTTATGCATACAATACAAAAGGAATCAATGATTTTTTTCTTAGAGTTTCATAAAAAATAGATCTATTTTTTTGGAATTGAGAATTTAACAAAAATTTTGATCTAACTTATCCTTTTGAATTATAACCACGTGTTTTCAGTCATCATAAACACACCATGCATTGAGATGATGCGAGGATCTTTCCTACACGACAAAAATGAATCAATAGTCTTTCTCCTTTAGTTTCCCTACAATTCAAGCATGTTTACTTTGAATTGAGCATGCGAAGCATGTTTTGAGTTGAAATTCAACTTTTAGATTGTAAAATACATAATTTAGTCATTCTGAAAAAAATTGTGATTTATAATGACATTAAATTTTCATGGTAATCCAATCTCATTTTCTTATAATTCATCCTATGATGTTTTTTAAACTAAAGTGTCACTCTTAAATTAAAAACATGCATTTTCAGTCATTATGAAAACATTATACATTATAATGACAATATGTTCATCCCTAGATATAAAAAAGAATCAAAAGTTAATTCCATATAATTTAATGAAAATATGAGCTTTTTTCTTGAAATTGATGATGTAATGCATGTTTTGAACTAAAATGTCACTTCAAAATTACATAAGACACACTTTTGGTCATTCTGATCACATGAGAGTAAAAATGTTACACAATTGATTTATACATGCTAAATGATTGTTTCCCTATTTTTTATAATAATATGATCTATTTTTAATGTAATTTATCATGCGGTGCACGTTTTGACCAAAAGCATCACTTGTAAAATAAAAACATGCATTTTCAATCATTTCGACCACACCACATATTAGAATATCATGTGGTTCATTTCAAATTTCAAAAATGAATTAAATACCACTGAATTATATTTTCATGATAATTTTAGTGTATTTTGTATTATTTGAGTATAAGACATGCATTTTTCACCCCTAGAATGCTTAAAATGGAAAAATAAAATTTTGGTCATTTCAACCACATCACATGTTGGAATGGAGTGAGATTTGTTCCCACATGTCAAAAATTAATCAATAGTAGTTACCTTACAATTTCATGATAATATGAGTGTTTTTTATAATTAACCACATTAAACACATTTTGATCTAAAAATTTAACTTTTAATTCTCAAAAGACACACTTTTAGTCATTTTGATCACACAGAGAGTCAAAATGACATGTAGTTTATTCATATAGACCACAAATGAATCGAAATTATCTTCTTAGAGTATAATAAAAATAAAATTTAATTTTAAAACAATAGAAAACGAGACACACATTTTGAACTAAAAATATCATTTTTAATTTAAAAAACATGTTTTTAACATTCTAACCACACCTCACATTAGAATTACATGTTATTCATTGTTATAAACAAAAAAGAATCAGTAATTGTTTTTCTATTGTTTCATGTTAATATGAGTGTTTTTTATATTAATTGAGAAAGTGATGTTGGTTCTGAACTAAAATTTCACTTTAATATTATAGAAGATACGAATTTGGTAATTTTGACGACACTGAGAGTCAAAATAATGTGTGATTCATTCCTACATGAAAAAATCAATCAAATATTTTTTTCAATGAGTTTCATGAAAATATGATCCAATTTGATCAAAATTGAGAATGTGGCACACATTTTCAACTAACAAGTCACTATTAAGATAAAAAATATATATTTATCCATTTCAAGTACACTACAAATAAACATTATTTGCAGTTTATTTCTACATTTCAAAATTGAATTAAAGACTGTCGAATTAGAATTTTATCAAAAATTCAAGCATGTTTTCTCAATTTTTGGATATGTGAGATGCATTCTATATGATTTGAAACCTTAAAATAGAAAAATACCCTTTTGGGAATCTTGAAAATGCTACATGTCAGAATAACATGCAATTTCTTCTTATATGAAATAAAATAATCAATGATTTTTTATAATATTTTTATGGAAATACAATATCATTTTATCAAAAATTGATCACATGACATGCATTTTTAACTAAAATGTTAATTTTAAATAATAAATATTTAAATAAAAACCTTTTCAAGAATCCTCTAAAAAATATGACATAAAAACATCTTCTAATTCTTCATTGAATCCATCTATTTTATCTTCTAAAATTGTATAGTAAAAAAAGTCTTTATAATACTAAAAATCATAAATAAAATAATTTCTAATAAGCATGTCAAAATAAATTTTAATTATTCAAAAATAAACACATATAATAGATTCCCTCAATGAGATTTCAATTATTCCATGGGCTGGGTCATAGTTTATAAATTTACTAATGTAGTAACTTATATAATTTCTATTTGTCTGTTTTGGACACTATGAGAAAAATAGAACTATGGAAAATCTTTTGTGATGTGGGTTTCATTACTAAACTAGTAGTATATATACCAAAACATGTTTCCCTCTATATTAGTCTATTAGTTTCTTCTTCTTGAACATTTTCCTTGATCTTGTTATCAATTGATACTTTAAAAGCACACTACTAATGAAACCATGAATGTTAATATGTATAATATAAAATACAATTGAATGACTATAAAATGTAGAAAAATAATATTTACTAGTAAAAAAGGGAAATCATGTGTGCCCAATTTTTCAAGAATCTAGGCATTGGATCCAAAAATATATCATCATACCAACTAGATTTATCATAATAAGTATCCAGTGTATCCTAAAAATGAATTTGGACATTTATTATTACTACATAAGATAAACATAAAATTATCATCATAGTAACTAATGTATATATATTTACCCTTTAATAATAGATTTTAATAATATATTATCATTTGTTTCCTTTTCTTGAATTTTTTTAGTTTTCTTCTTCATCATCTACAATTTCATATTCATCAATTGATATTGATTTATATTAATGAATATAAGCAATTTAAAATCCATTTTTTTTCTAATCATAAGTTGAAAATAAATTTTTAATATAAATATCTAGATAGAAAACACACAATTAAAACTATAATATAAATCATACATTAATAAATAGAAATATCAATTTTATCAATTCCCCTAATATATACATGTATGATATATTATTCTAACCATCCATGATTTAGAATTACATTTACAATGAAAAGAATGATAAAATAAATAGACTATTGGCTGTAGATCCCATATTTAAAATTAAATTTTATAAAATTCTTCTTTTTAAAGTATTCCAATAATATAGTTATTTCACTAGTGAGAAACCAGTGATTATATAGTGTATATCTACTTGTTTTAAGGATTCAATCTCGATACATTACCATATTTTGGTATATCCAAAATAATTTTTTTACATTAAATTATTAATAATTTTATATCAAAATAACTTTTTTTATGATTAACATAATATTATTATAACACTAATATTAGTGATAGCAAAGTGATTAAGTATGATTTTGTTGGATGAGATAAAATTAATAGGAAAAATAAAGTTAAATAAATAGATATATTTTAAAATTAAAAAGTGTAAATTATTTATATATGAATGGAATTAGTTTAACAGGGTGTGTTAGATTATTTATCTATGATTTAGACTCCCAATGAAGTGTGAAATTTGAAGGCGTTCTCTATGATAATTTAAATAATATATTTGAAGTGTATAATTGAATATTAATGTGCATAAGTTTGAGGATAAATTCTACTTTTCAAATAGAATATTATTCTTCATGTGGTGCGAACAAGATTTTATTTCAACAACTGATGTTTCTCTTTTTATAATATAAAATAATTAATGATCATTTAATTTTTATCTGTGATAATTATGATTGAATTTATAATATAAAAATTTAAGCACCAAAGATGAATATGAACATAATTTATGAGATGTAAAAATTTCTTTATAGACATTAATTAAGATAAACATTTTTTATAGAATGATTTTCTCTGAATTATTATAGAAAATCAACCATATTGTGTATATGATATTTTTCCATTTTTGTTCTTCTTATAATCTTTCAAGAGAATTTTAATCTTTATTGATATAAATTTGAAGGATTTTGATGGTCTCATTTTGGAACTACAATAGAAAAACCCTTTATCAGTGCTCAAAAATGGATTTCTCTAGATCAACTAGAAAAGAACATACATTAACAAAAAATAACAACATATAAAAAATAATATTTTTAATCATAAAAAACATAAATAAATGATTATACCAGTAACTCACTTTCATTAATGGAAATCATAGAGCTTTAAGATTTATCTCTGATACCCAACATTTAATAGTTTTATTATATGTTACATATTAAAAGTAGATATTTAAAAAATAATATTGTTGATAAAAAATCAACAAATCATACTATTTTCATTGTAGTAGGAGTAAAAACATTTCTATGCTTTTATTGTTTTCTTTTATGTGATATCTCTAAATATTTTTTAAAATGATCCCCACCCCTTTTAAACCCTTTATTTAATTATATAACTTTTTATTTTTTATTTTTTGGAGTTATTGAAAGCATTTGACATGTTTTCCTTTTAAAGGGACTCTAAATTTGTAAAAAATATCAATAATTTTGATGTAATTATTTATATACCTCCTTCAATGTCACGTCCTTGTTGGAAAAGCATTATGAATTTCTAGTCTAGAACTTATAAATATTCCTAGATATCCATAGATAAAGAAGATAATTCCACAATGACATAATACCTCATACATTCACTTACTATGTGATATAAATCCTTTAACATGATATATTTAATCAATTAGGTTACATGGTGGTTCCATCAAACTATGTGCTCAATGAATACTTTAACTTTCAGGAAATTAAACTTTCTTATAGAAACCTATGGACATGGATTTATTTAGCCTATATAATTTTCGTAAAAGGGTATAAGATATCAAATTTCATTAAAGAACCAAAGGGGAATAATCGTTTCTTGCTTTATTTATTAATTAAATATTACTCATGACACACCCAACATATCCTTCCTTACCACGAATAATGTTATCATATTTTTTATCAACACATCAAAGTATGTGATTTATAATACTCATTAATAATATTATTAAAGTCTAAGTATTCATACACACATCCACATATAAGAACATCCTATGACACATATAAATGTGAATTCTCTACTAGAGGGTCTCATTCTCATCATTTCGAACAGTGGAAATTTCAAGGGAGAACGCCATGATAATCTATCTCAAAGTCCTATGAGTATCCACCCTTGATAACCTATATCATTGGTATACCTTAAATTATTTAATACGTCTATAAAATATGTATTTAAGAATATTATAATGGAACTTATAGGTTCTCATCATACCGAGTAACTCTTATGATCTTTTAGTGTGACAAATACTCTTATGAAATTATCACATATTGTGTCATGTAGAATAAAAATCATGATGTGATAAATAGTTTATTATTATTCAAAAAAATGAATACATGTTATCATAAATTACAAATAAATTGGTTCTAAGGCACCAAATTCAAAATATTTTATATGGTATGATTGGAAATGTATCTCTGGAGTAATAATCCTAAGAATAACACATTCACCTTCACCTTTTATTGGTAGATATAACTTCGGGATTCAATGGATTCAATGGAGATATGCACTAATGGTATTTCAAACAATTGAATTACATTTTTCTAAACTCTATCCCCATGATTTTTATTATTTATGAATTTATGAATGTTAGAAAGTTCTTATTTGATATTTCATTGGAAGACTTATAACATGCACCTAATCATAAATTCAAATGATATGAACTTAGATGTGCGAGAGAATAATCAATAGATTCTATTTATTTTAAAAAAAATGTTTCATACAAGAATTTTAGTAGAAGTAAGACTAATAATGAAAAAGGAATCCCCTCGAGACGATGTGTGACATCCCAGACCCGGTTCACTCCTGAGTAACTAAACCTGGTTGGCCACACGATCTCAAGTGAGGCTCCCCATATTCCAGAAGCTACTGACTAGTAGCGAGGTCCTAGGTTGTTTCCATGGGGAGAATATGCCCTCATATCATAGTGGTACACAATGGTGATAAAGATAGATGAACAAAACTGGAAGCATAATAATAATGAATAAAGAAGTGGATACAAGCATAAAAATCAAAGAAATAAATAATCCTCAAAATCTATAAACTCTATCATATATGAAATATGATGGCATATATCTAAAAAATGGGAATGTAGGCATACATGAAATAAGGAATATGTTAGAATACATTATATACAAATGAATCCTAAATGGTAAAAACTATCCAAGCATCTGAAGCACTCGCTCGGTCATCTTCTACCAAGATCTCATCCTGAAGTAAGAAGTCATGTGTCCGATGTGGGATGCTTCCCTTTGTACATATCTATGATCATATAATCTTTTTGGGTACCAAAAAAAGCCCTCATAGGTTGTGATATAAGCTCAGTAGGAAACCACCATTGGTATCTATACAGATCTAGTTTGTGAATATAAACTGTAACAGTGTGTAGGAGTATAAAAGTAACGTAGTGTGAAAATAAATAACACATACGTGCTTCATCCCCAATTGTAAATTTATCTAAACATATGATCATTTAATTATTAGATAGGGGTTAATATTTATGATATATTTTTAATCATAGAGTAATAGTGATGATAACAGAAAATGATGATCAAAGGAAAACCAGAGCATCATCGCCCTCAGGGGTCGAGCCAACTCATAGTCATAACTCATGCAGTCAAGTTAAAAGAGTCTAAGTGTAATCCAATGGGTATACCCAATGAATTAAAATTTAAAATATTATATCAAAGTCCATATAGATCACCCAAAATAATCCCTGGATAAAAATTACTAGGCCCAATGGGGTACCACATGTCTGAATACATCAAGATGAATCCAAGTAGTGTATCCAAATAAGTCTAATATTCAGAAAAGAGTATAGAGAAACTTTTTTACAATGAAAAGGAATTCACATAATATGAAAAGGATTATATTATATTATGAGTATCTCCCACGGAAATTGGATTAATGAATTAGAATGGCATCTTATGAGTGCTCAAGGAATTCCCTTCGGAATCTAAGGCGGGCTCAAGTTTGACCATTTCTATAAAGACGAAAATGGTCCATATTCAATAGTAACCTTGTGGATTTAGTATATCATAAAACATTTTATCCATGTAATACTCATTCCAATTTAAATTCCTTAGGTTCATTCCATTAGCTTTCATTATACCTGGAGAGTTAAATTAAGGACATGGAACCAATTATCAATTAATGTTCCAAAGGTAATGTCCAAGTGATATCTATACACATATACTTGCTTTTTAACAATTCATAATACCATAATTTAGTTTAAAGAACTTACCTCATTAAAGTTCAAGTAGATAAAAAACAAACGATGTCCTGAATAATCTCAAAATAGTCCATTAAAGGCATAAAGAGGAACAAACCTTAATTGGGGTGGTCAACATAGAGTTTACAACCCCCAATTATGTCAAGAGGTGTCATTAGGGTCCAGAATACATCCTAGACAACTAAAAATAAGGCATATAAATTTTAAAGAGCAATGTCTAGCGAAACTGGTGCGATCAAAATGAAAATAGTTTATAAAAAAAGACTATAAATTCAGGGAAAAGTCATAAACCAACTACCTTATGCCTGTAGTATATGCCTCATCCAGTATCGACCCTTATTTGGACTAGATCTAAAGAAAATGGAAGAATTGAATAATGCCTTGAAAATAGGGAATACTAGATTACATCGAAATAAAATCATTGATAGGAATAAGAACAATAAAAGGAGCCTAAGTACTGAAGATCTTATTGGTAGTTATTGAACACAAAAAAAGATCGAATCAGAGTTTGGATAAAGAGATAGGATCAAATCCTCACTTTTTATTAAAAAGGGATCTTCTTTGGTGGAGCTCCATTAAAGGAGAGAAAAAGAAGGGGGTAAATTCTATAAAAAAGGCCATGCCTCCTTTTTAAAAAAAATGACTAATGGAATTTATATGTCATGTAACCATTACAAGCCATGTAATGCTTGGGATTTTCCCTATGGGGAAAAACCGTTACACACCATGAAAGAGGTCTAGCCAGACCAATACACAACATGTATTTAATATTGTATGTCTATTTAAATTCACGATGTGTATTTAAATACACGTTATGTATTTGGCCTGTATCTAGGCTCAAACCCCCATCTCCTTTCCCTCCAAGGAAAAAATGACCCACCCAAAGGTGTGGTTTTTAGGTTTAAGCTCAAATAGTACTAAAAAAATGGTATAACAAAAAATTAAAAGGATCCTTACCTGATAGAAAAGATATGATCTTACATTCCCTCCTTAATAAAACTTGTCATATATTTTTCCTTCTAAGGGTGGTAATGCTTTATCTGAGAACAACTCATCCATTAAGCATATACATCGACCTCTCTGTCTCCCAAGTATCGTCTTGTACATGGATATGCTACCGTAGAACTCATACCAGAGGAACATACTTTCCTTAAAGATCCTTCATACTATGATCGACGATGTGAATGGGATACTCCTCCAATAAACCATCGACATCTAATTCAACAACCTTGTGATCAGAGGTATGTAATGGGTCGGCATGGTAATGGAGATGTTGTAAAACATGGAAGATTTCATGCATAGAATGACACCTATGAGGTAACATTAACTAATAGGTCACAAATATGACTATATCCAAGATCTAAAAGGCTCAAAAAAATTAGTTAGTAGGTTCTCTTGACTCCATATCCACTTATTCCCAGGACTAGGTGATACTCACAATAAAACATGATCCCCAACCTTAAACTCCAGAGTTCATCGATGACGATCGGTATACGATATCTATCTATAATGAGTAGTATCCATACAATTTACGATCAACTGCACATGCACTAAAGTATCCTTCTCAGATCATCAACCGATAAAGTCTCCTAGATATAAATAAAGTGTTCTACCTTCTTCATTCGATCCATGACTACCCAAACCACCTTTCTTCCTCAAGGCGACCTCAGTAAACAAGTCAAAAATTCCATTACGATGTCATCCCATTTCTATTTAAAGACTAGTAATAAATTTAACAAGCTATAAGACCACTAGTTTTATACCTTCGCCTATAGAAAGATCAAACACCTAGTGATAAAACCAACAATCTGATATTTCCTCCCATGATACAAATAATGGAAATGCATATCATGATACAAATTCAAGATACTTGGGTGCACATCCCACTAAGAAGCGTGGGATTCTCACATCAAATCATCTATAGTTTTTGTAAGAACCTAGATATGTCCATGTATATTCAATATGTCATCTCTATTTGTATACCAATCTGATGGTGGGTCCTCACCTAAAATACTATCACGTTGGACCAAAACTTCCAGGTTCTGAAAACTACCTTCTCTTAACTCTATACAGTAGTAAAGAAGTGAATTATAAGGATTCATGAAAATGCCACTCATGAATATATTGAAACTCTAGATGCATATTATAAAATAGGTCCATTAACTTCCATTTATCACTAGCTTCTTGACCAACTTGTTCTCGAGTTTTCCAACTCAGCGCATCAGCTACTACATTGCCCTTTTCAAAAATATAGGTAAGTTAAAAGTAAAAATACTGAATCTATTTTATAAAACACAAATTTATAAAATATTTTATTGATAATAAATCACATAATTTCCTAAAATTATGTTAAACATGTTTATTTATAATATATTTTGGATTAGATAATTCATTTAAAAATTTGATTGAAATTTTAGTTTTTACCTTTAACATTTACTACATTATTTTTCATATAAATATTTTTCAGTTACTTATATGAAATTTAAATTTTTTAATTTTGTTCCCAAATTAATTTTAAAAAACATTCATTCAGGGAATATTATCCGGATTATGTGTTTTGTTAGAGTAAATGGGCCATAAAATCAATGCTAGGCAGGACTCACCAGATTGGAAACCACTTTAGTATTTGGGCCTAACGTCTTCATCCATGCTTGGGTAGGGCCCAAATTTTCAAACAAGACCGATAACCCAATTTATCAAAAATAATAATTTTTAAATTATAGTTGGTTTATGCCTTTTGATGGTCAAGAATGCGCTGCAAGTTGGCTTAAAATAGTTGGATGAATTTCCCCATTCACACTTGAAACAACTTGAAATTATAGCCCCCTGTACACTCTATAGATATGTATTTTTATCATTTTTATGGACTGGAATGTGAATTAAGAAATTTAGGTATGATAATAAGTAGTTCCACTACAATTATAAAATCATTTAAATAAGGGTAGCTCTTGAAGCAAGGATCCCTTCATTGAAGTCTTCTTCTTTTTCTTTTCACTGTGCGATTTGTGTTTTCATAATATAAATCTAAGTTCCACTTCTATTTCATATATTTTATTTAGTTTTAATATATTATATTCGTCTCTTGTCATTCTATATGGGATGGAAAACAATAGTAGAAACATGATTGTGTTTTACCCTTTCCACAAACTTTGCGAATGAAAAACGTTTATTGGTTGACTACATCACCCATGGAAGAGTATATTTTATTAGTAATAGATCAACCATTAACCTTATTTTTTTTATTTTGAATGAATGAGATATTTTAATTTAATTAATATGATATATTAATTGAGTTTTTAATTAAAATGAAACTCATAAAGTAATTGAACAATTAACCCAAAACACGTGAGGTCGAGAATTGGGAGAGCATGATATTAATCGGTAATATAAAACCACATGAGATTAATTTTTAAGGGTTAAATATATTAAAAAAAATCAGTTAACCCTCATTTATAGAGTGTATATGTTCCTTAATTTACCACTAACCATAATTTATCCTTAGAACATCAATCAAATTAGGGTGTTGTAATTGCATGTTCTGAAGCTAGCCTAGGGTTTAATTAATTTTATCATGGTGGATAAGTTAATTATAATAGGTTTTAGAGGTTATATTTTTTTGGTATCATAATTAAGTGGATATTAATTTAAATTATAATGATTAATAAGTAATTTTAGAGGTATAGTTAAATCAATTTCACTTTTTAAAATATTTTTTTCTATAAAAAACATTTTCTCATTGTGTTTTCTCAATCTCATTTCGAAAAAATCATCTTCTAGCATACATATTATTATTTTATAAATTATAAAAAACATCTCATACTTTTAAGTAATGTGTTTATTTTATTTTATTTTATTTTCAAAATACCTCAAATATGTTTTTTTAATTACTTCATCCTCTGAGAAATGATATTGTTCATCCACTTTGTTGCACCTAAATAAAAAACTGAACTTCATTTGAGAGTTCCCCTCCTTCATGAACCATTCATATTGGTGCCTTCTATAGGGAGGAAATAATTATCTCAATCATTTAGAGGTATTTTTTTTATTTTTTATTTTACTCCCTTCTTCTCTTATTTCTTCACTCTTTACCCAATATGATTTTTTCTTCTTATATTGTTTTATTTTTTGGACCATAAACTCAAACTTATTATATTTTTATTATGGTTCACTTTTATTCATTTCATTTTCATTTTATTAATGACATGAAATAATCCCAATGACCTCTTAGATCTTGATCATATGATTGAATGTAGCCTTAGGGATGGAATCAGATAGTCTCAGTCCATAGGAGGTTTTAACATTCAACCAGTTGAATAATTCTCCCATTCTCAAAACATTGAAATTGGAATAAATTATAATTAAATAATAAAACAAGAACCAATGGAATCAAACAATAATAATGAACTTAATAGAACCATTCGATAATTCAATACACCAATCATTAACTATCAACCAAATTTCATTGCATATCCAAACATTAAATCAGACATTGAATTAAAATATGGACTGATAAACCTTCTTCTAAAATTTCATGGTATTTCTAGAAAGGATCCAAAAAAAATTTAAAATAATTTAATGTGTTTTTACAACACTAAAAACAAGAAATGTATCTAAAGATCAAATAAATCTATGAGAATTCCCATTCTCACTTGATGGAACTACAAATGATTGGATGTATTACTTAAAACCTGAAGATGTAATATATTGGAATGATTTGTAACATATTTTATTGTAGATATTTTTTCTTTCATCAAGGAAAAATTCCATTTTAAAAGTGATATTATGAATCAATCATGATCAAGGGGAGTCAATGTATGAGTGTTGTGAGTGATTTAAGAAGTTATGTTCTATCTTCCCATAAAACAAAATTAGTGAGAAACTCCTCATACAATACCTCCGTGAATGCCTCATAACTATAGAGAGGATCTTGGTGGATGTCATGGCTAGAGCGGAATTAGTCAATAAAACACCAGAATATGAACATACATTGATTGAAAAGATGGAACAAAACTTCCAACAATTTAGTGATCGAGGTACACCACATGTTAGAGGAGTATATCAAGTAAGTCCTTCATATCTTGAAAATAATTTTATTGATACTAAGTTGGAATAACTTTCCACTATGGTGATATAGATTTTTTTGGCTCAAAAGATATCCCAACCCTCTCCAATGAGGCCTTGTGGAATTTTCACTAAAATATACAACCCAACTGAATGTTTCCCCAAACTATAAGAGATGGAGGATTGAAAATCAGTATTCCCTAGGAGACCATATCAGTAGTAGTAACAACCACATCCCCAGAATAAGTATGATTCCTTTTCTGAAACATATAACCAAGGGCGGAAGTATCAATCATAAATGAGGTATGACTCTAGAAAACAACAGAGGCCCCCTTTTCAACAAAATTTCCAACAACCTCCACCTTACTAATAGGGGTTCCAACAACCCCAAAAAATATTTAAATATTAAGCATTAAAAATAAAACAACAAAGGAATTCTCAACAAAATTTATATTCTAATACTGATGATATTTTGAAACAAATTGTTCTTAATCAATATAATGAGTTTAAGAGTCAAGGTTCTGAGTTATGGGAGTTGAAGACACTAATGAGCCAGATTTCCACTTCTCTCCATGAATTGGTAAGTAAGAAATATAGAAATATTCCTTATATACCTACTCTAAATCCCAAGTGGAATGTCATTTCCATCACATTGGGAAGCGGGAAGTAAATGACTGACACATCAACACCAATCTTTCCACTGGGATTCACCTAAACTCTGGAGAATCCCCATTCAAGAAAAACTGATGAAACACTCAATTAGAAATAAAAAGGTAAGAAAAATATTGATGATGTTCCACCTAAACTCCTTCTATTTCGAAACATAGTTGTACAAACAAATAATATTACTGAAGAGGTGTGTAAAAAGAGGTTTTGGATACATTCAATCATTTTGAGATCAATATACCTCAACATAAATCAATAATGAAAATATAAAGGTATTACAAATTCCCAATCAAAGAGGGATCAAGGTAAATGAGAGGATAAATATTGTAAGTAATGTTTCAGCACTCATTACACCAACTCATGAAATTCCAACAAAGTAAAAGGATCTTGAGACAATCACCATCTCATGCACCAT
This sequence comes from Viscum album, assembly GCA_963277665.1. Lineage (NCBI taxonomy): Eukaryota > Viridiplantae > Streptophyta > Magnoliopsida > Santalales > Viscaceae > Viscum > Viscum album. The sequence goes on along the minus strand of OY728119.1, from coordinate 1,672,505,385 downwards.
AGGGGAGTTAATTTTTTTTGATGATTTATGTGATTTGGGAGATTCTATAAATGTGATTCCCCACTCAGTATTATCTTATTTGTAGGTTTTTGAGTTGAAGATGATGAGAGTAGTGGTGGAGTGGGAAACTAAATCTACAACATATCCAATGGGAGTCCTTGAGGATGTACTTGTTCAGGTAAGAGACATGATCTTTCCAGAATATTTCTATATTATTAACATGGGGGATAATCAGGTAAATTCTCTTGATCCCAATATCTTAGGTAGGGACTTCCTCAAAACTGCTCAAACAATCATAATTGTCCATGAGGGTACACTTTCCATTGAGTCTAGAGATAAATTTATGATATTTAATGTTATATAATCCATGAAGTACATGTTATAGGACCATTATAATTTTGTTATCTTTCATTTAGAACCACAAATTAAAACCCCCATATATTTTTATTATCCTATGATTGGGGATATTATGATTATTGGTTCTAGTTTTATGTCTAAGAACACTTCCTCACCCATTTCTAATGCACAAACCCCTATTGGATTTGATTTTTATGTGGATTCATACTCTAATTTAGATCATGTTCACTTTGAATATGATTTGGATGTTGAGTATGCTGATAGATTTGATGCATTATTCACTATTTTTGATGATGTCTATTCTGATACTCATTTTCATTGGGAACATATTTCAATTCATTTAATATATCTATCCATACTACACCTCTTCATTGGAACTCAATACATTTCCACCAAATCTTAAGTACTAATAATTTTTGAGTGATGATACATTACCTATTATAATTTTCGAAAATATCCCTTTCGAACAAGAAGAAAAACTTTTGAATATTTTTAGGGAGAATAGTAAGGAAATCAGGTAGACCTAGGATGACATATCAGGTATTATCCCCTCCATTTTCATGCATAGGATCATTTTTGAAAATGGGCTAAACAGTTTAAGTAGCCAAAAAAGAGACCGAATCCAACACTTTTGAATGTTTTTAAAGAAGTAGTTGAAAAATTTCTCAAGGTAGGTATAATTTATCCCACTTTAGATTCCTATTGGATGAGTCCTATTCATGTTGTGCCTAAGAAAAGTGGTGTTACTATTATTAGAAATGATAGAGAGGAGTTATTTCCAATGAGGGTACAAAATAGTTGGTGTGTGTATTAATAATTATATACTCAATCAATCCACTCATAAGGACCATTTCACCCTCGAATTTGTTGATCAAATGCTTGAGAGACTAGCAGGGAATACACATTATTATTTCTTAGATGGATTTTATAGATATTTTCAGGTTCCTATAGCTCTAGGGGATTGTGAGTAGACAACATTCAATTGTCCATTCGGTACATTTTACTAATAAAGGATTCCATTTGGAATATGTAATTCCCCAAGTAGCTTCTAGTGATGTGTGGTGAGTATTTTTTCAGATTTCACTAAGATATTCAAGGTGGTATTTATGGATGGATTTATAGTGTATGGATATTCATTTGATGAATGTATCTTTAGTTTGGGAATGGTATTGAATCATTTTATTGAGAAGAATATGGTCTTAAACATTGAAACGTTTCATTGCATGGTAGCTCATGACATTGTTTTAGGGAATGTAGTGTCAAAACCTAGAATAATATTTGATAGATCTAAGGTATATATTATTTCATCCATGCCATATCCTTCATGTGTGTGTGATGTCAGATCATTCCTCAGTCATGCATGATTCTACCGATGCTTCATCCGAGATTTTAGTAATATCGTTCTACCCTTATCTCGATTACTTAAAAAAAGACATTGAATTAAATTTTAATGATTCATAAAGTGTATCATTTGATAATATAAATAAGCTTCTAACCACTCCACTAATCATACAACCTCCACAATGGGACCTTCCATTTGAGATTATGTGTGATGCATCCAACTTTGTAGTTGGAGTTGTCTTATCACAGAGGGTGGAGGGAAGTTCATATGTGATTTCCTAGACTTTAAAGAAATTGGATTCAGCCCAATCCATCTTCAAAACCATGTAAAATAAGTTTATTTCCATTATATTTTCTTTAGATAAATTCCATTCATATTTATTAGGCTCTATTGTAGTTTGTTTTTCTGACCATACAGCTCTGAGGTACCTCTAAGAAGCCAGATGCAAAGACCAGACTTCTATGATGGATGAAACTCCTTCAAGAATTTGATTTTGAGATAATTGAAAATAAGGGTTCATAAAACATGGTGATAGATCACATGAGTATGATTACTCAAACACTATAGGCTGACACCTTGGACCCAGTACCACATGAGGAAGCTTTCCTCGATCAGCATCTTTATGCTATCTTAGGTACACATCCTTGGTATGATAATTTATTTAACTACATTTTTGCCTCTGAAATCCCTGAAAATTTAAATAAACAACCTGTCCAAAAATTAAATAGTGAATCTACTTTTTAGGATTGGGATGATCCCTACCTCTGGCGCATGTGTAGTGATCAAGTTATTGGGAGGTGTGTTCTTGATCATGATTTTGAGTCTGTTTATAATTTTTTCCATACACTTTCATATGGAAGACATTTTGGAAACCAAAAAACACCTAAGAAAGTCTTAGACTATAGATTATATTTTCTTAATTTATTACATTATGCACATTTGTTTTTTAAGTTGTTCTCACATTACCAACACACTGGAAACATTTCGAGGATACACAAGATGACCTAATAACCCATATTATTCTGTGAGATTTTTGATGTATGGGGAATTGATTTTTATGGGTCATTTTCCAAGTTCATTTGTTTTTTTGTATATTTTGGTGGCCATTGATTATGTTAGAAAATGGGTGGTGTCCAAGGCCACCTAGACTGATGATTCTCATGTTGTAGTGGAATTTTTCAAGGAACAATTTTTTTGTCGGTTTAGAGTTACATCATCAGTGAAAAAGGGACATAATTTTTTAACCTAATTTTGATTTACTCTTTCATAAGTATGGGGTGACACGGTAATCTTATACAGATGACTATACCCATAAAAAAGGATAGGACATGGTTTCAAATCGGGATTTGAAACAAATTTTTGAGAAAATCGTGCAGTCGAATAGAAAGGATGGATCATGCACTTGGATGATGTGTTGTGGGAATATAGTACAGAATAAAAGACTCCCATTGGTATAACCCCATTTAATATTTTTTGTGGGAAATCCTATCATCTCTATTTGGAGGTTGAACATCAGGCATATTAGGATATAAAGAAATGAAACATAGATTTGGCCCAAGATGGAATTCAATAGAAGATGAAAATTCAAGAGCTTGACAAGATTAGATTGTCATCATATGAGAACTCAAGGCTCTAAAAGGAAATATGAAAAGTTGATAATGATAGAGTGATCCAAAAAAGGAGTTTAATGTTGGAGAGAAAGTCCTTTTATATATTTGATGACTGAATATGATTCCTAGTAAGTTGTGTTCTATATGGTTAGGTCCTTATGTTGTATCTAATGTTTTTCCTTATGGTGAAGTGGAGATTACACAAGAGGAAATTGGAAGGATCATTATAGTAATTTGGAATAATTTTGAGTAATATATTGAGGTAATTCCTATCAATGTAGTTGATTTTATCACACTACATGACCTCATCATAACTTGAGAATATTAGGTTGTTCCTAAACCTTTCACTTTTATATTATTTTTTATATTTAAAATTCTACATTTCAGGTATACATGTCATCTCATGAGTTTACATTAAGGGAAATGGATTATTTTAATTGTGGTGGAGGTGACAAATTTGGGGTATCTACTTAGGATTTTAATTTGTGTGTTTTGTGTGTCTTTTCAGTTAGGTTTTTTGTTAAATCTTCAAGAAAACACCAAAAAAATAAAAAAACCATAAAAAACAATAAAAAATACATATCCTATCACATGATCATTTACATGTGGAACATATAGAAAATTAATATTTTCAAAATCCATTACTGGTATGATAAGAATGAGCATGATTTTATCATCAAGGGTTGGTTTTTATAAAAATATAATTGATCGATGATATGATTGGTTGTGTCATTATAAATGGTTTTAGATTTTGACACCATTATTATGATATTTATTCATGGTAAATTGTTTCATTTATTTTTCCACACAAAATTTCACACAACCATGACTTGTAAAATTTTTCCTACTCAATTGAAGGTATATCCATGTTGGGTAAAACAAATCATCTTATATCAATGGTTGATAAAAACATTTGTTTCTTTTCTAATCAGTTTCATTAATGTACTAAATTGACCTATAAATGTGTACCTAATATTTAATAGTTGTATGCCATATTTTTTTAAAGAAAAAAAAATATATATTATCCTAATAAAGAGGGGAGTGATGAAATGTACATCATGTGAGGATATTTAGGATGGTATCTTATGGTTTGAATCTTCAGAATTATTAAGTGATTGGGTTTTGAAAATTGATTGAAAAAGAAGGTGGAAAATGTTTAGTGAATTAAAATAGTTACAAATAATTATTTTACTTGATCTGAATAGAACAAATATTGGGTGGAGATATGAACATGAAGTGGCTGGAACACACACATGTGGGGAATTAATGGTATGGTAGACCCATGACTTGTTTTTCTCTAATTATTGTTATTAATATCACAATTTTGTTTTTATACAATTTACAATACACTAAATTTATGATTTATTGATATTGAATCTCAATGGGATTCTTACTTTTTCTAAATTGCCACTGTGGATTGAGGAATATGAACATGCATATATTTTCCCAATTTTTTTAGAATACATGATATGAGGTTTTTACCTTGAGTACAAAATGGTAAGTGTGGTGGAGTTTATAAAAGGCAATTTTATTGAATATTTTATTGATAATAAATAACATAATTTATTCACATTGTGTTAAATATGTTCATTTATAATATATTTTTGATTACATCATTCATTTTAAAATTTGATGAAAATTCCAGTTTGGACCTTTAAAGTTCATAGTAGTATTTCAGGTAGAAATAATTTAAGTGGCTTATTTGAACTTAAAATTTTGTAACTGTGTTACTAAAATAATGGGATACAATTTTTATTCAAAGAATATGAGCTGAATCATGCATTTGATTGGAGTAGATGGTCTATAAAGTGAAAGTCGCATTAGACTCGCTAAATTGGACTCCACTTTAGTATTTGGGCCATAACATCTTCATCTGTGATTTGATTGTGCCCAAATTTAGAGAGGATCTTGAAAAACTAGTTTCTCACAACTAATAATATGATAAGGATAGATGGTTCATGTGTTTTGGTGGTCAAGAATTCGGTTTTAGTTAGATTAAAATATTTGGTCAAATTTCCCCATTCACACTTGGAAATACTTGAAAACCTAGCCTTACCTCCACTCTCTAAGTCTATTTTTTTTATCATTTTTAGGGGTTGGGATGTGAAATAGGAAGTTTAGGGTAAAGTATATGTGGTTACACTCCAATTATCCAATCATTTAAATAAGGGTATCTCTTGAAGTAAGGATCACTTCATCAAATCCTTCTTCTTCTTCGCATTGTAATATTTAGGTTTTCATAATAAAAATATTAGTTCCTCTTATATTTATTATATTTTATTATTTTTACTATATATAATTATTCATTAATCATCCTCTTTGGGTTGGAAATAAATTGTATAAAAGTGATTTGGTTACACCCTTTCCATGACATTTTCAAATGCAAAATGTTTCTACGTTGACAACAGATCCCATGGAACAATAGTTTTTCTTAGTAATCGATCAACCTATAACCTTATTCATTTATTTATTTTGAATAAATGAAATAATATTGTTTAGTTAATATGAACTATGAATTGAGTTTTTAATTTAAATCAAACTAATTAAGAAATTAAACAATTATCACAACACATGTTAGGTCAATAATTGTGTGAATTGTGAAAGTGTGACATTAATCGGTAATAAAAAACCACACGTGATCAATTTGTAGAGTTAAAATATAATCAAAAAACGAAAAACATACTCATTTTTAGAGTTTATATGTTCTCTAATTTACCACTAACCATAATATATCCTTATAACATTAATAAAAGTAGGGTGTACAACTGCATGTTCCAAAGCTTGCCTAGAGATTAATTAATTTTATCTTAGTAGTAAAGTTAATTATCATATTGTTCTAAGGTTAAAATATTAAAAGATAATAATTAAGTGGATATTAATTTAAATGATAATTATTAATAAGTAATTGAAGAGTTTTAGTTATATTTATTATGATTTTTAAAACATTTTTCTAAAAACAATATCCGCGTTGGGTTTTCTCAATATCATTAAAAAAAATCAATATTCTTCTAGCATACTTCTTATTATTTCATAAAAGATAAAAAATCTCCCATTATTTTATGCAATGTGTTTATTTTATGTTATTTTATTTTCAAAATACCTATAATATTTTGTTTTAATGACTCCCCCTTTGAGATATGACCTTGGTCTGCCACTCTGCTATACCCAAATAACCAAAAAATGAACTTCATTTGAGAAAATCCATGATAGTGCCTTTCAGTATTTGACTCATATTCACTATTCTAGATTCAATTCACACTATATAATTATATATTTGAGGTTCCTATGGTATGTTAACACCAGAATGTGCTCTCCCAACAAATAATGCCTCCAATAACGCATGTCATGAATGTCAGCTATAATATTGAGGTCACACATTAGGTAATTACCCTCGTGCGGTCTCAATTGGAGAAGTACATATGCAATGAATAGATCATCCTAAATTGGAACTACACCTAGTATAATGACTTATGAATAAAAAAACACTATATATCCTCTTCCAGGATCAGGAAATATCAGGATCAATGTTGAAGTAAGTCTTCCTTTTAGCTTCTGAAAGGCCTTCTCACACGCATTAGACTATATAAAATTTACACCCTTCTTAGTTATAATGTTAAGTGGTGTATTAAGTCAAGAAAAAATGTATAATATTAATAAAATATCTATATATACAAAAGAAACATCTTATATCAAACATTTTCATGAGCTTCACCTAGAAAACAACAACACTCGCCTTCTCTTGTAAAACTAATAATCCTGATTCTGAGAGAATATGGACCATAAAGTGAACCTTATTAACCAACAAGTTTAACTTTGTGAGCTTATTATATAACTGATTCTCTCTTAGTGTACTCAATATAGTGTCAAGATGTTTAGAATGATCAATTTGAGTATGAGAATACAATAAGATATCATAAAAAACCAAGAAAAAGAAATCCAAGTAGGGGTGGAAACCCTATTCATCAAGTTCATGAAAACAAAGGATGCAATCATAAGACTGAATGGAATAACTAGATACTCATATAAACTATAATGAATTTGGAAGGAAGAAATGCACTCGTAAGGGGCTCTGTGATAGGGTTTCCCCCCACCACCGCCTTCATCTTCCCAATGGTGGATTGGCTGGATTCCTCTCCTCGTTGCATCAGCCCGACGAGCTCATGGAATGGAGTGTCTCACCTATGGCGGCATGTCTTCGTGGAATCGATCATCTCAGCATATATAACCATTTTTTGGCCTCTCTCTTGCTTTATCCTACAATCGACATAGATATTCACATGATGATGTAGTGAGGGTCCAAGGTTTGATCTTTCTACTGCTGCAAAGAAGGTTTATACTATGCGTCAGAGTTGGCTGGGGATGCGCCGGGAAGATCTGGTCACCATGTGCGGTCTCGAAGATGGCAATGGGATTTGTGGTTCTGGCTTGCGGTGGGTCTTCTTCTTCCCTTTCAGGTTCGGCTCCAGCGGTCTTTTTGGTAAGGGGTTTAGTTTTTATTGCTTTTATGTTTGATGTTCGTATGGATTTGTGCAGTGTTTCCATCATTGGAGGCTTCCCACTCCTCATTAACGCTTCCCATGTGCAATTCGGACTATGGTGAGGCTTCCTTCCTCTGGAGTCCACAAATATTTGGGGATGGGATGGAGTTGGCATTCCGACCTCAGTTTCGGTGATCGATGAATGTTTCATGGTGGATGGGTTCTGGATTCGGGTTGAGTTGTGGCTTTTGGGACTGGTATTGTCATGATATATTTTACAGGTTGTACTAGTTTCACCAAATGGTGTGGATTTATGTTGTCTATTGTGCTGGTTTCATCAAGATGATGGTGGATTTAGCAATCTGTGATGGTGGATTTCTGTAGTGTGTGATGTGGTTTTTTGTGATTTGGAATGTTTTTTTGTGAGGTCTATTGGTTTACACCTAGATTTGACCACATAGAATAGCCCTAGAGGAGGTTATAGAGATGTCTGTTCATCTTTTCAAAACTTTTCAAATTTGGTTTCTTGAGAGGGTATGGAGTCATCCATTGGTTCGGGCATGTGAATTGACACATGACACTTTCTTGCTGACATTTCATGTAATGGTGGAGAGATTTTTCACGATTATATGCTGGGGAGGGGTAGCTCCATGTTGTTAGTCTGGTTATAACTTTTAAGACCCTCGGATTAGTTATGTATTATGTTCATAGAGTCTTCTTGGGTTCCCTCATTCTTCCCTTAAAAGGGGGATATATTATAATAAATAAAAAATTAAAGGCCATCATGCCATTGTATGGATGTATGGTATATCTGAGGGTGTGACCTGCACATGATGGTAGCCTGATCCCAGGATAGTCTTCGAGAACACTCTTACACATGGGATCTATTCAGAGAGATCGTCTATTCAAGATAATGGATTTTAGTTCTTCACTATAATATGATTCAATCACTGGAAATACCTGGAATTTTATAGGGTTTCTTCCTCCTTCTTGGATCAATGGATAGGAAAACCCTAAAAGTAATTGTTGGGTCAAATAACACTCTTATATTCTAGATTCTCAAACTGTCTCTTGATCTCATGGAGGCCAGTAGGTTCCATCTTTTATGGAGGAATATATACAAGAGTTTTTATTACAATGAACTCAATTTTAAACTCTACCACTCCCTCAAGAGGTTTTCCAAAGAATTCATCTAGGAATACATTCCTAAAAAATCCACCACTGGAGAAACTTTTTCCCAATATATTACCTGCTCCTCTATATAAAGGCTAGTAATCTAGAATGACTCTCCACCCATCCCAAGATGCTCTAGTTTAGATATAATTTCCTAGACATCCCACTCACCCTTGTTAATATAACTACAGCCCTCTATGCATGCACGGGAAATCCTAGATGAACATCTATGAAAAGGTGGAGAGCTGATCACGATGAAGATGTTGGGGAGGAACATTTCCAAGTAGTTAGTCTGGGTTTTATGTAATGTTTGAAGCCTACAAGCAATGAATTATTCTAAGGCCTATGAACCATGTAATACTTATGCCTACTAGCCTTGTAACGGTTCCACCTCACCCCTTGAAAGGTGTATTATCAAAAATCAATAAAAATGAAGGCCTTTGGGTCATTGGAGGTAAGGAAAAAGGGGTCCCATAAGAAATAATAATTTCATATCTCAAGGGGACAATCCTTGCATTGGCTTGTACCCTTTGACCACACACCCAATAGTGTTTCTAGGGTTACTACCCCACAAAAGTATAGAATTTCAAGCCTAATAATTTATACTATCATTATATATATAAAGGAGTTCAAGGTACTAGTATTGAAAAAAAGAAGATAAAATAAGAGAGACTACTTTAATAGTACCTCATACAGTAGATGGTTCTACAATCTTCTCCTCAAGTATCTATTGTAATATGTGAAAATGGAATGATCCACAACCCTAAGCCATTACTGGACTACCATGAGAGAGTCTTCTCTACTAGAGATGAAATTTAGAAGTCTTTCTAACTCATCCACGACTTTATTCTCATCATGTTCGGGTGGTGCTAATCTAGCTTTCTGTCTAACAAGGATTCACTAATCCTACTCCTGAAGGTAGAGCTAACACGGGTCCTCTTGCTCTAAAAACTAAAAGCATTGTCTATAAAAACCACTAAACATGACCTATCCAACAACAATAATGTCTCTCCGTAGAGACTCTATCACAATGTGTCTTCATATTCCTCTACCATCTATAATGATGGAATAAAATAGAGTTATCAGTGTAGTTACTCTGGTTTCCACTTCTCTGATGAGAAACCTCATGGATACACTTCCTGTGGTTGGAAGAACTACTACCCTATATCAGTACTAACTCATTGTCCCATATACTATATCGGTTTCCCTTAAGTTGTTATAAGTGATAAGGTCTTGGTTTATGATCTCAAAAATAGTAGATAGGTGAAATACATTCACTTGAGTGTAGATGGAATACATGATCCCTTCCTAGAAGCATCTCGCTCGTGATTTCTAATCACCAGCAAGAAGAAGTTCCAAGCATTAATACTCAGTGAAACACACTGAATAGTCTATGATGGACATAACACCCTGATATAGGTTCATGAACTCATTGACTCAATCAGATCTCAACATCTCAAGAAAATGTAATAATAGAATGTGGTCTGAAAGTATGTTAAGACCATGCCCTGATGATGGTCGGAATGAGCAATCATATCTAACCAACACTTTATAGAATTACATATCATTTAGGTGATGAGTTTTACCCTCATATCCATAGGAATATCAAGATGATCAAAGATAGATAAAATGGATTCTATCAATTACTCAGCATCCTGAGGTCTACCATACCCCGAAAAGATGTGAGGATGTTGTTGCTGGAAATCTTGAGTAAGGTAAAACATTATAGGTCCAGGTCATGGAGAACCCTTCATTAACTACATCAAGTGTAAGAAACTCTCTTGAAGTTGAGAGTCAGTTCCTAGTTTGAGAAATTAATTTGGTGCCACAGGTGGCACTACTGAATGTTAAATTGGTGGATCAGGGTCCACCACCACTAGAGAATGATTGTTTCCACCCTCCTGGCGCACAACTAGAGGAATTCATGGTGAAATAGCTCTAAAAATTCCAATAACACACCTCAATAAAGATACCTAATAGATAATATCACTAATTGAAGTGGATCATAAGGAAATGGTATCATTAACCAACATACAATCCCAACTATGCACATCAATGGTTAGGGTATTGGTAAGTGTTCAGGTTTTTATATATAGTGGATTTGGTATATTGGGAGGTATAATTAAAATTTAAGGAGGAAAAAAATATTTAAATTGTACCTGGCCTTCCCATTTACAGATAAACATTTATTTTATAAGTCAAAATTTAAATTTTAAGTAATAAGTGAGTTTATAAAAAATACCAAGTTCAATTAAATGGATTATCATTTCTAGTTTATAAAGGCCCATAATCCTTATAAATTTAAAATGAAACCAATTTAATTATGAGAAACCCCCATTACATTTGGTCTCGTAATGTAATCAGTATAATACAATGAATAAATCCAATGAATTATCCTTTCCAATTTATAAAGTCCCATACACTTTATAAACTAAAATTGGAATTCATGTAATCACAGCCAAAGCCCAGATCATGTAACCAGGGTTACATATCTTACATGTGTTAAAATTGGATACTTAATATTTCACCATCAATCTATATCATAAAACACCATTTTGGTTTATGCTAACACTTTAAACAACCAATTTTCCTTCATTGTAGAAGATGTTAGTGGCACAAACATATATTCCAATCAAGGAACACTCAATAATCACAGGAAACATGCGTAATACAAGTAATAAAATGAACCTATATGGAATGGAATGTGAATCCCTAGGTGAATATAATGATGCATGTAACAATGATCCTTTCCCGATTAGGCCATGATAGAATCTCCATAAAAAATAAAAAAATAAAAATTCATGTGCATCACCCAATGGTGAATGTATATTAACTATAATAGGTGGAAATATAAAATAACAATCCCATATTCCCCGGAAACGTGGTGTTTATATGTAACATGGGTTAGCTACTACCATGCATGGATTATAAACATGTTCCAACACGTTACTGAACTCATTTCTACTATCCCATGATAGTAAGGAAAATAAAATCCCTACGACACCACTTCATGTTGTCCTAGACCCAGTTTACTCCTGAGTAACTGAACCAGGTTGGCTGCATAGCCTCAAGCATGCCTCCACACATGGAAAAGTTTTCTTACTAGAAGCGAGGGCCTAGGGTGTGTCCGTGGGGAGACTATTCCCTTATATCATAGTTATACACAATAAGGATAATGATATATGAAAAAACAAAATAAGCATAATAATAAAGAATAAGTTAGAGTAAACAAGAATAAACACCAAAGAAATTAATAATCATTAAATGCTATAAAATATATCATATAAAAAAGATTATGGAATGTCTCTATAAAAAGGGAAATAAGGTATACATGGAAACATATATAAAGTAAAATACATGATATAAAAAAGAGTAAAAAAGGGAAAAAACTATCTAATAACCCTAATCAATGGATCAATAATCTTCTATCAAGATCTCATCCTAATGTAAGAAGTCAGGTGTACAAAGAGAGATGATTCCCTTTGTCCACTCCTATGATCATTCAATTTTCCCATGTACTGATGGCAGCTTAGACAAGGTGCGAGATAGACTCAGCATGACACCACCAATGATGTCTATAAAAATCCAGTTTGTGAATATAAACTATAATAGCGTATAGGTATATATAATTAAATTAGTGAGAAAATAAATGACCCATACCTACTTCATCCTCAATGGGAAATGTCTCGGAACATGAGATCATTTAATTATTATCCAGGGGTTAAGAATTATGATATACTGGTAATCATAGATTAATAATGCTAATAATAGTAATGGAGGATCCAAGGAGAAATGTGTGAATCCTTGACCTCATGGATTGAGATGAATCGTAGTAGTAACTTATTTAGTTAGGATATAAGGATATGAGGGTAATGCAAGGGTTAAACCCAATTCATTCCACTGTAAAAGAGTCTAAGTGAGTCCCTAGAGCTCATCCATAGTAATCCCATGCTATGTGTGACTGGTTATAAGGGTGTGAATCCATGGCGCCTTGTGTCCAAATACATCAATCTAAATCCAAGGAGTGTACCCAAGTCATTCTAATATCTAGAGAAGTGTTAGGTGAATCATCAACACAACACCAAGGAATTCACATAATAAGACAAGGACCAGATTCCATGGTGGGTATCTCTTATGGTAATCAGCTCAATGATTTAGAATGGTGTCCTATTGGTGCTTAAGGAATCACCTCAAGAATCCAAGGTGGGATCAATTTTTTCCATTCCTATATATATGAATAAGATCCATATGTAATGGGCACCTTGTTAATTTAATATATCATAAAACATTTTAGGCCATATAATACTCATGTCATTCTCAATTTATTAAGTTCATTCCATTACCTTTCATTATATGTTACCAGGTAAATTAAAAACATGCAACCAATTATAAATTCAAGTTACAAATATAAGGTCCATGTGATATCTATACACATATACTTGAATTTTAACAATATATAATACACTAATTTAGTTTCAAACATTTAACTTATTAAAGTTCAAGTATATCACACCCTAAAATTGTCCCAAATAATCTCAAAATAGGTCACTAAAGGAATAATGAGTAACACACCCTACATGGGGTGGTCAACGTAGGGGTTAAAACCCCCAATGATGTCAAGGGGAATCTTTAAGGCCAAGAATAAATCATAGATAACTTAATATAAATTAGATTAATTTTAAGGAGAAACACCTAGTGAAATAGGAGTACACACAATGAAAAAAATTTAGAAAAGGGATAGACTTTGAGGGAAAAGTCATAGGACACCTACCTTATAACTTTAGTAGATGTCTCCTCCAATATCAGCCCTTAGTTTTTTCATTATTAGAAGAAAATGGAAGAATATATGAACACCGTGAAAATAGGAAAAATTAGCTTACACTAAAATAGAATAATCGATAGGAAGAAGAACAATGAAATGATCCTATAGATTGAAGAGCTTACAGGTGGCTATCCAACACGATAAATGACACTTGAATTAGAGTCTGGATAGAGAGACATTATCGAATCCAAGCTTTAGGATAAAAAGGGAGATTATTTGGTGGAGCCCCTATGAGGGAGAGAAAAATGAGGGAGGGGGTCAGCTTCTATTAAAAAAAAGGCCATGTCTTCTTATAAAAAACTAACTCAGATTATGTACACAACATGTAAAGACTATATGCTTTGTAATGATCAGGTTTTTCCCTTCAGGGTAAAACCATTACACACTATGAAGGAGGTCTGTCCAGACCAATACACATCATGTATTTAATACATGTCGTGTATTTAAATACATGCTATGTAGTTCGCATGCAGCCAGGGTCCAACCCCTGCTTCTTTCCATCCACCAAAATAATGACCCACCCTAAGGTGTGGTTTTTTGGTTTAATCCCAAAGATAACTACACAAAGGGTATAACTAAAAATTATAAGGATATGTACCTAATATAAAATCTAGAATATTACATGCCACCTTAGTGGCCTGGTCACTTACACCTATCCAACCTAGCTGAAACCAAAGAAAAATATTAGTAACACCTCCCCACAAAATTCACCTATAATTAATACCCCTCCAATATCCAAAAAGATCCAAAAACTCCCCCATCCATGTTATAATGTTCCAACTTGTATTTTATTAACCATACAACCCTTATAAGACCAATTCAATATCCTAGTTATGCCTATGTAGCAGCAAACCATTTACCTTACATAGTTTACACATGGACAAAAACCGATGCCAAAAACATTCCTCTCAATTCTTCCCTCCTGGAATTCCACCTTATCTATATGGTGAGAACCATGCATGGATTATCCACAAATCTATGCTATCAAAATTCCCTAAATGAATCTTTTCCCATTGGGTAATGAATATAAAATTATTGTTTCATGCTCTCGATATGTTCCTGCAAGTGATTAGTAAATATTCTTTGGGTGTTCTATCACCTTGATGAATGAGGCACAATTATCCCTCAGTTCTTTCATTTTAACATTCTAGTTATCTTAACATGAATCCATACAAGAAACATTCCATATAAAATATTCCCTTACGATAAATGGGAGAAAATGAAGGGAATAATTCCATAGAAAAGGAATCCCTTAACCATGTCTAAGTCCTCGTAGTCTTTCCAAAAAAAAATATATAAATAAATATTTCTTCATATCCATGAAAGTCACAATAGAAGGTAACCATAATTTCATTCCCAAATGAAAAAGTGGAATCCCATAGTTGATAGTCCTCTACAGAAGCAAACACATATTCTACACTAAATTGCAGCACGACCACAACACTTTTTAGAAGAATATGATCACATAATGTTGATAACCATAATAACATTTTCATAAAACAGTCAAACAAATCATGTCCTTGAGGATCTAAATCAAACGACCGAGAAGTTCTCAAAAATAGAATCACCTCCTCCAATCACTAAAAGAAAGCTTTCCCTAGGCAGTAATGTTTCCCATATAGGATCATAGTCACTAGAAGGATGCCTTTTTGTCATTTTACTGGGCCTAACATGAATTATATTAGCCAATAAAATTCAGTAGACACATATGTTCTTTGATAAAATTACCTCTATATACCAAAAAATATCCAAGTATGATCATAGTCCACATAAATTCTATTTTTTCTTAGGAAAATAATTCTATCTACTTCATATAGTGTCGATAGATAAGCACTGGGTGAAAACACTAATAGAATCATTCTCTATCTATGAGTAGAATATTTTTCATTTTTGTGTAATAGAATGTTTTTTATATAATTATAAGATAATTTCTTATCACACTGTGTAGCCATCCCTACAATAAATATAGTGTCAGGAATATTATGAAACACTTTCTAATATGGCGGTTCTGAGAAAATATGTTATCACTCTGGGAATTGATTCACGGAATAGTTCTCTTCAATCTCTCTAAACTTCATAGTAGTGGTGGAGGAGGATTTATATACATTTTTTAGAGTATTCTTGGAGAGGTAGATTTATAGGGATTTGAGAAGATTCTCTCTAGATATCTTTTTGCACAATAAAAAATGAATTGGCTCTATTAAGAAAATAATATAATTGGATATATACCACTAGGGTTAGAAAATAATAATTTCTCATGAGCCCTTATTATTTACATAACCCCTATGGAACCCCATGTATATAATAATAATAATAATAATAATAATAATATTTCGCGACATGTAATAAACCCACGAATTAAATGAAATATTATTTATTCAAATAATATTCAATATATACTATTTCTCATTGGACTATTAAACTCGATCCACCATTCCTGAAAAAAATTTATTGAGCCTTGAATAATGACTATTAAATAAATAAATAAGTTTCACTACATTATTCTCCAATAAATAAATAAATATTATCTTTACTATATAGAAAATACATATTTATTAATTATTATTCCCACATAATATTCTCTTGAATAACTGGTGGAAGAATATATGTGATTAAGAAGACATGAATAATTATAAAACCGCATGTGGTATAATATTTACTCAACTTGTTAAATAATAGATAATAAAATATTATTTAACTATGACTCTAGATAAACATAGTGTTTGGACCTCTAGGCTTATTTCTTAGTATAATTAGGACATGCAACCTAAAGTACAATTTCATCATCTAAAAACACACCAAGGAACCCACAGAGAAGAAAATTAATTTCATAATGACATAATCGATCATCTGAAAACTTATAGTGTAATATAATCAATTTATCGTGATATATATAATAAATATGATTGCATGATGGCACCATCAATCTATGTGTTCAATGTATCTTTATTTGAATTTTCAGAAATCAAACTTTTCTATAGAACACCATGACTATGAATTTATCTAGGCTACATCATTTTCATCAAAGGGCCTAAGATATCAGCTTCCATTAAAGAATATAAGGGAAAAATTATTTCTTAAATTATTCATTAATGAAATATTACTCATAACGCACTCAATGTTTCCTACCTCACCACAAACATATTCCATAACTATTTTCATCAATACATAAAATTACATGACTTATAATACTCATTAATAATAATATTAAAGTCTAATTATCAATACACATGTCTATAGATAGGAACATCCAATAACACATATAAGTGTAGATTTATTAATGGAAGGTGTCTTTCTCATAATTTTCTATGCTGCAAATTACCAAGGTCGTACACCATGGGATGGTCCTCAAAGTCCTATGAGTCTCCAAACCTAATATAATATATCATTTTTGCCTCAAATTATTTCATCATACTATAGAATATATATTTATAAATACTATCATGGCACTTCTAGGTTCTCATTATTGAGAGGAGATGCTATAAAATTTTAGTGTGGTAGCTAGTCTAAGCACATACTATGTGACATTGAAGAACAATCATGATATGATAAGGATTTTATTAACATTCAAAAAAAATGAATACATGTTATCATAAAGTATAGAGAAGCGGGTTCTAGGGAACCAACTCCAATATATTTCACATGATAATTTTAGAAAGGCATCTATTGAATGAATGATCTAAAGCTCAAAAAATTTTCCTTCACCTATCATTTGAATATACCCATAGGGATTTAAGGGAATCAAAGGATAACTACACCAATGTTCTTGAAAAAAAAGAATTCAATTTTTTCTAGAAATTTTACCCATGCTTTCCATTATTTAATACCTTATAAAGGTTATAATGGACATATTTGATGTTTCATTGGAAAATATGTAGCATGAAATTGATCCTCATATCAAGTAATAGGAATGTAGATGAGTGAGATAATAATGGGTATCAACTATTTATTCCAACAATAGTTTCATACATTAATTTCAGAATAATTATTTAGAAAAAAGGACTCCCCTCAGCATGCCACTCACGAGGCCTAAATACTAACACATATCCAACCTAGTTGAAACCAAGGGAAAATATTAGTAACCCCTCCCATTGAAATTCACCTTTAATTAATACCCACCTATATCCAAATAGATCCAACCACTCCCCTATCTATATTATAATACTACCCCATGCAGTTTATTACCCATCCCATTCTTACACGTCCAACCCCACAGCCCATGTATTCCAACGTAGAAGCACCATAGACCCCTTATATAGTCCACACATGGAAAAATGTTGAATCTAACCATGTTATTATAAATTATTCCCTCATTAAATTCCACCTTTTCCATAATTTAAGAACCATTATTGGGGGATCTATTCTTTTATGCCACAATAATGACCTCCATGATCCTATTCACATTGGGTAATGAATCTAAATGTATGATATCATGATGTTGATCTGTTCCTGTAGGCAATTTGTAAATATATTTGGGGATCAAAACCCCTTAATTAATGAGGAAAAATAGTCCCTCTATTCTATCAGAAGAACTTTTTAGTGTGCATTACAAAAATCCATACTTCTAAATTTCTATATCATACATGAAAGTATGAAAAATGGGAGGAACTTTAGGAAAAAATCCTTAAAAACCAATACCTTAGCCATATCTAATTCTTAGTAGTATTATGAAAAAAAGATAATACATACATTCACATTTATTTGTATCCATATAGGTCACAATAACAAGGAAACATAATTTAACTAAAACTGCAAAAGTGTAAGCCTAGAGTTGACCACCCTTTGTAGGATACAACGCATATGCCACACAAAATTGCAAGGAAACCACAAAAATTTCAAGAATAATATGAGAAAACAATGTAGATACCCATAATAGTCTATTAATAGAATAATACACCACCCAAATTATAGGATTACCAAAATCAAATAAACTTGTATTTCTCAAAATATCATAACCTCATCCATTTAAAAAAAGAGGCCTTCCCGTGGGAAGAAAAATTTTTCATACAGGATTAAAGTCACTAAAATTATGACCTCATCATCATTTTTTTAGGCATGAAAGAAATGATGTTAGAAGATAAACTTCACCATACATGAAATTTAATTGAAACCATTCCCTCTTTGTAGACAATAAATATCCAAGGATGATCATAGTTCACATTAACTTTTGTTTTGTACTATAAAAATCATTCACCCCACTTTACATAGTTTTGAAAGATAATAACATAGTGTAAACACTGATAAAAACATTATCTATGTGGGAATAAAAAATTTGGAATTGTTTCACCAAATAAATAGTTTTTAGCTTATTATAGGATGCTTTTTTATAATTATTTGTAACCCACCATGCAGTAACAATAGTGTTTAGAATATGATGGAACACTTTATGATGTGGTGGTTATTACAATATATGTTATTGCTCTAAGAATTTAATCATGGAATGGTTATCTTTGATCTCTCTATATTTGAGAGTGGTAGTAGAGGAAGATCACTGTCCATTCTTGAGAGCGTTCTTGGAGTGGGAGTTCTCTAGGGATTTGAGAAAATTCTCTCCACATCTTGTTTTGCACAATAAAAAATGAATTATATCTATTAAGAAAATAATATAATTTTATTTATATACCACTACGGTTAGTAAATAATAAATGACCATGTTACCAAATTATTTATATAATCCCTACAGAACCCCATGTCTATAATAATAATAGCAAGAATATTATTTCTTAACATGTGTTAAACACAAAAATTAAATTATATATTATTTATTCAAATAATATTTAATATATATTATTTCTCACAAGACTAATAAAGTCGTCCCTTCATTCCTCCACAATATTTATCAGGTCTTGAATAATGACTATTTATTTAATAAATAAATATCACAACATTACTCACCACTAAATAAATAAATATTATACTCACTAAATAGAAAACAAATATTTATTAATTATTCTTCTAACCTAATATTCCCTAGAATAAATGGTGGAAGAATATATGTGATTAATAAGAAATTAATAATTATGAATGTATATGTGGGAATAATATTTATTCGATTTGTTAAATAATAAATAATAATATGTTATTAATCTAAGATTATGGATACACTAAGTGTGTGACCCTCTAGGACTTTTTCTCAGTGGCATTTAAAAAAGTTTCCCAAAGTCCAAGGTTAAAATTTTGAAACATTAAAAGAAACCCATAGATAAATAATCTAATGCCACAACAAAATATTAACTCATAAATATTCTTACTTTATAATATAATCCCCTTATCATGATATCTCTAATCAAGCTGGTTTCATGTTGGTTCCATCTACCTATGTGCCCCATGTCTCTTTATTTGAATATCATGAAATTAAAATTTTCTTTAGAAAACCATGATCATGGATTTATTTAGGCTATATCATTTCCATCAAAGGTATTGATATATCAAATTTTATTAAATATAATAAGAAAAAAAATCCTTTCTCACATTATTCATTAATGAAATATTACTCATGATGCACCCAACATATCCTACCTCATAGAGAATATATTTCATTATGATTTTAATCAATACATCAATGTACATGAATTATAATGCTAATTAATAATAATCATAAATTATAATTATTGATACTCATGTCCATAATTAGAAACATCAAATGGCACATATTAATGTAGATTTCTTATTGGAGGGTCACTTTCTCATAATTTCCTATTCTAGAAATTACCAAGGGTGTACAACATGAGAGGATTCATAACATTACTTTGAGTATCCACCCATGGTACAATACATAATTGTTTTCCCATAAATAATTTCATCAAGTTATAGAAAATATATTTAAGAATACTGTCATAGCGCTTCGGAGTTCTCATCATACTGTGGAACAATTATGACCTTTTAGTGTGATAGTTACTCTTAGGATATTATCACATACCATTTCATATAGAATAACAATAATGATTTGATAATAAGATTATTAATATTCAAAAAAATGAATACAATTTATCATAAAGTACACAGAAGTGGGTTCTAGGTCAAAAACTCCAACATCATTCATGTGATAATTTTGGAAAGGCAACTCTCAAGGAATACCCAGAATATCAACACATTCACCTTCACATATCACTGAAATATTTTCCTCAAGGACTGAATGGATTAAAGGGATAGATGTTCCAATGGACTTGAAAGAACTAAATTCAATTTTTCTAGACTCTAGCCCCATAGTTTTCAATTATGATGACTTTATAAATGTTAAATTTTTTTATTAGATGTTTCATTGGGAAACCTGTAGCGTGAACTTGATCTTGACATCTATTTATTGTAACTCAGATGATTGAGATAAGAATTGGTAGATTCTTCTTATTCCAACAATAGTTTCATATAGGAATTTCAATAGAATAAGAATAAGGAAAAATGAGGCCCTTGAGACACTACCATCTAGGTATGGACACTACCACCTAACCAACCTAGTTGAAACCAATCAAAAATATTAGTAACCCCTCCCCAAAACATTCAACTATAATTTATACCCCACCAATATCAAAATATAACCAACCACTCCCTCATCTAGATTATAATACTTCCCCTTGTAGTTTATTACCCATCCCAACCTTACAAGACCAACCCCTAGCCTAGGCATTCTTATGTAGCAGCACCCCATTCCCTTTAGATTTTCCACAAAAAGACAATAGTTGATGCTAACTATGTTCTTATCAGTTCGACCCTCTTGAAATTTTACCTTTTCCAGAAGGAGAAAACCATTCCTGGAGGCACCTCACTTCAATTCTATAATAATGTCCTGCATGAACCTATTAACATTGGGTAATGAATATGAAAATATGGTATCATGCTCCCAATATATTCCTGTAAGTGAATTGTAATGATTTTTTTGGGTTCCAAATCCTTAATGAATGAGGAACAATAATCCCTAGTTTATATGAAAATAAATTTGTTGTGCTCTTACCATGAATCCCTAATTCCTAATTTCAATATCAAATATGCCCTTATGAGAAATGGGAGAAACTGAAGAAATAAATCTGTAGAAAAAGAATCACTTATCCATGTCTAATTATTAGTAATATTGAAAAACATTATCATGAAGTCCATCAATATTTCTTTATATCCATGTGGGCCATAATAATAGGGACCCAACATTGCATTCCCAACTGCAAAAGTAGAGGCCTAGAGTTAACAGTTCTCTACCGGATCTAACATAATTGCCACACAAAATTAAAGTGGAACAATAAAAATTTCAAGAAGAATATGAGAAAACAATGTAGATACCCATAAGAGAATGTTAATTAGAGAATAAACCACCCCAATTACTAGGGTACCATGATCAAATGACATAAAAATGCTTAAAATATATTCAAATACTCTATTTACTAAAACAATCCTTCCCTTGGTTAGTAATTTTGTCTAAACAAGATCAAAGTAACTAGAAGGATGTTCTATTTATCATTTTTTGGGCCTAGTGGGAATGATGTTGGATAAAAAACTTCACTAAAAACTAATGTTCTATGAAAATGTTCCCTTTGCATTGCTAAAAAATCTCTAAGGATGATTACAGTTCACATCAACTTTTGTTTTTTCCTAGAAAAAACATTCTATCCACTTCGTATAGTGTCGATGGAAAAAAATGGGTATAAAAACTAATATCATCATTTCTTATGTTTGAATGGAACATTTGTAATTTTTTCTTCATAGAAATAACATTTTGATTAGTATATAATGATTTTTATCCTACTTTTTAACCTTTTGAGAAGTAATAATAGTGTTTGTAATATGATGGATCACTTTCAAATTTGATGGTTCAGATAAAATATGTTATTGCTCCGAAAATCACATCAAAGAAAGGTTATCTTCAATCTCTTTAGAATTGAGATTGGTAGTGGGGGAGGATCACTATATGATCTTTAGAGTGTTATTGGATAGGGATCTCTCTAGTGTCTAGAAAGGATTCTCTCCATATCTCATTTTTCACAACAAAAAATAAATAGGCTTTATTAAAAAATAATATAATTGGGTTTATATACCGCTAGGGTTAAAAAATAATAATTTCATATGAACCCTTATTATTTTCATAATCCCTACGGAACCCCATGTCTATAATAATAATAATAATAATAATAATAATTCTTGATCTACGCTAAACCTATGAATTAAATAAAATATTATTTATTCAAAAAATATTTAATATATATTATTTCTCACCATACCATTAAACTGATTCAGCAATTCATCCAAAATATTTATCAGGCCTTAAATAATTACTATTTATTTAATAAATAAAAATCACTTCATAATTCACCAATAAATAAATAAATATTATATTCACTAAAAATTAAATAAATATTTATTAAATATTATTCTCATATAATATTCTCTCAAATAACTAGTGGAGGAATATATGTAATGAAGAAAACATGAATAATTATTAAACCATGTGAGGGATTAATATTTATTCAATTTGTTATATTTTCATGACCTGGCCAAATGAGATCCAAGCTGAAACAACCCCAACCCCTCCTCCATAGGCCATGGGATGGTGATAAGTACTAGAAGGAATAACCTAAATGGGAAGCCTTTTCCTAATGTATCCTTCTACACACAGCTAACCATATCGATGAAAAAGTGAATAGGAGTAATAATAAAAGATTAAATATCTAGAATATAACCATGCATATGAAAAACCTCTAGGGTGTGCAGGAGTACAACATTGCAAACTGAAAGTAAAGGGAAAAAATACATGCCCAAGTATAAAGACGTCCAAACCTAACCATACTAGATAGTAAATTTTCTGAGATATCCCAAAACCTGATCTCCAAGATCCAACCACTATACACTATCCAATTCAACAAGTATCCCTAAGATCCTCTATAATCATGGTCATCCTATCCATCGTCTTCATAAGAAAAAACATTTGCGGGACAAGAAATTTTAGGGGTGAGTATATACAAACCCAGTAGCAAATCCCAAAATCTGAAGGTGGATAAGTACATGATAGAAATAGGCAGACAATAGATAACTCAACCCAAGGAAAGAGTATAAAATCCAATGACATTGATACATACATACATACATACATATGTGTGTGTGTGTGTGTTCTCATACAAGGAAACAAAAATGAGTGAGAAGGGGATATTCATCTCAGAGCCCAACCCAGCTAAAGAGTGAAAATAGTACTAGAATCCCCTCAATGATGCTCAAAATCTTGCATGGCTATCTGAATAAGTAACCGTGTGAAGAGGCCATGCCTTGCCACTGGGAAACATAACTAAGGGGGAATAATATCCAGGAAAAAGACTTACAACCTGGTCTGTCATGAAGTTGATACCCAATGTAATGATTAATCCCACCCTATCTAATTGGGGGTACAACTCAGTAGATATAGGGCCCTCTCTCTAATTCCATAAGGGCATACCAATCAGTAGATAGAGGACTCACACCCTAATTCCACAGGCATTTACCACTCAATAGATAGAGTACCCACACCCTAATGCTATGGGGGGTACTACTTAGTGTATAGAGAACCCACACCCTCATTCCATAGGTGGTACCACTTAGTGTATAGAGGGAACTTTCCCTAATTCCATAGAGAGGAACCAATCACTGTAAGGAGGACCTACACCATAGCTGACATGGGGGGCACTACTCCACAAATAGATAGAGAACCCACTCCCTAGTCCACTAGAGGGTATCAATCAGTAGATAGATAGAGTAACCACACCCTAATTCCATAGTGGGGTACCAATAAGTAGATAGTGGACCCAAAGACTATTCGATAGGGGTAGCATTCAAAAGATTATGCCCAGTCACTGTTGTTAGCGAGCACCACCTAAATAAGAGTCACTACAACATTATCTCACATCATATATCAAAATCCAATACAAAGGCCAGAACTTTTTTCTTTGTATAAAAAACCCAGGATAGGATACTATAATTCCCAAATCCGAGTCTAGATGAAGGAGATATGAGAGGTTAAAATTTACTTAGGAGGAAATAAGGGGTACACGACATGTTAGGGGACCCAAATGATGTGTGGTCTCGCACCATTTCATGGTTGTGTACCATTAGGTTCATGGATCACTTTCCATATAGGGATACATGATGCGTATAAGGTATACACAACATGTCTAATTCACTTGGGGACCTTCCCGTGCTCCCTGACATTTCCCGTGTAGGTCTTCCTATGTACGTGTAATTATACACACGACATCCTCTTAGCCATGTCTTCCTGCATGGGGTCCTACCTATGTGCTCTGTCACAGAACTTGGCTACCCAAGTATGGATACTTGTCTTGTGTCCTATCCAAATGTTGTGTCATATTTAAATTTAGAAAAAACCCAAGTAGACACAGTTAGGGCCCCACACGTCGTGTGTTCTTCAGAACACACCGCGGGCAGTCGACATTTTTTCAGAAACATAAATATGTTTTCGAGTGTCCAGATTCACCTC
This sequence comes from Viscum album, assembly GCA_963277665.1. Classification (NCBI taxonomy): domain Eukaryota; kingdom Viridiplantae; phylum Streptophyta; class Magnoliopsida; order Santalales; family Viscaceae; genus Viscum; species Viscum album. The sequence continues at coordinate 1,672,480,160 of OY728119.1, read as the reverse complement.
CACCATGGTGATCCATGCATCTAAGCCTATAAAAATTTAAGGTAAGGCCTCTATAATCCATTTTCATTATTCTATTGTTAAGAGACCAGATACTTATTCATTCTAGTAGTTCACCGAACACACCATGTGCCTCTCATTGTGCCTTGAATGTATCAAATCCTAAATCCACAAAACGAACATCATTATAACAAAATTAATCACAAATTAAATCCTTGATCGTTGATATGTTCATCACACATGAATATATCAAAAATTTGTGGGTACATTCAAACATGGTCCCCCCGAAAATATTGAATCACAACCCCATGGTCCAATAATAATAAATGCAAATAATTTGTGATATAAATGAACAAGAAAAAGGGTTTTAAATTCATTGGTAAATAATTCTTGGAAAATTGATACAATTGGGATGATTTGGGTGAGAAAAAATTGAATAATCAAATAAATATGTACATGGGTGCATGCAACGACTCAAAATTGGTGCAGATCCAATAAATGGGTGATCGTTCTCAATCCATTTAATAATATGAGCCATAATCAACAAATTAAGAGTCATATTGAGTTTTGGATCAATATTTTTCAAAGAACGTACTTTACAATTAAGGAAATAAGTCATTATGTTCATTGGGTATTGATCTTCCTTGATCCTGAGTCTCATCATCATCTGATTTGGATTCACCAATAGTGGAATAGAAGAACAACTCTTGGAAATCCAAGGGTCATGGGTCTATCCTTTGGAAAATCAATATAATGGTGCATTTAAAGGAATACATTATTTTTTTTCAATTTACTTATTAATTAAATTAATTATTTAAATAACCCACCAAAACACTTCTAATGGATTATTTTATTCGAGCATCCCGCACTGACCTTTTTTCATTCGCACCTAGGGTAAACATCACGTTCACGACTTAACCTTAGTCTATGATTTCTGGTCTAAGATTATTTTTAATATTTATCCCATTTTTAAAGAAACTATATCGGAATAATATAAATTTAATTTACAATTTTTATAAAATTAATTCTGGACACATCGAACCTTGGAATCACATACCATCTCAGTGCATGGATCTAAATATATATATATAAATATTTCAAAGTATTATAAGGGGAAAACAAGGTTTCAACATCATTTTATCCTTCATTATTTTCATCCTCAAAAATAAAAACTAATAAAAAATCTCAAGATACAATGCCTGAATTAGGATCTCCCACTCTCAGGATCTGTCCTACAAGATCTCATGCTGCCACAACACACAAACCAAGGGATGGTCCATCCACGTAGGTTCCTCTCATGCAAATCCTTGATCTCCATCTGGTTCTCCCCAAAATTATATCTCTCCTCAATATCAATCTCACCCTAGTAAATAATGTGTGTGGGGTCATGCACGTATTTCCTCAGCTACGACACAAGGAAGATTTCATGCACCTGCTCCAACTATTGTTGTAGGGAGAGCCAGTAAGCAACCTCACTAACCCTATACAAAATATAGAATGGCCAGAAGAACCTCATGGATAGATTTCATCCTTGGATGAATATCTATAATACTCATTGTGAGGAGACTCTCATGAAAACATGGCCTCCCTTATCGAAATATAAGGGCCTAAAATGTAGATCTTTGTAAGATTTCTTCTTATATTGAGTTGTCATGATCTTCTCGCAGATGGCCTAAACCTTCTCTATCATCACCTACACTATCTATAGACCCATAAGAGATGTCTCTCTGATATTTTTCCATCATAAGGGTGACCTTTTGGGTATCCCAAACAGTTACTTTAAAGGTTCCATGCTGATAGTGGAGTGGTATCTATAATTGTACACAAACTCTACCAAGGAAAAGTGATCCTCCCATCTCCAACTGAAGTCTAACACACAATCCCTCAACATATCCTCCAACAGCTAGAGAGTGTGCTCGGTATTCCCATATTTATAGGGGAATAAGGTTTTACTCATCTTCATCTAGGTCCCAAATGAAAAATGAAGGCCTCTCCATAACTATGATGTGAACCGTGCATCATGATTAGAGACAATATTCGAGGGAACCCCATGAATGTGAACAATCAACCTAATGTATATTTTCTCAAAACACTCCACCAAACTCTACTCCCTAATAGCATGGAAGTGTGCTTAATTTTTGGTTTAGTCAACTATCACCTTGATGAAACCAGGTACCTTCATTTTTTGAAAAATTCTTATGATAGTGTTCATGGATATGCCATCCCATTTCAACTCTAGGATCTCAAGAGGCTACAACAACCCTTCGAAAAACTGGTGCTCATCCTTCACCTACTGATAGGTAAGGAACCATGAAATTAAATCAGCCACAATCCAACTCATGTCAGCCTAAAAAAACTATTGTTCAATTCCTCTATGCATATTCCCCTCACAAGGATGTACATCCAAGGGAGAAGTGTTGATATCTCGCATCACCTCCTCACGCATCATGACTGGGACCACCATCCATCCCTAAAAAATGATGATGTGATTCCCTACTTTTGGAAATCCATCGAGTGATTATCCTAAGGATATCTAGTCACAAAAGTCCCCATAGTCAATTTCTACCAACTAGGACTCTCCCACACACCAAAGGATCAAATGACTCAACACCATCAACTGAGGAGAAGATGCACCCTCCTGCTCAACTAGGGTCAGCTGTAAGGAAGCCAATTACTCAAATGACTCCTAAACCAAATGAGCCTGGGACTTCCTACAAATGAAATATACTTTTACTTTTCACTACCAATGGGTATATAATATCTTGAATTCATAGACCTATGGGAACTCCAATCAATGCCTCTATCTCAGGTCCAAGTTCCTCTATGTGAAGAAAAACCTGAGACTCTAATGGTATGAGTAAACCAAAATGAACTATTATAGAATATAGTGCCTCCACATCATCATGGAAAAGAATACCATTGTTATATCTAGGTCATTATTCTTATAGTTATACTCATGGGGTCTCAACTGACTCAAACCACATATGATTAATTCTTGTATCTACATCAACCGCAGCTGAACCCAAACTCCAAAGGCCACTTAATACACTACGTACTCCACACCCTCCTATAGTAGTCTCAAAATAAGAGCCCTCATCAGCCTCAACATCAAATCCCCTAAGGATATTTGGCACTTCTCAGTCTAGGTAAATAGATTCCCTTTTCAAACTAGGGTGGTCAAAGGGTATGCATTCCTAGAGAAGTCCACCACTAACCTCTTATAGTATCCCAATAATCCAAAAAAATAAAAATATGAAATGCACTTAGGACGTTCATAAGTAAGAAATGCAATGATCTTCATTGGGTACTTGGATAAACAATTCTCAGAAATGACATGCATCAGAAATTGAACCTTCTTAATCTAGAATAGAAACATCGAGATCTTACCTTAAAGTTGGTGCTCTCAAATAAAATCTTGGACCAACCTCTGGTTCTATTCATGATCCTTATATGATGTAGAGTATATGAGTATGTCATCTATGAATACCACCAAAAACCAGTCTAGGTATGACTGGATGATTTGGTTCATCAAATCCATAAACATGTTGGGGTCATTCATCACACCAAATAGAATCTTCAGAACTCATAGTGTCTATAGCAACATGAAAATGACAGCTTCATAATATCAACCTCATGAACACTCAATTGGTGATAGTCCGACCAGATATTGATCATCCCGAACCACCTCATGCCTCACAACTAGTCAAATAGGCCATTCATACTTCTAAATGGGTACTTTTATTTATCGTGGCCTGGTTCAGGTGGTGAAAATAAATGAAAATATGCATGCTCTCGTCTGCCTTTTTCACAAACAACATTGGAGCTGCCTAGGGGGACACACTTGGAATGATAAATCCCTTATCTCAAAGGTTATAAAACCAAAACTGTAGCTCCCTAATCTTGGTGGGTGATGTACGATATGATGTAGAGGATATTGGCACAGTCCCAAGATTCAATTTTATGTAAAACTATATATCCCACCTTAGAGGTAGTCCTGAAACATCCTTGGATAATACATACACAAAATACTCAACGAATGAAGGAATCTATGCACCTAAAGAGCCTATTGCACTAAGGGATACACTCACCAGCTGATGGGTGATGGGATTAATCCTCCTTCTCACAAAACACATTCATCCCACAATGAAATCTCTCTCACCCATAATGGAGAATCTCATCCCAGTAGTGAAAATGAATCAGGATCTTCTATGGTGACAATCGATCTAGGCTTGAACTATGGAAAAATAATTCATACCCATGATGACGTCATAGGGTTCCATCGTGATGACCAAAATGTCCCACAAGAATCTATCCTCACCAAGCGATAACTCACACTACTGAAGAATAAAATATATTAAAGAAACATTCCCCATAAGAACCTCAAGACAAATCCTCTGGAATAACGTCTAATTTGGTAGATGAAACTCTCTCAATAAGAGAAAATATATGAAGGTATGACTTTAAAATATTTTTATTAATACTAAATAAAGATTAGAATAAACACAGTTTGTACCTCTGATCATATAATGTGTTGTGGGGTTATATGCCTCTATTTAAAGAAGCTATCTGTGACCCCGACCACCATCTCCCTGAGCCTGAAATGGGCCTCCTAGTAGTGGTGGTGGAAAGATCTCATAGTGTCACCCAACAACTAAAGATGATCATCCAAAAGCTACACCTTCTCCTCCTTCAGCTCCTCCTCCATGGGGACCTTCTTTCCCTCTCATGGGAGATCCCTAATCACGGTGCTGCCTCTGACATGGCGGTCTGTCGACTATCTTTCTTCCCTCCTCAGCATGTATGGTTGGAAAATCACCCATTATATGACCTCACTTGTCACATGCATAGAACTTCCCCTCTTTGGGATTCCCTGGTCCTCTTTGATATCCATGTGTTGTGTGACCATGTTCTTGATTCTAATCGTGGGGAGGTCTCTTGTGTTGAGATCCTTTTGAATGAAGCCTTCTAGCTGTTGTAGATGACTCATCTCTATAATTCCCACTATCTTCTCCCAAATCCAATCATCCCTATAATAGGAATCTCTCCATCACTAGTTCTAGCTCCAACACCCTGACACAAAAGGGAATGCACAAGGTAACTATACTAGCATATATTTCTCTGAAGAGAATCTACTCAAACTCCTGTTCATAGAATTATCTATCCTGGATATTGGTGAATAAGTACCATGAAAGTTCTGTGAACCTCATGAATCACTCATTCACTATCATTCCATCCCTAATGGAGCTCCCGATTATCCTAAATCAAAATTTATTTCAAGAAGGATGGATATTACTCCACATGGAACAAGTATTGGAAGTCTGGCCATGAGAGTGTCGACTCATCATGCATCTAGGTAACAAGACTCCACCTATGCCCAGCTGCATTATAAAAAATGATAACTACCAGCATAACCACTCAATTTGTTGATGTTCATATAATACTAAAAACACATACCACTGATTCTAGATAATCCTCTTATGCATATGTATATGGATCTCTATAGTACCTCAATGGCCTCTGGAACTGCAATTGGTGATGTGAACTAAACCTGCACTCATCCTCAGCCTATCTTGCAGGTATGATCTTATGCTCAATTGGTGGGGGTGCTTCTACCTATCCATCTAGAGGAAGGATCTAACAGGATGAACCCTGAACTGAGGCATCATCACTCATCAGATCAACATCATGATTCATATATGGAAACCTAGATGACTGATGTCATAGAGTAATTCTGAAAATTTAATCAAGAAATACCACATTCATATGAGCATATATATATATATATATAATGGGGAGATGAATCAAGAATTAAAGTCAATGACTCTATCATAAGTGATGTATGTACCATTTTATCCTTATAACAAATGTCTTAGTATGTCGTGTTGATGAACAAGTAGTCAAGACCCTAGAGAATAAATACGTAGATAACTAAACCAATATTGGATTCATTGGGATGAAATATGCCCTCGAAACACTTTGAAACTATTTCCCTAAATCCCAAACAAATCTTCATAAGGGGAATACTCCACACACCATCCCAAGGATACAACCACCTCCGATACTGATCTTTCACGACCAACCCCAATGGGGCTCGAGCCACAACTACCCCAAGCCTGCCTCCATAGGCCAGGGGTAGTGAGAAGCACTGAAAGTCATAACCTAAATGGGGGGACTTTTCCTAAAGTACCTGTATGGACACAACCAACCATATTTATGTAAAATTATACAAGAAAAATAATAAAATATTTAAAATATATATAATATAACCAGGCATATGAAAAACCTCATGGGTGTAAAAGAGTACAATAGTGAAAACTAAAATTAAAGGGTAAAAATATAGGTCCAACCGGAAAGATGTCCCAGAAAGACCAAAATAGAATGTAAATGTATTGAGAGAGACCATCTTCTGATCTCCATGCCCAGACCGCCATATGTGGTCCAATGCACCAGGTATCCCTAGGCTCTTTTATAGTCACCGTTGACATTCCCATCAGCTTCATAAGACACAACATGTGTGGGAAAATCCCATGTAGGGGTGAGTATATAAATACCAAGTAGAATTCCCTGAAAGATTAAGTGGGAGAAGTAAGATACACAATAGGAATAGATAGATAGTATAAAACTCAACCCAAAGCAAGAGTAAAAAATCAAATGACATAGATACAGATATATATATATATATATATATATATATGTACTCAAACAAAAAAAACCAAACGAGAGAAATGGGGATCTCCATATCACAATCTATCCTGGTTAAGGAGTTACAAAAATTATAGAAATCAATCAATGATACCTATATAATCACACATCTATCTAGATAAGTTACTGTGTGAAGGGACAGGGCCTCGCCACTATGTCGAAAAACTAATGGGGCGCAATCTTTAAGAATATGATAGACACCTTGGTCCATCAGTGGGGTTCTACCCAGTGTAAGGAGGACCCATTACCTATATGATGTGGGTAAAACTCAATAGATAGAGGACTCGTTCTCTAATTTCATAGGGGGTACCAGTCAGTAGATAAAGGACATTCACCCTTATGTAATGGGGGGGGGAGAGGTACCAATCAATAGATAGAGGACCCAAAACCTAATTCCATGGGGGTGGGGATGGGGTGGGGTACCACTTAGTGTATAGATGATTCTCACCCTAATTCCACAGGGGGAACCACTTAGTGTATAGAGGAACCGCACCATAATTCCTTAATGGGATACCACTCAATGTAAGGAGGACCTACACCCGACTTGATAGGGGTAATACTCTGTAAATAGATAGATGACCCACACCATATTCCATTATAGGGTACCACTCATTATATAGATAGATTAATCATGCCCTAATTCCATAGAGGGTACCATTTAGTTGATATAGGACCCTCACCCTATCCGATAGGGGGTACCACTCTAATGATCCTTCCCAACCACTACCATCGGAAAGTATTGACTAAATAAAAATAATACCCATAATATCTCACATTGTATCTAAAAATCAACTATCAAGGCCACCATTGCATTCTAATAAGAAAAAACTCTAGATAGGAAACTAAAAAGACAAAATCTGAGTCCAAACGAAGGAGATATAAGAGCTTGATGTTTCCTCATAAGGAAAAAAGGGGTACATGGCATGTAAGGGGACCCAAAAAACTTGTGGTCCCACTCCATTTCATGTATGTGTCCTTATCGGTACATGGATCATTACACATAAAGGGATAAATAGTGTGTCCGAGTCACTCGGGGTCCTACTTGTGCTCCCTGGTCGTGTATGTTGAGGGATTCTCATGTCTATGTACTTAGGTACTCGGCGTGATCCTGGTCGTGTATTATTGCATGGGGTATTACGCATGTGCTCCACCACATGGATTTTCTTCCTAGGGAAGGATACACAGTGTGTGGTGCAACCACATGGAGTGTCATATTTAACTTTAGGTGAAACCCTAGCCACCGTAGCCAGGTCCCTACATGCCGTGTGTTCTTCAGACTAGATGTTGTGTAGTTAAAATTTTCCAAGAAAGTAACATATATTTTTGACATATATATTCTAATCCTTTGCGATGATAAACACCTATAAGGATCCCAAAATCAATGTTAAGGCCAATTTTTTTATTTTTTGATGTCTTTTGACTAGAAATCATATACCAGTTAATCTTGGTGTTTCACCATATGTACTGTGTGCCTCTCACTATGCCTCTCGCTGTGCCTGAGGTGTCTAGAATCCATGATCCTTGAAACCAAAACCATTAAACCACTATTAATCCCAAATTCCATCCATGATCATTGATCTTTTCATCACATGTGAATCCATTGAGAATCCATGGGTCCGATCAGGCTTGGTCCTGCCTAACAATGTCGAATTGTGACCTCCTGGTCCAATGATGGATAAAACAAAGATTTTTTAGAAGAATGGGACAAGAAAAAGAGCATTAAATTTGTTGGAAAAGTTTCCTTTTCCAAAGATACAACTCAGATAATTCAGGTGAGAAAAAAATTTGATAATCCACAAAATTTGTACATGGGTGCATGCAACAGCTTAGAATTGGAACAGATCAAAGATAGACGGTGATCATGCTAAATCCATTTAATAAAATGAGGTATAATATACAAATTAGAAGTCTTACATGGGTTTTTGATCATTCTTCATCGAAGAACACACTTGAAAATGAATGAATGAAGTTGTTGTGTTTGCTGCATCTCAATCTTCCTCGATCTGGATTCTCATTGTCGTCTGATTTAGATTCGTTAGCAGAGGATAGGAAGAACAAATCTCGATGATTCCAGGTTTTTGTGGCTAACCAAAGGTGAATATGCATAATGGTGTATTTAAAGGAAAAACCAAATTATGTTAATTAATTTATTAATTAACACAATTATTTAATTGTCCCACCAAAAGCACCACCAACAACTTCTTTTATCCAAACATCCCGTACTGACATATTTTAGGTCGTGCCTAAGGTCAAAATCATGTTCCAAACTCAAATGTGGTCTTAGATTTATAATTCAATATTTATTTTAAGATTTATTACATTTTATTTATGAAATTGTGAGTGTTTAATATAAAATATATTTTATTTTTTTATAAAATTAATTCTGGGCACACCGAGCCTCATAATCTCACACTGTCTCAGTTCTTGGCTAGAAAAATATATGTAGAAATATTATTTATTCAAATAATATTCAATATGTATTATTTATCAATTGAAAATTAGACTCATTCCACCATTCCTCCATAATATTTATTAGGCCTTGAATTATAACTATTTATTTAATAAATAAATATAACTACGTTATTTGCTAATAAATAAATAAATATTGTATTCACTAAATAAAAAAATAAATATTTATTAAATATTCTTCTCATATAATATTATATCGAATAACTGGTGGAGAAATATATACAATAAATAAAACATTTATAATTATTAAACCATATGTGGGAATAATATTTATTTAACTAGTTAAATAATGAGAAATAATATATTATTTGATTGAGATTATGGAAATACTTACTATGTGACCCTATAGGCCTCTTTATCAGTGGAATTAGTCGAAGTAACCTAAAGTCCAAGGGTATAATCTAACAACACACCATGGAAACCATAGGGAAAGAAGTTAATTTCACAATGAAATAATACCTCACAGAGGTGTTTAATGTGTAATTTAATCCCTTTATAATGGTATCTCTAATAAATATGGTTGAATGATGACACCATCAACCTATGTGCTCCATGGATCTTCCTTTGAATTTATGGAATTCAAAATTTCCTAAATAAAACCATGACCATGTATTTATTTAAGCTATATAATTTCCATCAAGGGGCTAAAGATATCAATTTCTATTAAAGAACAGAAGGGAAAAATCCTTTCTCACATTATTAATTAATGAAATATCAATCATGATGCACCCAACATATCCTACCTTACCATGAACATATGATGTCACAGTTTTCATCAATAAAAAGAAGTAAACAATTTATAATACACATTAATAATAATATTAAAGTCTAAGGATCAGTACACATATATGTAGATAGGAACATCCAATGACACAAATATAGGTAGATTTTCTACTAGCGGGCCACATTCTCATAATTTCCTACACTGGAAATTATCAAGAGAGTACACCATAAGAATGTTCCTTAGAGTCGTATGAGTCCCCACCCCATATTTCCTATATCAATTATGTCCCTCAAATGAGTTCATTTACTTATTGAACAAATATTTAAGAATATTGTCATGGAACATATGGGTTCTAATCATAGAGGGGAACTACTATGACATTTCATTATGAAAAATACTCTTAGAATATTTCCACATACTATGTCATGTGTAATAACAATCATGATGCAATAATGATTTTGTTAACATTTAAAACATTGAATATAGGTTATCATAAAGTAAATAGAAGAGAGTTATAGGGAAACAAATCCAACATATTTTATATTATATATTTTTAAAGGAATATCTAGAAGTATTATCTGAATATTAGAACATTTACCTTCACCCATAATTGGAAGATACTCATTAGGATTTCCAGGGATTCAAAAGAGATTTTCACTAATGGTCTCGAAAAAAAACAAAATGCCATTTTCTAGACTTTGGCACTATGATTTTCATTGTTAATGTCTTTATAAAGGTCAAAATATTATTATTTTACATTTAATTGGGATATATATAGTGTGAAACTAATTCATACATCAAGTAATAGGAACATATATGAGTGAGAGAAGAATTGGTAGCTTCTATTTATTATAACAAAATTTTTTGTATAGAAATTCTAGTAGAAGTAAGAAGAAGGAAAATTGACTCCCCTTAGGACGTCGCCTCCGAGGCTTGGCTGCTACCACTTATCCAACCCTGATAAAACCAGAGGAAAATATTATTATCTCGTACATACAACAATCATATATAATTAATACCCCACCTATAGTTGAATTGACCAAACCACTTCCCCATAAAGATTATAATATTACCCCTTTAATTTTATTACCCAATGTAGTCTTACAATACCAACCACCTAGCCTAGTTATGAATACGTAGTAGAACCCCAAGACCATTACATAGTCTACACATAGAGAAAATATGATGTCAAACATGTTATTATGAATTATTCCCTCCAAAAAATTCACATTTGTTTCAAGGTGAAAAACATGCTTGGAGGATCCACACTTCCACACTATAAAAATGCCCTGTATGAACCAATTCACATTGGGTAATGAATATAAAAATTTAGTATCAAGCTCCTAACCAATTATTATAGGTTAATTTTAAGGATTTTTAGGGGTTACAAACCCTTAAAAAATGAGGAATAATAGTGCCACAGTTTTCTCATAATAACTTTGTAGTGTTCTTACCCTGAATCCCTACTGCCAACATTACATATCAAACATTCTCTTATGAGAAATTAGAGCAACTGAAGGAATAAGTATTCAAAAAAAGAATCCCTTAGTCATGCCTATGTTCTGGTAGTTTTCTAAAAAATGGAAAACCATCCATCAACATTTCTTCATAACTATGTCAGTCACAATAACAGTGACCAACACTTAAATTCCCAACTACAAAAGTAAAAGCTCGGATTTGATATTCCTCTATAGGATCCAAAAAATATTCCACACAAAATTTTAGTGGAACCACAACACTTTAAATCAGAATATGATCTAATAATGTAGATACCCATAAGATCTTGTTCATTGGATAATCAACTACCCCATGTCTAGAAGAATCAGTATCAAATGACCTAGAAGTTCTAAAAATAGCATCACCACCTCCATTTACTAAAATAATCCCTTCCTTGGGTAGTAATTCTGTCTAAACAAGATCCAAATCACTAGAATTATGACCTATTTTTCATTTTTTGGCCCCGATAGGAATGATGATGGATAATAAATTTCACTGGACACCAAAGTTCCTTGAAAACATTCCCTCTGTGTAGCAAAAATAATCTCCAATGTCAATCATAGTTCAAATCTATTTTTTTGTCCTAGAATAATCATTATCTCTACTTTATGTAGTGTTAATGGGTAATAACTAGGTATCAACACTAATAGAAACATAATATTTGTGTAAATGGAACATTTTCCATTGTTAAATCATAGAAATATATTTTAGCTTAGCATGTGATGATTTTTCATCTTGTTGTATAACCTTTTGTGAAGTAACAATAATGTTAAGAATATGATGGACACTTTCTAATATGGTGGTTTTGAAAAAATATGTTATCTCTCAGAGAATAACATCAGTGAATTGTTCTATTAAATATCTCTAAACTTGAGAGTGTTGGTGGAGTGTTATCTCTCTTCGTTCTTGAGATCATTCTTAGAGAGGGAGTGCTTTAGTGATTTGAGATGATTTCTATAGATCTTGCTATGAACAACAAAAAATGGATTGGATCTATTATGAAAATAATATAATAGGTTTTATATACCACTAGGGTTAGAAAATAATATTTTTATATTCTCCCTTATTATTTCTCAAATCCTAGTGGTACCCCACATCAACAATAATAATAATAATATTTCTTTACATGCACTAAATCCAAAAATTAAATTAAATATTATTTATTAAAATAATAATCTTTATATATTAATTCTAACCATAATGTTAAATTCATCCCCCATTCCTCCACAATATTTATCAGGCCATGAATAATGTTTATTTACTTAATACATAAATATAACTGCATTATTATCTCATAAAGTAATAAGTATTATATTAACTAAATATAAAATTAATGTTTATTAACTATTCTTCACACATAATATTCTTTGGAATAACTAGTGGTGGAATATATGCGATCAATAATACATTATTAATTATAAAACCACATGATAGAATAATATTTATTCAAATTATTAAATAATAAATAATAATATATAACATAAATGAGATTTTGGATACACTAAGGGTGAAGCCCTCTAGTCCTCTTTCTATTTGGCATTAGCTGATTCCGCATAAAGTCCAGAGATAACAGGTAGGAATATTCCAAGTACCCATAGATAAAGAAGTAAATGCTTCAATGACATAATCCTTCATACAGATGCATACTGTGTAATATAATCCCTTTACCGTGATATATCTAATCAGGATGTTTGTTTGATGGCCCCATAAACATATTTTCTTAATGTCTCTTTCTTGGAATTTCCAGAAATAATACTTGCCTATAGAAAACCATGACCATGGATTTATTTAAGATATATCATTTATATGAAAGGGGCTGATATATCAACATCGGTTAATATACATAAGGGAAAAATCCTTTCTTGCATTATTCATTAATGAAATATTACTCATGACCCACCCAATATATCCTACCTCACCAAAAAAATATGTCCTCGCGTTTTTTTAGTACATAAAAGTACATGACATATAATACTTATTAATAATAATATTATAGTATAAGGATCAATACACATGTTTGAAGAATGGAACATCTAATGACACATATAAATAGTGATTTCCTACTAGTAGTTCATCTTCCTATAATTTTGTACACTGTAAATTACCAAGGGCTTACACCCTGATAAGGTTCTTCAAAGTCCTATGAGACTCAACCCCTGATTGGATGTATCATTTTCGTCCCAAAAATAATTTTATATGACTATAGAACATATATTTAAGACTAATTTCATGGAATTTATGGGTTTTTATCATAGAGGGAAATTACTATGACCTTAGTGTGAAAACTACCCTTTATAAATTATCACATACTATGTCACATATAAAAACAATAATTAAATTATAAGGATTTTATAAATATTAAAAATAATGAATAAATGTTATCAAAAAGTACACAAAAGTTGTTTTTACAACTCCAACTCCAATATATTTCACAAGATAAGTTTGGAAAGTAATATCTGGAGGAATAATATGAACCTCAACACATTCTCCTTCACTTATCACCGTAAGATGCTTATCTGGGGTTCAAGGGATTGAAAGGGGATCAACAATAATGGTCTTGAAAACAACCAAATTCCATTCTTATAGACTGTTTCCCCACACATTTCATTTATGATGAATTTAAGTAGTATATAAAGTTATTACTTTATGTTTATTTGGAAAACATGTAGTGTGAACCTGATCCTAACATCAAGTAACATGAGCATAGATGGGTGATAGAAGAACCAGTAGCTTATATTTATTCTGAAAATAGTTTCATATAAGAAATTTAGTTGAAGTAAGAAGGAAAAAAGACTCCCATCAAGACATTTCCTTCAAGACTTGGATGCTACCACTTATAAAACCTAGCTAAAACCAAGGGAAAATATTAGTAACCCCTACCCATAACATTAATGTATAATTAATACCCTGCCTATAGTTGAATAGAACCAACCACTCCCCCATCCATATTATAATACTACCCCCTGTAGTTTATCACCCATCCCACAGTTACAAGACCAAACCCTAACATAGGTATGCCTATATAGAAGATCCCCAATCCCCTTACATAGTTCAAAGATGAACAATAGCTAAATAAAACCACATTATTTTCAATTTTCCCTCCTAAAAGTCCACCTTTTCTATAAGGTGAGAACCATGCTTGGATGATCCATTTTTTGTACTTCAACAATGACTTACATGAACCTATTAACATTGGGTAATGAATCTAAATATCTGGTATCATTATCCTGGTCTTTTATTCTAGGTGAATTTTAATGATTGTTTTTGTGGTGAAACCCCTTAACAAATGAGGAACAATAGTCCCTCAGTTCTCTTAGAAGAATATTTTAGTGTTCTTACCATGAATCCCTAATGCCAAATTTCTATATCAAACATGAACTTATAAGAAATGGGAGAAACTAAAGGAAATGTTATGTAGAAAAATAATACCTTAGCTATGTCTAAGTCCTAGTAATACTTCCAAAAATTGGTAATCCATCCATCAAAATTTCTTCAAATCCATACTGGTCATAATAATAGGGACCCATAATTTCATTTCCAACTACAAAACCACAAGGCCCAAGTTGATAGTCCTTTATAGGAGCCAACACATCTTTCACTCAAAATTGTAGTGGAACCACAACAATTTCAAGTAGAATATGAGAAAACAATGTATATACCCATAAGATATTTTTCATTGGATAATCAACCCACCAATGTTTAGAATGACTAGAATCAAATGACCTAGTAGTTATAAAAATAACTCCACCTCCTCAATTTACAAAAATAAGCCTGCCATTGGGAATTAATTTTGTCCCAACCAGATCAAAGCCACTATAATAATGGAATTTTTTTAATTTTTTTGGTCCTGAAAGGAAATTTGTTCGGAAATAAACTTTACTAGACACAAAAGTTCTTTGAAATATTCCTTCTACATTTCCAAAAAAAACTCCACAGCTAATCATAGTTCACATCAATTTTTTTATCTTAACAAAATCATTCTCTCTACTTAATGTAGTGTTGATAGATAAGCACCAAATATCGACACTAATAGTAGCATTCTCTATGTGATAATGAAACATTTGGAATTGTTTCATTATAAAATTAGAGTTTATCCTAGCATATGATTATTTTATATAATATTTTCTAGCCCTTTGTGAAGTTACATGTGTTTGGAATATAATGAAACACTTTCAAATATGGTGGTTCCAAAAAAATATGTTATGACTGTCATGA
Source organism: Viscum album (assembly GCA_963277665.1). Lineage (NCBI taxonomy): Eukaryota > Viridiplantae > Streptophyta > Magnoliopsida > Santalales > Viscaceae > Viscum > Viscum album. The sequence goes on along the minus strand of OY728119.1, from coordinate 1,672,464,556 downwards.
AGTAACATGTGCAGTAAAATGTGTTTAGAATATAATGAAACACTTTCCACAGTTACCTTTATTGTGAAGACAATGAACTAAAGGAGTGACTCATGAATCCCACCTCTAATAATACAAGGGTTAATGACTAGCACTAATGGTATACAACACACAATAAGAGATATTAACCTCATAACATTACTTAAGTACAAGAGAGAAGAGGAAAAGCACCGATCAAAACCATACAATATAAAGGAAACCAAGATCTAAAAAATTAATACAACAATTCCTATCATGTTATAACTAATATATCTATAGAATAAATGTACATAAGAATATGATATCTATTAGTAAACCCTCATACAAGCTAGTATAATTCTTCTTGATCACTAAATATTTGATGATCACCTAAAAAATAGTTTATATATTCATAGTGTGAGCATAAATTTTATACTCAGTTGGATCCTCCTTAGGACCTCTCATGAAAATTTGAGAAAGGCATACTAATGATTTAGTGAGTAAAGAGAGGGACTACTATGCACCTATTAAAAAAACAACCCATTCATAGCCTCACCACATCTAACTCACCAAGTATCACATCCAAATATAATAAAATATTATCAGAATAATATAATCATAGGCACCCCACAACTATTTCCGCACCACTTTTCTATTCTCACAGCCTAAAATCAAACAAATGTTGATCCTATACCTTTATGCTTATGAGGTTTGGGTTGCAATCCTACCTACCCCAATGCTCAAAAGGTCCAACATCCCATGTTGGAATTATAGAAAACCATATACCACATCACATCCACATCCATCACCTCATAACTATCATAGTAGCGTATAATGAACATGATAACATCAACCTAATTACCTCACCATACCATGAATTACCACCAACACATAACTATTTTCCCATGATGATCACCTCATCAAGTACATCACATTCCACTCCCACACATTACATGATCATTCCATCATTGGGCCATCATAACTAGTCTACGTCTTAACATAGAGTAGGGAAGAGGAGGCACTCAACCATCCACCATCATTAACATAGATGTTAGGGAGAACACTTGGAACTAAAAACTTTTGAACTAGTATAAAAAAATCGACTCTGGTGAGGTGTATTTAGAAATCACAAGGAAAATACAACAGATTGACACACACACACACACACGCACACTCTTGCACACAAGCCTGGCCACAAGGTTTCACATCAATTGTTCATAATATTCATCTACCATAAAAACCATACTAACAGTACCACATAATTTACCATGTAAATTAAGATCACGAGTAAAACGACCACACATAGTCCACCATTTATATTCTTACATTTACCAATTCCACCAGTTTATAGATTATCACATTACTAGCCACCATTAATTAATGAACCCATTTTAAAACACTATTTAATTATAATCAACTCAATCCACCCCCACACATGATTCAATTAAGGTCTAACCCATTCATGAATATTTATAACCATAATAAAATTATTGCACATTAATTTACAGCCCATATTATTCAATTATAGCTCATGTCATTTAACAAAATTTTAATTAATAGTCCCCCATTTATTTATTCCAACCTCACTTCACACTACTGGGAATCTAAAATACCTTAACATCATTTATCACAGTCATAACTACTCTATAATAAGAAACAAACATATTTTCAGACATCTATATCATAGTGGAAAATATCAACATTATTCAAGTCCCGATTTTCAAACTCATTTATTTAACATATTTAATTACTAAAAGTGATTACAATAAAAAACACAAAAAAACTCATATTTTTAGTGGAGACAATTATCAAAACAATCAAGTATATCACAAAAACAAACAAGACACATTGTGAAAGTCATTTAAAATTTAGAAGGCTAAAAACAACATAGAGATCATAGGGTTTGTATGCCAATTCATTATCATAATTAATTTCATATTTTTAATATTACAAATTGATAATAACTTAGATGAGTGGGAGAAGAATAATTATCTTTTATTAATTCTTGTAATAGTTTTTATCGTAATTTTATTAGAAGTATGAAGGAAAGACTCCCCTGGGGATGCATGCCCAAAGTTTTGACCACTTCCACCTATCCAGCCTAGCTGAAACCAAGGAAAAATATCTATAACCCCTCTACACAACATTCACATATAGTTAATACCCAAGATGTTTCCCAAAAATCCAAACCACTCCCCCATCCAGATTAAAATTCTACCCCTTGAAATCTATTTCCCATTCCACCCTTACAAAACCAACTGCCAAGCCCAGGTATGCCAACATAGTAGCATCACAGGCACATCATGTTGTCTACACATGGAAAACCACTAAAGACATATTCCTGTCATCAATGAATTACATGGAATCAATGTGAATACTAGGACACTTAGACTGATGGAGCTTCAGGTTCATTGTATGTTTGTATCTACACTCATTTTTTTATGTGGTGGTGTTTTGCATTTGGATCTGGGTATTTGTGATAAATATCCAGAATATCTAAAATTTTATATCTTCAAGCCCTAAATATCCTTTGGAATAATTTTATTTTATCCTGATCATCTCTCCCATCCCCCATGTTCATTTTCTTCTACAAAATCAAAGTTCTTTTTTTCTATTTCCTGCTACAAGTCTGCAAACAAAATTAGCTTAACATAAAATCTTATCAGTCATTTGATCACATTATCTGCATGTGTAAAAATACTATTAAATTAAATTTACTCTCCTAGGAACCCCAAACATAGATACCATAATTATCCTCTGTTATGAGAGATTAATATCATTTTAGGCTGGCGATCTCAACTTGAGCGTCCAAACCAATTTATAGATGAGAATACCCCTTCTTTTTTCCCGGTGATTTTTTATGTTTACACTCACTTTTCTTAGGTATATATATTTATACATAAAATAATTTATATATGTGTGTATATATAATATTTGTGTGTATTTACATATGTATATACACATATATACATACACTATACCAACATATTTTATCATTATATCACATTTATTTTTCTACGTAAATTTACACCATAAATTTTCAAAACAACACAAATATGTTTCTGAGAAAATATATTAAACCTTTACACATGTTTATGAGTGAATATTTCTAAAATAAATTTAATTTTGGATAAAAACATTACAAATATAAAAATAAATTATCAATGAAAATTCACAGTGAACATTATAAGGGAGATTTTATAATACCTAATTGGTTTCAATGTGTCTAATTTATATCCTTCAATGAAATGGTTCCTTCATATTAATGGTGTGATGTAAATGATGGGATGGTTTCACCATACGGGAGATGTGATATTAGGAAATTTTGTTTCAGAACACAACAAACATATAACCACTATGATCAATGATGGGGTATAAGATTGTGAGGCTGAGTTGTAACCTAAATACAAATATAATACCAAAAAACCAAGGACTAAATAAAAAAAATAGATCGAAGACGCAAAATTATATTTTGATAAAAAAGACATAATAAATGAAATATTGTAGGAAAGAATAAGGAACATGGGTATTTAATGTGCTTCAATATCATGGGGACCTATGTGTATAGTAAGAACATGACCACCCATTCACACCTTTTATTAAATCTCAATAAATGGAAGAAGATTTACAATAAAAATAAACAAAGAAAAAATAATAGAATATTTGAAAATACAACTGTTGAGACATGATAATTTTGAAATAAAACTCAAAAAAATACAATATCGGATGTTACCCGATCCAACTATCATGATATCTTCATGTCTTTGTCTCCTAGTTCCAAATCCAAAAATATGGATGAAGAACCCCGAACTCGCAAACCTCTCTAAACTCGATCATGATCCTGTAGTACTTTTCTAGGTGCAATGAGTGCTATTTTAAAAGATAAACCAAGAGTGGTACACAAGTAGTATACCCCGATGATTGGAAGGGGTGATAGCTCATCACTAGAGAGAAAAATGACACCTCAGGTTAGGGTTTTGGTGAATTAGAATCCCCAAACACCACAGAGCCACTAGGAAGAGAAAAACCAAAGTTAATCGCACAAAAACTAGTCGGCTTAGTGGGTGATCAATTACCCCTGACACAATTAGTTCCTAAAACGGCCACAATGAATCACAAGCAGCCACAAAGATGCATCAAAATAGAATAACAACTATCAATACCAATCACCTAAAACAAATGGACAACAGAGATGAAAAGGGTAGAGAAATGAACATCGACCAATAAATATCTGAGATGGAATACCATCATAGAACAAGGTACATATGAGAAACATGTAAGGTGAATGGCTAAAACCAAGTAAAATAGAATCCCACATAGAGTATCAGACCAATGAACTCAATAATCCCCAATAGAAATAAAAAATAATAAAAATTTGATCATTTAAATAAATAATAATACTTTTTAATGGACGTTTCAGCATATAAAGGTAGGATTTAACATGTAATATTTACAAATGTGAAAACAACTAAAAGGAATATCACATTTAAAAAATCTCTAGTATTTAAAATTGGAAAATGATAATGTTATTGCACCTATGGTTACAAAATAGGAACCATGTTCAATATATCTAAATAAAATTTGATCTTAGACAAGACCATGACTTCAATCAAACTATTAGCTGGGTTTATGTCAGTGTGTATATTTTTGACACACATGATTCTAAATTTCACAACATCTCAAATGAAATGCAACCAAATATCTATGTTCTTTGATTTAAAATGAAAAACTAAATTTATAGATAAATTGAGTGCTAATTGACTATATAAATAGACATTAATAATGGAATTGAACATATGGAGTCCATATGAAAAACCCTTTAGCTATAAGTCTTTATTCACCATGTCGGTCAAAGAAATAGACAAGGACTCTGTGGTTGATAGTGAAACCAAAAAATTCATATTACACTTCCATGAAATGGGACCACCATAACAAGTGAATACATAACCAGTAAGGTATTTTATGGTATTAATATTACCTACATAATCAGTATATAGTTTTCCAATAGTAAATCCAGAAAATTCTACATCTTTACCATAACAAAAAGCAATATTGGAGCTATAAGAGAGGTAACTTAAGATCCACTTAATGGAATGCCAGTGTGGAATCCAAGTGTGGCCATGAATATTATTAGAGAATATATTGCATAATAAATATCTTAATAGGTTAATATCATACAATACATAAAATTGCCTACTATATTAGCATAATGAGTTTTATACATAAATTGAACATCATATTCAACAGTAGGTGATTGTTTTAAAGAGAGTGTAAGGGACTTTCTAAGAGGTATATTTTCTCAGTTGAGATATTCAAACATATATATCTTAAGGATTTTTAAAACGCAAGCTTGATGAGATAATTATAAGAATTTATTTGGTGCTTCTATTATGATTTCAGCACCAGATATTTTCTAAGATGCACCTAAGTCTATCATTTCAAACATTCATTTTAATTGGGATTTAATAGAAGAAATGAGGTTCATATTTTTATAAATAATAAGTTTTTCATAAACACATAATAAAAAATAAATCATGTTGTTTTTAGTTGATTTAAAATAAACACATGCATCATATTGACTCCTAATTAATTATTTATCTTATAAGAAAGAATCAAACATTATGTCCCACTTGCTAGAGCTGTGTTTCAAGCCATACAATGATTTTTAAATATGAAAAAATGATTCAGTTTAAATATATTTGGATAACCATATAGAGGTTTCAAATAAATTTTCTCATTCAAATCACCATGCAAGAAGGTAGTTTTAATATCTAACTGCTTAACATGTAGATATTTATTGGAAGTAAAGGCTAATAAAAGTATAACTGAAGAATGATTTAAAATAGGGGTAAATTTTTAGAGCAATAAATTACTTATTTTTTGAGGAATCCTTTTTCAACTGAAATTTATTTATACTTGATTTTATTTTCCTTGGTATTATCTTACTTTCTTTTTTAATATTTACTTGAAACCAATTATTTTTTAATTAGTTAGTTTTTTCACAACAGACAAGTGTGGTTATTTTTTAATATTTAATTTCTTAAATCATGTAAATGACCCACTTCTTTGAGAATTTGTCTTTTAAAGCTTTCATATATGTTTCAGGATCAACGCAAACAAGATCTTGGGCTATATGAAAGGCCTAAGATGCAACTTCATACTCACTAAACATAGTAGGGGGTCTTGGAACCCTATTTTCCTTATCTCAGGTCAGCTGGTTGTCCCTATTAGTGGCTTAAAATTTAGATTCAAAATCTGAATTTTAAGAAGACTCAGAATTGGACCCAATAGTGGGCTGAGGACCATATTGAGTAGGATGGAAATGATCCTCAAACTAGTCTAGTGGCTCATTTTCATTAGCCTATTAAAAGAATGGATCACAGCTACTAGTTGTGGTAGCTTTTTGTTTTGGAGAGAATGACTCAATAAAGGAAAAACCCTACTAAAAATGCATATTTGATAACCAGGTTAATAAACCCAACACGTATACCCCTTGAAACCCTTGGGATTCCCAACAAAAACACACTTTAGAGCTCTTTTTTCTAACTTATCAATTTTAATATGATCATAATATGTACAAACAAAGATTATCAAGGAGGAATATTAAGGGGATTACTAGTCCACAACTCCTCAGGTGTTTTAAACTGATTAATAGATAAGGGGAACCTATTAATTAGGTGAAAAACAGTGTCTGCAGTGTCTGAAAAAAAGACTTGGGAAGGCCTAATCATGAAAGCATACTTTCAAATATTTCTATTATATTCCTATTCATCTTTTATGGTAATCTATTTTTTAGGGGGTTTCTATAACAGTTATATGTATTTTAACACCTTTAGATTCAAAAATTTGTATGAACTCAGTGGATAGGTATTCTAGCCCATTGTATATTATTAGAGTTTTATGTTTCTTCCCAATATCATTTTAAACCAAATTTTTCCAGGTTTTAAATTTTTTTGAAAACATTTAATTTTTTGATGAATATAGATCCAAAATTTCTTAGATAATAAATCTATGAAGGCAACAAAATAGAAACTTCCACCATGGGAGGAAGTCCTTGATGGACCCCATATATCAGAGTGGATATATTCTATGGGATTGGTGGATTTGAAATAGACCTTCCAAAGCTAACCTTTTGGGATTTTCCCATCATGAAATATTCAAATAATTGAATATTTCTTGGTGTGATTTCATTCAACAACCCTTTATTGTTGAGTTCCTCAATCCCTTTAGAGATAACATGCCCCAATCTCCAATGAAAAAGTATAATATTATTAGTGTCGGTTGAATAGATACTACAAAAATATCTTGAATGGGTCTTTATATTCAAAACATATATCCCATTGATTAAAGATAGATTAATAATGGTTCTAGAGACTTTATAGATTCTAAGATAGATTGTTTTAGACCTAAATGTGAACCCATTTTGGTCTAAGACCCCTAAGGAAACCAGGTTTCTTTGAATATTGGGAACCCATTTAACTACAACTAAAGTAATGATAGAATGACCATCAAGTTCCAACAAATCAAAACCTCTACCCTAAAACTTACACCTCTTATTATTACCTAAGAAGAAATCTACTTATACCCTCTCAACCAACTCTATTATTTACTCTCAAAAAGGAAACATATGGATGGAGAATTCTGAATCAAATTACCACTCTTGATTGAGTGTATGTATAGATGCATTAAGGACGTCAACAGTTTCATAACTAGAGTATACAAGAAGGGCGTGATTAGAGGTTTTTTTAGATTGTAACTCATTGTTGAGTTTTCTACAATTGGGTTTAATGTATCCCAGTTTTCCACAATGAAAACAAGTTGCCTTTATCCCCCAATAATTTGGAATAGGTTTGGGTTTTTTATTGATTTGCTTATTATCTTTATTAAACAATTTCTTCTTGGTTTTATTTTGAGGTGTAACCTTTGCGAAAAAGATCTCAAAATGACTTTTTATTATATGTTTAGAATGTAGTTCCTTATATATAAGGGATGATTTATCCTTTTTCAGGGTTAAAGAGTGTTAACCATACGTCATGGTCTCTACTAGGATGATGTAGGAATTATTTAAGGAGATTAAGAGGATCATTTCATGATCCTCATCATCAAAAGAAACAATAATATTGGCTAAGTTTAACATTAATTTATTAAATTCATCTATATTGGCATTAATTTAAGTACCATGTTTCATTTTAAATGTAACCATGTTGTGTTCTTTGTAAATCTTGCTTACTAATGAAGCCTTCATGTAGAGTTTTCAAGTTTAATGGAAATTTTACTAGTAGTAGACTCATAAGACACTTCCCTAATGAATTTATCACATAAATAAAGTAAAAGTAAGTTATGTTACATAACTAACACATCATGGTAAACATCAATATAATCTGTAATAGACTATCCTATTTCATTCATAGTTATAACAAGATTCTTAGGCTCAAAGAGGGCATCAATGAGGCCCTACTAAACAAGAATGGATCTCATCTTAGTTATCCACAATTTAAATTCATTTTCACTCATAGATTTCTCAAATTTATATCTCATTGTTGAAATGATTACCCACAATGTAGATGTTGAGTTCTTACGTACAACATCAAACATATGCCCCAACAACCGACCAATCTCTTAAGTAAACTATTTATTATAAAAAGGGATTCAAAATGTGGAGAAATATAGAAGGGATAATGGCTTTAAATAATTGTACAGAATAAAGTAGTGGTGACTTAAGAGTGAGATTATAATGTGGAAAATTAAAACCAGAAACCAAAATTTATGTAAATAAAATAGGAAAAAACAATTGAATTCAACAACAATGAAATCATGTAGGCTTTGATACCACTTTGTGAGGCTGGGTGGTAACCTGAACAAAAACAGAATACCAAACTGAATTCTTTATCGATCAAAGACTCAACATTATATATAAATAAAAACAGAGCACAAGAAATGAAATAATTCAAGAAAGAATGATGAACATGTGTATTTAATGTGCTTCAGTCCCATTGGGACCTACTTGGATGGAAATAACACCACCAATCATGCATACATTTTATTAATGATCAAGAAATGGAAACCGATATATAGGATATAGAAATGAATAAAAATAGAAGAATTGAAAATAAAATTGACAAAACTTGAGAATTGGGAAAGAAAAATAAATAACATACCACACTAGACACTACCCGATCCGACCATCCTGATCTCTTCATGTATTCATATCCCTGTTCAAAATCCATGAAGTTGGATGGAGAAACCAAAACTCACAAACATCCCTAAACTGGATCTTTCTCCTATAGTACTCGTTTAGGCCTAAGGATCACTATCATCAAAGATCCACCAAGATTGGTAAATTAGCAGTGTACCACAGAGATCTGTAGGCCTAGTAGCTCACCACTGGAGAGCATAAGAACACCTACATCTTGGGTTTTGGTGAAGTAGAACACAAGAACACTTAAGATCCAATGGGAAGATAAAACCCCAAGATAAATTCAAAAAAAATGGCACTGGGGGTGATCAATTCACCCAAACACTAGAAGTACCTCGAAAGGCCACAAGAAATCACAAGTATCTATGATTGTGTATCAAAACAGAACACTAGCTACTGATACTTGTCAATTGAAACAGATGGATGAAAGATATGTAAAGGGTGGTGAAATGGTCAATGGGAAAAAAATATCTGAGATGGATATCCATAGTGGCACAAGGGACACATGGGAAACTAGATGACCGAAAGGATAAGGCCTAATAAAAAAGAATCCCACATAGAGTAGTGGACCAAGTGACTAAATAATCCCCAACAAAAATAAAAAATAATAAAATTTTGTTAATTTAAATAAATCCAAATACTTTTTCATGCATGGTTCATCATATAAATGATGAATTTAATGTGTCATATTTTCAAATAGAAAAAATAAAATAAATACTACTTTTACCAAATATATTTTTTTATTTGGTTTTGAAGTTCAACAAAAATATGAGGTGTAGAAATTAAGCTAAAATATCAATAAAAAACAATCAATAGAAGTAATACTCTATAATTTTGTTCTCTGTTCAACTATTATTTCCTCATATACCACAAATCATTCTTTTACAAGACATATTTTGTGCGGGGAGTGATACATTATCCACAAAAATAGAATGGGAAATGTCATAATTGGTAATAAATCCTATCATGATGGAAAGATCATAGAAAAAGGTGAGATGGGTTTTTGAAGGGAAGATAAATGCATATGTGGTAGGGATTCATGTACTACAATAATTGAAATTTCTAATCAAATATACCTTAAGGATAAACCCACCAGTTTCACTACTCATTCCAAGAGAATTTAGGGAGATATGCGAGATCAATAGGTATGATATTCCATCAAATACAAGGCTGATAGTGAATTCAAGGGAAATCGAGAATGACCCCAAGTGTTGAAAAAATGAAAATAGGTTTGAGCCAGATCAATTTTAGGATAGTCACATATATTACTAGGGAAACCATTTTGAGTTGATACCATTTGGTAGGGGAGAAGGATGTGTCCCGAGATTGGGTTTTCATGGCCATTATGGAGTTGTTGTCAGCACAATAGTTGTTTCATTTCGACTAGAAGTTTCTTGAGGAAAAGAAACGAGATAAACGAGATATTACTGAGAGTTTTGGCCCAACTATTAAAATAATAGAGGAATTATATTTAGTTACCATACTCTATACAATTGGCTAACCAATATGAATGAATTATTTTTATGGTGGTGGAAGTTATAAGGCTCCACCATGTATATTGTGTTCAAGTTAATGTTCAGTTTTAAATTACCTAACCATATTTTGTCATTATTACATGAGTAAAGTATCCATGTTTCATTTATATGAAGTGATTAAAGATCTTACATCAATTATAGAGTAATAAAATGATGATTACTTTGACAAAATAGGTAAAATAATCTATTTCAAGTTAGTAAATTTGTTTTCTAATAATCATGATTCACTCTTATTGGATATGTTGAGATCATTGATATATCATTTATATTATTATGACAATTTTAATAAAAAATTTCATATTTTTAAACCATTTTATACTCTATTGAATAATTTATAAGAGGATAAATTTTTCTCCCACCATGGAGTAGAGTGTTTCTGCAGATTCCCTCACTATAACAAATAACACTAAATTTAGCGCTATCTAAAAGAACTGATAAGAAGGGTGTCTTTAATTGTGGTAGAAAAAAGTCATGATAAAGGGTGGTTTTATTAGTGATAAAACTCACTTATCAATGATTTAGTTTTTATGTTAATACATATACCCTTTATCAGTGGGTTTTCTTATAGTACTGATAAAGTCCCCTTTAATAGTGCTTTTGTTTTAGCGTTGATAAAATCACAATTTATTAGTGATTTTTTACTAGCAATGATAAAAGATATATTTCATAAAGAAATTATATGTCATTGAAAACCATATATTAATATATAAATAAATTTATATTGATATAAATATAATGTATGTTATTAAATATGATTTATATAAGACTAAATATGCATTTAAACTTAATATATAAGATATTTACAGGAAAATTGGATTATAAGATAATTAAAAAATAATAATTAATAATTTTGTAATTATTAATGATTAATAGTAATTTAATATTAATTGGATGGCATAAATATTCAATAAATTACTGAATAATCAATGATAAGTTGAAAACATGACTTAAACTTCAAAAAAACATATCTTTTGATCTGGGTGTTTGTTTCGTCTCTTCAATACATTAAATGGAAGTGTCTAAATAGATCTATGACGTGTTTAATGGGGAAACCCCAGTCACTATTTTTTGTGATGTAAAAAAGTCCTAGAAGGACTCAAAATTTGAGTTTTCATTTGGGATATCCTAATTTATTAAAATTCAATGAGATTTCACCTTTCCTTAAGAGGGTATTCTGGTCTTTTTTTAGTAGAGACATAATTTATTCACAAAGATTACATTTATATAGATATTATGGTTTTTAAATTTTATCATTTTTTATTTTGTAGTTTTATTTATAATTAATATATATATATATATATTATATTTAAATACAACAAATAAATTATAAAAATAAATATTTAAAGATCATATTTTCTAGAATGGGGATTCTTCTGATGTGTTCTCAGTTCGATCAGGATACAAACTGTTGGTTAATGGGTTGACTCATGATCACCTAGACAATTGTTGGAAGGATGTTTGGTTGATTGTTTCACCACCCAAGGTTAATTTTTTTGGTGGAAGGTATGTTCTTGTGTCCTACCAACCCGTGACTTTCTGGTGAGGTGACACCTTGTTGAGGATGACATTTTTCTCATGTTTCTTATAGTTGTGGAATCTATTTTTCATTAAATTCAAAAAAATGGGGTGTAGGGTGTGAAGAAGGAATGAAATTTTGATTTTAATATGTTCCTTGACACATCGGTTGATTTTGTCCATAGTATTAAAAAATGGGTGCTTTACTTGGAACCAAGAGTGGTGGGGTTGATTTGCACGACTGCTTGGATGGTTTGGACTAGATGAAATGAGTGAATTTTATGAAATAAGGATAATAAAGATCGCCTCCAGGTTTAGAGGGCCTCAGAATGGATGAATTTTAGGAAGTAAAATGATGTTTCTTACTCAAATGTTTGTCTTCAGCAGGAGTCATCTAGCTATAACCCTCCCCTAGAGAGAATTTTTAAAATTAATATTGATATGGCTATCTCTGTTGGTTCGAGGGTGGGTATTGGGATCATTGATCATTAATGTGAAGGCCAAGTGGGGGAACCTCATTTCATGGATTTTGAATCTCCTTGGGGTCCTGCTATGGTGGATGTGTTCTCTATACTCTATTGGACCATTCTTTCTAGCTCAAAAGGATGGAACAATGTTTTGGTTGAGTTTGATTGCATTGGTGTAAATAATGCCTTATCAAAGAAGGGAGAGGACTCCCAAACTTTTGGTCTTATTCTTAGAACAATTTGGTCCTTAATGGAAAATTTATCCTCTTACATTTTTTCATTCATCAAGAAAGGTGGTTATCTAGAAGCTCATCATTTGGCGTTCGATGGGAAATATTACGGTGACCATTGTTGGGTTGATTCTTATCCTGATTGGATTTTTAATGTGGGTTTAATTGATTTCTAATATATTGTCTCCTTTCAATATATATATATATATATACATTCCTATAAAATTAATATTTATATATAAATATGTGTGTGTCATTAAAAAAATATCTATATGTATATTCTAATATATGTAAATAAATTCATATATGTAAATATTTTTGTGTGTATTTGAAATATAAATATGTACGTATGTTTGTAAATATACGTGTATGTTTGTATTTGTGTGTGTCAATATTTTGTAAATAGATCATTTATAAATGTATTTTTATAAATATATCATTATCATTAAATATAGTATATAAACATGTATTTGCAATAAAAATTTCTAAATATATTATAAGAAATTTAAATCTAAGTATAAAATTGAATATAAATATTTATATATATATATATAAATATATATTCATATAAATATATATGTAATGTATAAAATTTATATCCAAATATACAATATATAAACATATTTTAAAAATTTATTTAAAAATAATTATATAAATCATATGAAAATAATTACTATCCATTTTATTTAAAACATTATCTACCCATTTTTTACATTATAAAAATATATGAATATATATATATACTTATACAAATGTTTATAAAATGTTTATATATACATATGTGTGTGTCTTAATAAATGTATATATATTTGTATACATATATTCTAATATATATAAATTAATGTTAATATATAATATATTTAAATAAATAAAAGTGCGTATATATATATATATTGTTGGAGTTGGTGACCTAGGAAAAACTGTTTTTACTTTGATTACATGTATATTTTATGATTTGAATATTAATAAAATATCTTATTATGTATTGTTCATTATTCTGTATGACTTTAATTTAATAATGTTCTAGAGTATCTGTTGCATTGATAAGGTCACAACAACTATCTTCTATGATATGAACCTTCAAATTCCATGAAAATATTATTAAATATAGTTCTATAGTCAGATAACATTATATGATGGGACACATAGAATGTGGCTATCAGGTGAGATAACTCATAAGTGGATGAGGATTCCTCTCATGAAGTTCACACATGGTAATCTCCAATATGAGAGATAGAATAGACACACCAGTAAAAATTCAACATATTTTGGTTTCATTAGATATTCATATCTCCAAGAGGTGTAATGGTCCTTATACTTTAGGATTCCTCATCGATCCATTTCATGAATCGCGCACTAATATTTACTAAATAAAATCATCATGCCATATGGTGTAGGGATGTAGGGTATGTTTTGTGCATCATGAATGACACGTTATTAATAGATAAGTCGAAGAAGTATTTTTCTCTTCCATATTTATGGAAGATGATATCTTGTTTCTTTTATTGGAATAGAACTATCAAATTATATTCCATGCCCATGGTGTAATGATGTTTTTATTTCATGAAGTCAAAGAAAGATGCATCGATAATATTGGTTGGTGACATGGATGTGGAAAGTACTTGATCATTATACGTGGTGGGGGTAGCTCGACTCTCATCTTCTCAACAGAGATGCCCTAATGGATCCAAAATCAGATTCTACCTTCCCCCTTCCCATTGTTGGAAGGGGGAAGGATCTCGCATAGCCTCCCCTGGCTCCGTCCCTCTATCCTTTCCCTTTCTCAAACTCTACTTCTCATCCTCATTTCCCAGACATATCTCTTAGTCTGAAGGTTCCAAACCTCTTTGATGACTCATCTCAACTTTGGTTATCAGTTTTGGAGTTCACAAAAGCTTCATGTCTCTTGGATCTGACCATGGTGGCTCATTTTATGCATAAAAGACCCTCGATGAATGATTTTTACCAGTTCGTCTCTGTACCCTGGGGGCTTCATGAGCGTGTGGTTGTTGATCTTCTCAACAATCACCATATGATGATTCTCTTCAGCTAGAAGGATTATTTGATTCATGTATTGTCCAATACTCCTTTAAGGTGCCTTAGTTTTAGGTTTTTCCTCTTCCACTAGACTTATGATTTTCATATGAAATGAGATCCCTCTTCAGCCACAATTTGGGTCAGTTTTACCGAACTCCCCTTGTTGTTCCAAAACCCTTCAATACATAGAATGTTAGGGAATATGGTAAGAATATTTTTGTGTGTCGATGATAGAACACTCTCTGTCATCCATCCGGTCAAACCACACATATTTGTGGAGGTCAATGTTTCAAAGCCACTGGTGGAGTGGGTGTGGGTCATGGTTGGTGAAGAATTCCGGTGAAAACAACTGGTGCTCTTTGAATCATGGGTGGACCATTTCAAGTTGTGTAGGTGACTAGGGAACCTAGAGGACAACTTTTTGTGCAAAACCAACCATGAGAGAGTTTCTACAAGGGGTGATGAGGTTCCAAAGTCTCATGTGGGAGGTGATGTAGTGATTCATGGCCCCTTTCACAAATATTGGAATGACCTTCGACTGAAAGGTAGGATGCATACATCTTTTCCCACCTAAAGAGAGATTTTTTTTCTCTCAAGTAGACAAAGTAGAATCCGCTAGATATAGAGAAGGTCAAGGGGACTCGCAGTGATGAATCCTTGACTAAAAGGGCAGTTTCACCTCATCAAAAGTATGTTCTTAAATATAATAAGATATTTTTGGAGGTAGTGGGGGAAATTATATGTGACAAGACTCATGAATCCTAAAAGAAATTCACTCTAATTGAATGTGAATTAACTCTGAATCACTCAAATAAGGGTACTCCAATGGAGATGGTGGGACACTAGGTCACAGGCCAATGAAAGACTCAGGAGGACATCCAAACCTGAAACCAATTTGAAGGTCTAGTGATGAAAGAGTTGGATCAAGACCATGATAATGGTATTCAAGAATAGACAATATGCTGGACCGAGTCTGATTAGGAACACCCTTTATATTTTTAGAGGAAAATGTGGGAGGGAAACATAGTAAAGGCCTATATAATGCAAGGAAGAATAAGGGACAAAAATATAACAGGGACTCAGGAAGTTTCATCTTGTCTAAATAGAAGAAAAGTAAAGGGCACAAGGATTAATCATACCTTCTAAAACAAATAGAGGCTAGGACAGGTTAAAAAATTAAATCCAAGGTGATGGAGTGCATGCATGCTCCTATTGTTAATTTTTAAGGAAGCCCCAAATCAGTGAAGCCCAAATTTGATGAGAGAAATGTGGACGAAACTGATGTGGAGGAGGTATGTAACATGAAATACTTGTGACTTGTTATACACTCGAAGGAAGAAATGGTGGAGGAGTTTCTCACCATCAATGCTACACAAGAAGAGACTGACAAGATGATGGAAAGGATGCTTTGTGTGGTTACTAATGGTGATCAAGCTACTTGGATCGACAAACAAGACCTTATAATGATAAGGGGTTTTAATGATGGGAAGATAAGTAAGGAGGAGTACATCCAAACTTGGGAGAATATGTTCGACTTCTTTGAGGTCATTATTAATGATGATCCAGATACACATGTGCACACTCTCTCCGAGAAATTATTTAGGGAGGAACTATCTAATAGGATTAAATTCTATTTCAATGATTTTGTGATTTTATATGAGGTATGTTCTCCTAGTTGAATGTATGTAGTTTCTCACTTTTCCTTAAAAGTGTTTTCTAATAAAAATTTAATTTCCAGTTAGTCAGTGGAACCTACATGATGAGATATTGTGACAAAGAGATTATATTACACATTTAGCATTTGTATGTGGCCATCATCATTGTGAATTTAAGTTATTTATCTTGGTGGCCTTGTATTATTTATAGGTAGTAATTGTGGACATTATGCAATCCCACCTAATGAAAATGATAAAGAATTATAGAGGGTCCAACAATAAGTGTTTTAATTGATCTTGATTAAATTTTATTTGAATTTAATTAATTGAATAAATATTATTCTTATGACTGAGTAATAATTTTATTAATGTCTTATTGATCAAAAAATTTTATTTATTAAAGAAATATTTAATCTAAATATTTATTCAAGTGTTCAATAAATTATAGAGGAGTATAAATAGACCAAGACCTCATCTGGTGACAAATATTCATTTAAAATATGGTAAAATAATATTTTTTATTATGAAAGTTATCATGCACATGCTATAAGATAATACTAATAATAATATCATTATTTTGGTATGGGGTTCAATAAGGGTTATTATATTATTTAAGGAACTATATTCAATGAAATAATATTTTAACCTAAACCTTAGATCTATAAATGGATGGTTATGTCTATTGCATAGGTTAAATCATGAAACAAAGAATCATTGTACACAACATATTTCTCTCTTGAATTCCTTTATCTCTCTACCTCTCTAGAATGATAAACCCAAGAGATATTCATTCAATATTGAAGGATGAGCATTCAAATCAAATGACACGAGATAATTGATTCACCATTATAGCACATGGAAATCAATTGGTTTTGGTTAAAGATCAAAGGAGCACATGTGGATTTCCACTAGAGAGGTTCAACATTTGGATCCTTACAACAAAAATAATGTCATTCAGAAAAGGGTTTTTGGACGACAAACTTCTACATAGAAGAAAGGATCCTAAGGAAAGGTAAATAATTTTTTCATATCTAAATAAATAAATTATAATTTTATGTGAAATATCATTTATTGGTCTTTCAAGAAACTCTAAATTAAAATAAATTTTAATTTAACACCCACCAAAGGCACTTCCACTTTGTCGGGAACCTATAAGTGTATCAAGTCGATCATGTTAAAATTTATAATTATTTATTTTATTTTTTATTATTGTACATTTACAAGTTATTATTAATTTTAAATTTTAATTATTTCTTTATATATTGTCTAAATATGTTATTCCACTTCTTTTTTTCTTGAAAATATTCCTATTTTGATAACACAAGAATACCCGGTGTGTGCTTCTTTGTTACATACTATGTATCCCTATTCATTACACAAAGAAACCAATGTGGATTCTAGATCACCATGTAATTAGTGAAAAACACATGTAATAAAAGAACCACATGTAGAATGTCTAGGGTGTCACATGTCTTTGTTAGAGTACACACTATGTAGCTTGACTACACACCATGTAGTCTACGTATTTTTAAGATAAAAAACATGGGGTCAAAAAACATCATGTAATTAATGCATCACCTGTATTTAATACATGGTGTTTATAGATTGGAAAACCTTGTAACTAGAAATACATGCTTTTTATCCTATATACACAATGTATACTTCATAAATATTCATTATAAGTAAACACTGAGTCCCTAGGTGTGTACTGAGGATGTTCAGTGAAGATAAGTACATGCTTTGTGGATGTCTTGTACATACCATGTACTTTACTTGTTTACAAAGAAATATTAAAATTAATTAATTAATCCTTAAACCTTATCGAATTGAGTTTCATGGGTCATTATGTTGATATTACATGCCGATCATTTTATTTTATATTATAACAAATTTTTACTTAATTCTGTATAATATTCGAGACTATAAATCTTGTATGGTTATTGTATCTTAAAAACTCAATGCATGAAATTATATAGGATACATAATTTTTCTTTGATCTATAGGTAATTAAGTTAGCAGTACACACTATGAAATTATGACACATTCCATGTATAAAATATATCTTATGAGTGAATTGTTTACAATTAAACAATACAAAATAGATCAGATAGGTAATCACTAGGTTGCTTCCAAGTACAAAGTTGTGTACATTTTTTTGAGTTTTCTCAATAAAATAAAATAATTTATATTATTTAAAATCACATAAGATGTTATGTTTTAAAATATTGGATGAAATAAGATAAAATAGGTTAATTGATTAATAAGATAATTAATTGGATTAATTCATGTGTTTTTATCTTATTAAAGAAAAAATTGAAATGAATGATAACTAATTATTTTAAATGTGAAATCATTGCAGGTTTATGACTGATCATGAGATTTTCCTAGACTATTTTATGTTTTGGAATTATTAAATATAATTTATTTCATGAGTTTTCAATTATTTATTATCAAATTAAATTTGATGGTCTATGAGTTGTCCCTCCCTCCATTATTATATAGGACCAACACGTCCATGATTATTTATATAATTCACCTTATACAATCCTCTAGTTCCCCTCACGTGCATATGAGTTATAAATACATATAATCAATGGAGTTTCCTAATTTGTGTGCAGGTCGTTTAAGATAGAACCATAATGATGCAAACCCAGGCAATACATAGGTGGACAGGTGGAATGATGGAACTCATGCCAAGACTAGCACAAGGAGTTATTCCCATTAGACATAGGTTGATTTATTATCTGATAAATAAATCAACCATTAGATAAGATCATGGTTAGGTCATTCATTCATTTATTTCTTTCTATCTTTTCATTATTTAATTAATGTTCGTAATACCTTGATCATATAAAAAAATGAATTAATGTGCAAAGATGGAATTTAAATAATTGGATTATGTGTAAATGTTTTATCCAACATTATTAATTAATTATGTGAAATCTAATTAATATTAATGAGTTTTGTAAATGATAAATCAATATAAAGTTTATTCATAATAATTTAAAATATATCAATTAAATATTGAGTATGATTTGACCTTTAATTACTTGATTAGGAATGAAACCAATAGATTTTTTTTACTAACTCTTATTGCAACACTTAATTTTATAAGGGGAGTTATTATGAAGGTTTTGAGTTGACATAACAACTTTACATAAAGAGGAGTACCCCCTGATAGACTTGTAATAATTTGGAGGCAAGTGTTGACGAAATCGAAGTTAGGTTTTATGGATTGGGGAATCCACTCATGGATCAAGGAACTACAAGCACTCAGTTGTAAAAGACTTACACACTGAAATACCTTCAAGTAGTCCGAAAAAACATTTTTTGGTTATGAGAAGGGGAATATAGGTCCTTTATACTATAATTTTTGAGAATATAGACATTCTGAGTTCAATGGTGAGAGTTATTGAGACTTGAAAAAATAGTGATATATTTTATAAGACTGTAATTATTACTTTTTCTCACTTTATTAGTGATCTAGAAAAGTACTAATAATATGATTTTTTAAATTGTATAATAAATGTAATGTTGATAATCCATAATATCCCTAAATTATATATTGGATAAATCCCATCTCCTCATTGGGAGTAATTTCCAGGAGTGGTTAAGAAACCTCCATGTTGTGTTCCTCTATAAAGAAAATTTGTACATTCCAGAATCTTCTATTCATGATCTTCCTATTCACAAGGTGAGTGATGAAGAGTTCCTTGTATCTGAAAAAACATATGAATGACATGGTAGATGTTCAATGTTTTATGCTATCATCTATTCCTATATAACTTATGAACTCTCATGAAAACATGGATTCTTATAGAATGCCCAACCCTCTCTATAGTTTATAGTAGGAGAGAGCTAGAAAAGATTGGTTTGAGATCTCCAAGGATCTTTTTCAAAGAGATCCTAAATATTGTTCCCCATATGGGTCTCATGTAGTCATGATCATTGTCTACATTGAGCGTCTAGAGGTTATAGGGTTTAAAAATCCTGAATAAATGGGAATTGATCTCATTCCTTCACCACTCTCTTAGATATTATTAGGTTTTGTTGTTAATTTTAATGTGAAAAAATTGAGAAATATCTCTCAGATCATCTTATACTTATTATCCAAGTAGATAAGGAGATGAATAATGAAAATATTTTATTCCTTATGGTTAAAATGAAAAAAGGTAATGTGAAGTGTTCTAAGCCCAAATATTTTTCACACCCTTCCATAAATAGAATGATCTGAATAAAAGTAAGGGATCAAGATTCTATTTTTGTTGTTATGGTATGAATGGCCACTGGAAGAAAAACTACACCCAAATAAATAATAAATAGGAATATTCATGTTCGTTTATTATAAAGTGTAATTTATATATTTATATAAATTAGGTATTAGATACAGTTTTTGGTGCCCATATATGTATTCAAATACAGGAACCAAGTAGATTAAAAAAGATTTACTAAGGGGTTATAGATCAATGAGAATCCAAAAAATATAAACTTGATGATGTATGTATCAGTGACCACCACCTCACATTTTTTATTGTAATGATATTGATTTTGAAGAATTGTTATTTTGTTCTATATATTACAAAAAAAAGTATTTCGGTATCCAGACTTGATACAGATGGTTTTATTGTTTTGTTCACAAATAAATGTTTCTAATTTTATTACTATATCATTTTCATGATAAGGAACATTTAAATAATGGTTTTTATGTGTTATAATACACACACCATGTAATGGAAATCGATAATGAATCCACTTCACATGACTCATACCATAACTAACTTATGAATCACCAGTTAGGCCATGCAAACAAAAAACGTTTGACTAAATTGGACCAAGTTTGATATTAAGATTCTTTCTAACTAATACCACTTAGTGTATTTCATGCATCTTTACAAGGTAAAATAACCAAATACTTATTTAGTGTGAATGGTGAAATGTCCAAATTTCTTCTTGAGTTAGTTCTTACCGATGCGTGTGGACTATTTTTAGTTGAATAAAGGGTGGGTACTCATACTTCCTAACTTTTTCTGATAATGTTAGCTAAAATATATATGTATAATTAATGATGTATAATTCATATTCCTTTGATAAATTCAAGGAATACTTGAATTAAGTCGAGAACCATATTGGTGAGAAGTTTAAGAAAATATGCTCAGACCATAGTTGAAAATATATTAATCATGACATCATTGATTATTTATGTGAGTTTGGTATCCTATTTCAATTAACTCCTCCTTATACACCTAAATATAATGATGTAGGTGAAAGGAGGAATCGAACCTTGTTAGGCATGAAGAGATGAAAGATTAGTCATGTGATTCTTCCATTATCCTTTTGGGGATATGCATTACAAATACCTCATACATACTAAAACAAGTACCAACTAAATTGATAAATGATATTCCATATGAACATTGAAGTGGATGAAAAACCATGTTTTTGAATTTATATTTTTTGGGTAATTAATTGTTTGTTAAGGCCTCTTTGGGTAAAAAACTTTCACCCATGTCACAAGGAGTACCTTTATAGGTTACCCCAAGGAAACATGGAGATATTTTCCATACGACCCCTAAAAGGGTAATAGTGGAAAGGAATACCATATTCCCTAAGAAGGAGAAAATTTATAAAAGATACAATGGGAGTGAGATAGACTTTAATGAAGTCCATGATCAAGATACACAAGAGTTGTTATAAGAACATATTTCACATAATGCCATGGAAGAATTTTTTTTGTAGAGACACATGTATTGTGTATGAGTAAATGAGAGGTTAGAGAAGTAGAATGATATGTTATTCTAGTATCTAAGGATGGTTAATAATTATTAGTTGATAATAATGATCCTATAGCCTATAAAGAAGTAGTGAGAGGAATAAATGTTCTATGTGGAAAGAAGCCATGAATTATGAAATGGATTCCATGTACCCAAAAAATTCAGGATTTTGGTAGATCCTAGAATGGATGTAAACACCATTGTAAATGGGAATTCGAGAGAAAACTGGATATGGAATTACAATTTAGTACCAATAAGGCATGAAGGGGTTTCAAAAGGGTTTAAACAGTATCAAGAAAATTAATAGGATGAATCCTTTTCACCAGTTTCAATAATGAACTCCATCAAGATTATACTTTCCATTGTAGACTTCAATGAAAATGAAATTTGAAAAATGGATTTCAAAATAAAATTACTTAATGGTAACCTTTAGGAAGATTTAATTATGACACAACCCAAAGGGTTTGTGATTTCAAAGGATTCTAACAAGATATGAAAATTTAAAAACTCCATTTATGGATTAAATCATTCATCTAAGTCATAGAGAATTAGATTTTATGAATCCAAAATTGAATTTGGGTTCCTAAAGAATTAATTTTATCCTTTTTTTATATATGGTTTCGTGGGTGTGTTGTCATTTTCTTAATATTCTATATTGATGACATATTACTTATTGGAAATGAGATACCAGTTTAACAATTTTCTAATGCCTGGTTGAATAAAAAATTCTCCATGAAGAAATTAGGTGAGGAAACATATATTATTGGGATCATGATCCATCGTGATAAATCCAAAAGTATTATCAACATATGTAAAAGTATATATATTGACATTATATTAAAGAGGTTTGGTATGGAAAAATCCAAGGGGGGATTGTTGCTAGTGTCACTTCAAATTCATATTTCTGAGAAAATGTGTCCTCAAACAGATGAGGAAAGAAAAAAATGGAATGGATTCCATACACGTTAGCAATTTGGTCGTCATGTATTCTATTCTACATACTAGGATAGATGTAACTTATGAATTAAGTGTGGTAGGAAGATATCAGGAGGACTCAGGTTCTCACCATTAGATTGGACTTGAGATTATCTCCAATATATGGGACTTGAGATTAATCTTAAGCACCTGAGGTGTACTAAGGATAAGTTTCTAGTATATGTAGGAGATGAAGAACTAGTCCTTAGAGTATATACATATGATAGTATCCAAAAATATCAAGATGATATGAAATCACAAATAGGTTAAATCTTCACTTTGAATGGAGGTGCTATGAGTTGGAAGAGAAAAAAGTAGTTATAGTCAAAGATTTCAAATTCGAGTCTTAGTATAATGTGAATTTTGAGTTAGATAAAGAATTAGTATGGATACAAAACTTCTTTAAGGGTGTTTGTGTGGAACCTAGAAGTAAATATCTTATCACAATACTTTGTTATAACACTCTGGTTTTGACCCTTAAAAAGGATCCGTGGTCACATTAGCGGAAAAATCATATACTTCATAAGTATCATCTGTTGAGGTATTTTTACTAGATATGTGAGGTTGTAGTGAGTAGTATTTTAATGAAATAAAATGTGTCAGACCCCTTGACTAATGCCTCGACTCATCAGAAACACCATTATCATGTGAGGTCTAGCAGACTAAAAGTCATAAGTAGTTGGATTTAGCCCAAATGAGAGTTTTTTAGTGTTGGTGTTTTATGAATAGATATTTTTACTTTAATTACATGTATATTTGATGATTTGGATAATAATAAAATATCTTATTATATACTAGTCATTTTTTCATGAATTTAATGTAATAATTTCCTATAGTATCTATTGTATTAATAAGTTCATTGAAATTACCCACTATGATGGTAACCTTGAAATGGAAAGAAAATATTTTTAAATATAGTTCTATAGTAAAATAATGTTCTGTGATGGGACACATAGAATGTAATTGTTAGGTGAGAGTACTTGTAAGTAAATGGGGCTTCCTCTCATGAAGTTATCACTTGGTAATCTCCAAGATGAGAGATTATGAGACCAACATGATAATAGTAATTCATCATGTTTTTGTGTCATTGGATATTCATATATGTGATCATGTGCAATGGTCCATAGACATTAATATTACCATTGATGCATTTCATGACTCGCACACTTAGATTTACTGACAGAAAGAATCATGTCATATATTGGCGGGAATTTGGGTATGTTGGTTGTGTCCTGAATGACACGTTATTTATAGATAAATTGAGGAAGTGTTTCTCACTTATGTATTTATGGAATTTGATATCTCATCCCTTTGATTTGAATAGAACCATCGTATTAAATTCTATGGCCATGGTGTAACAATGTGTTTATTTCAGATAGTCAATGAAAGAAGTATTGAGCATATATGTTGGTGACATGGATGAAAAACCTACTTGATGAGATATTTTAATAAAGATATTATATTACAAAATAAATTTTTTTATGTGGACATCATCTTTGTGATATTAGGTTCTTTCTTGGGGGTCAACTGACATGTTGATAGACAATAATCTTGGAGTTTAGGAAATACTATCTAATAAAAATGAGAAATAATTCTATAGGGTCACAAACTAAGTGTTTCCATTAATATCGATTAACTTCAATTTGAATTTAATTAATGGAATAAATATTATTGTAAAGATCTAGGATTAATTTTATTTATGTTATATCGATAAAAAATATTTATTGTTGAATTAAATATTTAATCTAAATATCCATTCACATGTTTAATAAATTCAAGAAGAGTTTGAATAGATGAATATCGTGTCTGATGACAAATAATAATTCACAAGTCATTTAAATAATATTTTTTATTACGAAAGTAAGCACACACGTGGCATAAAATAATAATAATATAATTATTATTTTGGAATGGGGTTAATAAAAGTTATTATATTATTTAGTGGATGATATAAAATTAAATAATATTTTAATATAATCCTAGATATATAAATCTATGGTTATTTATATTATTTAGGGTTAATCAAGAGACATACAATCAATGAGAAACAACATATTTCTCTCTCAAATTCCTTTAGCTCTCTCCCTATCAAGAATGAGAAACCCAAGAATGATTCCATCAAGATCAAAGGAAAATTGATCAACATGAATGATGCAAGACAATTGATTCTCTATCCTAACACTTGGAAAAAAGTTGGCATTACATGAAGATAAAATGAGAATTTGTGGATCACCACTAGAGGTATTATACACTTGGATCCTTGTGGCACAATGAAGGTAATCCAAAAAAGTATTTTTGGATGATCAAAATTTACATCGAAGAAGAGACCCTTAGAAATGGTAAATAATATATTCAAATATAAATAAATCAATTACAAATTTATGTGAAATATCCTCATTTGGGTTTTGGGAAACTACGAATTAAAAGTAATTTTAGTTTAAATCTCACCAAAGGAACTTCTAATGTTCCAAAAACCAATATATATTATACACACACAAACATATATTTTAGAAATGTATTTAAAAATAGTTATATAAATATATATAAATATATGAATAAAAAGGATATATGTAAATATATTAATAAATTTAAATATCATAAAATAAATAAAAAGAAAATATTTGGGATGCTGTAAAGGGGTTCTAAATGCACAATGGGATGTCACAGGATTGAGTCAAAGAATGAACATAGTTGAACAGGTAGCTGGGTAGTAGAAAAGTGCTGACAAAGGGGAATTGTGATTGCGGATAAAGTGGGGTGTGTGAGAGTGTGAATGGGGGTATGAGGTAGGTTGGGGTGGGTGATTGATCAAAATAATAATTTTTTTTCAAATTTTATTAGTTCTAAAAATAGTGCTGAAAAAGGGTGTCTTTATCATCGCTAAAACAAAAGCACTTATAAAGGTTACATTTAACAGTGCTTTTGTTTTAGTGCTGATAAAAAACCCATTATCAGTGCTTTTTTCTAGTACTAACAAAGGGGGACTTTATTAGTGATAAAACAAAAGTGATGATAAAGGCATCCTTTATAAGTTATTTTTAGCACTGATAAAGGCTAGGATTTTTAATGATTCATATCATAATAATTCTTTTTTTGCACCAATAAATCCCATTTCTAGTGCTTTTAAAAGTTATATTTGTAGTAGTTACTCACATAAATAGTGGTATCAGATATGAGTTCATCGAGTCTAAATATGTATTTGACTATACTAGAGGTTGAAAAGTTTGATAGAGAGAATGATTTCAATTTATGGAGAGTGAAAATGTATGATTTTCTTATCCACAATGTGCTTGATGAATTGAAAGGGGTTGGGAGGAAGATCACCGATTTATCTTCTACATGGGATAACTTGAAATATTTTAAGGATATTGACCCTAATATTTTAAAGAAATCTCATTCTCTATTGTTATAGGCCATAGGTGGTAAGGTTTTTCGAGAAGTAGCCTATGAGTCTTCATCTAGGGAAATCTAGTTGAATTTTGAGAGTCTTTACATGACTAGATATCTTTTATGAACGTTACAAAATAAAATGTGTCTTTATCACTTCAAAATGTCCCTAAAAACCTTTATAAATACCCATTTAGAAAGTCTTAATAAGATTATGTTAGATTTATCTAATTTTGATGATGAAATTGTTGATGATGACCGTGACTATTTATTGTTGAATTCCTTGGATGAATATTTCAATCTAGTTAGATATTCCATGATGTATCGTATAGATTCCATCACGTTAGAGGAAGTAAAGTGTATATCTTTCCTAGGAATAATAGATTCATGGTTTTATGATATAGGGAAGTTTTATAGTGTCCCTCTATTGTTTTATATTAAAATTACATAACTTTTTCAGAATACATGTAACATTATAAAAACAGAAACCTAAAGGTCACACTAATATAGTCCCTTTGGAAACATGGAAACATAAAAACTAGTAAAAATGAACTACATAATCTCCCACTAGATTCTTCTTTCCAATTAACCTTCTTAGAAAAATCAAACACAATACATATCTTCATAACCTAGGGTAAAGAAAATTAAAAAGGGGTGATATCAGATGCACATTAAGGGTAAACAATGGATATATGTAAGCATAATCATGAGCATAAGGGTATGATAACATGATGAAGAAAATTGAAGATCATACCCTACATATCAAAGATTGTAAAAATTAATCATGGAATAAATATTTGATGTTCATAAGACATGAATCATAAGAAAATAAATAATGTAAGACATGAAATCATAACATAGTAATAAAACATGGAAATGTGGAAAACACGTAAGGATAGAAAATATTATGTATAAGATACCTACTAATATTTTAATAACATGTTAGGATTGGGATCATCACATATGTACATGATTCAGTATTGGGATGCCCTCTTGTGTACCCTCTTGTTTTGGGATTGGGATGTCCTCCTATTTGTTTCAGTATTGGGATATCCTCTTATGTACCCTCTTGTTTCGGACATAGGATGTCCTCCAATTTACCCTCTTGTTTCGGTCTTGTGATTCTCTCCTATGTACCCTTTGAGATCCTAAAAAATTTATCATTACCAAATGCATTGGAGGGAGATATAGGTCCCACCCATCTCATAATGAAATCATACATACATGTTCCACAAAATCATAAACAATCATATCAAAACCTATGAAATGAAATGGGTTTCATAAACATGAAATCATAACTTAACCTATGAAAAAACAAAAAATATTTCATAATCATTTAATCAAATAATAACCTTTTAAAAGATGCAGGTTTCATAGATATATATCCCATGAAAGAGAATAAGGTTTCAAAAAACATTACCCATGAAAGAGAAATGAGTTTCATGAACATCATTCCATCAAAACAATAACCCTTCATAGAAATAATATGAATTTAAGAATTGAATACTTTCCCTATAAAGGAATTAGTAACACCAAATTATGTCATATTATATGGGAAATAATTTTGAAATATCTTTTAAAAAGCATTATTGGGGAAAATATTCTTTCTTCCTTGAAAATGTATTTTTAAAACACAAAACTTTTTGAAAACCATTTTCTTTAAAAATCCTTGTAAAACTTATAAAGAAGGCTTGAAAATAATTTTTATAATATTTTTCCTTGAAAACATATAAAAATAAGCTTGAAAACATTTTTAAACCCTTTTTCCCTGAAAACTTATAAAATAATCTTAAAACATTTTAAACCCTTTTTATTTGAATACACTTTTAAAACACATAAATAAAGCTTAGAAACCTTTTTAAAGAAATTTCATTGAAAATAATTTGAAAACTTATAAATAAAACTTATAAATGTTTTTAAAATGATTTATTTTAAAATAATTCTAAAACTTATAAATAATTATTGAAAATATTTTTAAAAACTTTTTAGAAAACATCGTTTTGAAAGAACGTAGATTTCCGATCGAGGAGAGGGTAAATTCAGGATTTCATAAAAACAATTCATTAACTATATTATTTACCAAAGAGTGGGAAAATGACAATAATAAATGAATATATCACAAATAACCAAATTATAATAAAATTAATCAATGATCTTAAGATATGGATCATAAGATGTTATCAAAGGATTCTTAAACATAAACAATATCGAAAAGTGATGAGATTGTTTCAATAAACTCTCACCACTTGGTAACTTTGAACCATACACCCCATGTAATAAAATGAAATAAAATGAAGATTAAAATATCATGAAAATAATTATATTCATGATATAATAGTTCAAAGGTAGTATATACAAGTCATGTAAAAATATAGGTGTATAACATGACATGTGTCTCAAAGAAGGAAAATTGAGAGAAAAATACTTTACCGATTTGGTAACTTTTGAAAAATAAAAACCATGAAATAAATTTCATAAAATGGATATATAAATACCTATTAATTTATGTATAATAACAATATAATACATTCATGAGAAATATATACACCACACAAAATAAAATAGTGGTGAACATGGCATGTATCTCCTAGATATACAACGTGAGATGAAATTTATGATACCTTACGTCTTGACTCTAGTCATACTCATTAAAACCTCCTGTATAATAAATATAAATTTATTATACATATATCAAAGAACCATATTATTATATATGATACCATATATGGTTTTATTATGACTTTATATTTCATGGTTGTCAAAAATTCCATGTTAAGGTTACGATTCGGTTAATATTCACTTTGTTTTTTGCATGAGTCTTAATTTGTTATATATTTAGTCATTATACTTATATAATTATTTCCAGAATGTAAACCATGATATAAATATAATTTATATTCATTATATTTGTATTATATTAATCTATATAATATATAAGTATAGAATGTAATACAAAGTTCATGGAGATGGTAAGTTGTCAGTACGTATGAACGTTGTTTCCATTTTTATTGTCGTACTGAATTAAAGAAAGTACATGAAATATATTTATTTATATTATATATATCATATAATTTTACTAAACCCATTCTTAATACATTTCGTGTAGTGTTTGAATGAATCACATCGTTTTGAGGGGGCGGTAGTCCACACTTCCTCAAACGAAATTATCGTATTTACACCAAATGGAAATTAAAAATATATTTCTTGTAAAAGGAATAAATTAGATTAAATAGATAATAAATATAATATATGACATATATAAACATATTTTCTATCATAATTTCCACCATGAGAGGTGGTAATGGAAAAAATAAAAAATCATCGTTTGTTGAGGTGGTAGTTCGATATACACTTAAACAGTATGTTCGTTACACATTAGATGGATTTGTGTATAAGTGTAGGTAAATCCATCAACATAAAAAATCTTATTATATTTAATATACTTGTTTTTTATACAATCATTTAATAATAGTTGTTGGGGGAGCCTAGAATGAAAATAAAGGAAAGGAGCTTGATGGAAGGCGTTACCTCCTAATCGGGCAACTCCTTTTGGTTTGTACCAAAAGGGCTTCCTTGGATTGCCCTGATCCAAAGGGGAGACTTATAAGATTAATTTAGGGATGTTGGTATGTATATTGGAATGATATTGTACAAACATATGTGGCTTTAGAAGTATGAGGAAGTAGGAGGAGAGGAGGCCTTTTATAGTGGTGGGAAAGGACACACTTGGTATTTTTGAAAATAATTGCGTGTTCCCCAGGTATTACTTATTCCGTAAGTGTAAAATGGACGATTATGGAACCTTAGTTGTTTATTGACCAAAATATGTCCATGAAATAGGTTTGTGACGAGTTTATAGGTTATTGTTTCATTAATATTAATGTTTAGTCAATTATTAAGCATAATTTCACCTTAATCGTTGTAATTAATTTTAATTACCTTCAATAATAATTTTAGTCCCAAACTAAGTTGAAATTATTAAAAATAATAAATTATTATTATTCTAAATATTTAGTTCATTTTTACAAATTAAAATCACATTACTGGTAGAAATTATTTTAAATTTAATCCCACATATGGGATGACAATGGGGGGGTTTTTAAAGTAAAAACGTCCAAAATTTCTATGTTTTTATAGTAAATTTCAAAGATAAATTGATTCCAATGAACTAAATTGGATTAATTTAAAAAATTATTATCTAATTAAACTTTAAAACCAATTTAAAATATAATTTAACCATATAAATTTTTTAGATGAAAACGCAGTTTTGAATTAAAATTCAGTATTTTTAACTATTCATTAAAAATGAAATTTCACAGCAAAATAAAAAAAATAACATAACCTTATTTTTATTTTTATATTTAAAAGATGAAATTTATGTTTACCTATTAAATCTATTAAATTTAAAAAATTGGATTTAAAATGGGTTCTCCATTAAAAGGTGGTAAAACCACCTTTATAAAATATAGGTTTTTAAGCTTAAAATTGGGTTTTTTATTATCTTAAATCTATCAAATATATTGTATTATTAATTTTTTTGAAT
This sequence comes from Viscum album, assembly GCA_963277665.1. Lineage (NCBI taxonomy): Eukaryota > Viridiplantae > Streptophyta > Magnoliopsida > Santalales > Viscaceae > Viscum > Viscum album. The sequence goes on along the minus strand of OY728119.1, from coordinate 1,672,433,248 downwards.
ATATAACATATAAATTAAAATATTATTTTTTCATATTTTTAATTAATTTAACCAATTAATATAAATTGTCTTTTTCATTTAAAAATAAACTTTTATAAAATCAGTCCCTTTATATGTAGTTGGTTTCTAAATTTTTTATAATTAATAGGAAACCAATGAATTCAACTATAAATATTCACAAGTTATTTAATACTATAATCTTGAATTTAATGGACATGTTATATACTATTAAATAATAATATTTTAATAATGAATTATTTTTTTGTAACACTCGGTCTTGTGTGTTACGTAAGCCATTGAGGAAAGTAAGTCTTGCGTGTAACATAAGATAACCTAAGTGATCCATGCAGAGAAAGATAAAATTTATGTTAAGTGTAGTGTATGATTAACTTTTTATTGTGTAAAATTAAATCCAGACATAATTCTTTCATTTAAAATAAAATATTTTCATTGTTAAATGAAATGAAAAATATAAAAAATATTAAATTAATTTGAATTTTTTTGAAAAAATATCTAGATGTTACATTATAACCCCTATAAAATTAATTTCACCCTCAAAATTATTATGGGTTATCAAAGTTTAAGTACTAGAAAGTTTCATTCAAAGAAACCCACATCATAAAAATGAATACTAAAACTTCCCTTAAAAAGGGAAAGTTGGAACCATAATGGTTACCCAAAGTAACATATAACTGTGTTTCAACATAGGAGAACATATGTTTGGACTGAATATTAGACATAGAGGAAAAATGTAAATTTTTATAGGGAGTGATTGAGTTCATAAATCAAATACAATTGAATTATCAAGAAAATTTGAGGGCCTCAAAGTCATAAATCTATGATGATTTTAAAGGTAATAGGTTCAAAAAAATTAAGGTATTAGGACAACACTTTTTTTATAATTATCATATCATTAAGTAATTATATTGTGGAACAAGAATTTGAGGAAATATACTTACTTGATATATATTTGTGAAAAAAAATCATTCTTTAATTGTGATTTTACTTATTTTTAATTAATCCCTTACTTCAATAAATGGATGTGTAAAAATAAACTTTTATGCCTGATGTGATAAAATACACTTTCAGAAGATCTTAAGGCCCATAAATAAATGAAAATTATAAATATTTATATCTAAATATAAATCAATATGGTTAATACATTAATCTGTAGATATATAAAGTAACTTTATTGGTTCATCATTAACAATTATTCATCAAAAATAATTACACATCGACCTAGACATCAAATAGGCCAGTGGTAGGTGTGAAACCCATATTTTCCTTTGGTCATGGGTTCAAGACCCGCATAATTTCTAGAAATGATTGGTTTTCACCCTATATACATGATTTCCTTTTCTAAAACCACACTATTATAATTTCCATAATAAATATGATGTACATCCTTGAAATAAGGTTGATCACTAAATAACCTTTTAACCAAGGTTTTCAATACAATCTCAATATATAAATACTTTATATGAGGTTTGACTTAATCTTTTCATGAATGATTAACCTTATAACCCTTATAAAAGATGAAAATCCAAAACTTTAGAAAGAAATAATGAAATCAACTTAACATTGACCCCTTATATCATAAATTAACTCTTTTTTGTCACATTGAAAACATGTGAATACCCTCACCATATATTCTCTTGAAACAACGTAATAACCTTAATTACCATAATTACATCTTGAAAACATGCATGATTATTTATTCCAAAGGTTATTGGATATAATCCTTAAATCCATGAATTTATAAACTTCATCCATGATAACATAGACTACTTTGTCAATAAATTCTTTATCATTTTTAAGGTAATATATACCATCAAATTTACTGGTTCATATCCAATATATCATTATAAAAACATTATCTTAACATAAGGAACATATTAAAGGTTATCTTCCGTTAATAAAAATATTACCTTGTTATTAAATTAATTTTCTAGTCCATAAGAAACATTCAATATAATCTTTTAAATACTTAGAAAAAACATAAACTGGGCAATCCTTCTTTATTTCACCATTCATATGACATAATTCTTAGATCCCAAATACATAAAAACTTCTATTATTCCACTCTAACCATAATGTATAAGAAGGATACCTCATTCTATTTCTTAATACATGTTTCCTTTCACATTTCATCTCTGTTATCATCTTCATGAGTAATATAACAATTACTCACACCATCTTACTGATTCACTTCAAGAGCTTTCTTATTGGGACATTGAGTTTCATAATGACAATTTATTCCACACTTAAAACACTTAACCTTATATGATGTCTTAGGGAGGTGAATAATGTCATCCATTTCATTAACCAGACTCTTCATTTTCCCCTTATAGTCACTTGCTTTGTGTTCTTATTTTATACAGTGAAAACATCTCCTTGTTACTCTAATACATTCACTTAGGTTATTCATTACACATTATTGACACAAAGGAAACAAAATATTATTTCTTCCATGGTCTTCATTACCTAAACTCTCTGTGAAATCCTTACTTCTTTTCCTTGGTGTGTCTGAGAGTTGGTAAAGGTACATGTTGTTAATCATGTTTTGTGAAAACTGATTAGGAATGATCACAATATCTTTCACTTCAGTGATCATCCCACTTGACTACTCATCAACAAATAATCCATCACATTCAATGTTAATCTAGTTACTCCCAGTTCTCACCATTAACTAAAACAATAATCATAGTGTGAGAATTACTTATCATAGGATAAAACTACATATTCATGAATGTAATTACTTATATTATTTCTAAATCATGACACCTTACTTAATCCATGACACCCTAGGTGTATCCTAGGTTATTCATACCCAACTTCTATTTAAATACTTTAGGATGGTTTGTGAGGATTTTATGAATTCCCAAAGCATATTCCCTAGGAGTGTGAAATCGATTATGGAACAAGGCCCATTATCTTGTACTAGATTACCCAGAGTTAGGCCTGAAACATCATGTTGGAGTTGTTAATTCTAGTTTTAACTATACCAGATCCACACCCGCTTATAGTATCCAGACAAGGATGTATTTCTAGGAAACCACTCACTCTACCATTAAACAAAATTCCAGGACATTTTCTTACACTTTTCCTTATCCTTGGTCTTACCCTTATACATTTACTTAGGGTTCTCAGTAAGGTTTTCTTATCCTAGATTCCAAAGGTTAATTAAAATTTTTCTCTATTACCAACTATAGAGACCCTCTCTTTTCATACATTAACATTACATAACTTTTACAGAATTCTTAAACCATTATAAAAATAGATGGCCAAATAATGTGTAACACCCCAAGATTTTATAGTGTGTTATTTCTTCAAAATAATTCAATAACTTGCACTACAAGAAACACCGAGTTCAATTGCACCATGACTTACCAAAAAAAAAGCCATTAAAAGAGGTCATGAATAGCATTAACTACATTTTTAACTTTATATAATCCTTATAATTTTAGAATCCATATTATGAGTTTCTTAGTCATAATGCAAGAACAGATTCATTTTCAGTATTGCACTTTTATCAACTTTTGATAGTGAAACCTTTTTAAATACAATATTTTAAACTTTTTGACTAAATGGAGACATCAAAAAATTTAAAATGAAACATCCCAAGCTTCCACGGTACGCTTTCCTTTGAATAAAACAGTAGCGTGTGTTGTACGCAACGTCGAGTTTTAACACACACCACAACCGATCAAACTAGCCGTTATGAATAGTAATACCTACTTTTTGAAATTATATATATTTTATATTTGAAAATGGACTTCATTTTTGGATTCGGAATATCGAATTTAGCCTGAGGTGAAATTTTGGTACATTTCAGATAACTTTCATATTTTGATGAATAGTGAAAATTACTAAATTTTAATTAAAAACAACTTTTTTAATCAAAATAATTAATAGTGATAAATTATGAATTTGAGTGGTTTTAAAGTATATTTAGAATATATTTTTACCGTTTAATATAATGTTGGTCATTGGACATAATTTTACAATTAAACCGAACATAAACAAGTGTCAATCTTTTGATAGTTATTACCTCTTAAAAACACGCTTTTTTGTTTTGACAGCGGGAATTAATTTTAAATTAATTTCTGCCACTTCTGTGTTTTGAATTTAGAAAAATGGATTCCATATTTGGAATCAGGATGTACAAATTGTGTAAATAGGTAACTTTTATTTTTAGACATTTTGAATAATTACTGTGGTAAATATTTTATTTACCATGGTTAAGGGTAAATCCGGTAAATAAGGGTTAAAAAATAATATTATAATAATACAAAATTACCCTAAAACGTGTCCTAACCTTATTGGTGGACACATACCCGACCATGATCATCCTTGGGTCAATTTGGGGACCCCTTGGAGCCACTTGTATGTGGTAGGGACACTTTATATTAATAAAGTTAAAATAAAAATAAAAATGGCATAAGCTTACATCTTTTAGAAGAACAATTTTTACATAGGGTTATACATGTTGGATTTTCAATTATAAATATTCATTAGAAAGCTAAACAGATTTCCTACATAATTATATTTTATTTATAATTTTTAGACATCAAATAATTTAAATTATTAATGACACAATAATGATGCAATGTTTACCTCATTAATAAATCATTTAAATAAATAAGATTATAATGATTAAAATATTATCTAAAACCTGTCCAATTCTTATTGGTTGATGTTATTTAGAATATGAGTCATCCTATCTTCGACCTCAATGATTTTTGGACCATTATAAACCGAATATAATTATATTATAAAGTAATACTTTCACTCTTTCCTAAAGAGCCCCTCTTCTCCCTTATAAAAGGAGACCACTTCTACTCATTCCTCACACCTCTCAAGCCACTTGGATCGTCCAAAATCTGCCCAACTAAGCTCCCCACATCCCTCTCCTCCTCCTTGAAGCTTCCCCTTAGGCAGAAAGCATTTCAATAAGTCCTTTGGTTCCAACCAAAGTGAGTTACCTAAATTAAAGGTAACGATTTCTCTTAAATTATTTTCATTTATTTTGCTTCTTCAACCCCCAAAATCTTTTTATTTCCTTTCTTTTGTAACAACAACAGTATCCTCAATATACTAGGATGTTTTTATAAGAAGGATTCAAACTACACATACACACAACTCCATCTAATGGATGATGAACATAATGTTTCTGTGGATGGCAAACTAACGCCTCACGAAACGATGATTGTTCAAATACATCTTACCGCCTCTCATGGTGGACATTATGATGGCACTGTAATTAAATATGATATTAATGATATATATTTTATATATAAGCTTCTGTAATTCCATTTTATTTCATACCATTATTCGTTTCATTTGTATATACATACGATAATTTCATTTGAGGAAGTGCGGACTACCGCCCCCTTAAAATGATATGACTCGTTCATACCACACATGGAACGTATAAAGGATGGTGTTAATGAACTTAAGTAACATGTATAAAATATTATATTATACTGGAATAGTAATATACCTATGTATCATTTGTATTCGATTCTTTTAAAATAAAAATTAAATGGAAGTAGCGTTCGTGCGTACGTACGGACTACCGTCTCCACGAACGCGATGAGATTCATTCTCCATCGTATCCATTCAAGTATAATTATCATTTGATGATTTAAAAATTATGTTTAAGGACTTTATACCATTCTGGATTTGAATAATATACAACTTATCCTTTACAAACATGTCTTACGTAACAAAACATACAAAAGCAAACAAGTAAGTTCACACCCGAAACAGCGATAATACTAAGATATTATTATCAAATCAATATTAAAAGATCATATATGATATCATATTAATGTATATGATTCTTGTATAATTTAATAACAATTATTTCACCATTATACAGGAGGTTAACCTACCCCAACCAAGGAAAAGTACAAGGTAAGGGTTATTTTACAATCACTTCATTATCCGAGTTTGTTTATACGTAATAATCTACTGGGATCTCTTTATCATCCACATCCATGTTTCTTAAAAATGTATTTCAAAACATTTTTACTATTTACTAAAATATGAGTTAAAGTCATTTATACCCTTTTTGACTTTTATAAGTGGTTTATAAAGGAATCTTTCCGTCATTTTCAAAACAAGGTCCTTTTTAACATTTTCGACAGAATTGAGGTAAGAATGTTTTTTTTAACTTATACGGTGGGTGCGGTTATTTTACGCCGTTATAAAATCTTCAAAGCTTTCCTTACAAGCTTATAAGATTATTTTTAAAGAAAATGTTTTATTTTATATGGATCTTAAATGATTTCAAAATAAAAGGAGATATTTCTTTAAAAAGAATTTTGATTTCATCTATGTCAACATCCTTTGATGGATTTTAAGATTATTTGAAGTTGATTTATTATGATACAAAACTTATATATTGTATTGAAGGTTTTGTGATATGTTTGACTGTGGATGTGCTATTTTTATACCATTCATAGTTTATGGTGAAAGTATTGACATTTCGTATGCTAGTTTTAATACGAATGTTTATGTTATATTTAAACCTTTTCATATGGGAATGCATTGGACTTAATATGTGACGGGTGGAGCCCGCTATAGCTCCTCGATGCATCGGTAGGTCTCATGAGACAAACTAGTGTCTTGGCACAAGGCCTTGACAAAATCTTATTTGTAGTCTTGGCACGAGGCCTTGGCTATGTGGTTATGATAGTCTGGCATTATGCATTCCAACATTATGAAAGTGGTTATTGATTTTTGCATGTGATTATTCGATTAGTAGAATATCCATGTGAATAATTAAATGGAATTATTTCATTTTATTTATGCCATACCATGTTGAAAGTTCATGTTTAAAAGGATTTTGTTTTAGTTATACATTGCCTTAAATGTTTATTCTTATTGATGAAAGTTTCCGCTATATTGTTATCCTTACTGGGCATTTGAGCTCACCCCTTTTCTATGTTTTATTTTTCCCAGGAAGTGAAGATGTAAGTTATGAATGACCTGCAGGGATTTTATGAGGGGTTAATAGTGTTGATTGTGGAAACATTATGTTGTTGTAGTAGTTTTTCATTTTATGATGTAATGTAAAACATATGAATATATCTAGTGTTTCCAAGGCTACTAAACCAATCGGTCTTTCGAGATTTGATCTTTCTTGTGATCATGCCAATGTTATGTAATAATGCACCAACTCTAGGCAACTAGGGTCGGGGCGTTACAGTTGGTATCAGAGGAAGTTTAGTACAAACCTTGGAAGCTAGATTTAGATAAACTCTGATTAGAGCACGTAGACCTAAGATGAACTTTGAGGATTAGTGTAGAAGAACTTCCTAGAATTTTGGTATTGTAGAGATTTTGTGAGTTTTCCGAGCAATACATCCCTGTCTGGATACGAGCAGGTAGAGGCGGCTCTGGCACAGATGTACCTAGGGGTAAAACCCGAAAACACCGCTTTGAGCTAGACTCGAACGGGAACTGGTGCACGACAACGGGCCTTGCTGCACTCTTGGTTACGACACTCCCGGGGGATATGCTTAGGGTAATTCTCATTTTCTTTACAAACCATTATGAAGGGTTAATGAGTATATACATCCTCAAAGGAGACATTTTTATGATTATGGATTATATCCATAAATAGTTCAATTTATGTTAAGTGTTTTATAAGTATGGGATTATGTATTTTGATTCATAAACTGATCTAGTGTATGCCATTGTTTAGAAATGGCGCCCAGTAGAAGGAATGAGAACTCCAGAAATGCGCATGATCCAAAGAGAAGGAAGGATCATATCTTTCATGGTCTTAAGCTAGAATTTATAAGAGGAATAGTCTCCCATGTATTATCATCATGTGAAGAAATAATATCATGTGTTGATAAGATAAGTAAAGAGTTTACTGAGTCATATGGATTTGAAGGGAAGCAAGAGAAGAAAAGGATGGAAGAGAGAAAGATGGATAAAGGGATGAGGGAAAAGAAGAATTTTCCCATATGTGGTAACTGTGGAAAGAAACACCCTGGAACTTGCCTGAAAGGAATGGGAGTTTGTTATAAGTGTGGAGGAAAAGGGCACAAAGTACGTGACTGCAAGGGTAAGAAAATGGTTTCAAATGTACAATGCTTCATTTGCAAGGAGTTTGGACACTATGCGAACCTATGTCCCAGTCATCAGAATATGCCTCAAATGATGTTATCGGATAATAATCAAGTTATGATACTACCACAGATGAAGAGGAATGATTAGAGTTCTTATGTTGATTATGTCAATTGAGTGTTGTATCAACAATGTACTTGTTACAATAATCATGGAGTATATAAGGATTGTACTGCAGTACTATTTCATTAAGGACTTGAGATTGTGTGGAACAAAGGAAAGTGACTCAATAGCAGGATAAATTTTTGGAAAATATATGGTTGAGAGAATGATAAATCATAATATAGTTCTGATACTGAGGTAGTGATTTTGGAATAATATGTGATTGTTTTGGATAAATTATATTGGATATTCTTGACTACCCTAGAACTGATTAATGATTTTTATATTCCATCATTGTTGGGGGTTTAAAACATTTTTTGGATTAATGAAGTATATCCAGATTTCTATATGGAATAAGGGAGCATGAATGTAATCAATAAGGAATATGGTAATTCAGGATGTTTCGGTGTATTAAAAGAATACATGATGAAGGTATTCATATGCTATTACGGGGTAAAAAGGTTCTACATTATGTTTACCTCACTTATAAATGTTAGACTGTGAGTTTGGACAGAAGTATTTTGGATAGTTTTAGTTTGGATTATTTTGGTTTGCCATAAAAGGACAACCCGGAGGTCGGGCGGCAACCCGTCGCGTCCGGCAAGGCTGCGAGACTTGAACCCGCAACCGAAGGGCGACAATGGTGTATCACCTACCACTGTCCCAAGAAATGTCCTGGATTAAATAATGTAGTTTTTTTAGAAGATCTGGTAGATGAATTATAAATTCGTTTATTTTGGAACCCTACATGAACAGTATAAATAGAATTTTTTTTACGAGTGAAAGATGAGTTTGTGGTTGAAATTTATTAATGGATAAAACTCTAATTATAAAGTAAGTATATCTCTTTATGATCTTAGCCAATCTCATAAATAAATTCTTCAACATTAAGAAAAGCAACTTAGAACAAAAATGTTTTCCTAGATGGTACCTTAAATCATCACTAATTTATGGCTTTGGGATTGTTGGCCTTTTCATAGCCATGTTCTCTACCACTCTCCATCAGATAATTGATGGTTAGATTTCTCTTCCATATCCATATTTTCCTACATGGAACCCTAGTATGTGTTATTTTCGGTAATATTCATACTTTCGACTCTTTATTTTAAATAGAGGCCTCGTTAATTCATTTTTCGATGAGGGATTTCAACTAAGATATTTTGAAACGTCAAAAATGTGTTATCCCAATACCCTATATTTTGTTGAACCGATGGTACTTCAAATCATCATAGATTGATGAGTTTAAGGACCTCAATTATACACTTGTTTGTGATTGATGACCTCAATCACTACCTATAAATATTTACGTTTTTCCTCCAATTATATATTTCTAATTGCCACCAATGTTCTCCTAATCGAGATCATAATTTGGTGGTGACCCTTTCATTTCTCTTTTCCTCATATTAAGACTAAATTTTAGTAACCCAATTTCCGATGTGGATTTTCCCACAAATATATTATTTATTTTCAACCTTTTATTTTCGAAGAACAATTTCAAATTGCGAGGATGCAATTTATTGAAGGAGGGGAGAATGTAACACCCCAAGATTTCATAGTGTGTTATTTCTTCAAAATAATTCAATAACTTGCACTACAAGCAACACCGAGTTCAATTGCACCATGAATTACCAAAAAAAAGCCATTAAAAGAGGTCATGAATAGCATTAACTACATTTTTAACTTTATATAATCCTTATAATTTTAGAATCCATATTATGAGTTTCTTAGTCATAATGCAAGAACAGATTCATTTTTAGTATTGCACTTTTATCAACTTTTGATAGTGAATCCTTTTTAAATAAAATATTTTAAACTTTTTGACTAAATGGAGACATCAAAAAATTTAAAATGAAACATCCCAAGCTTCCACGGTACGCTTTCCTTTGAATAAAACAGTAGCGTGTGTTGTACGCAACGTCGAGTTTTAACACACACCACAACCGATCAAACTAGCCGTTATGAATAGTAATACCTACTTTTTGAAATTATATATATTTTATATTTGAAAATGGACTTCATTTTTGGATTCAGAATATCGAATTTAGCCTAAGGTGAAATTTTGGTACATTTCGGATAACTTTCATATTTTGATGAATAGTGAGAATTACTAAATTTTAATTAAAAACAACTTTTTTAATCAAAATAATTAATAGTGATAAATTATGAATTTGAGTGGTTTTAAAGTATATTTAGAATATATTTTTACCGTTTAATATAATGTTGGTCATTGGACATAATTTTACAATTAAACCGAACATAAACAAGTGTCAATCTTTTGATAGTTATTACCTCTTAAAAACACGCTTTTTGTTTTGACAGCGGGAATTAATTTTAAATTAATTTCTGCCACTTCTGTGTTTTGAATTTAGAAAAATGGATTCCATATTTGGAATCAGGATGTCCAAATTGTGTAAATAGGTAACTTTTATTTTTAGACATTTTGAATAATTACTGTGGTAAATATTTTATTTACCATGGTTAAGGGTAAATCCGGTAAATAAGGGTTAAAAAATAATATTATAATAATACAAAATTACCCTAAAACGTGTCCTAACCTTATTGGTGGACACATACCCGACCATGCGCATCCTTGGGTCAATTTGGGGACCCCTTGGAGCCACTTGTATGTGGTAGGGACACTTTATATTAATAAAGTTAAAATAAAAATAAAAATGGCATAAGCTTACATCTTTTAGAAGAACAATTTTTACATAGGGTTATACATGTTGGATTTTCGATTATAAATATTCATTAGAAAGATAAAAAGATTTCCTACATAATTATATTTTATTTATAATTTTTAGACATCAAATAATTGAAATTATTAATGACACAATAATGATGAAATGTTTACCTCATTAATAAATCATTTAAATAAATAAGATTATAATGATTAAAATATTATCTAAAACCTGTCCAATTCTTATTGGTTGATGTTATTTAGAATATGAGTCATCTTATCTTCGACCTCAATGATTTTTGGACCATTATAAACCGAATATAATTATATTATAAAGTAATACTTTCACTCTTTCCTAAAGAGCCCCTCTTCTCCCTTATAAAAGGAGACCACTTCTACTCATTCCTCACACCTCTCAAGCCACTTGGCTCGTCCAAACTCTGCCCAACTAAGCTCCCCACATCCCTCTCCTCCACCGTGAAGCTTCCCCTTAGGCAGAAATCATTTCAAGAAGTCCTTTGGTTCCAACCAAAGTGAGTTACCTAAATTAAAGGTAACGATTTCTCTTAAATTATTTTCATTTATTTTGCTTCTTCAACCCCCAAACTCTTTTTATTTCCTTTATTTTGTAAAAACACCAGTATCCTCAATATACTAGGATGTTGTTATAAGAAGGATTCAAACTACACATACACACAACTTCATCTAATGGATGATGAACATAATGTTTCTGTGGATGGCAAACTAACGCCTCACGAAACGATGATTGTTCAAATACATCTTACCGCCTCTCATGGTGGCCATTATGATGGAACTGTAATTAAATATGATATTAATGATATATATTTTATATATAAGCTTCTGTAATTCCATTTTATTTCATACCATTATTCGTTTCATGTTGTATATACATACGATAATTTCATTTGAGGAAGTGCGGACTACCGCCCCCTTAAAATGATATGACTCGTTCATACCACACATGGAACGTATAAAGGATGGTGTTAATGAACATAAGTAACATGTATAAAATATTATATTATAATGGAATATTAATATACCTATGTATCATTTTTATTCGATTCTTTTAAAATAAAAATTAAATGGAAGTAGCGTTCGTGCGTACGTACGGACTACCGTCTCCACGAACGCGATGAGATTCATTCTCCATCGTATCCATTCAAGTATAATTATCATTTGATGATTTAAAAATGATGTTTAATGACTTGATACCATTCTGTATTTGAATAATATACAACTTATCCTTTACAAACATGTCTTACGTAACAAAACATACAAAAGCAAACAAGTAAGTTCACACCCGAAACAACGATAATACTAAGATATTATTATCAAATCAATACTAAAAGATCATATATGATATCATATTAATGTATATTATTCTTGTATAATTTAATAACAATTATTTCACCATTATACAGGAGGTTAACCTACCCCAACCAAGGAAAAGTACAAGGTAAGGGTTATTTCACAATCTCTTCATTATCCGAGGTTGTTTATACGTAATAATCTACTGGGATCTCTTTATCATCCACATCCATGTTTCTTAAAAATGTATTTCAAAACATTTTTACTATTTACTAAAATATGAGTTAAAGTCATTTATACCCTTTTTGACTTTTATAAGTGGTTTATAAAGGAATATTTCCGTCATTTTCAAAACAAGGTCCTTTTTAACCTTTTCGACAGAATTGAGGTAAGAATGTTTTTTTAACTTATACGGCGGTTGCGGTTATTTTACACCATTATAAAATCTTCAAAGCTTTCCTTACAAGATTATAAGATTATTTTTAAAGGAAATGTTTTATTTTATATGGATATTAAATGATTTCAAAATAAAAGGAGATATTTCTTTAAAAAGAATTTTGATTTCATCTATGTCAACATCCTTTGATGGATTTTAAGATTATTTGAAGTTGATTTATTATGATACAAAACTTCTATATTGTATTGAAGGTTTTGTGATATGTTTGACTGTGGATGTCCTATTTTTATACCATTCATAGTTTATGGTGAAAGTATTGACATTTCGTATGCTAGTTTTAATACGAATGTTTATGTTATATTTAAACCTTTTCATATGGGAATGCATTGGACTTAATATGTGACGGGTGGAGCCCGCTATAGCTCCTCGATGCATCGGTAGGTCTCATGAGAAAAACTAGTGTCTTGGAACAAGGCCTTGACAAAATCTTATTTGTAGTCTTGGCACGAGGCCTTGGCTATGTGGTTATGATAGTCTGGCATTATGCATTCCAACATTATGAAAGTGGTTATTGATTTTTGCATGTGATTATTCGATTAGTAGAATATCCATGTGAATAATTAAATGGCATTATTTCATTTTATTTATGCCATACCATGTTGAAAGTTCATGTTTAAAAGGCTTTTGTTTTAGTTATACATTGCCTTAAATGTTTATTCTTATTGATGAAAGTTTCCGCTATATTGTTATCCTTACTGGGCATTTGAGCTCACCCGTTTTCTATGTTTTATTTTTCCCAGGAAGTGAAGATGTAAGTTATGAATGACCTGCAGGGATTTTATGAGGGGTTAATAGTGTGGATTGTGGAAACATTATGTTTTTGTAGTAGTTTTTCATTTTATGATGTAATGCAAAACTTATGAATATATCTAGTGTTTCCAAGGCTACTAAACCAATCGGTCTTTCGAGATTTGATCTTTCTTGTGATCATGCCAATGTTATGTAATAATGCACCGACTCTAGGCAACTAGGGTCGGGGAGTTACATAATGTACTAGTATGGTGCCATTGAATACATGGAAACATAAATACTAGTACATAAATGAGCGACATAATCTCCCACTAGTTTCTTCTTGACTAATACACTTCTTTGAAACATAAAAAATAATACGTATCTTCATAACATGGGGGAATGAAACATAGAAAGGGGTGAGATCAAATTCTCAATAGGGATAAACAAGGAAAATACGTAAGTATAATCCCGAGAATAAGGATATGAGAACATAATCATGAAAATAGAAGATCATACCATGAATATCAAAGATCGTAAACATTAATCATGGAATAAATCTTGATAGTTCATAATACATGAATCATAAGTAAATAAAGAACATATTCCATGAAATCATAACATAGGAATAAAACATGTAATTTTGGAAAACACATAAGGATATAAAATATTATTTCTAGGATACCTACCATGACCTTAGTTATATGTTAGGATTTGGCTAATCACCCATGTGCCTACTTCAGGATTGAGATTCCCTTCTATGTACCCTCTTGTTTCAGGCTTGGTATTTCCTCCCATGTACCCTCTTATTTCAGACTTGGGATGTCCTCCCATGTAGCCTCTTGTTTCAAGATTGAGTTTTCCTCCCATGTAACCTATTGTTTTAGGATTTGGATGCAATTCCATGTACCCTTTGATCTCAAAAAACATTTATCATTACCCAATTCATTGGAGCGAGATATAGGTCTCACCTATCTCATATTGAAATCATACATACATGTGACAAAAAAATCATAAACAATCATATCATAAACCATGAAATGAAATGGGTTTCATAAACATGAAATCATACCTTAACCTGTGGAAATAGAAACAAGTTTCATAATCATCCCATCAAATCCTAACCTGTGAAAAGAAGCGTGTTTCATAGACATATAACCCATGAATGAGAAGTGGGTTTTCAAATCATATAACCCATGAAAGAGAAATGGTTTTCATGAACATCATTCCATAAAAACATTAACCCTTCATAGAAATAATATTAATGGAATCATTGAATCATTTCCCCATAAAGAAATGAGTAGTAACACCAAAGGATGTCATCTTAGATGGGAAATAATTTTGAATGATCTTTTAAAAAAAATTAGGAAAATATCATTTCTTATTTGAAAAACGATTTTTAAAACATAACACCTTTTGAAAACCATTTTCCTTAAAAATATATGGAAAAATTATAAATAAGACTTGAAAATAAATTTTAAAACATTTTTCCATGAAAACTTATCAAAAGAATCTTGAAAATTATTTGAAAACATTTTCCATCAAAATCTTATAAAATATGATTCAAAACATTTTAAAAAAATTTTTCTATGAAAACACTATTAAAAATTATAAATAAAACGTGAAAACATTTTGAAATCCATTTCATTGAAAATACTATGAAAACTTATAAATACATCTTTGAAACATTATTAAAACCATTTATTTTAAAATACTTTGAAAACATAGAAATAATTTATGAAAAAAATTGGAAAAATTTTTTAGAAAACAAGGGTTTAAAATAACATTGATTTCAGACCGAAGAGAGGGTAAAGTTGATATTTCTTAAAAAAAAATTCTCAACAATCTTATGTACCAAGGAGTGTAAAAATGGTACCAATACATGAATATATCATGAATAAATAGAGGATAATAAATATGATTAATTTTATTAAGATATGAATCATAATATTTAATCAAAGGATGCATAAAAATAAACAATCTAGAAAAGATATGATATTGTTACAATAAACTCTTACCATGTGGTAACTATGAACATAAGTTCATAACATGGCATATCTCTCAAAGAAGTAAAATTTAGACAAAATTAGTTTACCGATTTGGTAACTTTTGAAACATAAACCCTTTAAAATAAATTTCATAAAATGGATATGTAAATACACATATATTTATTTATAATAATCATATAATTCATTCATGTTCAGTATATACAAAACATAAAATAAAATAGTTTTTAAAATGGCATGTATCTCACAGATATACAAAGTGAGATGAAATTCCCCTTAACTTGTTTATTGACTCTCATCAAACTCATACAAAACTACTAAATAATAAATATAAATTCATTATAAATATATAAAATAACCATATTTTTATGTATAATACCATATATGGTTTGATTATGACTTTATATTACCCTCTTGTAAACAATTCCATATTAAGGTTATGCTTCGGGTAATATTCACTTTGTTTTTCACATGTGTCTTAATTTATTATATATTTGGTCGTTATACTTATATCATGATTTCAAGAATTTAAAACATGATATAAATATAATTTATATTCATTATATTTTTATTATAATAATCTATATAATATATAATTATGAAATGGAATACAATGGTCATGGAGACGGTAAGTCGTACGTACGCATGAACGTTCTTTCTATTTTTATTATCACGTTGATAGAAAAAGTTAATGAAATATATGTATATATCTGTATATATATCATTATTCATTCATAATTATTACATCATATATATCATATAATTTCACCAAACCCATTATTAATACATTTCATGTAGTGTGTGAATGAATTACATCGCTTTGAGGGGGAGGTAGTCCACACTTCCTCAAACGAAATTATTGTATTTACACAAAATGGAAAGTAAAAAAAGACATGTGTTTTAAAAGGAATAAATAATATTAAATGCATAATAAATATAATATATGAAATATATAAATATTGTTTCCATCATAATATTTACCATGATATACTGTAAAGTAAAAAATCAACAATCATCGTTTACTGAGGCGGTAGTTCTCCGTACACATAAACAGTATATTAATTACCCATTAGATGGATGTGTGTGTAAGTTTAGGTATAAATATTATCATAACAACATAATAATATATTTAAGATACTTTTTTTTGTTATTAAATCATGTAATAATAAGATTTTGAGGATTGAAGAAAGAAAATAAACGAAAGGATCTTGAGAGAAGACTTTACCTCTTAATCGGGTAACTTCTTTTCGTTAGTGCAAAAAGGATTCCTTGGATTGCATTATACAAAAGGAGAGGATTATAAGAGGAAGGTATATATTTTGGTATGTTTATTGAGCATTTTTTCTGAACCTAAGTGAATTTAGAGGTACGAGGAAGTGGGAGAAGAGGATGCATTTTTATAGTGGAGGGAAAGGACCCACTTGGTATTTGTGAAAAGAATTTTGTGTTCCCAAATAATTACTTGTTAAATTTTTTTAAAATGAACTAATAAAGAAATTTAGAGGTTTTTTGGCTGTAATATTTCAATCCAATAGTTTTTGGATAAGTTTACTTGTTATTTTGACCCTTACAATTATGGTTTACTCCCTTATTAAGCTTAATTTCACCTTAATCGTTGTAAATAATTTTAATTACCTTCACTAATAATTTTGGTAAAAAAACTAATTTAAAGTTATTATACATTATAAATTATTATTATTAAAAATATGGAATTATTTTTTCTAAATTAAAATCACCGAATTGGAAGAAATTAATTTTAATTTAATCACACAGACATGACGATAATGGGGGTTATTTTAATGTAAAAACATCCAAAAGATTTTTTTAGTCAATTTAAAAAGGGAAATTTATTACAATGACCTAAATTGGTTTAATTTATAAATTTAGTATCAAATTATACTATAAAACCAATTTAAAATATAATTTAACCTTATAAATGAATTAGATGAAAAATCTATTTTGAATTAACATTCTGTATTTTTAACAATTCATTAAAAAATGAAACTTTACAGAAAAATAAAAAAAATTACCTAGCCTAAATTTTATGTTTCTATTTAAAATATGAAGTTTATTTTGAAATATAAAATCTATAAAATTTCTAAAAATTGGATTTAAAATGGGTCCCCCATTAAAAGGTGGTAAAGTTACCTTTATAAAAATATAGGTTTTAAGCATAAAATTAGGGTTGTTCTTATCTTATATCTATCAAATATATTTGATGATTGAAAGTATTTTTTGAATATATAACATATATATTTAATTAATATTTTCACTATTAGTATTTAATTTAACTTATTAATATATATCGTCTTTTCACATAAAAACAGGCTTTTATAAAATCAGTCCCTTTATATTAATTTGGTTTCTATATTATTTTACAATTAATAGGTAACCAAATAATTATACTATATATATTTATAATTTAGGGAATCTTATAATCTTAAATTTAATTTCCATGTTATATCAAATTAAATAACAATGAATTATTTTCTGGTAACACTCGGTCTTGCATGTTACTCAAGCCATCGAGGAAAGTCAGTCTTGCGCATAATGTAAGATAAGATCATTGTTCCTTATAGAGAATGATAAAAATATTTTGGTATATAGTGCACAATTAACATTCATTTGTGTATAACAAAACCCATACATAGTGATTTAATATAAAATAAACTATTTTTAGTGTTATATGAAATGAAAAATATCAAAAATATTAAATACATTGAACAAAAAAATCACCAAATCTCAGGGTACTATAAGTGGGGTGAAGCCTAGGCCCGAGTTGCTCAATGTAAAGGGTTTAATTAAAGGTAAAATAAAATAAAATAATAATTCTAGTTGTTTTAAAAAAATAAATTCCTATCAATATGGAATGACCATCTACATTAAGTGGTATTAACCAGAGAGTTCATCCTAGGATATTAGGGCACAAAACATTGTGGTATACCTAAATTTTGATAGTTTCAAGGTTATGTAAGTCCACATATATTCCCTTTGTATAGTGTAGTTATACCTATATGTTTTCTTTAATATATGTTCATATGATCGAATATGCATGTGATTTGTAGGGGACCTCAGTTGGAAGTGTGGGTGTGGTTTTCGTAGGTTTTATGAGATATTTGGGTTCAAATAGAGACTTATATCCTATATGATTTCTATATTATGTTATTTTGTATAATTTAAGTTAGAACCATTCAATTTTGAGTTTTTTAAACTTGTAATTTTTTTATATGTTTTTTTCATGTTTGAGGAATCGGGTAGGGATCACTTTTCTTTGGGTTTCTTATAAACACAAGAGAGATGACTAATACCTCTGATGACATGTTTCCAGATGGTTATAGGTATTAAATGTTTAATCTCAGGTAAGTGATGGTATGAGTTTTGGTTAATGTAGTTTCTTATATTTTTTTATCTTATAATGTTTTATCAGTTGTTAACAGGAGATGTGTTGGTACAAGAATACATCTATTGATGTAGTACAATCTTGCTAGTTGATCAGTTTAGGATGTTCATGTTTGAGTTTAGAGTATTTTTTTAGGGAATACTATTTGAACAAGTTCATATGTTAGGCTAGTATATGTCTGGAAGAACATATTTCCTATTTTTTTACAATTTATTTTACGTGTTTTATATTTTTAAAATTTTCATGTTTTGTTTTTAGAAATTGAAATGTTTAATTATTTTATTTTTTGATGCCATGATTAATATCATATTTCATATTTTCCCTTATTTTTAATTTTATTAAACTTATATTTTGTGTGTCTGTTAAATGGTGTCAACTAACCTTGTGCAAGAGTTGACATGCCTTTATGCATCAAAAGATTAACCTTCTGTGGGTATAGTGCTTGACTCACTTACCTTTATGAGATCCAGGGTTCCCTTATAAAGCTATGGTAATGTTCACACCAACCTTAAACATTGATTAAGATACCATAATGGAATATTCTATTGACCCTTACATAGTTGGGTAGTGGTCCCACTTACTTTTAAGAAGCATAATGAGGACCGTTACGCAGAACCATGTGGTCAAGATCTGTTAGAGAAACTTATTCTAAAATATTTTAAATTGATCATCTGTCCGGATGCTGTTGAGGTTGTTTAAGGAATTTATTTATTCATTTTTTTAGGATCCTTAGATCCCTATTTGTGCAGAGTGAGACATAATGAAAGGCTTAGAGAAGGTTAAAGCTGAGAGATATCAAGAGAGTGGGGAATGAGAGGATCCCGTGTGATGGACCTTTCTAGGGATTGCTGGTCATGAAAATCACATATGACTCTAAGAAGTTGGTTTCTATGGAGATATTACAATTATGATAGTTTTTATGATGAGGAAAGTGACCACAATAGTTTGGAGGGTTCTTTCAATAGGTGAGGTCATACCCTATTAAGGGGGTTTCAACCTGGTATTTCTTTCTCTTGTCAGTTGTTTTTCACAGTTATAATATTATATATGTGATTGATCCATTGAGTTATAAAGATATATGGATTATTTTATACATTATTGTTAAACTCCAACACTTAAATAATTTTTTAGGGTGATACTGTATGGAAATTTGAGATTCAATAATTTATATTCGAATGAGATAAAATGAGAATTTAATCAGATAATTAAACTAATATGTTTTTCATAGATCAATCATAATGATCAAACACATGATCCGGATCTAAGATGAGGTCAAAGGGGATAAACCATATGAGAGAGAAGAAGTTAATTCTCAGAGAGTTCCACACCACAGAATGAAATTCTATATGAACATGATTATGTGAAAATATCAAGTGAACTTAAAATGAAAATTTTGTAGAATATTTAAATGAAGATGAAATGGTGATAATTCAAATATCATGTGAAGGAAACAAGATAAGAATTTAGCGAGATTAATAGGAAAAGTTTGAATAAAATATTTGAATCAAATTTTTTTAGTTTGAACGATTCAATCAAAGACATCATGATCCAAGGATATCTCCATAAATATTATGGAAATGATATTTGTTAAAATATGTGTGAATATATAATTATAGTAACCTCATAACAAGATGGGAGTAGATCTGATTTTGTGCATCCATTACATTTTCTAAGTCAAAGAAGAATAGAGAGTTCTAGCATTGTGAAGAAGAAGAGGGAGGGGAAGGAGAAGTCAGCTTAGCCTACTAATCACACTCATGATGAAATATTCAGAGAGCAAGCCTATTGTCACCATTTTCTATATAATTCTGAAGAAGAGTGAGTTCGTATGTGCTATAGTAGATCATATATCATTCTATGAACTTGAGAGAAACAACCTATAGTTATCTAATGTAGAATTCCATGGAATATTGAGGAATTCCATCTGATTTCTGCAAGTGAAGAAAAAGACCATCCATGAGGGACTCAAGAAAGTATAGTTGTTCTTTCTTTAATGAGGTGAAAGTCTATTCTATTATACAATGTGACCAAAATCTGTCACTTTCCTTATACTTGGTTGGGTCTAGGATAACAAGTTCATGGTCATACCATTTATCAAGCATTGTTTGATAATAATAATAATGTTGTTAACATTATATAATAACCTTGATATACCAGGGATGTATTCATTTTTAGGGAGGTGAACCTCATTAACAAACACTAGTATTCTCTTGTGTTTCTTTCCTATTATATAATTACATATCGACCAAATCTAATAAATAGAAAGAGATATCCACTAATTGAAAAGTGAATAGGTGATAATGGGATAAAAGTAAAATTATAATATAAGTATACCAACACTTAATCAACCCCCTACCAATATTAGACACAACCTTAAAATTGAAATGAGTAATGTATAAGCATAAATAAACAATAATTGGTTTCTTAATAACAATTAATAAATTTAAAGCTAATTAGAAAGGAAAACAAATAAAATTTTGGTCATTATGACCCACAAAGATTTGAAAACACATGAGTTTTATTCCTATATTCCATAAATTAATTATAAATTATTTTCCAAAAGTTTCATGTAAATTCGATATTGTTTTCATGAAATTGAGTTTGTGACATATGTTTCTAACTAACATGTAACTTTTAAATTTAAAACACACATTATTTGTCTTTTACACCACACCACATGTCATAATGATATGAGTTTCATTATTATATGAAAAAAATTAATCAAATAACATTTGTGTATAATTTCATGATAAATATATCACATTTGATTTATTTTGAGTTTGTGGAACACACTTCATACCTATTAAAAGCTAAAAATAGAAAAATTTAGTATAGGTCATTATGACCACACTGTATGATAGAGTGATTTAAGGATAATTATTAAAATTCAAAAGTTAATATAAAAAAATTCATATAGTTTTGAAAAAATCCAATCACATTTTCTTAAAATTGAGCATTTAATGCATGTTTTCAACAAAAATGTCACTTTTAAATTGAAAAGGTTACATGTTTGGTCCTTATGACTACACTGAGAGTTGTAATGTTGTGAGGTTTATTCCTACATGATATAAATGAATAAATTATTTTTTATATAATTTCTTGAAAGTATGATATAATTTTATTAGAGTTGAGAATGCAATGCATATTTTGAACTAAAATGTATCTTTTAAATAAAACACACATGTTCAGTCATTTGGAACACACTTCATGTCATAATGATGTGTTGTTCATTCCTACATCACAAAAAGGAATCAGTACACATTAACCTATAGTTTCATGACAATATAAGAGTATTTTATTTGAATTGATCAAGTGGTGAATGGTTTCAAGAGAAATGACACTTTAAAATAATAAAATACATACTTTTGGTCATTCCAAACTCACCAAGAATTAAAATCAACTGTGGTTCATTATTATTTTTTCCAAATGAATTAATGACTATTGTGTTAATGTTTCTTGATAATATGACCTCATTTTCATAGAATTTAGCATATGAATCATGATTTTATCTAAAATATATTTAATATATTAAAAATATTCATTTTAATTCATTATTACCACACCACATATCCAAATGATGTTTGGAATATACTTATATGAAAAAGGAATCAATAGTAAATTTCATACAATTTCAAGAAAATATTAGTGTGTTTTCTTGGAATTGATCATGTGATGCATGTTTTAAATTGAAATGTCAATTTTAAATTGCAAAAGGTTAACTTTTGGTCATTCCAACCATACTGAGTGCTAGAATGAGGCATTTTTCATTTGTACATGCCACAAATAAATAAAATATCTTTTTCATATAGTTTCAAGGAAATACGACATCATTTTCACATAATTGATCATGTGATGAATGAATTGAAATAAAATTTAACCTTTAAAATAAAATCAACCATTTTCAGTCATTCTGACCACACCATAAATTGAAATAGAATTTGGTTCATTTATACATATATGAAATGAATGAAATACCATTTAAGTAGAGTATTAGGATAATTTTTGAACATTTATTTAGTGTTGAGTATGTGACATGCACTTTGTACCTCTTGAAATAATAAAATATAATAATAAACCTTTGGTAATTCCGACCACAAAGCTTGTCTGAATGATGTAAGATTAAATCCTACATAACAAAAATTATACAAAATTCATTCTCTAACACCCTATATAATTGGAAATTTTTTCCTTAATCTACATGACTATTAATCTTAAATATGTTTATATATATATATATATATTAAGTAAATAAACTCAAGTATAAAATAAGTCTTACAAGATATGAATCAAACTATCAACACTTAATTCATTCATAATGAAACATTAAAACAAAATTACATATGATTAATTATTATATACCAAGTTTTATTACATCTTTTAAAAGTTCATAAATTAAAAGGGGATAATAAATAGAAAATAATAATATATTTTTAACTATAGAACCATCTGGATCATCTTCAACCTTGAAAATCAACAATAGTTGAACTAGAACTACAAAATATCCTGAATAGAGAGAGAATCAAAACAAATATAGAATGAGGGGTGTTTTTTAGGTGAGAATGGAATGATTGATTGATTTTAGTATGTCTATATAAAGGAAGAAAATATGAATGTTATAAATATGGTCATGGAAAATATAGTCATTGGAAATATGATTGTTGGAGATATAGTCATTGGGTATACACATACCCAATAGGTATACTAAAGTATTATATTTTTATTAAAAAATTAAATATAATATATCTCAAAAATAATAAATATTGAAAAAAGATAATATTAAATTAATATATTTTATTATAAACCTATTTTTATACGTTATATAATATTATTAGAGAATGTATTTAATTAAACAATAAATTTTTTATTTAATACAGATTTATTGATAATATACATAATAAAATAAATTAAAAATAACCTCATAGTTATTACTAGTAAATTAGTAATAATAAATTCCTTTTAAGTATAAAAATACACTTTTTCTAAAAAATTATCATTTTATGCATTATACACTCCAATATTAAAATTAATGAACATTTGAAATGGAGTTTTATAAAATTATTTTCATATTTAAATTATTATATCCATTTTTTTGATAAGTTCATCCTTATTTTTAACATATAAATGAGAAACAAAAGTAGATATTATTTACCATAGTAAACAAATTATTTTTCAAATAATTGTTTTTTTGAAAAATTTATTTCATTTTTATATAAATAAATTAAACTGATCAATTTTATAATATGAATATAATATGATAAAAGAAATATTAAAACTCATTTAATTATTAATTTATATGAAATTAGGTTAATAACTCTTAAATATTAAAATGATATTTTTCAACAAAATAATTTTTCTAAATATTATCTATTTAAATTTAAATGTATATTTTATCATATTTAAACATTGAAATAGATTAAATAGAGTCCAAATTCGTATTTATGATGAAATATTATATATTATAGATCATCTCATATTTTTAGTAAAACAATAAGTACCACGGTTAATTTTTAATCATGTTAATATAGGTAAAAATGAGTAACATAAAGTGGATCAAATTATATTACAATAACTTGAGGAAAAACAATATAAAAGAACTTTTTTAGGATTTAAAGTCATAAAAACTTGTATCACCAACATTTCTTAACCTAACTCACCTAACTATAATTCAATTCCATTCTCATCCCTCACCCACCATTCAATTCCATGGGAAGGTCCCTCTTTTTCACCTATAAAAAAAGCTCAATTCCACCCTCTTCAAGACACACTTAGTCTTAGAATTATTCTTGAACCCATTACCATATATATTCTCCTAGAATCATATTTCAATTTTTATAAGCCTCTAGCGACAATAAGTTATCAAAATACCTTCATTCCTGATAAGTCTCTATGAGAAGGTTCAAGTACTCAACGTGAGTACTAATACCTCTCTAACCTTTTTTATTTTTTATATTCCTTATAAAAACATATTTTAACCATAATAATATAAGAATCATAGTATCATTACTATATTAAAATTTCATTATATTGATAGAATAATCATTCTCTACCTTCCTCCAACCATTTATAAAATGAAAATGTCGTGTGTGTGTACATGCAGATGACTGCCTCCATGGACGACCTGTTTAGTTTCTGATCAATTTTATAGTGTATATTTGAATAAATATATACATAAATAAAATTTATTCTTTATATTTGAATGATTCTACATGAAATTTAATTTTAAAGGGAAACTTTTAATATTCCAGTAGAAATTTACAATGATAATTCACAAGGAAAATTTAAATTGAAATTTAAAAATGAGAACTTCTAATTTATATCTCGAACACATGGTATGGAAATTTTATTATCCAGGGAAAATATGTACTTGAAATTTAACTTCTAATAAAGACTTAAAAAACTCCAATATAAATTCTCAATGAAAATATATTGTAAAAAATTCTAGTTACCAATGTAAAATTTTACACTATAAAAATCTTGTGCATATTTATAATCTAAATTTTGGGTGAAATTTGAGAGTGAAAATTTTATATGTAAATTATATATATTTAAATAATTTATAAAAATAATAAAATTATATATTTATTAACTTATATATATATATAGTATTTAAAATTTTAAAATTTATTCATTAAATTATTTATATAAATACATGCACATACACACATATATATATTAATCAATGCATACATACAAATTTATACTAAACTTGAATAAAATTTTCTTTATTTTAATTTATATATGGGTGATTTTTAATTAATATAATTTTATTAATATATAATTATATCAATATATAACCAATGTTAATATTTCTAAAAATAATTTTTCACAATATTAAAATTATATACTTATAAATATACATTATTGATTATTTTAAATCATTTTATTTATTTGTTTGTATCTATTATTTATCACTATATATGTGTATTTACACATTTTGTTTTATAAATTTTGGGTTCTCTATTTTTATTTTAATACCTAAAAATCATACGAAAATGAAAATATATAAAAATTATTATTATTGTTATAAATATAAAATATATATACATATAACCAATATATAACAAATAAACTATCTACAAGGTTAGTGGTACACTAAAATGGGAAGAAGTTCATTTTTGGTACCTATAAATATTATTATAATTCACTTTTTAAAAGATGAAATGAATCTCTAAATAATAGACAGTCACATCAATTTTTTAGTTTATATTTCCTTCATATCAAGAATATTATTTAAATTCAAGTATATAAATACATGAACATATAGACACAAATTGGATACATTTTTTTAAATATTACAAATTTTGTGTGTATAGGTATATAATACTTATATTTGAAAACATACACACATAAATGATTGTTTTTCATGTATATAACAAAACATGATTATCATAATTAATTTCAACTCATTTTCTACCCAAATTTCCTCTTTTACTTATTTATACAATTTTCTTTTAGATAAAATGATAATGGCAGGATCAGATAAAATAACATAGAGATTTATACCAAAAAAACAAGTGTAACACTTCCCTTTCCTTATTTTCATCTTCCAGTTTTTATCTTCATTAAGTTGATTCAAACTAAATAATCAGTGACTAAAAAGCATGATAAAATATTAATTTACACAAAAATAATATAGAAGTTATTGAATCCCCTACATGTGCAATGATATTCACAATTTGTTACATAAAAACAGAGAAGTGAGACAAGGAATAATCACCTTCGAATGTGTGGAAGGGGATCAAGCTGACCTCATAAGGATAAAATATCTTGAATGGTGATGTTTTGATCATCCAAATTCAATGTGTTGATCAAGAATATTCAAAAAAGAGAAAAATATATGGTTTTTAGAGAAATAACTCATTGCAATATCACTTATGGTTATTTCCATAATACTCATCCAATCATTCCATTTTAAATCACATTAATTTTGGTTTAATTTTAATTGGACTCACACTACCCATTTAAAATTATTATAATTAAAAAAGTCAAAATATTTAATTTAAAACTCTTAATATATTTCAAAAAAATCAATTTTCATTCATTATTTCTCTTTATTTATGTTAAATCACATTGAAGATGGAACTCTAGTGAAAATACATAAATTCTTTGGAGTAAAACATGATACCCTTATGTTGGAAGGTCCCAATGTGTAAGGGTACAATAAATTGACCTGATCAAATCTAGTGAAACCCATTACCCTCACACAATTTATGATAATAGAGATGTACTTACACCTGACAAAGAAGATGAAACTTTTGAGAGATTCAATTGGATTCAAGATCCTTACATGAAGAAGAATACCCAAACATGATAGAATATAAGGGACTAAAATTTATGTAGGTAAGATGAAACAATCATTGACCCTTACATAAATCCACTTTACACTCACACGACTTTAGAAACCACACCCAACCACCGCCATATCCTCCAACAGGGCGTAGTTATAAATCCATTACTATTTTTCCCACTATGCCAAATACATGATGTAGAGACCCCTTGCATGTCATTTTGCCTCATGATTGCACACTTATTTGCACTACACCCATGCATGCAGACATGGTTAAAGACTTGGTATTTTTCTCTTACCTATTTTACATAGGTTGGATCTTTTGGAAAAATACCCATCAAAATAGTTTCTCTTGTTGTTTCACTCTCTGTGCAAAAATGATAAAGATGGTTCAGGCAATGACATAGACGGTCTAGGCGATCTATGAGAATATGAAGATAGCCTAGAGTATAAATAAATCTTATGATGATTAATTTCATAAGCCCTTATAATTTTAGGAGGGAGAACACATTTTCCTGAGTGGCTCCCCACAATGAGGATTGTACAGATTTGGTTGTGAAAGCATGTTTTCCCCAAGGTTCATTGGATCATTTGAGATTTATAGAGTGTTGGAGAGGTTTCCTACTACATCTACTTCCCCCAAAATTAGATCAGGTTTGTGACGTCTTCCATGTGTCATAGCCAAGGAGATACATGAATGATCCTTTACACATTATCAATTGGGGGTGTCCTAAACATAGAGGACGGATCCACCTTCGCGGAGTACCCAGTGGTGATCGAGGATCAATAGGAGGCGATCATATGAGGATGGAAAATTCCCTTGGTTCATGTGTTGTGGAATAAAAGGATCATGCATGATATCTCTTGGGATTTAGAGATCTAGATGTGGGCTCAAAATCCCAACCTTTTTTCATAGATTTTGATTTTAGAGGATGGGAATATTGAAGGAGGGAATAATATATATGCTCTATGTTTTCCTTGTAAGACTTTGAAATATAATAAGAAATATTTTAAAATCTAAATTCTTTGATGACATGAGATTTCGAGTTTTGGTGAGTCCATAATTAATTTTATAAAAATATTGAATATTTTTTTTATCACTTATGCCTAGTTTTTCCAAATTAATTAAATACATCTTTAATGTACTCTCGAATAAAAAATATGATACCATGGCAGAATATAGAGCACAGAGTTTACCCTAGGCATGAACTAAAGATTTTCAGCACCCGAAGTTCAAATGAGGCTACTTTTGGTGGGTTCATTAAGAATATTAATTAGTTAATTAATTTAATTAATTTATTTAATTTCCAAAATCCATTTTTACTCTATAAAAAGGAAATTACAAAAAATTTATAGGGTTAGTCACATAACCCCGGGATAGTTGAGAGGTGGATTCCATAATTCTACATTGGTGGAATGAGATCAGACGATGTCCTGAAACCAGATCAAGGTTAATTGTGGAGCAATGAGCACAATGGGTCCTCTCGATCATTAGAAACTATGTGCATCACAAACGATCATTCCGAATCACAAAAGAACACTTATTTTGTTCTCTTTTTGAGAATATTTTTAATTAATTGGGTATTAATCATAAATACACTTTTATTTATTGGAAATTTACAACCTTTTCATGATCCCTCAAACATTTTGATTCTAATTTAATCTAGTTAAACCTCGTGCTACATTGTTATCACCTTTTGTTATGTGATCATTGGACAAGAACACTTTTCCAATGAAAAGTTCACTTTGTTCTTGTACTTTTCTTCTTTCTATTCATCGCATTATTCACCATGGACCTATGGGATCATAATTTTGCTTTCTTGGGTTGGGTTCCGACATGATCAAACCTTCAGATTCATTAAGGTAGAACAATGACACATGGATTTATGTATTAAAGCTGGATCGAGGTATGACACCAGATGCGGGTGATCCCATTGTGGATCGGGACCCGATGAGGATGCGAGATGCAGAAAAAAGCGATAGGGCGCATTTGTAATTCCTACAGGAGGACTTGGATTTGACCTTCCAGTCACCAAATGTAAAGACCCATAAAATTAAAGGGAAATTTTTTCTTAATTTTCTTTAGAATTTTACAAGAGCGCGGTTTCAGACGGCACCTGATTCCGAGGCCCGGAGTGCCCGGAATTAATTTTCGAAGTTTGGCTCGGGTACGTTCAGTGAACGAACGAGCGGGAATTCCTAACTTTTGATCCGGTGCTCGGAATTGAAATCCGAGGGCACCGATGAACTCGCAGCGCCGATATTCGCTTAAAGAGACCTTTTCGGGAGTTGCGTTTGTTGCGGGTTGAAAGTTAGTTTTAGGGGTTTTTAGTTTGAGTTAAATAAAATTGTGTAGAACAATTTTATTTTTAACTTGATAAAACCTATCAAAAGAGGTTGGAAGTGGGACCCACACCCACTTAACCTCCCTTGGGAGGATTAAGTGTGGTGGGGCCCACACGAGCCCCTAAACCTTTCATTTTCTCTCAACATACTTAACCCCTAATTAATTGACTTAAGTTACTTAATTAATTATGGGAGTTAAGCCTTTTTGAATTTCAAACATTTGAAATTCTTTTGTGTTATGTGTTAATAAAATAAGATGTGGTCTTATTTTATTTTGGGTTCTTTGTTTGTCTTTTGGAGAGCTTCCTCTTCATCTTCAAACTCTGACGAAGAACGAAGAACGCTCAAACTCCGACGAAGAACGACGCCTCTCTTCTTCGTCCTCGGTGTCAAAAAGAGGGAACGCCGCTTCCTCCCCGGACCTTCTTCGTCGGCAAACGAAGATCCGCCAACGACGTGTCTCTTCGGGCATATCTCTTCGTCAACGGATTTTGACGAACGACGACCGCGACGCCCGACCTCCGCGACGCCGTCTTCCGCGGAGCGTAGACGAATCTTCAAATCTTAAACCCGAGGTAGGGGTTGTCGTTTTCTTTTGGTTTCCTTATTTTATTTTTGATCGTGATTTTATCAAGACTAGCGTGTGACTTGATTTATTTTAAGTTGCGTTTTTTTTAACGTGAGGGGGGCCGGACCGCACGAACACGGCCGAACCCCCCTCCATCGTTCTTGTTTTATTCATGCGGGTGGAAGCAAGTGGCGTGGTGCCGTCGCACCACGCGGATGATCGTGCTTATAATTTACGCAACGCCGTCGCGCTACGCCGAGGAGAATCTTCAAGAACACGACGCCGTCGCGCCGCGTTGAAAGGATTCATGGCACGGCGAAAGGGGCGCGGTGCCGTCGCACCGCGCCGGACGACGAACACCGCGGCCGGTTCCGGGCCGCGGCGGGACGAGAAGACCGCGGCCGGTTCCGGGCCGCGGCGGGACGAGAAGACCGCGGCCGGTTCCGGGCCGCGGCGGAAGAGGAGACCGGCGGCCGGGCCGCCGGCGTCGGAAGTCGAAGGCGGGACCGGAATTTCCGGTCCCGTTTGAGAAAACCGGCCGGCCAGCTGGCCGGCCGGATGACTTAAAACCGGGGAATTTAATTCCCCGGCCGGTTCTTTAAAACCCCCCTCATAATGAGGGGGGGCGGTTCCATGTAAGGGGGGGGGGGGGGGGGCAACAGCCCCCCGGTCTTTTTTTTAAATCGGCCCCCACGTGGGGGCCGTTTGTTGCAAAGGCACGGCACAAGGCCGTGCCGCCTTGTCAAAACCGCGGGGCTTAGCCCCCGCGTGCGCCGCCACCTCGCGGCGCCAGGCCGCCGCGGCCCGCCGCGCCGCCGCGCCGCCCGGGGGGGGGGGGGGGGGGGGTCGGGCCGGGTCGGCCCGGACCCGAACCCCCCGTTTCAAACCAGTTTCGGTTTTTGGCTCATAACTTGAGCCTCGGACCTCCGAATGACGAACCGTCTACGGCAACGCGATCCTTGGATCGAGACGGTCGTTTCGATATATCGCACTCAAGGTTTCGGTTAACTTTGAGTTCGGCCGGGTTGGTTCGTTCACGAAACCAACCGGGCCTTCGGAGCAGAAACGCTCATATCTTGAGCTACGGACGTCCGATTGACGTGCCGTCAGTCGCGTAGTGTTCCTCTTAGTGAGACGGATCTTTTGGCATACTCCGCCCGAGGTTTGGACGTAGGTGGAGTACGGTCGGGTTGGTTTTGCCTTAAAAACCAACCGGGCCCCGGAGACGAAAATGCCAATAACTCTCAGACCGGGCGTCCGATCGACGCGCCGTCGGTTGCGTTGAGTTCCTGTTGACGATACGGAACTTTTGGATACATCAACTTCGGTCTTCGTGACAGTTGATGTATCAACCTCTCGGCTCGTGGAGCGGACCCTCCGTACGAGTTTGCTGTGTGCGGGAACCCTAGTGCTGGCTGCGACTGTTCTACTGCTACGACTGCTACTGTGACTGCGACGACGACAGTACAGAGATCCTGTGTGGATTCGACGACGACGACTACAGCACTCAGAGATCCTATGTGGAACAGTGCTACCGAACCTGTGTGAGCTGAATCTTCTGTTTACCTAGGGCGGTGGAGCGCTTGGGTGTAGCGGCGGACCCGTGGTACTTGACAGTGGTGGTGCGCTTGGATGCAGCAGCAGACCCTTGGCGGTGGAGCGCTTGGTTGTAGCGGCGGACCCGCGATACTCTACGGAGCGTGTGCGCTTGGTTGTAGCGACAGACCCGCGACGGTGAAGACGTGCGTGCGGAGTACGGAGACCGTGTAGATGACTGAGACCTGACGACTGCTTGACCGACTCGACTTGGAGTGAGTCGACTAGCCCAGTGGACGGAGCGCCCAGTAGTTGGCAGCAGACCCACGGAGGACGGAGCGCCTGGTAGTTGGCAGCAAACCCGCAGTACTCGACAGGAGGAGTACCTCAGTAGGCTATTTGGGTGAGCGCTCGGTATTTGGCGACAGACCCTCAGCAGACGGAGCGCCCGGTAGTTGGCCGCAAACCCGCAGTACTCGACGGGAGGAGTACCTCAGCAGTCATAGGTTAGTGAGCAGTACCTCGGAGTCGTGACAGGACTACTGCACACTTCAGAGACGGGGCTCTTCAGCAGCTACGGTTTCGATAATGAAAATCCTGGTTTGAGCTGAGTCAATGATCTTTGTGATTCCTCATGATTGAGATGGGTCACTTGATAACTTAGGTATATGTATGGGCATATACCTGGGTAATGGTTATCCGTTGATTTCATAAACTTGTTTACTCTTCTTTGTGGATTGGGTTGTTCTTGGGCTCGGTGTTGGAGCCGAACGGAAATTGATGACTTAGGTATATGTATGGGCATATACCTAAGCAGTGTCAGTTGTTACTTCGTGATTGTTACTTTTCTTCGTGGTTTATCCTTTGTGGATTTGAGAGACCTTCAGGGGTCTCGGGGTCCCTACTGAGTAGCTTATACTCACCCCTGCACGGGCTTTGCCCGCACTACGTTGTGTTGGTTGCAGACGACGGACAACGTTGACCTTAGCTGAGGCTTGCAGAGCGGAACGGTACCCGGAGGTGGACCACTGGGCGGGACGTGCACGGAGCGGACGGCGGGACCCGTGGAGCAGAGGAGCTATCTGTACTCACCCTTCAGGTGGGATTTCCGGTGGACAGCTCGGAGTAGCGGCCTTTACTTTACAGTTGCTGTTTTTCCCTTTTCGAGTTGTACTTTACTTTCAGTTTGGGTTTGTATTCTGGCCCATTTACCTTTCCGCACTTTCAGTCGTACTCTGCTTGCTTAGTGTTTACTTTCCGCTTGTTTACTCTGTGGTGTGTGTTTACTTATCAAAGGCAATGCCTTCCCTTTTTACCGGGATTTACGCCTTGGTGCTAGTCGCCAGCCCCTGGCCTATGGAAGGCGGGCTTGGGGTAGTCACGGCACGGACCCCGAGGGCGGGTCGTGACAAATTGGTATCAGAGGAGTTCGGTTCTACCGTGAACTCTGATCTTTTCTATGTGAAGCAATAATGTTTAGCGTATTGAGTGTGGATATCAGTCCAGGGAGTCCAGTGTTGGTGCGGCGGCCGACGTATCCGTACACCAGGACCCTGACCTCTGATTTCCGACTTAATGCACGAAAACATTGATTGCGTGTGTGTTTCAAAGTTTTCTTTGTGATTACTTATATCAGCTCACCAGGTATACTGTTCTAACCGTGGCGCACCTGTTTCCTTTTCAGGATGGCCCCACGACGGCAGCCAGCTAGGGTTCCGAGAGTCGAGCGAGACGACAGCCCACCAAGCGACGAGGCCTCGGTGCAGGGCCCTTTTTCAGTAGTGGCACCGGCGGTAGCTTTACCCGCCGATCCCCCGATGCTTCCAGCAGCAGCCGCTGACGATGCACGTCGCCTCAGCGCACTGCATGAGTTTCAGCGCCAGCGACCGCCCAGGTTTCGCGGGGAGACGGATCCCCAGGCTGCAGAGGACTGGCTGGAGGCAGTAGTTCGAGTGTTTAGGCTAGTGAGGACACCAGCAGACCTCATGGTGATCCTCGCTGCGAGCCTACTACACGCAGCAGCAGGACGATGGTGGAGCTTGATGCTCCAGGTGCACGATGAGGTATCTCTTCTTTGGACGGACTTTGAGAGCATCTTCCGCTCGGAGTTCGTCCCAGCCACCCTTCGTGCGGTGCGTATTCAGGAGCTTCTACAGCTGCGGCAGGGCAGCATGACGGTCGCTCAGTACGCGGCGAGGTTCACCGACTTTTCTCGGTACTCGACAGACATGGTATAGGACCCCTTCTTCCGGGCCCGGACCTTCGAGCAGGGTTTGAGACACGAGATCAGGGCATCGCTGATCTCCCTCAGCATACCGACTCAGACAGGAGTACTGGAGCAGGCACTTCTGATCGAGAGTTTCCTTGCTGAGTCTACACCAGCACAGCAACTCACCGCAGGGCGGCACGTGGCAGAGTCATCTGCAGCAGGTAGCCGACGGATGTCTCAGGGTTCCAGGCAGACCAGACCTACCGGTGGCCGACTGCACGACTCAGGCTCAGTTGTACGGGGAAGCCGGGGTGGAGTCAGAGCCAGGCGTGCCGAGAGTGGGCAGTGTTACTCCTGTGGTGGGATTGGTCACATGGCTCGTGACTGTCCGACCCGCCATGCTGATGATCAACAGTTAAGTGAAGAACCTCCCAGGCAGAGGCAGAGGTTCGACCATGGCGGTCCGCAGGGAGGAGGCGGACGAGGCAGAGGAGCTGGACGAGCAGCAGGTGGTGGGCGACGCTTTGAGGCTCTTCCACCACCACCACCAGGAGGTCCACCCCGACCGCAGGGGAGAGCTCAGCTTCAGGCAGCCGAGGCCTTCGATCATGGAGCTCTGGGAGCCGATGGACAGGAGCAGAACTAGTGGATAACAACCTTTGTACTTCTGGTTCCTTGTTGCTTTTGTGTAGCGTCTTGTATTATGAGCTGCAATAATAAAAGACGCATACCTTTGTGATTTTTTCGTTCCTGTCCTCTTTCGTGATGTTACTAAGAGGTTCCAGTTTTGGCTGTTGACTTGACCCTCACTTGTGAGACATCTACTGGAGGAGACCCAGTTACCACACACTGATGCCGACAGTGTGACTCAACCCTTGGAGGCGAGAGTAACGGTTGAATCTCTTAGTAGTAGCGTCGAGGCCTTACGACGTCATCCTTGGTATGGATTAGAATCATCCATGTTAGGATTGACTGTTTTAGGCGAAGAATGTGGTTCATCCAGGGGATGAGACCAGATTTCTCTTATCGGCAAAGAAGAAATCTTGCAGCTCTTGTGGAACCAGAGAAGGTCCAGGTCATCCAGGAGCGGATGAGGACAGCTCAAAGCCGGAAGAAGTCATACGCTGACAGGAGGCGGAGGCCACTGGAGTTCGAGGAT
Source organism: Viscum album (assembly GCA_963277665.1). Taxonomy (NCBI): domain Eukaryota; kingdom Viridiplantae; phylum Streptophyta; class Magnoliopsida; order Santalales; family Viscaceae; genus Viscum; species Viscum album. Next base: position 1,672,398,295 of record OY728119.1, on the reverse strand, counting down.
GGCGACCACGTCTTCTTGTGGGTCTCACCTCGACGTGGTATTCGGATATTTGGCCGAGGCGGCAAGTTATCTCCGCGCTTCATCGGACCTTTCCAGTTTCTCAGCAGGATTGGCGAGGTGGCTTATCGCCTGGATCTACCACCTCAGTTGCACCGGGTGCACGATGTCTTCCACGTATCCCAGCTGAGGAGATACGTGCATGACCCGACACACATCATTGACCATGGGGAGCTTGACGTTGACGATAGGGCGACTTTTACGGAGGTCCCGGTGGAGATAGAGGTTCGACAGGAGCGGGTCCTGCGTGGGCGATCGATTCCTCTTGTGCGCATCAGATGGCAGCACGGGAATCTCCAGGAGAGCACATGGGAGCGGGAGGCTCAGATGCGTGATTAGTACCCTCATTTGTTTCCCTAGTTTTGATGTATCTTTACGGGGACGTAAATCCCTGAGGTGGGAGTAATGTAAAGACCCGTAAAATTCAAGGGAAATTTTTTCTTAATTTTCTTTAGAATTTTACAAGAGCGCGGTTTCAGACGGCACCTGATTCCGAGGCCCGGAGTGCCCGGAATTAATTTCCGAAGTTTGGCTCGGGTACGTTCAGTGAACGAAAGAGCGGGAATTCCTAACTTTTGATCCGGTGCTCGGAATTGAAACCCGAGGGCACCGATGAACTCGCAGCGCCGATATTCGCTTAAAGAGACCTTTTCGGGAGTTGCGTTTGTTGCGGGTTGAAAGTTAGTTTTAGGGGTTTTTAGTTTGAGTTAAATAAAATTGTGTAGAACAATTTTATTTTTAACTTGATAAAACCTATCAAAAGAGGTTGGAAGTGGGACCCACACCCACTTAACCTCCCTTGGGAGGATTAAGTGTGGTGGGGCCCACACGAGCCCCTAAACCTTTCATTTTCTCTCAACATACTTAACCCCTAATTAATTGACTTAAGTTACTTAATTAATTATGGGAGTTAAGCCTTTTTGAATTTCAAACATTTGAAATTCTTTTATGTTATGTGTTAATAAAATAAGATGTGGTCTTATTTTATTTTGGGTTCTTTGTTTGTCTTTTGGAGAGCTTCCTCTTCATCTTCAAACTCTGACGAAGAACGAAGAACGCTCAAACTCCGACGAAGAACGACGCCTCTCTTCTTCGTCCTCGGTGTCAACAAGAGGGAACGCCGCTTCCTCCCCGGACCTTCTTCGTCGGCAAACGAAGATCCGCCAACGACGTGTCTCTTCGGGCATATCTCTTCGTCAACGGATTTTGACGAACGACGACCGCGACGCCCGACCTCCGCGACGCCGTCTTCCGCGGAGCGTAGACGAATCTTCAAATCTTAAACCCGAGGTAGGGGTTGTCGTTTTCTTTTGGTTTCCTTATTTTATTCTTGATCGTGATTTTATCAAGACTAGCGTGTGACTTGATTTATTTTAAGTTGCGTTTTTTTTTAACGTGAGGGGGGCCGGACCGCACGAACACGGCCGAACCCCCCTCCATCGTTCTTGTTTTATTCATGCGGGTGGAAGCAAGTGGCGTGGTGCCGTCGCACCACGCGGATGATCGTGCTTATAATTTACGCAACGCCGTCGCGCTACGCCGAGGAGAATCTTCAAGAACGCGACGCCGTCGTGCCGCGTTGAAAGGATTCATGGCACGGCGAAAGGGGCGCGGTGCCGTCGCACCGCGCCGGACGACGAACACCGCGGCCGGTTCCGGGCCGCGGCGGGACGAGAAGACCGCGGCCGGTTCCGGGCCGCGGCGGGACGAGAAGACCGCGGCCGGTTCCGGGCCGCGGCGGAAGAGGAGACTGACGGCCGGGCCGCCGGCGTCGGAAGTCGAAGGCGGGACCGGAATTTCCGGTCCCGTTTGAGAAAAACCGGCCGGCCAGCTGGCCGGCCGGATGACTTAAAACCGGGGAATTTAATTCCCCGGTCGGTTCTTTAAAACCCCCCTCATAATGAGGGGGGGCGGTTCCATGTAAGGGGGGGGGGGCAACAGCCCCCCGGTCTTTTTTTTAAATCGGCCCCCACGTGGGGGCCGTTTGTTGCAAAGGCACGGCACAAGGCCGTGCCGCCTTGTCAAAACCGCGGGGCTTAGCCCCCGCGTGCGCCGCCACCTCGCGGCGCCAGGCCGCCGCGGCCCGCCGCGCCGCCGCGCCGCCCAGGGGGGGGGGGGGGTCGGGCCGGGTCGGCCCGGACCCGGACCCCCCGTTTCAAACCAGTTTCGGTTTTTGGCTCATAACTTGAGCCTCGGACCTCCGAATGACGAACCGTCTGCGGCAACGCGATCCTTGGATCGAGACGGTCGTTTCGATATATCGCACTCAAGGTTTCGGTTAACTTTGAGTTCGGCCGGGTTGGTTCGTTCACGAAACCAACCGGGCCTTCGGAGCGGAAACGCTCATATCTTGAGCTACGGACGTCCGATTGACGTGCCGTCAGTCGCGTAGTGTTCCTCTTAGTGAGACGGATCTTTTGGCATACTCCGCCCGAGGTTTGGACGCAGGTGGAGTACGGTCGGGTTGGTTTTGCCTTAAAAACCAACCGGGCCCCGGAGACGAAAATGCCAATAACTCTCAGACCGGGCGTCCGATCGACGTGCCGTCGGTTGCGTTGAGTTCCTGTTGACGATACGGAACTTTTGGATACATCAACTTCGGTCTTCGTGACAGTTGATGTATCAGCCTCTCGGCTCGTGGAGCGGACCCTCCGTACGAGTTTGCTGTGTGCGGGAACCCTAGTGCTGGCTGCGACTGTTCTACTGCTACTACTGCTACTGTGACTGCGACGACGACAGTACAGAGATCCTGTGTGGATTCGACGACGACGACTACAGCACTCAGAGATCCTACGTGGAACAGTGCTACCGAACCTGTGTGAGCTGAATCTTCTGTTTACCTAGGGCGGTGGAGCGCTTGGGTGTAGCGGCGGACCCGTGGTACTTGACAGTGGTGGTGCGCTTGGATGCAGCAGCAGACCCTTGGCGGTGGAGCGCTTGGTTGTAGCGGCGGACCCGCGATACTCTACGGAGCGTGTGCGCTTGGTTGTAGCGACAGACCCGCGACGGTGAAGACGTGCGTGCGGAGTACGGAGACCGTGTAGATGACTGAGACCTGACGACTGCTTGACCGACTCGACTTGGAGTGAGTCGACTAGCCCAGTGGACGGAGCGCCCAGTAGTTGGCAGCAGACCCACGGCGGACGGAGCGCCTGGTAGTTGGCAGCAAACCCGCAGTACTCGACAGGAGGAGTACCTCAGTAGGCTATTTGGGTGAGCGCCCGGTATTTGGCGACAGACCCTCAGCGGACGGAGCGCCCGGTAGTTGGCCGCAAACCCGCAGTACTCGACGGGAGGAGTACCTCAGCAGTCATAGGTTAGTGAGCAGTACCTCGGAGTCGTGACAGGACTACTGCACACTTCAGAGACGGGGCTCTTCAGCAGCTACGGTTTCGATAATGAAAATCCTGGTTTGAGCTGAGTCAATGATCTTTGTGATTCCTCATGATTGAGATGGGTCACTTGATAACTTAGGTATATGTATGGGCATATACCTGGGTAATGGTTATCCGTTGATTTCATAAACTTGTTTACTCTTCTTTGTGGATTGGGTTGTTCTTGGGCTCGGTGTTGGAGCCGAACGGAAATTGATGACTTAGGTATATGTATGGGCATATACCTAAGCAGTGTCAGTTGTTACTTCGTGATTGTTACTTTTCTTCGTGGTTTATCCTTTGTGGATTTCAGAGACCTTCAGGGGTCTCGGGGTCCCTACTGAGTAGCTTATACTCACCCCTGCACGGGCTTTGCCCGCACTACGTTGTGTTGGTTGCAGACGACGGACAGCGTTGACCTTAGCTGAGGCTTGCAGAGCGGAACGGTACCCGGAGGTGGACCACTGGGCGGGACGTGCACGGAGCGGACGGCGGGACCCATGGAGCAGAGGAGCTATCTGTACTCACCCTTCAGGTGGGATTTCCGGTGGACAGCTCGGAGTAGCGGCCTTTACTTTACAGTTGTTGTTTTTCCCTTTTCGAGTTGTACTTTACTTTCAGTTTGGGTTTGTATTCTGGCCCATTTACCTTTCCGCACTTTCAGTCGTACTCTGCTTGCTTAGTGTTTACTTTCCGCTTGTTTACTCTGTGGTGTGTGTTTACTTATCAAAGGCAATGCCTTCCCTTTTTACCGGGATTTACGCCTTGGTGCTAGTCTCCAGCCCCTGGCCTATGGAAGGCGGGCTTGGGGTAGTCACGGCACGGACCCCGAGGGCGGGTCGTGACACCAAAGATCAAAAATTGATGATTGGAGGAAGTTTACTCCAATTTTGGGCTGTCAACATTCAGATTCAGCAGTATAGGTAGAATATGTGTGAAGAAGTAGTCGTTTTGTGAAAATTCTAACTACAAAACATTTACTAGGATGAACATACCTTGTGTAATACCATAGATATGATGGACATTATTTTTTACAAAGGATAAGGATCACACACTGTGTGGATGGTCCACACATCGCATGACCCCACAGAAAATCTTGACTATGTATCTGGAGAACACTCCAAGGACCCCATATGGGATGTCACACTGTTTTCTATGGGAGTACACAGACATGACCTGAAGGATACAAACATGTCTAGGAGCACATGGCTCAACCCTCAGAGGTTGAGACATGCCGTGTATTTCCCTTATATTTCATACAATACTACATGGACAATAATCCATGTGTTAGAGAGGACACATCTAGGAGTACAATTGAGGTCACATGCCATGTTACCCACAGTACACTTTGTGTACTTCTTTATGAAATTTATATCTCTCATATAACCTTCAGTTTGAAACAATTTTTTCCCCGTGATTATCTTATCCAAGGTTTTTTTAAACATAGAACATTACAGGGTCTTCGTAGTGTATTTTAGATATTATGTGAGATGTTTAGAGAATGATTATTCATTAGGTGGACCTCGATGATGGTAGTGATTAGGCATGATCATCATAGAGAGGTCGAGGTAGGTAACCCCCTGATAGATGAGGGCATGGTTCCTCTATCAACTAAGTGGTATCCCAATAATAGTCTAGGTAATGGGTCCTATATCTATTGAGTGGTAACCCCTGATAGACTAGGGTGAGGGTCCTCTATCTATGAAGTGATACCCCTCTGATGGACGAGGGTTAGGGACCTCTATTTACTGATTGGTACCCACCTGGTTAACTAGGGAATGGGTCCTCTACCCACTATGTGTCACCCCTTGACAGACTATGTCCTGGTTCCTCTACCTTCTGAGTGGTACCCCTTGATGGATTAGGGTGTAGGTACTCTACATACTAAGTGGTACCCACCAAAATGCACTAGGGAATGAGTCCTTTACTTGGATATTGTTCCCCTTTAATGTGTAGCACAATGGTGAGGTGTGGGTCCTCCACATGGTTACTTATTTGGCCAAACACAACAGATACCAGACATCATTGATGGGACTTTCAAATTATTGGAAGACTCATCGCCCTGGGTTGGGCTATGAGATGGAGATACCGTTTATCTTTCTTCTGGGTTTCTTTTATGTGCATATATATATATATATATATATTTGTTGTTGGGTTTAATTTCCCTCTTTCTTTGGGTTTAGATGACTACTTCTATCATGTATTCTATTCCCCCTCCAATTTTCATGGTTCCCTACTGGGTATGTTTATACTCACCCCTTAATGGGATTTTCCCACATGTGTTGTGTCTTACATAGAAGACAAACATGTCACCAATGATTTTGAGGGAGCATCGGGATACTCGGGTGTATTTGACAATGTAAGGTGGTCAGGGCATGGAGATCTAGAGCTAGGATCCCTCAGCATTCTTTTTCCTATTTTTGTTAGGTTGGGACATCTTTTCTGGGTGGGAATTTATTTTTCCATTTACTTTTTAGATTGTACTATCACACTATTTTAAATTCCCTAGAGGTTTTTACTTGCATGGTATTTACTCTAAGGGTTTTTGTCTTTTATTATTATTCCTATGTACTTCTTTATAGAGATGGTTGGGTAAATTCCTATTGGTACTTTTAGTAAAGGACTCCAATTTTAGTTATGTATTTCAACACATGTCGCCAGCACCTAGCCTATGATGGTGGGCTTGGTGTAGTTATGGCTTGGCCTTCCACTGGCTAGGTGGGCCTCGGTGGGTTGGGTCATGATACATCCTCCCTCACCAACATTGATATTATGGTGAACACTTAGAATAAAAACATTTGGTGATGATATAAAATACTCGAATCAAGTGGGATGCCTTTAAAAATCACAAGGAAAATACAAGATATAGATACACACACACAAACAAACACACACACACAATTTCATACAATTTCGACCAGAAGGTTTCACATAAATATTTCATCATCAACTTCTATCATTAACACCATACAAACCATACCACATATTATTCCCACTAAATGAAAATCACCAGTAAAATGACCACACACACTCCACAGTTCACATTATTACATATCTTGTTTCCACTATTTTCTAGATTATCACATTACCAACCACCATTCATTAATGAATCTATTTTAATCCCATATGTAATGAAAAATTCCTATATTCATCCCCCCATGTGATTACAATAAGTTCTGACCCATTAATCGACATTTATAACATTAATTCAACTAATTCACATTTATTTTTGGCCCACATTAGCCATTTCTAGCCCATATCTCCTAACCACATTTTAATTAATAGCCCACCATTTCTTTATCCGACCCTAATCTACACTATCATAAATATTCAACACCTTCACATAATTTATTTCATCTATATCTATACAATAATAAGAAACCAACATATTTTAATACATCTATACCATGGTGGCTAATATCAAAATCACTCAAGTCGTGATTATTAATACTCATTTAATTACTGTATTTAACTATTATTTAATTTTGAAAAGTGATTATAGAAAAAAAAACAAAAACTCGTATTTTTATTGGAAAAAATACCACAATAATCAAGGGGATCAGACAAAAAAAACAAGAGCCACATTATAAGTTCTTTAAATTTTATAAGGATAACAACAACATAGAGATCATAGAGTTTATATGAAACTTCATTCTTATAATTAATTTCACCTCCTTTATTTCCCAAATTTTTTCTTTTTAGTTAGTCATACAACTTTATTTTAGCTAAAATGATAACAACAATATAACATAAAATAAAATAGATATTTATATGAAAAAATAGATTTAACAATTCCCATTTCTTATTTTCATCTTCCATTTTTTATCATCTTCAACTTGATTCATACGAATTACTCAGTAAAGAAAAAATCCTGATAAACTCACAATTTAAACAAAAATAAGAGATAAGTTCTTGAATATCCTACATGTTCAGAGATTATCACAATTCACTGTAACGAAACAGATAAGGGAGATAAGTAATAATCAGCTTAGAAGGCAATGAAGGGGCACAAACTGATCTTAGAAGAATAGAAAATCTTGAATTGTGATATTTTGATTGTCTAGAATCATAATGAATAACAAAAAGATAAAAAAATGGAATATAGTATAGTTTTTATAAAAATAACTAATCATAATATCTCTCATGTATATTTCTATAATACTCAACCATGATTTCCATTTTAATTTACATTAATTTCGATTTGATTTTAATTAGCCTCATTCAACCCATTTAAAACTATTATAACTTCCAAAGGATAAATATTTCATTTGAAACTCTTAACAAATTTTAAAATGACAAATTTCCATTCATTATTTCCATTTATTTATGTTAATCACTTTGCAGATGGAAATATAGTGAAAATAATTAATTTTTATTAGTAAAATGAGCTACCATTACATAGGAAGGTCATGGTGTGTATGAGTAAGATTAATGGACTTGATGAAATGTAGAAAAACCGAGTACCCTCATACAAGTCGTGATAATAGAGATGTACTTACACGTGGTAAATTTTGGGGATTAGAGCCTGAAGAAATAAGGGAAAACATGCTCCCGAAGATCCCCCCACAACATTGATGTTTGGAACTAGTAAGTCCAGACACAACACCAAGTCATCCTTGCAGCTAGTTTCAGTCCTCCCAAGGTCTTCATTTTTAGTAATGAATAAATAAATATGACAATAAAAAATGTATGCAAGAACAAAGTACAAAATAATGAACACCAAGATTATGTGGTTCATAATTTCATTCTACATCCATGGGAGAAAGAAAACAACACTTTCATTTAATGAGGAGAAACATCTAGGTTACAAAAATTTCCACCTTTCTAAAGTATACCCAGATCACTGGAAGATGTTCCATGAGCACTGCTCGGTCATTTCATCTTTTGGCTCCCTCCTTCTAGACTCCTACCTTGAAGGTCTCAACCTCCACCTTTTTCTCTAGTGCCTTTCGATTTTTGTGTTCCCAAGTTGGATTCCTTGAAAGGGGATCCACCTATTCCTTTTTCAGGCCTTGTTTTCTTCTTATTATTCATACTCAGAAAATGTCACCATATCCATTTATATTGACCCCAAGTCCATATATCCAATTAATGAAGTTAACATTATTTTTTCTATCCATTAATGTGGAAAAATTAATTATTCATTAATGGTGGGAGAAAATCATCTATTAATGTCAAGATAAATCTATCCATTAATGATTTTATCTCACTCCAATAAATGGGATGGATCACAATCAATTCTACATTGAAAATAATTTTCCCAAGTTGAGTCCAACAATCACCCACTCGAAGGCTATTATCATGCTCTTAACAAAGTCAAAAATGGTTTAGATTCCATTAACCATTCTTTTGCAACACCAGCATGGTTTTAAAATTCATGTTACTTCAATCGTCCAAGATCCAACTAAAAGAGTTCTTCATCAGTATTCTAGAACCAAAAATTGACCATTCCGTAGTCTAAGTTAAACTCATCTGAATTCCTCTATAGAAAATTTCTTCAAAGAAACCAGGAACGAGTTTTCGTCCTTTGATTTTATTGAAATTAACAACAACAAGTTTCACCATTCACCATGCCTATGGCCTCATTCTATTAGTATTCCAATAATTTTCTAAAACTCCACTACCAATCTTATGCACTAGAAAAGAGCTATTTGATACACTAAACTATACTAACACCATTGGAACCAACCTCCATTTGGTAACCATAGCTTCCAGAAAGTCTAATGTCATTGGCATGATGAACTCCCACTGAAACTTCCTTTAATGAAAATATGGAAACATGATCCTTTTCTCCCACTAATTCCAGCCTGGTTCATACTCTTTGAGATCCAACCTTCATCATAGAAAGTCCTTCCATTTCTCTACTGATCATCTAAAAGATCATTTTTATAGAGTCAACAAACTAAAAGATACCTTCTCCATCTGAAATTTCATGCAGAATAGGGGAATCAAACAAATATTTCATCAGCTTGAACTGAAAACTCACAGATTTATCTTACATATCCTTTTGGGAATTTGGGTATTATGTCACCTGACCTCAAACTTCTGAAAAAATATTTGAGTTCTTGCTATCATGGTATTTTAGTTTTCTTGCCTTATATAATTTTAATAGTGTTACACAAAGATTAAAATGTCACATAATAAATAGAACACACCACATGATGCATGTGGAAAAGAGGACGTTCAATATTCCAGCAACACCACTAATACCACCACCATCTTTTAATGACATTATTTTGGATGCATGATAGACCACCATACCTGAGGAACCCTAGTAGTATTACACCAAGATCTAACTATCACAAAAAATAGTACATGACTCATGACTCCTACTGATAAATTATATTTTCAATATCCTAGAGACACATCTAGTACCACTGTTGTCTTCTAGTAATGTCATTCGAGTCCTTGATAAACTACTCCACAAGATTCCTTAACCATGATTTGTAAATGAACACTCCAACCTAACTCTAATACCAAATATTTGGGATTAGACCCCGAATCAATAAGTGTGGAACATGGTCTGGAAGATCCCCCATGAATTTGGTGTTTGGAACTGGGAGGTCCAAGACCCAAACCACCTCACCAACCATCCCTACATTTGGTTCAAACCACATAATATTGTTGTGAATTGTTTTGTACTCTATGCTTTCATGCGTGTTTGTTGGTCATGTGATTTTTTCATTTCTTAAAATGAAGACCTTGTGAGGTTTGAATCCAAATTCAAGGATGAATGTTTCTACTCATTTAATGAATGTGATCTGGTCATTCTTCTATAGATGTGGGATGAAAGTCTGAACCGCATAATCTGGTTGTGCATTTTTTTTTATAAATTATTCTTTCATGCAAGTATGATTTTCATGAACTTGTGTTTGTTTCTTGAAAAGAATACATTGGGAGGATTAGAACTAGATGAAAGTGTGACTAGGTGTGGAGGATGGGATGTCTGGACTTCCCAGTTCCAAACACCAAAGTCATGGGGGATCTTCAAGAGAAACTTCTGGGCTTGTTTCTTCAGGCTCTGATCCCCAAAACATGGTATAAAAGGGAGTGTGAAGTGTTAAAGGAATAATTATTAGTATAAGATATGGAATAATGAAGGAGAAGGTGTATACCCTTCCAGGGTAGCCAACCTAGGTGTACAAAAAGAGTTGAAGGCACCAAAGCCAAAGGTGAAGGTTGAGTCTCATAAAGGCAGAGACTAGAAAGAGGAATCCATAAGATTTGATGACCGAACGATGTTTCTAAAAAATATTCCAATGATATTGGTATAGTTATATACTATGTTTCACTAACACCATTCAGTCACCACATCTTCTAGCTTCCTCCTTTTGGTCTTCACCCTTGTAGGACTCGACCTTCCCCTTTGGATCTAATGACTTCATCATTTTGTGTGTTCCCATGTTGGCTTCCCCAAAAGGGGTTCCACAATCACCTTTTTTAGGACTTTTATTCCTCATGCCAGTAATAATCAAAAAAATTCGCCGCATCCATTTATATATACCCTAATTCCATGTATCCAATTAATGTAGTTAACAATAATTTTTTCATCCATTAATATTGAGAATTAATTATCCAATAATGTTGGGAGAAAATATTCTATTAATATTTAGATAAATATCTCCATTAATGATTTTATATATATTTAATAAATGGTTTACACCCCCAATAAATTATTCCTTGAGAATCATTTTCATAGGTTGATTTCAATAATAAAAGAGATGACCTATACAAAAGATTCAATTAGAGTTGAGATACTTACGTAAATAATAATACCCTAACGTGAAAAAATTCAACGGACTTACCTTTATGTAGGTAATATGAAACAAAAATTGATACTTACATGATTCAAATTTACAGTCACATGGATTTAGAAATCATACTTGACTGTGACCATGACCTCCACCTTGTCATAGGGATAAATCCCTTACTGATTTGACTCATCACACCAAATACCACGATGTAGATACCCCCTGGTTTTAGTTTCTTCCCTTTCTTGAACACTTAGCATCACTACACCCTCACACATTGACATTCTCAATGCCTTAGGAATTTCCTCTAACCAATTGTACATAGGTGGGATCAACAAGAAAATTGCCTTCTGAACACCTACTACTACAGCACGGTGGTCTTCCGGATGACCACACTTTATCTTTGTCATCCAGAACACCACAAAACTCCATGAATAAAAAGGAATAGGTAGGAAGGGTTCCATACATTAAAAAATAAGTATATCACCCTATCAATAATTTGGATATAATCCCTCCTTTACTATACTAAATACATCTTCAAGTTGATCAACTAGAATAAGAACCACAATCAACTCAAAACAGACAACACTCTATAGATAGGTGGACATGAGATGTTCATTTCCTATCCTCAAAAAGACAATAATATTATTGGAACATATAGATGTGTCAATTCCACTTCCAGAGAAGATAAATATCTAAAAATATTATTTTCAAACCATTCTTGATTAAAATAATGTTTCTCCACCTTTCTGCTCCTGAACCATCTGAACTGAAAAACTCTCATGTTGACTTCAAAAGTGTGGAGAAAGGTCGCCTTCATCTATACCATGGGAAACTATAGATAAATAGGTTTATTAGTATATTTATATATCTAATCATACCATCCATAAGGAAACATATGAAAAATAAGTGGTCTTGTTGTGGTCATTCCCTCCAAAGATGAATGTTACAAATAAATAGAAGGAATTTTTCATACCTTCTTGGCCCATAATAAATCTTTTGGATTCCACTTACTCTGAGTTTATTAATCTTGTACCAGAAATATTTCCATCATCTTATAAAGATCCTATTTCTAAAAAAGATCAATGTTAATCAGCGTTTCACCTGTACTGTACACTAAAACGCTTTTTTTATCCTATTTAATCACCCATTCTACACACTGAAACGTCTCACACAACAGTTTCTCACATTCATCTTGATAAACATGGTATGAAATCCACAACAGCATAGTCTGATTCTCATTTTTCAACTTTACCATCCCCATAAGCTCCTACTTCATTTGTGGGATAAAGGAATTCATTTTTTCTAGTAAAGAATCTGTTTTTTCATCCAAAACAGTCACCACTGATACAAAATAAGCCTATTTAGCACAAAATGATAAGAAATAAGTCTAATCACTAAATTGTTTGGAAAAAATATTATTGGGAGAAGAATCAAAAACTTTTATGGATTCTATAAATTGTTTTATATTGTAAATTCATTAGAACAGGTAAGAAGGAAAGAGGACTCCCCCGGGGAAGTAGTCCCCAAGGCCCGTGTTGGGGAGAATCTTGATTTTGGGTATGAAATTTCATGCAAAATATTTTAAATAAACCATATAAAATATGTAGGCGATATAAATTAGAATAAATAAATCATCAAAAAATATTTTTAATGTGGAGAAACCCTCTGATGAAAAGGCTTAAAAACATGTGGAAACTCTAAAAATTACACTAATAAATAAAAAAGTACAAATTTTAAGTATATTATCAAAAATGAATGTCAATGATGGAATAGAAAAACCTGTGTAAAAAATAGACCCCTATACACCTTCGTATTTTATCTAAAAATCATCTCGATAAAAATGAAATTATCATAGATCTATATGATACAAAATCTAACCCTTTTATCAATGAAATTTCACTACCTTAGGGATCTTCATCCAAACATGCATTATCCATGACCCATCTTGCAACACCCACAATATGTTTATCTCTCATGATCTCACCATAATAATGTACCTCCAATAATAAACTGTGACATGCCACCTAATCATCGCTATTCAAAAAACATTTAATACATGGCCCCGATCATTGACATCATTGCTACTACTCCTCACTTGTTCAATGACGATGCACTGCATATGCTACCGAAAATGTGATATCCCTCTTCATGCACTCGGTGGACTACATATTGAACACCTATAAACCACCTCCACATCAGATGAAGTCAATATCCTCATTGTTGATGATCTGTATAGGCTACTGCAAATGCGACAACCCCCCTTTCATGTTGATCTCGATAGAATATATCCCGAATAGCCTACAAAGAACCTATTCCCAAGTAGCAGTTAATCTCATCATAATCCAAAAATATGTACCTCATCTTTATATATATATACCAAGTCCATATCTCTAATAAATGATTTCAACATTCATTTTTTACTTCCATTAATATTGAGAATAACTATCAATTATTATCGAGAGAAAATTCACTATTAATGATGACAAAAAAATATCCATTAATTATTTTCTCTCTCCTAAATAAATTTGTTGAATTACCATAATCTACCCTTTAACACATAAAAGAATGATAACATCCAAAAAATCATTTTAAAATAAATCAGGCTTGTATTTCACTAACCATTATCTTTTATTGAAAATATGATGACACCATTTTTCACTTCTCAATGAAAAACTATCATCTACCCATAAAAATAATCCAAAAAACAAAGTCTTCATCACATCTATATCTAAACTGTTGGATCTTTAATATACAGATTATACACAAGAGGGGGTGAATTGTGTGTTTCATATTTTTCGTTAACTCTTTGATATATCGAGTTCTGTCCTCTATGCTTTATCAGATTTGATCATGTAGTGGACTAAGTAAAAGTAGGGACAAACAGATGTATAGTGGTTCGGTGAATAGAAGGCCCCTAGTCCACTCCACCAACGCTCTACTCCACGAGCTTGGTGATTTTCACTATCTGGTCCTCTTTTCCACAGACCGTCCAACAACTGAAAATAGGCAGTTGGCACCTTTACAATTTTTAGGCAAACAAATCCTTCTGGTTCAAACACGAACCTACTCATCTTAGTACGAGAAGATGGTCACTCATGATAAAAGTGTTTATGTTTATAAATAACTTTTCCAGTTGATCTTCACAATTGCAACAGAATGAAATTGACAGTAGATGGATCGCCGTCTTCAGAAATATAGATCTTCAAGTCAAAGCAGTTCTGAGTTGATTTGGTTGCAGTAGATATAGAAAATATAATCTCAACTTAAGAAGCAGCAGATTCACAAAATATTGTCATTGACAAATAGATGAATCTTATTTTTTGTTCCTTCTTCTTCAACAAAACAGCGCATAGTCGCTCTTCGTAATCAGTAGATCTTTGTATCTTGATTTTTCTCTGTTTTCACTCTTCAGAAATAGCGTCGTCTTGTGCAACAAATCTTTTTTTCGAATACAATGATTGTATCTGCACTTGCGTTCTTGATCTCTATGTGTTCTTCTTTAAAATCTTCACTATATCGATCTTTGTACACTTTATTCGTATAGCACACTAGTTTTTGTTATGATGTGTATGTATTTTGAAATTCAAAATGAAAACTGATATATCGAGCAATTCCTCTGAAAAATCAGATCCACAAATATTGCCCTTTGACTCACAATATTCAAACTTGTGAATTAATATGATCAGCCGTAATAATCCATAATATTCTCCATGAAAATCTCTGGTTAAATCAATCCTTCAAATGGTTTTGAATCTGTCAAGGACACGCTTCAAAATCAGCATTTAGTCCAGCTTAAAATTTTCCCGATCAATCGCTTGCAGACTGTTGAACAAAAATATCAACTTCAAATTCCCAACGCCAAATGTAAGGTTTATTTTCACTTTATGCATCCTCTGAAACGTAACATAGATCAAACATAGGGTTGATTTCATATTCATCAAATGTAAGGTTGATGACGAACGTAAGGTTGACCACAAACATAGGGTTGACCATCCATACTTTTCTCTTCCATATCCAAACGTATATCATACTTTTCTAAGCTTCCAAACGTAAGGTTTAATATCCATACTTTTTCAAGTAACGTAATGTTGTTTACAAAAGTAAGGTTGATTAACCATACTTTTGAGAAACAAACAAAACATTAAAGACTTAAGTAATGTTTCTTCTTCCATACTTTCTCAATATCCCAAACGTAGGGTTCCTTCCTAACATAGGGTTCATATCTTTCATACTTTATCAATATCCCAAACGTAGGGTTACTTCCTAACATAGGGTTCCTTTCATTCTTTATGCTACGCTTTCCTTTCATTCTTTACACTACGCTTTCCAAACGTAATGTATGAATAGTGTTTCTAGAACACTTTAAATTGATTCCCGAATGGTTTAGAAATTGTTCCATGCTATGTAAACACTTGAATATTCTTCCAAAAATGAGAATATATAAAATATATAATTCCCAGAAAAAAAAACTTAAAGTAAAATCATTAGAAAATAATTAAAGGATATTTGTGAACATCAAAATCATCATAAAGAGATAGAGTATTGTTCTCAACAATCTCCCCATTAAATATGTATTGTTGAAAACAACACATGTTCAACAATCTCCCCCTTTTTGATGATCACAAAACCCATAAAATAATAAGACTAATTAAATGAAATTAACTTTCAAAATTAGTTACTTATAGTTTAGAATTTTGAAAGGATAAAACAATATTTAATTTTAACAAAATCATTTCTATAAATAAACAATGTATATTAAAAAAAAATCTCCCCCTTTATTTATAAAAAAAATAAAATTATTTTTCTTTAAAAATAAAAGTAAAGAATAAAATAAAAGTTTTTAGTTTTATCTAAATTTATCCCTCTGAATAAAATACATTTATTCAAATTTCTCCCAAATGAAAAGTAAAAGAAAATTTCCCTTTATAATAAATGACTGTTAATAACTTAAAATAGTTTGTTGTATAAGTATAAATTTAAAACATTTTAAATATACAAGAAATCATTTAAATAAGGTTTTAAAATCTTAAAATAAAATGTTGTGTTTATCCATATTTCTCCCCCTTTTGTGATATCAAAAATAATGATAAATCATGGATTTTAACACATTTAATGTTGCACTGAACTGTAGGTAAATGCTATTATTAACTGTTTATCAGTAAGGTAATCTGGTATACTGGCATATTTAAACTTTAAATAGTAAAATTAGATAAAAAAACAGACAAATAAACAAATACACAATGAATCAAATTTTCATTCAAAAATAGTAGTATGTTCATGATAATGATATACACAGGAATCAAGGGATATTAGGATTAAGATAGGTTTTATCTTCTCTAAACAACATCCTTGATTTCTGTAAGCTTTTCCCTCAGTCGCTTCATCATCCCATCTCCAAGTTTGATAATGAGATCTCTGTTCTCCTGAGTCATATGAATATCCTCAATTAAATTGACTCTGAAAAACTCATGCATTCTCTCTTCTTTTTCTATAAACACGGACAGCTTCTCTGACAGCTGATTTAATATTGTTCTGATTCCTGGATCACTAGATGTCAGCTGATCCACTAAAAATTTCTGATTGTCTAGCAACTCTGGTAATGGAGCATTGTTACATTGAAGATCAGTCAACCTCTCATTCATATTTCCCATTACAGTTGTAATAGCCAGAAATCTCCTTATGAGGTCAGGTGAGGTACCTGAACCACTAACTCTACTAGACCTTATGGATTCAAACTGAGTGTCCATATAATATTTAAAATCAGACAGATCTGATTTCAAAACCATTTTTGATTTCGTTTTGACCACTTCTGTCAACATTTCCTTCTTGAAATTCTCAACTTCATTTTTTGAAACTGTGCTGGATTTCAGTCTTTGAAATTTAAACATCTCTAATTTCAAATCTCTCCTTAGAACAACATTCTCAGTTTCTAGTCTTTGTAACTTATTGTAAACTTATTCAACTACTTCATTCGGTGAAGTAGAAGTATTATGTGCTTGATTTTCGTCTTCAGTTCTTTGATGTATCAACACTAGGGGCAAAGATTCTGTAACTATTTCTTCATCTACCTTTTCAGCGATTTTTCCACAGAGTCTTTCTTTGAATATTCCATAGAAAAATATTCCTACAACACTTCAATGTGAACATCTGATGCATCATTAGCATGTTCTTCAATAATGATATCATCTTGAACAATATTTTCAGAAAAAGTGTCTTCTTGAGTAGCCTAAGGACTGGTCACTTCTCCTCCAGCCACTCCCTCTTTCACAACTTTAATTGGAGTCTCGTTTTAGAGTTCATTCAATGATTCATCTCTTTTAGGTTCAACAACAGCAGTTTCAGGCCTCTCTATTTCAACATCCATTGCAACTTGAGCTACCTCTTCTTGATGTTCAACAATATTAGGCTTATCCCTCACAAAACAATATCCCAAAATATCTTTAACAGATACTGGTTGAGAAACCACTGTTTCCTCTTCAACTCTTGCAGATATTTTCTTTGTTACTTGAAGTCCTTCCTGACTTCCTTCATCTTCAACCTTTGTAATTTCAAAACGAATTTTCCTTGCAGTTGTAGTTTCTCTGGTTTCAGGTTGTTTTGCTTTAGCTCTTTCAGGTTGAGCCTGAGTGATCTTCTATTCTTCCTCTTCTTCCTCTTCTGCGCTCACTGGAAAGATTTTTCCTTTTATGGTTCTCCAGAAATAACAAATTTCCCTTAGTGTCCCATCACTAAAGGTATTACCGTGATGACACCTTGTTCTCACATCTACAAGTTTTACCAATCCTTTCTTGAGAAACAACTTTGAAATGAACCTTCCAAAAGGATAGAAGTTCATTCTTCCCTCGCTCTGGAAGAAGTAATTGAGGTACCTTACCATATACCTTGGGAATTTTAATTTAATTTCACTCAAGAGAAGATACATTATGTACATATCAGGGTGCAAAATCTTTTCCATTTCGGACATCCTGAGAGCTATTCCAGTCTGAACAAATTTAACCAAGATCTTCTGATCCGATTCTAAATCCTTTACCATCATTTGCATAATAGTAGTTGTTCCAAAAAAAAGGACATAATGTCCTTGGACTTATGCACAACATGTCAAATGTTTTTCAAATCAAAATGATATACTCCTTCATGCGGGCAATTCAAGATTTGTCTTATTTCAACAGAAGAGATTAAGAAATCCTTTCCTTAATCTTTGGAATCATAGTGTCTTCATCCTCACCTAGACTGAACTGAACTATTCTGAAGAAATAACACAGTTCTACCTCATACATAAACTCAAACTTTTCACTATTGAAAGTCTACTCAAGGTTTTGAAAAGACAAAGCCTGTTTCAACAACAGATTAGTCTGGAATAGCCATTCCAGATTTATAACTTTACCTTGCAAAATTTTTCGCCCAACTAACTTTTTCTTCTTCGCTTCACTGCTCTCGGCCTCATCTGCTCACTTGGTCTTTACCATTATTGAGTAGATTTCTGAAAGATCGAAGATTTTAGGGTTTGAAGATTCAAATATCATGGGTGTGCAACAGTAAGCAGTTTTCGGGTTCGAAAGGGTTTTTGTTATACGGAAATGAAACGATTTCGAATTCGAAAGGGCTCTGACAGCCTTGATTCCCATGTAAACACTAATCATTACATTTATTTTAAAAACAAATAAAATTTGTATACGACGAATTTAACAAAAATTAAAAACAAAAGTTAAACCTTTTTCAAAAAACAAATAATTAATTGATTTTAAACAGTATTTAAAAACAAAATAAAATTTACACAATTAAGCAAAAAAAATTAAAATAAATAAATTAAAATAAATAATATTTAAATTTAAAATTAAAAAAATTATTTAAAATTAAATATACCTAGATTCCCCTTAATAAAATCAAACCTTGCAGTGGGAAGTGGTTTAGTAAAAATATCTGCTAATTGAATTTATGTATTTATAAATTCTAAAAATATATCTTTTTTAATAACATGATCTCTTAAAAAGTGATGCCTTATATCAATGTGCTTAGTTCTAGAATGACTAATAGGATTTTTTTTAAAATATTAATTGCACTTGTATTATCACATAAAATAGTTGTATTATTAAAATTCAATCCAAAGTCCATAAGAGTGATTTTCATCCACAACACTTGTGCACAGCAACTGCCAGCAGATACATATTCTACCTCAGCTGTTGACAGGGAAACTGAATGTTGTTTCTTACTAGACCATGACACTAAAGTCTTTCCTAAAAAATGACTTGTTCCTGATGTTATTTTTCTATCTAATCTACTAATTCCAAAGTCAGCATCTGAATATGAAATCAAATTAAAATCATAAGTTTTAGGATAGAGTAGAGATTGAAAATTTGTTCCTTTTAAATATATAAAAATTATTTTAACAGTAGTTAAATGAGATTCTTTGGGATTTGATTGAAATCTAGCACAAAGACATACTGAATACTTTATATCTGGCCTACTAGCAGTAAGATATAACAAACTACCAATCATACCTCTATATAAATTTTTGTCAACTGATTTCCTAGTTTCATCCAAATCAAGTTTTATATTAGTACACATAGGAGTTATAAATTTCTTTCTATTTTCAAGTCCAAATTTCTTAAGTAAATCAGAAATGTATTAGATTTGATTGAAAACATTTCCAAAATCTTTTTGAAGTATTTGAAGTCCCAAAAAGAAATTTAATTCTACCATCATACTCATTTCAAATTCATCTTTAATTAATTTTGAAAATTCAGGACAATGTGTTTTATTAGTTTATCCAAAAATTACATCATCAATATAAATTTGAACCAATAAAACATTATTTTTCATAGTTTTATTAATGAGTGTTGGATCCGCCAATCCAACAGTAAAATCATTTTTCAAAAGAAAAGAACTTAATATTTTATACCAAGCTCTAGGTGATTGTTTAAGGCCATAAAGAGATTTAGTAAGTTTAAAAACAGAATCAGGTTTTTGAGAGTTTTCAAAACAAAGAGGTTTCTCAACATAAACTTCCTCCATTAAATAACCATTTAAAAAGGAAGATTTAACATCCATATGAAAGAATTTAAAATTCATATGATATGCATAGTCTAAAAGGATTCTAATGGATTCTAACCTAGCTAAAGGTGAAAAAGTCTCATCATAATCTATTCCTTCTTCTTGATTATATCCTTTAGCTACTAATCTTGCTTTATTTCTAGTTATTATACCTTGGTCATCCTGTTTATTTTTAAAGACCCATTTGATTCCTATTACTGGATAATTATTAGGTCTTTCCACTAATTTACAAAATTAATTTCTTTTGAGATTGTTTAATTCATCATGCATTGCTATTACCCAGCTTTCATCATCTAAAGCTTATTATGTAGTTCTCGGTTCTAGTTGAGATAGGAAGGCATGGAATTCAACTAGATTTCATAAGTTTCTTCTAGTTTGAATACCAGTTTCTAAGTCACATATCATAGTTTCTAGAGGGTGATTCTTTAGGGTTCTAGACTGTCTAGGAAATACAGTTAAAGGTTCTTCAGTATCATGTTCCTCTGAATTGGACTGAATTTCTTTTATATCATTTTCAAAATCATTCTTTAAGTTCTCAAGTCTCATGTTATTGTTAGATTCAGGTTCATCTATTTGATCTGTCCTTTTCTCAAAGGGATCAGATTCAACAAATTTCACATGAACTGATTCTTCAACAATCCTTGACTTTTTATTAAAAATTCTATAAGATTTGGAAATAGTAGAATATCCCAAGAAAATTCCTTCATCAGATTTTGGATCAATCTTACCAAGAGATTTCCTGGTGTTTAAGGTGTAAACCTTTCATCAAAAAACTTTTAAGTAATTTACTTTAGATTTTATTTTATTCCATAGTTCATAGGGTGTTTTTTTTCAAAATAGGTATTATTACAACTCTGTTAATTATATAGCAAGTTGTATTTATAGATTCTGCCCAAAAATATATAGGTAGGCTATATTCATTTAACATAGTTCTAGACATTTATTGAATTTTTCTATTTCTTCTTTCTACAATATCATTCTGTTGAGGTGTTCCTGGTGCAGAGAAAGTATTTTTAATACCCATTTTTGAGAAAAAGGAATTAAATTTCTGATTCTCAAATTCTCCACCATGATCACTTCTCAATGAGATTATATTAAAACCTTTTTCATTTTGAACAGATTTTTAGAAACTTTCAAATAAATTAAATGCTTCATTTTTAAATTTCAAAAATAAAATCCAAGTAAATCTTGAATAATCATCAACTAATACATAAACATATAATTTACCAACCAAGATTGATACTCTTGAAGGTCCAAACAAATCCATGTGGATAAGTTCTAGAGGATTAGCTGTAGAAACTTTGTTAACAGATTTGAATGATGATTTGTGTAGCTTGCCAAGTTGGCATGCATCATATAATCTGTTACTTTCAAATCTGAGAGTTGGAAAATCAGACTCTAAGTGTTTCTTAGATAAATTATGTAAAACATATATATTACAATGTCCAAGTATCCTATGCTAGATCCAATATTCACTTAATTTAGCAGTCAAGAAATTTACTTATTGTTTACACAAGGAATTTAAATCCAAAGTATAGACATTGTAAGTTCTTGGTGCCTTAAATTTAAACAGTTTATCTTTAAAAACAGTACTGCAATTGTTAGTAAAATCAACAGTATATCCATCATCACAAAGTTGAGAGATACTTATTAGGTTGTGTTTCAATACTTGTACATAAAGTACTTTGTTGACTGAGACTGTTTTTGGATCTCCAACAGTTCCAATGCCAATGATTTTTCCTTTGGCATTATCACCAAATGTGACAAGTCCTCCTTCCTTTTGAGTGAGTGTTATAAAATTTGTTGAGCTTCCACTCATATGACTTGAGCAGCCACTATCCATTTACCATATATCTTTTCTTCTTTGGTGGCCTGCTACCTGCAAAGACATTTAAACAGATTACTTTGGAACCCATATTCTATTGGGTCCAGGGGTGTTAGATAGAAATGATCTGGATATCCATATTTACTTTGTTATTTTAAAATCAGCTGAATCATATAAGTCTTTTGAAACATAGGCTTTATTAATACCACAAATTTGAGGTTATCTTAAGAAAAAATGTTTAGATATATGTCCCTTTGTCCCACAAAATTTACAATTAACCCTTTTAGTGCTAGGAACAAAATAATTTTTGTATAGCTTAGTTTTCTCTCTTTCACTTCCAATTACAAATCTTTCCTTTTTAATGACAGTTTTTCAAGAATTTCATTTAATGAATTCTCTCCTTTTTTAAAAACCAATGCAGCATGTTTGTAAGATTCTACTTCATCCTGTAGTGTTTTTATTCTTGATTCAAAATTAATATAGTCAGTGTTAATAGAATTATATTTATCAGGTAATTCCTTATGTTTTTTTATCATTGTATCTCTTTCATCTGAAATAGCCTTATATATGTTTTTTAGTGACTAATATTTCTTAAACAGTGAGTCATATCTTTCTTCAAGCATACTGCAGTAGGCTGCAAGTTTTTCATTTTTGTAGCTTGATTCAGAATTTGACTCATTATTTGAGTCAGAGGAGTAATATGATTGTACCTCATCTGTTTCTACCTTGAAACACTTGTTTGCTTTCAGATTGGCTTCTTCATTTTCTGAGCTTGATTATAGAGAGATACTTGAGTCTTCGGATACACTCCAAGTGGATTTCTTAGCTTTTTTGTCTTTTTTCTCATAGTCATTTCTTTTGAATAATTTCTTATTCTTTGTATCTTTCAATTGTGGGAAATCTGGTCTGATGTGTCCCATCTTCTTGCATTCATAGCATCTTAATTCTTTATCATCTTTCTTAAAGAATTTTTTGAAGCCTCTTTTCTTACTGTATAATTTTCTGAATTTTTTGGCTAGCTGAGCCAGTTCTTCGACTGAGTTTGATGAGTTAGAGCTCTCTGATTTGGATTTGACTTCTCTCTTATTCATCTTTCTATTATTTTTTTGTGAAGTTACCTTCAAGGCAGTATCATCCTTTTTGATGTAGACTTTATGTTCATTTGCCTCATCTCGCATTTCAGTTTTGTACATCATCAGTGTACCAATCAGCTCTATCATGGTTAGATCTTTAACAGGTGTTTATTTTCTGATTGCAGCAGAGATACCATTCCATTGAGTAGGAAGTACCCTTAGTACTTTTATTGCTTGATCAACCTTCTTGATAAGATCTCTTAGAGCTGTTATATTATTGGCAATTTCTGTCAGTCTCCCACTCATTTGGGTAATGCTCTCACCTTCAAACATTCTAAAAGTATCAAATTTCAATTTGGCAGTAGCATATCACATTTGTCTCAGATTTTTTGTTCCTTCATACGCCATAGCTATTGTATTCCACATCTCATATGCTATCGGGCACTGAGATACTCTGTTAAATTCATTTGGTCCTAGACCGCAGATAATTGCATTCATAGCCTTTGAATTCATATCATATTCTGCCACTATAGCAGTACTACATATCTCAGGATTATCAGGAATTTCATAAGGAGTCAGAATCATTGAATACACTTTATATCCGAGGTTTTTCAGATATATTATCATGCGCGATTTCCAGCAGCCATAGTTGTCTCCATTAAAATATGGTGCTCTGACCATTGACATCCCTTCTCTTGTATCATTCATGATGCTCTGTTGTATAATATTTAAATTCTTCTTTCTTTCTAAGGATTTATCAGAAGCTCTACCTCTGATACCAATTGTTGGATCTTGAATATAAAGATTATACATAAGAGGGGGTGAATTGTGTCTTTCAGATTTTTCGTTAACTCTTCAATTGATCGAGTTCTGTCCTCCATGCTTTATCAAATTTGATCATGCATCAGAATAAGTAAAATTAGGTACACAAAGATGTATAGTGGTTCGGGGAATAGAATGCCCCTAGTCCACTCCACCGACACTCTACTCCGCGAGCTTGCTGATTTTCACTATCTGGTCCTCTTTTCCACAGACCGTCTAACAACTGAAAATAGGAAGTTGACACCTTTAAAATTTTCTGGCAAACAAAGCCTTCTGGATCAAACACAAACCAACTCATCTTAGTATGAGAAGCTAGTCACTCATGATAAAAGTGTTTTCATTTAGAAAGAACTTTTCTATTTGATCTTCACAATTGAAAAAGAATGAAATTGATAGCCGATGGATTTTCATCTTAAGAAATATTGATCTTCAAGTCAAAGAAGTTCTGAGTCGATCCGGTTGTAGTAGATATAGAAAATATAATCGTAACTTAAGCAGCAGTAGATTCACAAAATATTTTCATTGAAAAATAGATGAATCTTCTGTTGTGTTCCTTCTTCTTCAACAAAACAGAGCATAGTCGCTCTTCATAATAAGTAGATCTTTGTATCTTGATTTGTCTCTGTTTTCTCTCTTCAAAAATAGCGTTGTCTTGTGCAGTAGATCTTTCTTTCGAATACAATGATTGTATCTGCACTTGAGTTCTTGATCGCTATGTGTTCTTCTTCCAAATCTTTTCTATATCGATCTTTGTACACTTTTTTTGTATATCACACTTGTTTCTGTTATGATGTGTATGTATTTTGAAATTCAAAATGAAAACAGATATATCGAGCACTTCCTTTGAAAAATTAGATCCACAAATATCTCCCTTTGACTCGCAATATTCAAACTTGTGAATTAATCTGAGCAGTCATAATAATCCATAATATTCTCCCTAAAAATCTCCAGTTAAATCAATCCTTCAAACGGTTCTAAATCTATCAAGGACACGCTTCAAAATCAGCATTTAGTCCGGCTTAAAATTAGCCCGATCAATCGCTTGTAGACCATTGAACAGAAATATCAACTTCAAATTACCGACTCCAAACTTAAGGTTGGGTTACATTTCATGCATCCTCTAAAATGTAAAATAGATCAAATGTAGGGTTGATGTTGCATTCATCAAACGTAAGGTTGATGAAAAACGTAAGGTTGAACACAAACATAGGGTTGACCATCCATACTTTTCTCTTCCATATCCAAACGTATATCATACTTTTCTAAGCATCCAAACGTAAGGTTTAAGATCCATACTTTTTCAAGTAATGTAAGTTTGTTTACAAAAGTAAGGTTGATTAACCATACTTTTGAGAAACAAACAAAACATTTCAGACTAACATAATGTTTCTTTTTCCATACTTTCTCAATATCCCAAACGTAGGGTTCCTTCCTAACGTAGGGTTTCTTTCTTTCATACTTTCTCAATATCCCAAACATAGTGTTCTTCTTCACGTAGGGTTCATTTCTTTCTTTACGCTACGCTTTCCTTTCTTTCTTTACGCTATGCTTTCCAAATGTAAGGTATGAATAGTGTTTCCATAACACTTTAAATTGATTCCTGAATGGTTTAGCAATTGTTCCACACTGTGTAAACACTTGAATATTTTTCAAAAAATGAGAATATATAAAATATATAATTCCTAAAAAAAACATAAAGTAAAATCATTAGAAAACAATTAAAGGGTCTTTGTGAACATCAAAATCATCATAAAGAGAAAGTGTATTGTTCTCAACAATATCCCCATTAAATATGTATTGTGGAAAACAACACATGCTCAACATAAACCGTCCTGTAAAACAAGAGTAGAATAAAAAAATATGGATTCACCATAATAGTGATTATCATATTATCTAGAGAACCTACCAAAATTAACATCTGGCTCCCCATAATCTCTTGCGTCATCTGTGCCAGATGAGCATTCATTTTTTCCATCAATGAATCTATTATTACCATCCATAACAGTAACCAATGTTCCAAAATCCACCTATTGAGAACCCAATGAGTATAAATCACCCTAAAGACAAAATTTATAAGACTCTATATGATTGGGAGAAGAATAAAAACAATTTATTTTTTAAAAAAATAGTTTCATATTGAAATTTTAGTGGAATAAGTAGGAAGGAACAAGGACACTGTTAAGGATGTAGGCCTCAAGGCCTGGACATTGATATCTATCTAACCTAGCTGAAACCAAGGAAAAATATCTATAACCCCTCCCCAAAAAATTACCTTTAATTTTTTCTACAAATACAACCCATTAATCCCAACCACTTCCCCACAATGAATAAAATAAAACCCAATGATATTTTATTACTCATTCCGCCCTTACAAAACCAACCTCCCAACCCAGGTACGCCGACAAAGTAACATCCTAGGCCCATTAGTAGTCCACATATAAATAGACACTAAATCTACATTCCTATAATCAATTAATTTCATTGAAATACTATTCAAAGTGGGAAACTTAAACTGATGGAGCTTTAGGTTCATTGTATGTTTGTAGCTATACTTGCTTTTTTTACTTCTATGGTGGTGGTTTGGATTTGGTTCTGGTTGTTTGTGATAAATTTATAGCCTATATCAGATTCTATATCTTAAATTTCTAAATAATCTCTTGAATCATGGCATTCTGTCTTGATCATATCTCTCATTCCCTCTGTACATTTACATGATTTATCATCTCAGGTTCCTTGTTTTATAAGATAGTGCAGTGAGGCGATGAGATTTTAACATGTTTATATTTTTACACATGGAAGGATCAAATTGTGGTGATTTCCTTGAGGGAAATTTCACCTCAATGGAAATGAGGTGCACGAGATGAGGCACAAAAAATGAGGGATTTCACAGGATCTGAAATTTTCATGGGGTTTTTTCAGGCATGGTCAATGGTTTAAGATGAAGTGAAAATCATCACAGTCGATGGAGACTAGTTTTTTTAGAGTCATCAAAGAGTAGTTTCAGCTGTATAGTTCATTTTTTTGAGTTTTTCCATTATAGGTGTAGTGTGGTGTTTTATTGGGAATGGTAACTTTGTTTTTCTATAGTGCTCATCGAAGGACAATTTCACTAGAGTTGTTAAGTACATTTTAGATTGTGCAGGTCATTTTTTTGCGCTTGAATGTTGTGGGTGAAATAAACTTTTTCCCTGTACATGGTCTCTAGGTTTCACCACAGTGATAACTAGAGTCGTTGGAGAGTAGGATCGATAGTCCAAGTCATTTTTGTTGGGTGTCACCGTCATGGGGGAAGTAGCCTTCATTTTTCTTCATTTTGAAGATTGAGTTTTCAATTATTCTTATAATACAAATGGATGAAGGTATTGCAGAATATATTTTAAGTTTGTGTAGGTCAGATTTTTGGTTAAACATATATTAGTTTTTGTCCAATATTATATGCTGAATTTTTCTGAATGGAAGATAATATGTGGCTGTTTTTTGAAAATAATTAAATGAAATTGATGCATAAGATTACTATGAATGATTAAAATGAGAGCTTCCATGGGAAAATTCATTAGAATTTTCATTTGAATCTTCATTGGAACTTCCATTTGTACTATTCATGGATTTATAATTAATTTCTATAGATTAGTTAATGGAATTATTATATATTCATATTTTTTTAAAAAAATATTCAATATATATTATAAATTTATTTTTATTTATATATTCATAAATATAATTATATTATATATATTTTTCAATAATTATTTTCATTAATATATAAATTTAATTTACATTTTTATTCATATATTTTATACATTTTCAAATGTTAATTTAAATTATTTTTATAAAAAATATGTAAAAAACGTAATACATATTTTTTATAATTGTATTTAATAAAAATAAATTTATTAAAATATAATTTTTTATTCATATATTCTATAGTCTTATAAATATACACTTTTTATTATGGAACTTCCACTATAAGTTCAACTAGAATATGGCCTTGAATTCCAATAGAATTTTTCCTAGAAGTTCCAATGTAACTTTCACAGGAACAATCCATGAATGTTGTCGGGCAAGTTCCACTGGAATTTCTATTGGAACATCCACAAGATCTTTCACTTGATGTTTTCTGAAAAATATATTTAATATATCTTATAAATTTAGTTTCATTTATAAAATTTATAAATATAATTATATTTTAAATTATTTATTTTCCTAAATATATATATTTTACTCACTTTTTTATTCATACAATTTATATATTTTCAAATGTTTATTTTTATAAAAATTATGTAATAAATGTAATATAATGTTTTTATAACTGCATTTAATAAAATTATATTTATTTTAAATTTAGTTTTATAAGTATAAAATGTTGTTGTATTGTGGAACTTCCACCAGAACATCCACTAGAACTTTCTCTAGAACTTCCACAAGATATTTTATAAGAAATATATACAATATATATTATAAATTTATTTTTATTTTCCAATTAATAAATATAAATATATTTTTATTTATTTATTTTACTATATATATATATTAATTACATTTTCATTCATATTTCTTATACATTTTCAAATAACTTTGTATAAAATTTTTGTAACAAATATAATAAAAAGTTTTATAATTACATTAAATAAAATTACATTTATTTAAATTTAGTTTTATAATTATAATATGTTATTTTATTATGGAAATTCCACTATAAATTCAACTGAAACATCCACTGGAAAATCCATAGAAACTTCTATAAGAATGTCCAAAAATTTACCATTGAAATTTTGTCTAGATTTTTCTGGAAAAAATTATTGGAAGTTACAATGTAACTTTCACAAGATCATCCTTTGAAATTTCAACTGAATGATTTATACATGATATTTAAAAAATTTCTGCATTTATATACATTACTTGAACTTATTTTTTTATGTTTTAGGTTGTTCCAATGATGATGATTTTGATGTTGTGTCATCATCTATTAAACAAGTTGTTTGGATGATGTTTAAATCACTAGGCAATGTGTAATGTTTCTATGTTATGTATGTGGGAGTAAACAAGTTCAATGTATGTTGAAAATACTCAAATAAAAGGATAATGTATAAATCAATAGTCTCATTACACATTTATGAACGTATTAAATAAGTTCATATGAAGTTTGAAAAATTTGATAGCATGGTGAAATTTCCTTGGGTTGAGACACATATGGGTTGTCTTACTCGAACAAGGGTCAGTTTGTCATCTTATTGTAAATATACATGTAATGTATTTATTAAAGGAAATAATCATCAATTAGACAATCCCGAATCAATTCATATAATGAGGTATCAAATAAAAGTAACAAAAGAATAAGTGGATGATTTAGATGTGAATTCTTTAGTAGGTATTAAAGAAAGTGATTCCTTCTCCATGGAGATTTCTATTGTATGGGATGAGAAGTTCTAGGGTATATGCATGTTGATCATTTTAATTTTTTAAAATTTAATTGGAAAAGGTAATTGGTTCATGGGAATTCATGTTTCATATTATATTACTTGGAATTATAAAGTTTGGAAAATCCATCATTTTTCTATACTATGTAGATTGACTTGACTGGGAAATGTAAGAATAATTTTTGGGATGATCCAAAAAAGAAAATAGATTATGAGTTATTTGGAGATGTTATTTGTTTACACCACTTTTTGAAGTAATAAATATTAAAAAACCTTAGGATTATTTATAGGTATCAATCATCATTGAATTATTGTTTTTTGTGGAATATTTATTTTATTATAGAACCTTGAATTCCTTTCCTTGGTTTTTTCAAAAAATATTACAGGTGAATCACATGAACCAACCTAAAACTATATTTTCCAATCAGGATGTGGCATTGGAAAAATCCATTTATGATGTTTTCGTGGGAACTCATAATTTATTTTGTATATGGCATTAAACATTTAGGTAATTAGATGAAATATGGGTATAATTTTCTAACTAGATTTATGTAGTTTATGTTATTATACATTGATGCACATCAGTTTGATATGGATCGGGATTCCCTTAGAGCATAATATGGGGATTAAAAATCACAGTGGTTTGATTATGTATTCATGTTACAATAAACGTGGGTGGAATTATTTTTGAAATATTCTTTAACATTTGGGTATTTCAATCACCCAACTACATGAAATTTTTAATAGATTGCTTAAAGATTATGTTCATTACAAGTTAAATCTTTTTGATTTATCTAATTAGTTTGAGTGATTATTAGAAAATAATAAATACCAAGAAACAAAGACTGAATTTGAGATGTAGGATAAGTTGCATTGTAATATTTACCCTTACCATGCATTGATGTTCCCGGTGTCTAAAATATATACACCAAAGTAATTTGATTTATTTCAACATGAATATCAATTTATTGGTGATTATTTTCAGATATGATGTATTGAAGTAGGGGTTCAATTTATGTTTTTTATTATAATGGTTGGATATGAAGATCAATTCCATGTATCATATGAAGCTTCCAATGATTTTTTTAATAAAATTTTCTAAAATTTGAGTCTATTGGGTATCCTTATTGTAATTTATTAAAACATTATGATCGACTTGATGTGAGATCAGTAAATAAAAAAAATATTTTGGGGAGGTGGAACTGATCGAATAGAAATATTATAATGTTTAAAGAAGATTCTTTTGATGTAAATTCTTATTGAAATTCTATTATATAAAAATGTTACAAATTTTTAAAATGAATCGGAATGAAGTTGATCACTATCGCTTATGAGATAGATGCAATTTATAACATACTTTTAGTAAATTTTCCAAACATTTGACTACTATAAATACAAAAATGGATAGAGTTGTTGGTCGTGATAATTCTAGGAGAATTATAAGAAATAACACTTTTAAAAGGAAAGAAAACATAAAGTGGGTGATGGAATCAATAGATTTTAAAAAAATACCTCACGAAAGAGGAAATAATTGAAAAAAATACAAAAAAATATTGTGTTATGATGATAATATGATTTCATTTTATAATTAATTTCAATTATAAGAGTATTATTATAATGATAATGTGTCATATGATATAATTTGTTTTACACATAGGGAATTGAAGATCAAGAAAGATCATATATTGTTGTTGCAGCCACAAAACACCATTAAAAGTAATTTCATGAATAGAATAATTCTTGTTTATAAGTTGTGTAATTTTTTTGTTTCTCTATTATAGGAAGAACATTTAACCAATTTTTAAATTCAACTTTCTAGGTAAACTATGATAGAATTGGAAGAGTCTGAGTTGGGTATACATTGGATTAAAGTTGTTGTTTTTGGATTAAATTATGATTCCACCACACCATGTACATGGTTTTTTAATATTAATGAATCCACAAAAGAATTTATAGGGTGGTTTTAATTTTAATGGATTGGGAAACCATTTTAAAAAACTAAAATTTGTATAGAGATGTGATATATGAGAATTTTTATATGAATCCATTGATGAATTTATAGGGTGGAATGGATCAAGACACCATTTTAATAAACTATATTTTTTTAGTTCTGATATATGATAATTGATATAAAAATCCATAAAAGAATTTATACTGGGGGAAAATTTTGGTATTTGAAAAATAAACACTTTTTTATTTGAGACCACATATAGGATGGTTTAAATTGTAATGGATTAGAACACCATTTTAAGAAACTATATTTTTTATATAGATGTGCTATATGATAATTTTTACAAATCCAAAAACTTATTTGATTTAAAAAAAACTATTTTGTTATTTGAGACCATTTATACTTCAGGTTTCAGTGATGTTTCAACAGTGCTGGAAGAATTGTACAAGATGTTCTATTTTGAATAGTATTGCAGCTAGTTGGGTATTTTACACCACTTATCTTACGTGACATCATTGTTTCATTCCATTTTATGTTCAAAAAAATCTAATAATATACCAAAAATTTGATTAAATCCAAGAACCTCAGAACATTTTCAATTCAAGTTTCATGTCACACCCATAAAACCGGAATGTTTAATTTTTTATATTTATGTTGGTATCCCTGAATAGAATATAATATTCCTTATTATAAATGATGTTTCCAACCATGGATTATCAGGGTCAGAAATGGAGCAATGTTTTATATAAAATCTCAAGTCATCAACTTCTTCTTGGGTTAGCTTACCCTTATATGAATTATCTATTTCCAAGTTCTCCATAATATAATAAACTATTGTGGAACTTTCCAATCTCTCTTAAACCTTTTAAAGTGTATAATCCACTAATAACATAGGATATGTCTTTTTCAAGTCATTAGAGCTCCATTTATTGATTATTTTTTCGATAAATTATTTATGTAAGTTTTATAAATTTAATTATGCTGGTTTTTTATTTTAAAATGTATTTCATGTCAATGAGGTGAAAATATACCATTAATAATTCATCTTTATAATAAATATCAAGTCCACAACCACCAAACTAAGGCTGCATCAAGATATTGTGCCTAAAATATTTTATCTGTATTAAAAACAAGTAACGTATAGTGTAGATTTGTAGTGTTGATTGGGATGAGAAGTTTTCCATTCAACTTCAATACATCTCTAAGTGGTTTCTCTACCAACATGTGTATCTAATTTTGATTTTCCTAGAAATTATGAATTCTAAATATTAATAATGTTATAAAAAATATTAATTATTAAATTTTCAACTTAAATAATTTAGAGTGTAATATACTCACCATGGAAGCACTTGTAATAATTTTTTATTTATCTAGGAAATGTCAAGCTACCTTCCCCATTTCACAGTTGTTGTTTTTTTATTTTCCCATATACATCTATTACCTGATATCATTGAAAATTACTGAAGGATGTGAAACTAAATGAATATTATTTCACAACAATCTTGGTTAACATAAATACCCACCCTGATACTTATCATTATTTTGTTGAAAAGAGAGAAAATATCATCTATTGCTACTGAATATAACATGTTTTCATATTCCAAAACAAATTGATGATAGAATAATAAATTTTATTTATAATAAAATATTTTCAATTAAGGGGTCTTTAATTTTAAATTTTAAATTAAGTAATCATACATGGCCCGATCCAACTCTTTAATATTCTCAAGGAGCTTGTAGTTTGTTTTTTTGGAGTCAATGACTCGGCCTGACCCATTTTGTTATTATAGCCAATCCAGTAACAAACCATATATGTTTTGGTTTCTATGAAATACTAGAAAGGTCAATGGACTTTTATTTCTTAGCTGGATCTTATACTAATTTTTATTGTGTTGATGCTGCTCTTCTTCTAGTTCGGGTTTCATAAACATATAAAAAAACAATTTTATTTTTTATATTATTGTTCTTGATTTCATATTTCTAATGATGATTTGCTTTTTTGAGTATGTGTTTATAGTCGTTATTCTTGGCTTCTTTTTGGGTGAGGTGTGGTTTTTTCAACAGGTTCTTCCAGGCATTCTTCCTCCTCAGGGATCACAGTTTCATTGGGACATGTGGTTTGATTTAGCTCCATTATTGCAGGGGTAATTCCCTCTTCAAAAAAAGATTCTTTTTTTCTTGTAGACACACTATTTATTCCATATAATAAACACACACACACACACACACACACATATATATCCATATCTAGGTGTTGATATAGATGGCGATTCAGAGGCCCAGTGTTCCCGAAAGTAATTTTATAAAAAATTAAATATAACTTATATTTTGTATGCTCAGATTCATAAAAATGGGATAACTCTTAAAAAAAATCTTAGATCATAAATATGAGACCATATTTGAGTAAAAAATTTATATTTTAACCAAGGCATGATATAAAACTAATTGGTATGGGGCGTTCAGACTCCTTTCTCAATGGAAGTACATTCATTGGATTAATTAATTATTATATTCATTCATTCATTCATTTAATATAAATTTTAATTAAAAAAAATATAATTCCATGGATATTCTCCTTGTTTTATCCTTATAATCCTATAATTTCTAATGATTCTACTCTTTCTTCTTCCGTTAGTGGATCACATTAGAAGATGACGAAACTCCGAATCAGAGAAGATCAGGATGCAGCGAACACAATGACTTCCTTCGATCATTATAAGGTGTCTTCTTCGATGAAGAATGATCCAAAATCTAGGTAGGACTCTTCAATCAACGATTTATTCACTTTTATTAAATTGTTTGACTATATCCATCCTTGTTCTTGGGTCTTCTCTAATTGTGGCCTAACCATGTTCTTATGTACTAGATTAAATTGATTTATTCATTATTTTATGACATGGTATCATGGTTCTTGATCATTGTTCAAGAAAAATTTTCCAATGATTTTTAAACCTTTTTATGGTTTTTTCTCCCAATTCTAATTCTTTTTTGTCAATAGTAGGACCCCGCGGTCCCGATTTGACTTTTCCGGGTGGTGCCGAGCCCGATCGAACCCCCTAAACTCTCAAAGATAAATAAATCACATATTGATGAACTATGTCTATATTTAATATTTTGGCAGGGCATGGGATATTTTTTTATGATTGGAGTATGAATCCATGGAATTTTAAGGAACTGTGGAATATGGTTCATGTGATGAACCCTGACAAAAATAGAGTTCAATTTCTAGAGAACTACGGTCATAATATTTGATTCTCGGCCTGATCCACCATTTTTTAATGAATATGTGGATGGATATAAATCATTAAGGATTTATTCAAGAAGATAAAAGTAGATCTGAAGGTCTATAAAATCTAGAAAAAATCCAACTAATTTCCATGTATAAGTATGAACACACGAAAAGAAACCCTTTAGTGGTGGCAGTTAGTATTTTGGGAAAAGTTAAGGAATACATGGTGTGTATCCTTATTGCACGCGTGTACCCCATACCTGGATGGAAAACACATGTGATGAATCACATGGGTGGGAACCCATGTAGAGGTACACAACCATGTACCTGAGTACATAGACACTGGTTCATGTACATGGATACAAGGTCTGTACACATACATATGGTCTGATACACGGACATGACCAACAACACGTGGCATGGTCCTAATTAGTCTAGAAATTCCATGTATTCCACCTACACAGTGTATACAACTACATGGGTTGGGATCCATTTTCTAGGTTGGGACACGACTGGGTGGTGGAGTGGGACCACACTTTGTGTGGGTCCCCTCACACTCTATGTACCCCTTGACCTCTCTGGAGTAAACTTCCAGGTTTTGTATCTTCTTCATTTTTACTGATATTTTAAAAAATGAGTATCTTATCCTTTGTTTTTTCACTTAAAACCTGATGGTTCCATCAGTTATGGATTTCAAGATATGAGATGAAATTTTATAAGAATGACACTTATTAAGGAGATTCTCGACAATGGAAGGGACCAGGAAGGATCCCCAGAGGCTTCTCCCGAGTGGAACCCCCTATCCAGATAAGGCACGAGTCCTTAACAACTGGAGTCAAATCCCCCATTAGTACGGTTGTGGGTTATCTATAGCTACCTTCCTAGTGGAACCCCCTTGCCACACTAGTGTGTGGGTCCTTGATGACTAGAGTGGAACCCCATGTGGTTCTAGGGTGTAGGACCTCAACATTCGAGTGGACCTCTCAATCGGATCAGGCATAGGTCCTCAATGACTAGAGTGGAACCCCTATGTCATACCATGGCATGGGTCCTTGACCTATAAAGTGGAACCCTCCATTTTAATGGGTGTGTGTCCTTTACCTTACCTAGTGTAACCCCTATCACCATAGGGCATAGGTCCTCGTGAAATTAGAGTGTGACCCCCATCATCATGTGTGTGGGTCCTCTACCATACTGAGTGGAACCCCCTCTCAACATAGGGTGTGGGTCCTCATGAAAATATAGTTTAGCACCTATTAACATGGGTATAGGTACTCTATGGATACATACCGAGTGATCCCCCCTGACGCACTAGGGAGAGAGTCCTCTACTTCGAGTTTGTGCCCACTCGACTGTGCAACATAGTGAAGGGGTGTGGTTAGACTTGGATAGTTACTTTTGGGAAGACACATGAGATGTTGGAAATCGTTGATGGACATTTGGAACTATTGGGTAATCTTATTATTGGGATGATATTTGAGATTGAGATCCACTCACTCTATTATTTGGGATTCTTTTTACTAAGTATATATATATATACTTTCTTTTTTATCCATGTGTTGGATTTTGTTACTCTCCTTCCATGATAGGCGAAGACATGTGGTGTATGCCACATGATTTTAGTGTCCATATTCTCATTGTTTCATGAGTCTACTATCCTTCTATGGGTGGATAACACTTTGAATGTAGTTTATCTACTCACCATGTTGATCCCCTTGTGTTAGGATGATTTTAGATTCACTCTTGGTTTGGGTTGAGCTATTCTTTTTTAATGTTTCTTTCTTTTACTTTCTTTTTTTACTTCATTTTGTATCTCTTATTTATTACCCATCATATTTTGGTGTTCCATATTGGGTATGTATATACTCACCCCTACATGGGATTTTCCCACATGTTTCATGTCTTATGTAGATGACAGATAGGTTGGTGGTGACTTCATAGGAGCTTAGAGATACCTGGTACTTTGGACCACATATGGTGGTCATAGCTTGGGATTCAGAAGCTAGGCTCTCTCAACAATTTACTTTTCTAGTTTTTTTAGGTTGAGAAAAATTTCTGGTTTGACGTGTATTTTTTTTCTTTACTTCTTAGTTTATACTACCGTAATCTTGTATTGTTTAGAGTTTTTGAATGCATGATTGTTCTATTTTCTTTCAGCTTCTTTAACTTTTACTCCCTCTACACTGTTTCATTAATATGGCTATGTGGGTGCATACAAGTACTTAGGAAAATACATCCCCATGTTAGTTACTTTTTCGGTGTTGGTTTCCATTCCCTAGCATATGGTGGTGGGATAGGGTTATTTGCAACTCGATACCTAGATTGGTTCAGGTTGTGAAATATTGGTATCAAAGGTGGTTCTATCCTAAGTATGTTGTTCAAACTTATCCCTTTATAAGGATTTTGGTTGAGTTTAGAGAAATAGTGTTAGAGTGTCTCAAGTATGGCTCTCTATCTAGGGAGTCTAATGATGGTGTGGGAAACTAATGTATCCATTCACTAAGACCCTAACTACCTACTTGTCAACTTGGCATGTCGATAAATTTATTTCAGTGATCAATGGTACATGCATCATATAGAATTTATTCTTTAATATTCCTTGATAAAACTTGACATTGTTGACATATATATATATATTCTCATCTAACCACGTTATGTCTTGATAAATCTTAGAATTTGTCCTTAGTGACATCCAACTAGGATACTAGCTCTAGATCCTGATAATGATCTAATGGGTGATGAGGTCTTAGTTTAGGGTCCATCTCGAGACCCCCTTCCTCTAGGTGGGAAGGTAGAAGCTCCACCACCTATCGAGAAGTATATCATTCCCGGAGATTTGGTTTAGGACTCGTGTAGACTTATCATGCTCCATGAGTTCCAGCGCTAGAGGCCGCTAATGTCCTGTGGTGAGCTAGATCTTCAAATAATAGATGATTTAATATATTTGGTGGTATATTTCTTTAGTATTATTTGAATCACAATATATATTTTGGTTTCACTAGCAGGTATCCTTTTCCACAGAGCATCTGGGTGCTGGTGGATCCTTGTTACATAGATGCATGATGAGTTGACACTCTCGTGGATTGAGTTCTAGTAGTTGTTTCATGAGAAGTGATACCCCACCTATTTATGCCTAGATTGGATCATAAAGATTTTGGAACTACAATAGGAATGGATGACTGTGGATGAATATGAAATGAGGCTCATGGACCTTACATAGTTCTGTCTTGACAAGATTCGGGATGGCTACTTCCGAGTACAAAAGATTGTATAGGGACTCCGCAGAGAGATCCAAGCCAGTGTTGGGCCCTTGTCCATCCCCACCCATGTCGGGGTGTTAGAGAGGGAACTAGTGAAAAAGATATTTTTTTAGGGATTATATAAAGATATATATGGAAGTAGTAATCATAGGGTTGATTCATCTACAATAGATAGTAGATGTCAGGTGCTAGGATCTCGACACAGGATACCTCCTCATGATTAGACACATGCATGTGGTCGAGGGAAGCACAAAGTGATAGCGTATCCAAAAGAAGGGTAGTACTTTACTTATGATGGGTGAGGTCACATAGTGTGAGACTACCTGACTATATGAGTTGAGTAGTACAATTAGATAGTTGACAGACTGTCCTGGTACAAGTAGTGCCATGATAAGGGATCTCCCAATCATGGAAAGGGTGGTCCCCAAGGATGCAGAGCTGGAAGAGGAGCATGAGGATCTATAGGTGATGGATTAAATTATGCTATCCTTTAACTACCACCACCATGTGGCCCATGTTAGGCTCAGGGGGCTAGAGGTTGGATCCATGGAAAGACGTAGTCTTTGGAGGGTTATGATCCCACAACGCACAAGATGATTAGAGTATGATCTATGTCTTTTATAATCTTTATTCAGTATTAGTAGAGATAGTTTGTAGTCATTCCTTTATCTCTATAATCCTAGTGTGAGAGATGGAGGTCCCAGTTTAGGTGCTAGCCTAACATCTTAGTATTGATATTCCTACAAGGATCACTTATTTTTTATCTTTTATCTACCATATGTGTGAGATATCGCTTGGAAGAGAGAGGTTCATGTGGGACCTTTTGGTCATCAAAATTGAACCCTATAACATAATCTTAGGTATGGATTGGTTGTCTATGGTCTAAACCCATTTTTAATGTCACCGAAGACAAGTCCTATGCCTTTCGGATGATGGGATGTGAATCTCCTTTTCTGGTGAGAGAGATCTCATAGCAAGGAAAATAAGTTCTGTGAGACAAATGATGCATCCCATCACCCATCAGTAATAAAGTTTATCCCTTGGTGCAACAAGATATTCAAGCATTTGTTTTTATTAATTATGGAGGATTATGTGGACATCTTCCCCAAGGACGTTTCGGGACTACCTCCAAGGTGGAAGATGGAGTTTTGCATTACCTTGCATCTAGACACCTCTTTGATATCTTCTTTATCATATTGGATGGACCCTACCAAGCTTCAAGAGCTTCGGTTGTAGTTACAGTACCTTTAAGAGAAAGGTTTCATCAGACCCAGTGTGTCCCCATGGATAGCTCCAGTGTTGTTTGTGAAACATTCAGATGGGATCTTGTTTTTTTCATGGATTATTTCCACCTAAACTAGGCCATAATAAACAATAAGTACCCCTTTTCGAGGATTGATGACCTCTTCAACTAGTTGTGAGGTGTGTAATGTTTCTTGAAGATTTATTTCATGTCTTTCTACCACCAGTTGATGGTTTTTGAGGTTGATATTCTAAAGTTGTCATTCTTATATCTCTATGGACACTATGAGTACATATTGATGCCCTTTGGTTTGAAAAATTCTCCCACCATGTTTCTATATTTGATAAACCAGTTTTTGTAGTCGTACATGGACCTGTGTTTTGTTTTCTTCATCGATGAAATACTCATCTAGTTTTCATCAGAGGAAAATAATGAAGAGAAATTGATGGTAGTCCTAGATTTTCTTCAAGAGTACCAATTTTATGGTAAGCTATCAAAGGTCCAGTACTGGATACATGAGGTTCACAATCTAGGAAATTTCATTTCTAAGAAAGGTTTATCTATGAACCCAACAAATATTGATGCATTACTTTCTTGGGATCCACTGAAGAGAATGTTAGAGGTACATAACTTTCATGGTTTGGTGAGGTACTATAGGAGGTTTGTGTAATACTTCTCCTGAATCATTGCCCCTTTGACTTCCCTGACATGGAATGGGAAGACATTTTTTGGGATTGAATAGTTCCATGTGGATTTTGAAGATTTGAGGCTGAGAGTAAAGATTTCT
Source organism: Viscum album (assembly GCA_963277665.1). Classification (NCBI taxonomy): domain Eukaryota; kingdom Viridiplantae; phylum Streptophyta; class Magnoliopsida; order Santalales; family Viscaceae; genus Viscum; species Viscum album. Next base: position 1,672,358,452 of record OY728119.1, on the reverse strand, counting down.
ATAGTGTTGAGACTACTATAGGAAGGCATGGAGTTCATAGTGTATTGCGATTACTTAGGAGATGGGATCTGCTATGTGTTGATGCAGTGGCAGGCAGTTATCACATACAGGTCGAGGCAGTTGATACCCCATGAGAATAATTATGTGAATCCCGACATATAGTAAGAAAAAATGGTACTTTTGATAAGCATCTGTAGGTACTACCTTCTGGGAGAATGATTTTTTGGTTTACTCAAACCATCAGAGTATCAGGTACGTCTTCTCAAAGAGTTACCTAAACCCAAGAGAGTAACATTTATTAGAGTTATTGTAGGACTATGAATTCAATATAGTCTATAAATTAGGGGAGGTAAATGTATTATCATATTCCCTTAGCAAGATGTCCCAAACTCGGTCGGTGTGGGAGGCTTTAGAGTATTTGTCATGTCTGCAGCTAACCCTAGTGGAGCAAGATGATACAACTTTTCAACAGTCGATGGGGTTGACTCCTCCACTTCTCAATCATGTGAGGGAGTAATTGCTGGGAGGAATTGAATGTTAAGTCTTACATGATTGGATATCCATAGGTTAACCACTATATGTATACTATGAAATAGGGAATCATGTCATCATGTTCTAGGTGTGATCAGTTTTTCCAGTCATGATGCAGGAGAAGGTGATGAGAGAGTTCCAAAATTTTCCTCTAGTTGTACATATGTATGTGGGGAAGATGTACAGAGACCTTCAGTGGTAGCTTTAGTTGTATAACATGAGACAAAGTGTGAATGAGTTCATCTCTCAGTGCCTCACCTGTCAGTAAGTGTAGGATGATCACCATGTTCTAGACGATTTGTTGTATCCCTTTGATATCTCAAAGTGGAAATGGGATGTCATATCCATGTACTTTGTGATAGGGATACAATTCATTGTAAATAACCATGGAACCATATGGATAATATTTGAGTGAATATTGAAGTTGGATCACCTCCTTTCAATCAGGGGGTAGTGTTCGGTGGAGATTTTGGGGCAGCAATACGTACAATAGATCATTCTTCTTCATGGGGTACCCTCTATGATTGTATATGAGCGTGACATGTGGTTTACATCAGGATTGTGGAGAGATATACATGGGGAATTTGAGACCCAAATAAGGATGAGTACAACCTTTCACCCCAAGACTGAGTTGTAGACCAAGTACACTATCCAGGTGTTGGAGAATATGCTTAATGAATTCATGTTAGACTTTCGAAGAAGTTAGGTGGATCACCTTCCCTTGATAATTTTTTCATACAAAAACATCTACCACTCTACCATTGACATTACACCTTTTGAGTCCCTATATGGGAGACCCTTCTAGTCACCCCTGTACTAGATAGATATCGGTGATACATATCTTGTGGGACCAGAGATGGTGTAGGTGATGATAGAGAAGGTCCAATTCACCCATGAGTAGATGAGGATGGACCAGGGTAGGAATAAATATTACACAGATCATCATTATAGGCCCTTGAAATTCGATCAAGGAGAAAAAAATTCTTAGAGTATCCCCATGATGAGGATTATAGAGGTTGAGTTGGGGTGGGGGGGAAGCTATCCCAAACATTCATTGGGATATTTGAGATCATCCAGAGGGTTAACTAGTTTTCTTACCACCTCACCCTACCCTAACAACTATAGTGGGTGCACGATGTCTTCCACATGTCACAACTAATGAGATTAGTGCATAAACCTATACACGTTATTGAATGGGGTGATCTGGACATCGAGGATGGATCCACCTTTATAGAGCACCTAGTGGAGATAGAGGATCGACAGGATATGGCCCTATTTGGATGGATCATCCCCTTGGTATGCATGTTTTAGAAACACGAGAACGTTCATGAGAGTTCCTGGGAGAGAGAGAGCCATGCATGGGATCAGTATCCTGTGTTTTTTGTATAGTTTTACTTTTGGGGGATGAAAATATTGAAAGAGGTAATGATGTAGAGACTCAGTTTTTCCCCTATAATACTTTTAAATATTTATATATATATATATTTCTAGAGCTAGGAACTGAGACAACATGTGATTCTGAGGTTCGATGTGAATAAAATTAATTTTCTTAAAATGTTTAAGATATTTTATATTTTTCACACAAAAATTATTAAATAAAACAAGATAGCACTTAAATGGAATATCATATCATAAATCTAAGACCGAGTTTGAGTTTGGAACACAATTTTTACCATAGGCATGACATAAAATGATTTAGTAAGGGGAGTTCAGACACCTCGCTCGTTGACAAGATGTTCAATATATTAATCAAATAATTAATTATTTCAATCATTAATTTAATATAAAATGATTTTTTCAGAAATATACTTCCCTGGAGATTCCCCTAGAGTCAGCCTCATAATACTTGAATCACTAAGGATGCACTTTTTCCTCCTTCTATTGGAAGATCACATTAGATGTTGAAGAAACTCTAGATCAGATCAGATCAGGGCTCAGGGAAGGCAACAATTTCCTCTGATCATTGGTGGGATCATTATTTGATGAGGAATGGTCCAATATCCATTTAGGACTCATCAATTTGTTATTTACAACCTTTGATATTTTTTTTTGAGAAGATCCACCCTAGTTCTTGGTTCTGTTCCAATTGTGGCCTTATCATGTGCCTATATTCCAGATTTAAATTGATTTGTTCATTTTTTTCTGAATCGGTATCAATTTTCTTGGTCATTGGACAAGAAAACTTGGCTAGTGATTTTTAAACTTTTTTTATGGTGCTTTTGACCTAAATATTATTCTTATTCGTCACTGGAAAGAACCCATGGTCCTGGTTCCACTTTTTCGGGTAGTACTGAGCCCAATCGGACTCCCAAAACTGTGATAGATCAGGGAATAAAGAATGAATCGATAAAGTATGGTCAGATCTGGGATTTTGTTGAGGCATGGGAGGAAGTTTTGATGATTGGAGTATGAGTCCATTACGGTGGAAGGAATGGTGTCATTTAGTCTGTGCGCCGAACCGCTGATGGACATATTAAACTATTTTTATGGAGAATGATGGATGAAATCCACGATTCTCAGCCATATACACCATTTCTGGATGGATATAGGGTTATATCTAAAGTAGTGAGGCCTGATTCAAGGCACTAGAAGCAGATTTGAAGATCTAGAAAATATGGGGAAAACCGAACTACACGCTGTGTAGAAGGATGAACACATGACGTGTAGCCCTTCAGTAGTGGGGGCTATGGTTTTGGGAAAAGTTAAGGATGACATAATGCTTGTCCCTCCTACACATCATTTACCCTTCCTCGGATGGACAACCTATGTCATGGATCACACTGGAAGGAACCCATGTCGAAGTACATGACTAGGTACATGGTCATGTAACCGAGTACACTAACACGAGGTCATGTACATGGAGACAAGGTTAGTATACAGACATAGGGTCTGGTACATGGACACAACCAACAAAACATAACCTGATCCCAGTTAGTCTGGACACGCTATGTAGTCCACTATCACAACATGTACTACTACATGGGTTCAGAGTTGTGCTCTAACCAAGGACCCAACTGGGTGGTGGAACGGGACTACTCACCATGTGGGTCCCCTCACATTTCATGTACCCCTTCACCTATTTTTAAGAATCATCACAGTCTTGTATCTCCTTCAATTGAACATGGATTTTTTCCTAGGATTAGCCTATCCTGAGTTTTATTCCACATAAAACATGATGGTTCTTTCAATGGTGGGTTTTTTTATATAATGCAAAATGTTCATAGAATGGAAATTTTTTATTCGATGCCCGATGACAGTAGTGATACGGAATGATAACCATGGGATTTCTCTCCCCAATCAGATAGGGCACGAGTCCTTTATTAAGACCAAGCTTAAGAGGAAGGTTTTTGTTTTAAAATGATGTATTTTGTTTTCAAGGAATGTTTTTGAATAAATAAAATCACCTCATATTGTATTTTGTAAAAATAGTATTGATGGTTGTTTTTAAAATAATCAGACTTACATTGTACATCATAAGGTTAAAAATCCATATGGAAGAAATAATTCTGATCAGACTCACCTTGGGTCTATAATGAGAGAACCGATCACATGGAGAATGTATCTTGCTGAAAGTAAATGGCCATTATATTCCCTTTAGACCTTATATGAAAGAAGTGACCATATTATAGTATCCATGAATACGATAAAATAAATTTGAGGATACATTACCTATTTTTATTTAATAAATCATAAGTTAATTGGAGAAATTATGATGCATGCATGGTGAAATAAAGGGGGAGTGAAAAGATTCAAGCCGATTGTATTCTAAGGAAAAAAGGTTGTTGGGAATCGCACTCAAATTTCATGCCTAGGATAATCATATCAAGGATAATCATACCCCAAATGATTAGGATGATCATATCCAAGCCAATCATACTCAGAAATATAGTACTCATGGTAATTGGATTCAGGATGAGAAGGAAATAAAAAAAGGTGATGAAGATTGTAACCAGAGTGATCATTGTTAGGAACTATAGTAGTCGATGCTCAAACGTATTCAAAGACATGATAATGAAGATAAATAAGTTTTAAGTTCCATCATATTTAGAAAATAAATTTCTTTATGTATGAAAAGAAAAGAAAAAATGAGATGAAAAATGCAGTAAACCATTTCAAAAGGGTTGAATTACTTTGTAGGTTTCAATTGGGTCAAAAATCATTGTATCAGTGTTTAATTGTTTTATATTTCCTACTGGGTCTAGAGAATATGTGAATAAGTAAAAGTGGTTTTAAATAGGAGATTCTTGATTGAATTGTCAAGGGGTATCTTGAAATTCAAAATAATAATTGTATTCAATTGATATAGAGGATCATATTCCCCAAACTAGAGTGGTATCCATTTATTCATACATTTATACATGAAATTGATAAATAGAACAATATTAAAAAATTAGATTAAAAAAAATAATTCAGAATCAGAAAATTAGACCCATGAATTGAAATAGAGCTGGCATTTATAATCAATGTCTGAAAAAGAAGTAAATATTGTATAATATTCGAGAATAATTGAGAAGCATTGAAAAAGTCAATATGTAACACCCCAAGATTTTATGAAAAATATTATTTTAATTTCATTAATGTCTTGTGTTGTATTCTACACCAAGATTACCTTGCTCTATACGCAACACCGTATTAGCTTGCAGTATACGCAACACTATTCTTGGACCGTGTTACACACAATTTTGATAATAGTTATTCTACGCAACATTGAGTATATATATATATATATATATTCAATGTATAAATGAAATATGGTTGGATTCAGTTATACGAAACAACGAAGGATTCTTTCACAACACGCAACCCTGACTTGGCTTTCATTACATGCAATCGCGACCTTCTTCGATAGCGTGTGTTGTACACAATACCGGGTTTTAATAAACAACGATATATTATTATAATATTGTCATGAACTAGCCGTTATGAATAGTTTTAACTAAATTTTTAATTTTATAACATTATTATTCATCTTACACATTTTCTAGAACATGGTATAAGAACAAAATAAATTTTTCGGGTAAAATAAGTATTTTTCAAAAAAATGCAGTTTTGCCGCCTTTTGATGGCGCACCCACGTTAAATCTAGTTTTTGAGATGTTTATATGTTCAATTTGACAAAATAAAATTCTTATTTTGAATCAGGATGTAAAAATTTACATTAGATAAAGTTTTGATATTTTTCCGATAACTTTCATATTTTAATGAATAGTAAAAACACGGTATATTTTAATTAAAAACAACTTTTTTTCATCATAATATCTTATGTGGTTAAATTATAATATTTAATGGTTTTAAAGTATAAATAGAATATATTTTTACCATTTAATATAATGTATGTCATTAGCATTGATTTTACCTTGAATTCGTAGGTTAAATCAATTCAATCTTTTGCAATGTTTTAAACAAAAACCTGTTTTTATTCGACAACGGGATTAATTTTAATTTAATTTCTGCAACTTCTGTGTGTTGAATTTTAAAAAATGGATTCCATATTTGGAATCAGTGGGTCCAAATTATGTTAATAGGATACTTTTTATTTTTGGGAATTATGAATAGTAACTACGGTAAATTTTATTTACCATAGTTAAAGGTAAATCGGGTAATTAAGGGTAAATATAATATTATAAAATTATCCTAACACATGCCAAAATTCTATTTGATGGCTAAAAGTAAACCCATATCAAATAAGGGTCGGATTAGATTCATTTTATGGACTTTTGACCATGAAAATAATTTAATTATTATTAAAACCAAAGAAAGTGACAACATGTCACTTTCTAAAATCTTATAAGTATAAAAATTTTAACTTAGTGATAAACATCATAAAACTTCAAACATGAATAGTATCCAGAAAGCTAACAAAATTATCTACATCATGAGAATTTATTTATAAATTTTTGGGATTAAATAGTTATCATTAATTGTGACACAATAGTGATGCAGAAATTATTTATCTAGTGAAAAATCAAGAATATAGTTTTTATTAAACTAATAGTGACCATAAAAGGCACAAAACCCTAACCAAAACTTATTTTTCATTTAAATTGAAACTATAACCATCCAATGGTAGAATATTTGACCATTTGGGGTCTTATACAAGCAATTATGACACTTATATTATTTTATTTTAAATGATGCCAAAGTTGTCACCTTCATAATTGAATAAATATAACAATTTAAATATTGTTATTTTAAGATGATAAATTCGATTAAAAGTATTATTGTGAAAGTTAATATATGTATCTTCATCATAGGATTTTATTTTAAATTTTTATGCAAAAAATAAGTATATTAAATAATTATACAAAAATGATGTAGTAATTATTTTATTAAGAGATAAACTAAATAAATGGTTTTAAAAATAATAAAATAAATATTATATGAACTATTTAATGTGATCCACTAATTTTATAGATACATATGACCTTTTATTAATATATTAAAGGTTTTAGTTTGAACATATCGTCTGTATATATTTTATTTAAATTCAAATAAATGAATAGTGTCAAAATTGACACTATTGTTATTTTATAAAAATAACATATTATAAAATTGTTTAAAAATCACAAAAATATTTAAAATTTATAAATTTAAATTTATATGGTCTATAATGTTATACAGTAAACAATAATGGAAAATTCACAACAAATAAGTAATTATTTTTTATAATTTAGAATTTAGAATTTTATTACCTCAAATAAACTTAAATAGATTAAATAAGGATAAATCAAAATGATAAGGTTTAAAATAAGATCCAAACATGTCTAAATTTGATTGGTTTATGAGATTACAACCCTATATCATCTAATATTTTAATATGAGTCATTTTTGGAGGTTTTTAAGATGGGTTAGATTTATTATAAATTAATATGTTTAAGAATTCCAAAGGTGCCCCTCTCCTCCCTTATAAAAGGGCACCTCCTCCCTCTCTTCCTCACACAACTTTGAGCCTTCAATCTCGGCCAACCCCTGCCAAATTATCTTCTCCACTTCCCTAGAAACATCCTAGAGGTTCTGGTCTTCCTCAAAGACCAATTTTAGTGCCCTAAGAGGAGGTCTCAAAAAGGCGCTTCAAAGAAGAGGTAATTTTCGTTACCGATTCTTTCACCTTTATTTCTTCTTCCACTTCTTCTTCTTAGGTTGTTTCATTATGAAGTAATAACATCAGTATCACTCATATACTGATATGTTATTATAAGTATGAAACAATCCTAATTCACCATCTATCCATCCTACGGAAAACGAAATCACCGCGCGTGCGTACGTACGGAATACCGTCTCCACACCGTGGTGTAATCTGTTTTTCCACCAACACCTTACATGGATGGGTATTATGGTGTAAATAATAACTATACATAGTTATTATAACATCATACTGATTCTGATTATATTGTATCATCCACTCCAATTCAATTCAATAATCATGAAGATGATATCATCGCTCGTGCGTACGTACGGACTACCGTCTCCACGACGCGATGAGATTCATTCTCCACATTAACCATTCATGAATGATTATAAAGTACATATAATAAGTAATCATGAAATATATGACATAGTAATGATACTGGATTTATGTGTATATATACGTATGTCATCTACTTAATTCCATTCAACTCAATAAGGAAACGAAAACAGCGTTCATGCGTACGTACGACCTACCGTCTCCATGAACGGTGTATTTCTTTCCATTTACTGATTTATTATATATATGTATATTCTGAATATATATTATATATAAATAATGTTTTATATTCTGGAATTAAGTAATCATGATCTACGTAATCATATGAATAATTACAATTCAAAACACGGACGACAAATGAAACGATTTTACCCAAAACGCTCTTTAACATGGAATTTACAAAAGAACGGGTAAAATAAAGTCATAAGTGAACCATATATGATATCATAACAATTAGTATGATTCTGGAATAATCCAATGACATTATTTAAATCATTATACAGGAGGTTCGGACACTTACGAAGCAAATCGGACCTAAGGTAAGGGAAATATCACAATCTCATTTTTATCCGAGATTGTTTATACTTTAGTATTTACTGGGGTGTATTTTATCATCCACATCCATGTTTACTGAATATGTAATATTATTTCCATCCACATAAAAATTTTTAAATCCAATTTTACCCTTCGGTGAGTTTTTAGTAAAGAATATGAAAGGAATCCTTTGTCATTTTTCGTACGAGGTACTTTTTGACTTTTCCGACAAAAGTACGAAGAATGTTTTTTTTAACTTATACGGAAAGAATGGATTTTTAAAACATTATTTCCAAGAAGCTTACTTTACAAGTTTTCAAGTTTATTTTTAATCAACTTCTTTTAGTTTAAAATTTTATGACATGTTAAGAAAGGAAAAGTATTTTTGAGGTAGAAAGGATATTTTCCTCAAGAATGGAGTTCAAATGTTTTATCAAAATTATTTTCCATCTAAGATAATATAGGGTTATGTTTTTATCCCTATTATTACATTGATTTGATTATGTTTTGAGGAAATTATTTTTATGAAGTCATTTACCTTATATGATTTGTTTTATGATGTCATGATGTTTCAAGAATTCCATTTTTGTTACATGTGTTATGCGATGATGTATGATTTATGATTATGTGGAACACATAAGAAAGGATTCATTATAAGATGGGTGGAACCTATATCTCCCTCCAATGCATTGGGTAAAGATTTTATATCTCATGAGATAGACATGACTGGAATGGTAGGTTATACCGGTTCAGTGAAACAGGACTGAAACGAGGGTGACTCGGTTCAGAAAGGGACTTTGTCCACTAAGATAGTCTTGAAAATGAGTCTTGACTAACAAGAAATGATTCTCTATGATAATATGTGTATTCCACAAAGTTTCATGTTTTAAGTTATGATTATTGTGATTACATTTCACTGCCATGATTTATCCCATGTTATGAAATTATGCTCTCTTTTGAAGGTTAAGATTTCCAAAATGTTATGTTCTTATGAATACGATGTGATTGATATTTCTTTTGTTTACCCTTACTGAGCATTTGAGCTCACCCTTTTATGTTTTCTTTTCCCCAAGATATAAAGAAAGGTTTTTGGTATAAAAAAAATGAAGATCTTTATGGGAGATGTTGAAGATCTTTCACCACGATTAGAAGATTATATTCCGAGTTTCCAAAGACACTAAACTATTACGATCCTTGTGTGTGTGTTTTTGTTATGTACTAAGTATTCTGCAAATGTAATGTAATGTCAATGTACGTAAAGTTTCAGGTCTCTATAGTTGGTATCAGAGGGAGGTTTAGTCAACCTTTGGAAACTAGGATGCGAAAATGTTAGTGAGATCCCTAGGGATATTTCTAAGGTATGTCTAAGTCTACGGATGTCCCTAAGGTTAAGTATACGTATAGGTTATAGTACTAGAATTACGCTAACGATAATAGAATTAAACCTAAGATGTTAGATATTGAAGGTACTCCCCCTTTATTATGTTGTTTTCCCTAGCATTATTTTTTCCCCTCACACTATTCTTTTTGGGTTTTAGACGATGGCTGGAACCCGAAGGAACCGTGTTGATCAATGCAATGGACAATGCAATGATTGTCCTCCTGAACAAACAAATGTTATGGGAGATGGATCGCAAAATCTTATTGCTATACTTACACAAGATATGAATCATTCTGGACTTCCAAATGAGCAGATAAGGGAACAATATTCTATTGAGTCCTTCATGAGGCAACATCCACCTTCTTTCAGTGGGTCTTCTGGTCCACTTGTTGCTGAAAAATGGATCAGTACCACTGAAAAGATATTTTCAGTTCTTCAATGTTCTAAACATGATAAATTCATCTTAGCAGTATATCGTTTGGAAGGTGAAGCTGATCAATGGTGGAATCTTATCAAGAATACGAGGCAAAGAGATGAAATTGAGTCCATGGAATGGGACGAGTTCAAGAACTTATTTTTCAATAAGTACTTCCCTCGTATTCTTCGAACAAAGATGGAGAAGGAGTTTCTTGAACTAAAGCAAAAGGATGATGAATCTGTTGGTATATACGAAGCGAATTTTACAAGACTTGCAAGGTATGCATCTGGCATTATCATCCAACCTGAAAGTAAAGTTGATCGATTTTTCAGTGGCTTAAAACCAAGTCTTCGAAGGGCATTAGCTATAAGAGACTTCAGTAGCTATGAAGAAATTGGGCGTTGTGCTATCAAGGTAGAAATGGAAGTTGGTGTTACATATCCATCTCATGGTTTTGACAAGAAACGAAAGATGGAGTTCAAGGAGAAATCTCAGAATAATGGTGAAAAGAAGATGAATGTTTCCTTATGCACAAAGTGTGGAAAGAAGCATGGTGGAGATTTTCTTAAAGGGACTAGAAAATGTTTTAAGTGTGGAAAAGAAGGTCATCGAGCAGCTAAGTGTCGAAGTAATGGAAAAAGGGTTTCTAATGATGTGAATAAATCAAGCACTGCAGAGAACGCACCACCAACACTTCAATGCTTCAAGTGCAAGGAAATAGGGCATTATGCTAATAAATGCCCTAATACAAGGGTTAGTGATGATCTAAATGAGCAACCACTTAAGGGAAAGGACAAGGGGAAGTCACATGCGATCACCATTGGTGATGTTGAATATGACAACGATGTGGTGGAATGATTAAGTGTTTATGTAATGGGATTCCAAAATGATGTTGTATCATGGAGTATTGGAATATTTATGTATTGGTCTAATGTGGTATTCAAAGTGATTGAGATATTTTTAATAAGATGATATGCGCATAATGAAGGGAAAACGAGAAAATGAAATGTTTAACAGTATTCATGAGCTCATGATTGATATAAGGACTAAGTGATATCATGGTTTGAGTATATAGAATTTTGAGGATTTTGGTATGTGGAAAGTGTTAACTTTTAACTGCATTCAGGTTTTCACTAAGGTTCAATGGGTATTCAAGAGAGTACATGATTAAGGCCTTTGAATGTTTGGAATGTGACCAACAAGACATATTTTATGATATATGGGGATCAACGATGGTATTAAATCTCTGGTAATCATTTTCACTATATTATGAGAGTGGACTGAAGTATTATGGATAAGCCTAAAGATTGGAATGGATTATGTTGGACATAAGTTAGTATTGTTTAAGGATAGAAGTTTTTTCGATATTATTGATGGGATGTTATAGTAATATAGCTTTAGAAAAAGGACAACCTGTAGGATGGGCGATAGCCCATCGCGTCGGACAAGGCTGTGGGAATCGAACCCACAACCGAAGTGCGACTGGCCTTTATCGCCTACCACTGGCCTACAGGAAGTCCCTGTTTAGTAGAAACTAGTTTTATTATATTAAGCGGTATGATATATGAAGTATAAGTCCATTTTAGGAACCATATATGATTAATCTCACTATAGAATGACTTATGTATATTTAACAACTTTTTCTAACCTTTTGATTGAGACAGATGGAATGACCCGTCATTCTATCACATGATCTACTAACACTTCACGAATAACAAATTCAACTTCATTTATTTAAGAGATGAAGTGGAAATTGTTCAAGGCATGAACAACAGTGATATTGTACCAAAATAAAGTAAGTATTTATTCTAATTCAAATTCTTCAACTTTAGGGAAACGATCTTGAAAACCAAAAATGTTGTCCTAGTGCTCTTATATCTGATTAATCAGATGGTACCTTAGATCGTCACAAATTTATGGATTTTTGATTGTTGGCTTTTCCATAGCCATGTTCTCTACCACTCTCCATCAGAACATGATGGTTAGATTTTTCTTCCATATCCATATTTTCACCTATGTGGAAACCCAGTGATTAGTTTATTTGGGTAACCATTATGTTTCATAATTTTGTTTTTAAAGATTGGTTTTGGTATTCCTTTTTACGATGTGGGTTTCTATTAAACAAACTTTCGAGTAGTAAACCATTTATAACCCCAATGAATTTCGAGGGTGAAATTCATTTTAAAGGGGGTAGAATGTAACACCCCGAGATTTTATGAAAAATATTATTTTAATTTCATTAATGTCTTATGTTGTATTCTACACCAAGATTACCTTGCGCTATACGCAACACCGTATTAGCTTGCATTATACGCAACACTATTCTTGGACCGTGTTACACAAAATTTTGATAATAGTTATTCTACGCAACATTGAGTATATATATATATATATATATTCAATGTATAAATAAAATATGGTTGGATTCTGTTATATGAAACAACGAAGGATTCTTTCACAACACGCAACCCTGACGTGGCTTGCATTACACGCAATCACGACCTTCCTCGATAGCGTGTGTTGTACACAATACCGGGTTTTAATAAACAACGATATATTATTATAATATTGCCATGAACTAGACTTTATGAATAGTGTTAACTAAATTTTGAATTTTATAACATTATTATTCATCTTACAAATTTTCTAGAACATGGTATCAGAACAAAATAATTTTTTCGGGTAAAATAAGTATTTTTCAAAAAAAATGCAGTTTTGCCGCCTTTTGATGGCGCACCCACTTTAAATCTAGTTTTTGACATGTTTATATGTTCAATTTGACAAAATAAAATTCTTATTTTGAATCTGGATGTAAAAATTTACATTAGATAAAGTTTTGATATTTTTCCGATAACTTTCATATTTTAATGAATAGTAAAAACACGCTATATTTTAATTAAAAACAACTTTTTTTCATCATAATATCTTATGTGGTTAAATTATAATATTGAATGGTTTTAAAGTATAAATAGAATATATTTTTACCATTTAATATAATTTATGTCATTAGCATTGATTTTACCTTGAATTCGTAGGTTAAATCAATTCAATCTTTTGCAATGTTTTAAACAAAAACCTGTTTTTATTCGACAACGGGATTAATTTTAATTTAATTTCTGCAACTTCTGTGTATTGAATTTTAAAAAATGGATTCCATTTTTAAAATCCGTGGGTCCAAATTATGTTAATAGGATACTTTTTATTTTTGGGAATTATGAATAGTAACTACGGTAAATTTTATTTACCATAGTTAAAGGTAAATCGGGTAATTAAGGGTAAATATAATATTATAAAATTATCCTAACACATGCCAAAATTCTATTTGATGGCTAAAAGTAAACCCATATCAACTAAGGGTCGGATTAGATTCATTTTATGGACTTTTGACCATGAAAATAATTTAATTATTATTAAAACCAAAGAAAGTGACAACATGTCACTTTCTTAAATCTTATAAGTATAATAATTTTAACTTAGTGATAAACATCATAAAACTTAGAACATGAATAGTATCCAGAAAGCTAACAAAATTATCTACATCATGAGAATTTATTTATAATTTTTTAGGATTAAATAGTTATCATTAATTGTGACACAATAGTGATGCAGAAATTATTTATCTAGTGAAAATCAAGAATATAGTTTTTATTAAACTAATAGTGACCATAAAAGGCACCAAACCCTGACCAAAACTTATTGGTAATGTAAATGGAAACTATAACTATCCAATGGTCTAATATTTGACCATTTGGAGTCTTATACAAGCAATTGTGACACTTATATTATTTTATTTTAAATGATGCCGAAGTTGTCACCTTCATAATTGAATAAATATAAGAATTTAAATATTGTTATTTTAAGATGATAAATTCGAGTAAAAGTATTATTGAGAAAGGTAATATATTTATCTTAATCATAGGATTTTATTTTAAATTTTTATGCAACAAATAAGTATATTAAATAATTATACAAAAATGATGTAGTAATTATTTTATTAAGAGATAAACCAAATAAATGGTTTTAAAAATAATAAAATAAATATTATATGAACTATTTAATGTGATCAACTAATTTTATAGATAAATATGACCTTTTATTAATATATTAAAGCTTTTAGTTTGAACATATCTTCTGTATATATTTTATTTAAATTCAAAAAAATGAATAGTCTCAAAATTGACACTATTGTTATTTTATAAAAATAACATATTATAAATTTTTTTTAAAATCAAAAAAATATTTAAAATTTATAAATTTAAATTTATATGGTCTATAATGTTATAAAGTAAACAATAATGGAAAATTCACAACAAATAAATAATTATTTGTTTTAATTTAATATTTAGAATTTTATTACCTCAAATAAACTTAAATAGATTAAATAAGGATAAATCAAAATGATAAGGTTTGAAATAAGATCCAAACATGTCTAAATTTGATTGGTTGATGAGATTACAACCCTATATCATCTAATCTTAGAATATGAGTCATTTTTGGAGGTTTTTAAGTGGGGTTAGATTTATTATAAATTAATATTTTTAAGAATTCCAAAGGTGCCCCTCTCCTCCCTTATAAAAGGGCACCTCCTCCCTCTCTTCCTCACACAACTTTGAGCCTTCAAGCTCGGCCAAACCCTGCCAAATTCTCTTCTCCACTTCCCTAGAAACATCCTAGAGGTTCTGGTCTTCCTCAAAGACCAATTTTAGTTCCCCAAGAGGAGGTCTCAAAAAGGCGCTTCAAAGAAGAGGTAATTTTCGTTACCGATTCTTTCACCTTTATTTCTTCTTCCACTTCTTCTTCTTAGGTTGTTTCATTATGAAGTAATAACATCAGTATCACTCATATACTGATATGTTATTATAAGTATGAAACAATCCTAATTCACCATCTATCCATCCTACGGAAAATGAAATCACCGCGCGTGCGTACGTACGGAATACTGTCTCCACGCTGTGGTGTAATCTATTTTTCCACCAACACCTTACATGGATGGTTATTATGGTGTAAAGAATAAATATACATAGTTATTATAACATCATACTGATTCTGATTATATTTTATCATCCACTCCAATTCAATTCAATAATCATGAAAATGATATCATCACTCGTGCGTACGTACGGACTACCGTCTCCACGACGCGATGAGATTCATTCTCCACTTTAACCATTCATGAATGATTATAAAGTACATATAATAAGTAATCATGAAATATATTACATAATAATGATACTGGATTTATGTGTATATATACGTATGTCATCTACTTAATTCCATTCAACTCAATAAGGAAACGAAAACAGCGTTCATGCGTACGTACGGCCTACCGTCTCCATGAACGGTGTATTTCTTTCCATTTACTGATTTATTATATATATGTATATTCTGAATATATATTATATATAAATCATGTTTTATATTCTTGAATTAAGTAATCATGATCTACGTAATCATATGAATAATTACAAGTCAAAACACGGACGACAAATGAAACGATTTTACCCAAAACGCTCTTTAACATGGAATTTACAAAAGAACTTGTAAAATAAAGTCATAAGTGAACCATATATGATATCATAACAATTAGTATGATTCTGGAATAATCCAATGACATTATGTAAATCATTATACAGGAGGTTCGGACACTTACGAAGCAAATCGGACCTAAGGTAAGGGAAATATCACAATCTCATTTTTATCCGAGATTGTTTATACATTAGTATTAACTAGGGTGTATTTTATCATCCACATCCATGTTTCCTGAATATGTAATATTATTTCCATCCACCTACAAATTTTTAAATCCAATTTTACCCTTCGGTGAGTTTTTAGTAAAGAATATGAAAGGAATCCTTTGTCATTTTTCGTACGAGGTACTTTTTGACTTTTCCGACAAAAGTACGAAGAATGTTTTTTTAACTTATACAGCAAGAATGGATTTTTAAAACATTATTTCTAAGAATCTTCCTTTACAATTTTTCAAGTTTATTTTTAATCAACTTCTTTTAGTTTAAAATTGTATGACATGTTAAGAAAGGAAAAGTATTTTTGAAGTAGAAAGGATATTTTCCTCAAGAATGGAGTTCAAATGT
The DNA here is from genome assembly GCA_963277665.1 of Viscum album. NCBI lineage: Eukaryota > Viridiplantae > Streptophyta > Magnoliopsida > Santalales > Viscaceae > Viscum > Viscum album. The sequence goes on along the minus strand of OY728119.1, from coordinate 1,672,342,031 downwards.
TTTATCAAAATTATTTTCCATCTAAGATAATATAGGGTTCTGTTTTTATCGCTATTATTACATTGATTTGATTATGTTTTGAGGAAATTATTTTTATGAAGTCATTTACCTTATATGATTTGTTTTATGATGTTATGATGTTTCAAGAATTCCATTTTTGTTACATGTGTTATGCGATGATGTATGATTTATGATTATGTGGCACACATAAGAAAGGATTCATTATAAGATGGGTGAGACCTATATCTCCCTCCAATGCATTGGGTAAAGATTTTATATCTCATGAGATAGACATGGCTGGAATGGTAGGTTATAACGGTTTAGTGAAACAGGACTGAAACGAGGGTGACTCGGTTCAGAAAGGGACTTTGTCCACTAAGATAGTCTTGGCAATGAGTCTTGACTAACAAGAAATGATTCTCTATGATTATGTTTGTATGCCACAAAGTTTCATGTTTTAAGTTATGATTATTGTGATTACATTTCACTGCCATGATTTATCCCATGTTATGAAATTATGCTCTCTTTTGATGGTTAAGATTTCCAAAATGTTATGTTCTTATGAATACGATGTGATTGATATTTCTTTTTTTTACCCTTACTGAGCATTTGAGCTCACCCTTTTATGTTTTCTTTTCCCCAGGATATAAAGAAAGGTTTTAGGTATAAAAAAAGGAAGATCTTTATGGGAGATGTTGAAGATCTTTCACCACGATTAGAAGATTATATTCCGAGTTTCCAAAGACACTAAACTATTACGATCCTTGTGTGTGTGTTTTTGTTATGTACTAAGTATTCCGAAAATGTAATGTAATGTCAATGTACGTCAAGCTTCGAGTATCTACACAATATGTACTAAATATCTTAGGTGAATTTGAGATTAGGGTGAATTTAATTGAGCGGGGTTGATTTTGGGATTCCCAAAAAAAATTCATGGGTTACCTATAAAAGGAAAAAATCACATTGTACTTTTTTATGATGGATGTACTATTTACTACAGAAGAGAGAGAATCTCCCTATTTAAGGGAGAGAAAGATTTTACTATATTGAGCCTTTGCTGAAGATTTTTAGAATAGAAGAAGTAAAAGAATGAGATACAAGATCGAAATGTTTTATTCAACTGACCATAATATTTAGTATTCATTGTATTTAGCTATTATCGTATTTAGCTTGTCATCGTATTCGAATGATTATTGGATCCAGCTGAATTAATAGGATCTGGGATTTCTATACAAGAATTTTAAGACTGAGGAAGGTATTATAAGTTATTTCAATCACATTCTGACAAAATTATTTCTATCAGATTGGGAAATAAAATTTAAAGAATCTGATATAAGGAATTAGAGTGAGACTGATTAGATTGAAGAATCAGAATACGTTTTCATAAAAAAGTAAATGAGGTTTTTACCATATTCTTGGTAAGAAATTGAATATTTTTTTTCAATTGAATACATTTGGGGAATTGAAAAAAATCACAGGTAACATGAATTGTTACAAAATAGTTGTTTTCCCATATTTGTGATAATAGGGTGCACATGCACTATTGGAATTTTTTACATAGTACTGCATAAGTGAAAGGGTATATCCTACTCATTTTAATCCAAGGATTTATTTCTAGTGGATTGTGTGGTATTGGATTACTTCCAAACCATACAAATGATGTAGCTATTCTAATTGAATAGCTGAAACGCACAGCCGATTGTCACCTATCGACTGGTCAAAGTTTCTGGTGCCCTACTAATTTTGATAGCAGCACTAGGGTCGAATCCTCGGCGATGATACTTTGTAATAGTCATTTGTTTTTAGTTGATTTTATTCTGATTGGTGGGTTTGTTTGTAGAGCTTAATTGAAATGACTAATTGATTATGATTGATTTAAAAAATTGATAATGATTGGGGTGAGTTCATCATTAGGTTAGTTAAGCTTTTGATATCCTTGAGCTTTTCTTTATATTGCATTTAAATTAACACTCACTTCACAAGTTGACGTCGATTAGAATTTCTAAGTGTTAAAGATTTAATCCAAGCCTTAACTTAACTAGGATTCTAATCTCAATCATTAATTGTTTATGGTAGTGTATTTATGGTTCCAATAATCCATGGAATCCATATGTTAAACAAAACAAGTCATTAATCCATGACATGTTAAGTCCAACATACACAATGTTAATTTAAAGAACATTCGTTGAGAAAAATCTCTCAATCACTTAACATACCTAAATTATAAATCACCAAAATTAAATATTTACTCAGCCATTAAGATGGTTATTAATCTGGTAATATATTTTTATGGTGGTGAATTATAAATAGAAGAAAAGGAAAGGGATAAGAAAAGATTTGTGCGCCGAACACACACACACACGAAAGATGATGAGAATTAAAAACGAACAACTTTCAATTGAATGAGGAAGAAAAAGAAGGGAAGGGGATTCAACTGTATTTAAACTATTTTAAGAACATAAATATTAAAATACAGAAGGTGGATGAGAATAAGAGATATTGAAGAAATAACTTGCATTAAAACAGAATTACAAAGAAAGAGACTTACAAAATTACAAAAATGAAGAACATGAAAGTAAGTGAAAGAAAAGAGAGAAGGAAAGGTTTATCAAGTAAAAACTTGAGTATTTAAGGTCCTCCAAATCCTTTTTAAGTCTTTGGTCATGCCAATATGATCTCCTCTCCTCTGAAATGCCAACCCCTCTCAAGGAGAGAAAGGGAGAGTATTTATAGCCCAAGGAGTAGACTGTTTGCATTCCCAATCTGTCCCTCCACTTGCATCACCCATTCGGATAATTAGAGAGTCGAATCTCGATAAATGTACTTCTTAAAAGTTGTAGATAATAACGTTTTCCGACTAATCTCAAATGTTGGAGTCATCTGGACTTAAGGATAAAACGTTATGGCTGGTTGATTGAACAAAGTTAAACTGTCCATTTCAATCTAGTCTTTTTGAAGTCCAAAATGTGAAAGGGATTTTGAATAGGAAGATGCCTTCAAAGCCGAATGATTTATTCAAAAAAGTCAGCCGTATGTATCTCCTCTTTCACACTGAAATATCTCAACTCTATTGGATTCTTACATCATGAGATATGTCATTAATACTATACTTATGTTATTTCTCAGCCAGAATGGTGGGCTGGACTTCAAAGCTTCATTTGGGCCCCTTTTTCTTAGAGTTGGGACCTGAAATCTTTATCCTGGACTCCTTAAATTGTCCCCCGAACTATGGCGGAGAATAATGGAATTTGGACTTCTTTATTTAGCCCAGTAAGTCAATCTTCCTGAATAGTCCAGTTTCTTCACAGATTCTTTGGTCTTGCATGTGAGGACCATATGACCCTTCAAATGGTAGAATTGGATCACGGTACCTTCTAATGAAATGTTTTATATTTAATGTAGAATCCTTAAAAACAAGAACCACACAATTTGGATCTGTATAGTGATAGTTATTATGAAAACAGTAAATTGAATCAATTGGACTACTTCTAAAAATGCTCAAAAATTATACTTAATATTAAAACATTAATATTTCACACAAATTATGAACATTTTATATAAAATAAGTTATGGGAGTATATAATAATACATGAAAATATTAACGACATCAACTCCCCCACACTTAGTCTTGTGCATGTCCTTATGTGCAACAAATATAAAAACATGACAAAATCATTTTTACTCAACAACAAATATTAAAATTTTGTTTTCTTCAATCAGGGGAGGTTTAGACTATTTCACTCATCCATTTTGAATTCCGCCAAAAGTTTTTATAGAAGAAATTTTCTAAACCTAATTCATTTTTTCATGCTCAAATTTAGAAATAGAAAATGTGGACACTCAAAACTCACACCTCTCGAGATGATAAAATTCATTTGTGGAGGTTCACTCTTTCACCAACCAAAAGTGAAAATCTTAGAGTTTGAAAGATCTCTCAGCTTCCAATACCTATCCAAAGTGAACAAGAATAAAGAGGTCTTTTAAGGGGTTTTTCTTTGGCTATGGGACGGTAGGAATATAATGTCCAGGAGAGAGAAGAAGAGGGTTAAAACACCAACATAGAAAAAGCAATGCACATTTTTTTTGAAATGAAACATGGAAGGAAATAAAAACACATATTTACAAGGGAATGATTGTGTGAAAAAAGACACAGCAGAGGAAGAAAATATGAAGGTAATTGTTGGTGCCAAAATATTGCACGAAAGGAAGGGACGAAAATGAAGGAAGGAACGCTGCCTCGCGAAGCACCGACGCGAAGCACCCCGAGCATCACGGTCTCGCGAAGCTCCAGAGGCGGTACCTCTCTGCGAAAGAATTTGACGTTCGCGAGCCCGCCATGAAGCACCAGAGGCAGTACCTCTCCGCGAATTAATTTGACGTTCGCGAGCCCGCCGCGAAGCTCCAGAGGCGGTACGTCTCCGGGAACAAATTTGACGTTTGCGAGCCCGCCGCGAAGCTCCAGAGGCGGTACCTCTCCGCGAACGAATTTGACGTTCGTGAGCCCGCCGCGAAGTACCGGAGGTGGTACCTCTCCGCGAACGAATTTGACGTTCGCGAGCGCGCCGCAAAGCATCGGAGGCAGCGCGGGAGTTCTACTTCGCGACTCCCCTTGCCTATAAATACTGAGGCCCCCCTGAGTCCTAGGGACAGACAATCCGACCTTTCGGCTTCTCCTCTCCCGAATCGCAAAGTACCCTTTTCCCCCGGGAATCATGAGCTCCGCGAGGTACTTTAACTTCGCGTGACAACTTCTCTTTGTCTCGTTTTGAGCCCCTCTTCCGAGAGGGATGCCCTTCACGAAGCTCAAGGGCATTCACGAAGGAGGGGGATTCCCAAGGGAACCCGGGCAGCTGCGGAGCGTTTATGCTTCACGAAACACCCAACCTATACTAGTGATTCCTATGCTAAGGAAGGATCGCTACACATCGCGAAGCACACTGCTTCGCAGCACCCTGCTTCGTGAGGCACCTTCTCTTCGCGAGGCCGTGCTCCGCAAATACTGTTCTACTTCGCGAAGCACCCTCCACTCACACATATGCCCCACGCTATGGCCAAGGAACTCCACTTCGTAAAGCACACTCCTTTTCATGGAAATTCCGCTTCATGTGCGACCCTCCAGGTATGCATGATGTGATTTCTAAGTCCCACGGACAATACCAATCGTAGCGTTGCTTCGCCTAATGCTTCTTCGCATAGGCACGCTAACGGCTGTTGCTTCTTCGCATAGCCACGCTAACGTGGACCCCTCAATGGTTCGCTCTACAACACCCCTTGACCATGGATTTACTGGTACCTTCTCTCCCCCAAGGAGAAAATGGTACCAGTTATGTAAGTCCTAGGGGTGTGGAGTGAACCCACCTCATCCGAGCTGCAGGACGTTAAAATGCCAAGAACCACATCCTCCACACATGACGTTAAACTGTGACCCGACCTCGTGCCTCACATAAAGGGTCCCCCCAGCTCGAAATTTTTTTACGCCACTCGTCTCCATGGGAGTGGAATCACCCCTCCACAAGGGATGATATCCTCCTTATTGGAGCGGCGTATGTTCTCAGGAGAAGGGCGACCCTAGTTCCCCAACGGATGGCTGCACCCCTGAATCTCCGTACCTCCCCACTACCAAGGTCAGTGGAGGGCGTGATAGGGAATGAGGAACCTCCCATCATTGGTCCCAAATCCCTCTTTCACTGTGCTTTTCCGCACTTCGGGCCTCCATCCTGGAGTAAGTCCCAGCACTAATGGGCCGCCTAACGCGTAAGCCCCTCTTCGGTTCTCACGGACGCACCCTTCACGGCGTGATCGTCAGGTCCTTGCTGTCTCTTGTGTCTCACACCGAGAATGACTCACGTGGGCTTAGAGTTGGCATTGTCCATGAAAATACCTCGTCCAACATGAAGTTAAACTGCATTCCCTCGTCCAGCATGACGTTAAACTGTATGCCCTTGTCCCACATGACATTAAACTTCACACCCATTTGAACTACGAGGTCCTTGATCCATGTCAAGGCATGGTACGTAGGAAGCCTCCACGAGGTTCAAGCCCACCCTTCATCCAATTCACGTCAAGTTCTACCTTCATCCAGCATTATGTTAAACTTCATTATAGTCTAACGGCAAGCCGTTGTCACCATCAGAACTATGAGGACTTTGATCCATGTCAAGGCATGGTACGTAGGAAGCCTCCACAAATTTCAAGCCCACCGCCCATCGTTTATTCACGTCTGGGTTCACTCTTGTCTAGCATGACATTAAACTGTATTCCAGTCCAACGGCAATCCATTGTGACCAATACGAACTACGAGGACTTTGATCCATGTCAAGGCATGGTACGTAGGAAGCCTTGACGAGGTTCAAGCCCACCACTAGTGGACCCCTGGGTCTACTTTCACGTCGGTTCACCGATGAAACCCTTTGAACTACGAGGTCTTTGATCCATGTCAAGGCATGGTACGTAGGAAGCCTCCCCGAGGTTCAAGCCCATCTCTCATTGGACCAAGGTCCACCTTCACGTCGGTTGGCTGATGAATTCCATCATTTAAACTACACGTTCTTTGATCCATGTCAAGGCATGGTACGTAGGAAGCCTTACAGAGGTTCAAGCCCACCACCAATCGGACCAAGGTCCACCTTCACATTGGTTCGCCAACGAAGCCCCTCTGAACTACGTGGTCTTTGATCCATGTCATGGCATGGTACGTAGGAAGCCTCCATGAGGTCCAAGCCCACCACCACTAGGACCCTCCTGGTCCTCCTCATTCACGTCGGCCTTCCGATGTCCAACCTGAACTACGTGGTCATTGATCCATGTCACGACATGGTACGTAGGAAGCCTCTAAGAGGTTCAATCCCACCACCTGTTGGTCACTCCGACCTTCTTCACGTTGGTTCATCCACACCCGGGCAGCCTAGTGTGTAAGCCCCACACCATTTGAACCAAGGTCCACCTTCGTGTCGGTTCACTGACGCATCGGACCAAGGACCACCTTCTCTTTGGTTCGCTGACGACATCTATCGGACCAGGGTCCACCTTCATGCTGGTTCACCGGCACCATCTCGAACTACGCGGACTTTGATTCCCTGCCACGGAGATATGTAGGAAGCCTCTTCAAGGCTCAAGCCCAACTTCACTGTCGCCCTTGCGATGGTCCCTTGCCATTCCCCCCTCCACTTCATTCATACATCCATCATCCACCCTGATTCTCACCCGGACGGTCATATCCCGGTGAGACCATGTCGGTCTGCTCCTCTTCACAGCCACCCATGGGCTGGTCCCGGTATTGGCACCCCTTCAAGGGAAATTCCTCAATCCAATCCATTCTAGCTAATTCTCTGGTCGGGATGATCCGTCTCCGCTGGACGTTAAACTCGCGGCATACCCTGTGTTAAACACAGGAAGATGAGGAAAATCTCAGACATATGTCTATGGCATATAATTCCCCGCGCTTGATGTGGGATGCCTCGGGCTTCCATGCCCTTGAGAAGCCCTGTGACCAGGGATAATAGACAGACATGTCAGGTCCCCAGCATCCAGACACGCTACTGATGCCTCAACGTGACTACTCCCCCGACTGAAGGTTGCTGCCCTGACCGGACCCTTTGGAATGTCCTGACAGAAGCAGTGTAATTAACCGGCGTCCATGGAAACATTGCACTGGGAAGAGTTTCACGAACAACGTATTAAATCTATGAGGGAGACCCGGACTAGGTGACAAGTTATGAGGAGGAATCCGCAGAAGGAAGAAACGACATCCCATCATCCCGTTTCGATCAAGGAGCAGACGTCCCTGAATAAGGAGCGAATGCCGCCTGCCTTTGGAAAGCGGGAATACGGGGCAATAGTACAGTGCGTCCTCCTCCGCGGACGGACGGATGCGCGTGCCCCAGCGAAAGCGTCATAAATAGAAATGGTGAACCCGACGTGAAATTATTCTCCTCAATGTGGAGATTAGTAGCGTTTGAGACACGAGTAGATTGACGTGTCACCGGATCCAGATATCCAGTGCCTGGTCCCGCCAAGCAAATAGCGGGCCTGTCGTGAAACTCACCGGAAGTCGGGGTAGTAGAACGTGGGGAACTACATTTTGCAACATGTTGGTGTGGATCCTTCTTACAGACGTGGAAAATGTAAGGACGATGGGGCACTGGTTGTCAATCCTTTTCCACGCAGTGATGATGAGTTGATCCCTTCGTTTTCCAGGAACCAGGTTGCTATTGCGAAGACACGATCACCGCCCACTCGCCTACGTAGGGGCAAGGGAAACACCGGCACAGCCACCCCGCATGGCTCCGCTACTTCCATGACGGCCGCTACATCACGGAATACAGGGCGCCCACGTCCCCTCTCCCCATCAGAGATCATCCAGCGAAGGGTGATCAACAACCTTGTACGCAGGTACGAGGAGGAAGGGGTCATCCCAACTCGGGATATGGCCCGCCTGGACCTGGAGGAATCCAAGCCCCACCGTCAACGCCACCCTAATAGGCCGCGCAGGGAGCCCTTGCTCCCCACCCCAACGTTCAATCGTTTCGGGAGCCTGTCCCCGGAACGCCTCGACGACTCCTCGCCTTACACTGATGAGGCAGGTGATGTTCGGCTCAGCCCGATCAGGGTCCCGACCCAAGGGCTCCAGGAAGGGGCTCCCATTCGGCCACGTCAGCGTCGCCGTCTGACTCCGCAGGAAGAGCAGGCAGGCCATGCCCCTGCACCACCTGCGCCAGCTCGTCTGACCCGACGTCAGCACCGGGCCCGGGCTGAGGATGCTCACCCAGCTGCATCGACGTCAACAGCTACAGTGGCCCGAGCCACCGCCGACGTGCATCATGGAGTCCCTGCATACACTGAGCAGGGGCACTCCTTCACCCAACCAGGATCGATACCCCAACCGCCCCACGGGCAGGCTGGGTTGACTCTCCGGGTTGCAGGCCTGAGTGGTGATCGCTGCGAACTAACCCGCGGTGATGTCACCCCGTACGGAGGCCCTCCCTATACCACTACTCCACAGAGCGTGGCCCTTCCCCGCTCCGAAGCTCGTCATGGAGGTATGCCTCGTGCTACCCCCATCCCGAAGGAAGACCTTCCCCGCGACAGTGACGCTCAGCGCGGAAACCTTTCTCATGCCCACTATACAGGATATGGAGTCTATTCTCCTGCCCCCGACCGTCGATCTAAAGGCACTGTCCATCCGGTCCTTCTCCAACGTGGGTGCACTCCCTACGTCCTCTCTGCAACTGGTGATAGTCCTCACCCCGGCAACTTGGGGAGTGAAGGTCAGCCTCGCTCCGCCCGCATCGACCATGGAGGTCCTCCCCATGCTCCTTTCGATTCCAACAGAGGCTCTGCCCACATGGGTGCTGTACATGGAGGTCCTCCCCATGTACCCTTCAACATTTTCCCTGGTGCCCCTTGCACCTCGACTATCTCGAGCGGGGGCCCTCTCCTCCACGGCGCCATCGCCGCCCCAAGGCTACCTATTAAGGATCAACCCTGTCCCGAAGAGCCACCCCGGGGCAGGAGAGCGGGTCATCGCTGCCACAAGAAGAGTCCTGGGAAGGCCCAGGTGGAGATCAAACCGGCTCATTTCTCGGATTCTGAAGCAGAATGCGACTCAGCGATGGATACTTCTCCCCACTCCTCTGTATCAAGGACTGGGGCAGGAACCAGGCGCGTTAGCCTCATTCTCCCGGAATGTGAGGTCCACCAGATTCCCAAATCTCTCCATAGGTACATCCAGGAGGAAGAAATCGTGGAAATTCCGTAGGTATTGACCGTGCAATCACCACCATTGTCACCAGAAGCGCCCTCTACCACTAACAGAGATCACGTAGAGATATTTTGGGGGCCAACGGCGGTAGAGCGACAACATGACCTATCGCCGGCAGCCGCGACTCCTGTGCCGGAAGTTGTGGCTACCAGCCCATAGTATCGTGACATCGTGGCCAGGTCACCTCACTCTTCAGAGGATGGCCCGGAATTCAGCGACCACTCATCTCGTTCTCCGTATTCTCCGCCGTCGAGTTTACTATCCCAGTGGTCTGCCTCGGTACCGCTACCGGTCCCTCAGCTGCCCCTGGTTGATGAGTGGGGAAATACAGGGCCAGACCCCGAGTCCGAACCCAGGAGCTTCTGGAGCATTCTCGCAGTGGATTACTTCCCGGAGAAGTTCTAGCTGACGGCAGCGCTGAACTTTCACGCACCAGAGTCCCTTACCCCTGAAGAAGTGGGGTGCTTTTGTGGAACCCTATGGGAGACACACTTCTGCCTTCGTTACGAGTGGGTGGTGTACCCCAGAAGTCGAGAGCACTTTGAAGAAATCGGTGAGCAATGCCGCCTGATCGATTTGGCCGCACTCCTTGTGGCCCAGCACCCTGAGTCTCCAGGCCGTCAGAGCGCCCTTCAACGGAAATGTGTTCAGAGTTTCAAAGTACTCCACAGAGTCATCAGGGAAGCTACCCCCCATGTGCAAGTCCATGGTTGGGGACACTATGCCGCTCTCTTCTTTGACCCCATCCGACGGCAGCCCGATTCGCTATGTGACATTGAGGACATGCCCTCGAGAGGGGTCGCGGTCCACATGGATGACGTAGTGGACAAGGAATACGAGCTTGAATTTCTTGATGGAGACTTACCCCCCAAGGGCATACCGCCACTGCCTGACCCATCAGGGAGGGTTACCCGTCAACAGAGGAACCTGCTAGGCCTCCCTGTACCCACCGAGTCGCTGGTACTTGGTCGAAATACCGGCAAGGGTAAGGAGCATGTCGGAACTGTCAAGCACTCAGACCCGTCTTCCTCTGTACAGAAAACGGACGAAGATACCGAGAAGGCCACGTTACGCCAGCAACTTGCTGAGCAGAAGAGGCTGGTTGACGAACTCTTGGCTGAGCGCGCTGCAGAGCGGCGACCCGACTATGGTAATCCCAAGCCAAGGTAGTAGGGGCAGGAAAAATTTCCCCCTGGTGAGATGCCTCCGGGAAACCCTGATCATGCTACTTCTGCAGACAGGGCAGAATCCATAACTTACGGCAAGAGGGCATGATACGTCTCGCCAACCCCCCCCCCCCCCCCCCCCCCGAACAATGGGGCAATCTGATGAATCTAGTCTGGGTTCCCCCAGTCGCCCCACAGGTCGTTCCACAAGTCAATCCATGAGTTTCCGAATCCATCTACCATGTTGAAGAACCTGGCAACACACTTGTGATTAGGGATCCCCGTCAAGACAGGGACCCCCACCCGGATGATCTTATAGCGGCACTCGCATCCTGCCTCGAAGCATTGGAAACGCAGCAGGTGGTGGTCCCACTAGATGGTAAGTTGTATCCCGCGTGGGTGGATGATATGCCCACACCCCTGGGTTTTGGGAACCCCACTTTCTCGCCCTTCAACAAGACAGGGGACCCGCCGCAGCACTTGGCACATTTTTCTTCCAGGTGTGGCCCCATACTGGGGACCACGGCCCAGCAAGAAGCCGCCAAGCTCCGATGTCTCATACAGACATTGGAAGGTCCCGCATTCGTCTGGTACAACCATATCCCTATCGGATCAGTGACCGGTTGGGAGGATCTCCGCTGGCAGTTCCTATACCATTTTAGCTCCACCACGCGGAAGACCAGCATCGCAGACCTCTTCAAGTGCAAGAAAAGGCCAGATGAGCGAGTCATAGATTTCATCGCCCGGTGGAAGGGACTTACGTATTCCCTCGATATGCCACTGACTTAGGAGCAATTACTGACGATGTGTGTGGGGAACATCAAAACGGAGCTGGTACCCTCTCTGATTACCCAGAACTACCCTGGAGGGCTCAGAGATTTCTCAGATAAGGCTCAGCTCCTTGAGGAGGCTCTGCAACAGGCTAGTCAGGCACGTTCGTTGCCCCCTATGATCCCAGCCAGGAGGACCGCCAGAGCCGAACCCCCCGCGGTGGCCCAAATAGAAGCCCCTAGGGAGTTGGAATTACTGCCAGCGGCACCATCCTCGCAACCCCGCAGAGGTCCTCCACCTCAAGCACAGGCTCCTGCCCAGCAGCGACCACCTCAGAATCGACAAGTTCACCCGCGCAATGCGCCACCTCCACCCAGGCGAGACAATCAGGTGCCGCCTCCTCGGCAGGCCCCTCCGGCCCCTTGTCAGGGCCAGGGCCCCCTATCCAAAAAAAGGCACCATAATTATTCGTTCAACGAAAATCAGGTCCCTGGATACTTCCGAAGTGCTCTAGAGCAAGGGATTGTGCGCCTGCCTGAGTGCAGAAGGCCGGTAGAGGCGAATCTCACCGATCACCCCAACTACTGTCCTTATCATCAGATTCTGGGGCACACCCTCAAGCAATTCTATGTTTTTAAATACTGGATTCAAGACCAGTACAACAACAACATATTCAGGTTGGGCCCGGCACCAACACAATTGGAAGATGTCTTTTTAGGGTCAGAGATAGGTAGCGACAGCGAAGGCGAGTGGCAGCAGGTTCCTAGCCACGGATCCCAGAAATATGATGACTGGATGGCTCGAAAAACCGTCGTCTGTGCCCATGGTATCATCCGGGCACACCTGAAGCAGCCAGAACCTTCAGAAGAAGTAGCCAGTACCTTCGCATCGCCTTCACAGTCGACCTCTTCCCAAAAGTGCAAGCAACGACGACGCAAGAAGAAGCAACGCACTCCGTCGGTGCCGACGTCATCCCGCACTCTCGGTGACTTTATGCCCCCTGAAATGGGCATTACTCTCAGAATACACCTGGTGGTGGATGACTCATCGAGCGACAGCCAGGGGTATGCTTCGGTTAACACCGTGTAGCTGGTAAAGTCCTATATGACTCCCGACGAGGGAGAATGCCAGGCGAACCTCCCCAACATTTCCAGCCGACGTCAACGTCAGCGGAACCGCAACCACGCCGGTCATCGAGGTACGTCAGTGGGCACTTTCAGCCAGGACATGCACGCTACTGAGACCAGACAGCAGGCTCAGCGTAGAGCTCAGCACGCGCAAACCCATCTAACGCCCTCAGCTCTACCTCCACCGTCGTTTGTGCTACTAGATCCGAGAGAGCTGCCTCGTTCGTATCACAGTCAGTCTTGCCCAACTACAGGCCAGTCTCCGCTGTCCGATCCTAGTCCATCGACTACTCTCCAGGCTTTAACTAGTAGGCAGCAGGATGTACCCAGTACTAGCCGATCGCCGGTTCAACCGGTGGGACCCGCTATGCCTCCAACTGCCGAACGACCTCCTGTAGGCAGAGGTTCGTGTTTGGCATGAAAGTATGATTTCCTGAAGCACCTGGATGGCATTAGGGCAAGTCTTTCTATCCTTGAGGCCCTTCGCCTATCATCTGAAATGCGTGAGGCACTTGTCGAGGCCCTAAGGAGCCCCCTCCAGTTTGAGATGGAGGTAGCAGCTGTAGAAGCCTTCCGTGCCGAGACAATTGAGAACGCCAAATGCCAGGCGGTTATATCGTTCTCCGGTGAAGATGAGGACCCTCCTATACAGGGGCATATTCGCCCGATGTACATCACTGGCCACTTCAATGGTGTGGAAGTCTACCGCTGCCTCGTTGACACGGGTTCCAGAATCAACCTAATTCCGACTCGGACATTGCAAAAGTTGGGTCTGTCTGAAGGTGATTTAACTCCCTCTGACCTCAGAATCCAGGGGTACGAAAGGACCGAGCAAACCCCACTCGGAAAGATATGCCTTAAGACTCAGTTCAGTGGCTTAATTGCTAGCACCGAGTTCATGGTCGTCTCTTAGGACACCGCCTAAAACACGTTGATGGGTAGGCCATGTCTCCATCTGCATGCAGCGGTCCCTTCGTCGTATCACCAGTGCCTCAAATACTCACTCAACGGTCGAGTAGGCGTGCTCCAAGGAGATGTGTCTCCTTTCGCCTCTTGTGAGGCCCTCTATCTGGATGATGATTATTACAAGAGTAAGGATAATCAAATCCTAGTAAGTGAGGATGAACCCGCCCCAGTCACAAGTGATCCCTGGTCAAGCATGGATGACGCCTACATCCTCCCGATCCACAGATTGGAGGCCAAGACCCCCGACATGGGGCAATGTTTTTTTGTTTCGGGTACACAAGGAAGGCATGTTCACGTGTCCAAGTGACGGAGGAAAATCACCTCATACTCCTACATCAACAAGGCTCAGGTGATCCCGGAACCTCCTACCCCTGTACGGTACCGGAATGTCAAGCTTATGACAACGGCGATACGCCATATGTGTCTCTTTTGCCGGGATGGAATCAACTGACTCGGGCCGACACTTCACCACTGTTTTGATATCATCAAACGTGGCCCCTTAGGCCGAAGGCCAGATGGGGTAGGGTCGACTTCCTTCATTGCTATGGTCTCAATGGTGAGTGAGTCTCCTGATATGATGACCACTGCTGCCCAAGCCGGCACCAGCTGCCCCTCAGGCTTTGATAGCCCAGAAGTATCTCTCGTCGCAGGAAATCCCCCCACTGGTGGAGAGGAAGACCTAGAGGATGCTCCCCCCGCCTTTGAGGAAGGAGACTCTACCACGGTTGATGAACTGGTACAGGTGAACCTTGGTAGTGAGGCAGATCTGAAACCCACATTGATCAGTGCAGCCATGTCCCCCGAGGAGCGGCAGCAGTATGTAGACTTCCTCAAACAACACTGTGACGTGGTTGCCTGAAGTTACAACGAGATGCCAGGACTAGATCCTCAGGTAGCTGTTCACCGTCTGGGCCTCCCAGCAAACCATCATGGGTTTAAGAAGACTCCCAGTAATATGCACCCTTCTCATGGAGCTATGGTTGAGGCCGAATTTGAAAATCTGATCAAAGCCAACTTCATTAAGGAATTCCAGTACCCCAAGTGGCTTGCCAACATTGTGCCAGTCAGGAAGAAGAATGGGCAGATCAGAGTCTACATCGACTTCCGCGACCTTAATCGTCACTTCCCAATGGATGAATTCCCACTCCCGGTGACTGAGTTATTTATTGATGTCACGACCGGGTTCCAAGCTCTCTCTTTCATGGATGGGTATTATGGGTACAACCAGATCTGGATGGCCCCCGAGGACGAGGAGTCCACTGCCTTCAGGGCTCCCCAAGGTACCTTTTGCTACCAGGTTATGCCCTTCGGCTTGAAAAATGCAGGTGCCACTTATCAGAGGGCCATGCATCGCATATTCAAGCCGATTCTTGGGACGCTGGTGGAATGCTACGTAGATGACCTAGTGGTCAAATCATGTCAGCGCCAGGACCATCTCAAAGACCTTGAGAAGGTGTTCGGTTTCCTCTGTTTCCATCACCTGATGATGAACCCATTGAAGTGTGCCTTCGGGGTCACCTCTGGGAAGTTTCTGGGATTTGTTGTTAGATACCAAGGTATTGAGATCGACCCAAAGAAGATCCAGGCCATCAGCCAAATGGCTCCCCCGAGCAACATTCGACAACTTCGAGGCCTCCAAGGACACTTAGCCTATATACTCTGATTCATCGCGAATCTGGCCGGCAAGTGTAAGCACTTTTCCCTGCTCATGAAGAAGGGTGCCTCCTACGAATGGGATGAGGAGTGTCGGACCGCCTTCGAGGAAATAAATCAGTATCTGCTCAAACCTCCGGTTTTGATGCCACCCATCTCCAGAAAGATGCTGGTCCTTTACATGACCACCCTGGAAAGATCCCTCGGTGCACTGCTCTCCCAGAAGAATAACGAGGGTACCGAGAACAGTCTCTACTATCTTAGCTGCATGCTTCTCGATACAGAGGTCAGATACTCCCCTATCGAAAAGAGCTACCTTGAACTCGTCTTCACCATACAGAAGTTGCGACATTACCTGCAGCACCATGAGGTGAAATTGGTCTCCCAGGTAGACCCACTGAAGTACATCCTGAACCGCCCCATGCTGACTGGCCGACTAGCACGGTGGGCGGTAATTCTCCAGCAGTTTGATATCAGGTTCGTACCTCAGAAGGCCATTAAGGGACAGGCGTTGGCAGACTTTTTAGCTACCCATCCAACCTCCGTGGATCAATCCTTGGACTTGGATTTTCCTGATGAGACGATCCTCTCAGTCGATCATGTCTTCCGGTGTTGGAAAATGCATTTCTACGGTGCATCCCGGAGCCCCACCGATAGGAGGCTCAATGATCCTAAGCTCAACAGAGTGGGCCTGGGTATTGTCTTCATTACCTCGGCGCAAGCCATCCTTCCATACTCGTTCCTATTGTCAGAAGGTTGTATGAACAACGAGGTAGAGTACCAGGCTCTCATCACCAGCTTCAAGTTGGACCTTGAGATCAATGTGCCCCATCTACATGTGAAAGGAGATTCCGAGCTGGTAATCAAACAGGTTAATGGCAGCTACGTCGTCAAGAAGTTGGATCTTGTACCGTTGTTGGAGTACACCCTCCGCCTAATGGCCCAGTTCTCTTCTCGACCAGAGATTACCCATGTCCCATGGTCAAAGAACGGTCAAGCAGACGCCTTGGCTGGCTTAGTCGCGTCGCTCACAGAACCCGAGCAAGATGATTTGATTGTACATGTGGCACACCGGAGAGTCATTGCCTCCATCACCCAAGAGGACAATGATGTCTTGCGGGTAAGTCATCTCACCGCCGGACCCTCTACGTCAGGGGTCCTGGGTTCGTCAGACACAGTGATTGAAGCCACTCCCGACTAGAGGGCACCTTTTGTCGAGTATCTCCAAAATGGTCGCCTCCCGGACGACCGGGCCGAGCGTGAGCAAATCAGACACCACGCACTACAATTTACCCTCTAGAGCAGCCCCAGTCTTGAACAGATCCTTTATAAGCGGAGCTTCGATGGCGTCCTCCTCCGTTGCATTCAAGGAGAATAGATTCCTCAAGTTATGCAAGAGGTTCACGCCGGTTCCTGTGGCGCCCATCAAGATGGGCCGAAGCTGTCCCATAAAATCCGAAGGTTGGGGTACTTCTGGCCCTCTATGATCCACGATTGTATTGGGTATTCCAAGAGATGCCACGCGTGCCAATTTCACGCCAACTTCCTGCATCGGCCACCGGAGCCCCTCCACCCCACCAAGTACTCTTGGCCATTTGCGGTATGGGGACTTGATGTAGTGGGACCATATCCACCGGCAATAGCCCACCAGTGTAGGTTCATCCTGACTGCTACAGATTTCTTCTCCAAGTGGGCAGAGGAAGTTCCACTCAAAGAGGTCAAGGCCCGTTCCATCATCGACTTTGTGAGCTCCAATATTATCCACCGGTTTGGGGTCCCTCACGTTGTCCTCACCGATAACGACACCAACTTCCGAGGCTGAACTGAAGAAATTGTATGCCAAGTACGACATCCGTTCGAACCATACCTCCCGCTACCACGCGCAGGAAAACGAACAGATTGAGGCGTTCAACAAAACCCTCTCTAACATTCTGCAGAATATGGTTGGTCAGAATAAGAAAAGTTGGTCGGACAAGATCCCCAACGCCCTCTAGGCTTATCAGACGACAACTCGCAACTCTACCCAGGTGACCCCATATTCCCTGGTGTATGGAGCTGAGGCCATCCTACCCATTGAGATCCAGCTGCCATCATTACGCACTGTAGTCTATGATCACCAAACATCAGATGAGGTAGCCGAAATCCGTCTAGATGAATTAGAAGCACTGGACGAGAACCGGATTCGTGCCCTGCACAATCTGGAAAGGCATTAGGATAAGATAGTTAGGGCCTTCAACAAGAAGGTTAATCTCCGTTATTTTCTACAGGGCGACCTAGTACTGGACCTTCGAGCACCAATGATACCCGATAGGAAACCGCCCAAGTTAGAACCCAAATGGGAAGGGCCTTATATCATCCATAAGGTTTACCCAAATGGAGCATACTCCTTGGTGACCATGGATGGAGAGCGCATAACCCCTCCCACCAACACCAAGTTCCTCAAGTGATACTTTGCATAGGGCAAAAGGGTCATGCACGACCTTAAACTGCATATTCGTCCTACAAGATGATAAACTGAAAAATGGTCCGAGATCTATGACCTTAAACTAAGATCTAACCCCTTACTTACTGTAAGACGTTAAACTGCAAGCCAGCCAGGCCTTCATGACCGAGGCTCAGCCTCAGTCCCCCTGGCCTCCTCGGGCCCCCGGCCCCCGTCCTTACTGTAAGACGTTAAACTGCAAGCCAATCAGGCCTTCCTGACCGCGGTTCAGCCTCAGGCCCCTTGTCCTCCTCGGGCCCCCGGCCCCCGTCCTTACTGTAAGACGTTAAACTGCAAGCCAGTCAGGCCTTCCTGACCGAGGCTCAGCCTCAGGCCCCTTGGCCTCATCGGGCCCCCGACCCCCATCCTTACTGTAAGACGTTAAATTGCAAGCCAGTCAGGCCTTCCTGACCGAGGATCAGCCTCTGGCCCCTTGGCCTTCATCAACTCTAGCTCTCTAATGAGGTTGTACTGTGTGGTGTGGGATTACATCCTCAACCACGCCGGGTTACCCGTCGTACCGTACATATACCCAATTGAGACACATTTCTCGTCCAGAACAATGCTAAACCGTGCCTCAAGAACTATGTGTGGATTGATTGACATCTTAATGGGATACGTAGGAATGCTCGGAGGCCTCGTCTTGAGCCCAGCCCCAAGGTTTTCTCTTCCACTATCCCCCTTGGGAATAGTTTCCTTGAAGGATCCTTGTGTAGCGAGGAGTAGGCTTTCTTAGCCCCGCTCATACAACCCCGCTCATACAAGGATTGTAAGGGTTGCACCATGTGCCCACTCCCGTTATTCTATCCTCCCACGTCGTCACCGCATGACGGTAAACTGCATGGCCTTCAAGAACTAAGTATGGCTTGATTCCCATCCTAATGGGATATGTAGGAATGGCCGGGCATTTCGTCCGTTGGCCCAGCCCAAAAGCCAAAATCTTCTCCTCAGGTCAAGACATATGGCAGGGTGCACACTTTTGCCCCAACTCACATCGAGCAAGCCTCGACCCGGCTGCACATCCCCCTGGAGATGTTTGCCTCTTTCGTGGATGGATACAGCTATGCTTCACCCACTCCTTGACTGGGATTACATCATTTTTTCACACCCGAAGGGACCCCCAAGAACGGCCTGGATACTACAACCAAGGGCTCTCCTACCGATACGGGCCAACGCCCCCGAGGGTTTTCAAGCAACAAGCCGATACAAGTCCCGCATTGCGAATTTGGTCAACGGTAGACGCTCATTTGTTGCTCCCCTATCAGGTCACCATAGGAATGCTATGTTTCGAACATGGTCAACAGTGTCCTGGATATTCGGGTCTACCCCGAGATGTCCCAAACATCAAGTGCAGTGATTCGTTCTACTCTATCCCAAAGTGACAAACTTCCCTCCTGGTGGTGCTAACGGTCGGGCCCACGACCCTGATTCCCCTATAAGGAATGTACGGCGTGGTGTAGGATTACGTCCTCATTCACGTTAGGTTACTTTCCATGCTGTACACACCCCCGGATTAGATACAGTTATCTCTTTCCCCGTCCTCATGTATGACATTAAACTGCAAACCAGTCAGGCCTTCCTGACTGATGCCTGACCTTAGGCCCCTTGGACTTCTCGGGCCCCTCCGCCCAACCTCTTACCCAGGGTGTATTGTGTGGTGTGGTACTATGTCCTCATTCACGTCAGGACCATGTACCATGCCATACGCCTTCCCTTACGAGGCCCAGCCTCAGGCCCCTTGGCCTCCTTGGGCCCCTGGACCTCGTCCTCACTGCAAGACATTAAACTGCAAGTAGGTCAGGCCTTCCTGACCAATGCCTAACCATCAAGCCCCTTGGCTTTTTCAGGCCCCGACCCAGGTCCTCTCTTATAGTAGTGTATGGTGTGGTGTGAGATTATTTCCCCATTCATGTCGGTTTCTTCGCCGTACCGTACACCTCCCTTGTTTGGGGGTATATTACTCCCCTCCTCGTCTCGTATGAAATTAAACTACATCTAGAGAACTACGTGCGGCTTGATTCTCATCCTCGTGGGATACGTAGGACCACCTGAATGTCTAGGATTTGGGTCCAGCCCCATCTCTTGGGAATCTTCATCCCATCTTGGCCCCTTGGTCTACCCTCCCTCCCTGAGAAGATTATACGGTGTGGTGTGGGATTATGTCCTCATTCACGTCGGTCTCATAATGACCGCACCATGTACCTCTCATTCTTGAGCTGTTTCATCGACCCTTTTCAGCGGTTCACCAATGTGACTAAGATTACTCTGGTTTATTACCTGGAATGCCAAGCTTTACTCGGACACGTCTGCACCCGCTTTCTAGGCTTTGTGTATCCCTGCATCAGGGCTTCCATCATCTTTCACACCCGGAGGGACCCCCAAGAATGGCCTAGATACTACGCCCAAGGGCTCTCCTACCGTTACGGGCCAACGTCCCTGAGGGTTTCAGACAACAAATCGATAAAATTCCGCATTGCGAATATGGTTAGCAGTCGATGATCGTTTGTTTTTTCCACCTCAGGCTAACGCGATATGGACGATGCGTTTCCACCCTGGTTAACAGTTTTCCTCTATCGCCACGCCAACCCATTAAGCCCAAAATTTCGGGTACACGATTCACACCCTTCATCACTTCATCGTGTCCAAGTAGAGTCTCGGAACTCTTGGTACTTTTCCTCTGTGCACGTCTGCGCGTTGGGGAAACAAGCCGCGTCAAAGGTTTTCTTCGGGGCTCTCTACCAACTCCCCTTTGATGGGTGCCCCAAGTATTGCGATAAGGATTCCCCCCCCCTTGTTTCCCACATCGAGTTTAACTCACGTGGGCTTAGGGATCGGGTTGACGTCTGCGCTAACTTGGGAAGTTGTTACCATTCATGGTCC
The DNA here is from genome assembly GCA_963277665.1 of Viscum album. Classification (NCBI taxonomy): domain Eukaryota; kingdom Viridiplantae; phylum Streptophyta; class Magnoliopsida; order Santalales; family Viscaceae; genus Viscum; species Viscum album. Next base: position 1,672,321,226 of record OY728119.1, on the reverse strand, counting down.
GAGCTCTAAGACATTAAACTAAGATCCATCCGAAACTATGTTCATCTTGATTCCCATCCTCATGGGATACGTAGGACCACCCTGACACCTTGTCTTCAGGTCTAGCCCATTTAGGGAGCTAGTCTTTCCCCCCTTGTTTCACCTCTTACCTCTATATAGGCCCCTCGACCTAAGGTCTCCCTCTCCGAGTGGTGTAAAATGTGATGTGGGATCATGTCTCCATCAATTGTGTTTTATAACACTGCACACATTCCCCACCTAGCATCGCCTCTGCTATGTCTGCGCTGCATGACGATAAAATGCATGCTTGGTCCTGTCACACGACCCTAAACTGTGACATTATCGTCATGGCTGCACGATGAAAAATGGCACTGCATTGTGATGACCTCGTTATAGAGGACATCACGTTGGGTATTGGTCACGTGCCATGCCATTTTTCAATGCCTATCACGGCTTGATTCTTGTGGTGACACCACGGCCTACTACTCTAGGCCTGTCGCTTCACAAAAAAAAACAAAACCACTCACCTTAAAGGACAAAAAAGATTTATCAAATTCCGCTTCTTTTAGTACAAGGGCCACGCCCGCACTCCCCTTTTCCCCTAACACTGGTATCTTACCATGTCACCTTTCAGAACTACGTATGGCTTGATTCTCATCCTCATGAGATACGTAGGAGCGCTCGAGAACTTCCCCACGGGCCCAACCTAACCTTTGTGTTCGGTCCCTCGACTCAAGCATTTCCCCAGAGAATGCATGGTAAGTAGGTCTTAGGTCCTAATTCACGTCGGGTTTTGTTGCCATGTGTCCCCTGCCCCCTTTACCCATTTATGGTCTAAGGTCCATCAAGAACTACGTGAGGTTTGATTCTCATCCTTATGAGATACGTAGGAGCGCCCGGGCACTTCCCTATGGGCCCAGCCTAACTTTCGCTTTCGGTCCCTTAACCTAAAACCTCTCCCAAGGGGGTCATGCGATGTGATATGGGATTATGTCCTCATTCGTGTCAGGTTGTTCAGTGCAACATACACACCCCCTATTCCCATTCACGCCAGGTGTTTGAGTTACTCCACCATGTGCCTCTTATGTTTCCCCCCGCCCTTTGGTCCGAATTCAATGACCCTAAACTAAGATATCCCTATGGGAAAGGACTCTACTCCCTCTATCTAATACGTCTCGTTGTCGTATTCAATTTTGACAAAGAGCCCGAAGTGTGGGATTTTCATGGGGACATTCCCCTCGTCCCATGACCAAGCTTTGTGAGCTCGCTATTTGGATCCTCATCCTCTTCCACATCCAAAAGGACCCTCGGATGACATGGATACTAGGCTTAAGGGCTCTCCATGAATGCTGGACCTAAGGGCCCTCCAATCGTTTCGGGCCAACATCCCTACGGATCTATGACAACATTTGTGACATGGTCTCGTGTTTCGAACATGGTCAACGGTCGACCCTCATTTGTCTGTACCCATTCTAGGCTAACACGATATGGATGCTGGGTTTCCGCCACGGTCAATAGTTATACTCCATCGTCACACCGCCATCATCGTGATCTGAATCTCGAGTGCCATTATTCACACATTTTCACTTCCTCATGTTCAAGTGGAATTCCATCATACTCGGCTCTTTCTCTTCGCACATCTAGGTGCACTACATGGTTGTGTTAGTGTCATTGGTCCGGTATTCACCGAGCATCCCTTTTCCCTAACCTGCCCCTTTTCTGTGTCGGTAAAGTCCCACCACTACTTCTTGTTTCCCACACCGATCATGACTCACGTGGGCTTAGTAGTTTTGGCAGGATTTGTACCAACATGGCCGGGATTCTCTTCATCCCGCATGACATTAAAATGCGCTTTTAGAACTACGTATGGATTGATTCCCATCCTCATGGGGTACATAGGAATGCCCGACCAATCTGCTTCGGGCCCAGCCTAATCCTCACTCTTGGTCCCTCGACCTGAAGAGTTTCCTCCAGGGGTACGTGGTGTGATTTGGACTCCAAGTCCTCATTCATGTCGGTTTCATATCTACCGCACCACACGCTCCCTGGGATCTTCCCTTTTATTCCACATCCTATCGCATGATGTTAAACTACAGGAGTCCATATGTCCTCAACGCATGACACTAAACTGCGGTTCTACCCTAAACAAGTTTAGGATGACCCATGTTAATCATGGGATGCACGAGAGCCCCTACCAGAGAGGATTTCACCTGTCAGTGTTGGTCTATGACTGCACTGTGCTTTCAGAACTACGTATGGCTTGATTCCCATCCTCATGGGATACGTAGAGACACCCAGGCATTTTGCCTCAGGTCCAGTCCCAGGAATCATAAAATCCTGTTCCTCCCCCTGGTCGGACCCCTTATAGGGGACCGTGTAACTATGACTCTGCCCTGAACAAGTTCAGGATGCCCCAAGATTACATTGGGCAGCGGTAGATCCCCTCGCCAGAGAGGCCCTGTCTGAAAGAAGGAATGATCCATTATCAAACCTATGCGCCCATATGGTGTATTCCCACTATGGTGGTGTAACTACCTAAGTGTTGGATTCTGTTCGGACAAACCATAACTCCATATTCCACGCTTTGCGTGCCCCTTATTCGGACCCTCGTCCCCTTTCATGCCTGAAGGGACCCCCTAACGGCCTGGCCTCATGCCGCATCGGCTCACTTACCATCCTGGGCCAACGTCCCGGAAGACTGGTCATGTTTGGAAGGACCCCCTAACAGTATAGATGTTCGACCTATGGTCTGCCAACTGTCATGGGCCAATGTCCCGAAAGATTGACCGAAAAAATTTGTGACATGGTCCCGTGTTTCGAACATGGTCAATGGTCAACCCTCATTTTTGTCCCCATTTCAAGCTAACGCAGTAAGGGTACCGTTTCTCCACCACAGTTAACGGTTGTCCCTTATTGTCACGCCATCCCCACAACGCTCCGAATCTTGGGCATCGTAATTCACGCTTCATGTTTCCGTCTGTTCGGACTGATTCCAGTGCCCCTGGTGTTGCACCGTTCGTACATGAGGGCACGAGGAAGAAATGGTAATTCAGCTGGTCTGAAAAGTTCCTTCTCCGGTCAAGCCTCTCCCATCTTTCGGAAATCCAAACTGGTAATCCAAATCCCGGATGCCTAGAGCATGGTCTCCACTCCTATGTTAGGTGGGACGAGAAGGCAACTATATCTTGTTTCTCACATCGGGCTCAACCCACGTGGGCTTGGGGAATTATCGCCGAACGTCCCGCAAACATTGTAGGGATGTAACGAGGTGATTCAAAGAGTGGAAATTGTGCGTGCTACGACATTCAAAACAAAGAAAGAAGAAATTGAAGCACGAAAGTACCAATAAAAGGTTTTTGGTTTGTTACAACACCTGGGGGTCGACTCCCCCCATGGATGGGTTGACCCCATCAAAAGAGCGTTGCAGCTCCGCCACCGGTTTGATTGTGGCGTCCAAGGCTTGCTGCCGCTGAATCAGCTCCCGCTCCTCCTCAGCAGCGGCGGGGTGCAGTTCGTCAGCCTTGGCTCTGGACCTCTCTACCCCAGCCTGAATGACAACAATATTTTCAGAAGCCTGCCTCATAAGCTCCTCTGCCTCTTCCAGCTGGGCCTTCAACCAGGAGATCAGCTCAGATTGCTCATAAAGAGAGGCTGAGTGCTCATCCGCCCGGGTCTACAGTTGTTGGACCTCGCTTTCAGCCTCCCGGAGCTTCGTGATGCTTGTTGCCTTCCTCCGCTGCCAGCCCACGCTGATCCCACGATCATGCTCCCAGATCTTCTCATCCATAAGATCTCGGATAAGCGCGTGAGGACGTTGGGCATCCACTCCCCCTGCGCACAGTTCGTGCAACTGTGAGCGGATTCTGTCCATTTCGGCCAGCCATAGCACTTGGGGGGTGTCCTTGATGAAGCGCGTGATTAGCTTCCATGACCGGCGGCGGACTATGCTACTGCCTTCCTCGTAAGAGGTCGTTTCATCACAGTCTGCGTGATTGGGAGGCTCATACGTAGGATACGCCTGCAGGAAGTCCTCGGCGTGATCTGCATCTGGCGTTGAATCTGGTGCGACATCTGGCGCCGAAGCAGGCGCGACAGGACTAGGACCGGCCGACTGATCCTCTTCATCGGAGTCCACCTCGATGACCTCATGCACGACCCTGCTAGTGGTCCTGCCAGTGATGATGTGTGTTGCAGCTTGGGGAGATGGGGGGACTATCGCCACCATCACCGCCATGCCCCTAGGAGGGACGCCACCAGACATCCCGACTAGTCTTGCCGCAGCAGCCCATTCCAGTCGAAGAACTCTACGACAGAGAGGGACATAAATGTTAGTTGGCATAGTATACATATGACGACAAGGAAACCAGTAGAGGAAACTTATGGAGATCGAACTCCTGGTGCTACTCTTGAGCCGGTACTGACGGGACCCTGAGGCGAGGCCCTCCTTATACTATTGGAAGGTCTGGAGATTCCGGAGGAGCCACCTCGGGTGCTCTGGTCCCACTAGACGCAGAATTGGACGTAGCCATAGGCGCGGGTTCTGAAGGTCCCGCATCATCACCCGCCGAGGGGCGAGAACGAGGCCTGCAAACAAGTTCCTCATGCATGGCTTAAACATCAGTGAGAAGTCCATAATGACCCAAAGAACGTACCATAAGGAAAGAAGTTCAGAATTCTACATCGAGAGCCTCCGCGAAATCGTCGGAATCTGAGCCGTGATCTCCGACCTCGCCCTCCTCCAATGGGCTCCCTCCTCCATACTCATCCTATCGAGAGGAGTCCTCTGACTCTTCCAGCAGGGGGAAGCGCTCCCTCAGATCGGCGGCTGATAACTGTGGGGGGACTGTTCGATTCCACAGTACCCTCACCCGGTCTGTCATTGGGCGAGGGACACCAATGGAGTGAACGTAATCCTCCAGCTCATCCAAGTATTGATCTGCCTCTGCCGGAGACGCCATGAAACCAGCCCGGACTGGGCCTATGCCCAGTAATTCCATCCCAAGGCGATTCAGGTGGGCCCATATCTCGGTTGGGCTGAGGAATTGGCGGTTGACATCCCAAATGTCCCAGGCTTCTGAGAAGACGACATCCTCTGCCATGTCGATATGACGCAGCCGCTTCCCCGTGGCCTGAGTGGATATCCTACGAAATCCCCTCGGTGGCCGCCCCTCCAGATGGCCCTGCTCTTCCAGAATCACCGGATCCGCCGCTGCTGCCACACCCTTGGCCGGTACGGGTCTTGCCGCCATGGCAGCCCTGCCACCGCGAGAGGCTCTAGGTGCCCTCCGACCCCGACCTCGAGATAGAGGAGGCCCACCATCACCAAACCGAATAGTTGGCTGCTTCAACATCTCCCCTGGGTAAGAAGCTTCCCAACTAATGTCATACTCCCTCACCAATCCGAAAGCGGCAGTGGATGGAGGCAATGCAATTTGCATCTTCCTATCTTTCTGTGTGAACATGAGCCACAGCTGCCTCATCACACATGGGTGCTCCTCGTGACGCACCTCCTCATAGACCTGCGGGGTCAGCCGCTGGAGGCATCGGAACTGCCTTGCAAGCCGATGCAGGGTGTACGGTTCGCAGAGCGGCTCACGATCTACTCGTGCTACCAAAACTCCACCTCAAAAGGCCAGGAGGTAAGCCTGATGTTCTTATGTTCCCTTCCCGTCGTCAGTAAGTATCCCCATCGGCAATGGGAAGGGGTGGAAATTAAACTCATCCTCCCTCCACACCTGATTCAGCACCATCGGCACGGTTAGTTTGAACGGGAAGCTCCCGACCGCATTCAGGATGGAGGGGAGGAAGTTTGATCCTGGCGGCGAAATAGGGTTTGGATACTCATAGATCCCCCTGATGTGCGCCACAATCCACCCATACAGGAGGTGGAAGGTCCCGCATATCCTTGGAGGCTTCTTGCCCTCGCTAATGTGCCGCAACATTCTGTACAGTTTGGAAAGCATTGGAATCCCCAGATTGACCTGCTGCCCCATGGCCAACATGGACGCCATAATAAACGAGCTGGTCCATACCCCCATGCTTGTATCCCTCACTGGTAGAATCCAACCGCAGATGAGAGCCACGATGAACGCCACCAGCCTGACTATCGGCTCTTGTTCAGTGCTGACACTGAAACCCCAAGTCTTCCATTGGCTGTCCTCCAAGACCCGCCAATACAAGTGCTCCTTACCCCGTTGGGCCTCCCTCAGAAAAGTTTGAGGCCTCGGAGGGAACTCTCGATTCTCTGGGAAATTCATGAAGCACTTGAACCATTTCTTAAAATGGACATCCCTCACTGCCTCCTTGTCCTCTCCAGGGACGAGTGCCATCAGCACTGACGCCAGTCGCGACATTTTCTTTGTATCCTCCCACGCGCTCATGACGAGGAGGAACTCATCATACATGGCCCCCAAGATCGGAACCCCATAAATCTGGAAGAAATCCCACAGGATGATGTCCACCTACCCGTGATGCAGGTGAAAGGTATTGGTCCTAGATGACCATCTGCTCAGTAATTCCAGCATCAGTTGTTTCGGTTGGTAAATGTGGAATTGGGAGGCCCATGCCGCCTCATATAACCCCAATATCCTCAGCTCGGCCCCAAACTCCTCGCATGAGGCGCCTACCCAGTAGGTCCAGGCCCAGTCATCAGTAAAGTTGCCGCCCTGGCGCAGGTCCCACTCATCGGACCATACTTTCTTCGAATCCTGCAAAGCCACCTTCAGCATGGTACGGTAGAGAGGAGGGGATGTCTCCGGTTGCAATGGATTCCTGTCAATATTGTTCACGTTGTTGTAGAGAAAGTCGGCGGTAACGGGTGTGAATTCCTCTTGTGCATGACCATCAGCCACCCTAAACCATTGGTGCTGACATGGCGTGCTCTTAAACCAGCAAACTGGTTCGTCCCTACTCGCCTCAGGGATGAAGACGTCATCCCTCAACCCGAAGCCGTACAATGGCATCTTCTTACACTTTGGATAACTCTTCTGACCCTTCGATAGCAGATCTGTCAAATAATCGTGGTCCGAGTGGCTTCGGACCATCTCCTCAAGGCCTGGACAGTTGACCATCTCATCCCGAAGGGCGGCGTCTGCAAGCACCCCCAATACAGCTTTTCGATGGGCCATTTCAGTTCCGGATCTCAGAAAAGAATTTTTTCAGAACGGATCGCGAAGCTGGATCGCGAAGACGGCTCGCGAAGGTCAGTCGCGAGACCAAGACGCAGAGTCTGGCCTAGGCCGACAAACAGGAGTTCGCTTGGCACGGTCGCGGAGTCAGAGACCCGCGGTTCGCCGCGAAGCTCGATTCGCGGAGAGCAGGCGTGGAGTACTCGGAGCTTCGCGAAATCGAGAGCACAAAAAGACAAGGAAATCACGTGAAGACAAAATAGGTCGACCCCCTATTTATAGGTGGCAACCCCGGAGCATCACGACGTGCCTCACCCGCGCGGAGCATTGTGGCGTGTCCGGATCGGTGGTCTCGGTCAGCACTGCGGGCCCTCTTCGCGAAGTCGCATCGCAAACCGCCGACAATTTTGGCGATTTTCCCTCAGACTTTGAACCTTCACCCTCTGTGGCTCCAAGTCTGAGGGGGGGCATTTGTGGGTGCCAAAATATTGCATGAAAGGAAGGGACGAAAAAGAAGGCTGGCATGCTGCCTCGCGAAGCACCGACATGAAGCACCCCAAGAATCGCGGTCTTGTGAAGCTCCAAAGGCGGTACCTCTCCACGAACAAATTTGACGTTTGCGAGCCCGCCACGAAGCTCTAGAGGCGGTACCTCTCTGCGAACGAATTTGACGTTCGCGAGCCCGCCGTGAAGCTCCAGAGGCAGTACCTCTCCACAAACGAATTTGACGTTCACGAGCCCACCGCGAAGCTCCAGAGGCGGTACCTCTCCACGAACGAATTTGACATTCACGAGCCCGCCGCGAAGCACCGAAGGCAGTACCTCTCCACAAACAAATTTGACATTCGAGAGCATGCCGCGAAGCACCGGAGGCGGCACGGGAGTTCTGCTTCGCGGTGCCCCTTGCCTATAAATACTGGGCTCCCCCTGAGTCCCAGAGATGGACAATCCGACCTTTCGGCTTCTCCTCCCCCGAATCGTGAAGCACCATTTTCCCCTGGGAATCATGAGCTCCGCGAGGTACTTCTACTTCGTGTGACGCCTTCGCTTTGTCTCGTTTTGAGCCCCTCTTCCGAGAGGGATTCCCTTCGCGAAGATCAAGGGCATTCACGAAGGAGGGGGATTCCCAAGGGAACCTGGGCAGCCGCGGAGCATTTATTCTTCGCGAAACACCCAACCTGTACTAGTGATCCCTATGCTAAGGCAGGATCGCTACACATCGTGAAGCACACTGCTTCACAGCACCCTTCTTCGCGAGGCACCTCCTCTTCGCGAGTCCGTGCTCCGCGAATACTGTTCTACTTCGCGAAGCACCCTCCACTCACACCTATGCCCCACTCTAAGGCCAAGACACTCCTCTTCGCGAAGCACACTCCTTTTCTTGGAAATTCCGCTTCTCGTGCGACCCTCCAGGTATGCACGATGTGATTTCAAAGTCCCACGGACAATACTACTCGTAGCGTTGCTTCGCCTAATGCTTCTTCTCATAGGCACGCTAACAGCTATTGCTTCTTTGCATAGCCATGCTAACGTGGACCCCTCGATGGTTCTCTCTACAACCCCCCTTGACCAAGGCCTTACTGGTACCTTCCCTCCCCCAAGGAGAAAAGGGTACCAGTTATGTATGTTCTAGGGGTCTGGAGTGAACCCACCTCGTTCGAACTGCAGGACGTTAAACTGCTAAGCACCACGTCCTCAACACATGACGTTAAACTGTGACCCGACCTCGTGCCTCGCATGAAGGGTCCCCCTAGCTCGAACATTTTTTATGCCACTCGTCTCCATGGGAGTGGAATCACCCCTCCACAAGGGATGATATCCTCTTTATTGGAGCGGCGTATGTTCTCAGTAGAAGGGCAACCCTAGTTCCCCAACGGATGGCTGCACCCCTACATCTCCATACTTCCCCACTACCAAGGTCAGTGGAGGGCGTGATAGGGAATGAGTCACCTCCCATCATTGGTCCCAAATCCCTCTTTCGCTGCGCTTTGCCACACTTCGGGCCTCCATCCTGGAGTAAGTCCCAGCACTAATGGGCCGCCTAACGCGTAAGCCCCTCTTCGCTTCTCACGGACGCACCCTTCGCGGCGTGATCATCAGGTCCTTGCTATCTCTGGTTTCTCACACCGAGCATGACTCACATGGGCTTATAGTTGGCATTGGCCATGACAATACCTCGTCTAGCATGATGTTAAACTGCATTCCCTCTTCCAGCATGACATTAAACTGTATGACCTTGTCCCGAATGATATTAAACTGCACACCCATTTGAACTAAGAGGTCTTTGATCCATGTTAAGGCATGGTACGTAGGAATCCTCCACGAGGTTCAAGCCCACCCGTCATCCAATTCACATCGAGTTCTACCTTCGTCCAGTATGACGTTAAACTACATTCTAGTCCGACGGCAAGCCGTTGTCACCATCCGAACTACGGGGACTTTGATCCATGTCAAGGCATGGTACGTAGGAAGCCTCCACAAGGTTCAATCCCACCGCTCGTCGTTTATTCACGTCAGTTTTCACTCTCGTCCATCATGACGTTAAATTGTATTCCAGTCCGACGGCAAGCCGTTGTGACCAATCCGAACTACGAGGACTTTGATCCATGTCAAGGCATGGTACGTAGGAAGCCTTCACGAGGTTCAAGCCCACCACTAGTGGACCCCTGGGTCTACTTTCACATCGGTTCACCGATGAAACCCTTTGAACTACGAGGTCTTTGATCCATGTCAAGGCATGGTACGTAGGAAGCCTCCCCGAGGTTCAAGACCATCTCTCATTGGACCAAGGTCCACCTTCACATCGGTTCGCTGATGAATTCCATCATTTGAACTACGAGGTCTTTGATCCATGTCAAGGAATGGTATGTAAGAAGCCTTCCAGAGGTTCAATCCCACCACCCATCGGACCAATGTCCACCTTCACATCGATTCGCTAACGAAGCCCCTCTAAACTATGTGGTCTTTGATCCATGTCACAACATGGTACGTAGGAAGCCTCCACGAGGTCCAAGCCCACCACCACTAGGACCCTCCTGGTCCTCCTCATTCACATCATCCTTCTGATGTCCAACCTGAACTACATGGTCTTTGATCCATGTCATGGCATGGTACGTAGGAAGCCTCTCAGAGGTTCAAGCCCACCACCTGTTGGTCACTCCGACCTTCTTCATGTCGGTTCATCCACACCCGGGCAGCCTAGTGTATAAGCCCCACACCATTTGGACCAAGGTCCACCTTCGTGTTAGTTCATTGACGCATCAGACCAAGTCCCACCTTCTCTTTGGTTCACTGACGACATCCATCGGACCAAGGTCCACCTTCATGCCGGTTCACTGGCACCATCCCGAACTATGCGGACTTTGATTCCCTGCCACGGGGATACGTAGGAAGCATCTTCAAGGCTCAAGCCCAACTTCACTGTCGCCCTTGCGATGGTCCCTTGCCATCCCCCCTCCACTTCATTCATCCATCCATCATCCACCCTGATTCTCACTCAGACTGTCATATCCTGGTGAGACCATGTCGGTTCGCTCCTCTTCACAGCCGCCCATGGGCTGGTCCTGGTATCGGCACCCCTTCAAGGGAAATTCCGCAATCCGATCCATTCTAGCTAATGCTCTGATCGGGCTGATCCGTCTCCGCTGGGTGTTAAACTCACGGCATACCCTATGTTAAACATAGGAAGCTGAAGAAAACCTCAGACATATGTCTATGGCATATAATTCCCCGCGCTCGATGTGGGATGCCTCGGGCTTCCACACCCTCGAGAAGCCCTGTGACCAGGGATAATAGACAGACATGCCAGGTCCCCAGCATCCAGACATGCTACTGATGCCTCAACATGACTACTCCCCCAACTGAAGGTTGCTGCCCTGACCGAACCCTTTGGAATGTCCCGACAGAAGCAGTGTAATTAACTGGCGTCCTTGGAAACATGGCACTTGGAACAGTTTCACGAACAATGTATTAAATCTATGAGGGAGACCCAGACTAGGTGACAAGTTCTGAGGAGGAATCCGCAGAAGGAAGAACCGACATCCCATCATCTCGTTTTAATCAAGGAGTAGACGTCCCTGAATAAGGAGCGAATGACGCCCGCCTTTGGAATGCAGGAATGCGGGGCAACAGAGCAGCGCGTCCTCCTCCGCGGACAGATGGATGCGCGCGCCCCGGCGAAAGCGTCGGAAACAGTAATGAGAAGATGAAATATATACAAAACACAAAACTTCTCCCAATAAGAATATAATGCAAGTGTTCTTTTTTTCTTTTCCTTTTTTTCTTTTTTTATTAAAGTTGACCTTGAAACAGATCTCACACTCATATCTCAACCCATGTTTGATCTCCTCATGAAACTAATTGTAATAGTTATAACAAGATCAAAGGCTAAGAAATAGTGATTTTTAACCTACCCAAGACACAACCCATTCTTATTTTCATATTTTTTAAGATATTTTTTTTTGATATTTTTGATTTGTTTTATTTTTTTGGAACACCTTGAAAAACTATTTGTACAAGATTTCATAAACATACATACCTTCCCAAAACTCACTGAATTACAACCTATTCTTCTTTCCCAGACATAAAATGATGCTTTCCCTCAAGAATAAGATAATATAGAGACATCAACAAAGGGTACCCAAAATGAAATCCATTCCCCCCCCCCCACACTTAAATTTCAAAAAATTATGCAATGAAAATCCATGTTGATATTGGGTGGGAAAAGGTATTGGGATTGTAATGTGGCTATCAAGGAAAATGTTTTCATAGGCTCGAAGGGGCTTCCAAAAGGAGGATTAATGTAAGGGAAATGGGAGGCTATTTGGATATTCTGATTCTCATGTGGTTCAGAAAATGCCTCTTTCTTATTAATGCACACTAAAGAAGGAAATTCAGCTCGAAGGTCCACAAACTCAAGACTCAGAAATGGTGGTGAAAACACACATTTAGAAAAGATTTCCATAGGTGGCCTTGGCATGAAAGAAAATGTTGTTCCTCACGGTTTGCTAAATCATTATCCAAATAAAAAATTGAGCATTCAAATTTTGTTAATTTTGACACAAAATTCTTTATCCAAAGTCATGATGAAAATACAAAATTTTTGAGATGAAAACATGTCTGTTAACTCCCCCCAAAAAGGTTGGACAAAATTTCAAAACTCAAGGGCGAGTAAGAATGACTCTTGATTTTTTATTATTATATTTTTTTGTTATGATATTTTTTTTGTTTTTTTTTTGTTTTTAATAAAGACACACTCAAACAAAAGAGAAAGAGAAAAATAAAGGTTTTGAAAATGAAAGTGGTAAAAAAATGAAAGACAGAGGAGGAAGAAGAAAAAGGTAGAGGGAGGAAGATAGATAGAGAGAGAGTTAAAGGGAAAGAGGTACCCCCTATTTTGGATTTGGCGGTTCGCCATCTCCATCTAGTGGTGGGTTGACTATAGAAGTTGGGGATCCAATAGAAGTCGATGTTGATCCAGGATTGTGTATCCTATCATGGTGATTCTTTAACTGATGTCCATTAACCATGAATGTACTTTTTGAAGAGGGGTCCTGGACTTGCGCTGCACCAAATGGGTAAAAATTAGTAATAACAAAAGGACCTTCCCAATGAGATTTAAGCTTACCTAGGTGAACAAGAAATAGAGAGTTGAAAAGAATTACCTTTTCACCTTCATGGAATACCTTTATCAGGATGTGTTTGTCATGGAGTACTTTATCATTTTCTTTGTACAGAGTGGAATTCCCATAGGATTCAAGTCGAAGCTCCTCCAGTTCATTCAATTGCAACAATCTTTCTTCACCAGATTTTTCAAGATCCAAATTACAAGTTTTCACTGCCCAAAATGACTTGTGTTGGATTTCAACTGGAAAATGACATTCTTTACCAAAAACTAGCCTAAAAGGAGACATCCCAATGGGTGTTTTATAGGCAGTTTGATAAGCCCAAAGCGCTTCACCAAGTCTTTCATGCCAGTCTTTTCTGGTGGGTTTTACAATTCTCTCAAGCACTCTTTTCAATTTTCTATTAGAAAGTTCAGCCATACCATTTTTTTGGGAGTGATATGCAGTTGACGTTTTATGAACAACCCCATTCTTTTTTAAAATAGATTCCATGGTTTTATTACAAAAATGGGTTCCTAAGTCACTGATCAAGGCACGAGGAGTGCCAAATCTGTGGAAGATGTGTGTCTTTAGGAACTCACTAACAGTATGTGAATAATCCTTTCTAGTGGGTTTGGCCTCGACCCACCTAGAAACATAATAAACCAAAATAAGGATGTATGAGAATCCATTGGAAGGGGGAAATGGTCCCATGAAATTGATTCCCCAAACATCGAAGATCTCGCTGAAAATTAAAGGCTTTTGAGGCATTTCATTTCTCTTGGAAATTGTGCCAAACTTTTGGAAAGTGGAACATGATTGACATAACTCATGTGAGTCCTTGAAGAGTGAAGGCTAGAAGAATCCGGAGTCTAGGAACTTTCGGGAGGTCCTTTGTGGTCCAAAGTGGCCACCACCAGGCATTGAGTGACAAAATTCTAAGATACAAGAATTTTCATCTTTGTCAAGACATCTCCAAATTACCAGGTCTGCCCTAGTTTTCCAAAGTTTATTTTCTTCCCAAAAATAGTATTTTAAATAACTTTTAAACTTCATTTTCTGTTCTTTTGAAAAAAAATCAGGAAAAACACCAGAAACCAAGTAATTTACAATTGGGGAATACTATGGTATTTTTGGAATGAGAGATGAAAGGTGCTCAGTGGGGAATTAAGGATCAATGATTTCAAAATGAGAAGAATTAGAAATTCTACTCAAGTGATCATCCACAGGGTTTTCTTTTCCTGGTCTATCTTTTATTTCAAGGTCATACTCTTGGAGCATTAGGATCCATCTTATTAGCCTTGGTTTGGAATCACTTTTTTGAGTAAGAACTTTATAGAAAAATGGTCTGTGAATATGATGATTTTGGCGCCTAAGAGATAGGGCCAGAATTTATCTAAGGCAAAAACCACTGCTAAAAGTTCCTTTTCAGTGACAGTGTAGTGAGATTGAGTTTCATCCAATGTTTTTGAGGAATAATAGATGACATGAGGAAAATTTTCTCTTCTTTGACCAAGAACAGCCCCAACAGCTCTATCATAATCATCACACATCAACTCAAAGGGTAAGGACCATTTTGGGGGTTGGATTATCAGGGCAGATATAAGAGCAGTTTTGAGTTCAATGAATGCTCTCTTGCAAACCACATCAAAATGGAATGTGACATCATTTTGGAGCAACAAAGTGAGTGGGAGGGAAATTTTACTGAAGTTATGGATGAATTGTCGATAGAAACCGGCATGACCAAGAAATGAAGGGATGTCTCAAACATAAGTGGGTTGAGGAAGTGATTGGATCACTTAAATTTTGGATGGATCAACTTCGATACCATATTTTGAAACTATGTGCCCTAGAACAATCCCATTTGCAACTACGAAGTGACATTTTTAAAAATTTAACACAATGTTGCACTTGGCACACTTTTGGAGGACTAGAGAGAGTGAATTCACACAAGATTCAAATGAATAACCATAAATGGTGAAGTCATCCATGGAGACTTCCATGCAGTGTTCAATGAATTCAGAAAAGATACTCATCATACACCTCTGGAATGTTTCAAGAGAATTGAAAAGTCCAAAATTCATTCTTCTATATGCATATGTTCCAAAAGGGGCATGTGAAAGTAGTCTTTTATTGGTCCTGAGGTGCGATTGGGATTTGGAAGTATCCAGTTTATCCATCAAGAAAGCAATAGTGTGACTTTCCGGCTAACCATTCCAGCATTTGATCAAGGAATGGAAGAGGGTAGTGATCTTTTATTGTTTCAACATTCAATTTCCTATAGTCGATGCACACATGCCATTTGTTCTTCACTCGAGTTGTGACTACCTCTCCATGTTCATTTGTGACAATAGTTATCCCACCCTTCTTAGGTACAACTTGAATTGGACTAACCCATTCACTATCAGAAATTGGCTAGATAATACCATCTTGAAGAATCTTGGTGATCTCTTCCCTAACTACCTCAAGGATGAGTGTATTGGGTTTTCTTTGTGGTTTTCTAATTGGTTTGGATGATTCCTCAAGATGGATGTGATGCATGCAAAGAGTAGGGTTGATTTTTGGTATGTCATCTAGGGTCCAACCTAAGGCCTTTTTGTTTTCCTCTAACACTTGAACAAGTTTTTACTCCTCAGTTTTGGTAAGTGAAGACGAGATAATGACAGGATAAGAGTGATCATGGAAAAGGAATGCATATATCAGGTGTTCAGGAAGAGGTTTCAGATTAGTCTCATCGTTCATTTTTGGGTTAGGAAACTCAGAAATGGAGGATGGTACTTCAGTTTCTTCAGATTAATTTTTCCCAATATTTTCCAAGGTGGAGCAGTTTTGATCAGAGTTGAGATGGGATTCAAGAGAGTTTTCAAGATCCTATAAATTGATGGAGTCTATGAATGAAAGGTCCACATCAACACCACCATTTATGACTTGGTTAATCATGCTGTAGATTTGACAAGATCCTTTGTCATCATAACAGGATGAACATGATGGAATGGGGTTCAACTGACTCTCAGAAGTGTCCTCTAATGCATGGATTGAGAATGTAGAGTGATCCTCAGATGGGTATCGCATGGCTTGGAAAATATTGAACTTGACCAGTTGGTCACCAAATTCCATGGATAAGATGCCTGAATGGACATCAATTTTGGTTCTATCAGTCATGAGGAATGGTATTCCTAGAATTAAGGGAGATCGAGAAGAGTTTGTCTCACCTTCTATGTCAAGGACATAGAAATTAGCAAGGAAGATAAGATCATTGACTTGAACAAGGACATCCTCAATTATTCCCTCAAGTCTGGTTGTGCTTCGATTGGCTAACTGAATGACAACACCCGTTGGGTGCAAGGGACTTAGGCCAAGGTTGGAGAAGATGGATTTAGGCATGAAATTAATTGAGGCTCCTAGGTCTATGAGTGCATCATCAAAGTTGGAACTTCCAATTTGGCATGGAACCGTAAAGGTTCGTGGATCTTTGCACTTTATGGGAATAGACTGCTGGGTGGAAACATTTTCAAAGGTCCTAAGTTGCCTCTTTTGGGTGCACAATTCCTTATGAAACTTGTCATATTTAGGAATTTATTTTATGGCATCTAAGAGAGGAATGTTGACTTCAACACATCTAAACATGTCGAGCATTTCATGATCAGGTTCAAAGGACTTATTTGGCTTAGAAACGGCTTGAGGAAAAGGAATTGAGTTCCTAAGTGGAATTGAAGGAGGTGAGGGAATGGTTTCAGGTTCCTTTTGAAGTTTCTTTTTCTTTTCATTTTCTATGTCAACATTAAAAGGAGGGTTGGAGGACTTATCTTGAGGCATAGAAATGTGCTTTCCCAATCTAAGTGGAATTTCACTTACTTTACCCTTGGGGTTGGGTAATGGTTGAGCTGGAAGTTGGGAAGAATTAGATGGTTGCTGCTGACTAAGGTGGGATTCTAGTTGACCAATTTGGGTTTCAATGTTTTTGAGGCTTGAACGGGTGAAGGAGGCAAGATATTCCACTGCACTTTCCCATGGTTGTTTGGAAGAAGAGGCTTGTCCCGGATTGGGGTTACCTGGATTTTGGTTCTTGGGAAAGCGATTGTATTGGTTTTGGAATTGGGAAGGCTCATTAGGATAATGGAATCCAGGAGGAGGATTGTTCCTTTGAGGTTGGGGAATAAAAGGATAAGGTTGTTGGAAGTTACCAACGCCTTGACCATATTGAAATTGGTTTGGGTTTTGAGGATGGAATTGAGGATGATGAGATATGGGATTACCATACCTAAGGTGTTGGTTATAGAAAGAAGAGAAGGGATCAAAGTGAGGTTGGTTGAAGTTTCTAATGAACTGACCTGGTTGTTGAGGGTTGGTGTTCCTCTTAGCATATGCTGCATTGAGCTCCATTGGTCCAGATGAATCGGATTTATCCTTTTGAAGTTGTGGTCATGTGTCAGTTGGATGAGATGGAGAGTTTCAAATTCCACAGTTTTTGACAGATCCAAGAAACATTGATTGCGAAGAAGATGAGGTTGGGGATTTTGTATCCACAGCTAGTTGTCGCACAAGGCCTGTAAGTTCACTCATCCACTCGGTCATCTTGTTCGGATCAATTGATTGATTATCTTGGGCTTTCTTGACTTGAGCATGTGCTCGAGTATGGAATTGTTGTGTGTTTTCAGCCATGACACTTATGAGATCTCTTACTGCTGTAGGAGTTTTATCAACAAGAGCACATCCACTTGCGGCATCAATGAGAGTTCTCTCCATAGCCAATAACCCCTCATAGAAGTATTGGATCAAGAGTTGGTCAGGAATATGATGATGTGGGCCGGTTACAACAAGCTTTTTGAACCTCTCCCAGTATTCATGGAGTGATTCACTTGAGAAATGATGGATACCACTTATTTCCTTTCAGATAGAAGCAGTACGAGAAGCAGGAAAGAATTTTTCTAAGAAAAGTCGCTTCATGTCATTCCATGTGGTTATTGAACCAGGAGGTAGGTAGTAAAGCCATGACATGGAAGTGACATCTAGGGAGAAATGAAATTCTCAAAGTTTGATTTTTTCCTTA
Organism: Viscum album; assembly: GCA_963277665.1. Taxonomy (NCBI): domain Eukaryota; kingdom Viridiplantae; phylum Streptophyta; class Magnoliopsida; order Santalales; family Viscaceae; genus Viscum; species Viscum album. Next base: position 1,672,303,446 of record OY728119.1, on the reverse strand, counting down.
GAAACCCCTTGAGGCTTTATGGTAGAGCACACTACTTGGAACTCTTTAAGGTGGAGATGTGGATCCTCACCGGCTAGCCCATGGAAATGAGGGAGAAGATGAATCAAACCCGATTTGAGTTCAAAGTCAGCCTCTATGTTTGGATATTGAATACCAAGAGGTTGGTAGTTCATATCATGGGCAACAATTTCTTTAAGTGTTTGTTCCCTAGGATTGGCCATATCTAATTCAATTGGTTGGCCAAGGACTGGTTCTTGAATGAGTTGATTATCTCTTATGTTCCTCCTAAGTTGGCGAAGTGTTCGCTCAATTTCAGGGTCAAACAAATCCTAGGGATTGTTTGGATGTCTACAGGGTATTCAGAGAGATGTTGGAATGAAAAGGAAGATGGGTTTTTCTTTGTATTTTTTCTGTTTATGATTTTTATGAGAAGACATGTTTTTCTTTGTGTTTTTTTTTTCAATTTTTTTTGGGTTTTTTTACAATAACCAGAAACTAATGACTAAATAAAGCACCATCCCCGAAAACGGCTCCATTTGAAATGAACGTCTGATTATCGCCTATTGACCAGTCAAAGTTCTGGTGCTCTGCTAATGTGTACAGCAGCACTCCGGTCGAATCCTGGGTTATGATACTTTGTAATAGTCGTTTGTTTTTAGTTAATTGTATTCTGATTGGGGGGTTTGTTTTCAAGGATTAATTTAAATGACTAATTCATTATGATTGATTTAACAAATTGATAATGATTGGGGTGAGTTCATCATTAGTTTAGTTAAGATTGTGATATCCTTGAGCTTTTCTCTATATTGCATTTAAATTAACACTCACTTCACAAGTTGACGTCGATTAAAATTCCTAGGTGTAAAAGCTTTAATCCAAGCCTTAACTTAACTAGGATTATAATCTCAATCAGTAGTTGTTTATGGTAGTGTATTTATGGTTCCAATAATTCATGTAATCCACATGTTAAACAAAACAAGTCATTAATCCATGACATGTTAAGTCCAACATACACAATGTTAATTTAAAGAACATTCGTCGAGCAAAAGATCTCAATCACTTAACAAATCTAAATTATAACTCACTCCAATGAAAGATTTACTCATCCATTAAGATTTTTATTAAACTGGTAATATATATTTTTGGTGGTGAATTATAAAGAGAAGAAAAAGAAAGGGATAAGAAAATATTTGCGTCGAACACACACACACACGAAAGATGATGAGAATAAAAAACGAACGACTTTCGATTGAATGAGGAAGCAAAAGAAGGGAAGGGGATTCAACTTTATTTAAACTATTTTAAGAACATAAATATTAAACTACAGAAGGTGGATGACAATAAGAGATACTGAATAAGTAACTTGCATTAAAACAGAATTACAAAGAAAGAGACTTACAAAATTACAAAAACGAAGAACACGAAAGTAAGTGAAAAAAAAGAGATGAGGAAAGGTCTCTCAAGTGAAAACTTGAGCATGTAAGGTCCTACCAAGACTTTTTAAAGGCTTTGGTCATGACAATATTATCTCCTCTCTTCTTAAATGCCAATCCCTCTCAAGGAGAGAAGGGGAGAGTATTTATAGCCCAAGGAGTGGACTGTTTGCATTCCCAATATGTCCCTCCACATTCATCGCCATGTTGGATAAACAGAAAGCCGAATATAGAGAAATATCCTTCTTCAAAGTTGTATATAATAATGTTTTCCTACTACTCCCAAAATTTGGATTCATTTGGACTTAAGGATAAAACTTTATGGCCGGTTGATTAAACAAAGTTAAACTGTCAATTTCAATCCAATCTTTTTGAAGTTCAAAATATGAAAGGGTTTTTGAATAGGAAGATTCCTTCAAAGATGAATGATTTCTTCATCAACGTAGGCCATATATATCTCCTATTTCACACTGAAATCACTCATCTATATTGTATTCTTAAATCATGAGATATGTCATGCATATTATACTGATTCTATTTCTCGTCCAGAATGGTGTGTTGGACTTCAAAGCTTCATTTGGGCCCCTTTTTCTTAGAGTTGGGCCCTGAAATATTTATCCTAGACTCCTTCAATTGTCCCCCAAACTATGGTGGAGAATAATGGAATTTGGAATTATTTATTTAGCCTAATAAATCAATCTTTATGAATAGTCTAGTTTCTTCACAGATTCTTTGATCTTGTTTGTGAGGACCATATGACCCTTTAAATGGCAGAATTGGATCATTGTACCTTCTAATGAAATGTTTTATATTTAATGGAGAATCCTAAAAAACAAGAACCACACAATTTGGATTATTATAGTGATAGTTATTATTAAAACAGTAAACTGACTCAATCGGACTACTTTTAAAAATGCTCAAAAATTATACTTAATATTAAAACATTTATATTTCACACAAATTATGCACATTTTATATAAAATAAGTAAAGGGAGTATATAATAATACATGAAAATATTAACAAAATCAACTCCCCCACACTTAGTCTTGTGCATGTCCTCATGTTCAACAAATATAAAAACATGAAAAAATCATTTTTACTCAACAACAAATATTAAAATTTTGTTTTCTTCAATCAGGGGAGGTTTAGACTATTTCACTCATCCATTTTGAATTCCACCACAAGTTTTTACAGAAGTAATGTTCCAAAACTAATTAATTTTTTCATTCTCAAATTTAGAAATAGAAAATGTGGACACTCAAAACTCACACCTCCCGAGATGATAAAATTCATTTGTGGAGGTTCACTCTTTCACCAACCAAAAGTGAAAATCTTAGAGTTTGAAAAAGATCTCAGCTTCCAATACCTATCCAACGTGCACAAGAATCAAGAGGTGTTTTAAGGGGTTTTTCTTTGGCTATGGGATGGTAGTAATATAATTTCCAAGAGAGATACGAAGAGGGTTAAAACACCAACATAGAAAAATCAATGCACATTTTTTTGAAATGAAACATGGAAGGAAATGAAAACACATATTTACAGGGGAAATGATTGTGTGACAAAAAACACAATAGAGGAAGAAAATGTGAAGGTAATGAGAAGATGGAATATTTACAAAAAACAAAACTTCTCCCAATAATAATATAATGCAAGTGTTCTTTTTTTTTCTTTTCCCTTTTTTTCGAAATTTGACCTTGAAAAATATCTCACACTCATATCCCAACCCATGTTTTATCTCCTCATGACACTAATTGTAATAGTTATAACAAGATAAATGGATGAGAAATAGTTATTTTTGACCTACCCAAGACACAACCCATTCTTATTTTCATATTTTTTTTATTGTTTTTTTTTGATTTTTTTGATTTTTTTTGATTTTTTATTAGAACACCTTACAAAAATATTTGTACAAGATTTCATAAACATATATACATTCCCAAAACTCACTTAATTACAACCTCTACCTCTCCCCCACACTTAAAATGATGCTTTACCTCAAGCATAAGATAATATAGGGACATCAACAAAGGGTACCCAAAATGAAATCTATTCCCCCCACACTTAAATTTCAAAAAATTATGCAATGAAAATCCATGTTGATATTGGGTGGGAAAAGGTATTGGGCTTGTAATGTCGCTATCAAGGAAAAGGTTTTCATAGGCTCTAAGGGGCTTTCAAAAGGAGGATTAATGTAAGGTAAATGGGAGGCTATTTGTCTATTGTGATTCTCATGTGGTTCAGAAAATGCCTCTATCATATTAATGCACACTAAAGTAGGAAATTCAGCTTGAAGGTCCACAAACTCAAGACTCAGAAATGGTTCTGAAAACACACATTTTGAAAATATGTCCATAGGTGGCCTTGGAATTAAATCAAATGTTGTTCCTCACAGTTTGGGAAAATCATTATCCAAGTCAAAAATTGAGCATTCAAATTTTGTTAATTTTGACACAAAATTCTTTATCCAAAGTCATAATGAAAATAAAAATTTTTTGAGATGAAAACATGTTTGTTAACTCCCCAAAAAGGTTGGAAAAATTTTCAAAACTCAATTTTGAGTAAGCATGAATCTTGATTTTGTTTTATTATTTTTTTTTGTTTTGATTTTTTTTTGTTTTTTTTAGTTTTTAATAAAGACACACTCAAACAAAAGAGAAAGAGAAAAATAAAGGTTTTGAAAATGAAAGTGCTAAAAAATGAAAGAAAGAGGAGGAAGAAGAAAAAGGTATGGGGAGGAAGATAGATAGAGAGATTTAAAGGGAAAGAGGTTCCCCCTGTTTTGGATTTGGCGGGTCGCCATCTCTATCTAGTGGTGGGTTGACTACAGGAGTTGGGGATCCAATGGAATTCGATGTTGATCCAGGATTGTGCATCCTCTCATGGTGATGCTTTAACCAATGTCCATTAACCGTGCATGTACTTTTTGAAGAGGGGTCCTGGACTTACACTGCACCAAACGGGTAAACATTAGTAATAACAAAAGGACCTTCCCAATGAGAATTAATCTTAACTAGGTGAAGACGAAATCGAGAGTTGAAAAGCATTAACTTTTCACCTTCATGGAATACCTTTCTCAGGATGTGTTTTTCATGGAGGACCTTAGCATTTTATTTGTACAGAGTGGAATTCTCATAGGATTCAAGTTGAAGCTCCTCCAGTTCAGCCAATTGCAACAATCTTTCTTCACCATATTTTTCAAGATCAAAATTATAAGTTTTCACTACCCAAAATGACTTTTGTTGGATTTCAACTGGTAAATGACATGCTTTACCGAAAACTATCCTAAAAGGAGACATCCCAATGGGTGTTTTATAGGAAGTTCGATAAGCCCAAAGTGTTTCACCAAGTCTTTCATGCCAGTCTTTTATAGTGAATTTTACAATTCTCTCAAGTACTCTTTTCACTTCTCTATTAGAAAGTTCAGCCATGCCATTTGTTTGGGGGTGATATGAAGTTGAAGTTTTATGAACAACCCCATTATTTTTCTTAAGAGATTCCATGGTTTTATTACAAAAATGGGTTCCTAAGTCACTGATCAAGGCACGAGGAGTGCCAAATCTGTGGAAGATGTGCGTCTTCAATAACTCACAAACAGTATGTGAATCATCCTTTCTAGTGGGTTTGGCCTCGACCCACCTAGAAACATAATCAACCGAAAGAAGGATGTATGAGAATCCATTCAAAGTGGGAAATGGTCCCATGAAATCGATGCCCCAAACATCGAAGATCTGGCAGAAAATTAAAGGCTTTTGAGGCATTTCATTTCTCTTGGAAATTGTGCCAAAATTTTGGCAAGTGGGACATGATTGATAGAAATAATGTGAGTCCTTGAATAGTGAAGGTCAGAAGAATCCAGAGTCTAGGACCTTTCGAGAGGTCCTTTGTGGTCCAAAGTGACCACCACCAGGCATTGAGTGACAGAATTATAAGATAGAGGAATGTTCATCTTTGTCAACACATCTCCTAATTACCATGTTTTCCCCAGTTTTCCAAAGTTTATTTTCTTCCCAAAAATAGTATTTTGAATCAATTTTAAACTTAATTTTCTGTTCTTTTGAAAAAAATCCGGAAAAACACCAGAAACCAAGTAATTTACAATTGGGTCATACCATGGTATTTTTGGAGTGAGAGATGAAAGGTGCTCAGTGGGGAATTCAGGATCGATGATTTCAAAATGAGAAGAATTAGAAATTCTACTCATGTGATCAGCTAAAGGGTTTTCTTTTCCTGGTCTATCTTTTATTTCAAGGTCAAACTCTTGGAGCATTAGGATCCATCTTATTATACTCGATTTGGAATCACTTTTCTTGAGTAAGAACTATATAGCAGAATGGTCTGTGAATATGATGATTTTGGCACCTAAGAGATAGGGCCGGAATTTATCTAAGGCAAAAACCACTGCTAAAAGTTCCTTTTCAGTGACAATGTAGTGATATTGAGTTTCATCCAATGTTTTTGAGGAATAATAGATGACATGAGGAATATTTTCTCTTCTTTGACCAAGAACAGCCACAACAACTATATCGGAAGCATCACACATCAACTCAAAGGTTAAGGACCAATCTGGGGGTTGAATTATCAGGGCAGATGTAAGAGCAGTTTTGAGTTTAACGAAGGCTCTCTTGAAAACCTCATCAAAATGGAATGTGACATAATTTTGGAGAAACCAAGTGAGTGGGAGGGAAATTTTACTGAAGTTATGGATGAATCGTCGATAGAAACCTGCATGACCAAGAAATGAACGGATGTCTCGAACAGAAGTGGGTTGAGGAAGTGATTTGATCACTTTAATTTTGGCTGGATCAACTTCAATGCCATATTTTAATACTATGTTCCCTAGAACAATCCCATTTTCAAACATGAAGTGACATTTTTCAAAAATTTAACACAAGGCTACACTTGACACACTTTTGGAGGACTAGAGAGAGTGAATTCAAACAAGATTCAAATGACTCACCATAAATGGTGAAGTCATCCATGAAGATGTCCATGCAATGTTCAATGGATTCAGAAAAGATACTCATCATACACCTCTGGAATGTTGCAAGAGCATTGCAAAGTCCAAAAGGCATTCTTCTATATGCATATGTTCCAAAGGGGCATGTGAAAGTAGTCGTTTCTTGGTCCTGAGGTGCGATTGGGATTTGGAAGTAGCCGGTGTATCCATCAAGAAAGCAATAGTGTGACTTTTCGGCTAATCGTTCCATCATTTGATCAAGGAATGGAAGAGGGTAGTGATCTTTTCTTGTTTCAACATTCAATTTCCTATAGTCGATGCACACACGCCATTTGTTCTTCACTCGAGTTGTGACTACCTCCCCATGTTCATTTGTGACAAAAGTTACCCACCCTTATTAGGTACAACTTGAATTGGACTAACCCATTCACTATCAGAAATTGGGTAGATAATACCAGCTTGAAGAAACTTGGTGATCTATTCTCTAAATACCTCAAGGATGAGTGGATTGAGTCTTCTTTGTGGTTGTCTAATTGGTTTGGATGATTCCTCAAGATGGATGTGATGCATGAAAATAGCAGGGTTGATTCCTGTCATGTCATCTTGGGTCCAACCTAAGGCCTTTTTTCCCTCTAACACTTGTAAAGTGTTTTTACTCCTCAATTTCGGTAAGTGAAGATGAGATAATGACAGGATAAGAGTGATCATGGAAAAGGAAAGCATATTTCAGGGGTTCAGGAAGAGGTTTCAGATTAGTCTCATCATTCATTTTTTGGGTTAGGAAACTCAGAAATGGAGGATGGTACTTTAGTTGCTTCAGATTCATTTTTCCCAATACTGTCCAAGGTGGAGCAGTTTTGATCAGAGTTGAGATGGTATTCAAGAGAGTTTTCAAGATCCTCTAAATTGATGGAGTCTATGAATGAAAGGTCCACATCAACTTCACCATTTATGACTTGGTTAATCTTGGCGCAGATTTCACAAGATCCTTTGTCATCAGAATGGGATGAACATGATGGAATGGGTTTCAATTGACTCTCAGAAGTGTCCTCGAAAGCATAGATTGAGAATGCAGAGTGATCCTCAGATGGGTATCGCATGGCTTGTAAAATATTGAACTTGACCAGTTGGTCACCAAATTCCATGGATAAGATGCCTGAATGGACATCAATTTTGGTTCTCGCAATCATGAGGAATGGTCTTCCTAGAATTAGGGGATATCGTGATGTGTTTGTATCACCTTCCATGTCAAGGACATAGAAATCAGCATGGAAGATAAGATCATTGACTCGAACAAGGACATCCTCAATTATTCCCTCAGGACTTGTTGTGCTTCGATTGGCTAATTGAATGGAAAAACCGGTTGGGTGCAAGGGACCTAGAACAAGGTTGGATAAGATGGATTTAAGAATGACATTAATTGAGGCTCCTAGGTCTATGAGTGCATCATCAAAGTTGGAACTTCCAATTTTGCATGGAATCGTAAAGGTCCCTGGATCTTTGCAGTTTATGGGAATAGACTACTGGGTGGAAATATTTTCAAAGGTCCTAAGTTGCCTCTTGTGGGTGCACAATTCCTTAAGAAACGTGGCATATTTAGGAATTTGTTTTATGTCATCTAAGATTGGTATGTTGAATTCAACACGTCCAAACTTGTCGAGCATTTCAAGATCAGGTTCAAAGGACTTTTTTGGCTTAGAAACAACTTGAGGAAAAGGAATTGAGTTCCTAAGTGGAATTGAAGGAGGTGAGGGAATGGTTTCGGGTTCCTTTTCAAGTTTCTCTTTCTTTTCATTTTCTATGTCAACATTAAAAGGAGGTTTGGAGGACTTATCTTGAGGCATAGCAATGTGCTTTCCCGATCTAAGTGGAATTGCACTTACATTACCCTTGGGGTTGGGTAATGGTTGAGCTGGAAGTTGGGAAGAATTAGATGATTGCTTCTAACTAAGGTGGGATTCTAGTTGACCAATTTGGGTTTCAATGTTCTTGAGGCTTGAATGGGTGAAGGAGGAAAGATCTTCTACTACACTTTCCCATGGTTGTTTGGAAGAAGAGGCTTGTCCCGAATTGGTATTACCTAGATTTTGGTTCTTGGGAAAGTGATTGTATTGGTTTTTGAATTGGGAAGGCTCACTAGGATAATGGAACCTAGGAGGAGGATTGTTCCTTTGAGGTTGGGGAATAAAATGATAAGGTTTTTGGAAGTTACTGTTTCTGACCCTTTCACGCCGGGGTGCGTGCGCACATCCATCTCGCGGGGGGAGGATGCACGACTTGTTGCCCCACATTCCCGCTTTCCAAAGGCGGGTGGCATTCATTCATTGTTCAGGGACGTCTGCTTCTTGGTCGAAACCGGGATGATGGGATGTCGGTTCTTCCTTTCATGGATTCCTCCTCAGAGCTCGTCACCTAGTCTGGGTCTCCCTCATAGATTTAAGATGGGTTCGTGAAGCTCGTTCCCGGTTCCATATCTACATGGATGCCAGTTAATTACTTCGCTTCCGTCAAGACGCTCCAAGGGGTCTGGTCGGGGCAGCAACCTTCGGTGAGGATAATGGTCACGCTGGGGTGTCGTTGGCATGTCTTGACGCTGGGGATTAGCATGTATGTATTCTTTAATTTATTATAGGGATTCTCGAGGGCGCGGAATCCCGAGGAATCCTACATCGAACGTGGGGGATTGTGTACCATCTTAGGTTTTCCTCAGCTTCCCATGTTTAACACGGGGTATGCCGTGAGTTTAACGTCTTGCGGAGGCGAATCAGACTGATCAGAAAACTGAGAGTGGATCAGATTGAAGGACCCCCTAGGGGAACACCGGTGTTGGGGCCAGAACGTGGGCGACTTCCCGGATACTATGGTGTGGAATGGGGTGGCATGATCCCACCTGGATGTGGCGGCCTGGGTAAGGATCAGGATGGGTGATGGAGTGACGGGCTTAAACATCATGTAGGCTTCCTACGTATCCCCATGGCCGGGAATCAAAGTCTGCGTAGTTCGGTGATATGGTGGGACACCTGAAGAGGCGACCCGTGAGAATGAATGCATGGATTGGAGCCTGGAGGAAGTAAGATCTTTAGGCTAGGGCATGAGCTTCTCGAGGCATGTGGGCTCGAGGGAGAGGTCAGGATGAGACGTGGGTGTTGGATATGGGGCTTACACTTTGAGGAGGCCCATAACGTTGGTTGTGAACAGACACAGAGGGGTCAGAACAACTGAGTGATGGGATTGAACCTCGTGGAGGCTTCCTACATACCATGTGTTAGCATGGATCAAAGTCCACGTAGTTCAAGGCATACATTTTAACATCATGCGGGACGGGGAGCATACAGTTTAACGTAATGCGGGATGAGGGCATACAGTTTAACGTCATGCGGGACGAGGGCATGGGTCTTACGCTCTAAAGTGGCCCATGGGATTGGTGAACCGACATGAAGAATTCAGAACGACTAGGGGTGGGCTTAAACCTCACAGAGGCTTCCTACGTACCATGCATTAGCACGGATCAAAGTCCACGTAGTTCACTGGGATGGGGCTTACTCTCTGAGGTAGCTCATAAGAGGATGTCATGGTCGATGCGTGCTCTAATCCCACGTGAGTCATGCTCGGTGTGAGAAACAAGAGGCAGCAGGGACCAGGGGATCACATCGCAAAGGGTGCATCCGTGAGAAGCAGAAAGGGGCTTACGCGTTGAGTGGCCCAAAGAGGAAATAGGGGCTTACGCGTGGTTATAATCCCTTGGTGTCGGGGCTTACTCTAGGATGGAGGCTCGTACGGAGGCGCATGGGTGCTACCTTATACAAGAGAGGCTAGGGGCTTACGCTATAAGGAAACCCTTCCCCCGTGGACAAACGCCACTCCAACAAGGAGGATCTCATTCCATGTGAGGAGGAATCCATTCCCGTGGAGATGAGTGGGCGTAATGAATGTCCGAGCCGGGGGGACCCTGCGTGCGAGGCACGGGGTCGGACCACAGTTTAACGTCATGTGTTAAGGACGAGGTGCTTGGCAGTTTAACGTCCTGCAGCTCGGACGAGGTGGGTTCGCTCCACACCCCTAGGGCTTACATTCCCAATGCCCTCTACCCCTTGTGGGAGGGAAGGAATCGGAAAGTCCGTAGTGAAGGGGAGCCGTAGGGAAAACCATTGAGGGGTCCACGTTAGCGTGTCTATACGAAGAAGCAATAGCCGTTAGCGTGCCTATGCGAAGAAGCATAAGGAAAAGCAACGCAACGGGAAACACCGCCCAAGGGACCTTGAGATTACTTCATACGATCCTAGAAGGCTGTACGGGAAAACAACGTATGGTGTGCAAGCCCGGCATGGAAGACATCGGGCGCCGGTGTAGAGAGGCAACCAAGGGGCATCAAGGTGAGGGGTCATGGGTTTTGCGCGCAAAGAGAAGGTTTGCGCGCAAAACTCTGTGATGGCGTGAAATTAGGGCTGAAGATTGCGCACAGATTGGGGATTGCGCGCAAAGGGCCTGGATTGCACACTGGGGCAATGGCTGATACCTAAGTCATGGAGAAACCTAACAGAGGGATTGCGCGCAATCTGGAAGGAATTGCACACAATTGGAGGGGATTTCACGCAAGGGGCAAGGATTGCGCGCAAAGGACGAACCCAAAGGAGTTGGCAAATTCACTGAAGCCAGTGGGGTTGCGCACAAAGGTGAACCCCAGGTCAAGGTTGCGCGAAAAGAAGGATTACCTGGAAGTCATCTTCTGCGTGCTGGAAGCCGAATTGCGCACACGGGATCTGGTCCGAATTTCTAAACCCCGAAACGGTCGGGGTTGCCTTCTATTTATAGGCATCCGCCGGCGCAGAATCCAGGCGGCGCGCGAAATCTTCAGCGTCAGGACCAGTCCGCGCGCAAAGCCTCACCGCGCGAAACCGAGCATGCAAAATTGCGCGCCATCCCGGTGTTTTTATGTGAATCTCGGACTTCCTTCGTGCGGATAGTATTTTTCACGCAAGTCCTCCTTAATTTCACGCACCACTCCTGGGTCCTCCGGACCAGGCCTCCGAGTCCGAATATGACTTCACCTCATCATTTTGAAACTTCCTCTAGGAGTTGCGAACTTTTTCGGCGTCTACAAATTCCCCCCCTTGGAATTGGATCGGCGAGAGGTCGCAACGATCGGATTCTGAGGGAAATGTCGAAACGCCGAAGTGGTGGATCTCCTGGGCACTTTGCGCATAAAAAATCCAACGGGGCGCATAAAACGAAGGATCCGCATGGAATTCGCTTTCCGCGAAGCGCAGAACCCTAGCCTCACCTAAAAAAAGGGGCGCTGGGTCCCAAGTTCTGTACTCATGTTTTTCCGCACGATAGGCCTACCGCTCTCGTGCGCAAAATTGCTCTCGTGGCTGTGCGTAAAAATGCTTTGGCAGCGCATAATTCCTTCCGAATTTTAGCCGCATTTGCGTTACTACTTGGGATATTCCGCACCTAGTGTGCCGATTACGTGCCCAACTCCTGGATTTCGTGCCACAGCTTTAGATTTCGTGCAACTCTCTCCGATTCTGTGCACTTCATCTTGATTTCGCGCAACTCTCGAAATATTCGAGATGGCTACAAACCAAGTTGATGAGGGGGAAGCCGCCGCTCATAGAGCTGAAATGGTGGCAAACGAGGAGGTTTATGGCGCCAAGGTGGTCGTTTCCAACAACCTAACCTTTTTCAATCTGCTGACCCCCTCCCAAAAAGAGTATCCTCTGTCTGACAACCTCCGGCTCTGGAAATTTGGCATCCCGGAAGAGGTTCCACTACCGGACTTCAAGGTGGACACACCACGTTCATGGGTGACCTGGGAGGACAAGCTTCCTTGCTACACCATCACCAAAAATGGCCATCCTGCCAGGGAAACCAGGCATCTGGACGTATATGTACTGAACCCGAGGACCAGGACCATTACCAGGGATGAACCTGCTGCAGAGGATTCTTCGGCCCTCTACGCAAGCACGTTCTGTCAGAGTGTCACAGATGACACTAAGGGCTGGATAAAAGACTGGGACCTGCGGTCTGCGGGAAACTTTACCAGGGAGTGGGCCTGGGCATTCTAGGTCCACCATACTTGCGACCAGTTTGGGGCTGAGCTGTGGCATATCGGCCTGTTCGAGGTGGTATGGACGTCACAGTTCCACTTTCACTGTCAACCTGAGCTCGGGCCGGAGCTATTCACTCAGTGGTCCCCTGATACCAACACATTCCACCTTCACCATGGGGAAGTTGGCATCAGACTCTGGGATGTTCACTGCATCGGAGGTATCCCACTGGATGGCTACCAATACAACGAGTTTGTTCCTCCAAAGAACACCTGGGAAGATAGGTCACGGACGCCCATGCTGGCGTGGCACCTGTTTTAGCTATCCAAAGAGAGGATGGGGTTCAAGGACTTCCTGAAGTACATTGCCTACAAGGGATGGTTCAGCCAGTTCCTCGAGAAGGACCCGGCAATCAAGATGTTGGGACGGGGAAAACAGTACCCAACTGCGGCTCAGAGGAGCAAGGATGGGTCGTATTGGAGGACCCTGGAGGTGGGGCAATACTAATCGTGGGGCTACCGCGTCATTGAGGCTCGGGACCCGAATGTCCGGTACACCGGGTTCCTTGCCACCTTCCTGAGCGGGTGGATCCTACTGGTACGGGATGCGAGGATGGGCGTCCGTCCAGCAACATTGGTGATGGCGGGCACCATGGACGCCAACAAAAGGTTCAAATTAGGGGTACCCATACTGTCCAAGATATATTCCATTCCGGGACGCATCTCACGAGTGGGGTCACCTCGGAGGGTATGTGGCCCCTTCCAGATCTTCCACGGCTGGGTGGCCGCTCATCTTGGCAGGTACACTTTCCCGAATTCCATCCCTCCTCCGGGCAATGGCCAACGACCATCCCTGATGAACATCACCGGGGTGGCACCGATGATGCTCAATGAGGAGGGCGTGAGGATCCGCATTGGTAACCACACCAACTTCAACTTCATCCCATTACCCACCCCGATCAGCCAGATGGTGGACAATGGGCGAGGCTCACTGGAACAGCAAGAGTATTTTCAGAGCATCCGGGGCAGAGTGCTCGTGGCTCGGATCGAAGGGAAGGTGATCTGCGAGCCTTACGTGCCATCCCGATTTTCCAGGAAATTCGGGTGCCTCCAATGAATGCTGAAAAAGGTATTCACGACTGTTTGGGAGGATAATAATCCTTGCGTTCTACGCCATATGTGGTTGATGTTCACCACTTTCAGCTCCGGCAACATCCTCACTCTTCCTCCCACCGGGGTTGACGCTGACATAGCAACTGAGTATGCCGAGCACTGGACCATTGCGTACCCTGAGGGGCTTTTACACAAGCGAGTCCGGAAACTCGAGGCTACCCGCACGGAAACAGGGTGACGGGGGAGAAGGCGAGGTGCCACTAGAAGGGGGGAACCAGAGGCGCGTCAGGCAATGAGGACTGCGCAGGGCGGGACCTCAGCGGTGGGAACATCACACAGTGCCGCTGCGACCTCGTTGCCCATAGGGGGGTCACATGAGGCGGTCAGGGAACTGCCCAGGAAGAAGATAAGATACCTACTCGAACCTTCCCAAGATGCAATTCTCCCAGCACTGTGGTCGGCCTGGATGACCATGCGGCAATCACTGGGCGTTGAAGCCATCTGGCAGAAGATAACGCAGAACGGGATCCAGCTACCAGAGGTCGGGCTCATTCGAGTTACCGACAGAGTGAACTTCCATCAATGATATGCCTATCTGACGGCCATGGACACATACGCACACCAAAGGGGTCGGTGTGCAGAGCCAACTTTCCTAGTGAAAGTGATTCTCGTCCAAGAGCATGATCCAGAAGTGATGACACCGGGAGAAGGTGAAAGTGACGAGGAGTCGGAGGGGGAGGAGGAGACCAGAGAATACGAAGGAGAAGGAGAAGATTAAGGATAAGGAGAACCCGAAGGTGAGGGGTCACAGGGGGGCGACCTACCAACGGAGTCTCCAAGAGAGCGGCGAGATCGTCAGCTCTGATCTCGACATAACTGAGATACTCATGTTCTGTCTCTATCCTCATTCATTTTCATTCTTCATCCATTCTCCTTTGAAATTTATAACCCATATCTCTACCTCACTCAGGAGTTCCTAAGTGTTGGTCAGGCGTCCCCACTAGAGGAGGGAGGAGAGGAACCAGTGGGACAGGATGGGGATCTGACGCCCATCATTGAATTGACAAGTGTAGAGGGGTCTCCTATCATGGCAGCTTCTGTAGCGTCTAGAAAACTAGAGGCCGACGCTTTGGGTTCCTGTAAGTCCCATGCTTCAATACTGGTGGTTGCTATCAAATATCCCCACTAATCAGGGTACGTCTTGCGCAGTGATCTCGACATTGGAGGCTCGTCGGGCTGCTGAGCCCAGGCTGTCCGTGAGCGAACCAGTGGCGGACATACCACCTTGTCTAGAACATATTTCCTACACTGAGTCAGCCCCTGAAATTCGTGAGAAGGGGGCGGCGGACATCAGTGGCATTGTCCTTGAGGCGAGGCCGGAAGCTGGCGAAGGCACCGTCGCTATTGGGGCGAGAGAGGAAGGATTCCCGGACGTCGAGGATCCTATTCCTCATGACTATATCCCTGAGGCAGATCCTGCCGCCGACCTTCTGGTCGACTTTCCTACGTATCGACCCGCTGATCTTGAGGAGATAGATGACTCAGACTCAGAAGCGGCCGAGGAGAGTCGGATGACACATCGCAAAGGGTGGAAGTGCATCCATCGCTTTCTCAGGCATCCCCAATAATATTGGCTGAGGTGGATGGAATCACTCTAGACCTGGCTGCGTTTCCTGTGTGCTGGGGGGGCTGACGCTCAACGCCTTCATCTAACGGTCTGTGGTTACATGGCCGAGAAGATACGCGAGAGCAGCCGGCGCACCGACGTTTCCCAGTGTCGGGAAATATCAGTGAGCACCTGAGCATTTCTGAGGATGGAGCGGGATGTTCGGCACCTCGAAGGGCAGGTGGAAGAGAAGGGGGCCTTCATTGCAACGTGCTCTGAGCTCGTGGAACAACGGATGGCCTAGCTGGCTGACACCCAAGAGCAACTGACGGAGGCGAGTCACCAGATGGTCGTACTTCAAACCGAGCGGGCACAGGCATAGGCCAGGGTTGGCTAGCTGTGCTCTACGGCTGCTGATGAAGAGAGAGTCTTCATGGAGCAACAATCATTCCTAGAGGCTACCAGCCAAAGGGTAACAACGTTGGAAATATAAATCCAGCACGCTGATCCTTAAGGGATTTGTTTCGGCCATCTCATGAACTTTTTTCTTATACTGCTCGACATTTTGACCCATGTATGGACCAATCTATTTATCTGTACCTTTGGTCTAATATTCTCACCATAATTCTGAAATGAATAACAAATCACCCCTAAGCTCATGTGGGTCGCACCCAACGCGAGAAGTAAAGGATGCTCGTGTTATCATTTCGTCCAACTGTGGGGCATTAACTAGGATTCAGGCATCCGAACTTAGAACTGGATTTCTAAGGAGAAGAGGGAGGTCCAGACGATAGGAGGGGACCTCAGACTGATCGATGTATCGTCTCATACACGTGCCTTAACACATGAGCAGGGCAATGCCGGGGGCATTGAAATTCATCCGAACATAGGGATATAAAAAAGGTGAATCGTGTTACCCAAATTCGAAACACAATGGGGCGCGATTATGGAGGATAACTATTAACCATGGCGGAAACATAACATCCATATTTCATTGGCCTGAAATGGGGACAATAAATGTGGGCTGACCGCTGACCATGTTTTCAACACGGGGCCTAACTCAAATATCACCGATCAGTCTTCCAGAACGTTGGCCCAGGACAGCAGGTGGACTATGGGTTTATCATCCATATTGCTACAATAGGTGGACCAAAGTCTATCATCCATATTTTGGCAGTAGGAGGACCAAAGTCTATCATCCATACTATTAGGGGGTCCCATCAAACATGACCAGTCCTCCAGGACGTTGGCCCAGGATAGTAGGCGGACCATAGTTCTATCATCCATACTATTAGGGGGTCCCATCAAACATGAAAGAGGATGAGGATCCAAATAAAGAGGAACGCAAATCATGGAAAGTGGAGTGGTGGTTTGTTCGAACAGATTCCAAAACTCCCAAAAATGTGCCACTGCGGCGGAGGTGCATTAGAAAGAGGTACCAACCTGATCACATATCGTCCCAATTTTCAGACAGGACCTCTCTGGTGAGAGAACTGTCACTTCCCACCATCACTATGGGGCATCCCAAACTTATTCAAGGTAGATGTTGTGACTACACCACTCCCCAAGAAGTCAGGCCGAGGGAATGATAGTAAGGAGGGACAAGATTTGGTAATCCCTGGGGCTGGACCCAAGACGAAATGTCTAGGCGTTCCTATGTATCCCATTAGGATAGGAATCAAGCCACACGTAGTTCTTGAAGTACAGTTTAACGTCATGTAGGCCAAAAGGATGAGAAGGATAATTCCTTAGAATAGGGTGTGCGGGGTACAATCATCGTAAACCCGATGTGAATAAGGACATGATTCCACACTACACCATGTAGTCCCATGGTTGGGGTCCCGAAGGTGGGACCGAAGAGACAAATTAGATGAACTCGAGCTGGAACCAAGGACAGTAGGTCTGGGCGTTCCTACGTATCCCATTAAGATGGGAATCAAGCCAGATGTAGTTCTTAAGCGATCTTAGTCTATGGTCTTAGAGCTCGGACCAAAGGGGTCCCAGATGTAGGAAAAAATGTAGTTTAAGGTCATGCTGGACCATGTAAGGATCTTAGTTTTAGGTCTTAGAACTCGGACCCTAGGGTAAGGGGAATGAGAGACACACGGTAAAGCAGTTGTGAAACCCTACGTGAATGGGGGCAAGGCCCTAATTACTATGTGCTCCTAAGGACGTGTTTAGCCCAAGAGACCGAATATGAAAAGTTAGGCTGGGCCCGTGGGGAAGTGCCTAGGCGCTCCTACGTATTTCATAAGGATGAGAATCAAGCCAAATGTAGTTCTCAAGAAAAAGGGAAAAGGGGGCGTGCGGGTCTAGCCCTCGCACCAGAAGAAACAGTATTTTATATATCTTGTTTGTCCTTTAAGGTGAATGGTTTTTCTTTTGTGGAGCGACCGGCCTAGGTTAGGAATTCCTGGCGTCGCCACAATAATCAAGCCATAACAGGCATTGAAAAATGGTATGGAAATTGACCAATACCCAACGTGATGTCCCCCATGGGGGGTCATCATAATGCAGTGCCATTTTTCATCGTGCGGCCAGGACGATATCATCATAGTTTATGGTCATGTGGTAGGACCAAACAACACAGTTTAAGGTCGTATGGCTTGGACCTGGCAGCACAGTTTAAGGTCGTATGGCTTGGACCTGGCAGCACAGTTTAAGTTCGTATGGCTTGGACCTGACAACACAGTTTAAGGTCGATTGCTTGGACCTGGCAGCACAGTTTATGGTCATATGGCTTGGACCTGACAGCACAGTTTAAGGTCGCATGGCTTGGACCTAGTAGCACAGTTTAAGGTCGTATGGCTTGGACTTGGCAACACAATTTAAGGTCATATGGCTTGAAACTGGTGGCATAGTTTAAGGTCGTATGGCTTGGACCTGAGGAATACACATGATGCGGTGAGGCGTACCCGGTGTGGATGAGGGAATATCCTCATATCGTCACTACAGGCGATTCCGGGAGAGGGGTCTCGGGCCAAAGGGGCCGACGAGGGTCCAACAATCAGGGGGGGCAGGAGATGCTAGCTCCCAGCTACACTAGGCCCGAAACGCAATGTCTGGGAGACTCCTCGTTTCCCATGGGGATGAGGGTCAAGCTTCACACAATCCTTGAAGAAAAAACCCAAGCACATACTCTAGCGCTCAGATCGCGGGAGACGTGACAGACACCATTACGCAGCTTGGTCCGTCTGACGTGTGGGGGTGCACTGAGGGTTAGTGTAAGGAGTGTCGAGATTCCACCTTGACACGGTGGAGTGGAACATAATGTGAATCATGCAACCAACATTCAGGGCCCGATGAAGCCGGCGTGATGACTGAGGATTACTGCTGACCACGTTCGCAACACAACATCCTGTCGCGTTAGCCTATAGATAGGGGTAAACAAATGAGCATCAACCATTGACCACATTCACAATGTGGGATTTGTATCAATTTGTTGCCCGAAACCCTTGGGGTGTTGGCCCTTGACTATAGGAGATCCCTTAGGCGTTGTATCCAGGCCGTTCTTGGGGGTCCCTCTGGGTGTGAGAGATAATGGGGCCCGAATGAAGGGGAGCACGAAGCTATACAAGTGGAAGAAAACTTGCCTAAGTAGAATCTAACACTCTAGGTCCTAGACCACAGTGCTCTAAACACATTAGTAGACCACTGGAAAGGGACGAAGGGCTCAGTCTGAGAGAGGCCAAAAGATGGTGGATTCCTGGGGGAAGGGGGCATAGTGCCAAAAACCCTGTAGCACACTTATATGTCCCCCCGTGGGGAGGGTAGGCCAAAAGACCGAGGCGACCGGGAGATCATGGGATCTCCTAAGAGATGGGGCTGGACCTGAAATCCAGGTGTTCAGGCGGTCCTACGTATCCCATAAGGATGGGAATCAAGCCGCACGTAGTTCTAGAAGTGTAGTTTAACTTCATGTAAGATGATACAGGGCACTTCTTCCAGGGGTGTTCATGCTGCAGCGGATAAACCATTGCGAATGAGGACCTAATCCTACACTACACCACACGCTTCGGGTGAAGGATAGGGATGAGAGGCCCGAGAAGGCCAAGGGGCCTAAGGCTGGGCCTTGGTCAGGGATGCCTAACTAGCTTGCAGTTTAACGTCTTGCAGTGAGGATGAGCACGCGGTTTAAGGTCACACTAGACCATAAGGGTATTAGTTTAAGGTCTTAGAACTCGGACCGGAGAGGCCTAGATGTAGGGAAAAATGTAGTTTAAGGTCATGCTGTACCGTGTAAGGATCTTAGTTTTAGGTCTTATAACTCGGACCCTAGGGGCTCAGGAAAAATACCGTTTGAGGAACCTAGCGTTGGTGGGAGGAGTGAAATGCTCACCATCCATAGTCACCAGGGAATACACGCCATTGGGATAGACCTTATGGACAATGAAAGGCCCCTCCCATTTGGGCTCCAACATGGGTGGTTTCCTTCCAGGAATCATTGGTGCTCTGAGAGCCAGCACCAGGTCACCTTGCAAGAAGGAGAGGAGGCGAACCTTCTTGTTGTAAGCTCTAGGCATCCTGCTCTAATGCCTTTCCAAGTTATGTAAAGAGCGAAGACTATTTTTGTCCAGTGCTTCCAATTCAGCTAGACGGATTTTGGCCACTCTATCTGGCAATTTCTGGCCATAGACTGTCAAGCGCAATGGGGGAAAATGAATCTCGATGGGAAGGACAGCCTCCACTCCATGAACCAGGGAATATGGAGTCACCTGGGTGGAGTTACGAGTCATCGTCCGATAAGCCCAGAGGGCGCTAGGGAGCTTTTCCGGCCAACTTCTCTTGTTCTGACCAACCATTTTTTGCAGAATGTTATAGAGGGTTTTGTTAAACACATCGATCTTTCCATTCACCTGCACATGATAGCGGGAGGTGTGGTTAGAGTGAATGTTGTAGTTGGCGTACAATTTCTTTAGCTCAGCTGCTCGGAATTTGGTTCCATTATCCTTGAGGATAGCATGAGGTACTCCAAATCGATAGATGGTGTTGGATCTCACAAAGTCAGCGATAGAACAAGCTTTGACATCCTTGAGCGGAATTTCCTCTTCCCACTTGGAGAAGAAATCCGTAGCGGTCAGGATGAACCGGCACTGGCAGGTTATCGCCGGCGGGTAAGGTCTTACGACATCCAACCCCCGGACTGCAAAGGGCCAAGAATACTTGGTAGTATGGAGAGGATTCGGTGGCCGATGCACGAAGTTGTCATGAACTTGGCATGCATGACACCTTTTGGCAAACTCGATGAATTCATGGATCACAGAGGGCTAAAAGTACCCCAGCTTCTAAATCTGGTGAGACAACTTCGACCCGGCCTGATGGGCGCCATAGGAACCAGCGTGCACTTCTTCCATGACCAGTGGGATCTCGACTCCATGAAGGCAACATAGGAGAAGACCATCAAATATGAATCTGTAAAGGAGTTGCTCAAGCCTGGGACCACTCTAAAGGGTAAACTGTGGCGCGCGGCGTCGGATTCGCTCGCACTCGGCTCCGTCCGACGGAAAATTGTCACGCTGGAGATATTCAACCAAGGGCGTCCTCCAGTCAGGAACCATTTCGATTACCGCATCTAAAGTCCCCGTGGATCCTGACGTAGGGGCACCAGTGGTGAGATGGGTCACCCGCGGGCCACGATCATCCTCCAGGATGACGGGAGAAATGACTCTCCAGTGTGCTACGTGGATAATCAGGTCGTTTTGTTCGGGCTTCGCAAGTGATGCAGTCAGGCTGGCCAAAGCATCTGCTCGACTGTTCTACGACCGGGGGATATGAACAACCTCTGGCCGAGAAGATAACTTAGCCATTGGACGGATGGTGCACTCCAGCAATGGAACGAGTTCTGGATTTCTGACAATATGGTCACCATTGACCTGCTTGATGACTAGCTCGAAGTCCCCTTTCACATGAAGATGGGGTACGTCAATATCGAGAGCCAACTCGAGGCCAGTGATGAGGGCATGATATTCTGCCTCATTGTTGGTGCAACCTTATGACAAAAAGAACGAATATGGTAGAACAGCTTGCTCCGGGGTGATGAATACGACACCCAGGCCCACTCTGTTAAGCCTAGGATCATTGATCCTTCTACCGGTGGGGCTCCGGGAGGCACCGTCAAAGTACATCTGCCAACATGGGATGGCATGATCGACTGAGAGGATTACCTCATCAGGAAAGCCTAGATCCAGTGGCTGATCCGCGGAGGTTGGGTGGGCAGCTAAGAAGTCTGCCAACGCCTGTCCTTTGATAGCCTTCTGAGGTACGAACCTGATGTTGAACTGCTGGAGGATCACCGCCCAGCGCGCCAGTCGGCCGGTCAACATAGGTCAGTTCAGGATGTATTTCAACGGGTCTACCTGAGAGACCAGCTGTACCTCGTGGTGCTGCAAGTAGTGCTGCAATTTTTGCACAGAAAATATGAGCGCCAGGAAGCTCTTCTCGATGGGAGAATATCTAATTTATGTATCGAGGATCATGCGGCTGAGGTAGTAGAGGCTATTCTCTATTCCCTCTCTATTCTTCTGGGCGAGAAGTGCGCCGAGGGATCGTTCCAGGGTGGTCACGTAAAGAACCAGCAGCTTTCCAGAAATGGGTGACATCAAGACCGGAGGTTGGAGCAGATACTGCTTGATTTCCTCAAAAGCGATCTTACACTCTTCGTCCCATTCATAGGTGGCACCTTCCTTCATGAGTTGGGAAAAGAGATTACACTTTCCGGCCAGATTCTCAATGAATCGGCGTATATAGGCTAAGTGGACTTGGAGGCCTCTCAGCTCCTGAATATTACTCAGGAGAGGCATCTGGCTAATGGCCTTGATCTTCTCCGGGTCGATCTCGATGCCTCAGTATCTATGAACTAAGCCAAGATACTTTCCGGAGGTGACCCCGAAGGCACACTTCAACGGGTTCATCTTCAAGTGGCGAGAATGGAGGAAGCTGAACACTTTCTCATGGTCTTTGAGATGGTCCTGGCGCTGGTTAGATTTAACCACCAGATCATCTACGTAGCACTCCACTAGTGTCCCGATAATCGGCTTGAATATGCAATGCATGGCCCGTTGATAGGTGGCACCCACATTTTTCAGGCCGAAGGGAATAACCTGGTAGCATAAAGTACATTGGGGGGGGGGGGGCTGAAGGCAGTGAACTCTTCATCCTCAGGGGCCATCCGGATCTGGTTGTACCCAGAGTACCCATCCATGAAGGAGAGGGCTTGGAACCCGGTAGTGGAATCGATCAACAACTCTGTCACTGGAAGGGTAAAATCATCCTTCGGGCAGTAGAGATTGAGATCGCGGAAGTTGATACAGACCCTGATCTTTCTGTTCTTCTTCCTGACCGGCACAATGTTGGATAGACACTGGGGGTACTGAACTTATTTTATGAAGTTGGCTTTGATTAGATTATCAACTTCGGCCTCAACCATGGCACCGTGAGAGGGGTGCATCTTTTTGGGAGGCTTCTTGAACCTGCGATAGATTGATGGAAGGCCAAGGCGGTGGACGGCTACCTGGGGATCTAGTCCTGGCATCTCGTCATAACTCTAAGAGAACACATCACGGTGCTATCTAAGAAAGTCTACGTACTATTTTTGTTCCTCAGGGGGGCATAGCGGCGCTGACCAATGTGGTTCTTGGGTCTGCCTCGCTACCGAGGTTCACTTGCACTAACTCGTCGACCGTGGTGGAGATGCCCTCCTCAAAGGTAAGGGGTGCATCTTCCATGTCCTCCTCTCCAATTGTGGAGGGATCATCCATAGGGGGAGCCATTTCGGGGCTTCCAGACCCTGATGGGAAGCTGGTGCCGGCTTGGGTGGCAGCGGTCGTCACGTCAGGAGACTCATGCACTACGGAGACCATGGCGGCAAAGTCGGTGGATCCAATCCCATCTGGTCTTCGGCCCAGGGGGACACACTTTATGACATCAAAGTAGTAGTGGCACGTTGGCTTGAGTTGGTCAATTATGGACCGGTAGAAGAGACACATATGATGTAATTCCATTTCCATAAGCATAATGTCCTGATATCATACAGGGGTAGGAGGATCGAAGATCACCTAAGCCTGGTTGGTGTAGGAGTACGAGGTGATTTCCCACCGCCGCTTGGACCCAAAAATATGCCTTCCTCTGGTACCCGAAACAACAAAGCACTGCCCCATGTTGGGGGTTGTGGCCTCCAACCGATGGATTGGGAAGACATAAGCGTCATCCAAACCTACCTAGGGATCACTTGTAATAGTGGCGGGCTCAGCCTCACTTTCCAGGATCTTCTTGTCCTTCCTCTTGTAATAGTCAGCATCCAGATAACGGGCTTCACAAGAGGCAAAAGGAGACACATCTCCTTGGAGCATGCCTACTCCACCCTTAAGGGAGTATTTAAGGCACTGGTGATACGATGAGGGGACCGTTGCGTGAAGGTGGAGCCACGTCCTGCCCATCAACGCGTTGTAGGCGGTGTCCTGAGAGACAACCATGAATTCGGTGTTGGAAACTAGGCCGCCGAACTGGGTCTTCAAGAGAATCTTTCCGAGTGGAGTTTTCTCGGTCCTATCATACCCCTGGATCCTGAGGTCAGAGGGGGTTAAATCATCCTTAGACAGACCTAGTTTCCGCAGTGTCTGAGTTGGGATTAGGTTAATCCCAGAACCTGTGTCAACAAGACTACGTCGGACTTCCACGTGCATTGAACTGGCTGGTGATGTACAGTGGGAGAATGTTCCCCTGTATGGGAGGGTCTTCATATTCACCGGAGAATGAGATAACCACCTAACATTTGGCATTATCAATCTCCTTGGTGTGGAAGGCTTCCGTAGCTGCTACCTCCATCTCAAACTGGAGGGGCTTCTTAGGGCCTCGGTGAGCACCTCACACATTTCGGATGATAGGAGAAGAGCCTCAAGGATAGAGAGCCTTGTTGTAATGCCAGCAAAGTGCTTTAGAACATCATACTTTCGAGCCAAATGCGAGCTTATGCTTACATGAGTCCGCTCTGCGCTTAGAGGCATGACAGGCCCTGCCGGCGAGACCAGTGGCTGACTGGTACTAGGCACGTCTCGTTGTTCACTAGTCGAAGCCCAGAGAGTGGCTGCCGGATTAGGACCGGAAGGCTGGGGTTGGCTGGTGGCAGGGCAGAGCTGGTTGCGGCATGGCCGAGGCGGTTCTGCCTGATCTAGCAACACAAATGGTGGTAAAGGAAAACCTGTCGACATCGGATGAAGGGGATGCATGCATTGAGCTCTTTATTGGGTATACTGCCTAGTCTCAGTGGTGTGCACGGACTAGCTAGAGGTTCCAACTACCGTGCCCCAAAGATTCACGTAGACACGGCTCCGTCGATGTTGGCGATGGCTGGGGACATTGGGAAGGTCCATATGGCGTTCCTCATCATCAGGAGTCAAAAAGGGATTTACCAACTCTACGATGTTAACTGAAGTGTACCCCGAGCTTTCACTTGAGGAGTCATCCACTACCAGACGAAGTCTCTGAGGGATCCCCATTTCTGGGGGCATAGAATCGCCAAATGTGTGGGATGATGACGACATTGGAAGGGCGTGTTCTTTCTTCTTGCGCCACCACTTTCTCTTCTGGGAAGAGGTAGGCTGGGACGATGACACTGAAGTGTCGCTCGCAGATTCTGAGGGCTCTGGCTGAATCAAGTGGGCACAGATGATGCCATGGGCATGAACGACTGTCTTGTGGGCCATCCAGTCGTTATACTTCTGGGACCCATGGTCAGAAACCTGCTTCCACTCATCCTCGTTGCTGTTACAGCCATCTGATCTCACGAAGATACCTGCCACTTGCGCCGGGGCTGGGCCCAACCTGACTACGTTGTTGTCAATATGGTCTTGGAGACAGTCCTTGAACACATAGAATCGTTGGATGGTGTTCCCCAGGGTCCGGTGATAAGGGCAGTAGTTTGGGTGATCAGTGAGACACGCCTCTTATGGATTCCGGCACTCAGGCATCCGCATGATCCTCTGCTCCAAGGCACTATGGAAATAACCGGGGACCTGGGCCTCATCAAATGAGTTTGTATGATTCCTTCTATCTAGAAAGGGGGCTCTTGGAGGATGGCCATGACTAGGGGCTGGAGTAGCATTCTAAGGAGGCGGAGCCTGATTATCTCACCTAGGTGGTGGCAGTGCGTTACGTGGAGGTGCCTGCCGATTTTGAGGCGGTCACTGCTGGGCCGGAGGCTATGCCTGTGGGGGTGGACCCCTATGGGGAAACTGATCTGGCCACATTGGCAGCAACTCTATCTGCCTGGGGGCCTCTATCTAGGCCACAGCAGCGGGCTTGGCTCTGGTGTCTCTCCTTGCAGGGATCACAGGAGGCAGCGGGTGTGCCTAACTGGCCTGTTGTAGGGCTTCTTCGAGGCGCTGAGCCTTGTCTAAGAAGTCTCGGAACCCTCTGGGGTAATTCTGAGTGATCAGAGAAGAAACCAGCTCTTCCTTGACATTCCCTACACACATTTTTAGTAATTTCTCCTAAGTCAGTGGCATGTCAAGGGAGTACGTGAGCCCCTTCCACCAGGTGACGAAGTCCGCAACTCTCTCATCGGGCCTTTGTTTGCAACTGAAGAGGTCTGTGATGTTCGTCTTCTAGTTTGTGGAACTGAACTGGTAGAGGAATTGCCTACAAAGGTCCTCCCAGCTAGTCACAGATCCGACAGGGAGCTGGCTGTACCAGACGAATGTTGGTCCTTCCAGTGTCTGAACGAAGCAAAGGAGCTTGGCGGCCTCCTGCTACACCGGAGTCCCTAACATAGGCCTGCACCTCAAGTTGTTGTGGTCCAGGTGTGGTGGTGGGTCTTTGGTCCTGTTAAAGGGGGTGAAAGTGGGGTTCCCAAATCCCGGTGGGGTCGGCATATCATCCACCCGCGCTGGGTATGACTTACCATCCGGTGGGATTGCCACCTGCCGAGTTTCCAGGGCCTCTAAGCGGGCGATGAGTTCTTCCATTAGATCGTCTGGACTTGAGTTCATATCCTGACAGGGATCTCTAACCACAAGTGCATTGTCGGTCTCTTCAATCCAGTAGTCAAGCTTAGCTACTTGCGGGGCGGCTGGTGGAGCGACTCTCGGGGCAGCGGGAGGAAACTGAGTGGGGTCCCTTATGTGATCATGCCGCTCAGGAGGGTTCGATGAAATGTATCGCGCCCGCTTTCCATGGGCTTCGGCCTCTCCCCTGTCGGCGAATGAGGCCTGATCGCGGTTTCCCGGGAGAATCTCATCGAGGGGTAGTTGTTCCTGCCCCTGCTGTCCTGGCCTAGGATCACCGTAGTCAGGCCGCCGCTCTGCAATGTGTTCGGCCTAGAGCTCATCAACCAGCCTCTTTTGCTCAGAAATCTTTTGGTGTAGTGTGGCCTTCTCGGGATCTTCCTCTGCCTTCTGCACCAAGGAAGATGGGTTAGTAAGCTTGAAAGCTCCGACGTGCTCTTTGCCCTTGCCGATGTTTCGGCTCAGTGTTAAGGCTTCAGTTGGTGTGGGGAGACCTAGGAGGCTCCTCTGCTGGTGAGTAATTCTCCCAGATGGGTCCAGTAGTGGCCTGTCCTCAGGGGGTGAGTCCCCATCGAGGAGTTCTACACTGTTTACCTCTCTCGAAAGGTCGGCCATGTTGACCGCCACTGCCCTTGGAGACATTCCCTCAGAGTCGCCCAGTGAGTCGGGTTGTCAGCGAATCACATAGAAAAGAAGGGAAGCATACTGCCCCCATCTGCGGACGTGCGTGTAGGGGGTGGCCTCCTCGATAACTTTGTGGAGTATTTGAAAACTCTGGAAGCATTGTTGCGGGAAGGCCTTGTGGAGGCCAAGTGACTCGGGGTGCCGAACTGTGGGTAGCGCAGCCAGGTCGACCTGATGGCACTTCTCGCCGATATCCTTGAGATGTTCTTGACTCCTGGGATAAGGCGCTAGCTAATGGAGAATATGGGAGTGAGTCACCGAGAGAGTCTGGCGGAAACATTCAAACTCTCCCAGGGTGAGCGACTCTGGCATATCAAAATCCAATCCTGCGACCGGCCAAAACTTCTCGGGGAAGTGGCCTGCTGTGAGGACGGTCCAGAAGCTCCATGACTCTGGTTCGAGATCCGGCCCTTGCTGCCCCATCTCATCAACCGAGAATGGCCAGAGAACTGGCATCGGTGCCGAGGCAGGCCGCTGGGCCGGTGGGCTAGCTGGCGGAGAATACGGCGAGCAGGCCGATTGGTCGCCGATCCCTAAGTCGTCCTCCAAGGGTTGCAGTGTCATGGATGCCACATCGCGATAGGATGGGCAAGAGAATGGGCCTCCTGTCACAGCGTCGGTGCTTTCCGAGGTTGTGTCATGTTGCAAATCTTCCGTCGCTCCCCAAAAAAGTTCCCCACCCTCTCTAACTGAGGTGGAAGGTGATTTCGGGGAGGCCAGTGGTAACTGCGGGTTTGACCCCTGGGGGTACGCCAAGTCCTCATCCTCTTGGATATACCTTCGGAGGGAGGTGAGAATCATGAGGATCTCACATTTGGGGAGTACGAGACTAATGCGTCGTGTCCCAATCCCTGCCCTCGACTCAAAGGGTTGGGGGAAGGCTCCATCGTCGAGTCGTAATCTGCCTCAGAGGTCGAGAAACGGACTGGCTTGATTTCCATCAAGACTCCCCTGACATTCCTCTTACGATGACGACATCTCACCTTCCTACCCCTGGGTGGCTTCTCAGGGAAAGGATGATTTCCATCGAGTCCTCTGGCCGCAATAGTGCTGGGGCAGAGAGGGCTGAAGGCTGGGGTGCGAGAAGCACCAGGACAGAGGTCGAAAGGGACATGGGGAGGACCTCCATGTGGGTGGGTGACCGGATATGCAACGGCTCCATACTCGCGGCCAGCGGTAGGGGAAGTGACCCCGTACCCCGTGCAGTGGGCGCTGGAAAGAGCCATACCCAGAGCGTAGCTGTCACGGAGAAGCCTTCTGCTTTCCATATCAGTGGCACGGAGTGGGCCCTCATGGTGGGTGGCACTACTGCGAATTGGTCCGCGGTGGCCATTCCCTGTTTCCGTGGCCGGGAGAGTCGACCCAACCTCCCTTCAGGGCGGTCGGGGCCTCGATCTGAGTCGGGCATGTGACTGCCCCTACTCAATGTGTGCGGGGTCTGGTAACATGAGCCAGCAGTGGCTCGGGACACAGTGGTTGCTGATGTTGGTGCCCCAGGGCGGGAATTCTCTTCTGCACGTACCCGACGCTGGCGTCGGGTTATGTGGGTTGGAGCTGGTGGTGCAGGCACGAAGGTTGCCTGCTCCTCGGCCCGCGGATTCGGGCGGTGGCGTTGACGCAGCCTAGCGGGGGATTTTGTTGTGAACCCCTGGGATGGGTCTCCAATCGGGCAGAACCAGACATACCCCACCTCATTGGCATAGGGGAGGGAGTTGTCAAGGCGCTCTGGGGATAGGCTCCCGAAGCGGTTGAACGTCGGAGTGGGGAGCAGCAGATCCCTGCACGGCCCTCGGGGGCGGCGATGGTGGTGAGGCGCAGCTGCCTCTAGATCCAAACGGACCATGTCCCTGGTGGGGATGAACCCTTCCTCCTCGTACCTACGAACCAGGTCATTGATCACCCTTCGTTGGATGATTTCTGATGGGGAGAGGGGGCGTGAGCGCCTGACAGTTATGGTGGTCGGAGTCGGAGCTGCTGTGGAGAAGGCGGGACCGTGCGGGGTGGCCGCGTTGGTACTACCCCTGCCCCTGCGCTGGTGGGCAGGTGGCGATCGAGCTTCAGATGTAGCGATCTGATTCCTAGAAGCAGGGAGATGAACCCATTAGTACTAACAAGAAAAGAAATCGACAACCAATAGACCATCATCATTACGTCTTCCGTGGTTGGCGAGAGGGATCCATGCTGATGATGTTTTAGAACAGAGTGCTCAATATCTTGACTGCCTCAACCCCTAACGGGTTTCACGTCCTGGTGCTAGGTACCCAAACCCGGTGACATGCTAATCTTCCAACACCCCAAACTCTACCAGTCTCCATATTGGGGAGAATAGCTTCACGTCGGGTTCACCATTTTCTATTTTCAATGCTTTCACGTCAAGGCACGCGCGCGCGTCCGTCACGCGGGGGGAGGATGCGCGGCTTGTTGCTCTGCATTCCCACTTTCCAAAGGCGTGCAGCATTCATTCCTTGTTCAGGGATGTCTGCTCCTTGGTCGAAACCGGGATGATGGGATGTCGGTTCTTCCTTTCATGGATTCCTCCTCGAATCTCGTCACCTAGTTCGGGTCTCCCTCATAGATTTAAGACGGGTTAGTGAAGCTCGTTCACGACACCATATCTACATGGATTCCAGTTAATTACGCTGATTCCGTCGAGACACTCCAAGGGGTCTAGTCGGGGCAGAAACCTTTGGTGAGGAGAATGGTCACACTAGGGTGTCATTGGCATGTCTTGACGTTGGGGATTGTCATGTCTGTCTTCTGTCCCTTATTATAGGGCTTCTCGAGGGTGCAGAATCTCGAGGCATCCCGCATCGAACGTGGGGGATTGTGTACCATCTGAGGTTTTCCTCAGCTTCCCATGTTTAACACGGGGTATGCCGCGAGTTTAACGTCTTCCGGAGATGGATCGGACTGATCGGAACACTGAGAGTGGATCCGATTGAAGGACCCCCTAGGGGGAACACCGATGTTGGGGCCAGCATGTGGGCGGCTTCCTGGATACTATGGAGTGGAATGGGGTGGCATGATCCCACCGGGATGTGGCAGCCCGAGTAAGGATCAGGATGGGTGATGGAGTGACGAGATTTAACCTCATGTAGGCTTCCTACGTATCCCCATGGAAGGGAATCATAGTCTGCGTAGTTCGGTGATATGGTGGGACACCTGAAGAGGCGACCCGTGAGAATGAACGCATGGATTGGAGCCTGGATGAAGTAAGATCTCTAGGCTAGGGAATGAGCTTCCCGAGGCACGTGGGCTCGAGGGAGAGGTCAGGATGAGACGTGGGTGTTATATATGGGGTTTACGCTCTGAGGCATCCCATAAAGGTGGTTGTGAACCGACGCGGAGTGGTTGGAACAACTGAGTGATGGGCATAAACCTCACGGAGGCTTTCTACCTACCATGCGTTAGCACGGATCAAAGTCAACGTAGTTCAGGGAATACAGATTAATGTCATGCGGGATAGGGGGCATACAGTTTAACTTCATGCGGGATGAGGGCATACAGTTTAACGTCATGCGGGACGAGGGCATAGGGCTTACGCTCCGAGGCAGCCCTGGGGATTAGCAAACCGACGTGAGAAAGTCGGAACGACCGAGTGGTGGGCTTGAACCTCGTGGAGGCTTCCTACATACCATGCATTAACACGGATCAAAGTCCACGTAGTTCGCTGGGATAGGGCTTACGCTCTGAGGAGGTCTATAAGAGGATGTTATAGTCGATGCGTGCTCTAAGCCCACGTGAGTCATGCTCGGTGTGAGAAACAATAGGCAGTCGGGACCGGACGATCACGTCGTAAAGGGTGCGTCCATGAGAAGCCGAAAGGGGATTACACATTGAGCGGCCCAAAGAGGAAACAGGGGCTTACGCGTGGTTATCAGCCCTTGGTGTCGGGGCTTACTCCAGGATGGAGGCCCGTATGGAGGTGCATGGGTGCTACCTTCCACAAGAGAGTCTAGGGGCTTACGCTCTGAGGCAGCCATTCCCCCATGGATAAACGCCACTCCAACAAGGAGGATCTCATTCCATGTGAGGAATAATCCATTCCCGTGGAGACGAGTGGGCGTAAATAATGTCCGAGCCGGGGGGACCCTACGTGCGAGGCATGGGGTCGGACCACAGTTTAACATCATGTGTTAATGACGAGGTGCTTGATAGTTTAACGTCCTACAGCTCGGATGAGGTGGGTTCTCTCCACACCCCTAGGGCTTACATTCCCAATGCCCTCTACCCCTTGTGGGAGGGAAGGCATCAGCAAGGCCATAGTGAAGGGGGGCCACAGGGCGAACCATTGAGGGGTCCACGTTAGCATGGATATGCGAAGAAGCAATAGCCATTAGCATGCCTATGTGAAGAAGCATAAGGAAAAGAAACGCAACAGGAAACACCACCCAAGGGACCTTGAGGTTACTTTGTACGAGCATGGAAGGTTTTACGGGAAAACAATGCATGGTGCGCATGCCCGGCATGGAAGACATCGGGCACCGACGTAGATAGGAAACCAAGGGGCATCAAGGTGAGGGGTCCGGGGTTTTGCGCGCAAAGAGAAGGTTTGCACGCAAAAATCAGGGATGGTGCACAATTGGGGCAGAAGATTGTGCGTGGATAGGGGATTGCGCGCCAAGGGACTGGATTGCGCGCGGGGGAAATGGACGATCCCTAAGTCATGGAGAAACCTGATAGAGGGATTGCGCACAATTTGGAAGGGATTGCGCGCAATTGGAGGGGATTGCATGCAAGGGGAAAGGATTGCGCGCAAAGGACGAACCTAGAAGAGTTGGAAAATTCACTGAAGCCAATGGGGTTGCGCACAAAGGCGAACCCCAGGGAAAGGTTGCGCGAAAAGAAGGATTACCTAGAAGTCATCTTGCGCGCGCTGGAAACTGAATTGCACGCACGGGAGCTGGTCCGAATTCCTAAACCCCGAAACGGTTGGGGTCGACTACTATTCATAGGTATCCGCCGGCGTGGAATCCAGGTGGCGCGCAAAATCTTCCATGCCAGGACCAGTTGGTGCGCAAAGCCTCACCGCACAGAACCGGGTGCGCAAAATTGCGCCCCATCCCGGTGTTTTTACGCGAATCCCGGACTTCCTTCATGCGGACAACATCTTTTGACGCAAGTTCTCCTTAATTTCGCGCACCACTCCCGGGTCCTCTGGACCGGGCCTCTGAGTCCGAATATGACTTCGCTTTGTCATTTCGAAACTTCCTCTAAGAGTTTCAGAATTTTTCAGCATCTACAGTTACCAACGCCTTAACCATATTGGTATTGGTTTGGGTTTTGAGGAAGGAATTGAGGATGATGAGATATGTGATTACCATACCTAAGTTGTTGGTTATAGGAAGAAGAGAAGGGCTCATAGTGAGGTTGGTTGAAGTTTCTAATGAACTGACCTGATTGTTGAGGGTTGGTGTTCCTCTAAGCATATGCTGCATTGAGCTCCATTGGTCGAGATGAATCGGATTGATCCTCTTGAAGTTGTGGACATGTGTTAGTTGGATGAGATGGAGAGTTAAAAATTCCATAGTTTTTGATAGGTCCAGGAAACATTGATTGCGAAGAAGATGAGGTTGGGGATTTGGTAGCCACAGCTAGTTGTCGCACAAGACCTATAAGTTCACTCATCCACAAGGTCATCTTGTTCGATTTAATTGATTGATTATATTGGGCTTTCTTGACTTGAGCATGTGCTCGAGTATGGAATTGTTGTGTGTTTGCAACCATGTTACTTATGAGATCTCTTGCTGCTGTAGGATTTTTATCAACAAGAGCACCGCCACTTGCGGCATCAATGATAGTTCTCTCCATAGCCAATAACCCATCATAGAAGTATTGGATCAAGAGTTGGTCAGGAATTTGGTGATGTGGGCAGGTTTCAACAAGATTTTTGAACCTATATCAGTATTCATGGAGTGATTCACTTGGGAACTGATGGATACCACTTCTTTCCTTTTGGATATAAGTAGTACGAGAAGAAGGAAATAATTTTCTAAGAAAAGTCTCTTCATGTCATTCCATGTGGTTATGGAACTAGGAGGTAGGTAGTAAAGCCATGACATGGAAGTGTCAGCTAGGGAGAAAGGGAATGCTCCATGTTTGATTTGTTCCTCAGAAACCCCTTGAGGCTTC
This sequence comes from Viscum album, assembly GCA_963277665.1. Classification (NCBI taxonomy): domain Eukaryota; kingdom Viridiplantae; phylum Streptophyta; class Magnoliopsida; order Santalales; family Viscaceae; genus Viscum; species Viscum album. The sequence continues at coordinate 1,672,270,471 of OY728119.1, read as the reverse complement.
ATGGTTGAGCACACTACTTGTAACTCTTTAAGGTGGAGATGTGGATCCTCACCGGCTAGCCCGTGGAAATGAGGGAGAAGATGAATCAAACCCGATTTGAGTTCAAAGTCAGACTCTATGTTTTGATATTGAATACCAAGAGGTTGGTAATTCATATCAGGGGCAGTGAGTTCTTTAAGTGTTTGTTCCCTAGGATTGGCCATATCTAATTGAATTGGTTGGCCAAGGAATGGTTCTTGAATGAGTTTATTATCTCTTATGTTCCTCCTAAGTAGGCGAAGTTTTCGCTCAATTTCAGGGTCAAACAAATCTGAGGGATTGTTTGGGAGGCTACAAGGCATTCAGAGAGATGTTGGAAGGAAAAGGAAGACGGGTTTTTCTTTGTATTTTTTCCGTTTATAATTTTTATAAGAAGACAAGTTTTTCTTTGCGTATTTTTTCAATTTTTTTATCAATGTTTTTTGGGTTTTTTTTACAATAACCAGAAACTAATGAATACATAAAGCACCATCCCCAAAAACAGAACCATTTGAAATGCACAACCGATTTTTTCCTATTGACCAGTCAATGTTCCGGTGCTTTTCTAATGTGTATATCAGCACTCGGGTCGAATCCTCATCGATGATACTTTGTAATAGTCGTTTGTTTTTAGTTGAGTGTATTCTAATTGGGGGGTTTGTTTGCAGAGCTTAATTGAAATAACTAATTTATTATAATTGATTTAGAAAATTTATAATGATTGGGTTGAGTTAATCCTTAGTTTAATTAAGCTTGTGATATCCTTGAGATTTTCTTTATATTGCATTTAAATTAACACTCACTTCACAAGTTGACGTCGATTAGAATTACTAAGTGTAAAAGCTTTAATCCAAGCTTTAACTTAACTAGGATTCTAATATCAATCATTACTTGTTTATGGTAGTGTATTTATGGTTCCAATAATCCATGGAATCCATATGTTAAACAAAACAATTCATTAATCCATGACATGTTAAGTCCAACATACACAATGTTAATTTAAAGAACATTCGTCGAGAAAAAGCTCTCAATCACTTAACATACCTAAATTATAACTCACACCAATTAAAGATTTAATCAGCCATTAAGATGGTTATTAATCTGGTAATATATTTTTATAGTGGTGAATTATAAAGAGAATAAAAATAAAGGGATAAGAAAATATTTTTGCGTCGAACACACACACACATGAAAGATGATGAGAATTAAAAACGAACGACTTTCGATTGAATCAGGAAGCAAAAGAAGGGAAGGGTATTAAACTGTAGTTAAACTATTTTAAGAACATAAATATTAAACTACAGAATGTGGATGATAATAAGAGATATTGAAGAAGTAACTTTCATTAAAACAGAATTACAAAGAAAGAGACTTACAAAATTACAAAAACGAAGAACACGAAAGTAAGTGAAAACAAAGAGAGGAGGAAAGGTCTATCAAGTGAAAACCTGAGTATGTAAGGTCCTCCCTAGACTTTTTCAAGGCTTTTTTCATGCAAATATTATCTCCTCTCTTCTGAAATGCCAACCCATCTCAAGGAGAGAAGGGGAGAGTATTTATAGCCCAAGGAGTGGACTGTTTGCATTCCCAATCTATCCCTCCACTGTCATCGCAATGTTGGATAATCAGACAGCTGAATATCGGGAAATCTCCTTCTTCAAAGTTGTAGATAATAAAGTTGACCGACTACTCTCAAACTTTGGAGTCATTTGGATTTAAGGATCAAAAGTTATGGCCGGTTTATTAATCAAAGTTAAACTGTCCATTTCTATCCAGTCTTTTTGAATTCCAAAATGTGAAAGGGTTTTTGAATAGGAAGATAACTTCAAAGACGAATGATTTCTTAACAAAGTAGGCCTTCTATATCTCCTATTTCACACTGAAATATATCATCTCGGTTGGATGCTTAAATCATGAGATATGTCATTCATACTATACTGATTTTATTTCTCAGCCAGAATGGTGGGATGGAATTTAAAGCTTCATTTGGGCCCCTTGTTCTTCGAGTTTGGACCTGACATCTTTATCCTGGACTCCTTCTATAGTCCCCCGAACTATGGTGGAGAATAATGGAATTTTTACTTCTTTATTTATCCTAGTAAATAAATCTTCATGAATAGTCAAGTTTCTTCACAGATTCTTTGGTCTTGTTTGTGAGGACCATATGACCCTTCAAATGATAGAACTGGATCATGGTAACTTCTAATGAAATGCTGTATATTTAATGGATAATCCTAGAAAACAATAACCACACAATTTTTATCTGTATAGTGATAGTTATTATCAAAACAGTAAACTGACTCAATTGGACTACTTCTAAAAATGATCAAAAATTATACTTAATATTAAAACATTAATATTTCACACAAATTATGCACATTTTATATAAAATAAGTAAATGGAGTATATAATAAGACATGAAAATATTAACAACATCAACTCCCCCACACTTAGTATTGTGCATGTACTCATATGCAACAAATATAAAAACATGACAAAATCATTTGTACTCAACAAAAAATATTAAAATTTTGTTTTCTTCAATCAGGGGAGGTTTAGACTATTTCACTCATCCATTTTGAATTCCACCACAAGTTGTTACAAAATCAATTTTCCAAAACTAATTCATTTTTTAATGCTCAAATTTAGAAATAGAAAATGTGGACACTCAAAACTCACACCTCTTGAGATGATAAAATTCATTTGTGGAGGTTCACTCTTTCACCAACCAAAAGTGAAAAACTTAGAGTTTGAAAAGGGTCTCAGCTTCCAATACCTATCCAAAGTGCACAAGAATGAACAGGTCTTTTAAGGGGTTTTTCTTTGGCTATGGGACGGTAGGAATATAATTTCCAAGAGAGAGAATAAGAGGGTTAAAACACCAACATAGAAAAATCAATGCACATTTTTTTCGAAATGAAACATGGAAGGAAATGAAAACACATATTTACAAGGAAATGATTGTGTGAAGAAAGACACAATAGAGGAAGAAAATATGAAGGTAATGAGAAGATGGAATATTTACAAAACACAAAACTTCTCCCAACAAGAATATAATGTAAGTGTTCTTTTTTTCTTTTCCTTTTTTTGTTTTTTTTTGAAAGATGACCTTGAAACAGATCTCACACTCATATCCCAACCCATGTTTGATCTCCTCACGACACTAATTGTAATAGTTATAACAAGATAAAAGGATTATAAATAGTGATTTTTGACCTACCCAGGACATAACCCATTCTTATTTTCATATTTTTTTTGATATTTTTTTTGATTTTTTTGATTTTTTTGAATTTTTTTGGAACACCTTGCAAAAATATTTGTTCATGATTTCATAAACATACATACATTCCCAAAACTCACTGAATTACAACCTCTATCTCTCCCCCACACTTAAAATGATGCTTAACCTCAAGCATATGATAATATAGTGACATCAACAAAGGGTACCCAAAATGAAATCCATTCCCCCCCACACTTAAATTTCAAAAAATTATGCAATGAAAATCCATGTTGATATTGGGTGGGAAAAGGTATTGGGATTGTAATGTGGCTATCAATGAAAAGGTTTTCATAGGCTCGAAGGTGCTTTCAAAAGGAGGATTAATGTAAGGGAAATGGGATGCTATTTGGCTATTGTGATTCTCATGTGGTTCAGAAAATGCCTCTATCATATTAATGCACACTAAGGTAGGAAATTCAGCTCGAAGGGCCACAAACTCAAGACTCAGAAATGGTGGTGAAAACATACATTTTGAAAAGATGGCCATAGGTGGCCTTGGCATGAAATAAAATGTTGTTCCTCACGGTTTGGGAAAATCATTATCCAAATAAAAAATTGAGAATTCAAATTTTGTTAATTTTGACACAAAATTCTTTGTCCAAAGTCATGATAAAAATACAAAATTTTTGAGATGAAAACATGTCTGTTAACTCCCCAAAAAGGTTGGACAAAATTTCAAAACTCAATGACGAGTAAGCATGACTCTTGATTTTTTTATTATTTTTTTGTTATGATTTTTTTTTGTTTTTTTAGTTTTTAATAAAGACACACTCAAACAAAATAGAAAGAAAAAAATAGAGGTTTTGAAAATGAAAGTGGTAAAAAAATGAAAGATAGAGGAGGAAGAATAAATAGGTAGAGGGAGGAAGATAGATAGAGAGAGAGTTAAAGGGAAAGAGGTGCCCCCTGTTTTGGATTTGGCGGGTCAACATCTCCATCTAGTGGTGGGTTGACTACAGAAGTTGGGGATCCAATGGAAGTCGATGTTGATCCAGGATTGTACATCCTCTCATGGTGATGCTTTAACCGATGTCCATTAACCGTGAATGTCCTTTTTGAAGAGGGGTCCTGGACTTGCACTGCACCAAATGGGTAAACATTAGTAGTAACAAAAGGACCTTCCCAACGAGAATTAAGCTTAACTAGGTGAAGATGAAATCGAGAGTTGAAAATCATTACCTTTTCACCTTCATGGAATACCTTTCTCAAGATGTGTTTATCATGGAGTACCTTAGCATTTTCTTTTTACAGAGTGGAATTCTCATAGGATTCAAGTCGAAGCTCCTCCAGTTCAGCCAATTGCAGCAATATTTCGTCACCAGATTTTTCAAGATCAAAATTACAAGTTTTCACTTCCCAAAATGACTTGTGTTGGATTTCAACTAGCAAATGACATGCTTTACCAAAAACTAGCCTAAAAGGAGACATCCCAATGGGTGTTTTATAGGCAGTTCGATAAGCCCAAAGTGCTTCACCAAGTCTTTCATGCCAGTATTATCTGGTGAGTTTTATAATTCTCTCAAGCACTCTTTTCACTTCTCTATTATAAATTTCATCCATGCCATTTGTTTGGGGGTGATATGTAGTTGAAGTTTTATGAACAACCCCATTCTTTTTCAAAAGAGATTCCATGGTTTTATTACAAAAATGGGTTCCTAAGTCACTGATGAAGGCATGAGGAGTGCCAAATCTATGGAAGATGTGTGTCTTTAGGAACTCACTAACAGTATGTGAATCATCCTTTCTAGTGGGTTTGGCCTTGACCCACCTAGAAACATAATCAACCGCAAGAAGGATGTACGCGAATCCATTGGAAGGGGGAAATGGTCCAATGAAATTGATGCCCCAAACATTGAAGATCTCCCAGAAAATTAAAGGCTTTTGAGGAATTTCATTTCTCTTGGAAATTGTGCCAAACTTTTGGCAAGTGGGACATGATTGACAGAACTCATGTGAGTCCTTGAAGAGTGAAGGCTAGAAGAATCAAGAGTCTAGGACCTTTCGGGAGGTACTTTGTGGTCCAAAGTGGCCACCACCTGGAATTGAGTGACATAATTCTAAGATAGAGGAATGTTCATCTTTGTCAACACATCTCCTAATTACCATGTCTGCCCCAGTTTACCAAAGTTTATTTTCTTCCAAAAAATAGTATTTTGCATCACTTTTAAACTTCATTTTCTGTTCTTTTGAAAACATTTCAGGAAAAACACCAGAAACCAAGTAATTTACAATTGGGGCATACCATGGTATTTTTGGAGTGAGAGATGAAAGGTGCTCAGTGGGGAATTCAGGATCGATGATTTCAGAATGAGAAGAATTAGAAATTCTATTCAAGTGATCAGCCACATGGTTATCTTTTCATGGTCTATCTTTTATTTCAAGGTCAAACTCTTGGAGCATTAGGATCCATCTTATTATCCTCGGTTTGGAATCACTTTTCTTGACTAATAACATTATAGAAGAATGATCTGTGAATATGATTATTTTGGAACCTAAGAGATAGGGTCGGAATTTATCTAAGGAAAAAACCACTGCTAAAAGTTCCTTTTCAGTGATAGTGTAGTAATATTGAGTTTCATCCAATTTTTTTGAGGCATAATAGATGACATGAGGAATCATTTATCTTCGTTGACCAAGAACAGCCCCAACAGCTCTATCTGAAGCATCACACATCAACTCAAAGGGTAAGGACCAATCTAGGGGTTGTATTATCAGGGCATATGTAAGAGCAGTTTTGAGTTCAACAAAGGCTCTCTTGAAAACCTCATCAAAATGGAACGTGACATCTTTTTGGATCAACCAAGTTAGTGGGAGGGAAATTTTACTGAAATTATGGATGAATCGTCGATAGAAACCGGCATGACCAAGAAATGAAAGGATATATCGAACAGAAGTGGGTTGTGGAAGTGATTGGATCACTTCAATTTTGGCTGGATCAACTTCCATACCATATTTTGAAACTATGTTCCCTAGAAAAATCCCATTTTCAACCATGAAGTGACATTTTTCAAAATTTAACACAAGGTTTCACTTGGCACACTTTTGGAGGACTAGAGAGAGTGAATTCAAACAAGATTCAAATGACTCACCATAAATGGTGAAGTCATACATGAATACTTCCACGCAGTGTTCAATGAATTCAGAAAAGATACTCATCATACACCTTTGTAATGTTTCAGGAGCATTGAAAAGTCCAAAAGGCATTCTTCTGTATGCATATGTTCTAAAGGGGCATGTGAAAGTAGTCTTTTCTTGGTCCTGAGGTGCGATTGGGATTTGGAAGTAGCCGGTATATCCATCAAGAAATCAATCGTGTGACTTTCTGGATAATAGTTCCAGCATTTGATCATGGAATGAAAGAGGGTAGTGATCTTTTCTTGTTTCAAAATTCAATTTCCTATAGTCGATGCACACACGCCATTTTTTCTTCACTCGAGTTGTGACTACATATCCATGTTCATTTGTGACAACATTTATCCCACCCTTCTTAGGTCCAACTTGAATTTAAATAAGCCATTCACTATCAGAAATTGGTTAGATAATACCATCTTGAAGAAGCTTGGTGATCTCTTCCCTAACTACCTCAAGGATGAGTGGATTGAGTCTTCTTTGTGGTTGTCTAATTGGTTTGGATGATTCCTCAAGATGGATGTGATGTATGAAAAGATCAGGGTTGATTCCTAGTATTTCATCTAGGGTCTAACCTAAGGCTTTTTTTGTTTTCCTCTAACACTTGAACAAGTTTGTACTCCTCAGTTTCGGTAAGTGAAGACGAGATAATGACATGATAAGAGTGGTCATGGAAAAGGAATGCATATTTCAGGTGTTCAGGAAGAGGTTTTAGATTATTCTCATCATTTATTTTTGGGTTAGGAAACTTAGAAATGGAGGATGGTACTTCAGTTTCTTCAGATTTATTTTTCCCAATATTGTCCAATGTGGACCAGTTTTGATCAGAGTTGAGATGGGATTCAAGAGAGTTTTCAAGATCAATTAAATTTATGGAGTCTATGAATGAAAGGTCTACATCAACTTTACCATTTATGACTTGGTTAATCATGGTGCAGATTTCACAAGATCCTTTGTCATCATAACAGGATGAACATGATGTAATGGGGTTCAATTGACTCTTAGAAGTGTCCTCGAAAGAATGGATTGAGAATGCAGAGTGATCCTTAGATGGGTATTTCATGGCTTGGAAAATATTGAACTTGACCAGTTGGTCACCAAATTCCATGGATAAGATGCCTGAATGGACATCAATTTTGGTTCTTGCAGTCATGAGGAATGGTCTTCCTAAAATTAGGGGAGATCGAGAAGAGTTTGTCTCACCTTCCATGTCAAGGAAATAGAAATCAGCAAGGAAGATAAGATCATTGACTCGAATAAGGACATCCTCAATTATTCCCTTAGGACTGGTTGTGCTTCGATTGGATAACTGAATGACAACACCCGTTGGGTGCAAGGGACCTAGACCAAGGTTGGAGAAGATAGATTTAGGCATGACATTAATTGAGGCTTCTAGGTCTATGAGTGCATCATCAAAGTTGGAACTTCCAATTTGGAATGGAACTATAAATGTCCCTGGATCTTTGCACTTTATGGGAATAGACTGCTGGGTGGAAAAATTTTCAAAGGTCCAAAGTTTCCTCTTGTGGGTGCACAATTCCTTAAGAAACTTTGCATATTTAGGAATTTTTTTTATGGAATATAAGAGAGGAATGTTGACATCAACACGTCTAAACATGTCAATCATTTTAGGATCAGGTTCAAAGGACTTCTTTGGCATAGAAATGGCTTGAGGAAAAGGAATTGGGTTCCTAACTGGAATTGAAGGAGGTGAGGGAATGGTTTCAGGTTCCTTTTTAGGTTTCTTTTTCTTTTCATTTTCTAGGTCAATATTAAAAGGAGGGTTGGAGGACTTATCTTGAGGCATTGCAAAGTTCTTTCTCGATCTAAGTGGAATTGAACCTACATTACCCTTGGGTTCGGGTAATGGTTGAGCTGGAAGTTGGGAAGAATTAGATGGTTCCTGCTGACTAAGGTGGGATGCTAGTTGACCAATTTGGGTTTCAATGTTCTTGAGGCTTGAACGAGTGAAGAAGGAAAGATGTTCCACTACACTTTCCCATGGTTGTTTGGAAGAAGAGGCTTGTCCTGGATTGGGATTACCTGGATTTTGGTTCTTGGGAAAGCGATTGTATTGGTTTTGGAATTGGGAAGGCTCACTAGGATAATGGAATCCAGGAGGAGGATTGTTCCTTTGAGGTTGGGGAATAAAATGATAAGGTTGTTGGAAGTTACCAACACCTTGACCATATTGAAATTGGTTTGGGTTTTGAGGAGGGAATTGAGGATGATGAGATATGGGATTACCATACCTAAGGCGTTGGTTATAGGAAGAAGAGAAGGGCTCATAGTGAGGTCGGTTGAAGTTTCTAATAAACTGACCTGATTGTTGAGGGTTGGTGTTTTTTTGAGCATATGCTGCATTGAGCTCCATTGGTACAGATGAATTAGATTGATCCTCTTGAAGTTGTGGACATGTGTCAGTTGGATGAGATGGAGAGTTTCAAATTCCACAGTTTTTGACAGGTCGAGGAAACACTGATTGCGAAGAATATGAGGTTGGGGATTTGGTAGCCACAGCTAGTTGTCGCACAAGACATGTAAGCTCACTCATCTACTCGGTCATCTTGTTTGGTTTAATTGATTGATTATCTTGGGCTTGCTTGAATTGAGCATGTGCTCGAGTATGGAATTATTGTGTGTTTGAAACCATGTTACTTATGAGATATCTTGCTGATGTAGGAGTCTTATCAACAAGAGCACCGCCACTTGCGACATCAATGAGAGTTCTCTCCATAGCCAATAACCCCTCATAGAAGTATTGGATCAAGAGTTGGTTAAGAATTTGGTGTTGTGGGAAGGTTGCAACAAGATTTTTGAACCTCTCCCAGTATTCATGGAGTGATTCACTTAAGAACTGATGGATACCACTTATTTCCTTTCGGATAGAAGTAGTACGAGAAGTAGGAAAAATTTTTCTAAGAAAAGTCGCTTCATGTCATTCCATGTGGTTATGGAACCAGGAGGTAGGTAGTAAATCCACGACATGGCAGTGTCAGCTAGGGAGAAAGGGAATGCTCAAATTTTGATTTGTTCCTTATAAACCCCTTGAGGCTTCATGGTAGAGCACACTACTTGGAACTCTTTAATGTGGAGATGTGGATCCTCACTGGCTAGCCCGTGGAAATGAGGGAGAAGATGAATCAAACCCGATTTGAGTTCAAATTCAGCCTCTATGTTTGGATCTAGAATACCAAGAGGTTGCTAATTCATATTAGGGGCAGCGAGTTCTTTAAGTGTTTGTTCCTTAGGATTGTCCATATCTAATTCAATTGGTTGGCCAAGGACTGGTTCTTGAATGAGTTGATTATCTCTTATGTTACTCATATATTGGTGAAGTTTTCGCTCAATTTCAGGGTCAAAAAAATTTGAGGGATTGTTTGGGAGGCTACAGGGCATTCGGAGAGATGTTGGAAGGAAAAGGAAGACGGGTTTTTCTTTTTATTTTTTTTCATTTTTGATTTTTATGAGAAGACGGGTTTTTCTTTGTGTTTTTTTTCAATTTTTTTTATCAATTTTTTGGGTTTTTTTACAATAACCAGAAACTAATGACTACATGAAGCAACATACCCGGAAATGGCACCATTTGAAACACACCGACGATTGTCGCCTATCGACTGGTCAAAGTTCCGATGCTATGCTAATGTGTATAGCTCGGGTCAAATCCTCAGCGATGATACTTTGTAATAGTTGTTTGTTTTTAGTTGTATTCTGATTGGGGGGTTTGTTTGCATAGCTTAATTGAAATTGACTAATTGATTATGATTTATTTAAAAAATTGACAATGATTGGGTTGAGTTCATCATTAGGTTAGTTAAGCTCGTGATATCCTTGAGCTTTTCTTTATATTGCATTTAAATTAACACTCACTTCACAAGTTAACGTCGATTAGAATTTCTAAGTGTAAAAGCTTTAATACAAGCCTTAACTTAACTAGGATTCTAATCTCAATCAATAATTATTTATGGTATTGTATTTATGGTTCCAATAATCCATGAAATCCATATGTTAAACAAAAAAAGTCATTAATCCAAGACATGTTAAGTCCAACATACCCAATGTTAATTTAAAGAACATTCGTCGAGAAAAAGCTCTCAATCACTTAACATAACTAAATTATAACTCACCCGAATTAAAGATCTACTCAGCCATTAAGATGGTTATTAATATGGTAATATATTTTTATGGTGGTGAATTATAAAGATAAGAAAAAGAAAGGGATAAGAAAAGATTTGTACGCCGAACACACACACACACACGAACGATGACGAGAATTAAAAACGAACGACTTTAGATTGAATGAGAAAGCAAAAGAAGGGAAGATGATTCAACTGTATTTAAACTATTTTAAGAACATAAATATTAAACTAAATAATTTGGATGAGAATAAGAGATATTGAATAAGTAACTTGCATTGAAACAGAATTACAAAGAAAGAGACTTACAAAATTACAAAAACGAAGAACACGAAAATAAGTGAAAACAAAGAGAGGAGGAAAGGTCTCTAAAGTGAAAACATGAGTTTGTAAGGTCCTCCCAAGACTTTGGAAAGGCTTTGGTCATGCCAATATGATCTCCTCTATTCTTAAATGCCAACCCCTCTCAAGGAGAGAAGGGGAGAGTATTTATAGCCGATGGAGTGGACTGTTTGCATTCCCAATCTGTCCCTCCACTTGCATCGCCAAGTTGGCTAATCAGATAGCCGAATCTCGAGAAATCTCCTTCTTCAAAGTTTTAGATAAAAAAAATTTCCGACTAATATCAAATATTGAGTCATTTTGACTTAAGGATCAAAAGTTATGGCCGGTTTATTAAACAAAGTTAAACTGTCCATTTCAATCCAGTCTTTTTGAAGTAAAAAATGTGAAAGGGTTTTTTAATAGGAATATGCCTTTAAAGACAAATGATTTCTTCAAAAAAGTCGGCCTTCTATAGCTCCTCTTTCACTCTGCAAAAGCTCAGATCGGTTGAATTCTTAAATCATGAGATATGTCATGCATACTATACTATTTTTATTTATCATCCAGAATGGTGGGCTGGACTTCAAAGCTTCATTTGGGCCCCTTTATCTTAGAGTTGGGCCCTGAAATATTTATCCTGGACTCCTTAAATTGTCCCCCTAACTATGGTGGAGAATAATGGAATTTGGACTTCTGTATTTAGCCCATTATATCAATATTCATGAATATTACAGTTTCTTCACAGATTCTTTGGTCTTGTTTGTGAGGACTATATGACCCTTTAAATGGAATAATTGAATCATGGTACCTTCTAATGAAATGTTTTATATTTAATTTAGAATCCAAAAAAACAAGAACCACACAATTTAGATCAGTATAGTGATAGTTATTATTAAAAAAGTAAAATGAATCAATTGGACTACTTCTAAAAAAGCTCAAAAACTATACTTAATATTAAAACATTAATATTTCACACAAATTATGCACATTTTATATAAAATAAGTAAATGGAGTATATAATAAGACATGAAAATATTAACAACATTAATAGATGACCTTGTAAATACTTTTGTTCCTTTGGATGTGTGGTTGAATTGATTTCAATAGAGAATTGAGTTTTTAATAGGAGGTGAAGATTGTTTCAAGGAAACATAAAAGAAAAAGTATCATTGATTTACCCCTCCCCCTATCAATGATACAATCAAACTTACTAGGAACATTCAACTGGTATCAGAGGGTAGGTTTCCTTTTCCTTTTCTTTTCTATTGGAGAATTTGAATTGTGTTAACAGTTGATGTATTCTGGTCTATAATGGAAATAATTATCATATATATAAATATAGAATGTTTCTTTATCTTATGTCTATTGGATATGAAATTCTTGAAGCTACAACATAAGGGTTTATTCCTATTGATTTTAAATCACCTCTTACATCTGTTAATAAGAAGAATATAGAGAATGATGGAAGGGCCAAGAATTCTATATTATCTTCACTTTATGAATGTCAATTCCTAAGGGTGAAAGGATTTTCCACAACCAAAGGTACATGGTATAAAGTGAAAAAGATATATAAAGGAAATAAAAAATTGAATAAGGAAAAGTTACAAATCTAGAGAATTAAATATAAATATTTGAAGATGGGTGAGCATGAATCTGTTGGGGACTTTTTTACTAGGGTGAATGACATTTTGAGTAATACCAGATGTCTTAGTAAAAAGTTAGATGATTCTACAACTGTTGAAAAGAGATTGAAAATCATTCTTGAAAATTTTGATGAAAAATTTTCTTCATTGGAATATAGAGATCCTAATACATTATCTCTTGATGTTTTCTATACAACTCTCATCAATTATGAAATTAGAAGATAGAAATCTATAAAAACAAAAACAAAGGTTGATAGAGAAATCTCTTTCAAGGATGAAAATAATTAATATAAAAAAAGATTATTATTGAAGATGAAGTTGGTGAATCTGATTATGAAAACGACATATGTAAAAATCTTGATTATATTTATTTCTTTTTATCGAAAAATGTTACAAAGGTACAAAGAAATACAAAGGGAAACTTCCCTTGAAATGTTTTAAATGGAAAGGAATTATTAACTTTGAGGCTAATTGTCCTCGAAGAAATAAAAAGAGGATAGTGATGAAGAAGAAATAAAGCCATGAATATCGTGGAAGAAGCAGGGAGATAGAAGAAAATTAAATTCCACAATGAAAGAAAGAAAATTCTTCAAATCCAAAAGATGAAGTTTCTTGTCTAAATATGAAGTTGAAGAAGACAGTGATATTGAATCAAAAAAATAAGTTGATTATGGTATAGAAAATACATTTATTGAAATAGTGAATGACGATGAATTTAGAAGTATTTGTTTTGAAGAAGAAGAAACCAAAATTGAACATCATTTCAAAGAAGAGTTGAAAGAATGTATGTGAAAGATCATAATATTTGAAAATCAAAACGAAATTTTGGAAGATGAATGCTCTTCAACAAGAAATAAATAATTTTTTTCTAATGAGAAAGTGATTTTGGTAAAATATATAGATGATTTTGAAGAAATATCTTGAAGAAGAAAATAATTGTAATGAATAATTTTTGGTGATGTTGAAGGAAAAAGGAAGGAGAGTTAGAACTTTTCCAAAAAAAACATTCCAAAGCTGAACAAATAAATAAAATTTTCAAAAACTCTATCTATGAAGATGGAAATTGTTCTTGAAAAGATAATCCTAATAAGAATTAATAAAATATATATTAAAATGTTGAAAAGAATTACAGAATTGTTTCTTAAAAGATGAAAGCTTGAAAAGTTACGTATGTGTCCAAGACTAAAAAATTTGGGAATTTAGAAGTTTAAAAGATCCCTGAGTCTGTCTAAGTTTTGAAATAAACTGAATCTCAATAAATTTACAATAATTTTGATTCTGATAATTCAGAAAATAAAAGGAAGACTCTGATTGATAATATAAAGTTTGGTGGCTCGGAAAAGAAAGAGAAGAAGGTGGCTGAGAAATGTATTCAAAATTCTAATCAGTATGGAAGTTTCATAGGAAAATACTCATTTTATGGATATTTCTGGTATTGTGGTGGATTCATATATATAAAAAATATGTGTTGGTTTGATCAACTACATTACTATTATTCCACGGGTTTTTAAATGACTGGTTTTAGGTGGAGACAATTCCCTCAAAATAAGAAATCTGAGAAGATTGTTTTGAAGAAACCTGAAAATGTTGGATTAAAGATTGAAAATAGGTTCAAACCCATATAAACTATTTTTGATAGATGTGAACAAATTATAAATCTTTCAAAATACTGTTTTGTTTTTTTATTGGAAAAAAAATTATTCTTAACAATTATTAGAATCTAAGGATGAAGAAAGAAAAGGAAGAATAAAAGGATATTTTTGTTGAAACCACTTTGAAAGCTACAAAAGGAGAATGAACTTGGATTCTTGATAGTGGGTGTTCTTATCATATGATAGAATAATTGAAATTTTTAAAGAATATGAAATATTTTAATGAATTCATAATGAAATTTGGAAGTGATGAATCCATGAGAGTCAAAGGTGTTGGATCAGCCATCATTGGAAAATAAAAGTGGATATCCACACATAGACCCCATGATTCCTAGTCTCCACTTTTCCCACTCCACGCTTTCTCATTTCCTTGTTCTCTTGTACCCTTTATAAATTAATAAAATATTTATTTTGAGCAAGAATGATTTGTATGTTGATGGTCTAAAACATAATTTGTTAAGTGTTTCACAATTGTGTGATGTGGGTAATAAATTTATTTTTAGAAAATATGGGTTTTTTATGAAAAGTGAAGAATATGTAAAGATTTTTACAAGAGGCCAATGTACAAAAGAAATTTGTTTCAGATTGGTGAAATACAAAACTCTTGTTACATGAGTATGGAGTAAGATGATCAATTGTGGAAAAAACGGTTGGGAAACATGTGTTAATGAAACATGAGAAAGTTATCTATGTGAGATAGTGTTTTAGACATTCCTGATTTTCCAAGAAGAAGATATTGGTGTTGCACTATTTGGCAGAAAGAAAATATTACAAACTCAGTGCATAATAAAGTTGTGATTTGTTCAAGACAACCCCTAGAGCTGATTCATTCCAAAATTTGTGGGACGATGAGTAGACTGTCAAAAAATGGGGATAAGTACCTCATCACTTTCATTTATTATTTTACTCACATTACTTGTGCTATTTATAAGAAACATAAATCAGATGATTTGAAAATGTTTAAAAATTTTAGAACGATATCTAAAAAAGAATGTGAGTATTCTATAAAGAAGTTAAGAACATAAAATAGTGGTGGATACATAAGTGAAAAAAAATTCAGGTTATCATGAGAGTCATGGAATTTGTCATGATTATAGTTCCCCATACACTCTTCCACAAAAATGGGATTGTTTAAATAAAGAAATGATGTTTGGTGGAAATGGGAAAAACTATGTTACATGAACATGGTCTTTCTCAATAATTTTGGAGCCATGCCATGAGTACTTATGTTTATACCCAAAATCATTGTTTCTATATGAATCAATCATATATAACTCCATATGAATTTTTTTATAAAAAAACTATAATTTTGAAACATTTAAGAGTTTTTAGGAGTCCATTAATTATAAAGAAAAAGGTGGAAACTATGGAAATTTTGACCAGAAAGGTGAAGATATAATATTTCATGAATATTCTACAAAATTAATAGGTTGTAGATGTTTCAAAGAAACATGAAAAATTATTGATTCAATTGATGTGAATTTAATTGAAAATTTTGAGAAAGATAAACATGCTCAATTAGATAAGTAAGTTGAGAAAGATTAAGAAAACAATTCTGAAAAGGATATAAACAATTGTATTCATACTCAAGAAGATGAAACATAATCATCTATTTTTAGTGATAAGGAATATATTTGAAAATATAATCCAAGGATGAGAAATCAAGTGGAATCTTAGAATATAATTGGTGGTCAACATTATAAGGTTCAAACAAGAAGAACAAAAAACGTTATTACACATGCCTCATTGTATTCAAAAGTAGAGATGGATAATGTTAATGAAGCTTTTGAGTATTTATAATGGGTTCAAGGCATGAATTAATAGTTAGATAATATTTAAAAGAATGATACATTGTAACTCATACCCAGGACAAAAAAAAACACATTATTAGCCCAAAATGGGTCTTTCGGAACAAGATGAATGAAGAAGGTGAAGTGATAAGAAACAAAGAAAGATTGGTGTGCAATGGGTATTTAAAAATTGAAGGTATTGATTTTGATGAAACCATTTCTCTAGTTACAATGTTGGAAAAAATTATAATCTTTCTTTCTATTTCCGCACAACGAGGTTATAAGATCTTTCAATTGGATGTCAAATATACATTCCTAAATGGTGATCTTGAAGAGAATGTGTATATTGAACAACCTTGTGGTTTTTTTATTGGAAAAGATGAAATTTATGTGTGAAGATTGAAAAAGGATATGTATATACAAAAACAATCTTTTAGGGAATGATATTCAAAATTGGATACATGATTAAAGAAGATGAATTTCAAGAAAGGAAGGGTGCATAACAATCTCTACATCAGAGAAAGTCAAGATTATTCTCTCATTGTGATTGTTTATGCATATGGAATTATATTTTTTTTAATGATGAAATATGTTGTGAAATATTTTCTGAAGAAATGAAAAAGGTATTTTAAATGTCCATATTGAGGGAAATGAAATACTTTATTGGGTTACAAATACATCAAAGAAAGTAATACATTTTTCTTTATCCATAATATTATGATAAGTAACTTATTAAGAAGTTTGGAATGGAAAAAACAAAACTTGTTTCCACACCAATATCAGTTGGATCAATTTTGTCTAAAGATAGGGAAGGAAAATAATTTGATCAAAAAGAGTTTCGAAAGTTGATTTTATGTTTGTTTTATTTGAGATCCTCAAGACCCAACATTATTTATGTTATTAAATTATGTGTAATATTTTAGAGTTCTCCAAAATAATCACATTTATTTTTTGAAAAATGAATTTCAGATACATTAAAGGTGACAAAAAATTTGGAATTAGGTATGGAATCTCATATAGTATTGATTTGTTTGGGTATTCATATACTGATTGGGTAGGAAATTTTGATGATAGTAGATCCACATCTGGTGGAGTATTCTTTCTGGGAAAGAATTGTGTTAGTTGGAATTTAAAGAAACAAAATTCAGAAACTCCCAGTATGACTGATTTTCAGTATGTTGCTTCCACTCAAGCCACTACTCAGCTTATGTGGATGGAAATCCAATTGAAATATTTACTTGTTGAAGTGAAGATACCCTTTCTATTAGGTTCTGATAATCAAAGTACAATCAATATCACCAAGAATCCAGTTCAACATTATCTTTCAAAATATATTGATATCAAATATCATTTCATCAAATAACATATGGAGAAGAATGAATTGAAGCTGGAGTATATTCCAATATTAGAAAAAGTTGCTGACATATTCACAAAAACATTACCGAAGGAATCATTTTCCTAATTGAGGTTAAACATGGGTGACCAACCTATATCTCTTCATGGATGAGTTATGTTTTTTTACCCTATCTCATCTAACCTTTGGATAGTGTTTTCAGGAGGGAGAATAAATTGTTTCATAAATCTATCCATTTAATGCATGTAAAAGGGGGAGTTGTGGGTAAGCTGTGAATTCAGTATTATTTTTTTAGTGAACTATTTTAAATATTTATTGGAGTTATTTTAGGAAAATAATTTTTTTTGTATTCTAGGTAGGATGAATAAAATCTAAGGTTGAAGAAGAGATGGGGATGGAAAAAAGAAAAAGTTTTTCATAATAACTATTTTTGGACAACATGGTTTTCTGTCAATGATTCTTTTTCCTACCATGAATTAGCTCATGCAGGCTTATAATTATTGTTAAGTAATAAATTTCTTGTGGATATTAAGTTTAGTGATTTATGAAACTTGGTTGACAACAAAATATAAAGGGGTATAGTGTTAGGGCCAAGTTGAATAGGAAGGTGTTTTTTTCAAATAATTTCTTTTGTTGATAAGGAATGTTTTTGAAGAAATAAAATCACCTCACTTTGTATTTGGTGAAAATCATGTTGATGATAATTTTAAAAAGAATCAGATTTACTCTGTTCATCATAATAAGAACCAGATTTATGGAAGAAATAGTTCCCACCGGACTCACCTTGGGTCTGGAATGAGAGAATCAGTCACATGGAGAATGTATCTTGCTGAAATTAAATGGTCATCAGATTCACTCTGGATATAGTATGAAATAAGTGATCATATCAGAGTCTCCAAGAATACAATAAAATAAATGTGGAAATTCTATTCCGATTCATATTTCATTTATCATATGTTAATTAGAGAACTTCTAATGGAAGCTTGGTGAAAGAAAGGGGGAGTGAAAAAGATTCAGGACGATTGTATTTTGAGAATAAAAGGTTGCTGGGAATCATATTCAAAAGATCACGCCTAGAATAATAGTATCTAGGCTAATCATACCCAGAATGATTAATATGATCATATCTAGGCCAATCATACTCACAAAGATTGTACTCATGGAAATCAGATTTAGGATAAGAAGGGAAGAACAAATGTGCTGAAGATCACAAATAGAATGATCATACCCAAAATGATCATTGTCAGGCATTGTAGGAACCGATGCTCAAATGTATTCAGAAACCTGAGAATGAATAGAAAAACAATTTAAGTTCCATCATATTTAGAGAATTAATTACTTGATGAATGAAAATTATATAAAATAATGATATAAATAATGTATTCAACTATTTCAAAAGGGTTGAATTACTTTGTAGGTTTTAATTGGGTCAAGAATCATTATATAAATGTTGAATTATTTTATATTTTTAATTGGCTCAAGATAATAAGTAAAGAAGTAAAATTGGTTTGAAAGTGTAGATTTCTAAATGAATTGTTGAGGTGGATATTGACATTCCAAAGAGTGATTGTAGTTAATTGTTATAGAGAATTGTTTTTAGGTAACTGGAGTGGTATCCATTTCTTTATAAATTTATACATTCAATCGATATAGAGCATTGTATTGAAGAAATCATATTAAGATAACAGATTCATAAATTGGATTCAGAAAATTGGACTCATGAATTGAAATTGGGATGGAATTTTTAATGAAATTATGAATAAGTGAAGATTGTAAAAGAATTCAGAAGCCTTGAAAAATCCATGATGCACTCAATTTTTTAGGGGGAATTGAGATTTGTTTCAATTTAAGTGACTGGGATAGATTTTGGGATTCCCTCCAAAACTCTCATTGGTCTCCTATAAAAGGAGAAAAGTACATTATAATTTTCTGATGATGGATGTACAGTTCACTACAGAAGAGAGATAAGATACTTTTTAAGGGAGAAAAAGAGTTTACTATATTGAGCATTTTTTGAAGAAGTTATGATGGGGAGATGTAAAAGAAGATGAGACACGATCACAATGTTGTATTCAGCTGACCATCGTATTAAGTATTCATCATATTCAGTTGTCATCATATTTGGCTTATCATCATATTTGGTTGGTCATCCGATCAAGCTGAATTAATTGGATTTGGGGTTTTCATATTGGGATTTCCAGACCGAGTAAAGTATTCTAAATTGTTTTGATTGTACTCTGATAGATTTATTTATATCGGATTCGGCTATCAAATTTGATGAATCGGATCTAGAGAATTAGAGTGAGGATGATCTGATTGAAAAATTAGACTATGTTTCCAAAAAAAGTACATGAGTTTCTTACCATATTTTAGGTAAAAATTTAAAGAATTGTTTTTTTCAATTGAATACATTTTTGGAATTGACTAGAATCACATGAAACATGTGTTGTTACAAAATAATTATTTTACCCTATTTTTTCTAAGAGGGTGCACACGCACTATGGAAATTGTTTACACAGTGATACATGAGTGAAAGGGTATATCCTACTCTTTTTAATCCAAGGATTGATTTCTAGTGGATTATGTGGTATTGGATTACATCTAAACCATAAAAAGGACATATATATTCTTATTTAATAGTGAAACATATATATACTTATGTTCATTTGGACAAGTGGTTGAATTGTTTTTAAAAGAGAATTGAATCTTTAACATGAGGTGATGTTTGTTTCAAGGAAACATAAAAGAAAAATTATCACTGATTCAACCCCTCCCCCAATCAATGATACAATCGTCATTTCTGGGAACTTTCATCCTCGACGACTAGAGTGGAACCCCCCATAAGCATGGATGTGGGTCCTCTATAGATACCTTTCATGTGAAACCCCCTAACGCACAACGGTATGAGTCCTTGATGACTATAGTGGAACCACCCTATGGTGTCAGGGCATGGGTAGTTGACTTCTGAGTGAAACCCCCTATCGGATGGGGTGTGGGTCCTCGATGACTAGAGTGAAACTCCATATCATACCAGGGCATGGGTCTATGGCCTATAGAGTGGACCCACCCTATCAACATGGAAATGGGTCCTATACCTTAATGGGTGGAACCCCCTATCAGAATTAGGCACAGTTCCTCAATAAACTAGAGTGGAATCTCCCATTATCATGGGCGCAGGTCCCACACCTTACTAATTGGACCCCCATCAGTATAGGGAACATGTCATCGTGACACTAGAGTGGAACCCCCCATCAGAATGGGAATGTGTCCACCACATATACTTACACAGTGAAACCCCCCTAATGCACTAGGGAGCATGTCCTCTACATCGATTTTGTGGCCAATCTACTATGTGACATAGTGACGAGGCACTATTAGATTTGGATGTTTACTTATGGGTAGACGTGTGAGATTTTGGGCATCATTGATGGACTTTTGGAATTTTTATCTATTCATCTTCATGGGATGAGATTTGAGATGGAGATCCCCTTAATCTCTCATTTGGGATTCTTTTGACTGATCATATATATATATATATATATATATATATATAATTTCTTCTGTATCAACACCTTGGATTTGATTACTATCCATCCAGGAGAGGCGAAGATGTTTGAGGTATGTCACATGCTTTCCGTTTCTAGATTATCATGTTTAGATGAGTCTACTCTCCTACTATCAGTGGAAAATAATCAATGTTTAGTTTATTTAATCACTATGTCAAACCCCTTTTGTTTGTATGAGGTTACTTTCACTCTTGGTTTGGGTTGAGATATTCTCTTTGACTATATCTTTATACTATTATCTTTCAAATTCCTATCGTATCTCTTACTACCCCTTCATCTTTAAGGGTGTCCTACTGGGTATGTTTATACTGACCTCTTCATGGTATTTCCCCACATTTTTTGTGTCTTATGAAAATTATGGGCAGGTTGACGATGACCTTATAGGATCTTAGGGATACCTGGTACATTAGACCACATATGGTGGTCATAGCTTGGGATTCATGAGTTGGAATCTGTTAGAAATTTTGTTTTCTAGTTTTTCTTGGTTGGGACATCTTTCTAGTTGGGAATATATTTGTCCCCTTTACTTTTTAGTTTACACTTCCACACTCTTATAGTATCTACAGGTTTTACATACAAGATTGTTTCCTTATCTTATAGCTTCGTTTACTTTCACTCCCTCTTCAATTTTGTATCAAGATGGATGTGTGTGTGCATGCATGTACTTAAGAAAATTAATCCCAATGTTAGTTATTACTTAGGTGCTGGTCACTAGCCCCTTTTCTATGAAGGTGGGACTGGGGAAGTTATGGAATGATCCACATATGGGGTTGGGTCATGAGATTGCTTTCCACATTTTTGGTTTTTTTACATATCATCAGCTTCAATTTTTCAATTTTTTTCATCTTGTTTCCAAAAACAATATTCCACGGTCTCTATTTTTCTTTTCAATATTGAAATTTCATATTTAAGTCTATTTATTCTATCCTTGGAATCCACGTTTTTTTTGGTGCAACACCACATTCCTTAGTAGTTATTTTCTCCTTTGTACCTTTTTTGTGTATCAATATTTAAAATATTTTTATTTTTACATAACCATGGGTTGATAAAATCATTAATTTTATACTATAAATGGTAGACTACAACAATAAAATGGTAATGAAGAATCATTATACATATAAGACAAAATAAATTTCAATACATACCAATAATGTGACAATACCCCTCATAATCTTTGACAACTACTTGTGAAATTATTTAATATAATTCATCAATTATTGGTGGATTACATGAGACCACATTAGTTTTCTAATTTATATCAAACTATCCACATAATTGATGAAAACCCAAATCATGTAAGAACCCATGGTAGGGAAAAACATAGTACCACAAGTGTACAAACATTGGGCTGTTGTTGTGTTAATAAGATCTTCTTCTTCATTTCCTATTACATCTTCCAAATGAGCTTTTATAATTTCCATCCATGTCAATATTCTAACACCTTTTTGAGATCTATATATATATAATGGTTTTTTTGGTTTTCTTGAAAGAATAGAAGTCCTCCATTTCTTTCTCACCTTAAGTTATCCCAAATATCCTTTGGATATCACCTTCACTAAATTTTATTTCCACACCACCAATTAAAAAACATTTTTTGACGAATCATAGTAATCAAGTACAAAAAAAAGAGATTTCTTATTTTTTTAAAATCTTATACTAAGACATTATTGGATAGAAAAGAAAAAAAATATTCAAAAAATTTCTATCCCACAATGCTATTGTATTACCATCTTTCAAATTTGGTTTGATTTCTTGTATAACTCTCCGTAAAGATGTAAAATTTAACCTAAAGTGTAGACCTAAAAATTAAAAGAAACAAATTTTATTGTGAATAAAAAAGTATACCATAGGAATAGAAATAACAGAAAAATTCCCTAATGAATCCTATAATAATCCCAATTTAATATATAATCTTTTTGGGGGAATTCTACAAAATATAGTATATGTTTTAATGATAAAATAAGGTGGAATTTGACTGGAATCTCTACTGGATGTTCCAGTGGAAGCTCCATTAGAAGTTCTAGTGGAACTAGTTGGAAAATAATAGAACATAATTCCTTGATTAATATAGTATAAATTTTAGTGTAATATGGAAAACATGTTTTTTTTGGGATTCCACAATTTTTTAGTGATAAATTAAGGTAGAATGTGATTTAATTTTAATTGGAAGTTCCAGTAGAAGCAGCACCTGATGTTACAGTTGGTGTTCAATTATAATTTCAACATGAAGTTGTAGTGGATCCTCTAGTGTATGTTCCATTGGAAAATCTAGTGAAAGTTATAGTGGAACCTCCAGTGGATGTTATAATAGAAATGCATGTGAATGTTCCAGTGCAAGGTAAAGTGGAAGTACCAGAGGATGTTCTAGTGTAACATATAATGGAATATATAAAACATGGTTTTTTTCTATAATACAAGTTAAATCATAGATTTAAGTGATAAAATAAAGTATAATAGGAATAGAAGTTCCACTGGATGTTCTAGTTTAACTAGTGGGAAAATAATAGAAAAAAATCCTTGATGAATCCTATAAATATTTTAGTGGAATATAGATAAAATTTTATTTGGGGATTCAAAAAATTAAAGTACATGTTTCAGTGATAATTTAAGGTATAATAGGTCCAAAATTTCTATAGTAAGTTCCATTGGAAGTTCTAGTTATGAAATAAGAAAACAAAATTCCATACTAAATCATTTAAAAATTTCACTACAATATATAAACATGGTTTTTGGGGATTCCAAAAGTTACAATATTGGTTTCAACACAAGGTAGATTTTCACTATACTTAGCTATAACAGGATTTGAAGTTCCTATAGAACCTCAATAAGATGTTTTAATGGGACCTCTAGTGGTAGTTCTAGTGGGACCTCCTGTGGAAGTTTAAGTAGGACCTCTAGTGGAAGTTCTAGTGGGACCTCTAGTACAAGATATAGTAGAAGGTCCAATGGAACCTCTAGTGGAATATATAAAACATGATTTTTTGGGGAATCCATAAATTATAGTACAAATTTTAGTGATAAATTATGGTAGAATAATACTGGATGTTTCATTTTAAGTTCTAGTAGAAGCTCTAATAGAAGTTATAGTGGGGAAATAACATAACAAAAATCCTTGTTGAATCATGTAAAAATTTCACAATAATATAGAAAACATTTTTTAGGGGGATCCACAAATTATAATTTAGGATTCAACTTAAGGTCAATTTTCACTTCAATTAGATTGAATCTGACTGAAATTTTTAGTTTAACCCCCAATAAAAGTTCCAATTCAACTTCCAGTGGAAGTTCTAGTGGAATTTCCAATGGATTTTCTAGTGAATCCTCTATAGGAACCTACATAGGATGTTCCAATGGAAGCTCCATTGAAAATTTCAGTGGAAGGTGCACTAGAATTTCTAGGGGGTTTATAGAACAATTACCCCCATAATCCTGTAAAATTATAGTACAATAGAAAAAAAAATTAGGATTATACATATTAATGTATAGGATTTAGTAAAAACATAACGTACTCTTCTTAGAATGGGAATGGAAGTTCCATTGGAAGTTGTAGTGGATCTCCAATGGAAGTTTCACTAAATGTTTTTTTATATGTTTTAGTGGAATATCTATAGTAAGTTCTAATGGAATATCAATAGCATGTTCGAGAGTGAATTATATGTAAAATACATACCAAAATGAACATCTGGTGGCAGTTTTAGTGGAACTTGCAATATAAATTCATGTGGAATTTCCAATGGAGGTTTCAGTGGAACATATAGTGGAATTTGAAATGGAACTTTCATTATTGAAATAGTAAAATAGTTATTTTGAACTCTGTTCACATGGGATATAGTGTCATCTAAATAGATGATTTTATAATTGAAAAAATATAGACAATAAACATTTAAATAAAACTCTAAATAAGTGAGATGTATTAAAAATAGAATTATAACAAGAGATCATTTGGTTTTTTAGGAATGGAACATTTGTCTTCTATTGAGAAGAACAATACAAATTTTAGTATAAATAGATAATTATTCCACCTTATTCTACCATTGGTCTATTTTTTCTAAATAAAAGTTTTAAGTAATGAGGATAAGAACCATTGGATTCACCATAGTTCTCAAGGAAGATGAATCATGCCTTTTCATTGGTGGAAGCATGGGGGAAATGTGACACTACATTCAGAAGTCTTTTTAATGTCTCCAAACCCCTTAGATTCTCCAAATTTTTCAGAAAAGTCATCACTAAAGTCCACTATAGTTATCAAAGTCATCACTATTGTTGGATTTATCACTATATTCGGACTCTCAGTAGCTGGAAATCAATCTATCTTTGGGATTAAACTCAAAAAAGGAAAAAATCATCTACAAATTCAATTATGGGAATTTTATACATGATTGATCTGACGAATGAAAATAAAACATGACATGTGTATTAATCCCAAGGGAATATTGGAATATCCAGTTAACAGAGTTACTGGAGACAATAATAATCCATGCATTTGATCCTGCAAAATCCATGTTCCTTTTTTCCATTTCCCATTACATGTCTGAAGACAAAATTACGTTATTCATAAAATACTTCCAATCATTCGGTCACTTCATTTACATGTTCCAAAATCATATTAAATGTAATTTCCTCTCCATGGAACCCATGAAATAGAGACTATATTATCCTTCACTAGGAATTTTTTTCTAAAATTATATTTTTTATATAATGTGATTTATTAAAGGGTTGACTAATATGGTCTCAGGTTGGGGCCCTCATCTTTAGAGACCAAACCTATTTATAGACTAAAATACCCATGCATTTTCATTATGTATTCTTGATGTTTCAAATCACTTCGTCTATATGTATATAATGGTTTATGTGTGTTTATATATATAATATATGTGTGTGTGTGTTTTCTTATTTGTATACACATACAAAAATACACTAAACCAACATATTTTATCATTGCATTTGATTTATTAGTCAATGTAATTTTGTGCTATAAATGTTCCTAGAAACATGGATATGTTTCTAATAAAATATATTTAACCTTTACACATGTTTATGAGTTCTTTTAAAAAAAATATTTTTAGAAGAAAAAATTAATAAAGTTAATAAAAACTATCAATGAAAATTCACAATGAACATTTTCACTATAGTTGTTTCTTCCTCCAAAGATTCCATGGAAGCGATTAAATTCCATGATTCCAACTTTGCAGATTGGCCTCACCTTGTCGCTGCTAATCTTCCTAGTTATGTGTATGCATAAATCCCTCTTTCATAGTATGTCCATTATTGGAGACAGATGCATAAAATCTATCAATTTAAACTTCTAATCATGTAACATATTCAGTAATTTTGATCAATAAGAGAAGAAGATGTATCTAATTTAAGAGATTTGGGCCTATAATATAGACCATTGATGCATCTGCAACTGGGTGAGGTTTCCACTGTATCTGTTTCTTCCTCCCAATCCTATATGAAAGCTCTTAAATAAACAAAAATATATATATATGTTATATGGGTGATTCTCCAATACCTATATGGTTTCAATGTAGATGATTTATATCCTTCAGTGAAATGGTTCAACCATATTAATGGTGTGATGTCAAAGAGGAAATGGTTGCACCATATAGGAGATATAATCCTAAAAAACATTTTTTTGGAACACATACAACTTATAACTACTAAGAGTAGTGATGGGGTTCAAGATCTTTTTTATTACCTTATTGAAGTTCAACAACAAGATGAGGAGTTGAAATTAAGCGACGAGAACATCAAATTTATAATAAATGTATACTCTAGTCTATACATATGTTCTCAGTCCAAGTATCATTTCCTCATATACCATGAATCATTCTTTTATAGGACAAATTTAGTGTGGGGAACGATACATTGTTGATGATAATAGAATGGGAAATATTAGAATTGGAAACAAATCCTAGCATGATAGAAATATCTCAGAAATTGGTGAGATAGGTTTTTGAAGGGAAGATAAATGAAGAAGATGCATGGCTTCATGAACTAAAATACTTGAAATATGTAAACAAAGAGAACTTGAGCCTACACCCACTGACTTAGCTACTAGTTCCAAGTGAATTCAGGGAGATATGTGAGATCAATGGGTTATAGATTCCTCACAAGACAAGGAAGATTATAAATGAATGGTCAATTGGGCATGACACCAAGTGTTGAAAAAAATGCAGAGATGTTAGAGCCTAAAAAATTTCAAAATAGTATGATGGATTGAAAAGGAATAGATTTAGAGTTCATACCATTTAGGATAGGTAGGATGATATATCCTAGGATTGTGTATTCCATGTCTAGTTTGAAGTTGATGTTGTCATAACTATTGTTTCATTTTGATTGGCATCTCTCTAACAGAATGAAACTGGATGAACTAGATATGACTGAGAGTTTCAAACGTAATATTAAAACACAATAGGAACTCTACTTAGTTTCCATACTCCAAAACATGACTAACCTATATGAATGAATTAAGTTTAACGTGGTAGAAGTTTTAAGGCTCCACCATGTATATTGTTTTCAAGGGAATTTATGGTTTTGAATGAACAAACTTTATATTCTAATTCTTACTTGAGTAGCATAAATTCAACATGTTCACTACTTTAGAAATGGATTTTAACAACCGTAGAAAAGGACATCGAAAATGATAAAAATTTTCTATTAATCTAAGTGTAATTAAAATGGGGTCCCTTTTATCTGCGCTAAAAAAAGCACTGATAAATGTCCCTTTAATCAGTATTAAAAGGAACTGATAAAAGGGGTCTTTTATAAAAAATTATATCTCTCCCTTGCACCCCTAGACCCTTTCCACTACTCTATGTTTCTTGTTTCTCCATTTTATGATATCTCTATTTATTTATATATATATATAGTTATATTTTTTTCCATACATTTATTCATATATTAACATATATTAATAAGATTATTTTTAAATACACTTATAAAATATGTTTTGTGTGTGTGTGTGGTTATAAATAAATAAATATATACAAACATATATACAACATACATACATACAACATATATACATACAACATACATATAGACAAAATACATAAATATATTATATATATCAGTATCTATAAATATAGTTATATGTATTTTTATTTATATACATATATTATATATTAATATTTATATACATATATTAAAATATATAGATAATATATATCAATTTGTTTATACAGACACACAAATACACATATGCACACACATTATATAGGTTTATAAATATTCACATATTTCTATTTAAAATAAATATTTTTTATTTAGATATGGTTTATATATTTATAAAGATATTATATATATAAATATAATTCCATATTTATCTATAAAATTAAATTTTTATGTGTAAATATATAAAAATATGTATATATTTGTATATAGAAAATTATAAATTATAGTAAATTAATAAAAAAAAAATTTGAATGTCATAATATCCTTATGAGTATAAGCCCTGAAAATAAATTGAGTCACCATAGAAAAAAGGAAATATAACCACCTTAAACGAGGTTGAAAATCCATCAAATGTTAAAAAAATTGGGGTACCCTAACTAAAAAAACTATTTTGGAGGAATTTTGGGTGTATTTAGCCTCAAAAAATGCAACAGGGGTTACCCATATTTCTAAGATGTAGAGCTCACCACAAGCTTCAATTTTTTGTGTTGTAGAACCGAAATAGACACCCATATGAAAATTTATGGCCGTTTAAAGTTCGAGTTATGTTTTAAACTTATTTTAGATCTGTTATTTTATTTTTTATTTTTTATCTTCAAATTGTTATTAAATGACTATTAATCTATAATAATTAGAAAATTATTAATTAAAAATATTTTTTAAAAATATTTTATAATCTATTTTTAAAAAATATCTTATATATTAAGTGTAAATGCCTATTTAGACTTATCTAAAACAAATTTAAAAAAATATATATTATATTTATATCAATATAAATATATTAACATATTAGCATATTATTTTTAACGGAATATATTTTTAATGAAATATTTTTTTTAAATATACCATTTATCTATGCTATTAAAAAAGCACTGATAGGGGTGGTCATTATTAGTGCTTCTAAAAAAGTGCTCATATTGAGGTTAGTTTTACCAGTGTTAAAAAAATCAATGATAAATGGGGTACCTTTGTTAACACTAAAAAAAGTGATGATAAAGGGGTACTTTTAACGGTTCTTTTTTAGCACTGATAAAGGTACCCCCTTTGTCAGCACTTTTTTTAGTTCTGTTAAAGGGTGGTGCTGCATAAAACCATTTTTGTGGTAGTGATTTCATTTATATGAAGTGATTGGATCTCTCACATATAGAGTAATAAAATGATCATTAATTAAATAAAAAATGTTAATTAATCTGGTTCAAGTTCGTAAACTTGTTTTCTTCTAATCAGGGTTCACTATTATTGGATATGTAGAGATTATTGATATATCATTTATATGATTTGAAAATTTTCAATAAATATTAAAATTTTTAAAACCATTCAAGGCTCGATTGAAAGTGAGAAAAGGAGAGAATGTGGCTCCCACCTAAGAGTAGTGTGCCACTAATTCATCTCTCACTACTACAGATCATGATAAATTTAGTGCTAAGTAAAAGAACTGATAAAGAGTGTGTCTTTATACGCTCTAATAAAAATTACTAATAAAGATAACTTTTATCAGTGCTAAAACCTCCTTATCATATATTTTTTATAGTGCGGATAAAGAAACCATTTATGAGTGTTTTTTGATAGTGCTGATAAATTCCACCTTTATGAGCGCTTCTGTTTTAGTGGTAATAAAAGTACCCATTATTAGCATTTTTTTTGCTGGCACTAATAAAGGGTATATTTAATAAATATATATATATATATTTAAAAATCATATTTAAATACATAAATATATATTTATATTAATATAAATATAATATATTTTATTAAATATGATTTATATAAGACTATGTATGCATTTACATATAATATATAATATATTTAGTGAAAAAACGATTATAAAATAATCAAAAAATAATATTAATTAATAATTTGATTATTATTAATGATTGGTAGTCATTTAATAACAATTGGATGACATAAAAATTCAATAAATTAATGAACGATCTAAGATAATTTGAAAACATAACTTTAACTTCAAACGGTCATAAATTTTGATCCGGGTGTCTATTTGGTATATACTATACATTAAATCTAAACCAATGAAGTGATCTACACCATGTTGAGTGGGTAAATCAAAATTAATGTTTTCAAGGTCAAAATGATCTGGATGGCCTCAAAACACTATGTTTTTAATTGTAATATCCTAATTTGTTAATATTCGATGATATTACACATTCATTTGAGAGGGTCGTCTTGTCTTTTTTTAGAGGAGACTAAATTTATTCATAAGTTTTACATTCTTATAAACGTTATGGTTTTTATATTTTATTGTTTTTCATTTTTTTATTTTTATTTATAATTAAATATATAAATATTTTCGTTTATTTACATATAATGAATGAGTTGTACAAATAAATATTTATATATGTTTACAGAAGAATGAATTTTTAAATATATAAGCCATATAGAAATTAATATTTATTATTCATTTTATTTAAAATAAAAAATTATCCATTCATTTACCTTAAAAAAATGCATATATATATATATATATATTCATAGACAAGTAATGTTTATATATAAATATGTGTGTGTCAATAAATATATATATATATGTGTGTGTGTGTGTGTGTGTGTATTCTAACATATGTAAATAAATTCATATATGTAAATATTTGTACCTATATGTGTGAAAAATAAATATGTATTTATGCATGAAAAATGTGTGTATGTGTGTGTATCAATATTGTGTAAATACAAAATATATAAATGTATTTTTATAAATATATCATTATCATTAAATATAGTATATAAACATATTTAGGATAAATACATATAAATACATAATAAAAAACTTATATCTAATTATAAAATTATTTTTAAATATGTATAAATATATATATATAAATATATAGGAATAAACATTTATATGTAATGTATAAAATTTATATCTAAATATACAATATATAAGAAAATTTTAAAAATTTATTTTAAAAAAGTTATATAAATCATATGAAAACAATTATTATCTATTTTATTTAAAGAAATATCTAACCATTTTTTCATTATATAAATATTTTAACATATATATACTTATAAAAATGTATATACAATGTTTATATATACATATGTGTGTTTAAAAATACAATTATTTATATTTATATTTATATTCTAATATATATAAATGGATATTAATATATAATATATATAAATAAATACAAGTGTGTGTTTATATATATTGTTAGATTTGGTGTCTTTTGATTAACTATTTGTACTTTAATTACATGTATATTTGATGATTTGAATATTAATAAAATAACATAATAAATGTTTTTCATTATTCTGCATGACTTTATTGTAATAATTTATTAGAGTATCTATCACATTGATAAGGTCATATCATTACAACACTATGATGAGAACCTTGAAATTCTATGACAACATTCTTTAATATAGTTTTACAGCTGGATAACATTCTATGATGGGACACATAAAATGTTACTGTCACATGTGATTACTCATTTGCGGATGAGGCTTCCTATCATGAAGTTTCCACACGGTAGTCTCCAAGATGAGAGATTATGAGAACATAATTGATGCATGTCATGACTTGCACACATAGATTTACAAATGAAAACCATCACGCTATATGTTGGTGGGAAGTAGGGTATGTTGGGTGCATCATGAATGACATGTTATTAATGTATAAGTCAAGGAAGGATTTATCCCTTCCATCTTGATGGATGTTAATATCTTAACACTTTTATTGGAATAGTACCATTTTATTTAATTCCATGTCCATGGTTTAATGACATATTTATTTTAGATAATTGAATAATGATGTATTGAGAATATAGGTTGGTGACACGAATGATAAACTTTCTTGATGATATATTTTGAAAAAGGGATTATATTACACAATGAGCATCCATGTGTGGTCATTATCGTTGTGACATTAAGTTCGTTGTCTTAGAGGCCTTAACCTGTTTCTAGACAATATTGTTTTTTATAAAGCCTCGCCTAATGATAATGAGAAAGAATCCTAGAGGGTCACACACTATGTGTTTCCTTTGATCTCAATTAAAATATATTTGAATTTAACTAATGGAATAAATATTATTCTAAAGACCGAAGAATGGTTTTATTCACATTTTATTGATTTAAAATATTTATGATGAATTATATATTTAATCTAAATATTTATTTGGGTGGTTTGTAAAAGTTAAAGGAGTTCGAATAGACCAAGACCGCATTTGGTGAAAAATATTAATTTAAAAACAATAAAATAATATTTGTTATTTCAAAAATTTTCACACACACCATAAAATATTAATATTATTATTACTATCTTGGAATGGGGTTTAATAAATCATATTATATTATTTAAGGGTCATCATGCAATTAAATAATATTTTAACCTAAACCTTATCTCTATAAATGAATGATTATGTCTATTTTGTAGGGTTAGTCGAGAAACAAACATTATGCACAATAGATTTCTATCTCTAATTATTTTATCTCTCTCCCTATCAAGAATAAGAAAATCAAGAGAGATTTTTTCAAGATAGAAGGACAAATGATATTCTTGAATGGAAAAATACAACTGATTCACCACACAAGCACCCAAAAATCAATTGGCATTGATCAGAGATCAACAGAGCACATTCGGATCACCACTAGAGAGATTCTACAATTGGATCCTTATGTCACAACGAAGGTAATCGAGAAAAGGGTTTTTGGAAAATGAACATCCACATAAAAAAAGGATCTTAAGACAAGGTAAATCATTTCTTCAGATGTAAATAAATAAATTATAAATTTTTCAGAATGATCCTCTATTTGGGTTTCATAAAACTCTAAATTAAAATAAATTTTAATTTAACACCCACCAAAGGTTCTTCCACTATGTACAAAACATACAAGTGGTATTGGAGTGTCCAAGTTAAAATGTATAATTATTTATTTGATTACTTATTGTTTAAAATTTACAAGTTAAAATTCATTTAATGTTTTAAGTTGTTCTTGATTTATCATCAAAATATATTTCTCCTCTTCTTATTGTATAGACAATATTACCAATATCGGTTAATAATTAATGAAGTTTACATATAAACATCCCATCTAGAATTTCCAAGAATATATGTTGGGTAACATAAGAATATACTATTTTTAATCCATTGTTACACGTCTTGTATCCATGTTCATTACAAAAGGATTCTCAGGTGGATTCCAGGTCATTGTGTAATAAGTTCACCCCACATACAGTAAATGCATCAAGTGTAGACCATCTAGTGTCACACGGTCATTTTTCGGAGTACACATCATGTAGTTTGACTACACACCATGTAGTCCACAGGTTTTATAGACAAAAAACACGGGGTAAAACCACATCATGTAATTAACGCATCACATGTATTTAATATGCAACATGTGTAGACTAGAAAATCATGTAACTAGATGTACACATTGTTTATCCTCCATACACAACATATAATTCAGAAATATTTGTGATAAGTACACGTCGATTCCCTAGGTGTCTACTGCAGATATTCAGGGAAGATAATAACATGCCTTGTATTTAGCTTTTACACATCATGTGCTTTACCTATTAACACATAAATATTGATATTAAATAATTATTCCTTAAACATTATAGACTCGTGTTTTTTGGGTTAGTAAGTTGATAGTACACAACATTTATTAGGTTTTATATTATATTAAAATTTTACTTAATTTCATGAAACATTTGAGAATGTGAATCATGTATGGTTATTGTATCTTAAAGACTCAATGCATTAAGTTATAAAGGCTACATGATTTTATTTTTTCCATCGATTGTTACGTTAAAAGTACACACCATGAAATTATGCCATATATCGCGTAAAAAACATAACATATGAGTGCATTGTTTACAATAAAACCATAACTAATACTTTTAACATGTAATCACTGGGTTACTTCCAAGTAAAAAAGTTGTGTACCATTTTATTGAGTTTTTTACATAAAATAAAATTATTATTTTTATTTAAAATCATAGCAATTGTGAATTTTTTGAATTATGGGATGAAATAAGATAAAATGAATCAACTAATTAATAATATAGTTAATCTAATTAATTTATTTGTGTTTTATCTTATTAAATAATGAATTGAAATGAATGCTAGATAATTATTTTAAATGCATAATATTTTCATGTTTATGACTGATCAAGATCTTGACTATGACCAGTATATGTGTTGGAATTATTCAATTTAATTTATTTCATGTGTTTGCAATTATTTTTATTAAATTAAATTTTATGGTCTTAGAGTCACCCCTTCCTCCTTTATTATGTAGGACCTTTATGTCCATGATTTTTTATGTAATTCCCCAGAACCAATCCTTTGGTTATCCTCACCTTTATGTGACTTATAAATACATGCAATTAATGAAGTATCCTAAGGCATGTGAAGGCAGTTCAAGATGGAACAATAATGTTCCATCCCAGGTGATACACAAGTGAACACATGGAATACTACAACTCATGCTAAGAATGGAATAAGGAGTTATTACCCAATTTCATAGATTTATTATTTTCTACTCGATAAGTCAAATGTTAGATAAGATCGAGATCGGGTCATTTAATTACTTATTTTTTTCAATCCATGCATTATTTTATTTATGGGTGAAAGACGATGATCACATAAATAAATGAATTAATGTGATAAAAATAATTTAATGGATTATGAATTAATGTTTTATCCAACATGGTTAATAAAATAAATAAAATACACCTAATATTAGCAAGTCATGTAAATGATAAATATGGATAAAATTTATAAATATTAAATGTAAATACCTCAATTAAATATTAAGTTAGATTTTTCCTTCCATTACTTTATTATGAATGAAATCAATAGATCTATGATTTTTTACCATCTCTTGTTGTGACACTTACTTTTACAAGGGAAGTTATTATGAATGTTTTGGGTTGTCTTAAAAAATTTACATTAAAATAAGTATCCCTTGATAGACATAGTATAATTTGAAGGCATGTGTTAAAGAAATCAATGCTAGGAGTTATGGATTGGGGAATCCACTCAATAGATCAAGGAGCTACAAGCCCACAGTTGGAAATGAATTTCCTACCTAAATACCTTCAAGTAGCTTTACCGACCATTACTAGGGCTATAAAAAGGGGAATACAAATCTATTCCAGTATAATTTATAAGAAACTAGACAAGATAAGTTTATTGGTGATGGCTATTGGGGCTTGATAAAATAGTGTAATATTTAATAAAATATAAATTATTATTATTTCTCACATAATTTGTAATCATGAAATGTAATAATAATATTACCTTTTAAAATTGTAAAATAAATGGAAATTTCATATGTGATGAATATTATCATTGCTAAAATTATTCTACCTACACTACCACAATGCTACAATCCCAAAAAAAATCTTTACCACCAAAATTTGAATACAGATATGATGTAGGGTTATAAGGAGACTTTAATACTCAGGTAAGCACCTGACTATATATATATACATGCAAAAAACATGTGTATATAATTGAGTATACAAATAATTGATATATAAATATTTATAATAATTATAAGTATTCCTCATCTATTTATTTCATAGTATATAAATATTGTAATTGTATATATTTATAATAATTATTATCAATTATTATATATTTATAAATATATATAATTTTTATTATTTATTATTATACATTTAGTATTATTTATAATAATTTTTTATTTCTATTTTATATTCATATTTATCTGTATATTTAATTTTTTATATTTATTATTATTATTTTATATTTATAATAAATTTAATTTTTATTAATTTTACTGTATAAATATTAATTATTTTTTAATTTCATAATATAAGAGAGATATAGAATTATAGTCTAACTAATTTATATGACTCATAATTATTTTAAAAAATTATTTAATTCAAAATTTATGATCTAGGCTGCTTCATTAATTTTTCATGGGAACGATCATTCACCTTAAAGGAGGTTTTCAAGTTTCTATTTTAAGTGTATGAATCTACCATGTGTATGGTTTTTGTGTCTTTCATTGCATGAGTTCAATGAGAATCAATGTATTCCAATATATTGAATATGGTTGATGTGTTTTTATTAAATAAAATTCATCATGTATGACTATATGCTGAGGCATTAAGGTGCTTCCTTGGATCATCCAATTATGAGCTAGAGAACTCATTTGTATTTTGAGATACTTGAGAGCTACAAGTGAGAGAATGAGAGGGGGAGAAGGACTGGTTGGTTCTTTTAATCCTTGTTCTCTTTGAAAAACAATTCCATTCTCTTCCCACTCCTATTTCTTAGTAATTTGCGAATCACAACAGGTGTTATAAAATATATGTTGGTTATTAATCTACAATGATCATAAGAGAAGAAAACGTTTTTATAGATCCAATTACGTTTCCATCATGTCACATCATCACCACATCATCAATAAATCTATCCTTTTGATACTTTATTTATCATAACATGACAATTAGAGTTCATTTTTGACATCCCAAGATTTTTTTCTACTATTTTAAACCATTATATTCGACCATTCCAAACACAATGATACATCCCCTTTTCAAAAATCCTTCACCCTTTTCATAAAAACGAAATTCAGTAGAGGTTCCATCAACGAGAGGGATGACTATGTAAAATTCATAAAACTACTCTATTTGGAAGTCATTAATGGAAGATATATCTAATGACAGTGATCTATTTGATCCATTTGAGTACAAGGGAGTCAACTCCAATTACACTAAGGAAGTAGAGTGGAAGAAGCTGAAAAAGAAGACGTCCAGTCAAATATGACAAATAGATTGATCGCAACATCTAACACAACATTTATTATGAGACTAACACATTCAAACTTTTAAAGAAGTTGTAGAATAAGTACCAACCAAATATCACTTGAAACATGATTAGATTCTTAAAGTGGTTGTGAATCTTTGACAATAGAATAGAAACTGTATAGTCGAACACACCAGGGAGTTATAGAGTCTATTAAATTAGTTGGTGGTTTCAGGTAAGACTATGACTAATGAATATTAAATAAACTATATACTTTTTATTGTTTTAAAATTTTAGGATACATTGTTGGTCTCCATTAGAAACTCATTGCTCATAAACAACATTCCATGGTAATGGAAAAAGATACACTATTCAAAGAGGAGGCTTGAAGAAAGGATGCGAGTTGAAGTTAGTTACATGATCTCATCCTAAAGAAGAAAGGGATACAGCAAAGAGGTGGTAAAGGGATAGAAAGTGTTGGTCAACGAAATAGAACAAGAAGGTCCATAGATGGAATAAGGCCAATATAATTTTTTTTACCATTGTGGAGTGGAGGGAAACATGAAGAATAATTTTGGAATGTTACTACAAGAGATAGGCCAAGGTAGTGACCAACAAAGGAAAAAATAGAGACGCACACACAAATGTAACTAGAGGTGTTTAATATTTCTCTAAATATTAAGAAGAGGTATTTATTCACACATTAAGCTATGAAACATAATATGTGGTCAATACTGCAAAATTGTACCTCATCACTTTGCATCATGATTATTTCTTGACTTGTCAAGATGGTGAATTTAGAGTAGTCCAGATGGGTAATACCAATTCGGTAGAGATCGTTTGAATGGTTTATATCGAATTTAAGATGAATTTTGGATATACAATCATCATAAATGATGTTTTAAATGTTTTAAGCCTTCATCTCAACCTGTTATTAGGGATAAAATTTCACAGACAAGGCTTTAACAATATCTTTATAAATAGAGCATGAAATGTGATGAAATTAGTTATTTTCATCACATAAGGGAAAATATGGGTTAAATAGTACAAAATCATGTGGAGATATATATAGACAGCCTCAACATGGTGGAAAGAGAATTTTTATCCAATATATGAAATAAGGGACACAACCACATGAGTGAAAGTGGGATATCAACCATGATAAATAAGAAGTACATCAATGTTGAAAAGGATGAATCACTACATCCTTGAAAATATTATTTGTATGATAAAAATCATATATTTTCATTTATTACTACTTCACTAAAGTGATTATAGTTATTGGATTGTGTACACATTGATATATGCGGTCCCATAGAGGTGGAATCACTGGGTGGTAACAAATATTTCCCAACCTTTATTGAAGACATGTCTAAGAATTTGTGGCTATTTTTCTTATGAAAAAAAATAATATGTATTGGGTTATTTCAATATTCCCCAGTCCATGGTGGAGTGTGAAACTAGAAGGATGTTGAGCTATCTTTGTTTAGACAATAAAAGAGAGTACACATCTAAGGAGTTTGATGCTTATTATAGGATTTAGTGAATTCAACATGAGAGGATTCTACCATATACCTCAAAAGAAAATAAAGATATATTAATGATAAAAACATCCATAAGGGAGAAGGTTAAGAGAATGATGAGTTTCCATTCTATGGAGAATCTATTATAGTTACATGATATTTCATCAATAAATCACCACTATCCCCCCAAAATTTCAATATTCCATAGAAGATATGGTATGATAAACATCCATATTACTCTTATTTATGAGTATTTTGATATTTATATTTTTTATATGTATCAAAATAGATTAGATAGAGGTATATGGAGTATTTAATCCATAAAAATTCATATGGTATATTGATGAGGAGTTTAGATACAATATTTGGGATTTAAAGGAGAATATGGAGTTCATAAGTAGATATTTTAAGATCTTATGTAGACCAGGTGATGGTGTACCTTTAGAACCTAATATTTCACAACTTTGAAGATCTTCATAGGGAAATACTCCGTTAAAAAGATATCTAGAATTAGAGTACCTATTTATAACTAATGAGGGGGTCTAGAAGGATATTAGTAAGTAGTATCCCATCCATGAAAACTCAAGTGGAAGCACTCAATAAAGGATGATATGAATTCATTAAAGAAGAATAAAAATATAATTTGATAGAACTACACAAAGGTAACAAGGAACTAATAAAAAATGGTTGATCATGATGAATAAGGATGAAAGTAGAAAGGAGGTCATGTATAAATTATGGTTAGTGGTCAATGGATTTATCCATAACAAATGAATTAACTTTTAAGGGATATTTTCACCCATGGTTATGGTATCTTTAATCAGAGTCATTTTCAAATTACTATCCATCTTGAATATAGAGTTTGATAAGATGTATATGAATATATTTTTTTAATGACCTCACTAAAGAGATATTTGTGAATAAATTTGATGTTTAAAGGCTTATGATAATAAAACATCCAATAAAAAATTAAGGAGATCTTGTACAATCTAAAATAATCCCTTAGATTGTAGTACATAATGTTTGACTCATTCGGGGTGATTCACATCTCTAAGAGAATATAAATAGACTAGTGTAATTACTTCTATAAATTTAAGGATGGTGAATTTGATTCCCTCATACTTTATGTTGATTATATGTTGATCATTGAGAAGGATGAAATGAATAAAATTTCATTAAATGAGTTATCCAATTATTTTATATGAAATACTTGGGCGTGGCTCAATAGATTTTGGGGATGTAGTGCATTAATGATAAAAATAGGAGGTTATTAGGGATATCTATAGACAAGTTGGTGGAATGTATTTTGAAATTTTTTAATATGGATAGAGACAAATAGGTGATTATTACCTTAACTATTCATGTGAATTTGAGAAAGAGTTAATGTTCATTATCTAAGGAATAAATCAAGGTAGTGGAGATGTTATTATTCCACTTGGTGGTTATAAGCTTGAAATATTTTATGATGTGTATGAGGCAAGAACCTTCCCATCTAATGGAAACTGTGATCCATTTTCTCCCAAATATTAAGAAGTGGTATCATGATTCAGTTTAGTGGATTATGATGTATCTTATATTTATAATGAAACTATGTTTGTTCTATAGGGGAGATAATACACTATTTAATCACTATACATATTCATATATAGAAGGAGATCCTTATATTTGAAATTCTATAGTATGATATGTCACGACCCGTCCCCCGAGGCCCATGTCGTGACTACCCCAAGCCCACCTTCCATTGGCTAGGGGTTGGCGACTAGAAACGAAGGTGTATTCTCTAAAACTGGGAAGGCATTGCCTTTATAACCTGTAAACACACGTAACCAATCACACAGCAAGATACGAACACAAGAAAACTGTATAAACAAAAGAGTGATCAAAGTAAAAGGGGTCGTAATACAAGCCCAATAGTGAAGGTACAAGTACAACTGAAATACAATACAACTAAAAAAGATAAAGAAAGCTACTGGATCATCCTCCATGGTTCCAACACGAAGGGTAGGTACAGATCCCCTCCTCAGCACTCCACGTCCGGCCATCACCTCTGCGTACTAACATGCCATATGGTCCACATCTGGGTACCATACAGTCCTGGTACTCTCGTCCTCAGTCAGCGTTGTCCGTAGTCTACATCAAAAACAACAAAGTGTGGTGGGGTTCGGCCACAGACGACAACTCGGCTGTGGAGGGTGCCGGCTCGGCCGCGGGGCACAA
The DNA here is from genome assembly GCA_963277665.1 of Viscum album. Taxonomy (NCBI): domain Eukaryota; kingdom Viridiplantae; phylum Streptophyta; class Magnoliopsida; order Santalales; family Viscaceae; genus Viscum; species Viscum album. Next base: position 1,672,229,916 of record OY728119.1, on the reverse strand, counting down.
GCCCAGCCGCTGGGCGGTGGTGGCTCGGCCGCGGGGCGGTGGCTCGGCCGCGGAGTGGTGGAGGATCGGCTACGGGGTGGTGGCCCAGCCGCAGGTGGTGGCTTGGCTGCGGAGGGTGTCGGCTCGGCCACGGGGCGGCGGCCCAGCTTTGGGGAGGCACAGAGGCCGCGGGTGGTGGTGCCGTGGGGCACAGATGTCGCAGGGCAGCGGTGGCTGCGGGGCGGTGCCATCACCTTCTTTGCGGCCGATGGTGGTTTCTGCCGCCGTTCTCATTCCCCACCGTCGTTCTTATTCATTCCTCCATCGCGATCAATGATTAGCCACACGGTTTGTGAAGATGACATGCCATTTTTATTTGGCCTGCACTCTCCACGTTAGAGCGGTAGCAAGCAGCTATAATTCCTTCTTGAATTACGAAGAATTATCAAGAACGGAAAGAGAGGATAATTTCAAATAAGCACCCTATAACTTCCTGAAAATAATCATACACAAATAAACCCCTACCTTGGATTTTTCATTGACGTTGGCGTGTGAAGGAAGTCGAAGAAGGTGAAGAGAGTGCCAACGATCGTCACTTCCAAAACCATGCTTCGATGTCAAGCTCACTCATCGTCTTCTTCCATGATTTCTGGAGAACGTTCTTCAATGGAATTCTTCATTGGAGAAGTGAAATCCTACGAATATTTCTTCTCTCCCTAAATCCACCAAAATGCAAAGCTGCCAAAATGATATGTTTCCCCAATTTAATTGTTGGCACAATTTCAAATTGGGTTAATTAATTACATAGGTTGGCATAATAAATTTAAGAGGGGCACCATTTAAGTGGGGGAAGTTTAAGAGGCTCCCCCACACTTATGAGGGAGTTCAAGGAGTTTTAAACCTCACGTGGTCCCCACCAGCATAACCTCTCATGGAAGGTTAGGATCAGTGGTCCCCACCTCCATAACATCTCATGGGAGGTTTTAGTTCGGGTGGTCCGCACCTATGAAATATCCACATGGGTGGTTTCAAAATAAAATAAAAATAAAATGTTACACCATTTTATTTTATTTTATTCCTTCACAAAAAACTCAAAATCTATATTTCACTCTCGACCCACTGCAGTTGAGGTGAAGGTATCCTTAAGTGAATATCGGTGCTGCGAGTTCAATGGTGTCCTCATATTTCAATTCCGAGCAACATTTCAAAAGTTATAAAAACCAGCTCGCACGTTTACTGAACACACCCGAACAAAAGTTCAAAAATTCATTCCGGGCACTCCGGGCCTCAGAATCATGTGCCATTAATTTTCATAGACTCATAAAATTCCCATATATTTAAAAACATTACGAGGAAATTCTGGGTCTTTACATTCTCTCCACATCAGGGCTCTACATCCCCACAAGACACAACTCAAATTAGGTAAACAATTGGGGGTACTGAGCACACATATGAGCCTCCCGCTCCCATGTTCTCTCCTAGAGGTTCCCGTGCTGCCAGAAAACACACACCAGTGGTATCGACCATCCACGAATGACCCGCTCCTATTGATCCTCAATCTCTACTGGAACCTTTGTAAAATTCACCCTATCGTCGATGTCCAACTCGCCATGGTTGATGATGTGAGAATTGTCATGCATGTATCTCCTTAGCTGGGATACATGGAAGACTTCATGCACCTAGTGCAATTGAGGTGGAAGAGCTAAGCAGTAAGCCATCTCACCAACTCTGTTGAGGACCTAAAAAAGGTCTGATGAACCTCAGATATAACTTGCCACCTCAGCCAAATCTCCAAAAACTTCTATCAAGGTGAGACCAGTAGAAATATGTGGTCGCTATCCTCGAACTCCAGAGGTATTTGTATCCTGTCGGCATAAGACTTCTCCCTGATCTGTGCAGTCTTTTTCCACTCCTGGATGATCTGCACCTTCTCTGTGGTAGCTTGTACCATCTCTGGTCCCACTAGTGATGACTCCCCTAGGTCAGTCTATCACAAAGGTGATCTGCAAGGTCGCCGTACAAGGCCTCTAAAGGTGACATCCCAATGGTGGAGTGATAAATGTTATTGTATGAAAACTCCACCAACAACAAGTGATCCTTCTAGCTGTGAATGAAATCGAGGACACAAGCACATAGAATGTCCTAGAGGGTCTGAATGGTCCGCTCAGTCTGACCATCCATCTAAGGATGGAAGGCGGTGCTCAAACGAAGCTAAGTCCCAAAAGCCTCTTGTAACCCCTTCCATAGCCGGGAAGTAAAATGTGCTTCGCGATCAGAGAAAATCCTCGAGGGTACTCCATGTAGCCGCACAATCTCTTGCACATAGAGGCGTCCCAAGATCTCTACCGAACCCTACTCTCTGATCGGTAGGAAGTGGGCTGACTTGGTGAGTCGGTCGACGATCACCCAAATTGATTCATAACCCCTGGACGTACGTGGAATTCCTGTCATGAAGTCCATGGATATCCCATCCCACTTCCACTCTGGGACCTCTAAAGGCTGAACCAAGCCTGCTGGTACCTGATGCTCCGCCTTCACTTGCTGACAAGTGGGGCATCGAGAGACAAACTCCACTACTGATTTCTTCATTCTCGGCTACCAGTGTTGTATTCAGAGATCCCAGTACATCTTCACCACTCCTAGATGTACTGCTTGGGGGGATGCGTGGAACTCCCTTAACAATTCCTCCCGAAGCTACACTGGTACCATGGTACATCCTTTGAAGAGGATGACCTTCTCCCCACCTTTAGAAAATCCTTCAGGTGCCTTTACTGTGGATATCTGAGCACATCATGTCTCGCAGTCAGCATCCCCACATTGCGCCTCCATGAATCACTGTAGAAGTAGGGAAGTGACTGTAAGAGACTGAAGAAAAGCTACTCTATCTCTATCCACAATGAATATCTGCAAAGTGTCCAGCTGCTCCATCGCCTCGCCTACCAGCTGTATACCAGACCTCCTGCTGAGTGCATATGCTACAATGTTCCCCTTCCTAAGAGTATAGACTATCTCGAAGTCATATTCCTGGAGGAACTCAAGCCAACGCCACTATCTCAGGTTCATGTCCTTCTGAGAGAAGATATACATGAGACTCTTGTGATCAGAGTACACTTTAAAGGGCTCGCCCATGAATTAGTGTCACCACATCTTCAAGGTGAAGACCACTGCTGATAACTCCAAGTCATGGGTAGCATAGTTCTAATCATGTTGTCACATCTATTGAGAACCATACGCAATCACCGCTCACTCCTGCATTAGGACACATCCTAGCTCGTTCCCTGATGCATCGTAGTAGACTACGTAACCTATACCCTCCTCTGGAAGACTTAAGATGGGGAAACTCATCAGCCTCTGCCTCAGCTCCTAAAAACTCTATTGGAATCTCTCCGACCTCCTGAAGGTTTTCCCCTTCTTCGTCAGTACTGATAGTGGTGCTACATCTCTGGAGAAATCTGGTATAAATATCTGTTAGTATCTGGCCAACCCCTAGAAACTTCGTAACTCTGTCACACACCTGGGTGGCTCCCAAGAAAGTACAGCCTCAATCTTCGCGAGATCCACTGCAAGTCCAGCCTCTGATATGACATGTCCCATAAAGTGAACCTCTCGGATCCAGAACTGGCACTTCTAGAGCTCACCATAAATATGGTGCTCTCATAGTGTGTCCAGTACTACCAGTAAAGGATAGGCATGCTCCTCCTCAGTAGCCGAGTAGATCAGAATTTAGTCGATGAAGACTACTACAAAGCGATCAAGGTATGGCTGAAAGATCATGTTCATGAGTCCCATGAACTGTAAAGACCTGGAAATTTCATGGGAAATTTTTTTCCTAAATTTTCTTTGGAATTTTTCAAGAACACAGTTTCTGACAGCGCTTGATTCTGAGGCCCGGTGTGCCCGGAATCAATTTCAGAAGTTTGGCTTGGGTATGTTCATTGAACGAACGAGAGGGTTTTTCTAACTTTTGAACCGGTGCTCAAAATTGAATTCTGAGGGCACCGATGAACTCGCAACGCCGGTATTTTCTTAAAGAGACTTTTGCTGCAGTTGCGTTTAATCGAGAGTGGAAGTTAGTTTTTGGGTTTTCTTTAAATAAGAGTAATAATAAAATAACGTGTCATGCACTTTATTTTATTTCAGCCACCATTGGGAGTGTGGTGGTTGAAACCTCCTCATGGAGGTTGGAGGTGGGGCCACCACACCTTAACCTCCCTTGAGAGGTTATGGTGGTGGGGCCCACCCGAACAAAACCTTCCGTGGGTGGTTTATTATGGTAGAGACCACACGGGGCTTAACCCCTCTATTAATGGGAGGAGAGGAAACCTCTCAACTCTCCATCATTAATGAGGGAGAGCCTCTTAATTCCTCAACTCCCCATTAAATGGGGAGAAACTCCTTGGCACCCTCCCCTCTTAAGTGGTGCCAACGGACCTCATAAAATGCGTCAAAGCAATTTATTTCACCCGACCCCTTTTTTTTAAAAAAAGTTATGTAACCACAATGGTTACATACCTCTCCCCCTCTCCTATATATAGGGATCTTGGGAGAGGGTTTGGGGACGGCTTCACCAAGCGACGGAGCACTGGTAAATCACTGCGACGCCCAACACTTGGGAAGAAGCTTATCTTCGCGAATGAAGAACGCGCCACCTATGATGAAGAACGCTCTTTTTCCTTCCACGAAATTTCTCCCCTTCCGCGGCGAGAATCTTCAACGGATCTTCTTCTTCCCCCTCATCGTCAACGGATCGACGAACAAGCTCGGAAGCGGAATCGGGTAGCAAGCGACGACGGATTCGCCTTCCCTCGAGTCGGACGAACGCCGACGTCCCCCTTCGATGTCGTCATCCTCGCGACGCCATACCGCGACGAACCTCGAATGACGACGCCTCCTTCTGATCGGCTTATACCCAAGGTAGGGGTTTTTATTCAATTATTTATATTTGTTCGAGATTTCCGACTTGATGATCTTCATGGTTAAAAACCATTTGTTATCGAATTTGAACTTTTTGGTTTGAAACCAAATGATAACGAATAACGTGAGGGGGCCCGGACCGCACGAACACGACCAACCCTCCTCCTTTTTTTCTTTGGGGTTGGTACGAGGAAGCGTGGTGCCGTCGCACCACGCGGTTTCATGCGGTAGATATGTGCGGCGCCGTCACACCGCGCCATGGAAAGGAATTCAAGGATGCGATGTCGTCGCGCCGCGTCGAAGAAAACCGAAGACATCCGCGGACGGAGTCGGGCCGCGACGAAGGGGCGCGACGCCAACGCGCCGCGCCGGAGAACCATGAAGAAGGCGCATTTTGTTTTTGACGTGCGGATTGACGGGCGACGACAAACGAGGCCGCAAGGTAATTTTGAGGCCTCAACAGAGAAGGTCGGGTCCCGGGAGGACCATAGGCGAAGACGGCAGGAGAAACGGACCACCGGAGCGCGTCCGGTGGTCTTCAGAAGGCGGCGGCGGCGCGCCACCGGAAGGGAGGCGGCCGACGGTTCACCGCCGGCCTCAATTAGCGGCGGGCGGGGGACACCCCGCTCCGCGTTTCGGCTCGGCCACGCGGGCCGAGCCGCGGCCGGCCGGTAGGACTGGACCGAGCCGGGCTGGGCCGGGCCGGGCCCAGCCGGGTCGGACCCAGGTCGGGTCGACCCGGTTCAGGTCGACCCGGTTCGGCCGACCCAGGGGGGGTCGGGCCGGGTCGGCCCGGGCCCAGACCCCCGTTTTCGGACCACTTTCGGTCAAAAGCCCGTAACTTGAGCTATGGGCCTCAAAATGACTCACCGTTAGTGGAAACACGATCCTTGGATCAAGATGGTCGTTTCGGTATATCGCACTCAAGGTTTCAGATTACTTTGGGTTCAGCCGGGTTGGTTCGGATACGAAACCAACCGGGCCCTCGGAGCAGAAACGCTCGTAACTTGAGTTCCGGACGTCCGATTGAGTGTCATCGATTTTTATGGATTCCTCTAAGTGAGACGGATCTTTTGGCTTACTCCGCTCGAGGTTTGGATGCCGTCGGAGTGCGGTCAGGTTGGTTCGCTCACGAAACCAACCGGGCCCCTGGAACGAAAAAAGCCAATAACTCACAGATCGGGCGTCTGATAGTCGCGCCGTCTGTTTCATTGAATTCCTCTAAGTGAGACGGATCTTTTGTCTTACTCCGCTCGAGGTTTGGATGCCTTCAGAGTGCGGTCGGGTTGGTTCGCTCACGAAACCAACTGGGCCCCTGGGACAAAAAAGCCAATAACTCACAGACCGGGCGTCCGATTGACGCACCGTCTATCTCGTTGAATTTCTCTTGATGAGACGGAACTTTTGGCATACTTCGCCCGAGTTTTGGTTGCTGTTGGATAGTGGCCGGGTTGGATTGTACCCGAAATCCAACCGGGCCCCTGGAACGGAAAAGCTGATATCTTTCAGACTGGATGTCCGTTTGACGAACCGTCAGCGGCGTTGGTGATCACGTTGAGAAACAGTCCCTATGAGTATACCCTATGAGAGTTCGGGGTACAGTTGAGATACGGCCGGGATTGGTTCGCTCACGAAACCAACCGGGCCCCTGGGACGAAAAGGCTAGAAGCTCACAGACCGGGCGTCCGATTGACGGGAAGTCTGTTGCGTTGAGACCCCTATGACGAGGCGGTCCTTTGAGATACTTCTACGTGGAACCTTGAGATACTTGGAGTATCGACCTGTAGCTCGTGGAGCGGACCCTCCCAGAGACGAGCGTGCGGAGTACGGAGACCGTGTAGCCGACTGAGACCTGACGACTGCTTGACCGAACCGACTTGGAGTGAGTCGACTAGCCCAGTGGACGGAGCACTACTTTCTGAGGTGCAGACCCATGACAGATGGAGCACTACCTGTGTGACAGTGCAGACCCGCAGTACTCGTCCGGAGAGTACCTCAGCAGGCTACTTGGGGGTGTGCACTACTGTGCTTGGGTGACATACCCCGGCGGGAAGCACTACTGTGTTTGGGTGGCTGACCCGCGGTACACAACAGGAGGAGTACCTCAGCAGTCTTAGGTTAGTGAGCAGTACCTCGGAGTCGTGACAGGACCACTGTAAACTCCAGAGACGGAGCTCTTCAGCAGTTACAGTTTCGATAACGAAAATCCTGGTTTGAGCTGATACTTTTGACCTTTGTGTTTACCTCATGATTGAGATGGGTCACTTGTTAACTTAGGTATATGTATGGGCATATACCTGGGTAATGGTTATCCATCGATTTCATGATCCTTGTGTTTCCTCATGTTTGGGATGGGTTACTTGATAACTTGGGCATATGTATGGGCATATACCTAAGTAGAGGTTATCTGTTGAGATCTTCTTTGTGGTTATCCTTGTTGGTTTAGTGAGACCTTGAGGGTCTTGGGGTCCCTACTGAGTATCGTTATACTCACCCCTGCACGGGCTATGCCCGCACCTCGTTGTGTTTGTTGCAGACGACGGGCAGTGCTGACGGATGTAACGGCCCGAAATTTTGAATAAATCTTGTTCCCTAATTTCATGTGTTATTTTATTTTATTTTTATACTCAACAAAAATGTTTTATTTGATAAACATGATTATAATTAAAATGAGACCATTGGGTTCTGACTATTATATGACCATCGGTCAATATGACCACTATGAACAAAATGTTTTGATTATTGTCTCTAAATACAAGTAATCTTGGTTAATTATTATAGAAAGAAGATTCGATGGCCTCACCTAGTAGTCTTGGACTGATCGAAGCCCATCTAGCAGAACTTGGGAAAGAGGTAGCACCATTGGGCTTTGCTCTGGACCAAACCCAAGCCAAAATTCATCGTGTGAAGCTAGAACGGAATCGCCTTCGCGAGAAGTTCAAACTGATTGAAATTACTACTCGGGCAATGTTGGTCGAGCCTCCCTCGGACTCTCTCACCTTAGCACACCTTACACTTAGGTCCTATGCTGGTGTGATAAGAGGCTATGTAAGGAGACCGTAACTACCTTGTGTAATCCTTTGTTTTAAATAAAAATTGGGATTTCTTCTTATGATGAAGTTTATGAATTTTCAAATGACCGGACAAATATAGTATGCATATTTTTGATGAATTTTAGAAAAAGGATATTTTAAAAATGTTTATGTAAACCTTAAATAATTAAAAATGTGTAATGATTTTCGAAAAATGGTCTTCTACAATTATGTTCAGTACAAAATTTGGAATCTAATAAGATCAACTTGAATTTTGATGAATAGTAAATTATGAATAGTGATTTTATGATTAGGATTAGTAAATGACCAAATGGATTAGTAATCTCACTTAAAGAAAGTTTTAAAATAATGTAGGCACTTTTATTAAGTAATGTGATTCAATAAAATGGTTAAATAACGGTTTCATAAATTATTATTCAAGTATTAGTTTTTTTGGGTGAATAGTGTTTTTTAATTAAAAATTTAATTAAAAATATTTAGAAAATTATTTTTATAAAAATGACTTTATTTTTGAACTCAGATCATCGATATTATGTTATGGTAATTTTTGGGGATTTTTCTGAAAAAAATGAATTTTTGATGAATAGTGTTTTTATTTAAAAATTAAATTAAAATTATTTAGAAAATTATTTTTATAAAATGGAGTCCATAATTGTATTTAGAGCATCGATATTTGGTTAAGGTGAAATTTTGGGATTATTCAGAGAAATTTGAATTTTTGATGAATAGTGAAAATATAGTTTTTAAGTTACGGGTGTTTAATGACATCATTAAATGATGTATTAAGTATATATTCAATATGGTAGAATTATGAATAGTAAGATAAGGTATGAGGTGTCCCAAGTGGCCAATACCATGGGCCAATACCATGGGCAAGCCCATGGTTTTGCCAAAACCACTAGTGAGGTGTCCCTTGGCCATTAATGCCTTGTCCCCTCACTTTCCCTATAAATACCCACCCTTTACTCCTTTAGTTTTCACTCCCAACTCTCCCCCAACGATTTTCTGGTCTCATTACCTCCCAAGGTGTCCTCCCAAGGTGACCCCAAGCCCTCAAGGTCCCATCCTTTGAGGTTTAAGAGTTACATTTTAAAGTAAGGGATCCGACCTCTCTCTTTCATTTCAAGTAATCTCTTTTATGTCATTCCTTTTATGCTCCATGTTATTATGTTGGAGGATGTTCTTTTATACTCCTATTACTTCCCTTTTCATGTTCATATAATTAGAGATCCCCTATTGCTCTCATTATTTCGTTTTATGAAGTTTTAAGTGGCGCCGTTAGGCTGCCGAAATTTTTGTAACGGATTCTTTCTCCCTTCTCATTTTTCAAGATCTATTTTCATGTAAAGTATTTCAAGTTCCTTTTTATTATGTTGGGGTATGATCTCTAAATTTATCATACTGATATTTTATGATCATATGATGAGATACCCCATTTGATCTCTTCAATTCAGTATTTTGATGTTTTAAGTGGCGTCGTTAGGCTGCCGAATTTTTAAGTGGTTCTTCACCCTTCTCGTTTTGAAGTTCTACTTTCATGTCAATTCTTTCAAGTTCCTTTTTGTTATGTTTGGGTATGATCTCTGCATCTATCATACTGGACTCTTATTATAATATGATGAGATACCCCATTTTATCTCTTCAATTCAGTATTTTGAAGTTTTAAGTGGCGTCGTTAGGCTGCCGAATTTTTAAGTGGTTCTTCACCCTTCTCGTTTTGAAGTTCTACTTTCATGTCAATTATTTCAAGTTCCTTTTTGTTATGTTGGGGTATGATCTCTATATCTACCATACTGGACTCTTATGTTCATATGATGAGATACCCCATTTTATCTCTTCAATTCAGTATTTTGAAGTTTTAAGTGGCGCCGTTAGGCTGCCGAATTTTTAAGTGGTTCTTCACCCTTCTCGTTTTGAAGTTCTACTTTCATGTCAATTATTTCAAGTTCCTTTTTGTTATGTTGGGGTATGATCTCTATATCTATAATACTAGGCTCTTATGTTCATATGATGAGAGACCCCATTTGATCTCTTCAATTCAGTATTTTGAAGTTTTAAGTGGTGTCGTTAGGCTGCCGAATATTTAAGTGGTTCTTCACCCTTCTCGTTTTGAAGTTCTACTTTCATGTCAATTCTTTCAAGTTACTTTTTTTTATGTTGGGGAATTATCTCTATATCTATCATACTTAACTCTTATGTTCACATGATGAGAAACCCTATTTTATCTTTTCAAATCATTTTTTTTGAAGTTTAAGTAACGCCGTTAGGCTGCCGAACTTTCATAAGAGAAATCTAATTTTTGTCTTCCTTCCATGTTTTTCATTTCAAATGGTATTTCCTTGAAATTTAATTACCATGATAATGTATCCTTATTATTCTTTCCATCTACTGTTTTATGGGTCATTTATGAATGTTTGACCCATTTTCCCCCTCTTTTAAATGTCTTCTAAAACCTCGTAACATAGCCGTTATGCTGCAGAATTTCCGTCTCAAAATGTCTCTCTCTTTTTCTAAAGTTCTTTTATATTATTAAGTGAATACTCAAAGATCTTTATTCTAAAGGGGTATTCACATATATACCAAAATTTTCTATTTTAAATTCTGGGATTTACATACATGAGACCCACTTTCCCCTTTTTGTGGGTTTAATTTAACGTAAAGATCATGTCTTTAAAGCAGTTTTTAAAACGTTATGATTATGAAATGAAACCCATTTATTTTAAGCTATATGGGTTATTTATGAAATGTTTGATGATGATATATGTGTCTCACATGATGATAAAGGAAAATTTAAGGGTGCTCCCTGATAGCGCTCCAATGCATTGGGTAAAGACTTAATCTCTAGAGATGACCATTTTAACGACGCCTTGGTGAATAACCATGGTAATTTTTAACGAAACCTTGGGGATGGACCTTGGTGAAACGAAACGATTGTCAATATTAAATGTTGCATCCACATATTCAAGTTATGAAAAATGTTACTTTTATTTTGATATATCTCATGATTTCTTTCTCATGCCTTAAAGTTCTTTTCATGACCTTATTGAAGTATCTCAAGTTCACATGTAAAATGTTTCTCTTGTTTTCATTACTGGGCCTTCTGCTCACCCTTTCCTTTGATGTATGTCCCCAGGTTCTGAGATGCAGAAATGAACCTAGGATGAACATAAGGAGAAGCCTTTCAAGTGTTTAAGAAGAATGTTTTTTTTGTTGTTTCATGTTTTAAGTTCCTGGTTTCCAAGACACTAAACCTTAAAGATCCTCGATTTTGTAAAATGTAAATGAAATTTTATGTGATAAAAAGGCGGGATGCTATAGTTGGTATCAAAGGATGGTTTAGTTATTTGTGGAAATTAGGATATGAAAACTTTAGGAAGAAGCCTATAGAAAAGTTAAAATATAGTAAATCTTCCTGGTATTTTGGTGAGTATTGAGTAAGGGGTTGCCAAGAAAATACATCCCTGTCTGGATACGAGCAGGTAGAGGTGGCTCTGGAACAGATGTACATACGGGTAAAACCCGAAAACACCACTTTGAGCTAGACTCGAACGGGAACTGGTACACGACAACGGGCCTTGCTGCACTCTTGGTTACGATACTCCTGGGGGATATGCTTTGGTAAATTCATAAGCTTAGTATGAACAATTATTAAAGGAACAAAGATAAAATAAAATGAAGATTCACATAAGAATATATGATCATGGATAACCTAGATGGGAACCTAGGGGATCACAAGTTAGGGTATACTTTTCAACTACAAGTTATCCTTATATGCTTTAAGTTTCTTTTCATGATTATTGGCTAAGTATTTAAGCCCCTAATTAAAGTTTCTTTTCTTAGTTAATGCCGGGAAATGGAAGAGCATGTCTCAACAACCAATGTGATAGGAAATGCTACGATTACCGTACTAATATGACAGAGATGATTAGGGATTAAAATATGATTTTTATTTTGGAAGACGTTCACTATTTTGGGGACCCTATATGATCGAGGTAAATAGATTACAACGGTATTTTCATTGAGGACTAAGGTTGACTTATATTTGAAGAATTGATGAATTTAAGGTGGACTTATAGAAATATAGGTTACTTATGGGAATGACTAACCTATCTTGGGTTAAATATGTTTAGGTTAGATACTTTTGTTATAAGATGTTAGGAGTGGTTGATGTTGTTTGGAGATGAACAATGAAGTTTTGGAAGACTATGTTATCAAATCCTTCTTTTATTTGGGTTTCAATCTTAGTTTGGTTTATTTTGAGGAATTTTAAGGACCGTTATTTATGGAATTGACTAGGATGAACTTTTGGTAGTACCATGGAACTTTGAAGATTTAAAAGTAGTTTCCATTCCTATGGGATTCTTTCTTTTTTTGAAGAGTTGTTTTACCTTACCCTTTCGGTTTTTGGGATAATGTTTAAAGATAAAAGAAATAGATAGTTAATCTTTTGTTGATTATGTGATTCTCTAGAAGATGATTCTTGTGTTTTGATGAGACCAAGTAGTTTTGAATGCTCATAGTTTAGAGAAAAGATTAGTTTTGGGTAGAAACTTATTAAAGGATGAAACTCTACATGAAGGTAGACATATTTCCTTATGTTTTTGTTCTATGTTGTAAACGAATTCCTCAAAATTATGAAAAGGAACGTAAAACAAAAACGTTGTTGGTTTACGTTTCCTACTAGGTAATCAAATACCACTTGCACACATCATAATTTTGGAATTTTCTAGTGGTTAACTTCCTCTTAATCATGTTTTCTATCACTCTCCTTTAGGACGTGACCCTTTGTTTTCTCCTCCATGTCCATGTTTCCTACATGGAATCCTAGTATGAGTAAACTCGGGTGGCCTTTGTACTTTGTTTTCGTTCATTTAAAGTAATGGTGTCACAGACTCTTTTTCCTATGTGGGAATTTCAATGAAATTTCAAAACCCAATTTTTTAAAATTGCGAGGACGCAATTTCTTAAGGGGGGAAGATTGTAACGACCCGAAATTTTGAATAAATCTTGTTCCCTAATTTCATGTGTTATTTTATTTTATTTTTATACTAAACAAAAATGTTTTATTTGATAAACATGATTATAATTAAAATGAGACCATTGGGTTCTGACTATTATATGACCATCGGTCAATATGACCGCTGTGAACAAAATGTTTTGATTATTGTCTCTAAATACAAGTAATCTTGGTTAATTATTATAGAAAGAAGATTCGACGGCCTCACCTAGTAGTCCTGGACCGATCGAAGCCCATCTAGCAGAACTTGGGAAGGAGGTAGCACCATTGGGCTTTGCTCTGGACCAAACCCAAGCCGAACTTCATCGTGTGAAGCTAGAACGGAATCGCCTTCGCGAGAAGTTCAAACTGATTGAAATTACTACTCGGGAAATGTTGGTCGAGCCTCCCTCGACCTCTCTCACCTTAGCACACCTAACACTTAGGTCCTATGCTGGTGTGATAAGAGGCTATGTAAGGAGACCGTAACTACCTTGTGTAATCCTTTGTTTTAAATAAAAATTGGGATTTCTTCTTATGATGAAGTTTATGAATTTTCAAATGACCGGATAAATATAGTATGCATATTTTTGATGAATTTTAGAAAAAGGATATTTTAAAAATGTTTATGTAAACCTTAAATAATTAAAAATGTGTAATGATTTTCAAAAAATGGTCTTCTACAATTATGTTCAGTACAAAATTTGGAATCTAATAAGATCAACTTGATTTTTGATGAATATTAAATTATGAATAGTGATTTTATGATTAGGATTAGTAATATGACCAAATGGATTAGTAATCTCACTTAAAGAAAGTTTTAAAATAATGTAGGCACTTTGATTAAGTAATGTGATTCAATAAAATGGTTAAATAACGGTTTCATAAATTATTATTCAAGTATTAGTTTTTTTGGGTGAATAGTGTTTTTTAATTAAAAATTTAATTAAAAATATTTATAAAAATATTTTTATAAAAATGACTTTATTTTTGAACTCAGAGCATCAATATTATGTTATGGTAATTTTTGGGGATTTTTCTGAAAAAACGAATTTTCGATGAATATTGTTTTTATTTAAAAATTAAATTAAAATTATTTAGAAAATTATTTTTATAAAATGGAGTTCATAATTGTATTTAGAGCATCGATATTTGGTTAAGGTGAAATTTTGGGATTATTCTGAGAAAGTTGAATTTTTGATGAATAGTGAAAATATAGTTTTTAAGTTATGGGTGTTTAATGACATCATTAAATGATGTATTAAGTATATATTCAATATGGTCGAATTATGAATAGTAAGATAAGGTATGAGGTGTCCCAAGTGGCCAATACCATGGGAAAATACCATGGGAAAGCCCATGGTTTTGCCAAAACCACCAGTGAGGTGTCCCTTGGCCATTAATGCCTTGTCCCCTCACTTTCCCTATAAATACCCACCCTTTACTCATTTAGTTTTCACTCCCAACTCTCCCCTAAAGAAGTTATGGTCTCATTACCTCCCAAGGAGTCCTCCCAAGGTGCCCCCAAGCCCTCAAGGTCCCATCCTTTGGGGTTTAAGAGTTACATTTTAAAGTAAGGGATCCGACCTCTCTCTTTCATTTCAAGTAATCTTTTTTATGTCATTCCTTTTATGCTACATGTTCTTATGTTGGAGGATGTTCTTTTATAATCCTCTTACTTACCTTTTCATGTTCATATAATTAGAGATCCCCTCTTGCTCTCATTATTTCGTTTTATGATGTTTTAAGTGACGTCGTTAGGTTGCCGAAATTTTTGTAACGGATTCGTTCTCCCTTCTCATTTTTCAAGATCTATTTTCTTGTAAAGTATTTCAAGTTCCTTTTTATTATGTTGTGGTATGATCTCTAAATTTATCATACTGATCTTTTATGATCATATGATGAGAGACCCCATTTGATCTCTTCAATTCAGTATTTTGATGTTTTAAGTGGCGCCGTTAGGCTGCCGAATTTTTAAGTGGTTCTTCACCCTTCTCGTTTTGAAGTTATACTTTCATGTCAATTCTTTCAAGTTCCTTTTTGTTATGTTGGGGTATGATCTCTATATCTATAATACTGGAATCTTATTTTCATATGATGAGATACCCCATTTGATCTCTTCATTTCATTATTTTGAAGTTTTAAGTGGCGCCGTTAGGCTGCCGAATTTTTAAGTGGTTCTTCTCCCTTCTCGTTTTGAAGTTCTACTTTCATGTCAATTATTTCAAGTTCCTTTTTGTTATGTTGGGGTATGATCTCTATATCTACCATACTGGACTCTTATGTTCATATGATGATATAACCCATTTTATCTCTTCAATTCAGTATTTTGAAGTTTTAAGTGGCGTCGTTAGGCTGCCGAATTTTTAAGTGGTTCTTCACCCTTCTCGTTTTGAAGTTCTACTTTCATGTCAATTATTTCAAGTTCCTTTTTGTTATGTTGGGGTATGATCTCTATATCTATCATACTTGTCTCTTATGTTCATATGATTAGAGACCCCATTTTATCTCTTCAATTCAGTATTTTGAAGTTTTAAGTGGCGTCGTTAGGCTGCCGAATTTTTAAGTGGTTCTTCACCCTTCTCGTTTTGAAGTTCTACTTTCATGTCAATTCTTTCAAGTTCCTTTTTTTATGTTGGGGAATTATCTCTATATCTATAATACTGAACTCTTATGTTCACATGATGAGAAACCCTATTTGATCTTTTCAAATCATTTTTGTTGAAGTTTAAGTAACGCCGTTAGGCTGCCGAACTTTCATAAGAGAAATCTAATTTTTGTCTTCCTTCCTTGCTTTTCATTTCAAATGGTATTTCCTTGAAATTTCATTACCATGATCATGTATCCTTCTTATTCTGTCCATCTACTGTTTTATGGGTCATTTATGAATGTTTGACCCATTTTCCTTCTCTTTTTAATGTCTTCTAAAACCTCGTAACATAGCCGTTATGCTGCAGAATTTCCTTCTCAAAATGTCTCTCTCTTTTTCTAAAGTTCTTTTATATTATTAAGTGAATACTCAAAGCTCTTTCTTCTAAAGGGGTATTCACATATATACCAAAATGTTCTATTTTTAATTCTGGGATTTACATACATGAGACCCACTTTCCCCTTTTCGTGGGTTTAAAGTAACATAAAGATCATGTCTTTAAAGCAGTTTTTAAAACGTTATGATTATGAAATGAAACCCATTTATTTTATGCTATATGGGTTATTTATGAAATGTTTGATGATGATATATGTGGCTCACATGATGATTAAGGCAAATTTAAGGGTGCGCCCTGATAGTGCTCCAATTCATTGGGTAAAGACTTAATCTCTAGAGATGACCATTTTAACGACGCCTTGGTGAATAACCATGGTAATTTTTAACGACACCTTGCGGATGGACCTTGGTGAAACGAAACGATTGTCAATATTAAATGTTGCAGCCACATATTCAAGTTATGAAAAATGTTACTTTTATTATGATATATCTCATGATTTCTTTCTCATGCCTTAAAGTTCTTTTCATGACCTTATTGAAGTATCTCAAGTTCACATGTAAAATGTTTCTCTTGTTTTCCTTACTGGGCCTTCTGCTCACCCTTTCCTTTGATGTATGTCCCCAGGTTCTGAGATGCAGAAATGAACCTAGGATGAACATAAGGAGAAGCCTTTCAAGTGTTTAAGAAGAATGTTTTTTTTTGTTTCATGTTTTAAGTTCCTGGTTTCCAAGACACTAAACCTTAAAGATCCTAGATTTTGTAAAATGTAAATGAAAGTTTATGTGATAAAAAGGAGGGATGCTATAACGGAGGCCGAGTGTTCGAGGATTGGACGGTACCCGGAGGTGGACTACACGATGAGTCAGTACCCGGAGGTGGACTACATGACGAGTTAATACCCGGAGGTGGAATACACGACGAGACGACACACGGAGGAGGTTGACGGACGAGAGCGTAGAGGAGGTTATCTGTACCTACCCTTCAGGTAGGATCCGAGGAGGACGACCCAGGAGCCGCTTCCGTCCTTCCAGCTGTGATCTTTTCTATTGTACTTTTTCAGTTGTAGTTGTACTACCTTTTGGGTTTGTATTCTGGCCCATTTACTTTTCAGCACTTCTCTTGTACTTAGTGTTTACTTTTTCCGCTTGTTTACTCTGTGGTGCTTGTTTTCTTTTATAAAGGCAATGCCTTCCCAATTATCGGGATTTACGCCTTTGGTGCTAGTCGCCAGCCCCTGGCCTATGGAAGGCGGGCTTGGGGCAGTCACGGCACGGGCCCCGAGGATGGGTCGTGACATGAACACTTCTGGAGTGTTGGTTACACCGAATGGAATAACCAAGAACTCATACTGGCTGTACCGACATCTGAAGGTCGTCTTCTGTATATCCTCGTCTTGCACTCTGAGCTGGTGATAGCCTGATCTGAAGTCTATCTTTGAGAACCATTGTGCTCCCTTCAGTTGATCAATGAGTTCATCAATCCTTGGAAGTGGGTACTTGTTCTTCACGGTCACCTGATTCATGCGCAGATAGTCAACACAAAGCCTCAATCTCCCATCCACCTTCTTGGCGAACAAAATCGGGGCTACCCAAGGTGAAACACTGGGCCGAATGAATCCCTTCCCCTGCAAGTCCTCTAGTTGTAACCGCAGCTCACGAAGCTCCGCGGGAGCCATCCGATATGCTGGTGTGGATATAGGTTCCGTCCTGGGGTATAGGTCAATGTAAAAGTCCACCTCTCTGCGAGGAGTTAGACCAAGAATATCATCAGGGAAGACATCTGTGTACTACTCCACCACTACAGGATAACTCAGACTCTTCACATCAATTGCTCTGAGGGTATGGCTAGCCAAATGATGAGTGATCGGCTTCACTCTCCTCCAGGTAAGTCCATCATATGCTTCAAAGGCTCCCTTATCGTCGGTGAAGGTATACATGGTCCCATCCGTGTGGACACACCGCACTTTTCACCTAATACAGTCTATCTGAGCATGGACTGTTGATAACTAGTCCATACCTAATATGACGTTGTAAGACCTCGATGCTACCACTAGAATATCCCAGCC
Organism: Viscum album; assembly: GCA_963277665.1. Classification (NCBI taxonomy): domain Eukaryota; kingdom Viridiplantae; phylum Streptophyta; class Magnoliopsida; order Santalales; family Viscaceae; genus Viscum; species Viscum album. Next base: position 1,672,211,922 of record OY728119.1, on the reverse strand, counting down.
AAAGATCTCGCCTCCTAGAGTAAGCTCACACTACCGGCACCAATGCGTAATCGTCGAATATGATTCCGTAGAAGTCTCTATCCATAATAATCGAGCCAACAGCTCCGTCAGAATCTCCGAGCTCCAAACAAGGGCAGTGGAAATAAAAAGAATGATTGGAACATGTGTCTATAAGTACTACAACTAAGGTGGAGTAGACATAGATCATACCTCGTATCATATCTGGAACACCGTGATCGTAGGCCTTAGCTACCTGGAACTGAGCTTGCCTCTGTCCACCTGCTCCCTGTGGTCGGGGTGGACCTCCTAGTGGTGGGGGCGATAACATATTGAATCTTCACCCACTACCAGCTACACGGCCAGCTCCTCTACAACGTCTGCCTACTCCATACGGACCTCCTCGGTCGAATATTTTTCTATGTCTGGGTGGTCCTTCGACTGTCTGTTGATCATCCGTACGGCGGGTTGGACAGTCATGAGCCATGTGACCCTGCCCGCCGCATGTGTAACACCACCCGCTCCTGGCATGACTGGCTCCGCCTCGGGTGCCCCTCACAACCGATCCTGAGTCATACGGTCGTCCACCTGTAGGTATAGTCCTCTTGGACCTCTACGACATCTATCTACTGCCAGTTGCAGAAGACTCTACTATGTGATGACTGGTGGTGGGTCTCGCTGCTGGTGACTGCTCAGCAAGAAAACTCTCCACTAATAGGGTTCACTCTAACACCCCCGTCTGCGTTGGGATGCTGAGTGAGATCATTGAAGCCCTGATCTCCCTCCTGAGCCCCTACTCGAAGGTCCAGGCCCTGAAGAATGGGTCTCATACCATATTTTTAGAGTAACATGAGAGGCCAGTAAACCTCGATGAATACTGAGATACAATCATGCTTCCCTATTGTAGATGAAGAAGCTCATGTATGCTCACTACGTGAAGATTCGATGGAGAAAACTCTTCCTGAAATAGGCTCTCGAAGTCTTCCCAGAGAAGCGTCACCTCGTCATGAACCTAGAGCATCAAGCTCCACCATCTTCTTGTTGCTTCCTGTAGAAGGATGGTAGTAAGGATCACCATGAGATCAGCCAGTGTCCCTACCAGTTAGAAGACTCTCACTACAGCCTCCAACCAATCCTCAGCTGCCTATTGGTCCGTCTCTCCCCTGAAATTGGGTGGCCTCTAGCGCTGGAACTCATGCAACACGATCAAGCGGCGTGCACCATCTTCTACTGGGGCCGATGGCATCAGCGGCCCAAAGGCTAATGGTACCATTGGTGCCTCTGCTAGTGCCTCTACTAGAAGAAGGCCTTGAACCGAGGCCTCGTTGCTCGGTGGGCTATCAATGCATGCTACTCTCGGAACCCTAGCTGGCTGTCTGCGTGGAGTCATCCTGAAAAGAAACAGGTGTGCCACGGTCAATAATTTATACTTAGTGAGCTGACTCAAATAGGTCACAAAGAAAACTTTTGAAAACACACACTCAATTGGTGTTTTCATGCACTGAGTCGAAAATCAGAAGTCAGGGCACTGGTGTATGGATATATTGGCCGCTACACCAACATTGGATTCCCTAAACTGATAACCACAATCACTACAGTTAACACTATTTCCATTAAAATAAAGTTCAGAGTCCAATGTTCTATGGTAGAACCGACTCCTTTGAAACCAATTTGTCACGACCCATCCCCCGAGGCCCATGTCGTGACTACCCCAAGCCCGCCTTCCATAGGCTAGGGGCTGGAGACTAGCACCGAAGGCATATTCCCTAAAACTGGGAAGATATTGCCTTTATAACCGGTAAACTCATGTAACTGAGCACACAACAAGATACGAACACAAGAAAACTTTATAACCAGAAGAGTGCTGAAAGTAAAAGGGGTCATAATATAAGCCCAACACTAAAAATACAAGTACAACTGAAATACAATACAATTGATGAAAGAGAAAGACATCCACTGGATTATCCTCCGAGGTTCCTACCTGAAGGGTAGGTACAGATCACCTCCTCAGCACTCCATGTCTGCCTATCTCCTCAGCGTACCAACACGATGTATGGTCCACCTCCAGGTACCATCTAGTCTAGGTATTCTCATCCTCAGTCAGCGTTGTCTGTCATCTGCACCAAACACAACTAAGTGTGGGCATAACCCGTGCAGCGGTGAGTATAACGATACTCAGTAGAGACCCCGAGACACTCAATGTCTCACAAAATCCACAAAGTATAAACCTCAAAGCATGAAGTCAACTGTCATCCTTACTTAGGTATACGCCCATACATATACCTAAGTTATCAAGTATACTCATCTCAATCATGAGTAAACACAGGGTCCAACACAAAATCCCAAAGCTCAACTATTCCACATAAAAATGAAAACCACAAAGGAAAGTACCACACAGGTATGCCACATAGAAGAATACCACCAAAGTATTACCACAAAGGAAAGTACCACACAGCTACAAACTCAGCTCACACCAGGTATAAATTAAGTGCAGTTGTAGAAATTATTAGATGTAACTAATGAATCATATTACTCTGTAAAGAAGATGACCCAAACATGATTTCTAGAAGCTGGCCCATAGAGGATCGCTAGGAGCTGACCCACAGAGGATCTCTAGGAGTTGACCCACACAGGATCGCTAGGAGGTGACCCACACAGGATCCTTAGGAGCTTACCCACACAGGATTACTAAGAGCTGACCCACACAGAATCTCTAGGAGCTGACCCACACAGTATCGCTAGGTGCTGACCCACAGAGGATTGCTAGGAGCTGACCCACACAGGATTGCTAGGAGTTGACCCACACATGATCGCTAGAAGTTGACCCACACAGGATGGCTAGATGCTGACCCACACATGATCTCTCTCCATTCTTCTCGTCATATCCAGTTACTGGGTTCCCGCACTAAGCCTCTTGGTCTCTAGGAGGATCCGCTCCACAATTCACTGGTCAGATCAGCCACGGACAGTGGCTCGGTCGCGGGGGTGCCGCGAGGCGGTGGGGCGGCTCGGCCGGGAGGGCAGAGGCCACAGGGCGGCTCAGCCGCGAGGTCACGGGGCAGCTCAGCCTGGCCCGGGGTGACTCAGTCAAGAGGGTGGAGGCCATGGGGTGGCTCGGCGAGGCCGCAGGCGGTGTCTTGGCTGCGGAGGGTGGAAGCTCGACCGTAGGGGGGGGGACTCGGCCGTGGGTGGCGAGTCAGCTGTGCAGGGAGGCGGCCCAGCCGTGGGATAGTGGCCCAACCGTGGGGCATTAGCTCGGTTGTGGGGTTCGACCGCAGATGGCGGCTCGGCCGTGGGGCAGCGGCGAGTCATCCGTGGGGCGGCGGCCCAACTGCGGGTGGAGGCGCGGCCACAGAGGGTGGCGTCCTAGCCTCGGGGCAGCGCAGAGGCCACTAGCTGCGGTGCCGCAAGGCGCAGAGGTTGTCGGGTGGCGGTGGGTTTAGGGTGGCGCCATTGCGCCGCCGCCTTCGTCGCGACCGGTGGGGGTGTCGACTGCCGTTCTCGTGCCCCACCATGTTTTGTAGCCGTTCCTCCATCACGATCAAAAATTAACCACAAGGTTTTCAGAGAGGATAGGTCATGTTTGTTTGGCCCACACTCTCCACATTAGAGCAGTAGTAAGCAGCTATAATTCCTTCTTGAATTATGAAGAATTATCAAGAACGGAAAGAGAGAAGAATTTCAAACAACCACCCTACAACTTCCCGCAAATAATCATACACAAATAAACCCCTACCTTGGATTGTTCGTTGATGTTGGTGCGAGATGGAAGTTGAAGAAGGTGAAGAGATTTCCAAGGATCGTCGCTTCCAAAACCACTCTTCGATGTTAGGCTCGCTCATCGTCCTCTTCCTTGATTTCCGAAGAACTTTCTTCGATGGCGTTCTTCGTTGGAGAATTGAAATCCTTCAAATGTTTCTCCTCTCCCAAAATCCACCAAAATGAAATATAGCCAAAATGATATGTCTCCCCAATTTAATTGTTGACACAATTTCAAATTGGGTTAATTAATTACATAGGCTGGTATGATAAATTTAAAAGGGGCACCATTTAAGTGGGGGAAGTTTAAGAGGCTTCCCCACACTTATGAGGGAGTTCAGGGGGTTTTAAACCTTGCGTGGTCCCCACCACCATAACCTCTCATGGGAGGTTAGGCTTGGTTGTCCCCACCTCTATAACCTCTCATGGGAGGTTTTAGTTTAGGTGGTCCCCACCTGTGAAATATTCACATGGGTGGTTTCAAAATAAAATAAAAAAATGTTACACAATTTTATTTTATTTTATTCCTTCACAAAAAAACCCAAAATCTATCTTTCACTGTAAACCCACTACGGTCGAGGTGAAGGTCTAATTAAGTGAATACCGGTGCTACGAGTTAAACGGTGTCCTCGTATTTTAATTCTGAGAACCGGTTAAAAAGTTAGAAAAACCCGCTCAGGCGTTTACTGAGCATACCCGAACAAAAGTTCATAAATTCATTCTGGGCACTTCGGGCCTTGGAATCACACGCCATCAATTTTTGCGGACTCGTAAAATTTCCATATATTTTAAAAAAATACATGGAAATTCTAGGTCTTTACATGATACACTTATACTTTTACACGATGAGAAATATCATGTTGATTATATTTTTAGAAGTTCATTACTTTATCCATGGCTGAAGAATGGAACATTGTTGTTGTGGAAGCTATCAAAGAGATGTTATGGTAAAATAATTTTTTCTAGGTGGTTGGATTTAGATAGAATATGTACATTATTTATTGGGATAGTCAAAGTTATTTAGACTCAAAAATAACTCTATGAATAATTCTATAATTAAACACTTTGAAATATCATATCATTGATTACACAGGGTGATAGATCGACAAATTCGAAGACTTATAAAGTTCCACCTGGAGAAACTGACATACATGTTGAAAAATGTTGTATCTCAAGTGAAGATATAATTTTTTTAGATGATCTAGTGGATTTGAGTTGGAGAGGGAGAATAAAAATAGTTTTTAAAATTGATAATTTAGGTGCATGAATCTTCCAAAATATATATTTCATTGAATGTGTTCAATGGTAATAAATGCAATCCAATATGTAGAATATGGTTGATGTGTTTTGATTAAATAAAATTGATCAAACATAACTATATAAAGATTCCTTAATGATATTCCTTGGATAAAACAATTCATATCCAAAAAGGTCATTTGTAATGTGAGATCCTTGAGAGCTCCTAGTGAGAGAAATAAAGGGAGTAGAAAAAGGGGATGGTTCTTATAATCCATGTTCTTCATGAAATAAAATTGTATTCTATTCCCATTCCACTTTCTTGGTGATTATTGAATCAGAACACACCTGTTTGGTTGGTGAACCAACTTGAGACATTTTTTTTGATAGAGGAGGGGATTGGTATTAATGTACTGTTATTGACCACTACTGTTCACTTTTTGGATATTAATATTTCTCATAAATTTTATTAAACTCTCTAATTGAGACTATGGTTGATATTTCACATTAGAAAAAATTTATTAAGGTTTATTAAATGCACCATTATGAAATATAGGAGGTTCTATATTGATGATGTGTCAATATGGAGACAAAATTTGAGATTGAAATATTCAATTGGAATAATTTTCAATTATGGGAAATTAATATGTAATGGGTTTTGTGAAAGAATAATTGCATAATGGAGATTGGAGAAAGATTGATGGTTATAATAGATAATAAATAGAATGACATGGATGGTAATGTTATTATCAACATCCATTTGTCTTTAATATACTATGTTTTATCAAGAATTGTATAGAAAAAACATTGAAAGAAATTTTGGGCTACTCTAAAGAAGCTGTATGAGGCCAAGTGAATACATAACAAAATTATATTGAAGATAAAATTCTACACTCTTTTAATGGAAGAGTCATATTTGGTGACTGATTGCATCAACAACATCAATAACCTAATCAATTAGCTTATGGAAATGAGATAAAAATATGGGGATACTAACTGTCTGGAGATTCTACTTAAAATTTTGATATATTCATATGATCAACTAATCATAAATATCACTGATGGTGTCTTGATGGATATACTTATCTTAAATTACATTTCAGCAATAGTTCTTGAAGAATAAAGTCATAACACAATCAAATAGGATATTAAAATAATTTAACACCTAGTAGAGTATTTATCAATGGAGAGAGATAGAAAAATGGAATATGGTTCTAGTATGATAAAAAAATTATTACAGGTCTAAATCAAGGATGAAGAATAAAAAATTCGCATGTTATAGTTGTGGAAAAAGGGGAATGTCAAGAATAATTGTTAGAAAAATAATATTGGTGGAAATAATTCTCAAGAAAATATGATAATTACTTCTAGAAATAGAGACATGCTAGTTAGTAATGTGGAGAATACTTATAAAGGTAGACAACATATCAATGATTCATGGATAATTGACTTAGGGGAAACATGGAACATGAATTATTGAAGGGAATGATTTGATTAGTATGAAATGAACTTGGAAGGACTTGTTTACATGGGTAACAAACACACCTTCAAAATAATTGGATTTAGTACCATAAAACTAATGATTTATTATGGTATTGTTTATACCATCCAATGAGTACACCATGTGAAGGGCCTAAAAAAGAACATATTGTATTTGGGATATTTTGATGACATTGGGTGCTGTAAAGGGTGAAGTTATTGTGAGAAAGGAAGATAATATCTTAAATTACATAGAAAAAATCATTTTCAAAATATTCTTACATGATTTTTATGAATAAATATCTAATTAGTAAAATCCAAATATCGGATGGCCTAGTTTTGTTGAAATACTAGTTTCATAATACCTAAAAAGGGAACTAAAACATGACAACCTTATTTTTTTATATCCAGAATGATATCCTAAAACCATTTGAGCTTTTAAATATATATAGGATAACATGGGGAATACATAAAATAAAGGGGTGACATATAACATGTCATAAACATGAGTCAAGGATAACTGCTAAGAAAATATCACATGGTAGAAAAGGTCCCATAATTTTTTAGGTCTACATCTTAATCCCATACATAATGTCTCATGATACAAAAGAATTACACAATACATTAGAGAACTATCTGGGAACACCCATCATAACATGTTAATAATTTATGTGATCCACAACAAGGTAATCAATCCTAAGTCATAATCATAATAATTATCTGTACAAATATAATGGGTTGCATAATATTTTCTTATATCATAATCAATGGAAATTTCATAATGAATGAAATTGAGAAATAAAAAAAGGCATGTATTACCCCCATAAAATGATGGTATAATAATATAGGTATATATGTGAGAGATATATATTTTGAATTTAGAATAATTCCATAACATTAAAGGGATAGAGTAAGTGATTTAGATAGAGAATGGTCGTTACCCGAAGGAAATAGTTGTTTAGAAAGATCCCTTACATTGAGTTCAATTCATCACGTATGACATGCATCTTCCTAAATAATAAAATTATGTTATTTATTTACATTATTAAGAACCTTTTAAAGTTTATTATAATTTTAATTTTATTTATTTTCATGTTATATATAATTTTTTAGTCATTTAGTTTAATGTCGGGTGTTTTGAAGATATTCTGTTCATATGCCCAAAATCACGTTGGTTAGTTAACTAAGGTCAAAGAGATTATTATTTATTCCTTCATAGAATAATAATTATGAAATTATTATCATATTTATACCTCAATTAAAATTTTAAAACCAACTATGAAACATGTTAATTAAAAATGAACTACATTACCATTATAGAGATGGTAGGTCATATATACATAAGAGTAATGTTTCCATTTTTTCAATGATCATGATAGAAAAAGGTATGAGTTGTTTTATCTTTAAATAAATATTATTATATTTTAAATATAATATTATTTCTCTCAATAAAAATACATACACCATCTATGTGATTTGATAATAAAAAGATAATCACATCACTTTGTGGAGGTGGTAATCCACACATGTGCACAAATGACATTATCATATTTTAACGAATAGAAAAGAAAGAAGATATATGATATATTAATTTCTAAAAAATTATTAATATTTCATGAATATAAAATATATAAATTAAATCCATCATCATAAATAGCTATGATAGGTTATGATGGAAAATTAATTACATCGGTTAGCAAGGTGGTAGTCCATCATACACACAATTGATGGGTTCATTTCCAATTTCATGGAAGATAAGATTGATGAAGGTTATTTCATTAACATAATAACATATAAATTTATGTTAGATACTAATTTTATTATATTATCATGGTTTAATAATATTTTAATGAGGTGGAAGTAGAAATAAAACAAAAAATACATGGTTAAAAATGATACCTCTTCTTTAGACAACCTCTTTTGGTTTGCACACAAATCCTTCCTTGGATGGTTTTATAAAACAACCAAGGATTATTTTATGTGTAAGAGAATTATGTAATTTATTTTTGTAGTTATTTTATGAACAAAAAATTATTTTTTTGTTTGGAGAGGAGAGTAGAAGAGGTTCCCTTTTATAATTGAGGAGTGACATTTTTATAAATACCCAAAACTATTCAATAATGGGAAGTGAATCTTAAGAAAATTTCCTCAAAAATTGATAAATAATGGAGTGTATAGAATATAAGGTTTATAAAAACATCAAAAATAATAAAATAAATTAAAAAATTTATTCTCGTTGCCTTTATGGTTACTCTTTTTTACCATTTTTATTTTCACCACAGTATCTAGTTTTTACTTAGGTAATTTATCCTTTAAACCTAAAAAATGAAAAATATTATATAATTTGTAACAAATTATTATAAGTATAAAATATAATCTATCAAATAAAAATCCAATGTGTGTGTAAAATTAATTTTAACACAAGCTCATGTAACACACATAATCTGGTTTTAGCCATAATTGTGGTAATGAATTTTTACTGTTTTTATTATTCATTATGATAAAAAATTAAGTTTTAATTATTACCTAATATTAATTATAATTTTTAAAAATATGTAATCTATATTATAAAATTCAATTCAAATGATTTTCATAATTTAATTTATAAATAAACCCGTAAAACATGACGGTAAGTGGTTTTTCAAGAAAACACATTTTCACGAAATAGATGATCGTGTATTAACTCTATGAATATAAATAACACATATATGAATTTAAATTAATATAAATTAATATATAATATATAAATTTTCTGTATTTTTTTCTTTACTAGAATTTCTTTAAATAAATTAGAAATTAATAAACATTATGCACTTAAAAATCGTTTGCAGAAAACCGCATTTTCGTGAATAAAAATAAACTTATACCAAAATCATAAAAATTGATGACTTAAATGAAGTGAATTATATTATTATAAATAAAATATTTTATATTTCACTTTAATTAAAAATCTGAAATATAATTTTACTTTTAAATTACTTTATTTAATGAAATCGTATGAAAGTATTTAAAAAGTCGACATTTTTCACAATTCATTAAAAAATATATAATTTATGAAAAATCCCAAAATTTCACCCTCATTTAAATTAAATATTATAATTTTAAAATAATTTCATTTTTATAAATATGATTATATTATTTTCACATAAATAAGTAAAACTCATTTTGTAAGAAAACTTATTTTTTGAAGAATAAAATTTCTTATTAAAAAACATGAATACTTATTTTCATAGAAATTATCCCTAAATTAATATTGAGCCATAAATTTATATATATTTCATAAACAAGTCAATATTTTCCATACCCACCAATTTTATGGCTTGGTTGTAATATCCATATTTAAATAATCATGGTTTGTTTAGGATTAGTATTGTGTTTCGTATACACTATCAGACAAAGTTGTTTAAAAAACTCAGAGTTTTACATTCTTCCTAACTTAAGAAATTTCACCCTATAAATTTCATATTACATACTAAGGAGAAAATAGGTTAGGGTACTATGGCTTCATAGATTCTTCTAGATCCCAGGTTTCCTCTTCATATTTATGGTCCCCCCATAGCACTTCAACCAGGTGAGTGGTCTTGTTGTATAGAACATTATCTCTATTGTCCAAGATCTTCATTAGATGATCCTCATAATAGAGATCATTATTCTACTGTACCACCTCTAAATTCAATACTTATTAGTGATCTGTATTTTACTTCCTTAATATGGATACGTGGAATATAATATATACTTGAGAAAAGGTAGGTGGGAGTGCTAGTCAATAAGACACAACACCAAAGGGATGATGTACCTAGGTATTAGACATACCTTATTACCAAATCTCATGACTCTATTCCAAGAAGATATGTGGATAAAAACATTATTTTTAGCCTCAATCTCTATGTCTCATCAATTATTGTCATTATAGCACTTTTTTTGACTCTGAGTAGTCATAATGCGTTGAGGAATGGTCCTGAATTGGTCTACCATTTCCTCAACCATTTTAGGTCCCAAAAACTTTCATTCACCAAATTCATCACAACACATAGGTGTTCTATATATACTCCCATAAAGGGATTCATAAGAATCTATTTGGATGATTTAGTAAAATATATTATTATATGGAAACTAGAACAGATAAAGATATTATTCCCATCCTCATTTGAAGTCCATCGAGCATGCTCTCAACATGTATTCTAGTGCATGAATAGTATTCTCATATTGGAAATCAGTTTGAGGGTGATAAGACATACTGAAGTTCAAAATAATATTTAGAGAATGTGGGAGACTATTGTAGAACATGGAGGTAAATATCAGATATAGGTCAGATACAATTGGTAGTGGTGTTCCTTGTAGCCTCACCACCTCTCTAATGTATATCCTTCAAAGTTGATTGATTGGGAAGTCCTCTTGAATTGGAATGAACTGAGCATTCTATGTAAGACAATCCACCCAAACCCAAATAGAACTATTTCCTCTTGATGTCATTATAAGAAAAATGATAAAGACCATGGTGATGTTTTTCCATTTCTATATAGGTATGGGTAATAGTTGTATCAACCCAATAGAATTTTTCCTTTGAGGCTTCACTCACTGGAATACCAAATACCATGATGTATATTTTGTAATATATTTCATTATATTATCCCACTAATAGTTCTCTCAGAGATCTTGATACATCTTTATGCTCCCTGGGTGGATAGAAAAGGTTGAGATATACAAATCATTTTAAATCTATTTCTTTATCTTAGGATTTTATAGTACACATAATCATGAAAAAAATCTTACAAATCATTCATACTCTATTTTGAAATTTTAGGATTTACCTTTTTCTATAGCTTTATCCTTCTTCTAAATTTCTACATCATCTCCTTAATCATCCTTCGTCTTATCTAGAAGGGATGGTTGAGACATAATTTGAAAAATGATTGATGATGTTCCTTCCTGTATTATTAAAATTTCTATTCTTTTATATTCAAATAATATTGGATCCTTCTCAATTCCCATTAGCGATAAGGTTTATGACTCCTTTATACTTATAATATATACCCTTTATTTTATTTCCTAGGATATTATTAGGTTGAGAAGACATAGCCCTTTATTGGATCTATCCGTATTCATTGGTTAATATTAAGCTTCATATGTATAAATATATATTTTAGTCTCTTATGATCTTGATATATTTCACACTTGTCCTCATAGAGATAATATCGCCATATTTTCAATGAAAAATCACAGAAGTCATGTTTAGATTATTTGATGGATATTTCTTTTCAAAAACATTCAACTACCATATGTAATAGGATATCACTTTAACATTTATCATTATTACATAAACCAAACCCTTCTTTATAAATTCAAAATATACCAAAAAAAATTTCCTACTTGAGGGCAGCAAGAGGAATGGTGTAGAGATAAGCCTATTTATCTACTCCTTAATGATCTCTTTGTATTCACTGGTCCAAAAAACGATACTCTATTCCATGTTATCATGGTTAGTGGATTTTGAAATCACTATAAGTTTCTCAATTTTTTTGGTAATAACCATCTAGTCCAAATAAACTATGGATCTCTTTTACATATGTTGGTATGGTCCACTCATTAATTTACTTTATCCTATAAGGGGCCACAAATATCCCTTTTCTAGTGATAATATTCCCCAAGAATAATAATTACTTCCTCCAAAACTCACATTTACTATACTTTTCATATAGATTATTTTTCTCAATGTATTTAGCACAATATTTAAATTCTTATCACCCTTTTCATTTCCTTTAGAGTATATCAATATATAATCTATAAGGACTACCAAAAATTTATTGAGGTAATATTTAAAGTCTTTATTCATAAAGTCCATAAAAATTTCTAGAGAATTATTGAGTCTAAAATGAATCACTATGAACTTATAGTATCCATTCGTTTTTTCAAAGGCAGTTTTGGAAATATATTCCTTTTCACCTCCAATTGGTGATATTCTAACAAATTTCCACCATAGAAAAATAATGTAACCCATGTAGTAGATCGAACAAGTCATATATCCATGAATAGGTACTTATTATTTATCATGACTTTATTTTGTTCATGATAATAAATAAAAAGGCACAACGACCCATCCTTATTCTATATGAAGAGGAATGAAGCACCCCATAATGCAGCACTCAAGTGTATAAAACCATTTTCTAGATTCTCTTGTAATTTCCTTTTCATCTCTTCCAATTCAATGGTGGCCATTCTATAAGGAGTATTTGATATAGGCAGGGATCCATGTATAAGTTTGATTTAGAACTCAACATCTCATTTGTGTGTAATACTAGATAATTCTTCAAGGAATACGTCAGTATAATCCATCACAACGAGCATGTATTCAAGCATCATTCACTACTTTTAATCGATCATTTGAGAGATATATGTTTTATCATAAGGAAATAATATCCACACTGAACATAATATTCCCGGGGAGATTCATCCTCCTCCTTACACTATTGTAGAATCAAAGGATGACATGTGATGTGAAGAGTGATCTCCCTCTCTCAAAAATTGATGTTGTCTTTATATAAGTATAACCATTACATGCCAAATATGGAATCAAACTTCACTAAATGAAGTAATATGAGATGTTTTGGAAGATTCTGTCCACAAAAAATAATTGTGGAGGAGTTATATACATGGATTCAGCAATTTTTCCATTTAATATTATCACATATAGCTTAACCCCTATATTTTTGGGTCGTGTTCAAATAGATATACTAATCATTAAATAATTAAATAATTCATATATCCCAAATGAAATAGTATGTTTACTATTCTTGAATTAATAACTTGAATACCTATCACCACATCATTTTAAGGATACACTGCAACAATTGTGATATCGTATGCCCTTCCTTGATCTCTAGGCCTTGGAGGTTTTTTCCATTGATTTTATCTGACAACCCTTGGATTATGGAATTGACTTTCATAATTAATGTGTTCCTTTTAGTTGAAACATTGTACCATAGGCTGGGTGTTGATCTAATCCTTCTTTTATTATTTCTTCTTAGTGGGATTTTTTTATTTCCCTTTGGAAATGATTAGCCCAATTCCCCTCTTTTCCACATTTGACACATCTTTTGGTCCCCTTAAAATAGCTTTAAGGATGCATCTTACCACAAATTTTACAAGTGGGGTGTTGGGTTTTCTTCCCCCTATCAAATTTATCTATTGATCATATTGAAGAAAACTCTAATTTATGTTTTTTATCTCCAAAAATATGAGACTACTAAGAGTCTACAATCTCTATATCGACCTTAAGGGAATAATGAACAATCTCTTTATAGATTTCGATGTATCGAATCACTAATTATTTTCATAGACTCATATTTAACCCAAAAATTCAATGTTCCACCTAACATTCAGTGTTGATAAAAAATCTAGATGTGTGTCGTACAATTCTTGTGATTTTTTGCTCATACGCCCTGATAGACTAATCTACAATTTTTCTTCAGTATGAGGATCTACCTATATATGTTAACATAGAAAGATTAGGGAAAATATTTTAATGAAGTCTTCTCATTCCATTGAATCAATATCCTCTTTGTACTTTATGTTATTGATCTGTTTTCACCACTGATTGAATTCCCCCACAATACGATAAATAGCGAGAAAAAGATTCTCTTTATCTAATCATTAGGGGATAGAGAATTTATTCTCAATTGGGTAAATATATTATTCCATGATGATGTGACTAGAAGATCCACTGAAGGTACGGTTCATTTTTTTCATAAAATACATAGCTTTTACTTTCTCTTTCTTAGGAGGAGGAGGTAATTCCACATGATTCATGTTATTATTTATAACATGATTTAGTTGAGGCATTACTACCATGAATTTATCAAATCCCACTCCCATAAAGTTAGGTATATCATTTGATAAATCATCACATTTACTATCACATTGTGTGTTGGAATTATTTATCTTATTTCCTGGAATTAGCTAAAAAACAAGACAAGAATTCATTAACTAATGGACATACAAAATTGAAAACGTATAATATTAGTAGTAATAACTTATAATTGAAATTATATCATAAATTACCAGTCTATTATTCTCAATCTAGGTTATCCATGGTAATGTTTCCTATTATTTTTTCTAACCTAAAAATATTCTCAGGTCCTTCATAATGGTTTATAAAAAGTTTGTGAATTTCTAAAACATATCTCTTAGGAGTGTCAAACCAGGTTTCTAGAAAGGAACATTATCATGCACCAGGTGATGATCAATTCAGATCCCAATGCTCCCTTTTCAAAGTTATTACCCCTAGTTACAACTATTCCAGATCTATATCTATATATAGCATCCAATCAGAGATTTAATTTCAGAGAAACCACTCACTATAAACATCAATATAATTTCATAATATAGTCATATTCTTAGACTTATCCCTCGTAATCGAACAACATTATTCTAGTCCTAATCCCTAAAAATAACTAAACCTTTCTCTAATAAAAAATATAGTGAACCTATCCTATCACACATATTATAAAATTATTTTTAAACAAAAATATCCAATGCGCATAACCCAAATATCATGATCCTTAGTGTATTTGGAATACTAAGTTCATAATACATCAAAAATGAAATAAAACATGAAATCATTAGTTATTCTCCATAATTAGATCCTAAATCCATTTGAGATTCTAAAAGTACATAAGATAACCAGGGGAATAAATAAAATAATGGGGTGAGCTAAAAAACACCATGAGGGAAGAAAAATGATAAGGAAACAAAACATGCCAATCAAAAGTATACGAGTATATCATAAAAGAGATGGTGCGTGAGTAATTAAGTGGATGAATAATTTAAATAACATGGTATTGTAAGAGAATAAAATCATAATAAATGTGGTGGAAACATATAACATGAGTCAAGGATAACTATTTAGACAAAATTATATGGTGGAAAAATTCCCATAATGGATCAGGTTTACTCCCTAATCCCACACATAACATCTCATGAGTCAAAATATTTACCCAATAATT
This sequence comes from Viscum album, assembly GCA_963277665.1. NCBI lineage: Eukaryota > Viridiplantae > Streptophyta > Magnoliopsida > Santalales > Viscaceae > Viscum > Viscum album. Next base: position 1,672,196,449 of record OY728119.1, on the reverse strand, counting down.
TATAGTTCTATCTAAGAACACTAATTATAAAATGCTTTGGATTTATGAGTTCTAAAAAATTAAATCAATCATAAGTCATAAGCATAATAATTTTCCCTTGAAATAAAATGGGTTCCATAATGTTACCTCATATCATAATCAAAGTAAATTTCATAATGAAGGCATTGAAAAATGAACATAAGGTGTATATTTCTCTATAAAAGGAATGTAGAATATGCTAGGTATATATTTGATATAGGTATATATTTAATTTATAATAATTTCAGAACTTTAAATGGTGATACTAAGTGGGTTAGAGAGAAAATTTTCATAACCTGATGAGAAGGGTTGTTTGGAGAGATCCCTTATCATGAGTCCAATTCGTCACATACATCCTTTTATATTTTTTAATGCTAAACTTATGTTAATTATGTTAATTTCTTAAAAACCATTTTCAAGTTTATTATTCTTTTTATTATCTTTATTATCTTGTTATATTCAATTACTTAATCATTTAGTTTCATGTTGGATGTTTTGATGATATTCCGTTCATATGTCCATAATCACTTGGGTAAGTTGAATAAGGTAAAATAGATTATTATTTCATCATATCCAAAATAATAATCATGAAATAATTATAACATTTATAAATAAATTATACTTTAAAAACTAATCATGAAATGTGTTTATGAAAAATTAACTATGTTACCATTATCAAGATGGCATACCATACGTACACATGAGTATCATTTAAATTTTTCAACGATCATGCAAGAAAAAAAGTTAAGTGTAATTTTTCTTTTCCAAAAAATATAATTATAACATAAATATCATATTATTCCATTAAATAAAATTATATATACCATCTATGTGATGCAGTAACAAAAAATAAATCATATCACTCAGTAGAGGTGGTAATCCACATGTCTTCACAAACAATATATCATCTTTTAATGAATGGAAATGAAATAAAATATGTGATATATTAATTTTTATAGAATCACAAATATATCATGAGTATCATAAATATACATGAAATCCATCATCATAAACAACCATGAGAGGTGATGATGGAAAAAAATTATCGGTTCGTGAGGCGTTAGTCCACCATAAACAAGAATAATGGTTACAATTACTATTTTATTGAAGAGGAGATGGATGTAGGATTTTTAATTAACATAATATCATACTTGTATATATAATATTATAATTTTATTACATATGAAGGTATCAGGGTATGAAATAGAAGCTGGTGGACTAGGGATTTAAATTTTTCTATTGGCGATTGATGAAACATTGTCATCACCAGTGAAGCACATCCCTGGTAAGGCCTGAGGATCATGCATGAAGAAATTTAAGCAAAAAAAATAAAACATAAATACCTTTTTCGATTTGAAGACACCCTAGAAATATGATTTTTATTACTGATTTCTTCTTGAAGGATCAAAATTATAATCCCTCTAGACCATCCACATATACATCAAAAATTTATAAGAGCATCAACTGTAAACTTTCAGGTGCTAGCGCGTCTATCCAATGATGTGTTATACCTTCCAACGATCACCACATCACCCTTCATGTGATGCATGAGGAAGATCATGATCTAATGACTAGGATCAAGTGATTCCCTCTCTATAAAGTGGTAGAGGAGAAAATATCTCTCAAGAGCTCAGCCTTAATAGTCATCGGTGAGAGCCTCTCTCCACCTATTTATAGAGTGTTATGAAATTACTTACAAAAGGCTCCTTGACCCCCTGAATATTTAACACACTATATAAATGATATATTACGACTACTACACTAAGTCATAAATATCCTTTATATTTTTATCACTTTCTTATAATATATATAAATATATATTATATGATAAAACCTGAGCTATTAACTCAACTTGTCCTTCCTATAAATTTTAAATGATCCTTGACTATTTTAAACTAATATTCGTTTATATAATATTTTCCATGTATTTACTTTAATACATATAAGTAAATTTAATAAATAAATTCAATGATAATTATTCCTAACTAGAATATATTAATTTATTTTTTTCCTTTAGTGATCATACACCCTTGGAAAAAGCTCAGACCCTAGTGTTGGGTCCCACCATGTCCTATATACGTATTCAACATAATATGTTAGATTATTAGATACACTATTGTGTGTGACCCTCTAGGATGTTATCTCGATAGGAGAAGAATCCATCATCCCATCATGACCCCTAAAGGGATAAGTAGCACTCATATCAATGATAATCAACCTATGAACATGACATATGTAATATAATATCTTTTTCTTTAGATACCTCATAAAGTTAGAAGCACACTTGTGTCATTTCCCATTCTTGCTTTATTATTTTTTGATCTAACCTGATAGATTTACCTTTGACTACCATAGACATGGATTTATAAAAATACCACCATCCTAATCAACCAACCCTAAGATATATTACTTCTTCAACTCAAAACCGACAAATTCCATCTTGATCATTTATCTAATTCCATACCACTAATGATGTGCCCAACACAAGACACCATTCAATCATTTCATTATCATGGTTTTTCCCTTGAATCAACGCACACGATCAACTATCACACATTGATAATTATCTCAAGTTATAAGACCAATACAAATGTTCATAGATTGGAACATCCAATGACACTCAAAATGTTTGTTATTCATATTTGTGGGTCCATCCTCATGATCTCAACAACAAGAAATGACCAAGTGAGAACTTAATGAGAAGAAGTATCAATTCTTATAATCCCCCATCACATTATAGTCAAACATATACTACGTCCAATTAATATGATGTATCTAGACCATATGTCATATGTTTAAGATTAATTCCATAGTATCTTGAGGTTCTCATTATAGCTTGGGATATTCTATAACCTTTTACTATGAAAATTAATCTATGGCATTACCATTTAATAGTGGATGAAAAAATGCATACACTAAAATGGTAAGTAAATATCATGTATATATCACTGCATATATGAAATAATAATCGAAAAGTGTTGTATAGTTATGTCTAAGGAACCCACTATTACAAAACTCCCACTTTATCTAGATCTTACTTTCTATCCAACCTTGTTAGCTCCCACGTTATTAAGATCATGTTTATACAATGTGATGACTTTAGTTTTTGGGTGACCCACATCTCTGATGTGTGGCTATTCTACTATGTGCGACCTCGTCTCCTTGAGTAAAACTCCCCAAGAGATGTAAACCTCAGGTTTATTACTTTTTTATATTGTAAAAAATTTAAATATTGTCTAGTAAGAGTATAATAATTTAAATTATGATAATACTTTACATACTATGTGTGATTCAAGGAATTGGAAAAAAAATTATTGTGTATTGTACACTACTTCTTAGCTACCTCAGAAGCTGCAACATACTCAGTATTTGTAGATATGTATACAACTAGCATGGACAAGTTTGGATTGATCATTAACATATCCTAACTATGATATTAGATCACATGGATCAAATGAATAATAGTTTTTATCCCATGAAAACTAGTATCATTTCCTCTCCACTTACCAGGTACATATCATTTATACTTTCTTGTGTACAATTAGATAGTTCTAACTGCTTCCCTTATAGTTCTCCTTGTTATAACTAATATTTTTCAACTATAAGGTATATCTTGGAAATATTAATTATTATACATATCATGTAATAAATTATTAATCCATCACTAAAGTGTGCAGAATTCAACTCACCATGTTAATCTTCACCTACGTATTGAACATATCTACCTAGAGATATATATGCCATGTGACACTGGTAAATATTCTCTCTAGAATTGTTCTAACTTTTATTTTTCAATACATTTTTAGTATATGTACGATTGAAAAGGTCTAAGTAACCGTTAGATATACCTCCTTAGATCATGTTCCGTAAAACATAGGTTTCTACATTAATTCAATATCTGAAATTAAATTTCCACATGGTCTTTACTAACTTTAAGACCAATAACTGTTTTCCATATGTTACCAAACATATTTAACTTGAAAAAAATAGAGCTCCCACTAAACTCTAGTAGAAACATAGAAAAATATTCAATCCAAATGAATGTTCTAAAATATTATTTCTTACTTTAATATTGAATAGTATTTTAGTAACTTGCATCCATTATTGGAATTCTATGACGTACCATCCCTTTCTGGTTAGGTCTTATTGACACCTTTCACAATTGGTGATATTGAAATCAGTTTTTCAATAAAATATTATAAGAAATATCTTTGAAAAGTAACATTATAATAGATTTAGGCATAAAAACTTAGTAAAACCACTCAATTATTATTGGTACCACACTTGTACCATCCTTTTTTAGTCTCATTTGAATACCCACCATAGTTTTCAAATTAATAATCCCATGTACTTTGATACATGGAATCCATTATTGAATTTTAATTGATCTTATAAATATTAACTAACCTTTATATACTACTTACTTATAGGAATTATTATTATAAATGAATAATTTATCACTGACCATAGTTAATATAAAACTGTCCCTATGATTTTATCCTTCATACGCAGTATCTATGTTTGTAAAATTCACTTCAACCCTTGTGTGGAACTTGTTCCTATGCCAACTACTTTTAAATATTTGAGATTGACTTAATCCAATTCAATTTGGTTCCCACTATCTAAATTAGATATGTGCATCCATTTACAGAAATGCAGTTTATCACTTTAATACAACTTTTCTATCATAGTGATTTCTATAATATCCTAAGAAACTTCAAGGATAATTACTATTGATGCGCATTGTGTTTTTCCTTGAAACAATTTCATTTATATTCTCAACAAAATATTTTTATCTAAACACATGTTATTTTGAAATAATGTTTTTCAATCATAAAATCACTCATATGATATGCATTTTTCATCATAGATGGAATATGGGTATGGGATAACACCATTATTTTCAATGCGTGTCATGAAAAATGGAAGTATCTACAGTGCATGAGATTTAAAATTGATGCTCCTTTTACTAAAATCATGAATCTGATGTAGATAAAGAAATGTGTGTTTAGGAATTGATCCATGCTACATTATATTGATCAAAGGTAACATGTAAGTCTTCATCATCAGTCCTCATTATTAAAGTAACTTCCCTGATGTGGATAAGGTAATGTGTGTTTTAAAATTACTCAACACTACATTATATTGATCGATGAATGCTTAGTCAAGTCATTCTGGAGAAGACTAGCCTAAATCATCTTATATCTTATGACCATGAATTTATCATACTTCACTCTTCCATTACATAAATACTTAAAAGGAAATTTATGAAGTATATATACCACTAGTTTAGCCTTGGAATAGTTCATGCTCTCTTGTTGAACTAACTCCAAAATATTTGTGTCATACCTGTATTTATAAAGGTTTTTTTCCAAAACTGAATAAGTATATACGCTAATAATACCTATGGTTTTTAGCACCACTGAGTCTAAATAACATACTGGGTATATCCTTGAAATCCACTTTTAGTTTTACTTGACAAAGAAATGTCTTGCCAAAATTTTGTATATAAGCCTTTCATTTTATATTCATCTCGTATTGCCTATGATTCATGTAACAGTGAACTATTGGTTGAGTATTAGACCCCACAAGAATCATACATTCCTGAACTTGGAATAATTTCTACTTATTTCATAAGGACATGTGAGATTAATGTTTTGGTAATACTTAATAAAGGTTCAACTAGAATAATTTACATTGAAAATAGAAGTTGTGTACTTATCAGCACTGACATAGGGACCACCCTTTCTCAGAAGCATAGAGAATACACCTTAATTCTAGTAACATTTTTATACTTAATTTCTTACAGAATTTAAATAAACATATTTAATAAAAATATTGTATTTAATAACCAAGAAGTATAACTAAAACATTACTTACAATGATGAATATTCATTGAAGAAGAAGATAGTACTTTATTATTCTATTCACTTCATTATATTTATCTTCTATAGAATTATTTCATGATATGAAAATAAAATAAACTCTTGTTAATACCGCTTTCTTTGAAGGATGTTGTGAAGGTTCCCCTAACATGAAACATTCAATTGACCATTTTGACTTGAATTTCAATTTTTTATCGTTAAGAAATAGAGATGAATATTTCTTTAATGTTATTATTTTTTTGGGAACCTTACCTAGAAGGTAATGAAGCATTTTCTTCACACTATTCATTTTGTAATATTAAATAAAACTAGAGTATATGGGTGAAAATTATATGAGAAAGGGGTCCATTGAAATATCATGATCCATATTTCAATTTACACATAACCAGTGTAATCATTAACCATTCATATCTCACTTCACTTTCTCCTTGAAATCTACTTAAATATGAGACACCATGTAAAATCATCCATGTCCCGATGTTGTATCCACAACAAACATCACACATTGATGATAACATTATGACAAAACCATCATATGTGTAATGCATGATTCTCTTGTAATATTTTTTTAAAGAACCCTTGCTTACTGAGGTGCATTAATAGGTATTGGGGACACTAAAACCATGAATTTCAGATAACGTAGTATTTTTCACAGGCACATGTACTACTCTTGAAAATTCATGTTAGTTTGGATATTTATGTTGTCTATTATTATCATAGTTTTTCTTGTGGTATTAATTTCCATTTTCCTCAAAAACAATATTTCTCATATTTGTACTTTATATCTTGATTACCAATTTATACATTATTGATTAATTAAATAATTAAATGTCCCGCACTATTTTATCGAATTATAGGAACCCTATTTAAAAAAATCATAATACTTTGTCGCTTGAGTATTCTAGTGGAAATGATCATTGAACCCCGCATCATAGTCTAAAAGCTTTGGCTATGCCACAACTTGGAGAGTTCAAGGTAGATGTTTGACTGTCCAACCACATTAACATGAGGTTCCTTGATCTGTTGAGTGAAGTCCTGGCTTCTAAAATCATAGACATCATTTATTCAACGATTTCCTCTAAAATTGTAGCAATCTAGATATGGGTACTTATTTGCTGCCAACATTGTCCAAGTCAACCCACCACTCTTATTAAAACTAATCGGTTGTAGGGATCACCCTTAACTTTGGCTGACAAGCACCATGAACACCCGGTTTTGTTCAAATTCAAATAATGGAAGGCTTTTGCGACATAATATTTCTTTGAGGTGTTTTATAATTATATGAAGAAATGAAATAATATTCTATCTCATAAGCACAAACTATGTGGTCTCACTCAAAAGCCACCATCAATAAATATAAAATATCTCTTGTGTCACAAGTTCATTTTATCTGTGCAAGATTGCATATTATTTTATGTGATCGCACATAAAAATACACATACATAAAATAATAAACTATAAAAAAAATAAAATACAAAAATGATCATGAGTTGATACTAATGTTGTATCCATTGAGTGAATAATAGGTCAACATAGACCTTAGGGGTAACTGTTAGAGTCACATTGCTTGCAGCTCAAGTTACAGCACTCACCCCTCAAATGCATCAAACTCCTGTCTAGTGTGTTTCTAGAACTCAATATGATGTACGCCACTGATCATATTTTTCATTATAAAAAAACTCACATGATTGTGAGGGGGTCTAGGGAGTGCAGAATACTGATAAAAAACATTTATCTAGGTGCGTAAGCCCTTGTACATATAATGACACATATGACTCACAGTTTGTCATATATTAAACTAATTATTAAAAATCATGAATCACAATAATTAAATAAATAAATAAATTCCAGAAATGCATTGGTTGGTTCACAACTCATGATAAGTCAACACCTATTAAACTCAGGTATTTTAATTAAATTCATAATAAAAAATTAAATTCACAATAAGTTTTGTGTGAGGGAAAATTTATTGAATTAAAAGTTCACTATTGTTTTTTATTCAACAATTTTCATCATTCGGTTCAAAAATTAATATAATTTGAATGCAAAAAATTAAATTAATTAATTAATTTAATTTAACCACTAAACTAAGCAAATTTTAACCATAATATTAAAAATAAGTTCCTAAACCAAAAATTAATATTCAATTAATTTGATTTAAAAACAAAACAAAATTAATTAGTTTAATTAATTTTTTATTATTTAAAAATATCTAGGCCCTGAAAACCACAGGCAAGGTCTGTATAGGTTGAGACAAACCTGCACATGCCCATTTAGGACCGTGCATACCCGTGTTGGGACAGGAAGGCCTGCCGAGAAGTCGGACCCGTGGCTTGTTTTGGGGTGACTTGGGTCTGTGAAGAGCTGTGGGAGGGGTGACCATGCTCCTGGGTCGCCAACAGGGGACGACCTGGCTCGACAGACGGCTACTGTATGGGGTTTCCAAAGGAGGCACCGCCCAGGGGGCGTCCGTCCAGAGGTGGTAGCTTTTGGTTCTCTCGGTGGCATATAGGATACTGTCGCGGTGAGCTACTATAGGAGGATCTGTCCTTGCCGGGCTAGACCTAGCCGGATCTCACCCATGGTGGCCAGGAACTGTAGATCCCGATAGGGGTTGACATAGGTGTGGCCTGCGACGGTATCATGATGGTGAAGGTGGGATTGGGTCACCTCAGCCATGGGGGTCAGAGGAAGGGCTAGGGTGGAGCCTTTGGTCTCGGGAGGTCCAGGCGAGGGCAGGCCGGCCGTGTGATCCAGCAGCGGTGGATCTGAGACATCTGGAGACGCCTGACTTGGGCCGAGGATGAGCGGGACCATCCAGATCTGGGGTATAGGAGACCTGCATCGGTTTTTGGCTGGCCGGATCTTTAGTGAGAGGTGACCACGGGATTCGACTAGTGTGGATGAGCATCCGACGAGGGGAGCCGCGGTCTAGAGGCGGCCGGACGACCGGTGGAAGGTGGAGGCCGTCCGCCGGACGAGAGGGTGGCACCAGGGCTGACGGGTCACTGTTGAGGAGGAGCTGCTGCTCTGCAGTCTCCGTGGCATCTAGAGCAGGGAAGGGGTGAAGGGGGTCCATGTGCATGGAAAACTTCCCTTTTCTCCCACTTTTTTATCCTTTAATGTATACAGACCAAGTGAGCTGCCTATGAGCCCTTTTCAAAAATTTAACCCTTCTTCCACCCCATTTATTTTTAAATTAATTTTCTTTTTAAAATTTCAACATACTATATAGTTAGGATGTTGAAAAGTCTATTATTATTATAATAATCCCCAATAGAAAAATATCTACTAGATGAAATTCATTATTCTGATGACCGGAATCCCACTGGTGATCAGGTTCATTGGAAATAACCTCCACTGTTTATTTCTTCGGGTTATCATTACATATATATTTAAAAAAACTATTCTTCAAAATTAACCCATAAATTAGCAATTTCAATCCGTATTCAAAACATTGGATGGTCCCGACTTGGCCATCTGCCCTCAGATTGAACCGGTGTCTGCGGTGTTGGGGCCGTAATAACACCCTCTTCAAAAATTAATACAAATATAATTCTTCCATTAGATTAAAATCATCACACATCCCATTAATACCAATTGAATGTACTGAGGTGCACAGTGGAATCCAATGGGTAGGGGATTTAATATTTTTCCCCTGAAGATCCATGTAACATCATCATCACCGACGAACCACAACCCCAGTAAGGCCCAAGGATCACACATAGATAAATTTAAGCAAAAAATTAAACCATAAACACCTAATTTGATCCGAATTCACACTCAACATGTTCATGTCGCTCGTGATCACTGCTCCAAGGATCTAAAGAATAATCCATTTAGATCGTCCACACATTCTGCAAAAATCAACAAGAGCATTGATCATTGAATTTCGGGTGCTAGTGTGGAGATCCAGCGATGCCTTCGACGTTCCAATGATCATTATATTTCCCTTATACCAATTCATGGGGGAGAACTCAATCTGGTCACTTAGATTGAGTGCTTCTATCTCTAGAAAGAGACAGAGGATAAAGAATCTCTCAAGAGCTCACCATGAATAGTCACAGGCGAGAGCCTCTCTCCACATATTTATAGTGTGTTATGAAATTACCCAAAAAGGCGCCTCAACCCCCCAATATTTTATCGCACTATATATATAAGGCCCCGGCCTTAATCCTTACTTAATCATGAGTTATTACAAGATTACACATTGAGGATCTTTTCAGGTTTAGAGTTTTAGAGAATTAGATCATAAAACTTTCATTACATTCCACATTTAAACAAAGTGGTTACATGAAGATAGTATTCATTTTTCCCATCAACGGAAACACATTTAAAATATAACATGGATTCTTTCTCGACACTTCCTTGACACTATCATCATATCATTTACCTTTCCCTTGACCTGTGAAAAACATTTCAAAAAAACTTGGGATGAGCATAAAAAGCTCTGTAAGGGTTATAAAAATATGGAAAGGAAACATGAGTTCATATATAAATAAGAATGAAATCATACTTTACCCATAAAACATAGGCATATCAAATCATGAATAAATCATAGAAATCATAAGACATAAAAGGTAACTTGAGACATTCATAACATTCTTACGTAGGGAGTAACCCTCTTGGTTACGTTTGGAATACTCACCACATTATATTACCTAAATCTCTTCGGAGAAACCTTAACATTTCACTCCTTCGCGTTACCCAATGCATTGGAGAGCTATATCGAGCTCACCCGCCCTTAGTTTATCACGGAACCACCCATCTTCATAATAATACCCAAGAACCATAACATAATCGTATCACATAAAACATACATAAAGGAAACATAACATTTCCACATTTCAATTACACAGTGATATAAAAAAAACATTATCAAAACCATTTTAAATACCAAAATAAAAGAAAAGTAAAACATGGTATTTATTTTTCTTTTAAAAAAAAGTATGGCTTGTAGAGGAAGCCGAAACTCAAATAATGGTCGCGGCAGCGGAGAAGTCGTTGTCACCGCATACGTATGACAAAAACATTCCCTTTTGTCATTTTGTAAAACGCTTCGTATAAAAAGATTCCTTTTGGATAAACGTAAAAGTCAAAGGGGTTTATACACCATATAAAAGAATGTTGTGTATAAAATAAAATATGCCTCAATGAAAGGAGATTGAGACGAAGTCCCATACAAAGACGGTACCTTTGGATTAAGGATAAATCAGTTACATAATTATGTGTGGCAAACGAATACATGAAATATAAGTGGGTATTAAGTGTAAAACAATCATAGGACATTCACACATAATCATAGAACAACATATTCAAGGTGTACAAGTTTATCCCAAAGAATCAAAATTGGGTTAAGAAGTTCCCTTGCAAAAATTCGACAGCCTAACGGCGTCACTTCAAAATTCAGAAAAAGAGTTGATGAGAGATAAAAAGGGTATCTCATCACATGGACATAAAATTTAAATCAATAAGGATATATAAGAACATATCCCAACATAATAGTACGTGAATTAAAAGACATAACAAAATAAGTCTTTTAAAAAGAGGAGGGTGAAAGGTTCCCTTACCGACATGGGTATCTTTCGAAACATACACACTGTGAAAGAAGGACAATACCACATTGATGTAAATACTCATAAATGAAAGTATATTACACAATGAGTAAAATAATGGGCAGTACATACACCACTCAAAGGAAATTGTGGCAAATGTAGCATAAATCTCATGGGAATAAAAGTGAGATGAAAAATCCCTTACGAAAACTCAGCAGCCTAACGACGCCATTTAAAACTTCCAAAAATGGATTGATGAGATCAAATAGGGTCTCTCGCCATATTAACATAAAATGTACATCAAGAGGAATATAAAATAAAATCTCCCAACATAACAAAGAGGAGCTTGAAAGAAGTGACATAAAGGAGAGTACTTAAAAAGAAAGAGAGAGGTTGGATCTCTTATGAAAATTCAGCAGCCTAACGACGCCACTCAAAACTTCCAAAATGGATTGATGAGAGAGAATATGGTCTCTCATCATATGAACATAAAAATTACAGTAAGAGTAATATAAAATAATATCCCAATCACAAGAAATATGGGCTTAAACGAAATGACATAAAAGAGTGTACTTAAAAAGAAAGAGAGGAGTAGGATCCCTTACCTCAAGTCCAACTTGTCTTGTTCGTTTCTTTATATTCCTGAATAATAAACTTTGGTCAATTTATAATTTATTAAGGACCTCCTATAATGATTATTATTCAGTTAATATCACATATTTTAATGTTATAATAATTGGTTAATAATATGAGTTCATATCAGACGTTTTTGTTGATGTTTGGTACATGAGTCAAAAATGGAACTTGTTGGAAAATAATTTTCCATGTAGTTATAGTTTCATCATATCCAGAATAGTATTGATATTTTAAACATCATATACATCCAGTATATATTCATTTTATACTATTCCATAGAATTTGGAGATAAAAAACGAAAAGCACCGTTCATGGAGACGGTAGGCCGTACGTACGCATGAACGCTACTTTCATTTTTTCTTTGTCATATTAACGGAATTAAAAATAAATGATATATATATATTATAATTACAGTATAATATATATGTGATATAGGTCACATATGTTCATTAATTTCATTCTTTATACGTTCCATGTATTGCATGTACAAATCACATCACTTGAGGGGGCGGTAGTCCGCACTTCCTCATATGAAATTATCGCATTTACACAACATGAAAAGAATAAAGGTATTTTTTAAATATAAAATAAAGAAGCATATAGTAAACATAAATACCATATATATCATATATAAAATACAGTGACATCATAATGGCCACCTTTAATGGTGTTAAAAGAATATTGAACATTCATCGTTTCGTGAGGCAGAAAATCGCTAACCACAGAAACATTATGTTCTTTAACCATTAGACGAAGGTGTGTGTAAGTGTAGCTCGAATCCTTCTTATAAAAACATCCTAGTATATTGAATATAATATAGTTTTTACAAAAGAAATGACTAAAAAGAGTTTAGGGGGTTGGAGAAGCAAAATAAAACAAAAGGACACAAGTGAAGACATTACCTTAAAATCGGGTAACTCCCTTTGGTTTGAGCTCAAAGGCTTCCTTGGGAAGACTTCTTCCCAAAGTGAGGCTTCAAGGAGTTAGAGAGGGATGTGGAGATACAAAATGGGCAGGGTTTGGTCGAGCCAAAGGCTTTGTAAGTGTGGGTAAGGAGGTAGAGGTGTGGGCCTTTTATAAGAGGAGAGGAGGGGCACTCTTGGAAAGTAAAGAAATGTTACTTTATTTTCGAATGCGTTTCGGATTTTAGTTGTCCCACATTGATGTGTTTCTAGGATAAGGTGATAAGGGTTCGAAATCCACCCATCCAATAGGTTTTGGACATGTGTAGGTCTTAGATTTTACATTATCGTTTCATTTTATTTAAATAGTCAAATAATGAGGTCATCGCTGCATCATCATGATGTCATAAATAATTTAATTTATTTAATTTCTAAAAATTATAAAAAAAACTACTATGATGTAGTAAATCTTTTTAGCTTTCCATTTATTATTTATAGTCAAACATCTGACTTGTATAACCTCATGTAAAAATTGTTTTAGTAAAACATCTCATGTTTGTGTCATTTTTACTTTAACATTAAATAAAAAGATATTTATGTCATTTTCCAACCAAAGTGGCTCCATGGGGTCCCCAAGTTGACCCATGGATTTTCTTGGTCGGCCATGACACATCCAATGAGGGTAGGACATGTGTCTAGGTCATTTCATTTTATTAAAACATTATTCTTACCTTAAACTACACTAATTACCTCTAATCGCGATTAAAAACTTAATAAGTTACTATTCACCCAAAAATTATTTTAATCCCATTGAACCACATTTTATTTCTTAATTACAACCATGTATGTCGGATTTTTGAAATTCAAAACACAAATATGGAAAAATTTCATTTAAACGGAAAATCAGTTTTTATAAGTACCACTTAGTGGCTTCACTATTCATCAAAAATTGAAGTTTTTCAGAAAAATACCAAAACGTCACCCTAAGATATATTTGATATTCCAAATTCAAAAATTATGTCTATTTTACATAATTCAAAACATATTAGTTGCATTAATTAATTTAATAATTAATTCCCGCTATCAGAGCAAATAGCGTGTTTTTATGAAACAATAAGTATCAAAAGATTGACACTAGTTTAAGTCCATTTTCAAAGTGAAATTAATTCCAACGACCACTATTGTATTAAATGGTAAAAATATATTCTAATTTCACTTTAAAACCAATTCAAAAGATAATCTAATTATATAAATAAATTAGATTAAAAAGAGGTTTTGAATTAAAATACAACATTTTTCACTATTCATTAAAAATTGAACTTTTTTGAAAAAATACCAAAAATTTACACAAAGTAAATTTTGATGTCCCGATTCTAAAGAAGAATTTTATTTTGTCAAATATAACACATAAAATTGTCAAAAAGTGGATTTAAAAGAGGTTCTCCATCAAAAGGCTGTTAATCGACCTTTTAAAGAATATTAGAATGTTTACGCTTAAAATTGGATTCATTCGCATTTTTAATCCTCTAACATTTATTGTAAAAAGTGAAAATATTTTACAAACATATATAATCATTTTGTAGTTAGTTCTGTTCATTCCCTCCATTACAACGGCTAGGTGTTAACTACTATTTAAAATAATATTATTTTATTATTAGAGTGCAACGTAAGATTCCCAAGAAACTCGTTGTTGCGTGTTGGGTACGCCATCGAGCATAGCATCCCCTTTAAAGTAATATTAATATTTTATTCACAAATATGGATAAATATAAAAATGTCATACTCTTTATTTACATGGGGTGTTACAATATAAACGATATATTATAACTACTGTAAATATTCATAAATATCATTTATATTTTTATCACTTTATTGTAATATAAAAACTATATATTACATGATAATACACAAGCCATTAACTCATCTCATTTTTTCCACAAATATTAAATGAACCTTGAATATTTTAAACTAATAATCATTCATATAATATTTTCCATGTATTTAATTTAGTACATGTAAATACATTTAATAAATAAATTCAATTCCAATTATTATTAACTCGAATAATTTGAATTTATTTATTCCATTAGTGATCATACATACTTGGAAAAATCTCGAACCCTAGTGGTTGGCCCCACCATGTCCTATATATATATTCACCATAATAGAGAAGATTTTGGTGTGCACTATTTTTTGTGACCCTCTAGGGCCTTATCTCGATAGTAGTGAATACTATTCATAGACCATGAGTAGAATCTAGCAACCCATCATGGAACCTAAATAGATAAGAAGCGGTCATAACAAATACAACCAACCTATAAACCCACACCGTGTAATATAATCACTTTATATTTAGATATCTCATAAAGTTGGATGAACACTTGTTTCATCACCCTTTCAAGGTTTATCATTTTTTTGATCTTACTGGATAGATTTACTTTTGACAGAATTGTCCATGGATTTATGAAGATACTGCCATATAGATCAACTTGGATTGAGATATATTACTTCCTTAACTCAGAATTAACAAATTCTATCTTGGTAATTCACCAAATTCCAAACCACCAATGACACACCCAACACAAGCAACATCCCCATGATTTCTTTATCATGGGTTTTCCTTATATCAAAGTACGTGATCAAATGGAACACACTGATAATGATATCAGGTCATGAGACCAATACAAATGTCTATAGATAGCAATATTCAATGACACCCAAAACATTTTGTGTTCCAATCGGAGGTTCTTCCATAATTATCTCAACTACTAGAGATAACCATGTGTAGGCTTCATGAGAATAAGTCTCAATGCTCATGACCCTCCAACACCTGATAGTCAAAAATATACTTTTTCTAGTCAGTATGATTTATCCAGACCAAAGGAAATATGTTTAAGATTAATTTCATAGTATCTTTAGGTTCTCATTATAGCCTGTGATCTGCTACAACTTTTTCGTATGAAAATTAATCTATGGACAATACAATTTAACAGTGGACACGTAAATGTCTACTCTAAAATGATAATCAAACATCATGTATATCGAATTATATACATGAAAGGGTAATTGAAAAGCACTATATAGTTGGGTCTAGGGTTCCCAATATTACAAAAAATATCATAATGTTTGAATAATATTTTAACTATGTGGAAGAAGATATAAGAAAAACACTCATTTAAGAATGATATCGCTTCTTCAGACAACCTCTTCCAGTTTTCACCAAAATCCTACATAGGAGGGGTTTCTAATAAAAAAGGATGAATGCACATGGAAAGTGAAGTAAAGAATTTATTTGGTCTAGTATTTGAGGAATATATGTGATTTTTAGGTTTTAATTAGAGAGTAGAGGTGGTTCTCTTTTATAAGTGAGAAAGAGTGACATTTTTGTAAATACTCAAAACTAGTCAAAAAATGGGATGTCACTCTCAAGAAAAGTGTCTAAAAAATGATTAATAATGGAATGGATGGAAGTTAAAGTCAATCCACATATCTATCATAAAAAATAAACATTTTTAAACATATTATTAAATTTAACTTTTTGGTTACCCTGTTTTACCGTTTTAGTTTTCTCCAAGGAAAGTAGCTTTTACCAAGGTAATTTATCCTTCAAGACTAAAAAGAAAACGAACGTTAATATATACTTTGGTCCCAATAATTCTAAATATGAATTTAAATTTATCAAATAAATATATTGTGTGTGTGAAAAAATAATTTTAACTCAAGAACATGTAACATGAAAAACTTCATTTTAATTGTAACCATGGTAATTAATTTTTACAATTTTTACTATTCAATATGAAAAAATTATGTCGAAGTTATTAAATAATATAAGTTTTTATAATTAAAAATATTTAATACATTTTATAATATTAAATTCATATAATTGGAATAATTTAATTTAAAATTAAACATGAAAAACATGATGAAAAGTGGTTTTTTTCCAGGAAAATGCATTTTCAAGCAATAGATGATCTTATATTTACTATGCGACTAGAAATATTACTTATGAATTTAAATTAATATATATATATATAAATTATATATACATTTTTATCAAATATTTCCTTAAGATAAGTTATTTTAATTAATTAATAATGGATAAACATTATGCTCTTAAAAATAGTATGTAGAAAACCACATTTTGAAGCATAAAATTAATCTTATACCAAAATCGTGAAATTTTAAAAATAAAATAAAGTTAATTATATTATTATAAATTGAATAGTAAATATTTTAATTTAATAAAAAATATAAAATATAATTGGTCTCTTATGTTACTCGATTTAATGAAAATAATTGATGGTATTTGGAAAATAAATAATTTTTACTATTCACTAAATAAAAAATCATTTGAAAAAAATAAAAAAAAAATTAACCTTAAGTTAATTGTAATATTATAACTTAAAAATTGATATCCTTTTTATAAAACTAATTATATTATTTTCTCAAAAAGTAATAAAAATAATGTTTTACGTAAACATATTTTTTTGAGGAATAAAATGTCTTATTAAAAAAATGAGTGCTTATTTTTTATGTATTTATTAATAAATTTACATTGATTCATAACATTATAAATTTTTCATAATCCAATTAATCTTATTAATACCTTCCAATTTAACCACAAGTCTATAATAGTCATATTTAAATCACCATGGTTTATTTTGGCTCGGTGTTGCATGTCATGTATGAAATCGAACATCATTTTTTAAACTTGGGGAGTTAAATAAACCTATACATTATTATGGGAGAAAATTACAGGTATGGGGAGATGGTTTTTGCATCAATTACATCAATGTAATAATTGTTGATGTCATAAAATCAGAACCTTGTCTATATATGGGAACGAGGATTAAAGATTATTGCTAATCAAAAGTTGAAACTTGAGATTTCACAGCTATCCTTTCCATTTGTGAGAATTTTTTAATAATCAAGAAACATAGGACTATGTTTAGAAAATCAATGACTATGATCTATGATATCTTAGACATGATCTATTCTATTGTTTTGGAAAAAACCCATTATATCCCTAGGGTGAGAAAGGTACTTTGTATCATTAATTTATGATCATTCTAAGAGATTTTGGGTGTACCTAATCTATATGAAGAGAGGTGTTTTTAAGTCTTCAAAATATAAAAAACATGTATTGAGCTTGAATTTGGAATGAAGATCAATTTTTTTAGGACATGAAATATCGAAGACTATAATATAAAAGAGTTTGATATTTTTTTCAACAATATGGTTTCAAGATAAATTTCATGGTAGAATACACTCATTAGAAGAATGAATTAGAATATTATATGAACACAATAATGTTATATAGAACAAGTACAATGTTGAGGACTGTCGGGGATTCCATGATATTTTGGGAAGAAGCAGTGGAGACCTCCCATTCTGCGATCAATCTATCTCTTTTAGTGGTGATTGATCTGAAGACACTAATGAAGACATGGACTGGTAAACCTAGAGACTATTATTACTTACATAGTTTTAGAAGTATTATATGTAAGGACCTCGCCTTACGGATTACATAATCTAGTGTTTTTGAAGTAAAATTCACTTCCTTAAAATTTAAATGATCTTTTTAGTTTATAGTTTTAGGGAATTTGTAAAAAATATTACCATGTGAAACCATACATTTCAAGTGGGAACTTATACTCAGTATCCATTTTTTCTACAAAAAAACTCTTTAAAATAAAACATGATTTTTTTCATGATAATTTTTAATTATTTTTGTCATGACCTCATACTTCTCCATAATCTCACTTAAACTCTGAATTTTTTTTAAAACATAGGATGAGAATTGAAATCATAATAAGAGATATAAAATTAAAGAAACAAACCATTATACCGTAAGTACTTATAAACATTCCCCCTTTTTAAAATACAATTTGGGATCAAAATAAACATTTTCTTACCAAATAAATCATCTTTCTAGGTAATTTTTTTTTATAAAAAATTTCAAAAAAAAATATTAAAGGGAAAATAAAATACATATAAGTTTATTTTAAAACATGATAAACTCGTGAAATTTTTTTCACAAAGTTATAACTTTTACCCTTAATAAGTAACATATGCTTTCCTTTGAACATTAACTCAATAACTTAACTTTTGAAAATAAGAGATATCTATAAAAAATTTAAAAGAAAAAATAAATAATATAGGTAACTTGGGGAATCATTTTATTTTAATTATTACTTATGATGTAACCCTCATAGATACAATTAAAAAACTGTCATGGTTATACTTGACATAGACCCTTGGTTATACTTGGAGTAACCATCATAGTAACACTTGGAATAAACATCAAAGTCAACTTCAAATAGACCAAAGGAATTGGAGAGATATAATAGGATCACCCAACATTGGTTTATAATAGTACAACCCATCATTTTAAATAATTACCATGAACTATAACATAATCACAAAACATGAAATCTTTCACCATAAAAAAACTCTTGGAGGGAAATCCCTTTTTTTAAAAGAATACTACACAAATAAAAATTAAAAAATTTTATTTGAAATTAACCATGTACAACAATATAGGAAGATTGAAATAATTATACTGTCATGAAGGAGGAAAAATTCACAACTTCCATATAAGATAAAAAAATTTCTCTTCATATTTTAGTCAGAAAAGTTATAAAGTCACTTATTTGGAAAAAACATTTTTCTTTCAAAACATTTTTTAAAAAGTCAAAAAATGGTAAAAATTAATTTTAAAATCCATTTTATAATAATAAAATCATTTATAAAAACATTTTTAGAAAATGTGGACATTTAATAAAAAGATATTTTTAAGGTAAACTTTTAAAAAGATAATTTTATATGAATGTGTGTCACTAATTTGTAAGCAGCTGAATCTTATGCCACATGAATGAATAAAATTTTAAAAAGAATTAAATATAAGGATAATAAATAAATTCATTATATAAAATTTCAATGGGTATTTATATACACTTGGTAAAATAATATTGGTTCATAACATCAAAATATGCCCCAATAAAAGATAATTGAGATGAAGTCCCTTACAAACATCAAATCACTAATGCTAGCATTAATAAAATGAATAAATAATGTGAATTGGATATAAATACATATAAAAAAGTTGAAATACAACATAATACAATCAATATTAATTTTACACATAACCATAGATTGAACTAATTAATTATGTTTATGTTTAACCCAAATAATAGAAACAGAGTTAAGAATTCCCTTACCCCAAGTCTGACACATCATGTATGTTCTTTGTCTTCCCAAATAATATAATTTTGTTCATTTAATACTTATTTAATAAAACATTTAATGTTTACTATTCCTTTTATATAACTTATTTAAATGTAAAATATAATTACTTATTTAATTAAGTTCAGTTCATATAATTTCATGATATTTGGTACTTAAGTCCAAAATAAAAATGGTCAAAAGGCCATAATTACATAATATCTAGAATAATAATCATAAAATAATTATCAATTTTATAAATAAATTATTCATTTAAATTAAACCATTACATATCTTTATGAAAAATGAACTATGTTAAAATCCTGGAAATAATAGGCCATGCATACACATGAGTAACATTTCCATTTTTTTATGATCAGTATTGAAAGAATGTAAATATGATTTTATATTTCAAGAATGATAATAATATCATAAACATAATATTATATCTTTAAATATACTTATTTATATATATATATCATTCATGTGATGTGGTGATGAAAAGTTAATTACATCGCTTTATGGAGGTGGTAGTCCACACGTACGCAGAAAGGAAATTATCATTTTCTATGAATGTAAAGGTTAGAAAATGAAGGAAATATTATATTTTAATAATTTTAAATATATAATAAATATAATATATAAACATTAATTCCATAATTACAATACATTCATGAGGTATGGTGATAGGAAACGAAACACATCGGTTCATGAGGTTGTTGTCCGCCATACACATTAATGATAAATTATTTTACCATTTTATGGAAGTGGAGATGAATTTAAGTTATTCAATTAACATAAAAACACAAAATTATATTTATTATACTAGAATTATTATTTTATTATGGTTGTGTATTTTTTCAGGGATATGGAATAAGAAACAAAACTAAGACATGAAAATAAAAACTATACCTCTTCTTTGGAAATCCCCCATTCTTTAACACCTTAATACCACTAAGTTTTGTATTATGCCTACACAAATACCAAACTTTTTTTGGTATGGATTCTTGGAAGGGATTTGGGTAGGTATTTACCCAAAAAATGGGTTTTAAGTGTTTAGGATTGATAATAATATGCATTCTTTTATAAGAGAGGAGAGGGACACTCTTGAAATTTCTCAAAATATTAATATATAATATATATATTCTAGATCCAAATGCTTGCAAATGTCTTATAAATGAAAATGGATGAAAATTATGACCATATATTACCCTAATGTGCTTATTAAATATTTTTATGATTTTTAAATAATTTAATAAAATTTTAATTCCATAAAATATCATTATTGTCAAATTTGATACTATTCATTACTTTGATTATAGAAACATCAAGAAAAAAAAATAAACTTTGAAACATATATTTTATTATTTTATAAAAATTTCAATTTTATCTATAAAATTCATGGATCATATTACTTATATTAAATTATATTTATTTTCATATTTTTAATATATTTTTATTTTTTTTCCAAAAATTGAATAATTATTACAAAAGGGCTGTGAAAGCATTTAAGTTAGTCATATATTCCCTAAAAATTAAAAATAAATTACGATGATAAATATAAATCTTTTAGATTTAAAATTAATATTTATAGTCTAACATATATTCTAGATAATAGCATAATTAAAATATAACTGTTATTAACAACAAGAGTGTGACGTCTTTGACTTTTCATTAAATAAAATATTATAAAGGTTATAAGCAAATCCAAATTGAATAAAATGGTAATATAATAAAAAATTGAACAATTATAGAAGACAAATTCTCATATAATTATATTTGGGAAAGTGTTAGGATCATTTTCTAGTCCTTAGACTTTTATTTTTACCCTTAATTACCCTATTTAACCTTTACCATGGTAATAAAAATTACCATGTTTACTGTTCATATTATACAAAAATAAAGTGAATTATTTACTAAATTTTAAAATAATTATCCAAAATATTAAATAAATTATTCAAAATTAAAAACATATAAGTTTCATAGTTTGATTCAAAATTAAATCGGTAAAACACAATGAAATATAATTTTTCTAAAAAATACAATTTTATAATATAAAATGTTTTATTCTAAATTCAATTGAAAAATAAATTTAAAAAACAAAAATTAGATTAATTTAATTTTTTTTAACTAAATCCAATTCAAAACTAATCCAAAGAATAAATTTACTTTGCAAATAAAATAAAATTTTCAATAAAAACTAGTATTTTTCACTACTAATTGAAAAATCAACATTTTCTAAGAGTTCTAGAAAAATAAACTGTAGGTAATTTTAACATGATTAATTTAAAAATAAAATCCATTTCATCAAATAAATTTCCTATAACTTCTTGAAATAATAATATTCACTCATAAAAATTAAAAAAATTTAATTTTGAAGAAAACTTATTTTGTGAAGAATAAAATGACGTTACTAAAAATGTTGTGATTATTTTATGATAACATACCAATATATTTATATTGAGAATATTATTAAATTTATTTCATAAATTATTTATTACTATTCATATGATCCAATTTACAGGCAAGGTTATAAAAGTTACATTTAAATAATAATATACAATTGTTTGTTTAAACTCGATGTTGCGTATCTTGTCTGCTATTGAACACAGTTCTTCCTTTTAGAATATTGGGCTAACACATTCAACCCCCTTTTGAAAATCTTATCCTCACAATTTTAAACTTTATTTTTTAGATAGATTTTGAATTTTGAAAATACCATTTTTGAAATCCCACTTTGTAAAAAGGATTAATAAAACTTTCTCATGAAAAGGGAGAAGGGAAAGAACAAAGTTCATATGAGATAACACATAAAATGTTTCCAGGTAAGGAAAAATGGAAATTGAAGATAAAATATAATTATGAAGGACTGACAGATAGCGAAAGAGAATATGGTCATGAGAAAGTTGACCACCACCAAACCATAAATCTGTGATAGGTTAAAAGATCAACGATTTCTCGGTAAAAAAAGCAACCATTTTTTTTTCAAAATTAATTTTCTTAAATTGATGAAATATTTTACTACCTAAACTAATAACATAATTAAATATACTTACATTATAAGAATAATTTCATCCTATAATAAATTTCCACCATAATCTCATCTTTTTCTCCAAATAATGATTCTTTAAGGTTAATTTTTTTCCTAAAGAACTAGAATACACTTCTACAGATAACAAAATCCATAAAAGAATATATTTTTTAATCTTGTATTTATAAATTAATAAAAAATGGGTAGTACTATATAATATAATTCTCTAAAAAATTCAACCTTTACATGATGAAAAACTTATTTAATCTTTAAAATTCAACAGTAATACACAAAGCATAACTGATATCATTCAACAAATAACAATCCTTATGAAAAACCTAAAAAATATTATAGACTATGATTAAAACCCAATAATCGTAAAATTTCGGTAATATATTCTTCCAATATAAATTTAACATTTACCTACAAATCAAATCAATAAATATTAACGTCTTATACAAAAAATATAATTTTCTTAATCAAATAATCTTCAAGAAATACTAATCATTTCCATATATCATCCTAATCACCATAAATCAACATTATGAAAATATGTGATTCCAAAATATAATTAATTATTTATTTATCAAATAAAATCCTATAGTATTCTATTAATATTAATCATATAGGGTTCCCATAATAGTGATTGTCTTCTGAAATAACATTAATCACTTAGCAAAAAAATCAATTTACAATCCCATAATTAACCATTCGATAAAACCTATATTTATAAAATGAAATTAATATTTATCCATAAGATAGATTAAATAAAAATAAATTTAGTATTAACTAGGATACCACATATACTAGTTGTTGGAGATGAACCATTGTCACTATTTGGTTGTCAGTTTAATTAGCATAACCATTCACGACACGATGGGTGGTCACCCATCCCGTGGGTTATCATTTGTATAAAAATATATTAATACAATCCTTTTAAAATTATAGAAACATTATAATCATCCTCTAAAATATCCTTAATATATTCAACATTAAATAAATGTCTTAACCATAAGGATTATATTATACCTTTCATTTTTCATCCTAAGTTTTAATAACCCAAAATTACCTTAATGATAAATATTTCTAAAAATATCCTTAGTCACCTTAAAATTCAAAACTTAAAGCATAAAAAGGGGTTTCTAAGACATTGAACTTATGATAAAACTTAAAATAATAAACCCATCATAGTATTTATAATGCTTAAGAAAAAATCATAATCTCAAAATTTGTCTAAATACTTCTTTGATAGAAACTATAACGACCTAACAATATGCATTACATATTCTAGTGTTTTCAAAATACAATTCAGTTACGTAAAATTTCAAGGGTATTTTTTGTTTAGAGTTTTAAAGAATAAATAACAGCTCTTAAAAATAAAATGTATACATAACAAGTGGACACTTATACTCAGTATATATTTTCTAACCAAATATAAAAATTTAAAATAAAACATGGTTTATTTTCAAGATAATTATTTATAATTTTCATCTTGAACTCATACCTATCCCTACTATTATTAAAAAATATTATTATTTTTAAACCTTTAGATTCAGAATAAAATATTAGTAAGGAATATAAAGATAAATTAATAAACCATTATACCATAAATACTTATAAAATATTTCCTTCCTCAAAATACAATTTTAGAGAAAATAGGAATTTTCATTCAAAATAAATGACCTTTTATTCAAAAATAATTTCATAAAACATTTCATAAGAAATATTAAAGGAAAAATAAAACCCATATAGGTTTTTTTTGAAAATATGATAAACCCCTAAAAACTTTTTCTCAAGGTTATACTTTTAACCCTTAAAAGGTAACATATGATTTTATTTGAACATAAACTAAATAACATACCTTGTGAAAACATAAGATATCTATAGAAACATAGAAAGAGAAAATTAAATCATATAGGTTACTTGGGGAATCATTTTATTATCATACTTACTTATAATGTAACAATCATGGATACTATGAAATAGCCCTCATAATTATACCTGACATAACCCTCACAATTATACTTGGAGTAATCATCACAATTACACATAGAATAACCATCACAGTCAAATTACAACATACCCAGGGAATTTGAGTGCTAAAACTAGATCACCTGACTTTGGTTTATAACAGAACCACCGCTCATCATAAACATTTCCCAATAACTATAATATAATCATAAACATGAAATCTTTCATCATAAAATACATATTTGAGAAATATCACTTATTTTAAAATAATACCACACACATAAAAAGGAAAAATAAATTTGAAAATAACCATGTAATATAGTAAATAATGCTTCAAATATTTGAGGCGTTATAAAGGTGAAAAAATCCACTCATTTTGTATAAGTTAAAAAAAATATTTTTGTATTTTTTTCAAAAAATTTAAAAAGTATCAGATTTGGAAAACATGAAACATATACCTTTCAAACCAATTTTAAAAATTTAAAAGATGGGTAAAATGAATTTAAAAATAATATATTAATAGTAAAAAAAATTGAAATCATTTTTAGAAAACATGGACATGGAAGAAGAAGAGTGCTCTAAGGGAATCTTTAAAAAGATAAATTTTAATAGAAAGTCTTTTACCACTTTGTAATATGATGAATCATATGTCACGTGAAAGAATAAAACGAAAAAAAATACATTAAATATAATAATAATAAATAAATTCATGATTTAAAATGTAAAAGGGTTTATATAAAGACCTTGTAAAATAATATAGGTTGAAAAAATCAAAATTTTCCTCAATAAAAGAAAATTGAGACGAAGTCCCTTACAAATATCATATAATAGCAGTGAGCATCAATAAAATGAATCAATTATGTGCATAATCTATAAATCCACATAAAAAATAATACAATATAAAATAATCAAAATTCATTACACACATAATCTTAGAATGATATAATCAATGAAGTAGAAGTTTAACCCAATGTATGGAAATTGAGTTAAGAATTGCCTTACCTCAGGTATGGACCATCACATAAGTTATTTGTCATCCAAAATAATGTAATTATGTTAATTTTATACCTTTTTAAGAACTTTTTAAAAGTTAATTATTCATTTTATGAAAATCATTGGAATAGTTTATATAATTACATAATTAATTAAGTCCACTTTAGATATTTTAATGATATTTGGTACTTAAGATCAAAATAACTATGGTAAAAAAGTTCATAATTCCATCATCTCCAGAATAATAAAAAAGAAATAATTATAATTTTTATACGTAAATTATACATTTAAATTAAACAATTATATATTACTATAAAGAATGAACTATATTACATTCATGGAGACAGTAGGTCGTACATACACATCAGTAATGTTTACATTTTTCAAAGATAATTTGGAAAGGGTAAACATTATTTTATATTTAAAGATGAAAATAACATAAGAAATATAATATAAATTCTGAAAATAATCTTTTATATATAATTAATGTGATGTGGTGATGAAAAATATGCACATCGCTTTATGGATGTGGTAGTCCACAAGTACGCACGAACTAAATTATCAGCTTTCTCTGCATGGAATGGTAAGAAAATAAATGATATATTATCTTTTAATAATGATAAATATTTAATTAATATCATATATAATCATTAATTCCATAATTATAATCAATCTATGATATATTTTAATGAAAATATAATTAAATCAGTTCGCGAGGAGGTAGTTCGCTATACACACAAATGGTGAATTCTTTTCCAATTTGATGAAAGTGGAGATAAATTTAGGTAATTAAATTAAAATAATTACATTTAATTATATTTATTATAATTTATTGATTATTTTACCATGGTTTGATAACGTAAAAATTTATGTGGAAGAAGGAACAAAACTAAGACATGCATATAAAAACTATACTTTTTCTTTGGAAATTCTACTTTCCTTAAAACATTAATAACATGAAGGTTTTTTTTCTTCCTACACAACGAATTATAGAATTTGTGTAGGGATTCTAGGTAGGTATTTCTAAACCAAAAGGGTTTATAAGTGTTTAGGTTTTAGAATAATATGTACCCTTTTATAAGATAGGGGAGGGGCACTCTTGAAATTTCTCAAAATATAAAATTATAATATGACTATTCTAGAACCAAATTCTTTAAAAAAGACTATAGATGAATGTGATATGACATTTTAGGAAATATATTATCTCCCTTGAAATTATTTAGTATTTTTATGATTTTTAATAGTTTAATAAAATATTAATTCCATAAAATAGCATTTTTTGTCTAATTTGATACTATTCGTTACATTGAAATTAAAAACACAAATAAAAAAAATAAAATAAAAAAATATATATCTAAAACATGTCAAGGTAATCAATAAAATTATTGGATAATATTAATTATGTCAAAATATATTTATATTAATATTTTTTATATAATTTTCTTTATTTTTACAACAATTTAATAATTATTGTATTAGCATTGTGTAAACATTAAAGGTAATTATTTATTCCCTAAAAATTAAAAATAAATTACCATGATAATTAAAAATATTTATATTTAAAATTAATATTTATAGTCTAAAATATCCCTTGGATAACACCATAATTAAATTATAACACTTATTAAAAATAAAATAGTGACATATTTGACATTTATTTAAATAAAATATTATAAAGATTATAATCATATCCAAATAGAATAGAACAGTAATATAACCAAAAATTTAATGATTATGGACTAAACATACTCATCCAATTATATATATTCAAGTGTTAGGGTCATTTTCTAGACCTTATAATTTTCTTTGTTACAGTTAATTACTTGATTTACCCTTGACCATGGTAATAAAAATCACTACATTTTCTATTAATATTGTACAAAAAGAAATTATTTATGAAATTTAATCCCACTAATTCCAAATATGAAATACATATTTTAAAAATAAAAACAAATAATTTATATAATTTAATTTTAAATTCGACAAGAAAAACACAACGAAAAACATTTTTTTGGAAAAACGCCATTTTAAAATATCAAAATGTTTTTGATTCTAAATTAAATTATAAAATAAATTTCAAAAACCATTTATTTAATTTAAATAAAAATTAACTAATAAAAATTTAAAAATAATCCAAATAATAATTTTACCTTGCATGTAAAATACATAATTTAATAAGAACTAGTATTTTTCATCATTCATTGAAAAAATAAACATTTTCCAAAAAAATTAATAAATTCATCCTAAGATAATTTTGACATGATGAATTTAAAAATGAAATATTTTTTGTCAAATAAATTTTATATAATTTTTTTCTATTATAATTTTCACTCATAAAAAGAAGAAAAACACGTTTTTGAAGAAAATATAGTTTTTGAAGAATAAAATGACTTTACTAAAAAATGTGTGATTATTTTATAAGAACATAACAATAAATTCATATAGAGTTATACCACTATATTTATTTCCTAAATCAGCCATTCTTATTCATACCATCCATTTGAATGGTTAGTATATAACAAACACATTTAAATAATAATATTTAGTTCTTCGTTTATGCTCGATGTGGCGTATGTTGTATGATATCGAACATTGTGTTCCTTTTAAATTCATGGGATGTTACATTGTATATGCATTATTTTATGGCCGAAAAAGATCAAATTCGGATTTGAGATACAAAAAAATGTATCTCCTTGGGATGCATTGATGATGTATAGGGGTATCATTTGTGGGACCCCATTGACTACAAACTTATCCTTAATAGTTATGTTATATTTGTAGAAGACAAAGTGAAAATGATGATTGATGGAGATATGGATATAGAGAACACAAAAATTACATTATTCACAATGGTGGATGTATTAAAGGATGAATATGATTCCTTTAGGGCATTAACATAGTATGATGATCTAGTACCAGTTGAGTCTCGATCATGATGGTTAAGTCGACAGAAAATTTCACCAATATGGAACTCAAACTTTGTCATCAAGAGAAATATTGTGTACTGATTATTGGAAAAGTATGAAGAGCCATATTCGTTTGTTTTGGAAACCTAAATGAAACATTTATCCTCTTGGATGGTGATTATACAAGAGGAACATGTATCCTTATAGAATATGAATACTTTGAATCTTGTTTCATTACCACATAGAAGGAATGATATCAAAAAAATAGATCTTTATAATCATGCGGGATGGAAAGGATTAGGTGGATAGATATCATGCAAAATTATTGGTTAAATTATATACTGAGAAGAAAGGTATTGATTTCAGTGAAATATTTCCCTCATTATTATACTAAAAACTATTTGGATATTTTTTAAAATGTGTACAATATAACATTTACATATAGGGAAAATAGATATGATGAAAACCATTTTCTAGGGTAATATTAATGACAAAACATCTATGATCAAAATAAAAGGTTTTACAGAATAAGGAAAATAAAACATGGTTTTTATATTAAAAAATATCTATATGGTCCCATGCAGGCACCAGGGTGTTGGTATATGATATTTTATTCCTATATCAAGATCCTTGGATTCAAAAAAAATCATTCAACTCCTTTGGAATATTTCAAGGGGTATAATGGTAATTATCTTATCATTATTCTATTATATGAGGATTACATGATGGTTGCAGAACTCAATAATGATCAGATCTAGGAAACGAAAGAAACATTATCTAGGGAGTTTGATATGAAGGATATAAGACTAGAAAAACGATTCATGAGATGTATATTTTTTAATATAGAAATAATGGGATTATTAAGTGATCATAGAAGAATTTCCTGATCAAGAAATTCAATGTGAGAGTCTATAATCCAATATATATCCCTATTCATGTTAATTTCACATTTTTCAAATAGCCTTGGTAGTGAAACAGAGAGGATGAAGATGTATCAAGTACCATATACTTCATAAGTAGGGAGTCTTATGTTTAGTATGGTTTTTACTAGACTAAACATTGCACATGAAATAACAGTAGTAATTTAGTAAACGAAGAATCTAGGATGGGATAATTGAAGGATAGTGAATATGGTCTTCAGATGCATCAAGGTGATCTCAGATGTTGTATTATGTTATGGAGGATCAGATTTTACTATCATAGGCTATGTTGATTCAGATTTTTAGGATATTATGACCTATGGGAATCCACTAATGGTAATGTTTTTACTCTCATAGGAGGATATATGATCTATATTTCCAATTTATAGTTATTTGTGACTTTATCTTCTATAGAGGTGGAGTATATAAAAGATTAAAAGGATTGTAAAGAGGTGATTTAGATATAAATATTGTTGGAGGATTTCTGGAATGGGTAGGAAGAGATTACATTATTTTGTGATAGTTATAGAACATTAACTATTTTTATAAATATATCTTTCCATTATAGGATAAAGAAAAATTGTGTTGAATGTAACTTTGTTTGAGATGTGGTGAAGGAAGGAAGTGTGAACATGCATACAATTCCCACTAAAGAAAATTTGATATATTTTCTAATAAATTAGGTTGAATATAAAAAGTTCAGATATTGAAGATCCTCAAGAGTTCTTACAGACATTTGAGAAACATGTTTAGCATATATAAAAGAATTTTGGATATGTGATTGGTTCCCAATAAATTCTCTATGTGGGAGATATTTTGGAAATCCATGGATTTCCATAGATAAGAACCCACCATTTTTCAAGGGGAATATGGGGGTTAGTGAGGTGGGTGTAAAACCCCACCCAGTTAGATACAATGTTGGAGGATGATGGATAGAATAAACCTATAAAAGGATATATCCTTGTGGTTTTCAACAATCATATCATCGTCAACATTATTCCATTCTCCCTTTGATATTTTATTTTGTGGTATTTGTGAGGTTTATTTCTCCATTATTCAAGAGAGGGAAATGATGATGATATTATCCTTGTAATAGTGAGAGAGTGTGAACCCACATTTAACTATAATGAGATATTTCTATTTTTCTATAGTTTTTTAACTCTTTCATTTTGGGGGTTCTTATATGTTACATATGGTGTTGGTGTATTTTTTAATATTTCACTTTATTTTTATTTCTTAATTATCACCACAGAAAAAGGGAAATAATTTTTTGAGATACAGATGTAGATATGGATGAAGATCTTAAAAAAAGAAGTCTATATCAGGATACATTTGTACTTTTGTAGGAGGAGTTGTATCATGAGAGTCAAGTTCATAGAAGTGTGTCACTTTATCCATGATCTAAGTAGAGTACATTGCTACTTTAGATGTCGGAAAGAAAATGCTAGGGTTAAATAGTTTTATATAGGATCTTAGATTTACCCAAAGGATTTCAGTTTTCATTAACATAGTCAAAGTAGTTTTTTACTTTATCATAAACTCCTTGTATCATTCTTAAATGAATAAAATGGATATTCTCTATCAGTGGATATGAATAGTGATGGATTGAAAAATTCTAAAAATTGTGAATATCCATATGAAGTATAACCTTATATACATTCTAAAAAAATGGTTAAATTGAAATATAATTGAAATCTATATATGATCTGGTAGATTTTAGCTGAAGGGGGTGAATTGGAGATGTTTTTCTATTGGATGATTTAAGTGTATGAATCTTCCACATGTATTGTTTTTTACATCATGCATTGAATGGATTCAATGGGAATAAATTCATTCTAATACATTGAATATTTTTTATTCATTTTCATTAAATAAAACAAATTAATAATTAGTATGAAAAGTGGCCTTGAGGGGATTCCTTGAACTATCCAACTCATATTCAAAGAGTTCATTTATATTGTGAGATAATTAATAGATACAACTAAGAGAAATAAATAGAGGAGAAGGAGTGGGTGGTTCTTGTAATCCTTATTTTCTATGAAATAAAATTTTATTCTCTTCCCATTACTCTATCTTAGTGATCAAAGAATCACAACTCACCCATCAGGTTGCTTCCCCAACCTAAGATTATTTTTCAGATGAAGGAGGATCATCGACACTGCTACCCTTCCGAAACTATCAAAACAAGAACGAAAAATATTTAATGTGTGACACATATCCCAAACCAAATATAGATCATAAGTCCCTATACTCTATGTTTCGTAATAAATAGTTTTCTAATTTAAACCATTATAAAACCTTCACCCCATTTGTCTCCCTCACCACAATAATTGAATCTTCATTCACTTTATTCAATTACCACCATTATGTTATATTCATCTTATTGGTGTTGTATAAAACAATAAAATACATCAGCAATAAATCCTATCCAAGTTTACCTTCTAGAAAACCTAATAACCCCCTCTTCAATAACCTCCGTCAACTTTTAGGTAAATATCCTCATCATTCTTTAAGAGATATTCCTAGAAATATAGAACATCAATGCTTCTAAAGATATGAGAGTTTACACTATTCTTGTTTCTTCACCAAAATATTCCATGTATGTACTAAAAAATCAAAACACCCACTTTGTATATAAGCCATGGCATTTTGGTGTAAAAAATTCCAGTTATGGGTGTATTGATATTTCCTTTTCACCATAAGGTGATAATTATAGGTGAATGCATATAGTATATCAATATAAACTTCTACATATTAAATGTGTTCAATAATTTTTCTTAATCAAATAAAATTAGGTATTTAATTTCATCAAGGTGAATTTAATGATATCTAAAACATCATCTTCATTTAATTTTTGAAGATATGTTTATTCTTTTAATTGTTGCATTACAGAAAGAACAAATTTTGGTAATAAGATAAAAGATCATGAAGCATATATATTGGTTATAATGAAGTTTTTTCAATACCTAAATCGATTCAATGTGGATTATTTATATCCTCAATTGACATTATTCTACCCTATTATTGGTTTGATGTCGAAGATGGGATGTTTTCACCATATGAGGATGTGATCATAGAAAAAGTTATTTCATAATATAACCAACACAATTTTTTTAATAAAAATGTTGGGATATAATAATATCTTATTGAGTCCCTTCTATAATTTCAAAAACAATTCAAAGACATTAAATTAAACAGTGAAAACATAAAATAAACAATCAATGTATGTGAAACTTTACACTTGTGTTCTCAGTCAAAATTTCATTTCCTCATATATCTCAGATCATTCTTTTACATATATTTTTTAATTTAGGGGTGGTACATTATCCACTATAATAGAATGGGAAATATAGGAATTGAAAATAAATTATAAAATGATAAAACGATCCTAGATAGTGGTGATATGGGGCTTTGATGTGAATCAAAATACAAAGAAGGTTGGGCTTCATGACCTAAAATAATGAAAATTCATAATCAAGGATTTCTTGAGGCTACACCTAGAAGATCTACTAAAATTCACAGCATAATACAATGCGATATGATAGATAAATGGGTATGTGATCCCTCTAAAAACAAGGCTTATTGTGAATGTGAGGACTATTAGGCACGACCCCAAGTGTTGGGATGATACATAGAGGCTTGTTCATGAATTATTTCTAAATAGTAATATATATTGCAAAGGAAAATATTTTGAGTTCATACCATTTGAGGTAGGGAGGAGGATGTGTCCTAGGATTGTGTTTTCCATGTACAATATAGAGTTATTGGTGGTGATACTTTTTTACTATTTTGACTAGAATCTACCTAAGGAAATGAAACCTAGAGAAATATATATGAATGGTGTTGAATATTGACTAATATAATCACATCCATAAATCAATTTACATCCATAAATGGATTGACTGCCTAAAGAATTAAATATTTAATGATCCATTTAATTTATTTCCTTCCCCTATACTATTAATGTGGGTTATATTCTTGGGAAACGATTGTAATGAGTGGTATTGCAATGGAATAATGATAAAGTTTTTCCTTCCTTAGTGAATATATTGTCTGATTGAACGATATAATTTTTCTCTATATTTTATTTTATTTCCCTCCATATGTGTGAAAGTGTATATAGAGAGAATTATAAGAATAAAGAGTGAGATACCACACACAAAAATATTATGAAATTAAGGTTGGAAACAATAATAATAAATCATAGTAGCTCTATTGCAGTCCATGATTCTTGGAAAAAGTTGTTATCCACGCCCCTCGATGCTGAAATCTGTGTCCCTATGAACCCTTTAAATGGTCATCCATGACTTCTTGTCTTTATAAATATCCTTGGTTTGATTTCTTTATAATTCATTTTTGATGATATTTAAGTAATTAAACAATTGATTTTATCATTTTCGACTAATCCATATTCATTGACACTAAATATTTTTTGTAATTATTCATTTTTCAGATTTTATGGATAATCCTCAAACTAAAATTAGCATATTTCCACTCAAGGATTCAATTCCAACCCAACATACTAGGACACTAAGCACTTAATACCATATAAATACAGTTTTTATCACCAAATTTGAGGTTTATAAATGAAAGGGAAGTTTAATTTAAACACAAGGTAATGAAAATTTATTGATGTGTAAACATGTTAGGAGTTAGATATTACACTTGAGAAAAAACCCAATAACATATCTGATGATGGTTTGTGGAGACGCAACCTCCAAGACTATGGCATGATTCAAATTGTTTTAGAAAACAATCATACATAAAGTGTAATGTGATATACCTCAATGAAGTTCTTGTTTAGTATTATAATGCAAAAATACATGGAGAAAATAATTGAAAACTAGATCTACCTGAAAAATAAATTATTTTGATTTCAATATAAGAACTGTACATCTAAAATTGCGCACCAAAATATTTTTAATTAAATTATGACATTTTTTTAAATTTAGAACTAAAAAATAAAGATAAATATAAGTCCCTCTTATTTATGAACTCTCTACCATAGAGAGTACAAGAAGAAATACATGTATGACTATTGATATTATATATCAAATGAATTTATGGAAACTAGAAGAACATAAACTAGTAGGAAGGTAGAAGTTTTCAAAATAGATAAATCATGCTTTAAATCAAGATGTGAGTCCACCTATATGTGACCAAAAACATAAAATTGTGTCTATTTTCATCATAAAGGTAACTAAAAGTAGGATCACCATAATATTGGGAAACGAATGAAGATTTTATTGCCGAAAAATGAAAATGTTAATAACTCAGTTTTCCATATTTTTAGGTTGCTCACCATTTAGAAGGTTGGATTCATGATTTTTGTTGTTATTCCACTTTTTCAGGAATAAATATTGGTTTTCAAGCATCAAAGAGTTTTATGGAGGTGTGGTGCTTATGGGAAATAACCATACCTTTCATATAAGTGGTATTGGAACAATTTAATTGCAGATTTATGATGGAATAAATCAATTTTTTATATATGAGAGATAAATGTCATAATTAGAAAAGAAAGTAATATCCCTTGGAGATTTTGATTTGTTTTGTTAGAGAATAACCATTGAACACGATGTTATGAGAGTATTATAGAGTGATTTCTTTACAATGAAATATTTTCAAAAGGGAGTTTTATATTATTTTAATATTAAGACTCTTATAGATGGAGAAGTGATATCAGATGTGAGTGATCTGGACACTTCATGATTTTGGCATATGAGACTCAAACATACTAGAGAGAAGGATTTTCAGAGCTTAGTGCAGAAATGTTTTTTTAAAGGTACCAAGATAAAAAATGCAACTTTTATGAGAATTATGTGATGATTTATAAAACTAGAATCATTTTCAAAACTGCAAACCATCAAATTAAGGAAACTCTTTACTTCATTAATGTCAATGATTGGGGACTATTAATGAATTATTAATTAGAAATAAATCATTATTTTTCACATTTATTGATGATTACTCATGATATATTTGTATGTATGAAATAAATTAAATGATTAATTTTGTATATATTATTTAAATGGAAAAAGATGACTGAAAATAATAAAGGATTAAAAATCAAGTGATGAAGATTAAAAAATGATGTAGAATACACATTAGATCCATTCAAAAATGTCTGTTAAGATAAAATTATTTTGAGGAACTTTACAGTTCCTAGAAATCTACAAAATAATAGAGTGCAAGAAAGGATGAATCATACAATAATTGAAAAGGTATGGTGTATAGGATCATGTTATGGTAAGAAAAAATATTTTTGGCCATAATATTTAATTCATGAAACACACATTGTGAATTTATTACCTATATCTACTATTGATCGTAAGATTATGATAGAGGTTTGATTTTGTGAGAATTTTTCTGATTATAAAAGATTAAATATTAATTATTTCAATACCTATTTCCTATCAACAATTAAAAATTGGATCTAATAGAAAATAAATCTATATTTTTTGGATTTAGTGATGGTGTGAAATATTTCTGACTATGGGATCCTGAGGAAAATTAGATCAATCAGATTTAAAATTTTATATTTAATTAATAAAAATTAGAAAAGTAAAATTCTATAATTTCCTCATGTATCATTAGATGAAGATATATATATGAAACAACCGAATGGATATTTTATATCAAGATGTGAGAATTGGGTTTTGATATTAATAGAATAATTTTATGGCATGAAACAGTGAACATGACAGTGGTATATAAGGTTTGATACTTTTATGTTGAATTAGAAATATGTTCATAGTTAGTTTGATCATTATGCTTAATATATGAAATATCATGGTGATGCATTGATATACTTATTTTTTAATGATGATGATATTTTTGATTGTGTTTAAAAACATCATGGAGATTGACTGGTTGAAATCTTGGATAAACTAAGAATTTGAGATGAATGATCATCGAGAGGCTAAGAAGGTTCTTTGAATAGAGATTTGAATAAGATTACTGGGATGGAGATCAAAATGAGACAAAACCATTGTAATTTTTACCCCCTTATCTATATAGTCTTTGAATAAATTTCTTTACAAGTTTGTAATGTATGATAAATCCAAACCAATTAGCACCCAATTAGAACATCATTTCAAACATAGTTCATCATTACCTCTAAATATAAAGAATAGAAGAAAAAAATAGGAAATATTCCATATGAAAGAGTCGTATGAGCCTTGATGTATTCAATAGTGTGTACCAGACATGATATTTCACATGTAGTGAAAATTATAAGTCTAAACATGCATGGACCTGGTAATGGTCATTGGAAAGAATTCAGATGGATTCTATGGTATATAAAATGAACCATAGATGTTAATTATAAGATTATGGGATATAAAGTTTTTTGGAGTTTTCTTTTCAGATATGTTGATTCTAATTATAATGGATACCTGTATAAGTGGGGATTTACTACTAGTTATGTTTTCACTATGGAAAGATCAAGGACCCCACGCTGGTTAGTCACTTTCGACCGATATGCTTATGTAATGTCTCGTATAAACTTTTGTCAACAGTCATCAGCAGGAGACTAGCCAACGTGATTCCTAAGCTTGTCTCAGAAGAGCAGCACAGTTTCATTCAAGGAAGGGGTAGCCAGGGAGCGGTAGGAATTGCTAGTGAACTGGTGCATGATTTGAACAAAAGATCTGTTGGCTCTAAAGTTATTTGGCAGGTGGATATGAATAAAGCTTTCGACAACATGGAATGAAACTTTATCTTACGGGTAATGAGGGGTTTCGGGTTCCAGGAACACTTCTGTGATCTTTTCTTCAGGTGTTTTGCCTCACCTTGGATCTCTATATCACTGCTTGGGAGGTGCTTTGGCTTCTTCAAATCTGTGAGGGGGGTTAGATAGGGAGACTCGCTATCCCCTTTTCTTTTCATCCTTGCTCAGGACGCTCTCTCAAGAAATCTAAACAAGGGGGTGTTAGAGGGAAGGTTGAGATCGTACTACGGTAGAAGGAACGCGACGAGGGTTTCTCACTTGATGTTTGTGGATTACATACTCTTGTCTCTGAATGGTGGGAAGAGATATTTAAATGATCTTATGTGAATCCTGTCTGAGTATAGAGATCTCAGTGGGCATTCGATCAACCCGTTGAAAAGTCACCTGTTCATTTCCAAAAAATGCTCAGGGAGAAGGTGCAGATCCATCCAGGAGTTCTTAGGCTGTGGACAGAGGCAACCTACGATTATGTACCTTGGAGTTCCTCTATCGAGTGGGAGGGTTCTGAAGATCCACTTCAACGAACTTGTGGATCACATTCTGGGGAGGATTCTCAACTGGAAGAACAAGATGCTTTCCTTCGGAGGCAGGATCATGCTCATAAACAGTGTTCTTCTGTCGATCCCCATGCACGTCTTTTCCATCATCAACCCCCCGAAGGGTACGGTGGAAAAGATTGAGCATATCCTCACGTCCTTTCTATCGGATGCAAAGAATGAAGGGAGATGTCACTGGGCATCCTGGAAAAGGATGGCCCATCCGGTGGAAGAGGGTGGGGTTGGCCTTCGGGATATTCAGGACTCTATCCGTGGGCTATAGGAAAAACTAGCCTGGGAGGTGATTGTAGGAAAATCACTTTGGGCAAGGTACTTCATTTCAAGGTATGGTGTGTTTGGTGACTTTCGCATGCATGGTGCGACGAGCCTGGCCAAGTGTATAGCCTCTCATATGGAGGTACTTTTTGGATACTCTAGATGGGTGGTTGGACGTGGGGAGATTGGTTTTTGGACGGAGACATGGGCGAAAGAAAGGCTTTGGTATAAGGGATTCCCTCTCCCTAACATTTCTTTCAGGGAAGCATGCATGAGTTTTGAATTCATCCAGGAGAACCTTAATCCTTCTCAACTTTACTTTTTTAATGGTGTGGTCATGAGCGATGAACCAGATCGCTGCTGCTTTACAGAGGTTGGGTCGGGGCGCTTCTGTTTGAAGGGTTTACGAAGGATTGATCGAAGGAGAGGTAATCGGGTGTCTGGAGGGATGACCACGTGGTGCAAAGAAATTCCAGCGAGAATGAACTTCCTAGTGTGGCGGATCCAAAACCGAGCGGTTCCCACAGAGGAAAATATTCAGAGGAAATGGATCTCCTTGGCATCCCGCTGTTATTGGTATGAGAACCCAAACTGGGAATCAACACTTCATCTATTCTTCCAAGGAAGATGGGCTGTGTTCCTCTGGTCCCAGTTTCACCCTTTCAGGTTTGCTTCTAATGAGTGTCTTTCCGTTTGCGATCACATTGTATCTTGGTTCTCGGGTTTTGGTAGCAGAACAGAGGAGCGTTAGGCAGCCAGTATCATTCTGGTTGCTGTATTCTAGACCATTTGGGAAGCTCGTAATCAGATACGGTTAGGAGGTAGGAAATCTCTGCTTGCGTTGCATGTTCGTATGAGGTTGGTCATTGCGGAACTTGCAGCGCTTTTCCAGAAGGGCTTGCAGGCGGATGTCTTGGGGAACCTTGTTCATGGATGGTGCATGCAGAAGTTGCAGAAGGGTGAGTGGGTAAGGTGGCACCCCCCGGTCAGCGGGTTGAAATTGAATGTGGATGGTTCCTGCATGGGAGGAATCATGAGAGGCGGTGGTGTTCTTCGGGATTGTTGGGGTTCGGTGCACTTGGCGTTCAGTGCCTATTACGGAACGAGATCCTCTTTGGACGCGGAGTTCAGGGCCCTTCTTTCGGGTATCACCATTTGCAGGAGGAGAGGCCTTCAGGTTTCTGAAGTTGAATCTGATTCTGAGGTTCTGGTTAAATCGCTTCAGGGGGCTTGTGACATTGCTTGGAATCTGGTGTACATTGGTAGGAGATGCAAAGCAGAGACCAACCATGGTAGGATGGTTCTTCATAGTGTTCGGGAATCCAACTATGCGGCAGATGCTATGGCTCGTGGGGGAATACTGGAGGAGACCTTGATAGTATATGATAGACTTAACTCCTTACCACCTGAATGTGTCAATGTAATCCGGAAGAACGCTCTTGGACTTCATTTCTTCCGTCCTCCGTGATGTGTATCTGTGGGTTTATGGTGCAATAATAAATAATAATTTTCAGCAATAATGTATTTCTTAATTATAGATTAATAGTATATGGATGTGATATAATCTTTAAAGGAAACTATTTTTTTATATATATTGAACAGATACTTAGGAATCATTATAGAAATATTAATATTTCTTGTGATAT
Organism: Viscum album; assembly: GCA_963277665.1. Lineage (NCBI taxonomy): Eukaryota > Viridiplantae > Streptophyta > Magnoliopsida > Santalales > Viscaceae > Viscum > Viscum album. Next base: position 1,672,156,221 of record OY728119.1, on the reverse strand, counting down.
CCAGTGTGATATTTTAATTTTGAAGAATATGATACATTGCAATTAAACCAAATATATTTATTTTTGGTTCCATTTTATTTAGGATATTATCAATGAGTGGTGTATCTAACTTCATAATATCATGACAATATAAAACCTAGTAGTCATGTCGATGAAGATGATTACAAGCATCAAGTTATAAAACTATTTGTACATGATCAATGTCTCTCATAATTGAGATGCATATGGGAATTGTGAAGATAGTTGGAAGAAATATTTGAGTTGAATTATACTGTGATGTTTTTCATGAAGTTATAGATTTATTTAATATTGACCAAAATAATCACCACTATAAATTAATTGACCACAATAAATGTTTTAACTGACCAAAGAATTAACTAATTTAACATGAATTTAATTATTCTCCCCCATGATATAGATATGGGTGATAATCAAAGTAAAAGTTTGTAATGGGTGGTATTTTATTTAAATAATGATAATTTTCTTCCTTCCCCATAGAGCAGGTCATCTGACAGAACCATGTGTGTGTGAGTGTGATCAATATATAATTATTTGAATAAAGAATGAAATTTTACACAATAACTGAGAGTTTCAACATTGATGTCAAATTATTTGAGGGAATTTATATAATTCCCATCCTCCATCAAAAAAATTAACCTATATGAATGAGTGAAGTTTATAGTGGTGGAAGTTTTAAGGCCCCACCATGAATATTGTGTTAAAGGTAATGTTAGGTTTTGAATTAATTAACTATGTTTGTTTTGTTATTCTTAGTTTAAAACAGTATAAATAACATGATATATTTATATGAAGTGATTTAGGTACTTACATCAATTATAGAGTGATCTAGCGATGATTACTCAGATGAAAAAGATCAAATTATGTAGTTCAATTAAGAAAAATTATTTTCATATAATCTTGGTTCACTAACATTGGATTTTTTGTGAACAGATTATTGATATGTAAGTTATATGATAATGAATATTTTTATAAATATTTTTAAAATGTTTAAATTATTTGAAACTTTATTAAATAAATGAGAAGACGATATAATGTGGATCTTAGTGTAAGTGTTTCTTGATCCCCTATAAAATCCAACAATGGGTACTATGGTTTGGATTGAATAAATGTACATCCACCCATGGTATCCACTAGGTATAAAACATCCTACCAACATATAATCAATGGTGGTTAAGGTATCATATTATTTCAGTAGTGTGTTCCCAATGATTGTGAAATGTGTACCCATTGGTTTTTAATATTAATTCTCCAAAACACACTATACATTGGTATATCCAAGGGAGAATTTTTTATATATTAAGAATTAAATATTTTATATCATTATAAATTTATTAATCTCAAAATAATATGATTTTAACTCTCATGTTAGTAATGGGTAAGTTATAGATTATGATTTGTTGGATGATATTAAAGGAATATACAAAATAAGTTAAAGGAATACATTTATTTTAAAATTAAAATGTGGAAATTGTTTATATTTGAATGGAATTATATTAAGAAGGAATGTTAAATTATTTTTAATGTGCTATACCCCCAAATAAGTGAGAAATTTTAAGTGATTATTTATGTGAATTTAAATAGTATGTTTTAAGTGATGAATTAAATATTAGTTTAGAAAATTTAGAGATAGAATTATACATTATGAAGATAATATTTTTCTTCATGTGGTATGGAAATGGATTTATTTTAACAACTGAACTTTATGTTTGTGAAATATAAAAAAAAATTAATTAACATTGAAGTTCAATCTTAGATAATTATGTTGGAATTTATATCAGAAATATTTGAGTACTAATGTTGACTATTAACATAATTTATAAGGTGTAAAAATTTATTTATAGACTTTGATGATGTCCATCATTATGTTAAAGAAATATATCTTTCACTTTTTATAGAAAATAAACCATATTATGCATATATGTGTTTTTTTTCATCTGATTAAAATATTAAAGGATCGTGTTAAACTTTATAAGGATAAATCAAGAGAGTTTTGATTGAATATTTTTTCACTAAAATAGAAATACCCTTTGTTAGTGCTCAAAAAGGGATTCCTCAATACTAAACAAGTGTTGACAAATCCAGATCTATGAGAGAGAGGGTAATTTATCCACGGTAGAAAAGAACTATAAAAGGGGACCTTTCACATTACCAATCAAAATGTGAGAAATGGATATTTTATTAGTGCCATTTTAGCATTGAGAAAGATCAACCCTTTCTCATTGTGATCTTAGTGTTGAGGAAGGTCACATTGGACCATTGTAACCATGTTTTCATGCATTAGTATCCCACTAACATTAAAATAAACAATATAAAATGTAATATGTTAAAAAATAAACTTGATTAATTTTGAATTACACATAATTTAAAAAAGAAATAAATATCATTAATTCACAACACATTAACACATTTAGTTATTGTTACAACATTACCAAATAAAATATTTATAAAAAAACTAGTTTAGAGTAGTATACCAATGAATTAATAATAATTTAACTTCTAATAAAGCTAATAATTTACCTAAAATTGTTGTTAGTAATATAAAAGCATTAATAGAAGGAAAAATAACATTGAATAAATTTAAAAATAATTATAAAGGAAGAAATTCACTTTTGTTCATTCTGGACAAAATGAGAGTAAAAATGATCTGCAGTTCATTCCTACATTCCAGAAATTAATAAAATATTTATTACTATAGCTTTATAAAAATTCGATAAAATTTTCATGGAATTAATCTCATGAAACACATTTTGAACTAATATATCACATTTACATTCAAAACATGTGGTTTTTTCCTTTATATTCACACCACATGTCATTATGATTTTTGGTTCATTCATATAAGTCACAAATGAATCAAATATCATTGAAGTATAATTTCATAAAAAATTAGTAATGTTTGATCAATATTTGAGTATGTGGTAGGTGTTTTTACCCCTTACAAGCTAACAATGAAAAAATATAGTATAGGTCATTCTAACTACACCCACATCAGAATGATGTGAGGTTAATTATTTCATACCAAAAATGAATCAAAAAAAATTACTATAGTTTCAAAGTAATCAAAGAATTTTCTCTATGAATTGAACATGTGACAAGTGTATTGAACTAAAATTTCACTTTTAAATTGGAAAATATACTCTTTTGATCATTATTACCACACTGAGAGTCAAAATGTTGTGAGGTTCATTCCAACATTACACAAATAAATCAATGACCATTTTACTTGAACTTAATGACAATATGGTATTAATGTCAAGGAACAAAGCACGTGATGAATGTTTTGAACTAAAATGTTACTTTTAAATTAAAAACATTAATTTTCAGCCATTATGACCACTCTATGTGTCAGAATGATATTTAGTTCATTTCTACATGAAAAAAATCAATCAATACTCGTTATCCTATAGTTTCATGAAAATACAACATTGTTTTCATGTAATTGATAAAAATACACATGTTCTAAACATAATTGTAACTTTTAACTTATAAAATACATACCTTTGGTCATTCAAAACACACTATGAATTGGAATGATATGTTTTTATTCCTACGTTCCAAAAATGAATCAATGATTATTATACTAATTTTTTATGATAATATGATCTCATTCTAATGTAATTGAACATGATATGCATGTTTTGAACTAAAATGTAACCTTTAAATTAAAAACATGAATTTTAAATCATTATAACCACATTTAATTTCAGAATTATGTGAGGTTCAGTCCTACATGCCAAACAAGAATCAATTGTCATTATCATAAAATTTAGCAACAATATGAGTATGTTTTCATGGAATTAACTTTTAAATTAAATAAGACACACTTTCGGTCAATAAAAAACCAGAGTTAGAATGAAATGTTATTCATTCCTATATGATATGAATAAATCAATTATCACTTTGTTGGGAATTGGGCTTGTGATGCATGATTTTAACTAAAAATAAACTTTTAAAATAAAAAAAATGTTTTCAGTCAATAATACTACTTTACATGTTTGAATAAAATGTGGATTATATGTACATTTCATAGATTAATTAAAGACCATTTATGTAGAGTTTCATGATAATTTGATTAAATTTTACTATTTTTGAGTGTGTGACACATTTTTCTACCTTTTGAATGCTTAAAATAAAAAAAATACATTTCTAGTTATTCTGAGCACACCACATGTTGAAATAACATGGGATTCATTCTTACATGAACAAAATTAATAAAAATACTTTATCTTGAAATTTCATGATAATTTGAGCAAATTTTATCAGAATTGGGCATGCATCACATGTTTTTAACTGAAATGTAGCATTTAATTAAAAAAACATACTTTTGGACATTACAAACACACTGAGAATGGAAATATTGTGAAATTTGATCCTAAATGAAAAAATATGAATAAAATATTATTGTCATAGAGTTTTATGAAAATACAATATCATTTTATTAGAATAATAATGTGACACATATTCTTAACTAAAATGGTAGTTAAATTAAAAACATTTTTAGTCATTCTAACTGTACCTCATGTTGGAAAGTTGTGCGGTTAATTAATATATAAAAATCAATATTAATTTTCCTATTGTTTCATTAAAATGTGATAAAGTTTTCCTATAACTAAGAATGTGATGATTTTTTTGAAAAAATTATCACTTTTAAAATATAGAAAACACAGTTTTGGTCATTTTGACCACACTAAGAATAGAAATGATGTGAGATTCAGTCATAGATGCCATAATTAAATCAGAGATTATTATCTTAGAGTTTAATGAAAATATGAAATCATTTAATTATAATTGAGAATATGAAAGACCTTTTTTACTAAAATATTACTTTTAAAATAAAAACACAAATTTTCAGTCATTTAGAACACACTGTGTGTTAGAATGATGCGAATTTCATTACTATATGTTCCAAATGAATCATATACCATTGAATTATACTTTCCTAAAAATTTTATCATGTTTTCTTAGTTTTGAGTATGTGATTCATGTTTTGTACGTCTTGAAACTCTAAAATGGAAAATTAAACTTTTGTTCCTTGTAAACACACCACATGCCATAAATATGTGTGGTTCATTCCTATAAAAAAAATAATTATACAATTTTTCCTAGATTTTATTGATACTCTGATATCATTTTCATAGAGTTGAGCATGTAAATTTTTTTTAATAGAAATATCACTTTTAAATTAATAATTCATAAATAAAGGTCTTTTTATGAATTATTGAAACAAATTACTCAAATACACCTTACCATTAATCCATGAGTTCATCTATTTAATAACCTCAATCTGTATGATAACAAAAGTATGTATAATAATAGAGAACAATAAATAAATAATTACAAATAATGATGTCAAAATAAAGTGCATATATTAATAAATAGACACTTATAATAGATACTCATAATGGTATTTTATTTATTCCACGGGATAAGACATATTTCATTAATACATAGATATATTAACCGTAATCGATACTATTTTGTTGTTTTAGACATTATGAGAATAATAGAAACTATAAGAAATTAGTTATGACATATGTTTCAATAATGGATTCTTAGTATATATAACAAGACATGTTTCCATTTATATTATCCCATAAATTTATTCTTGTTTTTCATTTTCAGTTTACCACATATCATTTCATACATTATCCTCACAATACTAATAAAAACACGTGTCTTAATATATATTATATGACATATAATTGAAATAATATAAAATGTGAAAATTATAATGTTTAATTGTTAAAAAGGGACATCATGTGTAATTTCTTTTTCAATAATAAAAACATAGATCCATAAAATATATCATATTTTTAACAGGATTTATCATAACTAGAATCTAGTGAATCCTAAAAAATGAATTTAAATATTTATTAGTACTATATACCATGAATGTCAAATTATCATAACAATGACTAGTGTATGAAAATTTACCAATGTATATTAGGTATTAAGAATAACATATCATCTATTTCTTTTACTTCAAACACTTTTATAATTTTTTATAATTTATCTAGAACTGCATCTTCATCAATTAATGTTTATTTTAATGAATGAATATAGGGTATTTTAAACCCAAAATATTATTTTAATAGAAATTTAATAATAATTTTTATTATAAGTATCTAGGAAAAAAATCCATTAAAATTTTAATATAAATTATACATAAATAAATATAAACTATAATGTTTTCAATATACCATGTTTATACATGTATGATGGATTCTCCTAACCATTAACACTTCATAATTTCATTTAAATTTACAGGAGTGATAAAATAAAAAGATTCTTGACCATATATATAAACTTAGAAATTAAATTTTATACAATTATCCTCTTTATATAATGAATTCAAAAGGTTATTTAAAGTTATTAACTATCTATTGAATGGTGGTGAAACAAAATTAGGGCTAGTTTATATTCATGATGCAGTAGCTGATCCCTTTAACATTATTAATAAAAATGTTTTTTTCCACTTATATAATTAAATATATTAGTTTATAAATTTTATATTTATTATTGAGTATAATATAATATGGAATTTTCATACCCATTTTTTATTAGGGGTATTGATAATATTGGTCGTCTATGTGATGAATATTCAAATATCCTGTTCATTAGTTCGAATATCAACATCATTAATGGGAATCTTTATCTTAGCACTTGGATCATCATCAAGTAGAATATGAAGTATCATATGACCTACTAATAATGTTGTATAATGAATAGATTCATCTTATATATTTTACACAAAAACTCTAGGAATAATTTTTCTGGTGGGTTCTGATAGATATAAGTTAAAAACAATCTCACCCTAAAAAAATTCCAAACTACTAAGATTTAAATACTTGGTATCTTTTGAAATATTAGATAAATTTTTTAAATTAATCACTAACTCATGTATTTATAACTTATTGGGGTAATAACTACACTCAAAACTTTTTGTTTTTGGGTCCGGTTATACTGGTCGTGGTGGTTTGATCACCGATTACCTCACTTCCATTAGTTTCATGAGTAGATTTTTCATCAAATAGTACTTCTTCATGTTTAAGAATCCTTGTTTGTACCTATTAATATTCCTTGTTAGTGCACTTTATTTTTTACATTCTTAAATAAGTCTCTTTGAGAGACACCAAAACCATCCCATCTAACCCATCCATACTTCTATGGATGATGGAAAACCATAAAAAATAGTTCATTTTCATATTTTAGAGATGAATCATCTTGTTTCTAGAATAGATCAATAAATACCCATTTATATGTTATTATGATTTAAAATATAAAGATAAAATAGGTTTCTCTTATTACATACTTACAATTTTATCCATAAATTTTGAGTGTTTTCATATATTAGTTGTCCCTTCTAATTAACACAAGCCTCCTTGCATGCCACATGATGTGGTATTGAGGTAGTGGGGTATCTGATTTATCAATAAACATATCAACACTTATATGAATATTAGTTTTTATATTAACTATGTTAATATAATTTTGAATAATATACCAATTGTTTTTTAAGTATTTTAGACCTCATCCTTATTTTTCAGTATGAGTATTGAAACTTTATTTCATATTACTTATTACATGTATTCCTTTTTTATTTTTATAGAGTAACATATATGGAAATGAATTAATCATACATGTCATGATAGATAGTATAACCGTACTAAATCCAAACACTCGTATTTAGTGCCAAAAGACATTCTTTAGATTTATTTATTTGATACCAATAGGTTTAACCCAATTTCAAACATCCAAAACAAACAAAATCAACATAAATATTTAATTACCTACATACCCAATGACCTTATATGTTTTCTATTTTTTATAATTATTAATAAATATTACATAATAATATCAATGTCTTCAAAAGAGTAATTTGTACACTATACCCAAATTTTCATATTCTTCATTAAGTATTAAAAATATACTATAAAATTCTACACAAATTAAAAATTTCTAGTCATAATTCATTTAAAATCATTATTAACAACCTTATAAAAAGAAAAATAATAATAAAGGTGATCTCAACAGATCTGTAACGGTAAAGATAATCATTGACAATTCAATGTCATCCATGAGAATAATATGAGAATATGGAAATAAATAAATAAACAAAGTACAAAACCATAATATAATAGAATTAATACCCATCAAAGCCTAATAATTAAACATGTGACATGGAATAAATATTTAACAAAGTCAAGAGTCATAGTAATCAATAATCACGATCCATATGATGTCAATCTTGATCAAAGGAAACATTAAAAACTCATATTAATCCAAAATAAAATGTGTTTTCATCTTAGAACATTTTCTTTATTGAACCCTTCAAAGGATACTTACTTATATAATAACAAATATGGTCAACTTCAAGAACAATTATCTAAATAATATAATCATTACCCAATCAATTGGAGGGATATTACAGACCCACACATCCTTGGTTTATAACATAACTACCTATCATTGGTCTATAATAAATCCACCCATACATGGTTTATAATGGAACCAAATTTCATCATAAATAAGTTCTAATAACAATAACATGAATAAAGTGCATATATATTTCATTTCATCATAAAACTCATAAAAATTATGATATTTTCTTTGATAACTAGATTAATCCATGGAAGAAATGGGTTCCATGTCAATATATTTGAAACAAATATAATATATATGGATAAAAAATAAATATGTCATTAAAATAAATTATTAGTGGATCATAAGTAACATCAAGGGTTTTTATCTTTGATGAATAGAAATACCACTGAAATATCATTAAAAACATTCTTAAGGAAAATATCCTTTCCACATTGAAAATAACTTAGGAAAATGAAAAATTTCCAAAAATATTAGAAAAAAATATAATTGAAAATAACCATGGAAACTTTTAAATTATTCTTCTAAGGATTGAGTATTCATTATAGTGGTAAAATTTGTTCATTTCACAATTGTTTAAATAAATATTTTGTTCACACTATTAGTAAACAGTACATTGTTTAAAAAATGAAAAGAGGATTCATTTTAATATTTTTTTTGTAAAAAAACAAGGTATAAATGAATTTAAATTACCATTTAATAACATTAAAAAATATTCATGAAAATATATTCGAGGAAATGGATACGGAAAAAAGGTTCTCTGACCGAAAGTGGAAAATAAGGACTTTTTTTCTTAAAAACATTCTGTGAATAGTTTTGAGTATCAATGAGATAAAAATGGTACCCAAACACAAAAATTCTAGAAATATATAGAGTAAAAGAGAAATTTAATGGGTTTATAAAATAATGATCATATAATTTCCTCAATGTAAATTTATGAATAAACAATCCTGATTAAAAATAAATTGAAACATAAATCTATTATGGCTTTGGTAACTTTTAAATCATAAGTCCCGTGTAAGAAGAAATTCAAATAAATATTTAAATATATTAAATATAAATATATTCATGATATAACATATAAAATGGGTAGTATATACACCTCATAAAATAAAACAGGTTCATAATACAAACACATGTTCCAAGGAAGGAAGTTTTGATACGCATAACACTTATAAGATCATATCATTGAATTAAGAATTAATCAGTGAATATATTATGTGTAATAAATTTAAATCCAAAAAACGTTTAAACAAAAATAATCATTAAAATGTTATTTCGTAAATAATATTGGAAAAATGTAATCAATAAAGAAGAGATATGACCCAATGAAAGAATATTGTGTTAAGAAATCCCACACTACTTCAGTAACTTTCACATAAAAATACCATGGATGGAGTAGAATAAATTATAACTTAAAATACCATGAATTATTAATGATTCATTAAATAACATTTAATATGACCATATATATAATACAAAATATAAATTATCTATGAAACATTAAAACATACCTTAATGAAGGTAAATTAAGATGAAATCACTTACCTCAACTCCCACTACTAGAAATACAGGTGTTTGCGACGGGTCATTTGCGACGAGATCCCGTCACAAATGGCCTTTTGTGACGGGGCCCTATCTCAAATGACCCGTTGCGGAAAACAGCGTCATAAATATTTTTTTTGCGATGGGCCCGTCGCAAATAGATTTCTCGTTTTTTTAAAAAACAATTCTGCGACGGGCCCGTCGTAACAAAGTATTTGCGATGGGCCCTTTTCCCGTCGCAAATAGTTTCTTCGAAGAGCCTATTTGCGACGAGCCCGTCATAACAAAGTATTTGCGACGAGAATATATTCCCGTCGCAAATAATAATAAAAAAATTTAAAAAAAATTAAAAAATTATTTATTAATATTTAAATATATTAATCCATTTATATTGATATAAATATAATATTTATTTTATAAATATGTTTTTGAAAGGATATATGGAAATATAATATTAATTTATAAGATATTTAATAAAATAGGAATATAAAATAAATTAAAAAACATTTTTAATTAGTAATTATGTAATTTTTATCAATTAATAGTCATTTAATAACTCTTTGAATAAAAAAAAATAAAAAATTAATGAAAGATAAAAAATAAGTTGAAAATGAATCCCAAACTTCAAACGTCCATAACTTTTGATCCGGGACTCCATTTGAGCTCTACAGCATATCAAATCTAAGCCTGCGACGAGATCTACGTCGCTATGACCGGGGGACCCCGATTAAGGGATTTTCGATGCCAAAAGAGGCCCAGAAGGCCTCTAAAACTGAGTTTTTAGTCGGGGTACCCCTGTTTTTTACCATTCAAACAACTATAACATCTGATCCCAATGTCCCATAAAGATGTACCATATATCATATCGAAGATCGTTTCACATTCTTCGATTTGACTGATTGTAAAGATGAAACGGAATCCTGGATTATAAGTTATGGTCATTTTAACATTCAAATGGTTGTAACTTCTGATCCGGATATCCGTTTGGCATGTACCGCATATCATATCGAAGATCATTTCATGTTATTAGATTTGACTAGTTGTGGAGTTGAAACGGACTTACAGATTAGAAGTTATAGCCATTTTAACATTCTTGATGGATTTTCACCCCCTCATTTCTATGTATTCATTCATAACTATACATATATATATATATATATATATTTGTGTGTGTGTGTATTGTATATATGTATGTATTTATTTATTTATTTATAAATACACATAAAAAACATATTTTATAAATTTATTTAAAACTAAGTTTATAAATATATATTAATATACAAACAAATATACGAATAAAAATTTATAACTACATATATATATATATATATACATAAAAATAGATAAAAATATATATTAATATACGAATAAATATATATATTAATAAATGAATATATATATATATATTCATATAACCAAATATATTTATATTAATATAAATTTATATTAATATACGAATAAATATAACTATATATATATATATAGATAGATAGATCATTAAATGTATAAAAAATGAAATGGCTTAGTTGTAAAGGTTAATGCGTGCATGGAGGAGGTTTAATAATAATTATTAGTAATTATTAGTAATTATTAGTAATTATTCATATTTTTTTCTTATTTTTCATAATTGTTCCTAATTATTTCCTAATTATTCGAAATTATTCTAAATTATTACTAATTATTACTAATTATTACTAATTATTACTAATTATTACTATTTGTTGATAATTATTAGTATTTATTACTAATTATTAGTATTTATTCTTAATTATTACTAATTATTAATAATTATTCCAAATTATGACTAATTATTATTAATTATTCCTATTTATTAATAGTTATTTCTAATTATTATTAATTATTCTTAATTACCATTAACTATGAACAATTAATACTAATAATTTAAATTTATTAAATAACAAAACAATCTAAACATAATTAAATTACAACTAATTAAGAATAATTAAAACTAATAAAAAATTTAAAATAAATATTAAATTAAAATGAACATAAATACCTTTAAAATTGATCCGAGGTTGATCTCTAATAGTTGTTGAAGACATCAACATCAACTCCGGAAATAAAAATTAAACTTAAGAAACTGTGAACTCTAAAAATAGAGTTTTGAGAGAAGTAGAAGATAGAGTTTGAGAATGAATGAAAAAAATGGATGAGGGGTATTTATAGGTTAGCTTATTTGCGATGGGTCTATTTGCGACGAGATACCCTTCGCAAATAGTATTATTTGCGACGGTACCCGTCGCAAATACTTTAGCCCATATTTATCACGGTCAACAGTTAAATAGTTATTTGCGACGGGTCCCGTCGCAAATAATAACCTGCCGACATACTATTTGCGACGGGGGTATATTCCCTCCGCAAATATTTTTTACCGCCGCCGGTTATTTGCGACGAGTGGTAATCCCCCGTCGCAAATAACATTCCCGCTGTTTGGCATGCGTTGCGCGCCAAACCTTTTGCGACGGGAAAATTCCCTCATCGCAAATAAGTTTCTAACGGGACTATTTGCAATGGGATTTATCCCCGTCGCAAAACCCCTTTTTTCCCGTAGTGTCTAGACATGCCATGTATTTACTTTAACTCATATGTAATAAATTTATATAAATTATTTGAATATTTAATAAAATTTTAAGGTTTATTAATTAAAAATTAAACTATTTCGTTCATTTATTACAATTATATATATAATTACATAATCAGTTATGTCCATATCGGGTGTTTTGAGGATGTTCATTTCATAATTTTAAAATGACTTCGGTATGTTGACCATGGTCAATGATTTATTTATTCCATAATACCAATAATAATAATCATGAAATAATTATAATTTTTACATATCAATTATAATTTTCAAAAAAACCATAAAATATTATTATTTAAAATTAATTATGCTTGAATCATGGAGATGGTAGGTTATACGTACGCATGAGTAGTGTTTTCATTTTCAAAAGTGCATGAAAGAAAGAATTTAAGTATGATTTTATATTTCTAGGATTATTATTACTTTATAAAAAAAAATTATCTATTTTAAAAATTTATATATAGTATCCATGTGATGTGGTCATTAAAAATCAATCACATCCCTTCATAGAGGTGGTAATATACACATGCTCACGAATGGAGTAATAATTTTCCAATGGGTGGAATGGTAAGAAATTAGATGATATATTATACTTAAGGAATCATAAAAATATATTTATTTCATATATTTACATTAAATATATAATTATAACCATTATTGAGAGGTGATGATGGTAAATGAATTATATCGGTTCATGAGGTGGTAGTTCCCTTTACACAAGAATGATGGTGTCATTTCTCATTTGATGGAAGAAGATACGGATATAAGTTATGAAATTAACATAATAACATATTATTATATGTAATATATTTATTTTATTATTTAATCATGGATGAAGATTATTTTAATGAGTTAGAAGAAGAAATAAAACTAAAACATTCAGTTAAAATATATATATATCTTTTTCAAACAACCTCCTTTTCTTTACACCTTAATCCCTATAAGGATGACGTTTTTCCAAAAATAAGTACATTATAATGTGAGGTGGGAAGTTAGTAAATCATTTGATTATGTATATACCAAAATAAATAGATCATGAAGTTTGTAGATAAGAGAAAATTTGGTTTCCTTTTATATGTGAGGGTGGGGACATTCTTATAATTTCTTAAAGTATTAAATTAATATAAAATAATTTTCAACATAAATTGAAACAAAAATGATAATATTAAAATATAATTTAATTATGAGTCTAAAAAACTCATAAAATAAAAATCTAACAAGTTTGGTTATGTTTTTACCCCAATATTTTATTTTTAACCCCCATTAACCCTTTTGACAATTACCGTGAAATCAATGTTTTTTACTACTTAGGGGTAAAAAAGTTACTATAAGAATAAAAATGACCCATAAATAGAACATGGTTGATATGTTAAACCATATCATATTAAATTGGATGAATATAGTATTTTTAATAATTTTAAATTGTTTAATAAAATATTGTATATTATAAAATATTATTAATGTCATTTTTGAAAATACATGAAATATTATAATATAATATGTATCTAACTCATGAAAAATGGTTCCAAAATAACAAGGATTATAATAAAATTATGATATTGAATTTATACAATCCAAATAAATTTTTTATAGGTTTAGATATCATTTTAATCCTTTTCTTTTGGTTTAACCCATTGGTTAACCAATTTTAACCTTGACCATGGTAATGTATTTTTTAAAATTAAAGGGTTATTGTTTTACTTATAAGGTGAAAACTGGATCATAAATATACAAGGTAAGAAATTTTATCCCATTCTAAACCATAATTTTCCTCTTTAAATATTTTATGATTTGTAAATAATTTAGTAAAATATTATTTAATATAAACTATAAAAATGACCATTTCGTGGTGGTTTTTTTGGATATGGCAGTGGTTTTAAAAAACTGCCACTAAATTGTGTGTTAGAATAAAATATGCGTAGGTTTACTTGATTTAGCGGTGGTTTATGGTAACTATCATAGTGGATGCATTGAGCGGGGGTTTTTCTATCACAAATAATTTTTTTAGCGGCAGTTTTCACCGCTGCTAAAAAAATAATTTTCACCTGGAAAACCGCCCCTAAAACGAGGATAACTGCCGTAAAATAATAAAGGAATATGAAAACATTTTTAGTGGTGGTTAAAACTACCACTAATTTATTGTTCGTAGTGGAAATTTTAACCAGCATGGATAGAAAAATACCAAAATTGTAGCAGCAGTTAAAACCGCCGTGAAATATAATTCATTTATTTTGCAGCGGTTAAAACCACCACTAAAGCCATATTAAAAAAACAACTAATTCTACAGCCCCAGTACTAGTGTCCTAAAAAAACCATTCCAATTTCACATTCACATACATCCCACATCCAAAAGAATACCAAGAGACCAAAATTTTCATAAGAATCAAATGATAGATACCTTAATAGTTGGTTTAATATGATTTGGGTACATAAAATTTATTCTTAGTACATGTAGTGTCACTTTTGGATATAGTGGTTTCACAATCAGGGATAGAAGTTGATCTCGAGTATGTTGATGTATTTGTGTATCTGTCATAATTGAGGAATGTAATAAATAGTTGATATTTTATTGGATTATATGGGAATTAACGGAGAATTATTTTTGATATATCTCACTTAGCATTTATAATGACAATAGTTACCCATAATGGATTCATGTTTGATTGTATATACTAGTGTGAGAAGTTTCCATCGTGTTAAAGAAGTGGTTATTGTCAGCTTTGACCCTAAGAATTCTTGAGCCTAACATTGGACATGTTGTGAAATGTGATGCATCTAGTTCTGTCTTAGGATATGTTATGATATAGAGTGACAAATTAGTCACTTTGGGTTTCATCAACTTTTAACCCACAAGATGAAATATTATAATCCTACATTTTAGTTTGTAGTTGTGGTCCATGCATTGAAATGATTGTGACGAAAATTCTTGGGAGAGATATTTGTTGGGTACTTTGGCACCTAGAGTGCATATAATATTTTCTCACTGCATGGACATAATCTTTATCAGATGAATTTTATAGAGTACTTGTATATGCTTAACATCGATAAATAGTATTCAACTAGAAATATAAATGTAGTGGTAAATGCATTGGTCTAGAAAATATAGGAAATGGGAGAACAAATATCATTATCTGAATAAAATATCTTATCTTCACTATAAGACTAGTTGGTGGGTGTAGTTGAGGGTTTAGGGGAAGCAATGTGGGCATCCTTTGAGATAATGTTATCATTGGTTAAAAAGGCAATGAAAAGTTAGAATATTGTTCTATAATGTATCATGATGTGTGATAGGTTGGAATAATGTGAAACTATTTCATGATTGAATTTTGATATATATGGAGTGTTTATAGTTTATAGCATGGTAATGGTCACATATTCCATGAGAGATGAGTTTATGAGATCTTATAATTCTATGAAGTGGGATGTTCAACCAGGGCCGACCATGATTTATAATAATGAAAAGTGGTTGTTCTGGTGGCCCTCCATAGTAAGAGACATTGAAGGATTTGTTTCCCATTGATTGACTTGTCCAAAAATTATCACAGAGAGTCAGAGTTGATAGTTGAAGAGGGATGTTCACCCATGGCCAACCTGTTTAACTTATAGTTCTGGTAATTATAATAGAAGTCTATGAATTGATAGTTGAAGTTGTGTATAACCTTTTATCCTCAGATTGATGATAATTCAGGAAGGATGATCCAAACCATATAGGACATGATTAAGGATTGTATTACAGATTTTACCCCCAGATGCATCTTTTGGGGAGATACAAATTCTGGTATTGTAAGACACTCAATTGTTCAATAGATATTTGTAAATTCTACTATTAGTGAAGTGGACAATCCCTCTACCTTAATAGGATCAAGAAAATCAAGTGTTGAATAGATATTTGTAAATTATTATCAAAACTATTTTTAATAATATGAAAGCATAAGTGGGAGTGATCACATGCCAACTATAAAACATGATAAGAGAATACTATAAAATTTTAATAAAGAAGGGATATCCACTAAAAACATGGTGAAGGGAGTTACAAAACTGGATATTCCCATGAAAATCAATAAGCAGGTTGATCGTTCATTCTTGGGTAACAAACATAATAAATTTATAAAAAATGAATCATAAAAAATGATTCATGACAATAAAGAATCGACGTATATGGTTCATACCACACTTGAGAAATCAATACATAAATGAAAACATCGGAAATCAATAAAATACATAAAATGAAACATGAGAAATCAAGAAAATGTTAGGTCATGAAAATGTTTGGTGGAAACTATGTGCCACACATGATATATATAAAAACCGTCTGTTAGTATATTTTTCCAACATATCAACGATTCAACTAATCATGGTACGTCGATGAACACATCTCATCACCCTCTCCACCTTCATCTCTACTTCCTACTACCACCTGTAAGAACATTATATTGAAAATTAAACACCGTTGTATATTTATATTTAAAATTAAAACCAATAAAAGTTTTCAAAATAAATGATTTTTAATTTTGTTATTTACCTGCTCACCACCGATTGATGCAATATCATCAGGGGAAGATCTGGTCGTCTTCTGATATAAATCAATCAATGCCTTCTACAAAGAGGATATCTGAGCCCCCTGGTCTTGAACTGTGCTTCGTAGAGAAACAATCTCTCTATGAGTATCTCGAGGTATGGACTGACTACAACCAGGAGTAGATGCAGCTGCAATCCCTAGTGGCCTACCACATAACTCATATAGTATGGGTCCCAAACCCATCCCACACACTCTACCAAGATTATCCTTCCTAAGGAATTTAGCAAATAGGTCATCCTAGGAGATTGAGTAGGACTGCAAAGGATTGACATACCAAAGTTCATTAATTTTTACATAAAAATAAAATAGTAGTAATATTAGAATCAATAGATATTAACATAGTAACAACTGATAATAAGTTATTATAATAAAAAATGAGTTCATACCCCAACTTATTTGGCATGCTCATTAATAAAACTTTCATCATATTTTTGGTGAACATTCAACCACACTTCTGTTCAGGATTATTCATGCCCTAAAATATGTGACTGCATTAAAAAAACATTATAAAAAATTTAATATATATATAAAAAAATATTTTCATATAAATATTTAATCTAATGAAATGATTACCAGAGCAGATCATATTCTAGAAAAACTCTTTGACTCTATAGTGTGAGGGATGACCTGCTTAGCCTGACTTGATGCATTCTTTCTTGAATGATCCTGAAATGAATAAAATGAAGTTTAATAGTAATGTATTCAATGTCATATCCTCTTCATATACATGTGTAAATGTGAAATTATATTAATATAGTAATATATATTTAAATACCATATGCTTCTAATCACGATGTCTGTCAACAAAAACATTCTATTGCTCTTTGGGTACCCCATCGAGTAGCTTTTCATACATCTGTTGGGAAGTCAATGAAGTATCATTTACATCTCCCCATAATCTTCATTTAAAGTCTTTCCATTTTTTCCAAGATTTTTCAATGTCTACTTTCGTGCTATCACATTAGAAACTGTAAAGTGGAAAAGCATCTCTACACAGAAATTAATTTGGAAAATATTAATAACATGACAATAAATTACACCATAATGTATTAAAATTACCTTTATCTGGGAATATAAAACATAATTTTTCTAAATTGAAGGACTTTTCATCCAATCATCTTACGATATAGGAATGGAAATGGGATCCGCATCCAGCTAGCCTAAAATCTTCCCAAGTAATCCTGCGGTGTCATCCTTAGAGACCCCATACAAATCAAATGGGACAAGTATTTTCCATCTGGTTAGATTCCATACATATGAAATTTTTATATTTTTCTCCAAAATTTCATTGTTTCCATATTTAATGAACAAATAGTTAGTATTAAATAATTAAAATAAATTTATTCATATTAAAATTTGTACCTATAACAGTCACCCTCCAGTATCCCCGCGATGATCTAGAAGTGGTACGCCGCTCCCCCACTACTGTGGATCCTGAAGTGGGAGCCGATGAATGATATGCTAAAGGGACACTCACAAAGGGTGTGGGAGATGGTTCCAGGGGAGGTTATGTAGGGGGAAAGAGGATGGTGGCTCAAATTCCATCGGGAGGGGGACCGAAGGATCATCATCTGTTGCAGTGGTCGATAAAAGAGTATATCACTTCATCTTGTGCATTGATATCAATTAATTAAATAAAATTATGTTCAGAACATATATTTTAAAAAATTTATGCATAAAAAAAATTAAAAATGATAAAATATGCATAGTATTAACAAACAAAATATACAAAACAATGATAATGAATGATTTCACAAATGAAATAAGTGGTTGATAAATGAATGCATGACTATACATACAATCATTTTATCCTTCAATCATGTTGGTTTAATACTCCGTTACTTCATCCACTTCATCCATCCTTTCTAGAATAATATTTTCAATATCATGGTTGAAAAATAATTCCGATTCTTATTATTGATGAGATTCAATATCAGAAGTCAAATGTTCCACTTCATCACCCATATCATACAAATCTAATTGTTTTACATGAGAAACTACACTCCACCATTCATCCAAAAAATCATTCACATAATATAACATTTTTGATTGTGATGATAAGATATACAGATCATGCAGTTCACGATCACCAACATCCATCAAGCGAGATAAGTTCACATGAGTAAATTTCAAATAATCTATTTTAAAACCTCTAATAATATCGACCCAATTACATTTGAGTAAAACAACTGAAAATTCCCATGGTAGTTTAATTCAATAATATCTGTTATCTTTCCATAGTATCCCACTTTATAAAATGTAAATAAACCACTATTTCTTGTTTTCAAACCCTCTTCTCGATCGACTGTACGAAATCTAAAGCCATTCACATTATAAGCATCGAACTTTATAACTTGTTTTAGAGGACCTCGATCAAGATACTTCAAATCTTATGAAAACATTGCTCAAGTATTAGTATTCATGATCTAACAAAAAGAAATATACTTTATTAGAATTAAAAAATATATGTGTCAACTTAATATTCATATTTATTGAATTATTTATGAACTTACACATCATGAAAACCTTTCTACAAGCTCTTTATTAACATCTTTCATTATATCTTTCTCATTTTTTGTTCAGCCTCTCATTCATCTCATTGTTTGTATCATAAACTCTTCAATAAATGGATCTACAATTTCACGATTCAGCAGCACATATCTATGTGCCTGTAATAATTCCATTTCTGTCAGGGTAACATATGAGGTCCTCCAAAATGATCATCCAATAGTAAGAAATATTTTTGATTTCCCATGTATTTGAGATTGAGTTGATGTGTCTTCAACATGTCCAACTCGATTAAATCTTATCTCAATATCATCCATGTATCTAGAACAAAAGTTAAGACACTCCTCTTCCAAATAGACATCAGTAATAGATCCTTCTGATTGAGATTCATTACTTACATAGGATTTAAAATTCCCAAGATATATGTGAAATAAAATAAAAAAATTCAATTATACATTTAATTAAGTGACAAATATTGTTTACTTAACTAAAAAAATATAAATAAAGTACCTATCATTTGGATACATTCAGTGATATTGAACAAGGCCTCCTAATTTATCTTCCTCAACCAAATGCACAGTTAAATGCATCATGAAAGTAAAAAACGATGGAGGAAAGATCATACCCTTTGCACAAAGTTTCAATAAAAACCTCTACTGAAGGTTTTAAAGCTCAAATAAATGTATAAATTTCCCACATAGTTTTCTAAAAAATATGCATAATTAGAGTACAACAATAGTAACTTTCTCAGATAATAATGTATGTAATTCCAATAGTAGTAAATGCTATAAAAAAATATGTGAATCATGAATTTTAAATCAATGTAACTTACCATTATTTAAGTCACCACACTTGGAGATGTTACTTGAATACCCATCAGATACTTTCACATTCTTTAAAATTCAAAGGAATGTATCTCTATCCCTATTTTTCATGGAATAAATTTCCGGTGCATGCTTTTCATTCTTATCTAGCCAGAGGTCACGTTTTATGTTCATTACTTGTAAGTATTTCTCAGAATTGATATGATCCTTAGACTTTACATGCTTATTAAGAAATGTTAAGATCAAATTGTCACAGAAATTCTTCTCAATATGCATCACATCAAGATTATTCCACAAAAAATTAAATTCCCAATACAAAAGTTTGAAGAATATACTTTTTTTCTTCCGTTTTGAACTCTAATTTCACTTGATGATGCACTTCAGACCCATTTACATCTATCATTCAAATGATGAACCTTCCCAAATTTTATTTCAACAATTCCAAGCTGTGTCAATATTTAAGAACCAGTTAAAAACTTTTGAGGTGGTCTATGATCAATGAAACCGTTAAATTTTGATATGTTCAGTTGAAATCTATGAGATGCATCAAGAAATATTTGATGGCATAGGAAGAACTATTTTCTACTATAAGGTATCCATTTGGACTCAAAATAAACGTTACAAACATGAAAATACAAACCTGTGTAATTGTTCTAACCAGATAAATTCTCAATCCCATGGAAGTCACTAATAGACCACATTAAAGCAACATGCATTTTGAATATTGTTATAGAAGATGCATCAAATTTCTCAACACTGTTGCTCCATAACATCTATAATTCTTCAATTAAAGGCTGTAAGTGTACATCAATATCATTTCTAGGCATATTTTTTCTAGGAATAATCATCAAAATGATTAAAGATGTTTTTTGCATTCACATCCATGGAGGCATATTGTAAGGGATCAAAACAACTGACCAAATTCAATAACTGGTACTCAATGTACCAAATGGGTTGAATCCATCGAAAACCAATCCCAATCGAACATTCCTAAAATTAGGTGAGAAATTTGGATGTAATGAATCAAATTTCTTCCACAATTATAAATCTCATGGATGTCACATTAACCAATCATTTTTATTTTCTACAGAATGGCACTTCATGTGTTCGGCAGTTTTCGATGACATGAATAATATTTTCAATCGAGGCTTTAAAGGAATGTAATGAAAAACCTTTTTAGGTGAGTTCCTTTTATTTTTCTTCATGTTAGTATGTTGATTCAAACTTCCAACATCACCCATTGACTGCGATCTATAAGAATAATTTTTTTTTCAATCCTATCTACTTGAATCCCCTCACCAATAAAGCATATAATAATTGGGACACACATGTATTTTTTCATAACTCAAACCAAGCCTTTTAACAACTTTTTTCATATCATAAAAAGACTCTAGGATGTTTTATTTAGGAAATTCATCATGAAAAAATTACAATATCATGGACATTTCCAAATTTGTAATTCCACATAGACATTTGATATGGTACAAATTTAGCAGAAAATAATGTTTTGAATATTTCAAACCTCCACTATACAACGCTTGATTTCCATAGTCACTAAATCATGAAACATATTTTTCTCAGTGATGTTTTCTCTTACATTAGTCTCAACATTATAAAGATAAGGATCCACTGATTTGTTACAATCTTGATCTGGTTGTCCAACATTCTCAAAAACATCACTTGTCACATTGCTATTTGTAGCACCCTCATCTGGTTGTTCTGATATGTTTTGATGTTGATGGTGGTGTCTTTCAGTGTCGAATGCATCATTAATAAGGTTTTTCATTTCATTTTCCATTGTAGAAAAATTTGGGAGCACATTCGGTGGATTGAAATCAGTGCTCAACCTTTCTGTAAAGTTCGATTCGTCGTGACAAATCCAACAAAAATATTGACCATGGAATTACTTCAATAATAAATGTTGATAAACTTCATATCTCTCAAACATCTTCTAAATTTACATTTAGGACATGTACATATTATTCTCCCTTCAGTGCATCGATTGGAAATTGAAAAATCTAAAAACTCCTCCAAATCCTTAACATACTGAGGTGTGTTCCTCGGTAATGTGATCCGGCTTTTATACATGTATATCAAAATATGCCTACACAATATTAAAAAAAATTAAAAAACACAACTATTAATAAATAGGTAATTAGATTCATATATACTAGTTGAAAAAATATATAAATATGTTAAATAAGGTTTTCTTATATAAATACATTGGTAATTAATAAACCCACCAACTAGAAAACCAAAGAATGAAAATTAAAATGATCCATAAAATAATATAAATATATCCTAAGTGATTGGACCAATTTGTATGTGTGTGAAAAATATGATCCTATGTATGTTGTTTAGGAATATGAGACAAGTTGCGAAGGGACACTACTCATGGGAGTATGAGCCTTGTTATTTCATAATGTGATATGGAGTGGTAAAAAAGTTAAATTTGTATGAGATCAATATATGTAGTGGATAAGAACCTGAGTGATATTTATTTGCAGAGATAACTTTTTCAAGGAAGGGTAAGAGTTAGTGTTGGTATAGAACTTCAAGAAAAGTCTTAATAAGTGAAAGAAACTATACATTGGTTATATTGGATTCCTATTTTTTTGTAGAGTATTGGAGTAGACATCCCACCTCCTCCCTAGACAGTCCACACCCCCACACCCCCACACCCCTATGGCCCCTACCCCCCCTACATCCCCCCTGGACAACCCCCACAC
The DNA here is from genome assembly GCA_963277665.1 of Viscum album. Classification (NCBI taxonomy): domain Eukaryota; kingdom Viridiplantae; phylum Streptophyta; class Magnoliopsida; order Santalales; family Viscaceae; genus Viscum; species Viscum album. The sequence goes on along the minus strand of OY728119.1, from coordinate 1,672,133,031 downwards.
ACCTGGAGATCCCCCCACCTCACCTGGACAACCCACCCCCACCCCACCTAGACATCCCCCTCCTCCCTAGACACCCCACACCCCTACCCTACCTGGATAGACCACCCCTACCCCCTTGGACATCCCACCCCCTCCCCCTCCTAAACATCCCACCCCACCCCTCTGTATAGACCACCCCCTCCATGGACATCCCACACGCCCCCACACCCATACATCACCCCTACCCCCATGCATCCCCCTATACATCCCCCCACCCGGAGAGCCCCCACCCCACCTGGACAACCCACCCCCACTCCCACCTCGACAACCCCCTCCTCCCTCGAAATCCCAAACCCCTCCCCTACCTGGACCGCCCACCCCCACTCCCTTGGACATCCCACCCATGGAAATCCCACACCCCTCCCCCACCTGGACAACCCCCCTGGACATCCGACCCCTTTTCTAGATAGCCCACACCCCTTCCACACACCCCTGAAGTCCCCTACCACCCTGGACAACCCACCCCCACCTGGAAAGCCCCCACCTTGATAACCCACCCCACCCCCACCTGGATAGTCCCCCACCCCCACCTGGACAACCCCCCCCCCCCACTTGGAAAGACCACCCCTCCCTGGATAACCCACCCCATCCCGAGACAGCCCCCCACACCCCTGCAACCCCTACCCCCTGTATTCCACTAAACAACCCCCTCCCCCCACCTAAACAGCCCACCCCACCCCCACCTAGACATCCCCCTCCTCCCTAGACATCCCACATCCCCTCCCCACCTGGACAACCCCCACCCCTTGAACATCCCACCCCCTAGAAATACCACACCCCACCCCTTGGATAGCCCAACCCCTCCCCTACACCCCTGCAGCCCCCCTACCGCCTTGGAAAACCCCCCACCTAGACAACCCCCACACCTGTAAAGCCACCCCACCTGGACAACCCCCCTAGACATCCCCCACCCCAACCTAGACAGCCCACCCCCACCCCCACCTGGACAACCCCCACCCCCACCTGGATAACCCCCAACCCCACCTGGACAGCCCACCCCTCCCTACCCCCCCATACACCCCTATATACACCTACCCCATGTAGCCCCCATGGATAGTCCCCCACACCTGGAGATCCCCCCAAACCACATGGACATCCCACCCCACCCCTGGAAAGCCCACGCCCCTCCCCCACATGGATAGCCCCACCCCACCCCCATGGACAACCCACCCCCACCTAGACCCCCCAACCAAGACTGCTCCCACCTCCACCTAGATGGCCCACCCCCTCTAGGAAACCTAAAAAATCTAGGGAACCTTTAAAATAAAACCATAATATATTTATATATTGAATGATGTATATAGGGTGTGTGAAAAACTAATCCTAGTAGGATTTCAACAAGTATTTTGTGAAATTATTTTCAAAACACATCTCATTTATGATTGTTTTAAATATATTTTTGTTAACAATCACATGAAAAACTAAATATCACCTTAACACCCATTTTATAAACTTATATTTTCTTCTTCTTTAAATGAAAATAATCATTTTAAAAAATATTACTTTAAAACCCTTACATTCTCTAAAACCAACCATTCCAGTTTCAATTTTAAAAATAATTTAGAAACACTCTTTTGAAAACATTTCAAAACAATTTAATGAAAAAAACCCATTCTCAGAAACTGTAAAAATAAAACACAAAGTCACCACATCACAAATGAGATATGAGTAAACAAGGAGAAAAATTCAAGGTTCCCTCCTATATTAATCAAACTAGGGGACACAAGGATTGACAGTCCCCAAATGGAATCCATATAGTATCATGGGAAATAAAAAAGGTTATAAAGTAAGATAATCTTTGACATTACCAATACATGATACCCACCCTCGACATACGTTTCATTCAAACAACACAAGTCAATTGAGTATCCTCCACCTAGCATCATAGGAGGAACTATCAACTAGCAATGGTATATAACAAAACAATGGGATGCCAATAGTGTGTGACTATATAGTGTAACATAAATATAGACTTCTCTCTTAGTGCCTAGTGTACCCATGATAGAAACAATAAGAGACGAGCAATAAAACAAGTTAAATGATTAATGCAATAACATAATATTAATCTAACCTAACCTCCAACACCTTTGAAATAAACAACACCAAAAATAGCATCCATTTCATAAAAATACATCAAAAGAGAATGGAGAATCATTATGGGTATTACAGAAATTATAAGTAGTTCATTATGAAAGATAAAAATGAGACTTATTAAAATAATCATAATTCTAAGTCACTTTAATCCTCTTTGAAATAACATTTCAAATAATTCATTAAAACTAACCATTTATATAGTTTACTGGCATATGAAATAGTTTAATATATCTTAATTATACTCATATTATAGAATATCTAGTGATCAAAATATTTTGAGGTTTAAAAAAAAATGTAAAACCTGAATTTATAATAGTCCAAGAAGAAAATTAATTAAAATACATTTCATTTGAGGATATATATGGATAGAGGATAGAATAAGAAGAAGAAGGATGATATTGAGGGGTGGTGAGAAGCGTCGAGTGACACCACATGTTAGGACCTGCAGTGGGGAGGAGAGAAAGTGCATTAGGGGTTCAGTGATGATTGGTGATGATCTGCACTGAGGGGTGGCAAGGCATGCTGAGGGAAGACATAGGGATTTGGGGGTCACCGGGGGGAAGGGGGGTCTCACAGGGGTCGGTGGGGGGGGGGGGAGAAGTGTCATGGTTGAAAAAAAGTTTAGCGATGGTTTATTAAAAACCAATGATAAATAATTTATAAAAAATTTAGTGGCAGTTTACTAAACCACCGCTAAAAACCTCCACAAAAGGATATTTATATTGTAGTGATAAAATATCATTAATGCTATTTTGACACTATTTATTTAGTTTTACTTTAAAGACAATATATTGTAATGGATTTCAAATATAAACCTCTAAAATATACCTAATATGGTATATAGATCTATTAAATTTTTGTGACAATAAATCATTAAAAAATATTAAATTTATAGTTTTTAAAATCATTTACATGATTTTCCACTACTTGCACAAGCACTGTGTCAGTGTTGCGTAAACATTAAAAGTAATTATTTCATCACTAAAATTTAAAATAAATTAATGTATGGAAAAATAATATATATTTAAAACACCAATTACTATCCATAAATATTTATTTTTATATATTTCACATAATATTATAGCTACTAAAAGAAATAAAGTGAAATTTTTGGCTTTAACTTTACTTAAAATATTATTATTGTCAAAATAAAATTTAAATGAAAAATATATATAATATATTCTAATTTTTAATGATTTTGGATAAAATATACTCATTAAATGAAATTAATTAAAGTGATATAATGAATTTTAAGCCTTATCACAATAGTTTTAACCCTAATTAACCCATTTTACCTTTACTATGGCAACAAAAATTTATTATGGTTACTATTAATAATAACAAAAAATAGAAGGGTATTATTTATAAAAAATGGAACTCCTAATTAAAAATATGAAATCCATTTATAAATATTCAATTTATAGAAATGGAGGAAATCATGTTTAAATAAAAACTCAAAACACAATAATAAATAGCTTGTTAGAAAAATAAATTTTTAATCTAAATAATAAACTTATAAAAATATATTGTATATTGATGATTTAAATGTAACTAATTAGATTATATATAAATAAATAATACATATGTAACTTTGAGTTCAATTTCAACATATAATGGTACTTTAAAATTAATTTATTTAATAAAAATAAGGGACAATTGTATTAAAATATTTATTTTTCACTATTCACTGAAATATTAATCTTTTTAGGGAAATCATAAAAAAATCACCTTAAGATATTTTTTACCTGATTAATTAAAAAAAGATTTAATTTTTATCAAATAAAATTTCTAAAGTTTCAATAAATTAATTATGGTATTTTCACACAAAAGGAAACAAAAATCATTTTTGAAGAAAACATATTTGTGAAGAATAAAATAAAATCACTAAAAAATTAGTGCTTATTTACTAAGAATTTATCAATAAATTTTCATTGATTAGGACCTTTATATATATATATATATCATAATGTTTTTACCTAAATTCATTGCTTCCAATTCAACGACTAGGTTACAATAATCATAAAATTAGAATATTTTGTAGTTGGTTTAATCTTGGTGTTGTGTGTCATATATGATATTTAATATAGTGTAATTTTAAAATATCAAGATATAAAATTATCCCCCACCATTAATAAATTTAACCCGCAAAATTTATTATTGAGATCTGTAATTGAGGGGTTTACCTTAGAAAATTCTTTTGTTGAAAACTCACATCTTATAAAGGGTTAATAAAACATCACATTGAAAAGTGGGAAAGGGAAATATGAATTTCCTCTCGAATAGAACATGACTAGGTTTCCAAATAAGAGAAAATTTATGGGAATTGAAAATAAGTAAAGGGGAAAAAATTAATGTCTAAATAATTATAGTTGGTGAGAGGGAACATTGATCATAAGAAAGTGAATGGTCCTGAGAATGTTAATGACCATAAAACAATAAATCAAATTGGTGTGAAAAAGACTATTGAGTCATTAAAAATGAAGGTAACATGATAAATTTTTGTTCCAAGATCCTTTTACTAGAGCTAAGGAATTAATTTAATATCAATAATAATAATATAATGAAATATCATTACTTTAAATATATAATTTTATCCTTTAATATATTTTTACTACAATTTCATCTTTTTATCCAAATTAAAATTATTCAAGATGAATTTTTAATGCCTTAATAAAAAAATAAACTTTTATCAAATCATATAATCCAAAAAATGTTAATAGGTTATTCCTACAATATTTATATATTAACTAAAATTTAAAGGGTTAACATAAGATAATATAATATCAAAAATATATAATCCTTATTATGAAGAAATAATACCCTAGTTTCTATACTTCCATAGTAACACAATAGGTTCAACAGAGAATATTCCATAAATAAAAATCCATATATACCAATTAAAATAAAAAACCTCATCATTAAATAATTTAATAACCTTGTTGTTTGTCTCATTTCTTTCAGCTTACAACCCTAAAAATGTAATATTATTCTTCAAAAATAAACCTTTACATTAAATCACATGTTAAACCTAAGTGTTAAATATACCTCAAACTGTGGAAAAATCTCTAAAAATATCATTTAATCACCAAGAAAAATTATAATATAATATTATTATGTAGTGAAAATCAATAAAATATCATGAATCAAATTTAGATACTAACCTAAAAGGAAATCCTTAGCTTGACCATAAATATCTCTAAAAATATCACCTTGTAAATGAAACACTATTCAAATCTCAATATTATCTATATCAAAATATCCAATAGACCATAATTAACTTAACATAAAATCGTAGACATACTCTAAGTATTGTTTAAACATTAATGAAGTTTTCTTCCAAAAAATCGGTAAAAGTTTCAAATCACCTCAAAATCCCATTACTTAAAACCTCAAAAGGGGTGTCTAATACTTTGTACATATAATCAATCATAAAAGTATAAACCAAAGAAGGTATACAAAAATTTCAAGATAAAATCACATGAAAACATCCTAAACTCTAAATATATATAAACATTGTTCTAATACTAAATATAATAGACCCAAATCCACACTCCCAAATCTAGTGCTAAAACATATTCTTTACATTTCTAGATTTGATACCAATAAATGTGAACTGTTTTCAACAGTCCAAAACATAAAATAAGAATGTAAATATTTAATCAATTATATATACAAGGACTATTTAGTTTTAGATTTTTATATAATTAGGAAAAAACCTTACATAAAAATACCCACATCTTCAAAGGTGTATTTTATCCATTATACTCATATTTTATTATTCCACATTTTATTTTAAAAATATTCCATCAAATTGTTCAGAAATTAAAAATTTATAGGTATAATTCTTATAATATCATTATCCATAACCTTGGAAAAATGAAAATAATAGAATGTTAATCCCAAACACTAAGTAAACATAAATATATGCATTAACAATTCAATGACATCAGTGATCATACGATGAGAATAAGGGTATGATGACATAATAAAAGTGTATAATAATAACATAAGAAAACTTATACACATGAAATACTAGATCATTAAACATGTGAAATGGAATAAATATTTAAAAAAGGTAATAGTTATAGGAATCAATAATCACAAGCCATGTGATATCAATCTTGATCAAAAGAAATATTTGGAACTCATAGAAAGAATAAACAAAAAATGTTCATATCCTGGCTCATTATCTTAATAGAATCCTTAAAATAACCCTAAAAAATAGTATAACCAATATGGTAAACATACAATATGTTTCTTCATAGAAAAAAATCCTTACATAGTTCATTGGAAGGTTATAAAAGACCCAACCATATTTAGTATATAATGTAACCATCTGTCCTTGGTTTAAAATGGAACCAAACTTCATTTATTTATAAATAAACCACCCATCATCATAAATAATTAACAAGACCTATAACATAAATAAAGTACATAGATCTTGAATTTCATCATAAAACACAAGGAAACAATCATTATTCCTTTATAAATTTATTGAATCATGGAAAAGAATGGGTCCCATGAAAATATATTTGATAAAATGATAATCAATCCATACAATGAATAAGGATGGTATCATTAAAACATATCCTTAGTGAATTAAAAGTAACATCAAGGCTTATTTTCATGGATGAATATAAATACCATTAAAATATCATTAAAACCATCTTATAAAAAATAAAAATTTCCACTTTCAAAATTACTTTTAAATTCAGACAATTTATAGAATACTAGTAGAATAATTTCCTTTGAATATAAAGATGGAAAATTTTAAGGGAGGATTCAAATCATTGAGTGGTTCTGATGGTGGGAAATTCTATTCATGCAGTAATTGTTAAAAAAATATTTTTTTTCACACCTTTGGTAAAAAGTACATTGTTCAGAAAATGAAAAGAATATTATTTTATTACTTTTTGAAAAATTTAAACCATGGTAAACATGAATTTAAAATTTTTTATAATAATATTCAATAAATTATTGAAAACATTTTAGAAAACATGTATATGGAAGAAAAATGTTTTTTGACCGAAAGAGGAGAAATAAGGCTGGATTTTCTTAAACATAATTATGAACTATTTTGAATACCAAATAGAGAAAATTATATTTAAAAAAAAAACTAAATGAGAAGAAAAAATAAATGGTTTTATAAAATAAATATCACATAATTTTCTCAAATAAAATTCTAACCATAAAAAATCATGATTAAAATGAGATTAAAATATAAATCCCATATAAATTTGGTAAATTTTGAATCTTAAGCCCATGAAAAATAAATTTAATTGATTATTGTATTTCATGAACATAAATATATTGATTATATAACATGTAAATGGAGAAATATATTCACCTCGTAAAAAAATATTTCTATATAACATAAATATATATATTAAGGAAGGAAATTTGAGACGAATATCCCTTACAAGATCATATTATTGAATTAAGAATTTATTTAATAGAAATATTATGTTTAATATATTTAAATCCAAAAAACCAGTGGAAATTCCACAAAAATAAATCATAGGTAATTTAACACATAATCTTCAGATAATATAATCAATAAAGAAGTGATATAACCCAATAGAAATAAGTTTCGTTAAGAAATCACACATATTTTTGGTAACTTTGAAATCAAAATCCCTTAGATGGTGTAACATAAACTAATACATAAAATACAATGTTTTATAAAAGATTCATTATATAATAAGTAAAAGGTATGTATATAGAACATATAAAATAAATGAGACATACAACATTAAAACATGCCTCAATAAAGGAAAATTGAGATTAAATCTCATACCTCAATTCCATTGTTTCCATTTATGTCCTTTAACTTCTATATAATATAAATATATAAATTATTTAATTTTTAAGAATATTTTATAGTTTTATTACTTTATCATTAAACCATTTATTTCATTTATTGTAATGAAATATTTAATTACATAATATAGACTTGAAAAATGTCATCTTTTATTTTTCAAATATTTATTAATATATGTATTAGGGATATATTTAGCAAGCCCAAGGATCTATTTAGTATATATTTTCTCCTAGAACATAGTTAATACATTAAGTCATAAATGTATAAATTTCCATCCCTTTTCTTAACAAAGTGCTAAGATACATAATTTTTTCCACATTTTGTCAATATATATAACTTCAAAACATATTGCGCTCCCATTAACTAGTTTGAGACACATGTCACTCATTCAATTCCAAATTAATATTCTAAAATCACTATGATTGATTTATTCACAAATGAATTATTTTAACAAACATATATCATTGTATTTTATTGATTTCATCTACCATTTATAATTATTCTATATAGACATATACCATAGTTTATCCTTCTGTATGCATCATATAAACATATTCCATAATGGTTCCTCTAAATTAGGTGTCCTTGACTATTTATATCCTAGTAATATAATCATAGAAGTATTATTTGAAAAGTAGAATTAAATTGTATTTTAGTCATGATTTTTGATGTTTAGGTCTTTCCATGGACTAGAACATTCAATCAAAAGTCATTATATATTAGTAACATCATGTACCATACATGAACTATTTATCTGGAATACTCACAAAAAATATCAAGTCTTAGAAACATTCAAAATATGGAATCCTTGAATCTTAATACATGGAGTCTATTACTTGAATTTATACATAATTTTCAACCTTATCATATTTCCATTTACTATTTATTTATAGGAATTTTTATTTTTAAAAAATAAAATATTTATCATCCAATATGGAGAACATAAAAAACCTCTTTGTTTACAATTTCATACACAGTAAGTGTCTCTATAACTAATTCTCCCACTCATCATAAAGGATTCCTGTATTCGTCTTCCATATATGTGTATCTAGATAATTTACCCTTAAAATTTAAGTCTACTCCAACTATATTCAAAGATATAATACTAATTTATATAAATATAGTTGGTCTTGACTGGATGTTAATATCCATAGTTGCTGTAAGATCATTAACTCAGATGAATTTTAGTGTTTCATTACTGGTTTTTTGACTAAATACAACCTTTAAAAGTGATTTTTAATAAGAAATTGTGGTAGTGTCATAATATATTCTTATCATATCATTATTTATATAATATCCATTCAATAATATAGTTTATATATGGTTAGTTATTTCACATATATTTCCAAAACATATCTTGGAAAAAATAAAGAAAATTTTGAAATATACACAAGACCCATCATTGATATTCCTTTTACTACCGTCATTACATTGATGTATATAAGAATATTTAATATTAGGATTATCTTTACCACATTTTTATGATAAATAATTACTTGTATAATATTTTCACCAATAAGGTACCTTAGATATTCCTCAATCTTTACCAAGTGCACTCATTTACTTCACTGGGTATTTCTAAAATTTGATAAAGGAATCTCATGAAGTATATGAAGTTATATTTATATTTTAGAATAGTTCTTGTGGCCACGTTGAACTAGATCTAAAAATATTTATGACTTAAATTTATTTATAATGGTTTTATTATCATAAAATGATAAGTAGTTTTTTTAAGATTTATTATATTATCTAAATTGAGGATAAATTTTTTTTATAGGTATAAATATGTCAGTAACTGTCAATTTTTTTGAAAATAAATTATCTTTAGGAAATAGTATAAGTGTATTATATTTTGTATTCATCATTAATTGAAATTAATAAATGTGGTTCAAGAGTTAATGTACCAATAGTTAAGTATTTAATGTACTATAACAACATTTATTCCAAATATGAAATAATGTCTTGTTGTGTTTAGCTAGAAACTAGGATAAATGTTTTGGTAACAATTATTAAAATCATGGATCAATCCAATATGGTAATGAGAATTTGTGATACCCCCTTAGCTTTTGTATGAATATCCCTCTCTTATATCCTTTTTAGTTCACTCTAAAACCTTACTATTATTGATAATTTCATATATTTGAATACATGTATGTTGTTAGCATATTGCATTGAATATATAATTAGTGAATAAAAACATGATGAATATACTTGAAGTGCATGAAACAAATTTCTTCCCCAATTATTTGATATTTATTTTTGAGTGTCCATTATTTGTACATAAGAATAAAATAGACTCTTGTTCATTCCACTACATTTAAATCCTTTATATCTTTGAATGATTATGTAAAAGATATTATGGATTTAGTTGGTCCATGGGATCTTCAACCATGTCTTTCAAAATATTTACTATAAGGGTTGGAGAAGTAGCTTTCAACCAATCCTCATCTTCTTGGTGGAGTATGGAAAAACGTTTGTTGAGTGATTTATCCATTTTATTTTTCCAGGCTTGGAAAAATAAGGATAACCTTCATGGTAAGGACAATAATATGATATTTATGGATAGTTTTCTATCCAAAAGGAATTCCAATTTCTATAACTAATCAATATACACCCAGTATTTAGAAAGCATTATCAGTAGATATATTACCTTCTTCCAGTTTAGAATGATATAGTTTATTAATAATCTTATTTATTTTAAGAATTTATTTATCTTTCTCAAGAAAAATAAGAAGAGATATTATGGTTCAAGAATCCATGTTTTTATGGTATATCATCAACTCTCAGAACATAGTTGATAATATAATACAACTAACATATGAAGAATCCTCCAAATTTTTGTGGAATTCACCATGTTAACCTTATCTAACCTTATAGGGTGGAAGAACATGATTATGTTATTAGAAAGAATAATACATAATTTATGATAATAATTAATCACATAAATGACCGTACCATATCTGAAAATATTTATTTTTAATGAAATACCTAGCGTAAAGGAATGATTGCATTGTTTTTGTTGTTTTTTCTTTTCATTTTATATAATAATTGAAATATATGATTAGTAATTAACTGGATTAAAATTTATTTGAGGCATTATGAAATTAATTTTTTTAAGTCTCCCAATATTTTATCAAATCTCAACAGCCATCACTTTTGAACTTGGAATGTCCCATCGCTTAAACAATTCAAGTGGAAAGATTCCCTATTTCCCTTTTCATAATCCTGATTTAGTCCATGAAAATTAAAATAAAGTTTTTTGGTAGGGAGTCTTTCCAACTATGGGCTTGTTGTACATTGATCTTTTAAGTGGATTCCCCAATCCAAAAAATCATATTTGGGATTTAATTAACTATTGTTTCAAAATTTTTATTGGTAAGACATAGGCTGTTAGAACCAAATGTTTTTTGTTATGTCATCCCAAAATCTTAGTTATGATTTTCTGATAATTAAAACTGACCTCAATATAGGCCAAACCGACACCTTAACTAAGGGTGAATCTTAATTCAAACAATGGAAGTATTAATGAATTAATATTATCTTTAGTGATTTAATTTAATATACATAATATTTATCTTAATTTATATTTATGTATTTCTAATATTAAGTTGATTTTACTTATCTGATTAACCAATTTTTGATAAAACATTTATTCATAATCCATTTATTTATATCCCACCTTTGAACATTATTTCATTTATTTATGTGATCATGGTATCACAACCATAAAATAACAATAAAATATTAATTTTTATTAGAAAATAATTTTAAGGGGTAAGTATGAGCTCAAAAAATTTCAAATTATCCCAAACTCAACAATATATGAAATCACAATGACAATCCATGAAAATTTAAATGAGTATAAATCTTTTACTATGTATAAACTCTAATTGATGGAGGTTCCATCCATATTGAGATCCTACTTGAAAAGATCCCTGAAGTGATTGACCATCTTATCCAAATTTTGAATATATTCCTTGATATTTTTAACTTCATTAATTCCATAAGCCATGATATGATCCCTTTTTTCAATCCCAAATTTTTTCTCATCATTGACATAAAATTTGAGAAATTTCTCAAACCTTCTACCATCCCCCCCCTTTGGTACATTTATGTTGAATGACCCATCCAACATCTCTTTTTATTTTTGTAGAAGAGGAATGAAGTATTTATACTTGTTATGTAACTCTTTTCCTACATCCCCTCAGACATCAACAGCTAACTTCTATAGAAGTGTCTATTTTGGATCCACCATCATAGTACATTCAGTCTCCACTACCCCAACATAAGGAGTTGTAAATTTCTCACCCTATGTAACCATCTCATGGGTAAATCCTACTTTAAGTGACAACTCCACCAAACATACCATTGCCTCGATTTTCTTATATTTTACCACTGACATAGTGACAATGGGTTTTGATAGGTTTTATTTATATTTGTGATCCCTTATCTTTTATCTTTGTTCACTAGAAAATTTCTTGAAACATTTTTACTTTTCTTCTCATTTCCTGAGCCAAACCTGTCATTCAGTATCAATTAGTTTTCATGATCATAGTCTAATGATTCATGGGAGTTTTATTATTTATTTATCATCTATAAATATACTTAGGTATTTAACCCAGTAAAATTATTTTTATATATTGGAATAACTATTTTACAACCTTCAGTATCTTCTTTATCCAATTCATTCTAATTTAGATTAGTAAATCTATTTTGTAACAAGATAGAGCTTGGGAGATCCTACTAGCTAGAAGAACCCCACACCTGAGATAATATTTCAACCAAACCCTATAAATCCTTTAACTAAGAAAGAAGATCTGAATCAGCCCCAGTATTTGAGGTCGCACACCCCCTGCCTCCAGAATTAACAACCTTCCCTATTCACTCACCACCAACATTGATAGTATCCCTATTATAAATATCCATAGTCTAAGAAAAAGAAATTATAGAATATGGGGATCTTGGACCTCCCTCCCTCAAGATATGGTTATCCACCTTGTAACAATCAAGGCTGCACCTCAAGATGACAAAAATATTCACAACCCTCAGTTATAGTTACTGAGGTATCCCACTTTTTCCCTAATAACCAATAGCAATAAAGAATTAAAAACAGAATACAGATTTAGGGATTCCTTCTCTCACTCCATGATGGAATTTTGAAGGACCATTTCCAAGGTGGGAACATGTTGAATAGAAAGATACCTAAGATTCATATAGGACCAAATACTTCCAATGCAGTTTACCTTTAATATCAATAGAGATTAAATTGCGTGGAAACTTGGAGATTTAAAATTCTATATAGATATGAAGGTAAATTGGATGAAAAATAACTGGTATGATCATTATCACACAAAAAATTACCCTATGTTACCAATAATCTGAAGAATTTTCATGTTCTAGAATATAATACAATGTTTAGGAATGGAGATATAGATGGTAGAGAAGGTATGATCCCATTTCATGTGGAAATAAAATGACCATATGAAAATTGAGAATCTAAAGCCCAAAATGAAGAGTAGAGAATATGAACAAGCTATCAAAGGAATCCACATAGGGGAAACAATTTCTAATGTGATCCACAAAGGATAGATTTTTGTGGTGAAGAGGTAGTACTGGATTCTAGGGGGAGATTGGAATCAAAGGAATGCTATCTTCCCAGGTCTAAACAACAGGGAAGACCTCCAATTTTAGGATGCTAAGAAGATGTATTGGGTTTATTTATTGAGTATATAATAAATCAACATATTACCTAGGAAAAAATAATTATTCTGGTCTTAGCATATGTTTTAGTATTCCACCTGTCAAATTGTGTATCTTCTGGGTTGGTGTCATCATGGTTCTATCTTGAACCATCTCCACATGCCTTGGGATAATACTTTTATTACATATATTTATAACTCAACCACAGGTGAGGGGAACCATAATATTTGTTAAAAGGAATTACATAAATAAATTTGGACACATAGGACCTACATAATAAAGGGTGAGTGATGATGTAAAAGCAATCATATTTAATTTAATAATTAATAACTAAAAAAGTACAATGGATAAAATTCATTTCTTTACGTTATTTATTATAATGAAAAAAATTCTTGAATTAATTTATAAATTATATTTTATCTCAATTTCTATATAAATTATCTTAGATAAATCCATCATAAAAAATTTATTCCAAATAAATATAATAACCAATAATTAAAAATAATTACAATAAATTAATTGATCATTTCTAATTCGTTAAAAACTTTTTAAAATTTCCAAAAAACATAGGTGTCAATAAATGTAATAAGAGTTTAAATTACACAATTAATAATTCAATGTAATTTTATTCTTTCCATTATTGGGCGACTATACCCCTTGCAATTTTAAGCCACACGCTGTGTTCCTCAATTTCTGTGTACTAAATATATGTGCATGAGGCTTTGGATTATACCTCATTTCGACTAAATAACATGTAATAAAAGGCTACATGCCAAGTATTATGATTTTAATGTTTCTTCATAACCAATCAAAGTACTCATTGGGTTATTTGGATGTAGGACCCCATAATGTGTACTCTAGATACACGTCGTGTGTTTCGCTCGCCTTGTGTCCGAATAACCTGCTGAATTACTTGATGTGTACTTAAAATATAGGAAATAATGATTTACATGTCATTTATAGGGGCTAAATATTTTGTATTTTATTAATGCTCCAGGATATCGGTATCACATGAGTTTTAACCTTGTATTTTACCATACAATTTGCATGAATTTTTCCACTAAACCATGTAGATTATGTAACACCCCGAGCTTCCACGATACGCTTCTCATTCAATAATGCAATAGCTTGCATTATACGTAATTTCGAGTTCTAAAACACCGCGACTAATCAAAGTAGCCGTTATGAATAGTAATAACCACCTTTTGAAATTATATATATTTTATATTTCAAAATGGACTTCATTTCTGGATTCGGAATGTCGAAATTAGCCTATGTTGAATTTTTTGTAATTTTTTGAGAACTTTGAAATTTTTATGAATAGTGAAAAATACTTAAAACAACTTTTTTAATCAAATTAATTTATAGTGATAAGTTATACTATTGAGTGGTTTTAAAGTATAATTAGAATATATTTTTACCATTTTATCCAATGGTGGTCATTATAATTAATTTAACATTGAAATTGGACATAAACAATTGCCAATCTTTTGATATAAATTGTTTCTTAAAAACACGCTATTTGTTGTAACAGCGGGAATTAATTATAAAATTAATTAATGCAACTTATATGTTTGGAATTTTGTAAAATAGGCATCATTTTTGAATTCGGAATATCAATTATAGCTTAGGGTGAAATTTTGGCATTGTTATGAAAAACTTCAATTTTTGATGAATAGTGAAACCACTAAGTGGTAGTTAAATAACTGATTTTTCGTTTAAATGAAATATTACCACTTCTGTGATTTGATTTTCAAAAATCCGACATACATGGTTGTAATTAAGAAGTAAAATGTGGTTCAATGAGATTAAAATAATTTTTTGGTGAATAGTAACTTTTAAGTTCTTAATCGCGATTAGACGTAATTAGTGTAGATTAAGGTAAAAACAATGTTTTAATAATATGATATGAGCTTGAAACTTGTCCTACTTCTATTTGATGAGTCATGGCCTACCAAGAAAACCCATGGGTCAACTTGGGGACCCCATGGAGCCACTTTGGTTGGAAAATGACATTAATATATATTTATTTAATGTTAAAATTAAATTGACACAAACATGAGTTGTTTTACTAAAAAAGTTTTTAAGTGGGGTTACACAAGTCCAAATTTTGACTATAAATAGTCATTAGAAAGCTAAAAAGCATTCCTACATCATAGTAGTTTTTTTATAATTTTTAGACATTATATAAATTATATTATTTATGACATAATTATGATGCAGCGATGACCTCATTATTTAACGATTTAAATAAAATGAGAAGATAATGCAAAATCCAAGGCTTACACTTGTCCAAAGCCTATTGGATGAGGGTATTTCGAACCCTTATCACCTTAGCCACGAATTATATAAGTTTGGGACCTTTATAATCCGAAAATCATTGTATAATAATGTAACATTTCAATCTTTCCAAAAGAGCCCCTCCTCTCCTCTTATAAAAGGCCCCCACCTCTACCACCTTATTCACACCTTCAAGCCATTTGGATCAGACAACCTCTGCCCAAATACTCTCCCAACTTCCCCCTCTTACTCCTAGAAGCCTCACTTTGGGAAGAACTCTTCCCAATGAAGCCTTTGGCTCAAATCAAAAAGAGTTACCCGATTTTGAGGTAATGTCTTCTCTAATGTTGTTTTGTTTTATTTTTCTTCTCCAACCCCATAAACTCTTTTTATTCATTTCTTTTGTAACAAAACCAGTACCCTCAATATAATAGGATTTTTTTATATGAATAATTAGAGCTACACTTATACACACCTAAATCTAATGGTTAAAGAACATACTGTTTCTGTGGATGGCGAATTCCTGCCTCACGAAACGATGATTGTTCAACACTCATATAACAACTTCAAAGGTGGCCATTAAGATGTAAATATATTTATATATGATATAAAATATGTTTATGTTTTACTTATGCTTATGTATTTCTCATTTATGTCATACTTTATGATTTCCATTATGGGTAAAATGCGATAATTTCATTTTAGGAAGTGCGGACTACCGCCCCCTCAAAGTGATTTGAATCGTTAATGCCATATGTGGGATGTATAAAGGATGGATTAAATGGTATTATACACTATATTATACTGTAATTATATTATAAATTTATATCATTATTATTTCATTCCATTAAATACGAAATATAAATGAAAGTAGCGTTCATGCGTACGTACGACTTATCGTCTCCATGAACGGTGCATTTCATTTCTTACCTCTAAATGTTACGTGACATTATGAATGAATTTATATAATGTATATATATGATATATATGATATCTACATCATGAATATAATTCTTGATATAATGGATATTTCACCACATGAACAACTTGTAATTATAAGAAGTTTATTTTTGACTCAAGTACCAAAGATCGACAAAACGACCGTTATTAACTTAAATAATTAAATAATGTTAATAACATGGTAATAAAGGGATATAAAAGGAATAATGAACATGAAAAAGGTTCTTAAGTAAATATAAATTAACTCTAGTTTATTATTCAGGAGGTTAAAGAACGGTCGAGTCAGGACAGGACGCAAGGTAAGGGAATTTCTTAACCCAATTTCCATTCTTTGGGTTAATCTCCTACTTTCAAATTATGTCATTATATTATTATGTCATATCTTATATTTTTACTTTATTTATGTGTACTTATAGTGAATACACATAGTATATCTATTTTATTTTAAAAATGATCTTTGTATGGGACTTCGTCTCAATCTCCTTTCATTGAGGAGTATTTTATTTTATACACAACTTTCTTTTATACGGTGTATAAACCACTTTGACTTTTACGTTTACTCAAAATGAATCTTTTTTTTACGAAGCGTTTTACTAAACAAAAAAAGGGAATGTTTTTCTTTCCGTACTTATGCGGCGACAATGACTTCTCCACCGCCGTGACCATTATTTGAGTTTCGACTTCCTCTACAAGCCATCATTTTTTTTAATGAAAAATAAATACAAAGTTTTAAATTTCTTTTATTTTGGTATTGAAAATGGTTTTGAAAGCGTTTTTATTATATCAATGTGTTGTATTTATATCTTGTGATTGAAATGTGGAAATGTTATGTTTCCTTTATGCATGTTTTATGTGATACGATTATGTTATGGTTTATGATATGTTTAAACCTATTCATATGAGGAATGCATTGGACTTAATAAGTGACGGGTGGAGCCCGCTATAGCTCCTCGATGCATCGGTAGGTCTCATGAGACAACTAGACATGGAATTGGCCGAGGCCCTTTCCCAATTTGATTTATGGTTTTGGCCGAGGCCTTAATCATTTTAGACGTCTTGGCCGAGGCCTTGACAAAGTGTTTCAGAATGTCTGGCATTATACATTCCATCATTATGAAAGTGGTTATTGATATTGCATGTGATTATTCGACCAGTAGAATATCCATGTGAAGAAGTAAATGGCATTATCTCATTTTACTTTCTCCATATTATGTTTAAGTTCAAGTTTAAAAGGCTTTTGTTTTAGTTATACATTGCCTTAAATGTTAATGTTTATTTATGAAAGCTTCCGCTATATTGTTAACCTTACTGAGCATCTGAGCTCACCCCTTTCAATGTTTTAATATTTTTCCAGGATGTGAAGAAGTATTTTATGAATGACCTGCAGAGGTAGTCAGAAAGGGATGTGATTGTGGACTATGAAGACCATGTTATTGTAGTTTGTTTACTTTTTGATGTAATGAAATACTTATGAATGTATCTAGTGTTTCCAAGGCTACTAAAATAATCGGTCTTTCGAGACTTGATCTTTTGTGATCATGCCAATGGTACGAACTAATGCACCGACTCTGGGTAGCTGGGGTCAGGGCGTTACAGTTGGTATCAAAGGCAGTTTAGTACTAACCTTGGAAGCTAGATTTAGATAAACTCTGATTAGAGCACATATCCCGAAGATAGACTTTGAGGATTAGTATAGAAGAACTTCCTAGAATTTTGGTATTGTAGAGATTTTGTGAGTTTTCCGAGCAATACATCCCTCTCTGGATACGAGAAGGTAGAGGCGGCTCTGGAACAGATGTTCCTAGGGGTAAAACCCGAAAACACCACTTTGAGCTAGACTCGAATGGGAACTGGTGCACGACAACGGGCGTTGCTGCACTCTTGGTTACGACACTCCCATGGGATATGCTTAAGATAACTCTCATTTTCTTTACAAATCATTAGGAAGGGTTTATGAGTATATACTTCCTCAAAGAAAACATTTTTATGATTATGGATTATATCCATAAATAGTTCAATTTATGTTAAGTGTTTTATAAGTATGGGATTATGTATTTTGATTCATAAACTGATCTAGTTTATTCCATTGTTTAGAAATGGCGCCTAGTGGAAGGAATGGAAACCGTATCAATGCACGCACTCCGTGTAGGGATTTCCCTCCTGCACAAGATAATTATTGTGGAGATGGAGATACAACTGGTGCTGATCAACTTATTACCATACTAGGACAACTCACTCAGGTTATGAATAAAAACCTTACTCGTATGGAGCACCCTGATCCGCAAAGTGGAGGATAAATTTTAGATCGATTCATGAGGCAACAACCACCAACGTTCAATGGGAGTACAAATCCCTTAGTAGCCGAGCAATGGATAAATTCCCTAGAGAAAATATTTCAGGCTTTGGGGAGCAGTGAAAGGGAAAAAGTTATCATGGCAGTTTATCGCCTCACTGGAGATGCTGATCAATGGTGCTCATTGATTCAAAACATGAAGGAAGATGATGAAGTATCAAATATGGAATGGAGGGAGTTCAAAGATCTGTTTTTAGAAAAAATACTTTCCTCGCGACCATCGAGAAGATATGGAAAGACAATTTCTGAGTCTGAAACAAAAGGAGGATGAGAATGTCGCAAAGTATGAGGCTAACTTTACAAGGTTAGCGAGGCATTCTGCCAATTATATACGTAACCCAAGGAGTAAGATTTATCGTTTCCTTGATGGGTTAAAACCATTTCTCCATCGAGCTTTAGTATCACAATCCTTCTCATCATACGAAGATATTGTCTCGTGTGCTATCAAGACAGAAATGGAATTCTCTAAGTCTTATGAAAACAATGTAAAGCAAGAGAAGAAGAGAACGGGGGAACAAGAGACAGATAAAGGGAAAAAGGGAAAGAAGGATTTTCCATTATGTGATAATTGTGGGAAGAATCACCCGGGTACGTGCCTAAAAGGAATGGGAGTTTGTTATAAATGTGGGGAAAAGGGTCACCAGGCTCATGATTTCAAGGGAAAGAAAGAGGCTGTCAAAGTTGAATGCTACAATTGTAGGGAAATGGGGCATTATGCAAATGAATTTCCTAAGCGTCAAGGAAACTTACCTCAGAAAATGCCAAGGGATCAAGGCCAATCTTATGCTGTGACTACAGTTGAAGCGGAATAATTAATGTATTGGTGCTTTTGGACTCAAGGATTATATTCTGGTTATAAGAATAATGTGATATATATAAAGATTGTACTGCAGTACTTTTTGATTAAGGTAATATGATTAAGGTAATCATATTTTTAGTATGTGACAATAAGAGAAACTTTTCTTTGTTTGGGGAATCTGATGTTACAATTGATTTTGGAATTTAGAGACCTTTTAGAGAAAGTCTGCACAGAGGTATTTTGGATAACTATTAAGGTTGGAATGGATTAAGTTGAACCATGGATAGTATTGTTTAAGGTTAAAGAATTTATGAAGATTATTTTTGGAATATTATGATACTATAGTTTTAGGAAAAGGACAACCTGCAGGGTGGGGCATAACCCGTCGCGTCGGACAAAGCTACAGGAATCGAACCCACAATCATAGTGAGACAAGCCTTTATTTCCTACCACTAGCCTACAGGAAGTCCCCAGTTATTACAAAATAATTTTACTAATCTAAATGGTATGTGTTAACATTTGGAACCTTATACAATTAGGATAAGTATAATATTTATGAGTTCTATTGTCTTTTTGAGTGAAAGATGAGTTGAAGGTTGAAACTCTAATTGTCAAGCATAAATATATATATAACTATCTCTTATTCAATGAATAAATTAATTCTTAAACTTTAGTAAAGGGATATTAAAACAAATAATGTGTTATCCTAATACCTTATGTCTTGTTGAACTGATGATATTTTAAATCAACATAGATTGAAGTCTTTGAGGCCCTCAATTTGACAGTTGATTGTGATTGATGACCTCAATCACTCCCTACAAATATTTATGTTTTTCCTCCAATTATATGTCTTTAATTTCCACCAATTTTATCCTAATCGATATCATAATTGGGTGGTGACTTTTTCACTTCCCTTTCCCTCTTATTAAGGCTAAATTTTATTAATCTTATTTCCGATGTGGGTTTTACACAGAGGTATTTTCTATTTTCAACCATTTATTTTCCAAGAAAAATTTCAAATTGCGAGGATGAAATTTATTGAAGGAGGGGAGAATGTAACACCCCGAGCTTCCACGATACGCTTCTCATTCAATAATGCAATAGCTTGCATTATACGCAATTTCGAGTTCTAAAACACCGCGACTAATCAAAGTAGCCGTTATGAAAAGTAATAACCACCTTTTGAAATTATATATATTTTATATTTCAAAATGGACTTCATTTTTGGATTCGGAATGTCGAAATTAGCCTATGTTGAATTTTTTGTAATTTTCTGAGAACTTTGAAATTTTTATGAATAGTGAAAAATACTTAAAACAACTTTTTTAATCAAAATAATTTATAGTGATAAGTTATACTATTGAGTGGTTTTAAATTATAATTAGAATATATTTTTACCATTTTATCCAATGGTGGTCATTAGAATTAATTTAACATTGAAATTGGACATAAACAATTGCCAATCTTTTGATATAAATTATTTCTTAAAAACACGCTATTTGTTGTAACAGTGGGAATTAATTATAAAATTAATTAATGCAACTTATATGTTTGTAATTTTGTAAAATAGACATCATTTTTGAATTCGGAATATCAATTATAGCTTAAGGTGAAATTTTGGCATTGTTCTGAAAAACATCAATTTTTGATGAATAGTGAAACCACTAAGTGGTAGTTAAATAACTAATTTTTCATTTAAATGAAATATTACCACTTCTGTGATTTGATTTTCAAAAATCCGACATACATGATTGTCATTAAGAAGTAAAATGTGGTTCAATGATATTAAAATAATTTTTTGGTGAATAGTAACTTTTAAGTTCTTAATCGCAATTAGAGGTAATTAATGTAGTTTAAGGTAAAAACAATGTTTTAATAATATGATATGAGCTTGACACTTGTCCTACTCCTATTGGATGAGTCATGGCCGACCAAGACAACCCATGGGTCAACTTGGGGACCCCATGGAGCCACTTTGGTTGGAAAATGACATTAATATATATTTATTTAATGTTAAAATTAAATTGACACAAACATGAGTTGTTTTACTAAAAAAGTTTTTAAGTGGGGTTACACAAGTCCTAATTTTGACTATAAATATTCATTAGAAAGATAAAAATAATTCCTACATCATAGTAGTTTTTCTATAATTTTTAGACATTATATAAATTAAATTATTTATGAGATAATTATGATGCAGCGATGACCTCATTATTTAACGATTTAAATAAAATGAGAAGATAATGAAAAATCCAAGGATTACACTTTTCCAAAGACTATTTGATGAGGAGATTTCGAACCCTTATCACCTTACCCACGAATTATATAAGTTTGGGACCTTTAGAATCCAAAAAGCATTGTATAATAATGTAACATTTCAATCTTTCCAAAAGAGCCCCTCCTCTCCTCTTATAAAAGGCCCCCACCTCTACCACCTTATTCACACCTTCAAGCCATTTGGCTCGGCCAACCTCTGCCCAAATACTCTCCCAACTTCCCCCTCTTACTCCTAGAAGCCTCACATTGGGCAGAACTCTTCCCAAGGAAGCCTTTGGCTCAAATCAAAAAGAGTTACCCGATTTTGAGGTAATGTCTTCTCTAATGTTGTTTTGTTTTATTTTTCTTCTCCAACCCCCTAAAATCTTTTTATTCATTTCTTTTGTAACAAAAACAGTATCCTCAATATACTAGGATGTTGTTATAATAAGTATTTGAGCTACACTTACACACACCTACATCTAATTGTTAAAGAACATACGGTTTCTATGGATGGCGAATTTCTGCCTCACGAAATGATGATTGTTCAACACTCATATAACACCTTCAAAGGTGGCCATTAAGATGTCAATATATTTATATATGATATAAAATATGTTTATGTTTTACTTATGCTTCTGTATTTCTCATTTATGTCATACTTTATGATTTCCATTATGGGTAAAATGCGATAATTTCATTTTAGGAAGTGCGGACTACCGCCCCCTCAAAGTGATTTGAATCGTTAATGCCATATGTGGGATGTATAAAGGATGGATTAAATGGTATTATACACTATATTATACTGTAATTATATTATAAATTTATATCATTATGATTTCATTCCATTTAATACGAAATAGAAATGAAAGTAGCGTTCATGCGTACGTACGGCTTACCGTCTCCATGAACGGTGCATTTCATTTCTTACCTCTAAATGTTACGTGACATTATGAATGAATGTATATACTGTATATATATGATATATATGATATCTACATCATGAATATAATTCTGGATATAATGTATATTTCACCACATGAACAACTTGTAATTATAAGAAGTTTATTTTTGACTCAAGTACCAAAGATCGACAAAACGACCGTTATTAACTTAAATAATTAAATAATGTTAATAACATGGTAATAAAGGGATATAAAAGGAATAATGAACATGAAAAAGGTTCTGAAGTAAATATAAATTAACTCTAGTTTATTATTCAGGAGGTTAAAGAACGGTCGAGTCAGGACAGGACGCAAGGTAAGGGAATTTCTTAACCCAATTTCCATTCTTTGGGTTAATCTCCTACTTTCAAATTATGTCATTATATTATTATGTCATATCTTATATTTTTACTTTATTTATGTGTACTTATAGTGAATACACATAGTATATCTATTTTATTTTAAAAATGATCTTTGTATGGGACTTCGTCTCAATCTCCTTTCATTGAGGAGTATTTTATTTTATACACAACTTTCTTTTATACGGTGTATAAACCACTTTGACTTTTACGTTTACTCAAAATGAATCTTTTTTTTACGAAGCGTTTTACTAAACAAAAAAAGGGAATGTTTTTCTTTCCGTACTTATGCGGCGACAATGACTTCTCCGCCGCCGTGACCATTATTTGAGTTTCGACTTCCTCTACAAGCCATCATTTTTTTTAATGAAAAATAAATACAAAGTTTTAAATTTCTTTTATTTTGGTATTGAAAATGGTTTTGAAAGCGTTTTTATTATATCAATGTGTTGTATTTATATCTTGTGATTGAAATGTGGAAATGTTATGTTTCCTTTATGCATGTTTTATGTGATACGATTATGTTATGGTTTATGATATGTTTAAACCTATTCATATGAGGAATGCATTGGACTTAATAAGTGACGGGTGGAGCCCGCTATAGCTCCTCGATGCATCGGTAGGTCTCATGAGACAACTAGACGTGGAATTGGCCGAGGCCCTTTCCCAATTTGATTTATGGTTTTGGCCGAGGCCTTTACAAAGTGTTTCAGAATGTCTGGCATTGTACATTCCATCATTATGAAAGTGGTTATTGATATTGCATGTGATTATTCGACCAGTAGAATATCCATGTGAAGAAGTAAATGGCATTATCTCATTTTACTTTTTCCATATTATGTTGAAGTTCAAGTTTAAAAGGATTTTGTTTTAGTTATACATTTCCTTAAATGTTAATGTTTATTTATGAAAGCTTCCTCTATATTGTTAACCTTACTGAGCATCTGAGCTCACCCCTTTCAATGTTTTAATATTTTTCTAGGATGTGAAGAAGTATTTTATGAATGACCTGCAGGGGTAGTCAGAAAGGGATGTGATTGTGGACTATGAAGACCATGTTATTGTAGTTTGTTTACTTTTTGATGTAATGAAATACTTATGAATGTATCTAGTGTTTCCAAGGCTACTAAACTAATCGGTCTTTCAAGACTTGATCTTTTGTGGTCATGCCAATGTTACAAACTAATGCACCGACTCTGGGTAGCTGGGGTCGGGGCGTTACAGATTATAGGACGTGCACATCATCTACTCATTATTTAATCTGAAAAAATGTTTTCTAGGTTTAACTAATCAACAAGTGATGTGAAAAAAATGAACCACAAGTAGTTACCTCTTGTAATTTCATGTATCCCATGGTAATTGGATAAATGACATATACTTTCACCACACACCATGTAACCTAATATTATTATCCAAAATCTTTGGAACTTTCGGATGGAATATATATTCATTATTCATATAATATTAGTGCATTAAGAAGAATTAAAACTTGGAAATAATTAATTAAAATATTAAAATATTTATATTTAAAAAACGGGTTAAAGAAATAATATTCTTGAAATAAAATATCTAACCACTATTATGCATAATATATCAACAGTAAAATATTAAATTATAAATTTATAACATGTCTCCTTTGATACCACTTGTAGGTTCTCGGTGAAAAAAAAATCTCCTTGGTGGGGTATTACCATAAAGTTTTTTTCCCAATTAAATGGATCATTCAGAACATTGTACAAGACATAAAAATCAAGACCAATAATACATTTCCACTGGATATTGATATAAGAGAACCCAAAACCTGAAGAGATGATATTTTCACATTAAATTTATAATTAATTTGTCTATGATCAGAAGAAATGATTAACTCTTATTAGTATCTTTATTAAATGATGTTGTTTATATTTCAGAAAACCATTCTAATTACCTTTGATGCATAGGAAGGATTCATGCGTAGAATCACTCTAGTGGTGATCCAAACAAACTACCTTTATATATGAACAACACCGATTTATTTTTGGGTGCTAGAATAGTGGATCAATAATCTTGTGTTATTCCTCTTGATCACTAAAATATCATACAAGATAATTGGAGCGCTTCTCATTCTTGAGAGGTTAAGATAGATAAGAACTTGAGATAGAGGTCCATTGTGCACAATGATTATCAATTCCCGATTAACCCTACACAATATAAATAACCATATATTTATAGATTATGGGTTTAGGTTAAAAATATTATTTAATTTTGTATTGAAAATTATATAATATTATAATACTTATCAAACACCGTGACATATGATAATAATAATAATATTATTTTATTGCGTGTGCTAACTGCCACAATGATAAATACTATTTTACCGACTTTAAAATTAATATTTATCAATAGAAACAATCATGGTTTTCTCAATCTCATCAAAATTTATTTAATACATGAATAAATATTGTATTAATAAATAAATATTTCATTCAAAGTCTAGGTAATAAATATTTATTAAATATTAAATAAATAAATATATTATTCATAATACTGTAAATAAATATTTAGTAAATATTCACATAATCCAATTAAGTAATTTTTAATGAATAACTAATTATTTATTACCTTTAGAAAATTATTGATTAATAAAACATGAACAAAATCATTCCTCAGTATTGAGAATAATATTTATTTAAATAATTAAATTCAAATACAATTTAATCTAGATCAATAGAAATACTTAGCGTGTGACCCTATATGATTTTTTCTCATTGGCATTACACAGGCTTGACTAATTCCTAATATTACTATCAATAATTTTTTAAGGAACCTAAGAGAAATAAATTAATGTCTCAACATTGAGAAACACATATAAATGATTAATATGTAATATAATCCCATTTACCAAATATATCATCATGTTGGTTGCACATCTATGTCATCAACCTATATGCTTGATACGTCTTTCATTGACTATCTGAAATAAACACTTCATTTAACCATGAACATGAAATTTAAAGCAACTGTTCCATTTAAATAAAAGGCTTGAGATACCATATTTAATGAAGAATAAAGGTAAAAATACTTCCTCAACTTATTAATTAATTATAAAACATTATCGATGCACCCAGAAAACCCAAACTTTACATGAAATGTTTTCATCATAGTTCATGACAATTCATATAAGCGAAAAATCATGAAATTCGTTAATAATAATATTAATTTCTAATAACCATTACACACACTCATTGATAGGAATATCTAATGACATATAAACATGAAAAATTACAATAGGTGGGTTTTTTCTCAAGATCTCCCATCTTAGATATTACCAATTGAGAAAATCATTAGAATAAGTATTTTCCACTTACAAGAACCTATATTTGACGGCAAAATTCTTTATTCCCCATCATAGAATATTATTTGACCATAGAACAATGGTTTAAGAGATATCATCATAGAATCTCAAGGTTTTCTTCATATTAGGGAACTATTATGACCTATATTAATGCGATAGATACTCTATGACATTATCATATCAATTTTATGAAGAAGAAAAATATATATATGATAGTATATTAAAATTAATATTACCTTATTTCAATATAATTTCAATTTAAAGTAAAATGTTGTTGGTTATAGAGAATGAACTCCAATAAGTGTGTATATATTTATATTTTTATATGAATGAAAATAATTATATTTTTAAAAACTTATATATTTTTATGGGTGCATGAATGTACATACATATAGTTTCATACACTTATAAATAGGTATATTTTTAGATAATTATAGTAATATGTTTGTATGTAATTACATTAATATATATTCATATTAAATAGGTGAATATATATATATATATATACAACTAAAAACTTATTAATTTTCTAAAAAATTATGTATAAGTAATTTTTTAATGTATTCTTTTGGTACAAACAAAAATTCAGTAATAGTTTTAAAAAAAATACACTGTAATTTTACATTTCAATTCCATACCTGTATAAAAAAAATTTAAAACTCAAGTAAAGGTATCGAATTTGGGTCTAGAATTATTTGAATCGATGTAATGATTGTGTTAGGGGTGATAGATCAAAATTCTAATTCCATTCAAAAAGAATATATTGCATTAAAGATTATTGATATGGGAGAAATTTAAATGGACGAGAGAGAAGATGAATTTGGGGTTAGGGATAGGGAATTATTGTTGGGGTATTGTGATAATTAAATTCATATCCATTTAAAAAACTAAAAAGGTATATCAAAGAAAATCTCACAACATGCTTCTTATCTACACATCAACATCTTACACCCCCAACTTCATCCACTATTTCAAGTGGCTAATTGAGACAATAAAAATCCATTCAAATAAATTGTATTTGCAGTTTTTTAAGATATTAGTAGTCTCAATTTCCATCCAAAAATGGTGTTTAAATTAGGATGCATGGATTGTGACAAATTTAGGAGAAGAAGGTGGCATGATCTCACCAATAAGTTCTTTTTTAAAAATAGCTATAAATTTATTTACCCCAATACCATTATGCATAACCTCATCCCCAATTTATCTTCTATTTTATCCATTCAATTATTTTTTCCACTAATAATATTTTATCTGATATATTATTTTCAAATGGTATCATAAATTTAATCTATAAATAAAAATGTGACCATTTCATGAATAAAAATTATTTTAGACCCATTTATAATATATATTTTTAAATTTTAATTATTTCATATGCAGGTGCAGATTTTCACCATAAATTTACAATATATTTTTTTTAAATTCTTACTATTTTTTGTTGAATGAAAAAATAAATTAAAAAAACATATAGATTTTTTATAGAATTTTAATGAATATATGTTTATATATATATTTGTTGAAGAATGTACATGGATATATATTATTATAATTACATATATACATATTACTTTAATTATTTACAAATATACCTATAAGTTCATGAAACTATATGTATTTACATACATGCACCCTTGAAAATATAAAAGTATTTACAAGTAAATATAAATAGAAATATATTCACACTTACAAACATATATCACATAACCAAATGCATATATACAGAAAAATATATATAATTGTACATACAATAGAAATTTTGTTGTATAAAATTTAGAATATATTTTTATAATCATTATGTACTAATTAAATTTTTTATACTAACATATCGATAAATATATTTAAAAATTACAGATCACATACACACATACATATATATAAATCAATGAATAACTTTTAAAAAAATATAAATCAATGAATATGTATATATATAATGTATTTTTACATAATTACATACACACAATGTAAATATATATATAAATTAAATTATTTCTCTTTAAAAAAAGTACATACATATAAATATAAATAAATCTATATTAATATTAGTACAAAAATATATATTATTGAAAATATATGTAAATATAATACATGTAAATACTTACAAATATAAGTGCATGCATGAATACGTACACACAAACATAGGTATATACAACTGTAAATGTTTATAGATATATGTTAACTCATTTACAGTCATGAATATAAATAGTATCATACATACATACATATAAATACAATCATACATACAATAAAATATAAGTATATACATATATGCATACATGCATATATATTAAAGTAATTATTTAAAAATATATATAATTAAATGTATAATATTATATACATGCATATGTATATATATATAACTGTATACAAACACATGCGTAAAAAAATACATACATATAAATATAAAAACCCACATGAATCCACACATGAATATATATTAACACAATTATTTTTAAATTAAATATATAAATGTATGAATGTACAAATCTCCCAGTGGAAATTTTCTAGTGAAAATTGGCACTATGAATCACCCATGGGATATTTACTAGTATAAATTTTATAGTATCAATCTCCCATGGGAGATTTCCTAATATAGATTGATACTTTAAATCTCTTCTGTGTGTGTAATAATACTTAGAGACTTACACACACATATTGAAATTTAAGTACGTACAAGGATACACACATGAATATATATTTATTCAATTACATGAATATATATTAAAATAGTTTTATACAATTATACATATATAAAATTACGAATAATAAAATATAAGTACATACAATAATTTTTATAAATGTCCATACATACAGAAATATAAAGTGGTATATATAAAAGTATCAATGAAATTATTTACATGCATAAATATTTATTAATTTATGTTTTTTACAAATACACATATGTATAATTACGTATAAAAACAAGTACATTCATGCATTCATACATATATATCACTACTACACATAAGGCCTTTAAAAAATTGTAATAGGGATTTGTTAGCAGAAAAAAAAGCACTGGAAATTGGATCACCCATAAAATCCTTAGGTATTTATCAGTTATAGAAAAGTGTTGATAATGGGAAACTTTTTGAGATCTAAAAACTGAGTCGATAAAGGGGGTATTTATATATTCTAGTTGAGAACTGATAAAGGGGAATACTACTGCTTTGTGCTGCTAAAATTGCAACACACTACAATAAAAAAATAGATAGAAAATAGAGGGTTCAAATAAAAAATTTAATTCAAATAAAATTTACAACACAATTATAATAAAAATCACTATATTGTAGATATTTAAAACATTGGTTTATATAATTACATGATTAAGTAAAATTTATCACTATCATTAAAAAATATTAATGGTCTTTTGTATTTGGCCCTAACCACTAGTCATGCTATTTGTTTCCTAAAAACTACCCCAACCAGGAAAAAGAATTCACCTATATAGGAAAAAAATTCTTATATGAGTAATACTATAAAGAAATAAATTAAACACAAAGTGTAAATTGTAAACTAAAAAAATAAACTTTCAGTTATAGTAGGAACACTGTGTATCAAATTGAGTTACGCTTGATTCTTACAGGTCACACCCTTTTTTTTCTTCTGAAAATATGGTTATCTTAAATTTGATCTCATATCTGGTGACAAAAAAATCATTGTAGATGTGATCTAAATCAAGATCATGTTCCTTTTGAGAACAATCCTTCAACTCTCACAAAATTTATTGTCTCTCTTAAAGAATTATATATATAAAAGTTTACAAAATAACTATTAGATCATAATGATAAGAAAATTAATTAAGTTATAGTAGATAAAATTTTTATAAATAAATATGAGATTTTAATGCTCTGTTTTTCTGATGTGATGAACATTTTAAACTAAAATGGAACTTTTATATTGAAAACATGCACTTTGAGTTATACCGACCACATCATGTGTCGTATTGATGTGTGATCAATTTCTACATTCCACAATAAATTATGGATAATTTTAATAATGTTTTATAATAATATTATCATGTTTACTTGTATTTTTTTTAGTGATATACATTTTAAACTAAAATGACACCTTTATACTAAAAACACACATATTGAGTCATGTCGGTCACATAGTGTGTAAATTTGATGTGAGATCGATTATTACATGTATCAATTAAATTATGGACCATTTTTCTAATGTTTGAAATCTATCCGATCTTGTTTTCTCAATTTTGGATATTTTATGTGTCTTTTAAAATAAAATGGAACCTTTGTATTAAAAACACACACATTGAGTCATATCGATCACATTGCTTGTCTGGTTGATGTGATGTCAATTCTCACAATTCAAAATTAAATTTTGGATCTTTGTATAAAATTTCAAAAAAATACAACCTCATTTCATCAGTTTTGGTGATGTGACATACATTTTAAACTAAAATATCACTTTTTTATTGAAATCATTCTGTTTGCATCATACCAACCACATCGGGTGTCAGATCGACTTATGGTCAATTCCAATATGTCAAAAAAAAAATACAAATATTTTGAATAATGTTTAAAAAAATACATTGTCATTTGATTAGTTTTAGTTATTTCATGTGTGTTTTAAACTAAAATGAAACCATTTTATTGAATACACACACTTCGAGTTATACCGACCAAATCGGGTGTTAGATTGACACTTGGTTGAATCCTAGACATCAAAAATGAATTATGGATCATTTTTCTAATTTTTAAAGGAAATCCAAGATCATTTTTTCAGTTTTGACTATATAATGATTTTTAAACTAAAATGAAACATTTATATTGAATACACATACTTGTAGTCATATCGACCACATCATGTGTAAGATTAGTGTGCGGTCAATTCCTGCATGTGAAAAATGAATTATGGATATTTTTACAAATATTTAAAAACAATATGATCTCAATTTAATAGTTTGATGATATGAAAATCATTTTAAACTAAAATGGAACTTTTATATTGAAATCTCACACTTCATGTCATAACGACCATATCTGGTGTAAGATGGATGTTCAGTCGATTTCTACACTCAAAAATGAATTATCTATCATTTTAATAATGTTTGAAAATAATTTGATCTTATTCACTTAGTTTTGGTGACGTAAAATGTCTTTTAAACTAAAATGAAACTTTTATAGTGAAAACACATACTTTGAGTCATACTGACACATCGTGTGTCATATTAGTGGGTGGTCAATTCCTATACAGGAGAAATGAATTGGGGATTATTGTCCTAATGTTTGAAAAAATATGATCTTGTATTATTTATTTTCTCTATGTGGTGTGAATTTTAAAATAAAATGAAACTTTTATATTTAAAACTCATACATAGAGTCATAATGAACACATCATGTGTTAAATAGATGTGCGTTTGATTCCTACATAGCACAAATGATTTATGTATCATTTTCCTAATTTTTGAAAATAATCCAATCTTGTATTATTACTTTTGTATATGTGATATGTGTTTCAAACTAAAATGAAACATTTTTATGGAAAACACTCACTTCAAGTCATACCAAACATATAGTGTGTCATATTGATGTGAAATAAATTTACACACATTAAAAATGACTTATGGATTACTATCCAATAGTATCCAAACTATCAAAATTTTTCTTGATTTTGAGCACCTGACGTGTGTTTTAAACTAATGTGTAAATATTAAAAAAATAAGTATTAGATAAAAATGAAAAAGGATATTAACTTTAAAAATTATATAAGATAATGAGAAAATTAGCTAAATAACTAGTAGAAAGTCAACTCTTCATGACGTTTGTATAAATCCCAACACAATTTATTATGCCCATTCATTTATAAAAGAATCAATTTCATCCAATATACTTATAAATGAAAAATAGATCAAAAATAATAAATAATCCTTATGATACTAATTCTTTACATCCCAAGTGTATCTGTAAGGTTATAAACCATACTAGATGACAAATATTAATGGTAATCACATAAATTTAATGTTGAAAAATATTATTAAAACATTTACTCTTCCCACTCATCTCTAAAGAAATTTAATTATTCTTTTAAGTACATATATTTTTGGAAATATTTTTATTAATAATAAAATATATACAAAAAAGAATAAGGAATATATTTAAGGAAATTGTAATCAAGTTTGAAAATTACCTGTTTGGGGATTCTAGTCTATTGATGGTATATGATATCTTTCCTAAATTTTCAAAGGTAATATCCATGATGGTTGTTGTTATCTTACATTATAAACAACAAAAACAGTGACCAAAATGGGTAAATTATTTTGAAATATGTTTTAATAGTAAAATATTTCAATAAATACCTTAATCTGTTTCCATTTTAAGAAATCTATAGGCCTCTTTATGTTCATTTACCAACCTCATACGATGATTTATCCTATATTTATAGATCTCTCTATCATAAGAGAATTAAAATTAAATCTTAAACTGAAATATATAATTATATTTTATCTATAAAATGTTTATTCTAGTGCATTACAAATCTAGAATACACATCATTTGTGGTTAGTTTAATGAAAATCCATGCATTGGATCCAAAAAATAAACATTTTGTGTATCTAATTTGATTGAGATCAGTATCCATTGCTTCCTAAAAAACAAATTAGTAATGAAAAAAGAAAAATATATTATATATATCTAGATTTCATAGTTTTACCCCTGCATTATAGGCATCAATAATTTTTTTCATATAATATTTTCTTCTCAAACACCATGGTTAGATCATCTTTTTTCTTATCAATTTATTCCAACCTCAAATATATTTATTATATATAAATGATACATGCATTAATAAATCCAAATCATGATTCATAAGTTTTTCCTGTTATATATTATTTATATAAACACCTATAGAAAATATGAATTGTTATTAACAATAAAAAATATAATAGGTCATTTTTTGTATAGAAAAATTATGAAAATGTACCTCAAGTATGTATTCACAACTAAGAATCCCAACAATTCAAACATGAGAATATAATTTTTATTATTGAGACTAACCACGTTTGTAATGACATTTCAAAATATTTCTTCTTCATATTGAATATAGGAAATGTCTCTATATTTTAATGTGGTGTTAGCATGAAGTTGTAATGTTAATATATATTATAGTGGAACTTTCAGGGAGAAGGTACTCTTAGATAGTAATTTTTTTCTTGGTCGATTCACTAGATTTACTTGATCCAAAATTCCATTTCCCCATAATTTTATCTATCTTCAATATCAAACCTCACTTCCAACCTTTTTTCATCAATTGATGTAGGTTTTTTCTTTTGAAATTTTTTTAATGAAAAACTTCACGTATATTTATTGTTTATTAGAGTAAGACACTCAAGTGGGGGTGAATTAAGTTCCTATAAATTTTTTTTGTTAAAAATTATTTATTTGAATGTCCCCCAATTTAAGGTCAAACTGGATAGTAAATCAAAGTAGAAGATTTATATAAGCTTTTCTTATTTGAATGATTTCTTAAAGATTGATGAATTATCAGTTAATGAAATTTATGTAGTAACTTCAACCTTTTAAATCAGTCTACTAAAACAAATTCTAATGAAAAAAATATTCAAGATTATCTATCAAAGAAAAGTAATGTTTTTTATTTGAATAAACAAATATAAACAAGAAAACAAAACTTTTAACCCAGTAGACAAAACATGAGGTTCAGTTTCAAGAAGAGACTTTTTCCTCTCCACTTGGTGGTCACCCACCACCAAGAAAAATATATATAAATAATATTCATCCACACATTGGACCGGGGTTCACAATAGCATATATGCTGTCCAGGTCAACTAGACATCTCCTATAGTTTTACATGGAAAAAATATAACTAGGTCACATAGAGACATCTTCCATAGTTATACATGAGAGTAAAATGGTGTAAGAGAGTAGTAGGGAGATGATATCTTATATACTCAAGTTTAGAATAGGAGATAGTGTGTGTTTTTAATATAGATACACAAAATGCTCAATGTAATCGTAAAATAGTAAAAAATAGGAACGAATATAATAACAAGGGATTAGAAATTCCATGAGTGTTGTTATATGCAGATATGGACTCTTTTAATGAAACAAATTTGAAGCATAAGTACTCTTTTGGAAATAGACCCAGAAACAGAGTGTCGTAAGTTCGGTGTTTTGGTTTATAGTTCAATGAGATTCTCTTCATAGATCTACTTCTTCTTTGAGTTGCTGCTATAAAAAATATGTTTTCAGGATGTTTCACAACACGTTCTTCTTTATCTCACAACAATCAAGATGGATTGTCGTGGCTCTTCTATGTGGTATAGTGTGTGTTTATCTCTTATCTTCATCAGCCCATGCACCATAATATATTAATCCTCTGGGGTTTGTGTTTTGGATGACAAAGAAGAATTATTTTCAAAACTCATACCTGACAATGTCTGATGACATGTCTATAAGAATCATTAATAATAACAGTATCATTAAATATATCCAATATGACTATTAGAAATAATTTTGGATTTAATTTAAATAAGGAAGAAATGGGCATGGGACAATGTCATAGTCAGCAGTGATATAAGAATGGTGTCATAGGAATGGTGAGCCAGGAGTGGTGCCACAGTCAGTAGTGAATCTTCATTTTCTTCTAAACAGTGCCTCTAGACGAGTGTCTTATACTTTGAGAAAATTTTGAATCGGTTATGTGATGCAATGGTGTTGTGGAAACAGTGTTAGGTCCTTTGTGAGAAATGGTGTCACTAGAAACAATTTCTTTGAAACAATGTTTGGTCCTTTATAAAAACTCAGAATCAGTGACTTGATATAGTGGTGTCTCATACTTTGCGAGTTCTGGAATTGGTAGCATGATACAAATATATCACTGTAATGGTGAATCATAATTTACCAATTTTCGGACTAAAATGTGAGATTTTTTGGTCACAACAACGATGAATATGTGTTCACCTTAATGGTGACTCATACATTTCCAAATATATGCAATATGTCTTAAGAAGTAATACACACAGAATGGATTATGATTAAACATGAGAATAATGAAACATTATAGAACAAAATTAAAAATTATTTACAAGAGTTAAACTTGATTTGTGAGTATTAAAACAAGAGGATTCCAATATTTATAATATTAGATGATCATTATATGAAAGATCCAATAGCATCATTGATCGTTGTAATATCTGGATCATCATGTAGAGAAGGAAACTCATCACATGGCTCCTGAGCTACTTCAATCCTCACTCTCATGTGATTTTTTGGGAGTATTTTTATTGTATAGCATTTCTCTCAAGATATTATACACCATACCCCTTATAATAAGGTAGTTCATGGTTGTGGATAGATATAAATAACATACAACTTCACCCTCAATATGTTTTGTAATATAATGTTATTAGATGTTTTTAGGAACATTTAGACTAAAGTGTAATGAAAAAATTGATTACCTCATGTAATATATACAGTTTAGGGGAATGAATAACCTAAAATATAGTGGGATTATTTGGATCTTCATGCACTGATCTTTGTTCAACTATCCATTCTCTTTGATCCATTCATGTATATTGTTCTTCGAAACCAGTCCAAACAATAATATCTTTGAAATAATATATTTTCTATTGAAATGATCACATCATATGATATGTATCATCTTGTTTATTTTTCTTCTAGAAATATGTTCTAGGTGATACTCCAAAACCTACACTTCTATTGCATCTATATTGTTCTAGCTGCTTTAAAGCTACTGAAAGTATATTTTCTTTAAGTATGGTTTCTACAGATTCTTATGTCTAAAACATATAAAAAAATATAAAAATAAAAAGATAGTTTTATGAAATACTTTAATAAAGAATAAAGAATTACTATTATCGAAACCTTTACACTTGTTTCCCATACTACTTGTGTGTTTTAATCAACTAGTTTACCCTCTTTATTTACACAGGTCTCCTTACATAGCGCATGATGTGGGAGGAAACTAGATTAATATTTTTATTCATCAATATTCATATAAATAGAGGAGAATATACTTCTTTATATCACACAAAAAATTTATTGTAGATAAATACCATTTTCTTATCTAGTGTAGCATACCCCATCATTGCTTTGTGATATGGATACACTGGTTTTGATGCACATTTTTTATTTTTAGAACACCTTTTATATTTCATAAATTAACAATTATTAATCAAACCTAATAAAATAATTAATGTAATATAATATATTATCAACTACAATGCACCTGAAAGGAT
Organism: Viscum album; assembly: GCA_963277665.1. Taxonomy (NCBI): domain Eukaryota; kingdom Viridiplantae; phylum Streptophyta; class Magnoliopsida; order Santalales; family Viscaceae; genus Viscum; species Viscum album. The sequence continues at coordinate 1,672,095,858 of OY728119.1, read as the reverse complement.
TTCTCATCATGATGACTGATGAAAGTATTCACTGTTTCCTAATTTATAATGTGTTCATACATAACTAGTGGGTGGGGCTTTACATTACCCTCTGCATCCCTGATATGAAGCATGTTATGAAGTGTATGAAAACCTATATGGTATTTTATAATAACCATTAAGACATATTTATTATATAATTAATCTATAAAGAACAAAATATATAAGGCATAATGAAAATAAAATAAAAATTTCCTTATATTATTTTTTGGTAAAATAGAGAATGCAAATCATAACATTACCTTAATATGTTCCCAAAGGGTTTCATTCATTATATGATGGACATGGAACCAAGAATATATATCAATTGGCATATTCATTCTCATTGTGATACCAACATAACTAATTAACATTGACTTTTTTGGGTCAATGTAACACCCCAGGTAAATAAGGAATATGACATTTTCATATTTATCCATATTTGTGAATAAAATATTAATATGACTTTAAAGGGGACGCTATGCTCGATGGCGTACCCAACACGCAACAACGAGTTTCTTGGGAATCTTACGTTGTACTCTAATAATAAAATAATATTATTTTAAATGGTAGTTAACATGTAGCCGTTTTAATGGCGGGAATGGATAGAAATAACTAAAATATGATTATATATGTTATTAAATATTTTTACATTTATACAATAAAAGATAAAGGCTTAAAATATGGAAAGAATTCAATTTTAGGCGTATATGCCCTAGTTTTCACTAAAGGTTCACTTATCACCTTTTGATGGAGAACCGTCATTAAATATAGTTTTGTTCACTCTTAAACATTCTTTTGGACCAAATAAAACTCTTATTAAGAATCGGGACATCAAAATTTACTTTGTGTAAATTTTTGGTATCTTTCCGATAAAGTTCATTTTTTTAATGAATAGTGTAAAATGTTGTATTTTAATTCAAAAAAACTTTTTAATCTAATTTATTTATATGATTAGATTATATTTTGAATTGGTTTTAAAGTGAAATTAGAAAATATTTTTACCATTAAATCCAATAGTGGTTGTTGGAATCCATTTCACTTTGAAATCAGACTTAAACTAGTGTCAATCTTTTGATACTTATTGTTTCATAAAACACGCTATTTGTCATGACAGCGGGAATTAATTATTAAATTAATTAATGTGACTTATATGTTTTGAATTTTGTAAAACGGACTTAATTTTTGAATTCAGAATATCAAATATAGCTTAGGGTGAATTTTTGGGATTTTTCTGAAAAAACTTCAATTTTTGATGAATAGTGAAACCACTAAGTGGTACTTATAAAAACTGATTTTCCGTTTAAATGAAATTTTGCCATCATTGTGTTTTGATTTTCAAAAATCTGACATAAATGGTTGTCATTAATAAGTAAAATGTGGTTCAATGAGATTAGAATAATTTTTTGGTGAATAGTAACTAATTAAGTTTTTAATCGCGATTAGTGGTAATTAGTGTAGTTTAAGGTAAAAATAATGCAAAAATAAAATGAGATGAGCTTGACACATGTATTACCCTCATTGGTTGTATCATGGCCGACCAAGACAAGCCATGGGTCAACTTGGGGACCCCATGGATCCACTTTGGTTGGGAAATGACATAAATAACATTTTATTTAATGTAAAAGTAAAATTGACACAAACATGATATGTTTTACTAAAACAATTTTTAAGTGGGGTTATACAAGTCATATTTTTGATTATAAATATTCATTGGAAATATAAAAATATTTCCTACATAATAGTATTTTTTTTTATAATTTTTAGACATTAAATAAATTAAATTATTTATGACATAATAATGATGCAGCGATGACATCATTATTTGACGATTTAAATAAAATGGAAAGATAATGTAAAATCTATGAACTACACAAGTCCAAAACTTATTGTATGAGTGGATTTCGAAGACTTATCACCTTATCCACGAATTATATCAATGTGGGACCTTTTGAAACCGAAACACATGTTCAAATAAAGAAATATTTCTTTACTTTCCAAAAGTGCCCCTCCTCTCCTCTTATAAAAGGCCCCCACCTCTACCTCATTTAACACACTCCTCAAGCCTTTGGCTCGGCCAACCCCTACCCATTTACTCTCTCCACATCCCTCTCCTAATCCTAGAAGATTCCATTTGGGCAGAATCCTTTCAAAGGAAGCCTTTAGGCTCAAATCAAAAGGAGTTACACTTTTAAAGGTAATTCATTCTCTCATGTTCATTTGTTTTATTTTGCTTCTCCAACCCCCTAAACTCTTTTTATTTACTTCTTTTGTAACAACACCAGTATCTTCAATATACTAGGATGTTTTTATAAGATTTATTCGAGCTACACTCTCACACAACTACATCAAATGGTTAAAGAACATACGGTTTCCGTGGATGGTGAAATTCTGCCTCCCGAAACGATGATTGTTCAATAATCATTTAACACCTTCAAAGGTGGCCATTATGATGTCACTATTTTTATATATGATATATAATATGTTTATGTTTTATTTATTCTTCTGTATTTTACATTTTTATCTTACCTTTATGGCTTCCATTATGGGTATACGCGATATCTTCATTTAAGGAAGTGCGGACTACCGCCCCCTCAAAGTGATTTGATTCGTTAAATACCATATGTGGAATTTATAAAGGATGGAAATATGATATTATATATGATATTATACTGGAATTATAATATACCTTTATATCATTATTATTCCATTCTATAAAATACGAAATAGAAATGAAAGTAGCGTTCATGCGTACGTACGGCTTACCGTCTCCATGAACGGTGCATTTCATTTCTTACCTCTAAATGATTATGTAATGTTATAAATGCATGAATGTACTGGATATATATGACATATATGATATCTATATAATGAATACAGTTCTGGATATAATAAACTTTTGGCCACATGAACAACATGTAATTGTAAGAAGTCCACTTTCGACTTAGGAACCAAATATCGGCAAAACAAATATTATTAACTTAAATGATTACATAATTTTTATGACATGGTAATAAGTGGTATAAAAGTAATAATGAACTTGAAAAATGTTCTTAAGGAATTAGAAATTAACTCAAGTTTATTATTCAGGAGATTAAAGAACGATCGAGTCAAGTCGGACCCGAGGTAAGGGATCCTACTCCTCTCTTTCTTTTTAAGTACACACTTTTATGTCATTCCTTTTAAAGCTCATCTTTCTTGTTATTGGGATGATATTTTATATTAAATTTACTGTAATTTTTATGTTCATGTGATGAGATACCCTATTCTCTCTCATCAATCCATTTTGGATGTTTTGAGTGGCGCCGTTAGGCTGCCGAACTTTCGTAAGAGATCTAACCTCTCTCTTTCTTTTTAAGTACTCTCCTTTGTGTCACTTCTTTTAAGCTCTTATTTGTTATGTTGGGGGATTTTCTTTTATATTACTCTTGCTTTAAATTCCATTTTAATATGATGGGATACTCTATTTGATCTCATCAATCCATTTTGGAAGTTTTAAGTGGCGTCGTTAGGCTGCTGAGTTTTCGTAAGGGATTTTTCATCTCACTTTTATTCCCGTGAGATTTATGCTACATTTGCCACAAATTCCATTGAGTGGTGTATGTACTGCCCATTATTCTACTCTTTGTGTAATGTACCTTCGTTTATGCATATTTACATCAATGATCTTTTGTCCTTCTTTCATGGGGTGTATGTTTGGAAAGATACCCAAGTCGGTAAGGGAACCTTTCACCCTCCTCTTTTTTTAAAAGACTTCTTTTGTTGGGTCTTTTAATTTACACATTGTTATGTTGGGATATGTTATCATATATCCTTATTGATGTAAATTTTATGTCCAAGTGATGAGATACACTTTTTATCTCTCATCAACTCATTTTGATGTGATGCCGTTAGGCTGTCAAGGGAACTTTTCCCAATTTCGATTTCTTTGGGTTCAACTTGTAGTCATTGAATATGTCATCCATTGAATATGTGTGAATGAACTTTTATTTTTTTACACTTAATATCCACTTATATTGGGTGTATATATATTTTTCACACATATTTTTGAGATTTATTTGTCCTTAATTTAAGGATACCTTCTTTATAAGGGATTTCATCACATTTGACATTTCTATTGAGGGTTTATTGTTTTTATGCACCAATTCACTCTTATATGGTGTATATACTGTCCTTTGGAGTATTATATCATGAATCCTTTTATTCTCATGATATTATAAAGTTCTGACTAAATGTTATTCCTCGATTATTGTATTCAAGTGTCTGTAATTTTGGTAAAACCCCTTTAACCAAAATATCGTTTTAAATGTTTTAATTATTTGTTCTTATTAATATCCATGTTTTCAAAATGGTTTTAAGGATTTATTTATATGGATATTAATGGTTTAAAATGTTAAAAGCTTCAAGGTGGTATGGGACACTTTGATTCAAAAATCTCTTTATTAAATGTTTTAAATGGTTTTGGAAATGGTTTCTTTTTGAATGGATTCATTATTTCAATATCCTAAAATGTTATATTGTGATTGAAATGTGGAAATGTTATGTTTTATTTATTCATGTTTATGTGATACGATTATGTTATGGTTCTTGGGCATTGTTATGAAGAACGGGTGGTTCCGTGATAAACTAAGGGCGGGTGAGCCCGATATAGCTCTCCAATGCATTGGGTAACGCGAAGGAGTGAAACGTTAAGGTTTCTCCGAAGAGATTTAGGGAATATACTGTGATGGGTATTCCGAACGTAACCAAGATGGTTACTCCCTAAGTAAGAATGTTATGAATGCCTCAAGTTACCTTTATGTCTTATGTTTTCTATGATTTATTCATGATTTGTTATGCCTATGTTTTATGGGTAAAGTATGATTTCATTCTAATGTATATATGAACTCACGTTTCCTTTCCATATTTTTATAACTCTTACTGAGCTTTTTATGCTCATCCCAAGCTTTTTGAAATGTTTTTCACAGGTCAAGGGAAAGGTACATGATGTGATGATAGTGTCAAGGATGTGTCAAGAAAGAATCCATGTTATATTTTAAATATGTTTCTGTTGATGGGAAGAGTGAATAATGTCTTTTATGTAACCCCTTTGTTTAAATGTGGAATGTAATGCAAGATTCATGATCTAATTCTCTAAAAATCTAAACCTGAAAAGATCCTCAATGTGTAATCTTGTAGTAACTCAAGATTAAGTAAGGTTTAAGGCTGGGGCCTTATAGTTGGTATCAAAGGTCGGTTTAGATAACTTTAGAGGTTAGGGTATTCTTTAAGCATAATTGACAATTACCATAATGGTTAGGATTTCAGAAAGAGTCTTAGTTTTAGATAAAGTGAATGAGTAAGTATATCTTATTGTCTATCTTACTCATTAGTACATGATGGTTTTGTTGATATACTCACACTGACCTTTTTGGTTTTAGTAAATGGCTGGATCTAGCAGGCACCAAAGTAACAGTGGATGTGAAGGAAACTGTGACAGTTTTTTGAGCAAGCAACTGAATGATATGGGAGTTGCAATGAGAACTCTTTTGATTATCCTCAACCAACTATCTGGAGTCATGATTGACCACCTAAACCTTGGAGATTTCTCTAAGGCATCATATATGCAAGAAACAAATCCCTACGGAAGTACAGGTAATAATCATAAAGGTAAGTGTGTTCAAAAACCTATGTGTCAAAGATGTGGAAAGAAAAACCTAGGAAAATGTTTCAAAGGGACAGAAATATGCTATAGATGTGGAAATTAAGGTCATAAAGCAAGAACCTGCCATGGAAAAAGGAAGCATCCAGTTGACTCGAGGAAAGGGAAAGAAGTTATTTCTGAGGGATCAATTGAATGTTTTAAATGTGGTTTGCATGGTCATTATGCAAACACATGTCCTATGAAGAAGTTTCGTGAATGGGGTCACCAAGAACGTACCAATATTCGTTTACCAATACCTAATGCCATTCCGATTGAGGATGAAGAAACTGACAATGACCAATCAAAGGTATGTACTATTTCATGACTATTGTTTTCTTATTTTGGAATCTTAGGATATGATTCATGATTTTGTTTGTAGGAAAGAGGTATTTCAGAATAAGTTGGAAAGGAATGGATAATGGATCATGAAGAATGTTGAATGAGTAAGATGTCAACATATAAGGGCTTCAAGAGTTAGGGTGAAATTCTTAAGAGTATTAAGTCTCTTTTGATGATGGGGTTACATTAGAAGACTTTTTATATTATGTGTAACCCTGATGTTTAATATAGGAAAATTTTATTCAAGTAATAGTTATCTTTTCTTTTGTGGACATAGTTATAAAGAACCATTTGGGTTTATATGATCCTTACTTTTGAGGTAATTATGGGTTACCATATGTTATGATTGAAGTGAAAGGCATGAGATAAAATTGAGGTTAAATTATGTTATGGTTATTTTTTATGATTTTATCCCTTTTTGGGTAATGATTTGAGAATTATATAGTTTTGGAAAAAGGACAACACGCAGATCGTGTGACAACCCGTCACGTCGGACAATGCTGCGGGAGTCGAACCCACAACCAAAGTGCGACTGGTATTTATCGCCTACCACTGGACTACGTGAAGTCCCTGGTTAGTTTGACTGATTCTTTATAGTTATATGATTTTATGAATTAAGAGTAATTTGATTTTGGGTTATTTATGAAAATGAATAACCTATCATGGAGAATATGTGATTAGGTTAATTACTTTTTAATACGAGACTTTAGGAGCAACTGATGTTGTTTGGAGATAAATGTTACAATTTAACTTGGAAGACTATGCGACTAAATCCTTAAAATATTTGGGTTTCAATCTTATATTGGTTTACTTTGAAGAATTTTATGGACAAATTGATTATAGAATGGTCCTCGTTGAACTTTGGGTTTTGTTGGACAAATTTTGGAGGTTAAGAATAGATTTTCTTTTTATAAAGGGTTATCCTTTTCTGGATTATCTGATCTTGTACAAACCTTTTGGTTTTGGTTTTGGTTAAAGCCTAAGGAAATGGGAAGTATATGGTTCTTTTGGATTAGGTGATTATTTAGAAGTTGATTATAGTACTCTTAATGCGAACAAGTCTCCCTAAATACTCGTCTTTTGGAAAAAATATGAGTTTGATTAAGGAATCTAGTAAAAGTTGAAAGTCAACATGATAAGTGATTATGTTTCCTTACAAATAAATTCCTCAATAAAAAGTAACTTAAAACAAAAATGTTGTCTATTAAATTTTCCTACTGGGGAATCGAATACCGTTTAACCTATCACAAGTTTGTGATTTTCTCGTGGTTAACTTTCTCCTAAACATGTTTTCTATCACTCTCCATCAGAACATGACCCTTTGTTTTTTCCTCCATGTCCATATTTTCATACATTGAATCCTAATATGGGTTAACTCGGGTGACCTTTGTACTTATCTCTCTTTATTTTAAAGTGTTTGTTTTACCGACTTTTGTTCCGATGTGGGACTTCCAAGGATGTTTCCAAGCGCAATTTTAAAATTGTGAGGACGCAATTCCCAAAAGGGGGGAAGGATGTAACACCCCAGGTAAATAAGGAATATGACATTTTCATATTTATCCATATTTGTGAATAAAATATTAATTTGACTTTAAAGGGGACGCTATGCTCGATGGCGTACCCAACACGCAACAACGAGTTTCTTGGGAATCTTACGTTGCACTCTAATAATAAAATAATATTATTTTAAATGGTAGTTAACATGTAGCCGTTGTAATGGCGGGAATGGATAGAAATAAATAAAATATGATTATATATGTTCTTAAATATTTTTACATTTATACAATAAAAGATAAAGGCTTAAAATACGGAAAGAATTCAATTTTAGGCGTATATGCCCTAGTTTTCAGTAAAGGTTCACTTATCACCTTTTGATGGAGAACCGTCATTAAATATAGTTTTGTTCACTCTTAAACATTCTTTTGGACCAAATAAAACTCTTATTAAGAATTGGGACATCAAAATTTACTTTGTGTAAATTTTTGGTATCTTTCCGATAAAGTTCATTTTTTTAATGAATAGTGTAAAATGTTGTATTTTAATTCAAAACCACTTTTTAATCTAATTTATTTATATGATTAGATTATATTTTGAATTGGTTTTAAAGTGAAATTAGAAAATATTTTTACCATTAAATCCAATAGTGGTCGTTGGAATCAATTTCACTTTGAAATCAGACTTAAACTAGTGTCAATCTTTTGATACTTATTGTTTCATAAAACACGCTATTTGTCATGACAGTGGGAATTAATTATTAAATTAATTAATGTGACTTATATGTTTTTAATTTTGTAAAACGGACTTAATATTTGAATTCAGAATATCAAATATAGCTTAGGGTGAATTTTTGGGATTTTTCTGAAAAACTTAAATTTTTGATGAATAGTGAAACCACTAAGTGGTACTTATAAAAACTGATTTTCCGTTTAAATGAAATTTTGCCATCATTGTGTTTTGATTTTCAAAAATATGACATACATGGTTTTCATTAAGAAGTAAAATGTGGTTCAATGAGATTAGAATAATTTTTTGGTGAATAGTAACTTATTAAGTTTTTAATCGCGATTAGTGGTAATTAGTGTAGTTTAAGGTAAAAATAATGCTTTAATAAAATGAGATGAGCTCGAAACATGTCTTACCCTCATTGGTTGTATCATGGCCGACCAAGACAAGCCATGGGTCAACTTGGGGACCCCATGGATCCACTTTGGTTGGGAAATGACATAAATAACATTTTGTTTAATGTAAAAGTAAAATTGACACAAACATGATATGTTTTACTAAAACAATTTTTAAGTGGGGTTATACAAGTCATCTTTTTGATTATAAATATTCATTGGAAATCTAAAAAGCTTTCATACATCATAGTATTTTTTTTATAATTTTTAGACATTAAAGAAATTAAATTATTTATGACATAATAATGATGTAGCGATGACATCATTATTTGACGATTTAAATAAAATGGAAATATAATGTAAAATCTATCAACTACACATGTCCAAAACTTATTGTATGAGTGTATTTAGAAGACTTATCACCTTATCCACGAATTATATCAATGTGGGACCTTTTGAAACCGAAACACATTTTCAAATAAAGCAATATTTCTTTACTTTCCAAAAGTGCCCCTCCTCTCTTCTTATAAAAGGCCCCCACCTCTACCTCATTTAACACACTCCTAAAGCCTTTGGCTCGGCAAAACCCTGACCATTTACTCTCTCCACATCCCTCTCCTCATCCTAGAAGATTCCCTTTGGGAAGAAACCTTTCAAAGGAAGCCTTTAGGCTCAAATCAAAAGGAGTTACACTTTTAAAGGTAATTCATTCTCTCATGTTCATTTGTTTTATTTTGCTTCTCCAACCCCCTAAACTCTTTTTATTTACTTATTTTGTAACAACACCAGTATATTAAATATACTAGGATGTTGTTATAAGATTTATTCGAGCTACACTCTCACACAACTACATCAAATGGTTAAAGAACATACAGTTTCCGTGGATGGTGAAATTCTGCCTCCCGAAACGATGATTGTTCAACAATCATTTAACACCTTCAAAGGTGGCCATTATGATGTCACTATTTTTATATATGATATATAATATGTTTATGTTTTATTTATTCTTCTGTATTTTACATTTTTATCTTACCTTTATGGCTTCCATTATGGGTATACGCGATATCTTCATTTAAGGAAGTGCGGACTACCGCCCCCTCAAAGTGATTTGATTCGTTAAATACCATATGTGGAATGTATAAAGAATGGAAATATGATATTATATATGATATTATACTGGAATTATAATATACCTTTATATAATTATTATTCCATTCTATAAAATACGAAATAGAAATGAAAGTAGCGTTCATGCGTACGTACGGCTTACCGTCTCCATGAACGGTGCATTTCATTTCTTACCTCTAAATGATTATGTAATGTTATAAATGCATGCATGTACTGGATATATATGACATATATGATATCTACATAATGAATACAGTTCTGGATATAATAAACTTTTGGCCACATGAACAACATGTAATTGTAAGAAGTCCACTTTCGACTTAGGAACCAAATATCGGCAAAACAAATATTATTAACTTAATTGATTACATAATGTTTATGACATGGTAATAAGTGGTATAGAAGTAATAATGAACTTGAAAAAGGTTCCTAAGGAATTAGAAATTAACTCAAGTTTATTATTCAGGAGATTAAAGAATGATCGAGTCAAGTCGGACCCGAGGTAAGGGATCCTACTCCTCTCTTTCTTTTTAAGTACACACTTTTATGTCATTCCTTTTAAAGCTCATCTTTCTTGTTATTGGGATGATCTTTTATATTAAATTTACTGTAATTTTTATGTTCATGTGATGAGATACCCTATTCTCTCTCATCAATCCATTTTGGATGTTTTGAGTGGCGCCGTTAGGCTGCCGAACTTTCGTAAGAGATCTAACCTCTCTCTTTCTTTTTAAGTACTCTCCTTTGTGTCACTTCTTTTAAGCTCTTATTTGTTATGTTGGGGGATTTTCTTTTATATTCCTCTTGATGTAAATTCTATTGTAATATGATGGGATACTCTATTTGATCTCATCAATCCATTTTGGAAGTTTTAACTGGCGTCGTTAGGCTGCTGAGTTTTCGTAAGGGATTTTTCATCTCACTTTTATTCCCGTGAGATTTATGCTACATTTGCCACAAATTCCATTGAGTGGTGTATGTACTTCCCATTATTCTACTCTTTGTGTAATGTACCTTCGTTTATGCGTATTTACATCAATGATCTATTGTCCTTCTTTCATGGGGTGTATGTTTGGAAGGATACCCAAGTCGGTAAGGGAACCTTTCACCCTCCTCTTTTTTTTAAAAGACTTCTTTTGTTGGGTCTTTTAATTTACACATTGTTATGTTGGGATATGTTATCATATATCCTTATTGATGTAAATTTTATGTCCAAGTGATTAGATACACTTTTTATCTCTCATCAACTCATTTTGATGTGATGCCGTTAGGCTGTCAAGGGAACTTTTTAACCCAATTTCGATTTCTTTGGGTTCAACTTGTAGTCATTGAATATGTCATCCATTGAATATGTGTGAATGAAATTTTATTGTTTTACACTTAATATACACTTATATTGGGTGTATATATATTTGTCACACATATTTTTGAGATTTATTTGTCCTTAATTTAAGGATACCTTCTTTATAAGGGATTTCATCACATTTGACATTTCTATTGAGGGTTCATTGTTGTTATGCACAAATTCACTCTTATATGGTGTATATACTGTCCTTTGGAGTATTATATCATTAATCCTTTTATTCTCATGATATTATAAAGTTCTGACTAAATGTTATTCCTCGATTATTGTATTCAAGTGTCTCTAATTTTGGTAAAACCCCTTTAACCAAAATATCGTGTTAAATGTTTTAATTATTTGTTCTTATTAATATCCATGTTTTCAAAATAGTTTTAAGGATTTATTTATATGGATATTAATGGTTTAAAATGTTAAAACCTTCAAGGTGGTATGGGACACTTTGATTCAAAAAACTCTTTATTAAATGTTTTAAATGGTTTTGGAAATGGTTTCTTTTTGAATGGATTCATTATTTCAATATCCTAAAATGTTATATTGTGATTGAAATGTGGAAATGTTATGTTTCCTTTATTCATGTTTATGTGATACGATTATGTTATGGTTCTTGGGCATTGTTATGAAGAACGGGTGGTTCCGTGATAAACTAAGGGCGAGTGAGCCTGATATAGCTCTCCAATGCATTGGGTAACGCGAAGGAGTGAAACGTTAAGGGTTCTCCGAAGAGATTTAGGGAATATACTGTGATGGGTATTCCGAACGTAACCAAGAGGGTTACTCCCTACGTAAGAATGTTATGAATGCCTCAAGTTACCTTTATGTCTTATGTTTTCTATGATTTATTCATGATTTGTTATGCCTATGTTTTATGGGTAAAGTATGATTTCATTCTAATGTATATATGAACTCACGTTTCCTTTCCATATTTTTATAACTCTTACTGAGCTTTTTATGCTCATCCCAAGTTTTTTGAAATGTTTTTCACAGGTCAATGGAAAGGTACATGATGTGATGATAGTCTCAAGGATGTGTCAAGAAAGAATCCATGTTATATTTTAAATATGTTTCCGTTGATGGAAAGAGTGAATACTGTCTTTTATGTAACCCCTTTGTTTAAATGTGGAATGTAATGCAAGATTCATGATCTAATTCTCTAAAACTCTAAACCTGAAAATATCCTCAATGTGTAATCTTGTAGTAACTCAATATTAAGTAAGGTTTAAGGCTGGGGCCTTATAGTTGGTATCAAAGGTCGGTTTAAATAACTTTAGAGGTTAGGGTATTCTTTAAGAATAATTGACAATTACCATAATGGTTAGGATTTCAGAAAGAGTCTTAGTTTTAGATAAAGTGAATGAGTAAGTATATCTTATTGTCTATCTTACTCATTAGTACATGATGGTTTTGTTGATATACTCACACTGACCTTTTTTGTTTTAATAAATGGATGGATCTAGTAGGCACCAAAGTAACAGTGGATGTGAAGGAAACTGTGACAGTTATTTGAGCAAGCAACTGAATGATATGGGAGTTGCAATGAGAACTCTTTTGATTATCCTCAACCAACTATCTGGAGTCATGATTGACCACCTAAACCTTAGAGATTTCTCTAAGGCATCATATATGCAAGAAACAAATCCCTACGTAAGTACAGGTAATAATCATAAAGGTAAGTGTGTTCAAAAACCTATGTGTCAAAGATGTGGAAAGAAACACCTAGGAAAATGTTTCAAAGGGACAGAAATATGCTATAGATGTGGAAATGAAGGTCATAAAGCAAGAACCTGCCATGGAAAAAGGAAGCATCCAGTTGACTCGAGGAAAGGGAAAGAAGTTCTTTTTGAGGGATCAATTGAATGTTTTAAATGTGGTGTGCATGGTCATTATGCAAACACATGTCCTATGAAGAAGTTTCGTGAATGGGGTCACCAAGAACGTACCAATATTCGTTTACCAATACCTAATTCCATTCCGATTGAGGATGAAGAAACTCACAATGACCAATCAAAGGTATGTACTATTTCGTGACTATTGTTTTCTTATTTTGGGATCTTAGGATATGATTCATGATTTTGTTTGTAGGAAAGAGGTATTTCGGAATAAGTTGGAAAGGAATGGATAATGGATCATGAAGAATGTTGAATGAGTAAGATGTCAACATATAAGGGCTTCAAGAGTTAGGGTGAAATTCTTAAGAGTATTAAGTCTCTTTTGATGATGGGGTTACATTAGAAGACTTTTTATATTATGTGTAACCCTGATGTTTAATATAGGAAAATTTTATTCAAGTAATAGTTATCTTTTCTTTTGTGGACATAGTTATAAAGAACCATTTGGGTTTATATGATCCTTACTTTTGAGGTAATTATGGGTTACCATATGTTATGATTGAAGTGAAAGGCATGAGATAAAATTGAGGTTAAATTATGTTATGGTTATTTTTTATGATTTTATCCCTTTTTGGGTAATGATTTGAGAATTATATAGTTTTGGAAAAAGGACAACACGCAGACCGTGTGACAACCCGTCGCGTCGGACAATGCTGCGGGAATCGAACCCACAACCAAAGTGCGACTGGTATTTATCGCCTACCACTGGACTACGTGAAGTCCCTGGTTAGTTTGACTGATTCTTTCTAGTTATATGATTTTATGAATTAAGAGTAATTTGATTTTGGGTTATTTATGAAAATGAATAACCTATCATGGAGAATATGTGATTAGGGTAATTACTTTTTAATACGAGACTTTAAGAGCAACTGATGTTGTTTGGAGATAAATGTTACGATTTAACTTGGAAGACTATGCGACTAAATCCTTCAAATATTTGGGTTTCAATCTTATATTGGTTTACTTTGAAGAATTTTATGGAAAAATTGATTATAGAATGGTCCTCGTTGAACTTTGGGTTTTGTTGGACAAATTTTGGAGGTTAAGAATAGATTTTCTTTTTATAAAGGGTTATCCTTTTCTGGATTATCTGATCTTGTACTAACCTTTTGGTTTTGGTATTGGTTAAAGCCTAAAGAAATGGGAAGTATATGGTTCTTTTGGATTAGGTGATTCTTTAGAAGTTGATTATAGTACTCTTAATGCGAACAAGTCTCCCTAAATACTCGTCTTTTGGAAAAAATATGAGTTTGATTAAGGAATCTAGTAAAAGTTGAAAGTCCACATGATAAGTGATTATGTTTCCTTATTAATAAATTCCTAAATAAAAAGTAACTTAAAACAAAAATGTTGTCTATTAACTTTTCCTACTGGGGAATCGAATACCGTTTAACCCATCACAAGTTTGTGATTTTCTCGTGGTTAACTTTCTCCTAAACATGTTTTCTATCACTCTCCATCAGAACATGACCCTTTGTTTTTTCCTCCATGTCCATATTTTCATACATTGAATCCTAGTATGGGTTAACTCGGGTGACCTTTGTACTTATCTCTCTTTATTTTAAAGTGTTTGTTTTACCGACTTTTGTTCCGATGTGGGACTTCCAAGGATGTTTCCAAGCGCAATTTTAAAATTGCGAGGACGCAATTCCCAAAAGGGGGGAAGGATGTAACACCCCAGGTAAATAAGGAATATGACATTTTCATATTTATCCATATTTGTGAATAAAATATTAATATGACTTTAAAGGGGACGCTATGCTCGATGGCGTACCCAACACGCAACAACGAGTTTCTTGGGAATCTTACGTTGCACTCTAATAATAAAATAATATTATTTTAAATGGTAGTTAACATGTAGCCGTTGTAATGGTGGGAATGGATAGAAATAACTAAAATATGATTATATATGTTCTTAAATATTTTTACATTTATACAATAAAAGATAAAGGCTTAAAATACGGAAAGAATTCAATTTTAGGCGTATATGCCCTAGTTTTCACTAAAGGTTCACTTATCACCTTTTGATGGAGAACCGTCATTAAATATAGTTTTGTTCACTCTTAAACATTCTTTTGGACCAAATAAAACTCTTATTAAGAATCGGGACATCAAAATTTACTTTGTGTAAATTTTTGGTATCTTTCCGATAAAGTTCATTTTTTAATGAATAATGTAAAATGTTGTATTTTAATTCAAAACCACTTTTTAATCTAATTTATTTATATGATTAGATTATATTTTGAATTGGTTTTAAAGTGGAATTAGAAAATATTTTTACCATTAAATCCAATAGTGGTCGTTGGAATCAATTTCACTTTGAAATCAGACTTAAACTAGTGTCAATCTTTTGATACTTATTGTTTCATAAAACACGCTATTTGTCATGACAGCGGGAATTAATTATTAAACTAATTAATGTGACTTATATGTTTTGAATTTTGTAAAACGGACTCCATTTTTGAATTCAGAATATCAAATATAGCTTAGGGTGAATTTTTGGGATTTTTCTGAAAAACTTCAATTTTTGATGAATAGTGAAACCACTAAGTGGTACTTATAAAAACTGATTTTCCGTTTAAATGAAATTTTTCCATCATTGTGTTTTGATTTTAAAAAATCCGACATACATGGTTGTCATTAAGAAGTAAAATGTGGTTCAATGAGATTAGAATAATTTTTTGGTGAATAGTAACTTATTAAGTTTTTAATCGCGATTAGTGGTAATTAGTGTAGTTTAAGGTAAAAATAATGCTTTAATAAAATGAGATGAGCTTGACACATGTCTTAACCTCATTGGTTGTATCATGGCCGACCAAGAAAATCCATGGTTCAACTTGGGGACCCCATGGATCCACTTTGGTTGGGAAATGACATAAATAACATTTTATTTAATGTAAAAGTAAAATTGACACAAACATGATATGTTTTACTAAAACAATTTTTAAGTGGGGTTATACAAGTCATCCTTTTGATTATAAATATTCATTGGAAAGCTAAAAAGATTTCCTACATCATAGTATTTGTTTTTATAATTTTTATACATTAAATAAATTAAATTATTTATGACATAATAATGATGCAGCGATGACATCATTATTTGACGATTTAAATAAAATGGAAAGATAATGTAAAATCTATGAACTACACATGTCCAAAACTTATTGGATGAGTGTAGTTAGAAGCCTTATCACCTTATACACGAAATATATCAATGTGGGACCTTTTGAAACCGAAACAAATTTTCAAATAAAGTAATATTTCTTTACTTTCCAAAAGTGCCCCTCCTCTCCTCTTATAAAAGGCCCCCACCTCTACCTCATTTAACACACTCCTAAAGCCTTTGGCTCGGCCAAACCCTGACCATTTAATCTCTCCACATCCCTCTCCTCATCCTAGAAGATTCCCTTTGGGCAGAATCCTTTCAAAGGAAGCCTTTAGGCTCAAATCAAAAGGAGTTACACTTTTAAAGGTAATTCATTCTCTCATGTTCATTTGTTTTATTTTGCTTCTCCAACCCCCCTAAACTCTTTTTATTTACTTATTTTGTAACAAAAACAGTATCGTCAATATACTAGGATGTTGTTATAATATTTATTCGAGCTACACTCTCACAAAATACATCAAATGGTTAAAGAACATACGGTTTCCGTGGATGGTGAAATTCTGCCTCCCGAAACGATGATTGTTCAATACTCATTTAACACCTTCAAAGGTGGCCATTATGATGTCACTATTTTTATATATGATATATGATATGTTTATGTTTTATTTATGCTTCTTTATTTTTCATTTTTATCTTACCTTTATGGCTTCCATTATGGGTATACGCGATATCTTCATTTAAGGAAGTGCGGACTACCGCCCCCTCAAAGTGATTTGATTCGTTAAATACCATATGTGGAATGTATAAAGGATGGAAATATGATATTATATATGATATTATACTGGAATTATAATATACCTTTATATCATTATTATTCCATTCTATAAAATATGAAATAGAAATGAAAGTAGCGTTCATGCGTACGTACGGCTTACCGTCTCCATGAACGGTGCATTTCATTTCTTACCTCTAAATGATTATGTAATGTTATAAATGCATGAATTTACTGGATATATATGACATATATGATATCTAAATAATGAATACAGTTCTGGATATAATAAACTTTTGGCCACATGAACAACATGTAATTGTAAGAAGTCCACTTTCGACTTAGGAACCAAATATCAGAAAAACAAATATTATTAACTTAAATGATTACATAATGTTTATGACATGGTAATAAGTGGTATTAAAGTAATAATGAACTTGAAAAAGGTTCTTAAGGAATTAGAAATTAACTCAAGTTTATTATTCAGGAGATTAAAGAATGATCGAGTCAAGTCGGACCCGAGGTAAGGGATCCTACTCCTCTCTTTCTTTTTAAGTACACACTTTTATGTCATTCCTTTTAAAGATCATCTTTATTGTTATTGGGATGATATTTTATATTACATTTACTGTAATTTTTATGTTCATGTGATGAGAGACCCTATTCTCTCTCATCAATCCATTTTGGATGTTTTGAGTGGCGCCGTTAGGCTGCCGAACTTTCGTAAGAGATCTAACCTCTCTCTTTCTTTTTAAGTACTCTCCTTTGTGTCACTTCTTTTAAGATCTTATTTGTTATGTTGGGGGATTTTCTTTTATATTCCTCTTTCTGTAAATTATATTGTAATATTATGGGATACTCTATTTTATCTCATCAATCCATTTTGGAAGTTTTAAGTGGCGTCGTTAGGCTGTAGAGTTTTCGTAAGGGATTTTTCATCTCACTTTTATTCCCGTGATATTTATGCTACATTTGCCACAAATTCCATTGAGTGGTGTATGTACTACCCATTATTCTACTATTTGTGTAATGTCCTTTCGTTTATGCGTATTTACATCAATGATCTATTGTCCTTCTTTCATGGGGTGTATGTTTGGAAAGATACCCAAGTCGGTAAGGGAACCTTTCACCCTCCTCTTTTTTTAAAAGACTTCTTTTGTTGGGTCTTTTAATTTACACATTTTTATGTTGGGATATGTTATCATATATCCTTATTGATGTAAATTTTATGTCCAAGTGATGAGATACACTTTTTATCTCTCATCAACTCATTTTGATGTGATGCCGTTAGGCTGTCAAGGGAACTTTTTAACCCAATTTCGATTTCTTTGGGTTCAACTTGTAGTCATTGAATATGTCATCCATTGAATATGTGTGAATGACCTTTTATTGTTTTACACTTAATATCCACTTATATTGGGTGTATATATATTTGTCACACATATTTTTGAGATTTATTTGTCCTTAATTTAAGGATACCTTCTTTATAAGGGATTTCATCACATTTGACATTTCTATTGAGGGTTCATTGTTGTTATGCACCAATTCACTCTTATATGGTGTATATACTGTCCTTTGGAGTATTATATCATGAATCATTTTATTCTCATTATATTATAAAGTTCTGACTAAATGTTATTCCTCGATTATTGTATTCAAGTGTCTCTAATTTTGGTAAAACCCCTTTAACCAAAATATCATTTTAAATGTTTTAATTATTTGTTCTTATTAATATCCATGTTTTCAAAATTGTTTTAAGGATTTATTTATATGGATATTAATGGTTTAAAATGTTAAAATCTTCAAGGTGGTATGTGACACTTTCATTCAAAAATCTCTTTATTAAATGTTTTAAATGGTTTTGGAAATGGTTTCTTTTTGAATGGATTCATTATTTCAATATCCTAAAATGTTATATTGTGATTGAAATGTGGAAATGTTATGTTTCCTTTATTCATGTTTATGTGATACGATTATGTTATGGTTCTTGGGCATTGTTATGAAGAACGGGTGGTTCCGTGATAAACTAAGGGCAGGTGAGCCCGATATAGCTCTCCAATGCATTGGGTAACGCGAAGGAGTGAAACGTTAAGGTTTCTCCGAAGATATTTAGGGAATATACTGTGATGGGTATTCCGAACGTAACCAAGAGGGTTACTCCCTACGTAAGAATGTTATGAATGCCTCAAGTTACCTTTATGTCTTATGTTTTCTATGATTTATTCATGATTTGTTATGCCTATGTTTTATGGGTAAAGTATGATTTCATTCTAATGTATATATGAACTCACGTTTCCTTTCCATATTTTTATAACTCTTACTGAGCTTTTTATGCTCATCCCAAGTTTTTTGAAATGTTTTTCACAGGTCAAGGGAAAGGTACATGATGTGATGATAGTGTCAAGGATGTGTCAAGAAAGAATCCATGTTATATTTTAAATATGTTTCCGTTGATGGGAAGAGTGAATACTGTCTTTTATGTAACCCCTTTGTTTAAATGTGGAATGTAATGCAAGATTCATGATATAATTCTCTAAAACTCTAAACCTGAAAAGATCATCAATGTGTAATCTTGTAGTAACTCAAGATTAAGTAAGGTTTAAGGCTGGGGTCTTATAGTCAATATGTCCACCATGTTTATTTTATACAAACTAAAACTTTATACCCTTGCTTATTGCATTGATAATTTTAGTCAACATAGTGGTACTACATCATTCTTATTTTTTTAATCAATGTGTTGTTGATCCCCTAATAATTATGTAGTCTTAGAATAAAAAATACTTTCTTCCCTTAGATTAGTAACATCATCATGTGTAGAAGTCATTCCCTACATGAGTAGTCAAACATATAATTTAGATTACACTAACATAGTATAGAACACATAATATTATGAGAAATATCAAAACAAATTAAAAAAATAGTAACCTTATAATTAAAATATATTTATTTTATTAAATTATTTAAGGGATTTAGTGCCTCTACCAAGAATAAAAATCCCCTCTTTATGGTCACCTATAATGTACAAGACATTATCTATATTAGGAATTCCATGAAATGATTATGATCTTGCAATAAAATGGCCATCCTCGATTGAATTTTCATCAAACCAGGAAATTGGTTTAGTTACCACTAGGATAGTTGACCAATTCTAGGTTGATGTATCTGAGAAATAAAACACCTACTATGGCATCCCGCCTTTTTATTACATAAATTTTCATTACATTTTACAAATAGAGGACCTTTAAAGTATAGTATCTTGTAAATCAATAAAAAAATACATGGAAATATAAAACACTATTTTAAATCCCCTTGAAAATCCTCTTGAAAAGTTAATCCTATGTACAACTACATCATCTCATAACATGGAGGCATACATCAAAGGAAAGGGTAAGTAGAATGCCTAGTAAGGTAAGCAAGCAAATCAGTTTACTTGTGATATCAATAAGAACTTGATCAAAAATTTAAAGGCATGATAAATGGAATTATAGGCATATGATAATTAAATGAACTTGAACTAGAAATTTATTATGTGGATAAAACATTTAATTTAGACATTTATGAACATATCACCAAGGTTCATCCCCAAGGTTCCATAAAAATTAC
Organism: Viscum album; assembly: GCA_963277665.1. Taxonomy (NCBI): domain Eukaryota; kingdom Viridiplantae; phylum Streptophyta; class Magnoliopsida; order Santalales; family Viscaceae; genus Viscum; species Viscum album. The sequence continues at coordinate 1,672,075,342 of OY728119.1, read as the reverse complement.
AATGGTTATTCACCAAGGTATCGTGAAAATTTTCATCTCTAGAGATTAAATTCCTTAACCAATGAATTGAAGATATATCAGGGTGAACCCTTAATATGAATTTCTTTCATGTGAGACACATATATCATAATAATTCATTTCATAAATAACCCTTAGAGAGTAAAAGTAATGGGTTTTACTTCAAAATCGTGACGTTTTAAAAGTTCTTAAAAACAATATCATTATGTCTTTTATAAACCTTGGAAAAAAATGAGGGTTTAATATATGTAAATTATAGAATAAAATAGATCAATTTTGTGTCTTTATGAATAACTATGTATTTAAAAATATATTTGGGTATTCAAATAAATAAAACAAGATAATTTTTTAAGAAAAAGAGAGAGATTTTGAGATGAAATTTCTGCAGCATAATGACTATATAACATGGTTTTAGAAAACATTAAAAAGAGAGGGTAAAAGGGTCAAACAATCATAAATAACTCATGAAACCGTATAGAGACACAATAAAATATAAATAAGATCATGGTATGGATGTTTGAATGACATAACACATAAAAAGTAAATATGAAAGAAAAGAGATGATGCGATTTCTTTTACCATAACTCGGCAGCCTAACGACATCTCTTAAAAATTCAGAAAACAAGTTTATGAGAGGGGAAAGGGTATCTCATAAATTGAACATTAAATTTATAGTAGTAGAGATATAGATTAACAAACCCACACATAATAAAATGGAAACTATAAGACATAACATAAAGGAAGTCATGACTTAAAAGAGGAGGGTGAAAGGTTCCCTTACCTTGAAGAGTAACTTTGAAAAGCTTGAAGGTTGGGACCTTGGGGGAATTGAGGGAAACTTGGGAGGACTCATTGGGAGGTAAAAAGACCATATATTCGTTGATGATGAATTTGGAATGAAATTAATGAAGGAATGGGTTGGAATTTATAGAAAAAGTGAGAGAATATTTAATTAAATTCCAAGGGACACCTCAATGGTGATTTTTGGAAAAACCAAGGGCTTTCCCATGGTATTTTCACATGGTATTGTCTAATTGGGACACCTCATAACATATATTACTATTTACAAGTTGACCATAATTATTACATCCTGATTACACGATTAATGATGTCATTAAACACCAGAAACTCAAAACTATATTTTTACTATTCACTGAAAAACAAAACATTTTATAAAAATCTCATAAATTCACCCAAACCTAATATAAAGGCTCTGAATTCAAAAATGAACTCCATTTTATGATTTTTTTTAATTATGAGATATTTAATTTTTAAGTAAAAACACTATTTACCTGAAAAATTACTAGGACTTAACTAATAATTTCTGAAACAATTATTTACTTATGCAATTATATCACATTACGATTTAAGATGACTATATTATATTTATACTTAATTAAATGAGGTTACTATTCCATAAGTCACATTACTATTCATAATTTACTATTAACTAAAAATTTAGTTGATCTTATTAGACTCAAAATTTCTTACTGGACACAATTGTGGAAGACCATTTTTTGAAAATCATTTCCAATTATTAATTATTTAAATTATAAAAATATATTTCAAAATACCCTTTTTTCAAAAATTCATCAATAATATAGAACTTCTATAAATTAATCCTATATTTATCTTGACATTTAAAATTCAAAAATTTCACCATAATAAGAGATAAAAATTTTATTTATACAAAATATTTACAAAAATTAACTAAGGTCTTGCTACATGGACCCTCATAACACCTGCATAGGACCCAAGTGTAAGATGTTCTATGGTAATAGAATCTTGGGGTGGCTCGGACAACATTTCCCAAGTGATGATTTATATCACCTTGAACTTCTCCCATAGGAGATTTTGTTCAAGCTTCACATGTTGGATTTCAACTAGGGATTGGTCCAGAGTGAAGCCCGATGATGAAAAATCCTTCCGAAGCTCTGATATATGGGATTCGTATGGCCTGCATTTACAAGATGAGGCCATTAACTCCTCTTTCTGTATTAATTAAACATGATCACGTGTATTTATAAAAAATAATTAATACTTCATGAACTTAGTTTCCAACAGTCATATTGACCAATGATCATATAACAGTCAAAACCCAGTGGTATTATTTTAATTATACTCACTTTATTAGATAAAGGATATAGTTTTATTGAGTATAAAATAAAATAATACACAAATTCCAGAAAAAAATATTATTTAAAAGTTCGGGTCATTACATGCTTCCCTCCTTAAGAAATTTTATCCAAGAAATTTTAACTCATACCCTTAGAAAAGAAAAGGTGTGGGAACTTTTTTCTCATAGACTCCTATGGTTCCCACATGGCCTCTTTTCATTTTTGGTTTCTCCACAACACCTTAACAAGGTGGGTAGTCTTGTTGGGTAAATCCTTGTCCCTATGATTTAAGATATCCACTTACTTCTCTTCATAATATAGGCCATGTTCTAGTTGTACCACCTTTGGATTTAGTACATGTTAAGGGTCAGGTATGTAATTCCTCAATACAGATACTTGGAAGAAATCATGAACTTGTGTAAGATTTGGAGGAAGTGAAAGATGATAGGCCACTGCACCTATGTGATCAAGGATTTCATAGGGGCCAATGTACCTAAGAGTAAGATTTACTTTGTTACCAAACCTCATGACTCTCTTCCAAGGTGAAATTCGAAGAAAGAATTTGTCACCAACATCAAACTCCAAGTCCCTTCGATGGTTATCAGTATAACTCTTTAGCCGACCAGAGTTGCCATAATGTGTTACTAGATAGAATGACCTTTTTTTGTCATCTATTACACAAGATATGGCCCAATAATCTTTATATCACCAGCTTCAACCCAACAAGTAGGAGTTTTACATTGTTTCCCATGTAGGGCTTCATAAGGTTCCATTTGAATGTTCGAGTGGAAGCAGTTATTGTAAGAGAACTCAATTAAAGGGATATGTTGATCCCATCCACCTTAAAATTCCCTTGATCATGTTCTCAGCAAATCCTCGAGTGTTTTAATAGTCCTTTCAGATTGGCTATAAATTTTGGGGTGAATGGTCAAACTAAAATTCAATTCAGTGCTCAGAGCATGTTGAAGACTTCTCCATAATTTTGATGTGAACCTTGGATCATGATCAGATATGATAGATAGTGTAACTCCATCCATACTTACCACTTTCTTTACATAAATATTTTCAAGTTTATCAAGTGCAAAATTTTCCCAAATAGAGATAAAATGGGTAGTCTTGGTGAGACTGTCCACAATAACCCATATCGCATTGTTTCCTTAGGAAGTTATTGGGAGACCAGAGATAAAGTTCATTGTGATATTGTCCCACTTCCATGATAGTTTGGTTATTGGTTGCAATACCCCTTTTGGAAGTTGTCGCTATACCTTCACTTTATGAAATACTAGGAACCTTGATGTGTAGTTAGCAATATCCCTTTTCATATTATCTCACCAACAATGATCACAAAGGTCTCTACACATTTTCGTGATTCTTGGATGTATAAAGAAAGTAGATCTATGAGCTTCATCCATCATATCCTTCTTTATTTATAGAATATATGGAATACATAGTCTTGTACGAAATTTCAGTACATGTTCTTGATCAATATTGAACTCGGGAAACTTCCCATTCTTCACATCCTCCAACTTATTCTATAACAAAGGATCTTCTATTTGAGATTTCTTGATATTATCTAGTAATGAAGTTTGATAAATCATTTGGGTTAGGGTTGATAATGTCCCTTCCCTTATAATTCCCATGTCTAGATTTACTAAGTCATTGATAAATGGATCTCTTTGAATCCTCAAAATAGAAAGAAGAACTAGGTCTTTCCTTCTTAATGCATCAGCGACTTTGTTTGATCTTCTAGGATGATAATGAATTGAAAAATCATAGCCTTTGAGTATTTCCAACCATCTCCTATGTCTCATGTTCAAATCCTTTTGTGTGAAAATATACTTTAAACATTGATAGTCTGTGTATTTATCACATTTCTACCCATAAAGATAGTGCATTTATATCTTTAGAGGAAAAACAACCACATATAGCTCCATATCATGCGTAGGATAATTCTTCTCATGAGTCTTCATGTTTTTAGATGCATAAGCAATGAATTTTTCATTTTTCATGAGGACTCACCCAAGCTATTTTAGAGAAAAATATCTAAAAATAATGAATCCTTCTCCATTTGAGGGCAGAGTTAACATAGGTTCAGTAACCAATCTCTTCTTCAGATCTTGGAAACTTTCCTCATACCCTTTTTTTCCAGATAAACTTTACCCATTTTTGAGTTTACTTGGTTAATGGATTATAAAGTCATGAATGTTTTTTCCCAAACCATCTATAATATCCCACTAATCCAAGGAAACTATGAATCTTAGTTATTGTTTTAGGCTGAGGCCACTCCTCTACAAATTTTTTCTTTTCAGGGTCAACTGTGATTCTTTCATTGGTAACAATGTTCCCCAAGAAAGAAACTTTTTATAACTAGAATTATCTTTTGATAAAATTTCCAAAAAACTTATCCTTCCAAAGAGTTTGAAAAATAACCCTGATATGATCCTGATTCTCCTTGATACTTTTGGAATATATCAGAATATCATCAATAAAAACTAACACTATGTTATCAATGTAGTCTTTAAATACTATATTCATCGAATCCATAAAAATAGCAGGTGAATTAGTCAGTCTGAAGGGAATAACAACAAACTCATAATGCCCATATTTTGATCAGAAGGCAGTTTTTGGAATATCTTCTTTCTTTACCCTCAATTGATGATAACTAGAACGAATATCAATCTTAAAAAATAATTGAGCCCCATGATGTTGGTCAAATAAGTCTTCAATTCTTAGAAGATGGTATTTTTTCTTCACCATAATTCCATTCAGTTCTCTTTAATCAATGCATAGCTGCATTGATCCATCTTTCCTCTTCACAAAGAGTACATGTGGTCCCCAAGGAGACACACTTGATTGGATAAAACCCTTATCCACAAGATATTGGAGTTGTTTCTTTAATTCCTTCCACTCCACATTTTCTATCTTATACGGGGTCTTTAATATCGGATGAGATCCAGGTATGAGTTCAATGGAGAACTCTACCTCTCTTTCTGGGAGAGGACTGGGTAACTCATCAGAAAATACGTCAATGTATTCCTAGACGATGGGGACATTTTCTATCCTTATAATCTCATTTCCTTCTTCTTATTCACTTATCAAATCCATAAATATGGATATAAGAGGTTCTTCTAGAAAAAGATCTGGTGGAGATATCTCTCCTTCGAAGATAACTATTGGTTTCCCAATCAAGAATATTGAGATTTCCTTGCTTCTACATTTGATCTTAGCATTATACATTGAGATTCAGTCCATCCTTAGTATAATCTCGAATTACATCATGGGAATGAAAACTAGATTTGTGATAAGATTTTTTCTCACTAAAGTGAATACTATATTTTCTAAACACTAACGATGCTTGGAGAATCCCACCAGGCGTCTTGACTGATAATTATACTTTTAGAAAATCAGGGGTTGATTCTAAATTCTTTGCAAACTTGGAGGAAATAAAGAAATGTGTAGAACTTGAATCAAACTAAGTACTTTCTATCTTTTATACAACAACAAGAGTACCCACCAACACATTATTTGGTGCTTTAATTTCATCTTTAGTGATCAAAAAAGTATAAACTTGTTCTTTTGACCATTGTTGAGGCTGATGGTGATTCCCCTCCACTACCCTCAGATTTGGATAGTGATTGGAAAAGTGCCCATGTTGTCTACACTTATAGCATTGGACATCAGGTAGGACCTACACCATCTTCCTCTTGTTGATAGTGGTGGGGAGTTGAGGCTTCACCTCACTATGACAATTCCGCACATTATGGCCATATCTTCCACACATGTATCACTTCCCACTCCTGAGCATGTAGTTCCCTGAATGCTTCTTTCCAAATTTATTATATGTGGGATGTTTCACTTTCTTTCTTACTCTTCCATGATCAAAATTCCACCCTATGCTTGGCTGAATCAATCTTTTAATGTCATTTGATTTATGAGACCCTTGAGTCTCACCAAACTCCAGTTCTACTTTCACACAATTAGCACGATCTCCTCATAGATATCATAGTATCGATTGGCTAGATTCTTCCACAGATGAGGTCTAAGTCCATTGAAGAATCTATCAACCTTTCCATTTAGATACATGAAAAGGCTATATGTGTAATGTGAATGACTAGTGATGTTCATCTCTTAGCTTCCTAAAGATTCATTCTCTTTCTGCTTCAGCTCAAGAAACTCCTTCTCCATTATTATTCTCATGGAATTAGGGAAATACTTATTGAAGAAGAGCTCTCTAAACTATTCCCACTCAATAGCTTCAACCTCCACTCTTGGACTCATGTTTTTAATCAGTTCTAACCACAAATCAGATTTTCCCTCTAAGTGATAGACAACCAGGTCGACCTTCTCTTTCTCTAAACACCGGAGCACAAAAAATATCTTCTCTATAGAGGCAATCCACGATTCAATAATCAATGGGTTGGTAGATCCACTGATGGTTGGTGGTCTTTGTCATATAAAGGACTCAATAGAATGTTGTTACCTTCAAGGTGATATTTTTCCCTCATCTTGATTCAAGTTATTTCCCATAACTTGAGTAAGTTGGTTCATCATTCTCATGAAAGTTTCCATTCCGACTTCCATTGGAGGGCTGTCAGTGCATGGTCCATTGCGATCACCATTTGCATGGTTCCTCCTATTTTCCGCCATATTATTAAATAATAAGACTATATTTAGAAGCTAATTTCATTTACAAATATTTTTTACTATAAAGGATTTTTATGTCTTAAAATTTTATTCTTAAAAAATTACATTTCTCTATAAATCCTTCATAATTATTCATAAAAAGCTTGTGATTAACCAAACATATCCATCGGGAGTGTCAAATTAGGAGTGTCACAATTCCCATTTTCATGTACCAAGATACCCTGGGTCAAGCTTGAAACTCCTTGTCAGAGATTTCACTTATAGGTATATCTGTTCCACATCCACATCCACTTGTTCGTATCTAGACAGAGATTTATTTTTTCAAAAACCACATACTTAATATTTAACCAAAATACCAGGAAGATTTGCTATATTTGAACTTTTTTATAGGGTTATTATGAAAGTTTTCATAGAATAATTTCAAAAAAAACTAAACTATAATTTGATACCAACTATGGCATCCCACATTTTTATCACATAACTTTTCATTACATTTTAAAAACAGAGGAACATTAAAGTCTAGTGTCTTGAAAAGTAGGAACAAAATTCAAGGAAACATAAAACACTCATCTAAATCCCCTTATAAATCCTCTTGAAAAGTTCATACTATTCAAACCTACTGCATCTCATACTCTGGAGACATACATCAAAAGAAAGGGTGAGCAGAAGGCCTAGTAAGGAAAGCAAGGGAATCAGTTTACTTGTGATATCAATAAGAACATGATGAAAAATATAAATACATGAGAAATGGAATTAGAGGCATATCATAATGAAAATAAATTAAACCATAACCTGAATCCATGGCTATAAAATTTAATTTAGACATTCATGAACATATCACCAAGGTTCATCCCCAAGGTGTCATAAAAATTACCAAAGTTATTTACCAAAGTATCGTGAAACTTTTCATCTCTAGAGATTAAATTCTCTACCCAATGCATTGTATCACTATCATGGTAAAACATTAATATGATTTTTTTCATTTTATACACATAGATCATAATTATACATTTCATAAATAACCCACATAGAGTAAATTTAATAGGTTTCACATCAAAATCATGACGTTTTAAAAGTGCCTAAAAACATGATCGTTATGTCATTAATAACCATTGTAAAAGGAATAAGGGTTTAATGTATGTAAATTATATAATAAAATAGATCAATTTTATGTCTTTATAAATACCTCTAGAAACTAAAATATATTTGGGTATTCACATAAATAAAACAATATAATTTCTTGAGAAAAAGAGAGAGATTTTGAGACGGAATTTCTGTAGCATAACAGCTATATAACATGGTTTTAGAAAAAATTAAAAAGGGAGGGGAAAGGGGTCACACACTCATAAATAACTCATGAAAAATTATAGGGATAGAATAAAATTTAAATGTAATCATGGTATGGATGTTTTAATGAAATAACACATAAAAAGGTAACATTAATGAAAAGAGATGGTGCATTTTATTTTATAAAAATTCGACAGCCTAACGACATCTCTTAAAAATTAATAAAACAAGTTGATGGGAGCAGAAAGGGTATCTCATAAATTAAACTTAAAATTTATATTAGTAGGGATATAGAGGAACAAACCCCCACATAATAAAATGGAAACTGTAAGACATAACATAAAGGAAGTCGCAACTTAAAAGAGGAGGGTGAAAGGTTCCCTTACATTGAAGAGTAACTTTGAAATATTGAAGGTTGGGACATTAGGGGGCTTGAGGGAACCTTGGGAGGACTTCTTGGGAGGTAAAAATACTAGAGCTTCCTTGATTATGAATTTGGAATGAAATTAATGAAGGAATGGGTTAGTATTTATAGCAAAAGTGAGGGAATATTTAATTAATTTCCATGGGACACCTCATCGGTGGTATTTGCCAAACCATAGACTTTCCCGTTGTATTTTACCATGGTATTGTCTAATTGGGACACCTAATAACATATATTATAGTTCAAAAGTTGACCATAATTATTACATCATTATTACACTATTAATGATGTCATTAAACTCCCGAAACTCAAAACTATATTTTTACTATTCACCAAAAAACAAAACATTTTATAAAAATTTCATAAATTCACCCTAACATAATATCTAGGATTTTAATTCAAAAATAAACTCCATTTTATGAAAATAATTTTTTAATTATGAGATATTTAATTTTTAAGTAAAAACACTATTTACTCGAAAAATTACCATTACTTAAATAATAATTTCTGCAACAATTATTTACTTATTCAATTATTTCACCTTACCATTCAAGTTGCTTATATTATATTTATACTTAATTAAATGAGGTTACTATTCCATTGGTCAAATTACTATTCATAAGGGTAATATTACTATTCATACTTTACTATCCACTAAAAATTAAGTTGATCTTATTAGACTCAAAATTTCTTACTGGACACAATTGTAGAAGAAATTTTTTTGAAAATCATTTCACATTATTAATTATTTAAATTATACAAATATATTTCAAAATACCCTTTTTTCCAAGATTCACCAACAATATGGAACTTATATAAAATCATCCAATATTTATCTTGACATTTTAAATTCACAAATTTCACCATAAGATGAAATAAATATTCTATTTATACAAAAGGATTACAAAAAAGTAACCAAGGTCTCGTTACATAGCCCCCTATAAGACCTGCGTATGACCAAAGTCTAAGATGTGTTATGTTTATAGAATCTTGGGTCGGCTTGTACAATATTGCCTAAGTGGTGATTTCTATCAACTTGAACTTCTCCTGTAGGTGATTTAGTTCAAGCTTCACATGTTGGAGTTTGGCTTGGGCTTGGTCCAGAGGAAAGCCCAGTGATGCAACCTCCTTCCCAAGCACTGACATATGGGATTCATATGGCCCGAGTATATTGGATGAGGACATCGACTCCTCTTTCTATATTAATTAACCACGATTACTTGAATTTATAAACAATAATCATAACTTTAAGAACTTAGTTTCCAACAGTCATATTGACCAACAGTCATATAATAGTCAAAACCCAGTTGCATTATTTTAATTATAATCACTTCATTAATTAAAGGATATAGTTTTTATTGGTATAAAATAAAATAATACAAATTTTTCAAGAAATAAATATTATTAAAAATTTTGGGTCATTACACCTACACTGCATGTGATTCCATTATGAACGACTCATCCTTACACCCTTTCACACAGAAATTCACCTTCACAAAGCCCATTTCATCAGATTTCACTGTACTCATTTTATCAACCCATTTTTAATGGGAAATAAACACTTTAAAATTTTTATAATACAACTCATATATCTATTTTATGATGCTAAAATATTACATATTATTATAAATTGTATTTCTATCCTTGGAACCAAATATATGCATTTCATCATCCACAACTATAACTTTACTAATTTTTACCATTATTTTATTATCATGTTCTTTTTATCTAACATATAACCATTAATTACAAAACCCGATTAAGATATAGAAATTTTATTTTCTATGCTAGCTATCCATAAAATTTTTTCAACAATTTAATTCATATTTTTAGATAACTCTATATAAATATGATCTCCAATAGATTATATAAACTAGTGATTATGTGTATTTGATATCAATACTTCAAACCTTGATGGATTCAATTCTCGAAGTGTTTATTTATGGGATAAAAAGTATGTGTCAACTTTATCTATTATGTAAAATGTAAAGGTAAGGTTTGTCCTAAACTGTGTTGGAAATTGAAATAACATCTCTTCTTGAAATAACTTTATCCATAATGTGTCCATTGTGATGAGACTTTGGGAGACTTATGTTATCTATATCTGGTAGGTAATTGGTATATAATTTAATAGCTTCTTCCACAATATATTGTCTAGAAATAAATTATTCTGGGAAACATTGATTTTTAATGTACCCTTTAAAAATATTCATATAACGTTAAATAGGGTTCATGAATTTGTATTGGATAGGACTGTATAGTTAATCCACTTTAACTAAGTAAAACATCTGGTGGACCATAACATCAATGAAAAATGGCAGGAATAACATCTTTAAATCATAAAATAAGACTAGAACCTCCTTATTATTGATTGGAAACTTCACCGTGTCTTTAAAATTACTACATATATCTTTTAATAAGAATTAGATTCTTATTAATGTATGTTATAAAATTTATGGTAGAATGAAATGTAAATCAATAGTCACAAAATCATTCATAAAAAATGTCAGTCATGTGATTTTAGTCTATATAACATCAAATTAGTCATTGAAATGAAATTATCAATATTTTACGAATATCCCTATGTAAAATTTACACTATGAAAGAAAACAGAAAATTGTAATATTTTTTTTCTGGATAGTTCAAGTTACTATAGGAAGAACAGTCCTCCTTTCACCCTTCACCGATGCTAACTCTTCCCTTATCTCTGTTTCAATAATGTCCAACCTAGCCTTGATGCCATATTTTTTTCAAGGAAAATTTAATAATGTTAAAATAACAATATAAAAAATATTTTTGTCTACATACTTGAAATCAAGGAAATGTATGACATACATAAAATTCTGGGATGCCATTTCAAAGAAAATTAGTCCCTTTTTCCAACCTAATTTCGTAAGGTTTTTCAAAAGTGGTTCATAGAAAATTTTGTCAATATCATTTAGTTTATTAAAGAGTTGATCAACCATTAGTAGAAAGTGTATTGTACCTTGTTTGATATTCCCCTAAAATGTTTTCATCCAAGATCGACATTTATTTCATCGAGGTAAAAAAATTGGATGTCTTAAAAAAATAGTCTTCAAGGAATGTTTTAACCAAACCGAGTGAATTTATTATTAAAAAATATGACACCCCAACATTCCTTTAATTTTATATCCTACCAAATATCCATAATCATAAAAATCATTTATCATCCCATACAACATTACCCTTAATGTTAATTCTTCACCTCTATGAGCATCATACATTGTGACACCTGTATGCCAAAATAATTAGATCTTTGATAAATGGATCCAAATAGACATCAATATTATTTTCCCGTTTTTTGATCCATATATAATTGGAGAGACATAATATATTTTCACTTTATGCATAACCATGGTGGAATGTTATAATTTACCAAAATATCTGGTCATGTACTATGAATATTACTCTTTACAACAAAAATGATATATTATTTATATATATAATTCAAGATATAAGCTTCTCAGTTCATTTCCAAATTCCGGATACTCATAATAAATTTTCTTCTATTAAGGATAGTCTGCTGGATGATGTAGTTTCCCATATTTAATTATTTTATTTGTGTGCCATTTCAATTTTCTTTTAGTTTTCTGAAATCTATATAGTCTTCTAAACCATCTAATGATTAGTATGTACCATACATATTTGAAAGGAATTTATTAATCTTTAATTTATTAATTATAAACAATCTTAGAGAATTTAATGAGTGATTCATGATCCTTTAAAAAAACCTGAAATAATTCTTCAAGCATGTATTTTTTAAGGGTCATTCCCATTGAATTTATAATTCATTTGGCATGATATGTTCGACAAAGAAGTTCATTTTCTCTTGATAAGATATCATTTAGGATACTAAGTAGTTATATAAAGCTTGTGTCACTCCATCCACTACCATGTTTCAAATTATATAATTTGAATATATATACAAATTTTAGGTATTTAGTACAACCGATATATAATTATATCTTACAAAAACTATTTAACTTCTTAAATAACTTTTTTCAATCATTAAGGTCCTCTTCAATTTCCATTAACATTTCTTATATTCAATATCCATCAAAATTTACACTATTTTAATATAAAATTATCTATAAACCATAGTTTCATCCCAATCGATGTGGAAATTCTGATTTCCCCATGTTTAGTCCAACATTTTTTCTTTGATATACTTCGTGAAAAATCAAAATTTCATCTAACTCATTCAGACTAATTTCTATTGAAGAACAAACACATAATCATGGAAAAATGGATTTAAGAAGGGTTGAATGCATGTTCTATTTCAAACTTATTAAATTCCCTAACTATATCTTCATACTCTTTTATCTTATTATTAGCATGAAACCATTTTTTATTCATATCCATCTTATTAGGTTCATAAAATAATCAGTTTGTATAAAAAATAAAAAAAATACAAATAATATATTCATAATGAAAAGAGAATGTAATAGATAATTCTAATATGGGGAACCCAACATTTGAATTTTATTAGTGATGATTCCTAAAAATTTATTATTTTATACAAGGGTGACATGAAAAGAAACAACATGGGGGTAAACCAGGGGAAATTGTTCTAAGTTCTCAATTGGATGTTGTGGGGACCAATGGTGGTAATTTTAGGATAGTTTCTATAACTTTTCTAAGTGGGACTCTAATAAAAGAGAGGATTTGATGTTTATTCATTTCTTCAATTGGTATATGGTGGGACAAGTGGTATTTTATTGACATTATGAGTGGATATTTAAATGAGTTAGAGAGGTCAGGTGACTGTCACTTTTCAGTGGCTAAATGGGTCTCCTATTATCTCAATATATAAAATAAATCATCCAAAGGTTATATTCAATCCATCATATAAATCACAAACACCATATTAACTTTTCAATTTATAAATAAAAATATAATTATTTAAAAGGTCACATAAAAAATACATAAAAAAATAAAGAAATCATTGCTTTAATCCCAACAGACAACATACAATTGAATTCATAATGACAATGAAAAGGATCACAATAATCTATCTCCCACATCTAGTAGTAAAAAACTTCATAGGTATATCCAAAAGAGTATACTCATTATTAATAAAATACATACCACATGTTTAGTTAGGGGAGATTATAATAATAATTATAAAATAATTCCACTATCTTATAATCATATATGTATCCAAGATAAATGCCTTATAAATTAAAATTTTTTATGGGTGACACTAAAACCATTCTTAATGATACATAATAGATAAATATAATAATAAAATTATGTATATAGATTAATAAAAAAATAATGTTATAAATAATAGAATGAAAATTATATATACCCACACACATCAAACCATGGATAAAATTTTCCTTGTCCGCACCTCATATTTAAGGTAAATAGATAATAAAATGAATCTGAAAAATAATTTTCTCAATAACTATATTAACAAATTAAAATTCACATCACCTTCAATCCTATGAGTCATATTCTAATAAAAAACTAAATATAACACTCTAAACACCATGAAACCTCTGTAGAAATTAAGAAGTCCATTATATAACTATTTACTAGACTATAATATAAAATAGGTTGAATCAAAAAAATGATTTTGTGTCCTCACATGAGGAGAAAACACCATTAACCTTTCAAATTTATCAGAACATTATGTAAACCTTATCGTATAATATCATAAACTCTACACCTCAAACCATATATATTAATATGATCATATCGTAAATACCTAAAATAAAACACACATTAAACCTTATAAGAAACCCATTTGATAAGTCTCTCAGATCACAATTAATCTTAATAAAAACCATGTGTTTACATTTAAAACAACATATTATTATTTTTAAATCTAAAAAATTCAATTCAATGTTTATTTTCCCAAAACATGACCATTTACCCATTTAATCAAGTAATCCATTTAGAAATCAATTTTATAAAATCATGTCCTATTAATATTTATTTTTAAAACCAATTTACTAAATAGACAAAAAGACCAGTTCATAAAAACCATTATAAATAAATAGAATTTAATTACCAACCTATTTTGTATTTCAAAACCCTAAAAATCTATCCTTCTATTTAAAATATTTTCAAAATAAATATTAGAAAATATATATTGAGACTTAAATCTAAATAACCAATAACCATAATTTTATTAATAAATAAATTATACCATTAAATAATACATATAGAAACAAAAATCCCCCAAAAAATAAATAATATATCCATTCCTTTAATTAAAATCACACTAGTTCTCATTAATGTTTTGGAAGAACTGACTAATGAACATGTCACCGAAATAAAAATTATCACTTTCATTATGTGATGATAAATGGATTATAATTAAAAAATTTCAATTTAATTCATGAGTCTCTAATATCTAAATAAATAATATGAGTTTAAATAATATAGAAATCAAATCAATATTTTTTCTATTTATCGGACATTTACCCCAAATCATTAAGAAGATTAATGGGTATACAATTAATATCACATGTATAAATTGATTTGATTATACTTTTCATATTGTAATCATCATAAGATGTCACCATTATAAAAGAACATAAATATTATAATAATAATTTGTATAGATTTAAATGTTAAATGTTAAAATCATGAAACTAAAATCAAATTTTAAATGGTAAAATCATGAACCCAATCTTCCACTAGCATGGATTATAAAATAATTCATTCAAAAAATCAACATAGTTATGGTGGAAAGGCAGTTGGGAATAGAGATGGGGGAGGCATACTGTGTTGGCTGGCCAAGGTAAGGAAAGATAGGAAATTGGTGGTTTCCTGAGATGAAGAGAGTGATGGTGGTGAGGCAATCGATAGAAAGAAATAAATAAATGACAAAAATTATAATAATGCGGTTTAGACCCGGTATGTACTAGAGAGGTGATAAATGACACAAATAAATGAGAGAGGAGGAGAAATAATAACATACCTTATATTTGATATAATTGATTTGTTTGAGAGAAGGATGAGGAGTAGCAGTGGTAGAGTTGAACATCCCCAACAGCATGAATAATGTGAAGGAAATCTGTTCAGTTAGGGTTCTATTTAAATTTTCATTAATGGGTTTTCAAATAATTTCAAAAAAGTGCTTATAAAGAGAGGTTTATCAATGCTAAAATAATAATAGCTAATAAAATACATCTTTATCAACAATTGTTTATGCTGATAAGAATGTATATAATTATTTTTAATAAAATAATTAATATAATTAAAAAAATTATATTTATATAATTATAAATAAATAAATAAATAAATAAGTATATAATTATAAATATATTTAAATAATTGTAAATATGTATTTATAAATATAATTTAAGATATTTACTTATAATTATAATTATAAATAAATTTATATTTAAATATATTTATAATTTTTTATATAATTATAAATATACTTATATAATTATATATATTTAAATAATTCCAATGGGGTGTAGACTAGTTGGTGATCTACACATGTCAGCGGCATCCAATGGGAAAGATTTGTGTATTCAAATCCCACCCACAACAACCATTGTGGGCGATTGGCAGAAGGTGGATTGCAGCTATGGATATAACTAGGAAGGAGAACGTCTGATGGGGTGATTCAGACAAGCAAAGGCGGAAATGTTGGTGCTTTCATCGGTGGACTATAAGGTCACTGGTGAGAGGTTGGTGGTGTGATGGATAGAAGGTGGATCGCTGCGGCTCTGACCAGACTGGTTGGACGGAGAATTTTTGGCGGGTGTGATGCAGACTAGTGAAGGATGTGAGGTTAGTGATTCCACCAGTGGGATGTGTGGTTGTTGGCAATACCTTTTAGAAATGAAGATGAGGTGATGCTGGTGATTGCATTGGTGGGATGTGGGGTCACTGATTGAGAGGATGAGAAGGTGCTTTCATTGGTTGGGGAGCCCCCTGGTGACTGCTATGGGTGGTTTGATGGTTCAATGCAGATAGGAGGAGTAAGTGAGAGGTAGGTTTCTAGTTAAAGGGTGGGCCTATAGGTCAGAAGTTGTGGGATTAATACCCATTAGTCTTATGGGTATGGTATTAAAATAAATAATGGATTTATGGGTGGGATATCCCCTTGGGGGGGGGATATGACTTGCCTTTTTGGTCACTGTGTGTGGCGTTTTTGTGGTTTCATATAATTATATCCTTAAGAACATAATATATATATATTTATATAATTATATATATATATATATATATTGAATAGGTTTTCGATAAGTCCTTCAATCCTTACCCTATTTAGTAAAATATGTATAACTAGAAGATTAGGTTAGATATGTAAGAACAGTCATCAACAATAAAACTATGAGGTGAAAAAGGACACAATCATCAAAATTACCAAATAATCACTCAATGTAAAAGTTAAAAAAATGGGATAGATTAGTACCCCTATAAACCTTACCATGATGGGATCTTCCCTGTGGATATCAACCACACTTCCAATTATTTTATCTCTTCCAAGGCTCATGGTCTTCATCTGAAGACGGTTTGATGGTGTTCATTTCACTCATATCACTAAATACCTCCATATAAAGCTTCCCTTCCATAGGATGACCTGTCATAAATCCAATATCCTCCACTATGTTAACTGACTCCAGAGGAACCTCCTTGGTAATGTCATCACCTTCACCATCATCAATTACAAAAAAAAAAGGAAAAGGTATCCTTATTCATCCTTTCCTGAGCAGTTTGATCATCTTTAGCTTTTATATCTGCACCCATAATAGGGGTGTGAGCCATTTCCATGAGAATAACCCTAGAATGGTAAGAGTCATCCATGTGAGATTTAGAGGGGATGCTATCTTCCCTGACTTGAATACCATTCCAAATTTCCTCACTAGAAATCCCTTCCACTACCTCCATGTGGACCTCCTTAGATGAGTTGATAAATCCAAAAGTACTGGAAGTAGAAAGATGACACTTTCTTGGATTTCATATTTGAGGAGAAATATAATCTTCTCCTACATGATATTCAATACAAAGTACCATAACACATTATAAATCCATTTTTATATTCATTTCCTCTTATCCTTATCCAAGTATCAAACATCAAATTTTCTGGAAATAGAGACTAGACCCTTGTTCATGAATTCAATTTTAGAATCATGGATACTCAAAGAATACTTTTTCATTTGAATATGGGTCTCCTAAGATTCAATATGATCATCATCATCATCAATGAAATATATTCTATAATTATTTTTATAAGGATAATCTTTAATATATCCTTGATATAGTTATTGAACAAGAACTGGAACCATCAATGTGGCCATTTTAGGGCTACCAATCACGGGAAGATCATCTAATCCACTATCTTGAATCCCATAAATCTTAGAATTTCTTTTGGAATTTTTGGCAGAGTTATATTCATGTTATTCTTTTATAATGGGAGTATAATTAATTCTACTTAGGTATGATCCATATTGGGATAAGTAACCACCTGATTAGTATGAGGGGGAGAACAACCTACCAGTTCAATGGTGCTCTTTCCCTATGAACTATCCAGAAGAATATGCCTTAAAGACCCAAAATATAAAGAAATTTTTTTATTCAATTTAGTGACAATGAATTTCTAGTTTTGATAGATAATTACAGTTTTTTATTTTTTAATTTCCTCAAAATCCAATTTTTTTACCTTTTCTTTCTCGTGATGTAATCATCTTCTATTGAAAAATTTTCTGATCAGAAAAATATGTAAGAAACCATTTTTATGTGAGTTACAGATCCTTTAATTTTTAGTTTAATTCCTTAGGTTTAACCTAAATGAATGCCTAATAATGGTTTAGATGATATGAGGGTTTATAGGCCTTCTTCAAATTTCGATATCCCAATCGATGGAAGAAACCATTGGGCCACACAGTTTGCAGTAACCGTGCAGCCCAGTCTACTAGGTTTCATTTAACTTTATAGGGTCTTCCAATGAGTAGAATAGGGAACATAGTTTTCCCTAACTGTGCGTCCAAGTCCACATACCTGTGGAGACCCCCCTGTATTTTTTAACAGATCTATATAGCAGGGTTGGTGCATCATTTCTCAAATCATTCGGGCTCCCTCCTTGGACAATGAGAAAAGCATGGTTGGATCATGGGTTTTAACCATGCTGCAAAACCATGAAACCCCTTTAAAGTGAGGTAACATAACTATTTACCCAAATTTTCATAAAAGTTTACACCTCCATTTATTTTCCTCCCATACGGACAGGAAGCCACTTTTATATTCTTTGGAAAGATATTAAGCTTAGTTCATTGATATATTCCCCATACAAACTCAAAATTAATATTAAATCTTCTCATTGGAATCCTCTTGGTAAGATCTTCAATCTATAGGCTTTTTTTTGTTCTTCATCCTATTGGATGTTCCATTTTCATGAAATCACTTATTCCCTATTTTCTAGGTAATCGATCTTTATTTCATTTTATTTCGATCCAAGATAAACTAAGGGATGATACTGGATGATGAGAGTGTTATAAGAATAAGTTATGTGGTTAATAAATATTACTTAAAAGTATCATCATTTTTAAATTTTATTCATTGTGTGTACTCCCATTTCATAGGGTGATGATTCTTATATTCAAATGCCTTCATTATAATCGTTTAACACGTAATATAAATACCTTATTAAATATTCCCTTCATTAATTGGAGATTAGGACCTCAACATCGTCTATCCTAAGTAGGGTTCCATTTCCAAATATTCCTTAGTAACCTGCATTGGGTTTATTTGTGATACCGTTCGGGTGCACCATAATTGACCTCAAGATGGTAGGTGTATCAAATTAATAAATGAATCTTAATTATTAAATGGAAAGTATATATGTTTAGATACCACATGGAATAGACTTTTATAATGAATTAATATTGTTTTCATGTCCATAACACACTTTTTCATGCATAATGTAAGGTAAGAAAATGAACCAAATAAAATATTATATAATTAAAGTGATAAATGGTGGAATTTACTTTATTAACCATGACATGATGATTGAAGTTAATGTAACGAACCTAATTACTTATTAAATGGAATGAGTAATACATGGAGTAAATTGAATAATGAAATATTTATAAGGTCTCTATTGTATATGGACCTTTTTATATTTATAGTAATGGTAAGACTTGATCCATCCTTGGATTCTCAAGGGAATTCCTTGAGCACTCAGATAATGCTATTCCGATTCAAGGAGCTAGTTTCCAAGGGAGATACCCACCTTGTTACATGGTACTTGTCTATTAATAGATACCTAACATGACATCTTATGACCCCATAACCATCTTTCTAGAAAATAGAATTCCTTGGATACACTCCTTTTATTCATATTAAACCCTTCACACATGCAGCTCCATCGATTCACCCCATTGGGCCCAGTCATTCTTAGCATGCGATTACTATAAATGAGATCCATGGACTTAGTTAAACTCAATTAAAGTGAAATGACTTCGAAATTACCCTTTTATTACACTCAAACCCCTTATATATAGACCTCATGAGTTATTACTATGAGTTGTCTTGAACCTAAGGTCAAGGATTCCTTGGCTACACATTGGATCCTCTTTTATTATTATTATTATGATCTATCTCATTACTGTTAAAACCCTCACCATATTTATCTATATGAACTAAAACATGAGTCAATTAATTAAATGATCTAATGTTGAGAGACATTACCATCTAAGGCTCAATTAGGTATGAGTTATTTATTTTTTCATTTCTATATATTTATATACCTGCACACTATATAATTTATATCTCCATAATGGAGTTGTATAGATGTCATTCATGGTGTCCTACTAAAATTTATCTCACACCTTATCATGGACACCATTGTTACCCCAGTATATTATTCAATCGTAGAAATAGATGAGGGGAAGTGTTCCGATTTGGACACCTGACTTCCTTACTTTCTTAAGATGGAACTTAGTTTAAGATGACTAAGCCAATGCCCAAGATCCATGGATAATTTTGGCCATTTTATTCTTTTTTATAGAAGGTAATTCACTGATTTCCTTTTTCCCTGAATACCTATTTTACTATTTTATAGAGACATAAAATTACATAATTATCTTTTATATATGATTTAGATTATATCTCATGTTTATTATTTAGTTCTTGGATTCTTATAGAAGTTTCCACTATTTATTTCATTGATATCATGCTTCATATATTTATCCTTTTATTATAACATTGTTCTACACTCTACACAAGGGTCACTGTCTCCCCAAAGACACACCTTGGCCCTCCCTTCTAGTCAGTAGCCTCTTGTGTATGGGGAGGCGTTCTTGAGGCTATGTGGCCAACCGAGTTCGGGGCACTATTGAGTGGAACCTGATTCAGGATGTCACAAAGTGGTATTAGAGTTGTTTCATTCATTAATTAATATTTGGGAAAATTATAAATGATATTAGGAACATGTTGGAACATGGTTATAATTCATGCCAAAGGATTAGCTGACCAATGTTCGTGGTAAATACCAAGATATCAGAGAAAATGGATTTATTTGTTTTTTTGCCTATTACAATTGAAATACGTTCACGATTGGGTGATGCACATGAATTGTGATATTTTTTATACATTATTTTTATTTTAATTTGACCTTGTATGGTAATTATCATTGTTATGTCCATCATTATAGGTACCTAGGATTCGAATGCCACATATATGTTGCACCATATTGGTTCGTTTTATTGATTTTATTTTCATTGATTCCTATGATTGTAGAGTGATCCATGGTTTAGATAAATTCCTATACTTCTAAAACATTTTTTAAGAAAAAAAATTGGTTACTAAAAGTGTCAAAATAAATCTGAATTGTTTTTTCTTGTATTGTTTAATGGTGGCATCTTAAATACCTAGTTTATACTAATTTCAGCTATGTACCCCAGGTTACTGTTGGGTCGGAGAAAAACGGGAATGATGGCAAGAGGGGGGGGGGGGTGAATTGCCTTTAAAAAAAAAATTAACAAATTAAAAACAAAGTGAAAGTGCAGCGGAAATAAATAAGGCAAGACACAAGAAATGATAATGGAGTTCGGCCAAAAACCCGGCCTACGTCTCCGCTCCCAACTCAACCGTTGAGAGATTCCTACCGCTTGCTTTTCAATGGTTTTAGCAGGAAACCCACTAGGCTTTGAGGTAGCACTAGGACCTATTACAGCTTTCTTTTGAATTGGTTTAGCAAGAACCCACTTGCTTTCAATGGAATAGCAAGAACCCACTAGCCTTCTTACAGGTGAAGGCTAGCTCACCTATGTCACAAGCCTTTTAAAAGGAAAGGCTTGAAGAAACCTCTTTACACCTTAGTGGTGATGTGAAACCCAAAAAGAAAGGGGGATGAGAAAAGGTGTTGGGGTTTGTAGGCTCAAACCCAATTTTAAGGCTCAAAATAAATAAAACAATAAAACCCGTAATGGAGGAAGTCTTGGGCGCCTTTGATTGATAGGAGATGTTGAAGGCCGCTTCCAAGCTTCTTGAGGTGCTCCTTGAATGTGGAAGTTGTTGGAGCACTTGAGGTTCCTTTGAAGGAAGTCGCCGGAGGTTGGCCACTTGATACAAAATGTGTCCGTTGGCTTGGTATATGATCCGGTAGGTGTTCGGGGCTTCCTTGGCCTTTATTTATAGGCATGGAACCCTTGGGGAGTCTTCGGAGCCGTTGGAGAGGTCTTCGGAGCCGTTGGAGGCCAAAAGAAGGTTGACTGGTCAAAGCCAACGGCTAGTTTGACTGGGCTACCGGCTGGCCGGTGCAGGGCCACCAGCTGGCCGGTGCCTTGGAGAAAGGAAACTTGTTCTGCCCAGGAGCCACCGGCTGGCCGGTGCTGAGGCCACCGGTTGGCCGGTGGTGAGGCAGTAGCTCACACTATTTGGGCTGGGTGCCATCGGCTGGCCGGTGCTGAGCCACCGGCTGACCGGTGGAACCTGGCAGTGGGCAATGCCTCTGCCAGGTCCACCGGCTGGCCGGTGCTATCACACCGGTTGGCCGGTGGACTGCAATTCAGTCCACTTTGCCAGCTTTCTTGGGCCAATCCTTTGGCAATCAATTGCCTATCCACAAAAACACTTAAAACACAATTAGATAAACATGAAAGTGATTGTGATCATGAAAATTAAACCACGAGGGGATACGAGAGGTACAACAGTTACATGATTTTTTCTTTATCTATGATCACGTGATTACCAATTTCAATTATAAGGTATATAAGTCCAAGTTAATTAGAAAGGGTAATTCAACGAGTAGATCCATCATTCTTTTTTACCTGTTACATTTTGATACCGAATGTATGGTAGAAGGTTGTAATTAAATGGGTGTCGATTTCAGTTATAAAGTGTATGAGACCTTATTAAATGGGAAAGATGATCCATTTAATCAAACATAGTTATATGTATACAAGTAAATTAAAAATTAATATGAATATTTTGACATATAAATAAAATGGTTTCCAAAAAATGGGTTTCCCAACTATAATTTAAAGAGTTTTTCCTCCTTAAAATGAAATTGACCCTTTGATTTTATGGAAACCCTATAAATAAGAGCTTGAAAACTTACCGGTAACCCAGACTTCTAAGTGGGTAGTTGGGATAATATCTTGAATATTGGACCCTTATTCATGTGATTTGATTCTTCTAGTGCTTTTATATTATTCACACATTTTTTAAGGAATGCGATTAAAATATATGGAGTTATGAAAAAAATTACATCCTCTATTTGTGTGCTAAGAGAGTGGTAAAAACCACACTCTAAAGGTTATGGGACCTGAGTCACCAGTGATACCTCTAGTAGTTCCACCTGATGCATAACCTTCTATTCCAAAATAGGGAACTATTGTTAGGTCGGAAAAGGTAAAGGCAGATGGTCTAGAGGGGGGGGGGGTGAATAGATGAGATTGAAAATTTTAATCCAATTAATTGATTAATTAAATTAATTATCAAAGTTAATTATTATGTTTAATTAGCGATGGAAAAATGTAAATAACGCAAGGATGTTTTTTATAGTAGTTCGGTCCAAAGTGGGCATACTATAATCTTATACCTCTCTACTCGGTAAGAGATACGTGTGCACTAAAAATGATCTTTAAAGGGGAATAATAACCTAATTACAAAATCCTTTTCTAGTGGAGGGATAACCAGGACACTGAATTTTCTGTGTGGAGTCATAACCCTCACAACCTGACTTTAGATACTAGGAGTCACAACCCAAATAGTCTTGAATTTAGATACAGGGTGTCACAACCCTATGATCCTAAATTTAGAATTCAGGAGTCACAAACCAAGAAAAAAAGAATAAAAAAAATTATTTTGTGTTCAAAAGCATAAACAAAAAATAGAGTGCATGTGAGAGATGGGAAGTAGGGTTACAGACTCAGAACCAAGTGAAAGAGAAGATAAAAATTAAAGCATAGGTATTGGTTTTTAACTTTTAGATCACCACGTCTTGTCAATGCAATTTTAGTTGAAGCAGAAATAATTCAACACTTGAGCGAACGAGCATATGGTGAAGCAAAGTGTCACTGGACGTTGCAAATGCACAACAGGTTCAAAGTTCACAACATTTTTCTTTGTATTGTGTTGCTCTACTTTTTCCTGTAATAGAGAATGATATATATAGAGAATATATAGTAGGTGAAGCATCTCCAATTCCTTTGTATATTCAAAATTAATTGAGTCAAGAGCTCCCATAAATATCTCCATGAAAATAGCAGCACCGTTGCTTTTTTATTCTTGTAGAAGAAATATCTAATAAATGAATTCAAAATATATTGAATAAGTCTTCCAATAAAATCTCCATAATAATAAAAACATTGAATTATTTAAAAAAACAATTTAAATCCATTTAAAAAGTTTTAGACATAGTCAAAACAGTTCATGAAAACTAGCAGCATATTCTGAAATTAAATTCAGACATATGAATTTAAAAAATTTTGAAACGACAAAATTTCTTTATAAAATATGTTGAAAGTATTTATTAAATTTTTTCTAAAAATATAGCACAAAAAATATTAAAAACTCTTTTATTATGATCCTTATATTTAATGGGATTTTTTCACAAAAAAAATCGTTAAAAAATAATTCATATATTCGTAGAAAATTACTTTTTAAAAAATTGCACAGAATGAATAGTAACTTCAGAAAGAACAGTTACTTCAAAATGAACTGTAATGTATGGTTTCCAAACCATACCTTGTAAAATGAACAATAACGTAATGTAGGGTATGAACAGTAATGTAACATAGGGTATGAACTATAACATAACCTATGGTATGAACAGTAACGTAACTTATGGTTTGAACAGTAACATAATGTATGGTATGAACAGTAACGTAACATAGGGTATGAACAATAATGTAATGTATGGTATGAATAGTAACATATGGTTTCCAAACCATACTTTGTAGAATAAGTAGTAAACTATAATTTTGTGAGATAACTAGTAAACCATACTTTTGTGAGATAAACAGTACACCATACTTTCGTGAGATAAATAGTAAACCATACTTTTGTGAGATAAACAACAAACCTTACTTTCGTGAGATAAATAGGGAACCATACTTTTGTGAGATAAAGAACAAACCATACTTTTGTGAAATAAACAGTAAACCGTACTTTTGTGAGATAAATAGTAAACCATACTTTTGTGAGATAAATATTAAACCATAATTTTGTTAGATAAACAGTAAACCATACTTTTGTGAGATACACAGTAAACCATACTTTTGTCAAAAAAATCTTGAAAAAATATTTTGACAAACTTAATCAAAATTTTAAGGGCTCTTAACAAAAAATTCAGACTTTATTAAAAACTAATGATTTGTATAAAAACTTATTATCTTTACAAAAAACCAATTAAAACTGACATCTATAGATCCTAAAATCATAAAAAAATAGAATCAAAACAATTCTGGTAAAACTGCTACTACAAAACAACAAAGAAAAACTTAAAGTAATTAAAAGTCCATCCAAAAGATATTTTTAGACTTTTATGTAAACTAATGAAATCAAGATAAACATTTATATTTCCATAGAACCAGGTTTCATGTAAATCGGATAACGGTATAATTTACAGTAAAATAAATACATATTTGTTTTAAAATAATGAAATATAGAGTTTTTAAAACCATAGTAGTAACTTCATTGAATTTTTAGAGAAATAAATAATCATTTTCAAACATCCTCATTAACTAATAAATTATAGATTAATATATTATCTTTCTAATGTGATAAAAATCACAAAAAATAAAAAAATCATAAATTAATATATCATCAAAATACAGAGAAAAAGTAATCAAAAAAAACATATGAAATCAAATTAAAGGAAATATGCACATGCACAAACAATCTCCCCCTTTTTGTTTGATTAAAAAACCAAAACATTTAAACCATAAATTATTATTTTTAAATGATTAAAACCAAATTATTTCTCCCTAAAACTTCTCTCTAAAACTTATCCCCCTTTTTCTAAATAAACAAAAAGTGAAAACATGCTCCCCCTAAATGAATGAAGTAAATAAAAATTAAAATTCCAACGTACCAAGAAAAAATTTAATTTTCTCAAACTGAGCAGAGTCTAAAGGCTTTGTAAAAATTTCTAAATTATAATTTTCAGAAGGGAGAAACTCTAAAAAATATCACCCTTATTCACATGATCTCCAATAAAATTAAATCTATGATTAATATGTTTTTTCTAGAATGTTGTAAGGGGTTTTTATAAATATAAATTGCAGATGTATTATCAAAATAAATATGTAGTTTGTCAAGATAAACATCAAAATCACATAAAGTTTTCTTAATCCATAAAATTTGAGCACAAATACTAGTAATAGAGATATACACAACATCTTTAGTAGATAAAAAAATAGATAATTGTTTCTTAGATGACTAGGAAATTAAACATTTTCCCAGAAAATGTCACATACATGGTGTTCTTTTTCGGTCAATTCTAAATCCTCCAAAATTAGAATCAGAATAAGATGTAAAAAAAATAGTTATATTTTGGATAAAAAAACCAGAATCAACAGTTCCATTAATATATCTAATTATTCTTTTTACAGCTTTAAAATGACCTTCTTTAGGATCAGCTAGAAATCTAGAACATAAAAAAATACTAAAAATGATATCAAGTCTAGATGTAGTTAAATATAGCAAGCTACCTATCATACCTCTGTAAACTATAAAATCAACTGATTTTCTAGATGTATCACTATCTAATTTACAATTAGTACCCATAGTAGTTTTCATGAATTTAGAGGAATCATGAAAAAATCATTTAATTAAATCTTTAGCATACTTAGATTGATTAAGAAAAATTCCTTCTTTCCTTTGAAAAATTTGAAGTCCAAGAAAGAAATTTAATTATCCCATTAAACTCATGTCAAATTAAAATTACATCAATAATGAAAAATAATTACAAAGTATTTCACTAGATGATTCTAAAAATATACCATCAACATAGATCTGAACAATTAAAATATCATCAGAAGATCTTTTAATAAATAGAGTTGGATCAATATTTCCTTTCTTGAAACCATTTTTTAATAAAAATAAAGAAAGTCTTTCATACCAAGCACAAGGTACTTGTTTGAGACCGTATAAAGATTTAGATAATTTAAAAACACAGTTGGGAAATTTTTCATTTTCGAAACCAGGAGGTTGAGAAACATAAACTTCTTCAATAATGAAACCATTTAAGAAATCACTTTTTTACATCCATTTGATATAATTTCAAATCATGAAAACACGTAAAAGTTAACAAACTTGTAATTGTCTCTAACCTGGAAACAGGTTCAAACGAATCTTCAAAGTCTATTCCTTCTTCTTGAGAGTATCCTTGAGCAACAAGTCTGGATTTGTTTTTGACAATCTGCCCAAATTCATTCACCTTGTTTCTAAAGATCCACTTTGTTCCAATTACCTACTTATCTTCAAACAATTATTCTAAAGTCCAAAAATTGTTTCTAACAAACTAATTTAATTCATCTTGCATAGAAATAGTCTAGTTTTCATTTTTTAAAGAATCATTAATATTAACAGGAACAAAATCAGAAATAAAAGTAGAATGGGCACAATAATTTAAAATATAATTTCTCGTTTTGACACTAGAATCAATATTTCCAATAACATTTTCAATAGGATTATTTTTTTGAATATTCCATGATCTTCGATGAGGTTGATAATGAGTATGATCCCCCTCAATTAATTCATTCTTATATTGACAAATATCTTTACCAAATTTAAAATCTCTAAACTCATCATCAATAACATTAGAATCAAAATTTATTTTAAATTTATTTTCATCAAACATAACATGAACAGATTCTTCAATAACCATAGTTCTTTTATTATAAACTCTATAAGCTATACTATTATTTTAATAAACAATAAAAATACCTTCATCACTTTTATCATCAAATTTATCTAAATTATCCTTTGAATTTAAAATAAAAACCTTGCAGCCAAAGAAATCTAAAATAACCAACTTTTAGTTTTTTATTTTTGAATAATTCATAATAAGTTTTCTTTAGAAAAGGTCTAATAATAATTCTATTTGAAATATAACATACAGAAAAAACATCCTCATCCCAAAAATATCTAGGCATATTTTATTCACTTAACATAGTTCGAGCTATTTCAATAAGTGTTTTATTATTACATTCTACAACACCATATTGTTGTGGTGTTCGAGGAGCAGTGAAATTATGAAAATATCCATTCTTTTCATAGAATTTTTCAAAATATAAATTCTAAAATTCACCTCCTTTATCACTACGAATAGAAATAATCAAACAACCTTTTTCATTTTGAACTAATTTAGAGAAATCAGTGAATTTAGACAAAGTATCATTTTTATGAGCTAGAAAATATACCCAAGTAAATATACTATAATCATCAACAATAACTAAAGTATATTTCTTTCCACCAAGGATCAAAATATGAGTTAGATCAAATAAATCAATATGTACTGACTATAAAGGATTATTAGTACTTATCTGAGTGATAGGTCTATTTGTTTTGTGTTGCTTCCATTTCACATGAAGTTGTTCTTTCTTCAAAGAAAGAAGCTATAAAAAATTTTCATTCTTTGAAAGATTATGCAACATTTTGAAATTAACATGACTAAAACGTCGGTGCCAAAGGATGATGTCATTCTGTACAACATTAAAACACTCTACATGTTGAACAGTTAGTTCAGCAAAATCAATAGTATAAATATAATATTTTCGATTAGCATAAAATAATAAAGAATCATCTTTAAAAACTAAACATTTATCATTTTTAAATTTAACATCCATTCCATCATCACATACTTGTGATAATCTAATTAAATTATGTTTTAAACCTTCAACGTATAAAACTTTCAAAATAAATGTAGAATTTGAAATACCAACTTTACCAAAACATTTTACTTTGCCTTTGGAATTGTCTCCAAAAGTAACAATGCCTCCATCACATGTTTTGTATGAGGTAAAATTTGACAGGTCTCTGATCATATGCTTAGAGCATCCACTGTCTATGTACCATATGTCGTTCATGAGACATCCAAAGCATTTTTCCTAAAAAAACCAATTAATTGACAATTTTGGTACCCAAGCTAATTTGGGTCCAATAGGATTAGTAATACAATTTTTTAGGTACCCACATATAATTTAAACATGTATTGTAAGGTACTCTCGATAACAATAATTTTGAAATATTAGTTTTTGTAAATCCCAAATATTGTTTAAATCTAAGTGAGCAGTCATTGGCATAGTGACCATTCATACCACATTTAAAACAAGTAATAGTTTAAGTACAACCATTTTTAATTTTAGAAAAAGAGGTATTATAAATTTGAGGCAATCATTTATCATAACCAAAACCATATTTATTTTTATCAATTTTAGTCAACGACATCATCTCATGACATTTTTCACGACCTTGAATAAAATAAGATAAATTTTGTTTTAGACATTCAACTTCCTTTTTCAATTTCTCATTCAAATTTTGGGTATTTTCCAAATTATCATAAACTATTGAATGAGAAGAAAAATTAGCGTTTTTAACTTTTTATTTTCTTGAAAAATTAATTTATTTTCAGAAGTATGTTTTTCATTATATTCTATAAGTTTATTATATAAACCATAAGCTTTGAAAATAACTTTTCTTAATCTTTCAATTTCATTATTTAATTTAAAAAAATTGGGGTTTTCATATTCATATTTAGAATCAGAACATTCAGAATAATAACTAGAAATAAAAACCTTATCCATTGATTCCATGAAACACAAGTTAGCAGATTCTTTTTCATTTCAAGATTGCTTACTAGAATCATATTATTTAGTACAACTCTACCTTGTTGTCAATGCCTTTTTATCCTCATTTTTGTATTTTTCTTTATTCATTAATTTAGGGAAATCAGGTTTTATATGACCTTTCTTCCTGCACTCAAAACAAGTTACATCTAAAGCATTTTAATTTGTATCAATTTTCTTATCTCACTTATATTTTTCTTTTTGAGGGTTTCTACAAAACTAGTTTTTTAATCCTTTCTTTTTAATTCTTTTGTAGAATCTAGTTACAATTTGAGCCATGTCTTCCTTTTCAATATCATATAGATCAGAATCAGAAGAATTATTAGAAATAACATTTACAGACTTAAAAGCTACACCTTTTTTTGTCTCCTCATCAGCTATGTTTTTCAGTTTCAATTCATATTGGAGTAGTGATCCAATCAATTCATCAAGTGTGTACTCTTTGAAGTTCTTGATTTAATAAATGGAAACATTATTTGCATTCCATTTCTTTGCTAATGATTGTAGGAAACATTCAAAAAGTATAGGATTATACAGATCTTCTCCAAGTGAATTCATTCCATTCACAATGCTTATGAATCTATGGAACTTTTGGTTTATAGTTTCATCTTCACCCATCTTGAAGTCATTATACTCAACACGAAGCATTCCAGGTTTGGTTCGGATCAATTTCTCTGAGCCAAGGTGAGTAACTTTCATTATCTTCCAAATCTCATGAGCTGTCTTGCATATAGACACATGACTAAAAAGACTTCTGTTAATAGCACGATATAAAATATTAAAGACTTTTTAATTTAAGACATATCCAGTAGCATAAATTCCTCTATGATTATCTGGATCTTCTTCAAGAAATGTTTATTGTTTTGACATGATAGATCAGTACTCAATGCTAAACTATTTGAGTTATGCCTTCATTCAAGATCTCCAGTATCCATAATCATTGCCATCAAAATTTGGTGTCTTCTGAGGAATCCAAGAATCATTGGGGTTCAATCCCACCATCTTATAAGATCTTTATCCTTATACCGTGAGGTCTATGAATAGGTTAGTACAGTAAAATAAAAAAGTAGACTCAAAAAATGGTTGGATAAATTTCTTAAAGAATAACCAATGGTACTGATATTTGGTATAGTGAAATACAAAGATAGAGAAAAAATATTCTTAAGAAGGCTACCGTCTAATACCAATTGTTAGGTTGGACAAGGTAATGACAGATGATCAAGAGGGGGGGGGGGGTTAATAGACTAGATAGAAAATTTTAATCAAATGAATTGATTAATTAAATTAATTATAAAAGTTAATTATTAAGGTTAATTAACAATGGGAAAAGTAAATAACTCAAGGATATTTTTTTATAGTAGTTCGGTCCAAAGTGGGCCTACACTACTTTTATACCTCTCTACTCGGAGAGAGATAAGTGTTCACTAAAAAATATTTTTAAAGGGGAATGACAACCCAATTACAAAATCCTTTTCTAGTAGAGGGATAACCATGACACTGACTTTTTTGTGTGGCGTCACAACCCTTACAACCTGACTTTAGATACTGGGAGTCACAACCCTAACATTCTTGACTTTAGATATAGGGATTCACAACCCTAAGATCTTGGATTTGGAATCCAGGAGTCAAAACCCATGAAAAAAAGAATAAAAATAAATTATTTTGTGTGAAAATGCATAAATAGAAAAATAGAGTGCGTGTGAGAGATGTGAAGTAGTGTTACAAACTCATAACTAGGTGAAAGAGAAGACAAAAATTAATTCACAAGTACTGGTTTTTACGTTTTATATCAGAACATCTCGTCAATGCAATTGTAGTTGAATCAGAAATAATTCATCACTTGAGAGAACGACCATATGGTGAAGTAAAGTGTCACAGGATGTTGCAAATGCACAGTAGGTTCAAAGTTCACAACACTTTCTCTTTGAATTGTGTTGTTCTAATTTTTCCTGTAAGAGATAATGATATATATAGAGAATATATAGCAGGTGTACCCGATCCTATTCCTTTGGATATTCAAAATTAATTGAGTTAAGATCTCCCATAAATATATCCATGAAAATAGGAGCACCATTTCATTTTTATTCCTATATAATAAATATCTAATAATGGAATTCAACATATATTGAATAAGACTTCCAATAAAATCTCCAGAATAATAAAAGCATTGAATGATTTTAAAAAAGAATTTTAAATCCATTTAATTTTCTTTAAACGTAGTCAAAACAGTTCCTGAAAGCTAGCAGTAGATTCTGAAATTAAATTCATACATTTGAATTTAAAAATTTTTGAACCAACAAAATTTATTTGTAAAAGACATAAAAAAGATTTATTAAAATTTCTCCCTAAATTAATCACCAAAAATATTAAAAACTCATTGATTATGATCCTTATATTTAATGATATTTTTTTAAAAAAAATTTGTTAAAAAATAATTCATATATTTGCAGAAAATTAATTTTTAAAGATTGCACAGAATGAATAGTAACTTCGGAATGAACAGTAACTTCAAAATGAACTGTAACATTTGGTTTCCAAACCATACCTTCTAAAATGAACAATAACGTAATGTAGGGTATGAATAGTAATGTAATGTAGGGTATAAAAAATAACATAATGTATTGTATGAACAATAACGTAACGTATGGTATGAATAATAACATAATTTATGGTATGAACAGTAACATAACATAGGGTATGAACAATAACGTAATGTATGGTATGAATAGTAACGTATGGTTTCAAAACCATAATTTGAAGAATAAGAATTAAACCATACTTTCGTGAGATAAATAGTAAACCATACTTTTGTGAGATAAACAGTAAACCATACTTTCATGAGATAAACAGTAAACCATACTTTTCTGAGATAAACAGTAAACCATACTTTTGTGAGATAAAAAATAAACCATACTTTTGTGAGATAAACAGTAAACCATACATTTGTGAGATAAATAGTAAACCATAATTTTGTGATATAAAAAATAAACCATACTTTTTTGAGATAAACAATAAACCATACTTTTGTGAGATAAACAGTAAACCATACTTTTGTGAGATAAACAATAAACCATACTTTTGTCAAAAAAATACGGACAGAATATTTTGACAAACTTAAACTAATTTTTAAGGGCACTTAACAACAGATTCAGACTTTGTTAAAAACTAATGATTTGTATAAAAACTTATTATCTTTCCAAAAATAAAATAAACAATTAAAACCGACATCTACAGATCCTAAAATTATAAAAAAAATAGAAAAAAAATAATTTGAAAAAAACTGCTACTACAGAATAGCATAGCATAACTTCATGTAATTAAAATTCCATTCAAAATATATTTTTAAACTTTGATGTAAACTAATGAAATCAAGATAAACATTTTTTATTCCCCTAGAATCAGGTTTCATACAAATCGGATAAATTTAGAAGTTACAGTAAAATAAATATAGAAATGTTTTAAAATAGTGAAATGTAGAGTTTTTAAAACCATAATAGCAACATCATTATATTTTTAGAGAAATAGATAATCATTTTCAAACATCTTCATTAACTAATAAAGTATAGATAAATATATTATATTTCCAATGTGATAAGAATAAAAAAAATACAAATAACATAAATGAAGATATCATCAAAATTCATAGAAAAAGTAATCAAACAAAACATATGAAATCAAATTAAAGGAAAAATAGCATATGCACAAACAACTACCACTCATGTTTGATAGGTTTTATTACATCTAATGGAGTTTATTTAGGGTTATACATGGTCATCACCTATGATGCCTGATCTAACTCCTAATTTAAACCAACACAACTTCCCATCTTCTTAGGGGATGGTGGTACACATGCTTCTAAGTATTGGATATAGTCCATTGTTTTTGGATTTAAGGATCTAGAGATGCCTTCCGATAGAAGGTTTATGATTTCCATATAAATTCATTATGATTATTTCAAGTGCTAGTGGGATATGTTTACTTAGGAAAGTCTTCATCAAGAAATGGTCTCGGTGGAATTACAGAATTGATTCTTTGTTTAATTTTTCCCTCAGACACTAAGATCTGACCGAGACATATATTTCATTCACCAAAAGTAGGGTGCTATATCATTCATGGTCTATTGATCAAATTTTACCGAGTTTCAACTCTTTGAGCTACTTCTAGATGGTGACAATTCTTCAACAGCAAGACATTTCAAGGATGGGATCAAGTATTCTATCATCTCACAGGTGAATGTATTTCACCTATATAACTTTTTTTGATATCGTTAATCAATATCTTATACCTAATAATAGCCTTAGGGAAGACAATAGTACTAGGCTTATAGGATCAGTGTCAAGATAAGGAAATATTTATTCTAATAAAAAGGATGTATAGACTTGAGGTTTCTCATCAAAGAAATGTTGGATAGAGTATCTGTACTAGAATATATATTGTATGCCATCAGTATGGATGACATGAGAAATTGAATCCTTAGTTTGATAGATTACTATTGGAGTGTCATTCATGTGGTTGTATGAGTCATATTTATAGGTTCTTCTTGACCTTTTCAATTGGTTCTAGTGGAAGTATAACTATGCAAGATCCTCATTTAGAAGTGGGATAAATTGTGTCGTATTAGGATGCCAGATGGAGTAGAACTAGCTAGATAGACCGAGGAGGAGTTTGTGTCTGTGATAGCCAGACTTATGATTATCATCTATAGTAGAGAAGGCATACTAAGGGTATTCCAACTATAGCTCAGGGCCATGGATTAGGTCACTTGTAAGATTTAAACAAGATACCTGAAGATCAGATTATTGGACTATCTAAAGTACGAGGTACTATTTTGGTAGCCTCAACTATGATATACACTTTATTTGATACATATTATTCTCACTCCTTAATCTCTTATTATAATATGTAAAGTCTCGGGTGGGAGATAAAGTACTTATTTATAAACAATGTTGGGTGTGAGTTTAGAGGGTATAGATCAATATAGGTGCTACCCCTTGGGTTAGGTACTTATTCCATCCGATAAAAACATTTTCCACTCAAGATGATGGGATTTGATGTCATTCTCGGGATAGAATGGTTGGTACCCTATCACACCTTTGAGGACTACTATCATTTTAGGGTTTCATTTATATCACCAGAGGGTGGATGTTATCTACAAAAGGGTGAGTTTAATATCATCAATGGTAGAACTAGACTAGTGAATCTTGGGATAGGTGGAGTGACCTATCAGAATGCTTATATTTATTTGGAGGAGAAGGGTTTACATTAGGATGAATTTTCTATCATAGTAGATCATTTCAGGGATTTCTTTTCCAATTATTTCTCTATATTACCTACTCAGTGAGAGAGATAGAGAGATATAAATTTTATGATCTATATTATTTTTGATCATTCCAAGTATCAATTCCTCCATACGAGATGGAACATATTGAGCTCCAATATCTCAAGAGATTGTTAGATGACTTATAATTAAAGGGTGTTATTCGACCCATTTCTTTATCTGGGGATTCACCCATGATTTTCACCAAGAAGGCACATGAGACCCTTAGTATAGGTGTGGACTATTGACAGTTGAACTAGAATATGGTTAAGAACTGGTATCCATTACCTCAAGGGGTTGATCGTTACAACTAGCTCAGAGGAGATAGGGTGTTTTTGAAGATTGGCCTCAGATTAGGCTATCATGAGGTTTGAGTTAGGCCTTCATATATCTACATAGAGATTTATAAATTTAGTATAGTTTATACGAGTATCATTTTATGTAATTTTTTCTTATGAAAATACCCACTATTTTCATGGATTTGATGAATATTGTTTTCCACCCTTATCTAGATTCCTTTATCAGGGTCTTTGTGGTCAACATATTTGTGTATTTTGATACTCGTAGAGACCATGATAAAAATAATTAGATCATTTTTAATAAAATATAAGATCACTATTTATATTCTAATATTTCTAAGTTCTAATTTTAAATTGGCAATGGTCAATTCATGGGTTATGTTATATCAGAATTATGAGTTTTAGTCATACCATAGAAGGTTAGTGTTGTTGTTTATTAGGAAATAACCAACAACGTATTTGATATGTGATGTTTATTTGGGTGGATGGATATCACAAGAATATCATACAATACTTCTCATGACTTTTTGTAGCGCTTACTAGTCTTACTAAGAAGGGTGTGTAGTTCTTGTGGTCTGAAGTGTGTGACAATTCCTTTTAAGATATAAAGTAATGATTACTTCTTTTCCAATTCTGATTATTCTAGATCCTGGAAGATGCTATATGAAGTTATATGATTAATGAAGAATCAGGATGGGTACAATGCTCATGTAGGAGGATATATTCATTGTATACGGGTCTCGTGAGGTGGTACTTCACAAGCATAGTTACCTAATGCACAAACTTGATCTAATAATAGTTTTCCATACCCTATGTTTATGGAGACACTATCAGATGGGTGAGTGATTTATAGTGTATATAGGCCAAAATTCCTCAAATTTATCTTTATGTAGACTAAATTGAAAATCAAAAAATCAATATGATGTAATAATATGGAAAACTCAGGAAAACGTTGTACGATAAGCTAGTGATGAATGAAAATTGATGGTCCTATTTTTTAAGAATCATCTATAGGATCATGAGAGTCACATGTTTCCCTTTTTATATAGCCTTAGATGTTAAATATTCACTTCTAGATAGGGTATACAAAAGGTAGTTTTTATATCTTAAATGATTGGTTCTACAAGAGAGTATTTCTGGTGGGGACCCCCTTTGGTTTGGTATGTTGATAGAGATAACATGCTATATATACATGGAAATGTATGGGTTCCTACATACATGAAAGTGGACCTAATGAGAGATTCCCATACTTATTAGTAGGATATTCACCTAGGATTATCCAAGATATATTGTTATATGCATTGACAATATTTGTGCCCATGGTTGAAACATAATATATGTGTTTTATCATTTGTTTTTCCACTTGTAAGTAGTTGAAGGGGGAACACTAACAGCCCAATAGATTATTACAGCTATTATCGGGCCTTGAATGGTAATGGAAAGACTTTGTGATGGTTTTTTTGTTTGTCTTACTGTGGTCACCATGAGGTATAAATGTAGTTTGGGTAGTCATTGATTGACTAATGAAAGTATCCCACTTAATTTCTATCCAAGATTATTTCTCCGTATATGTGTTGTGAAAACTATATATTTGCACAATTATATGGATGAAGGGGGTTTCTTGTACTCTCTTTTTAGATAGTAATGCTCATTATACATCGAGGTTCTAGCATGGGTTATAGAGAGCTTTGGGAACACTGGTACTTCTTAGAACATCTTTTCACCCTCAACCCAATGGCTAGTTAGAAAAGATGACATAGGTGTTGTAGGAAATTCTTCAAACATGTGTCCTTTATTTAGCCAGTTCTTGGGAGAAGAATATATTTTTCATTGAATTTTCCTACAATAATATCTATCATGTGATGGTTTATATGGATATTTATGGGGCCTTTTATGTTAGGTTGTGTCATTCACCCCTGTGACAGTTAGAGGCAAGAGAGGCAGTTCTCCTAGGTCCTTGTCTCATGAAACGGACATTATAGAAGATGCAGTTGATCATAAAACATATTTATAATACACAGTCTAGACATAAATCATATGTCGAGCACCATTTATGGCCTCTAGATTTTGAGGTTTGGGATTATGTTTTCTTATGGTTATCACAGAGACTTGGGTAAAGATGGATACATATACAATGGAAGTCGTCACCTCATTATTTTAGGACATTTGAGATTTTGGATAGAGTTGGGCTAATATACTATCAGTTTCTATTATATTAGAAGTACCGTGCCACACATTACATCTTCCACATTTCATTGCTTCATCATTATCATGCTGGCCCATCTCATACTTTTGTTCATGAGGATGTTGAGTTTTATTTTGATGATTATTTTGAGGAGTATCTTATATGCATAGTTGAATGAAGCATGAAGGTTATTTGAGTCTTATCTATACCTTTAATATTATTTATATGGAATCAAAACCATGTATAGTACAAGACTTGGGAGAAGGAGGCCGGTGTATGTGACCAGTGGATATATTTGTTCTCAAACAATGTCCTACGACCCTTGAAAGGGTAACTCGAGGATGATTTCCATTAATGGGGTAAGACTGTATGAAATTTGTTTCTATATTAGGTTGGGATCCTTCAATTTTTTGGATTAATGACTTGTTTTTGACCTTATATTAATGCATAGTGAGGATATGGAGTATATGATCATGTCTAGAGATTTTTCAGAGCCTTTAACCCTAATAGGTGGAAGAAAAAAATGGGCCACATGGGTAGTAGAAATTGTGCTACCCAATCTACATGGTTTCTTCTAACCATGTGGGGCCTTCATGTGAGAATAATAGGGTGCACAATTTTCCAATATTGTGTACCCATGGCCTCATACCTGTGAAGATTATATATAGTTTTTAAAAAATATACATAGTATGATTGGTAGATTATTTCTAAAACTATGCTGCTAAACCATGTGAGTTACCTCATTGGATAGTGATTTATGAATTATTGGCACATGGTTTAGACAATCTTATGACAAAACCATGTGACCAAATTAAAGTGGGGTAAAATAATCGTTTACAACTAATTTTCTCATAAGATTACCCCTCAATTTTTTTTGTCCTAAGTGCATAAGGAGCTCTCTTTTTCTTCTATGGAAAGATCCTAAGCTAGGTTTTTTGATATCTTCTTCCTGTGAACTCAGAATCTATATTTTATCATCTCATTGAATTTCTCTAGGTAATATCTTTAATCCCTAGGCTAATTTCATCATTATTCATTCTATCTCATGATCTATTTTGGTGAGAGCTCTTATGCCCTCCATTTAGGGTGATTGATTGTTCTTCCATTTTCATATGATACATGACAAACAAAGAGATGATACTGGATGAGCAGAGTACTAAAGGTATATGGTAGGTGGTTTATGAGTTTTCCCTAAAAGCATCAACATTTATAAAATTTCATTGTTATACTCATGCCAGTTTAACCAGGCGATGCTTCATAAATCAATATTCCTCCATTATAATATTTTAACTCATATTATTAAACCCTTATTAAACATTTCCTTCATTAAATTGGAGGTTGGTACCTCAAATACATCCACCCCAAGTTGAACTTGAATTCTAATTATTCCTTAGTAACCCATGATGGGTTTATTTGAGATACTATTTCTGTGCACTTGTCTTGACTTCGAGAATGTATGTGTTTCAAATTAATAAATGAATATAAATTGTTAAATGTAAAGTATATATGTTTACATATCAATTATTCTATAATTTTATAATGAATTGATATTTTTTTCTTCTTCTTACAACACCTTATCATTTATAATTAAAGGTAATGGAATTAACCGAATAAAAGATTATATAATTAAAAGCATAAATAGTTTCACTACAACAGAATCTCCGTTTAGCGGCGGTTTTTTTTGCGTTTAGCGGCAGTTTAAAACGCCGCTACATTGTTTGGAGGTAGTTTACAGAAACTTCCGTCTAATAGGGCGTCGACAATCTATTAGCGGCAGTTATTTACGTTTAGCGGTGGTTTCAGGAAAGCGTCATGGATGCCTCATTCGGCGGAGGATTCCCTGAATTTAGAGGCAGTTTTACGAGCGCTGGATATAACTTTATTTGTAGTGGTTATAACCACCGCGAATAAACTCAAATTCCAGCGGCCGTAAAACTGCCGCTAAATTCAGGGAAACCGTCGCGGAATGAGGCAGACACGATGCTCCTATTTAGAGGCGGTTATAACTGCCGCTAAAAGTAAATTTTATTTTACATTTAGAGGCAATTTAAACCGCCGCCAGTATACATTTCACATCGCTTAAAACTGTCGTGAAAAGCTTCCCATAATAAAAAAAATAATTCTTGGATTCTGCTGCACCACTGCCCTGAAAAACAAATAAAACTAGAAAAAACAATCCATGGACTCCCACCAATGACCAAGATCTGAATATCCAAAATAAATCAAAACATCCAAAAAACATGTTTTTCTCTCAATGAGAAATAATATACAACTTTAGTATTTAAAAATAGAACAAAAATCTAAAACTCTGGAAAATAATACTTCCTATTAGAGAAAGTATTATTAACATAGCAGTCAGATATCCATCAAAGGTTCCAAAACATTCCTCATACTCATGTATACAATATCCTAAATATTAAATACTAGGAATATAAAAATCCATTGATACAACATTGTAACATCCCAAACTGGATTCCACTAAATCTTATAACTTCACTTTCTTAGGATAGATTATCCATAAATATTCCACTCTACTTATAAAAATTTATAATTGATGAATTATTAGTTATATTAGTACCAACCCATTTATATAATGATTTTTTTGGTTTTGTGGCCTAAAAACCATCTTTAATACTTATAATAAATTTGAACTGATGAAATAGCTTGAATAACACATTAGAAATATATTGTTATAAAAAATCCTATTGTGGGAATAGTTTTAGAGTTACATTGGGATATAGCTTTTATAGGAATGTGGATATTTCCAGTGAGTCTTAGTTGACATATTTTTATGTTGGAATATAGGTTATGTGGGAGATTCCAGTGACCTTTTAGGAATAAACGTAGAATTAGAGTTGATTCCTCGTGTTATGTGAGGGGTTAACCTAGTTTTTCTAGCATCCTTGGATATATTAAGCATCATTGGATGCATATTTTTAATTTTTGGTCATAGAATGTGTTTTTTTATGTATTTTGGGATTGATTAGGACTCTAGTTGTGGAAGGATTCCCCATGTTGGTAGGAAATCATGAGATAAGTAAAACTTATAGGTGGTATGAGCATCTTTAATGCTTGAGATTAGTGGGACTGACATGCCAATATAATTTTATTTAGTTTAGTTAGTTGT
Source organism: Viscum album (assembly GCA_963277665.1). NCBI lineage: Eukaryota > Viridiplantae > Streptophyta > Magnoliopsida > Santalales > Viscaceae > Viscum > Viscum album. The sequence goes on along the minus strand of OY728119.1, from coordinate 1,672,034,634 downwards.
GTGAGTTTAATTTCAAAGGTGTATGAATCAAGAAGTCATCATCCATGTTAAATGGTTATGTAGGATAACGTGACCCTTGGGTTTGATTTTTTGATTAGGCTCTAAAATACCAAGAATGCACAGTGTCATTGGTCCTATGAATTATATGAAATGGGTGTTCCCATTTCATTGATATAACATCAATTTAGTATTCATTATCATATAAATTTCCTATTTAACTAAGGTTTGGTAGAGAGAGTTGTGTGGTGTTTTGTGAAAAAATTTCTAGTCTCTGAGAGTTTGAGGGATGAAATCATAGGTAACACCTTGAGGGGTATCATCACATAACTACTTGGTTTAGGGTTGTGGGATCTAAAAAGGTTGTGTTAACCGATCACTCCCTAAGGGAGGTTACCTAGGTATTAACTATGTTGTGGTGAGTGATGCAGACCAAAGTTTTTATTAGAAAAGCTAAGTTATCCTAGTTTTATGGATAACTATGTAAGAGGATCGAGTTTTATAACATCATCAATCGAGGTTAAAGTTCAAGATGTAGTTATTGATGTTGATTGAATTTGTGCGCATGGAATGAGGATTTCATAATGCATGTGATTATGAATATACCATTTCTATTTATTATTAAGTGGATGTTGTAAATCTATGTGGTAGGAAGTGAACGACAGGTTGTTTAAGGATGGAATATTAGTTCCATATGAGGCTTCAGCGTATGCCAAGTATGGATTATTGTGATGGAACATGGTATAATTATGTTGACTCACATCCAAAAACCTTGTTTAGTGGTGGAAAGAGTGTTTTTAATGGGAATTAGATTCCTATTTCTATTAAAATGATGAATATTAAAATCCTATGGTGGGGAGAATCACACAGGTCATGGAAAATGTAACCTTTGTGAGAGTGGTTGTAGAAAGAATAGTCATGAATGGTCAAAATGAATTTCAGAAGTCTATGAGCTATAAAATTTATGTTTTCCAGACATGGGGGAGGTGTTGAATTTAAGACTTAGGTATGAGTTTGAATCAGGTTTGGAAATTATATTCAGACTCGGGCTGCATGTGAAATCTAGGAAATGTGATAGATTGATATCACATATTTTCTTGTAATGTAGCATGATGTTGAAATGGTTGGTTGAGTATGCACCCATTAAATCACACCACAATTAATTTTTGGAATTCAGTGGGTTCATCTCAATTATCACGATATAACTTTTCAATTTATGTTAATATGATTTAGTTTTAAAATAAAGGCATTGGTCATCAATTTGGATGTCCTCTAAGTAGGTCAACCTAAAGCGTTCTGACTGGAATTTCAGTAAACTAGTGCATGTTGTGAGCTAATATTTATTTGTGTAAGATGTATTAATAATGAAGAGTGTGTTTTGGTTATGACCCTTTAGTTTAAATTTTTAGGACTAGATTAACAGTGATGGTTGATTTGTAAATGGAGGTAGCGGTTTTCATGTGGCACCGCTTCATAAGGAGTTTTCAAGTGAGCTCAAGTGAGATCTGTCTTAAATAAAGCAATAAAAGCTCAAATATGTCAATGTGAAACTAGAAGTGATGTATAGTAGTATAGTGCTCATGGTTTAGTGGTTTGAGAATTACTATGGTGGGAAGACACCATGGACCTATAAATCATGTGGTTCTCGCTTTAAGTAGTTTTCATTGCTAATGTGTCTGAGTGGTGTCACTGGTTTAATGTTTCTGGATTAAATTCAGATGGCAAAGAAACCTAGGGATAGGTGATGAGAGGTGGTTTGGGGGGTCTTATTAAATTGGACATCCTATAGATGTGGGTATTGTTCAAATTCAATACGATCATTACATGGAGTCGTGGGAGTATAACTATGGTTTCTTATGAGTATGTTTGGATAGAAGTGTTTTGTACCAGACCTATGACTTCTCCCTATAAGGCCTTGTGTTGGTAAAGAAGAAAGTTCTGGAATTCCAGTAATTAAAGATTCATGACCGGATAGCTTGTAATGAATCAAAAAATGGAATTAAGAATCATAATATAAATAATTCAGGGATATAATGATAGGTAATAATTACCAGACAGACCATGATTAAGTGGAAATTGTGTTGGGAATGCAGTTCATGTCATGAAGTAATAGTTCAGTGATCAAAACGGTTGTGGTTGGAAATGGTCCATTGTAACCGGTCAGTTTTATTTTGTGTTTCTATTAAGTGGATGTATGTATCGTCAAAAAATTCCAATAAAAAACTTAATACTCCTCCATTTATTCATCCATTTAAAGAAGAAGAAGGATAAGGGTTTGGATTCTGCTTCGTTTACCTCTTTTGTTTTCTTCATTTCTCTAAGTGTTATCATTGTGCAATCTTATATGCCCTATTTTTAGTTCTTTTTTCAGGTTATCCATTTTAATATATTTTTTATTGAATCGAGAGACATAAATATATGAGTTAACCATCCTAATATTTAAGTATTTGGTAGAAGTTCTTATCTTAAAATTCATGTTTTTATAAGACATACCAATTGTGCGTCAAGTCGAAATCCATATTCTAAATATGTTTGTGCACACACAGTTATTTTTCTTTAGTGAACCACCCTTGATTTAGAACATTCTCATGACATTTTAGAAGAGCTAGAGCATGTTTAGATACCTTTGATGCTTAAATCAGACATTTTCAACATTGGGCCTCACCAAAGTGTCCACAACACTATCCCCTTGATCACTATGAAATGACCCAATTTGTTCAACACATCAAAAGTGGGTTCAACTCCCAGTCATCCAAAATATCGACTACTTATTCAAACACAGACCTAAATGGAATGATGTATACCACACTCGAGAAATGAAGACATAAAAAGAAACATCAGAAATCAATAAAATTCATAAAAAGAAACATGAGAAATCAAGTATATTTTAGGACATGAAAATGTGTGGTGGAAACTATGTGCCACAAATGTTACATATATAAACCAACTGTTTCCATTTTTGTTCAACACACCAATAGTACAACTACTCAGGGTCCGATGATGCATCGTCACACTCTCCACCTTCATTTCCACTTTGTCCTGTCACCTATAAGAACATTATATTGAAAATTAAATACGGTTACATATTTATATTAAAACTTTAAAAAAATGAAAGTTATAAAACTAAATGTTTTTTATTTTCTGTGATTTACCTGCATACCACCAATCGATGCACTCCCATCGGGGGCATATCTGCCCATCTGCTGACGTAGTTCAGTGAACTCTTTCTGCAATGCAGATATCTGATCCCCCTGCTGGTGAACTGTGTTTCGTAAAGAAAAAATCTCTTTCATAGCATCTCCGGGTATGGGATGACTAAATTCAGGAGTAGATGCAGTAGATATCCCTGGTGGCCTACTAAAAACCTCAGATGGCACGGGTCCCAAACCCATCCTGCGCACTCTCCCAGGATGCTCCTTCCCAAGGACTTTAGCAACCGGGTCATCCTGGGAGACAGAGTAGGAATGCGCAGGATTGGCATCCCATAGTTCTTTAATTTTGACCTATAAATCAAATATCAATATATATTAATATAGAAAAAATTAATAATAATTTATTATGATAAAAAATTGACTTAATACCCCAACTTCTTTAGCAGGCTCATTAACAAAACATCTATCTGATTTTTTGTGAACATCCAACCACATTTCAGTTCTGGATTCTTCATGGCCTAAACTCTGTGACTGTATTAATCGAAGATAAATCAACAATTCAATATATTAAATAGATAATATTGTCTTATAAATATTTAAACTAATTAATATATTACCAATGTACTTCGATTTCTAGAATTTTTTTTGAGCCCGCAGTGTACGGGATGACTTGCTTCGCTCGGTTTGACGCATTCTGTCTTGATAGATCCTGAAATAAATAAAATGAAATTTAATACTGATGTATTGAATGTCATGTCCTTTTAATATACATTTATAAATGTAAAACTAGGATAATATAATAATATTTATATTTCAATACCATCCGATTCTGATCCCGATGCCTATCAACAGACACTTTCCACTGCTCTTTCGGTACCCCATTGGGTAGCTTCTCATACATTTGCAGCACGGTCAACGAAGCATCATTGAAATCACACCACAATCACCATTTAATATCTTTCCACTTCTTACCTAGATTTTTCAACATCCACTTCCATGCTATCACATCAGCAACAGTAAAGTGGAAGAACATCTGTAAACCGAAATTCATTTTGAACATATTAGTAACATGACATTCAATTAAACCATAATGTAATAAATTTACCTTGATTTGAGAATCAAACACTTCTTTTTTCCTGCTTGGAGGTATATTTCTCCAATCGTCATATGAAATGGGAAGGGAAATGGGCTCCGCTGCCAGCTGGCCTAGAATCTGGCCAAGCAACCCCGCAGCATCACCTGTAGGGACCCCGTACGAATCAAATGGCACAACAATATTCTCACCATTAAGATTCCAAACATCTAAAATTTTAATGTTTTTCTCCACGGTTTCATTTTTTTCATCTATAATGAGTAAAAAATTAGTATAAACAAAATGAAATAAATTTATTTAATTAAAATTTGTACCTATGATAGTGACACTCCAGTATGTCCGGGATGAACTGGAAGGGGAAAATCGCTGCCCCACTGCTGAGGCTCCTGAAGGGGGAGTCGATGACTTAGCCTCTACTATGACATCCATAGATGGTGTGAGAGGTGGTGCAGGGGTGTTGGCAGCTGGTGCATCAGATGTCGTGGGGAGGGAGCCAGATGGATAGTAATCTGTCGCAGAAATGGATGAAATAATGCAACACTTCTTCCTTGGCATTCTTTTCATTTAATCAAATAAAATTAAGTTCAGAATATATATTTTAAAAAAATTATGCAGAAAAAAAATTAAAAATGTTAACAGATGGAGTACTAATAGACAAAATATAAATAACAATGATAATGAATGACTGCAGAAATGAAACAAGTGGTTGCTGAATAAATAAATAATTGTACATACAATCATTTTCCCCTTCAATCATGTCAGTTTCCTGCTTCATTGCTTCATCCACTTCATTCATCCTTGCTAGACTAATATTTTCAATATCATGATGGACAAATAATTCTTCTTCCTATTGTTGATTAAATTCAATTTCAGAGGTCAAATTTTCCACTTCATCACCCATATCATACAAATCTCTTTGTATTACGTGAGTAACTACACTCCACCATTCATCGGCAACATCATTCACATAATATACCATTTTTGCTTGCGATGCTAAGATATATGGATCATACACTTCAACGTTCACCAACATCCATCAAGCGAGAGAAGTTCACAGAAGTAAATTGCAAGGAATCTATTTTAATGCCTCTGATAATATCGACCCATTTTCATTTGAATAAAACAACCGAAAAATGTACGCGGTAGTTTAATTTAATAATATAATGCAGCTTTCCATAGTATTCCACTTCAGCAAATGTAAATATACCACTATTCTGTGTTCTCAAACCCACTTCTCGATCGACTGTACGAAATATAAATCCATTCACATTATAAGCGTCGAACTTTCTATCTTCTTTTAGAGTACTTCTAGTAAGAAACTTCAAATCTTCTGACACCTCTGCTCGAGTATCAGTATTCATGATCTGAAAAAAATATACTTTATTAGATTTACAAAATGTATGTGTCAAACTAATATTCGTTTTTATTGAAGTATTTATGAACTTACACGTCGTGAAAACCATTCTACAAGCTCTTTATTAATAGCTTTCGTTATATATTTCTCATTTCGTGTTCGGCCTCTCATTCATCTCTTTGTTTGTATCCTCAACTCTTCAATAAATGGATATGCAATTTCACTATTCAGCAGCACATATCAATGTGCCTGTAATAATTCCAATTTAGTCAGTGTCACATTTGAGGTCCTCCCAACAGATCGGCCAATAACAGGAAATATTTTGGATTTCTGATGTATTTGAGATTGAGTCGATGTGTCGTAAAAACGTCCAACTCGATTAAATCTTGTCTCAATATCATCCAAGTATCGAGAAAAAAAGGTTAGACAATCCTCATCCACATAGCCTTCAGTAATTGAGCCTTCTGGTTTAGCTTTATTTCTCACGTATGATTTCAAATGCCCAAGATATCTGTGAAATAAAATAAACATAATTATGCATTTAATTAAGTACCAAATTTTTTTACTTAACTGGAAAACATATAAATAAATTATCTCTCAATTGGATACATCCATCGATAATGAACGGGGCCTCCTAATTTAGATTCCTCAACCAAATGAACAGTTAAATGCACCATTACAGTAAAAAAGGACGGAGGAAAGATCATCTCCATTGTGCAAAGGTTCAATACAAACCTCTCATGGAGGTTGTCAAGCTGAAATGGATGTAGATATTTCTCACATATTTTTCTGAAAAATGTGTAGAACTGGAGTACAACAACAGTAATTTTTCAGCTAATAATGTACACAATGCCAATGGTAGTAACTATTGTAACAAAATATGTGAATCGTGGCTTTTCAATCCATGTAACTTACTATTCTTCATGTCAACACACCTCGAGATGTTACTTGAATACCCATCAGATACCTTAACATTCTTTAACATTATAAGGAATGTATCTTTATCCCTATTTTTCATTGAAAAAATTTCTGGAGGATACTTTCCATTCTCATCTGGCCAGAGATCGCATTTTATGTTCATTGCTTGTAAGTCTTTGTGAGCATTAAGATGATCCTTTGACTTTCCATGATCATTAAGAAATGTGAAAATAAAATTGTCACATAAACTCTTCTCAATATGCATCACATCAATATTATTCCCCAAAAAATTAAATTCCCAATACAGAAGTTCGAAGAATATACTTTTTTTTCTTCCATTGTTGCGTTCCGGTTTCACATGACGATGCACTTCAGACCCGTTTTCTACTATCATTCAAATGATGAACCTTCCCAATTTATGTTTCAACATTTTCAAGCTGTGCCAATATTTCAAAACCATTTAACAACTTTGGATGTGGTCTACGATCAATGGAACCATTAAATTTTGATCTTTTTAGCCGAAATATATGAGATGCATCGAGAAATATTCGATGATACAAGAAGCACCATTTTCTACTGTGAGGTAGCCGTTTGGGCTCAAAATAAAAGTTACAAACGGGACAAGCCAAACCCCTGTAAGTATTCAAACTAGATAAATTCCAAAGACTAGGGAAGTCACTAATGGTCCACATTAAATCAGCATGCATTTTGAACATTGTTTTAGAAGAAGCATCAAATTTCTCAACACCGTTGCTCCATAACTCCTGCAATTCTTCAATCAAAGGCTGCAAGTATACATCAATATCATTTCCAGGAATTTTTTTCCAAGAATAATTATCTAAAGGATAAAAGATGGTTGTTGCATACACATCCATAGAGGCAGATTATAAGGGATCAAAACAACTATCCAAATGCTATAATTGGTACTCAAAGTCCCAAATGGGTTGAATCCATCGACATCCAATACCAATCGAACATTCCTAGGATCAGCTGAGAAATCGAGATGTAATGAATCAAATGTCTTCCACGATTCGGAATCTCGTGGATGTCTCATTAACCCATCATTGTTATTATCTATAGAATTCCACTTCATGTGTTCAACGGTTTTCGATGACATGAATAATCTTTGCAATCGAGGCTTCAAAAGAAAGTAACGCAAAACCTTTACAGGTGTTCAACTTTTATTCTTCTCTAGAAAATTATGTTCATTCGGACTTCCAACATCACCCTTTTCCTTCCATCTAGAAGAAGAGAATTTCTTACAATTCTGTCTACTTGAATCCTCTCCCCAATAAAGTATACAATCATTGGGACACACATGTATTTTTGTATAATTCAGACCAAGCTTGTTAACAACTTTTTTCATATCATAAAAAGATTCTGAGATTTTTGCTTCTGGAAATGCATCACGAATCAATTCCAATATCATGGACATTGCCTTATTTGTAATTCCACATAGACATTTGATATGGTACAACTTCAGCAAAAATGAAAGCTTTGAATATTTCAAACACCCACTATACAACTCTTGATTTCCATCATCAACTAAATCACGAAACACATTTTCCTCAGTGAAGTTTTCTCTTACATTTGGCTCCACAGAAGCAAGAGGAGGATCCAATGATATGTGAAAATCTTGATCTTCCTGTGTTATAGTCTCAAAAACATCACTTGTCACGTTGCAATTTGTAGCACCCTCTTCTGGTTGTTCTGATATATTTTGATGCTGATATTGGTGTCTTTCAATGCCGAATGCATCATTTATTAGGATTTTCATTTCATTTTCCATTTTTGATGAACTTGGGACCTCATTATGTGGATTAACATCAGTGCTCAATCTTTCTGTAACGTTCGATTCTCCATGCGAAATCCAACACAAATATTGAGCAGGGAAATGCTTCAGTATTAAATATTCATAATCCTCATCTCTCTTCAACCATGTTCTAAATTTACATTTAGGACATGGAAATTTTATTCTCCCTTCAACGGATCGATTAGAAATTGAAAAATCTAAAAACTCATTCAAACCCTTAACATACTGAGGTGTGTTCCTCAGTAATGTGATCCAGCTTTTATCCATGTATATCACAGTGTGCCTACACAAAAAACAAGGAATCAAACATGATACATCTTCTATAACCCCATAATAAAAAAAAAATAATGATGAAAAAAATTTCCATAATAGAGAAAAATTCAAGGATATATCAAGAAATGGGTCTCAAAATTCCTCAAAGTCCCTAAACTGGAATCAAAAAACGGATGAACTCTTTCTATAAGAATGGTCCTTTTCATCATGTTATGGTTCATCCTGCCTATACTCCTTGCACATTGGATTATCTTCATTCCCACTATTAATTTTTTTCATACCTGATAAAACTAAGGAATGAACAACCATCGATTTCCAAGAATATTCAGCTTCCATTCACATGTCCCCAGTGACAACCTCCAAAATGGATGTTATGCCCAAAGAAAGTAGAGATGTACAAAGGTCTGGGTAAAGACCATCACCAAAGAAATGATATTTCTCATAATTGATGACCCATATCTTTGGAGAATATATAACAAACCATGAAAGGTTATTGACATACTCCCATACTGATCTGTCACCAATAAAAAGTCTCATGAGTGGTTGATGTTATCAAATATTGGTTTTATCTTTCTTTGGGTAATGTTATTTCTGATTTTGTGGAATTATATGAGCTAGTAATATCAAGATTGAGGTTTTTGTGGTGAGTGGGGTGTCTATAAACACATCATCGATAATTCATATTCAAATCATTGAAGATGTAAATGTTGTCCAAACTCTTATGATTTGAGTAAACCATGATTTTATATTCAAATATATAGTGACATCGTTTCTTCGACATTTTTATAACCACTAATAGTTTTAATTTTTTACTTGGGTAGATTATTTCAAGTGTTTGATGTTAGGGAGAGCCAAATGACACTACATGATCTTCAAACTTCAACACAAACCCAATAATCAACCATACTTTAACACATTATTCCACTTATACTTTTCTAGATTTAGGTTAGATATATATATGGGGAGTTTTCAATCACAAATTGAGCACCACAATGTATTCCTAACATACTAGGCTACATTTAACCCTTAACCCATTATAGGTAAGATTGTTCATGGGTTTAGAACTCCAAGATAAATCTATGACAACACTCTTGTAGTATCCTTCCATTCCTAATAAATTCTAAATCTTTAAAATGATCTTGTGGTTCACCCATTAAATAACTACTCTTGTTTTATTGGTTTCCACTAAAACTCCATGCTATGAGATTACATGGACTAGAAACTTTACTTATCAAAATGAGAATCTACACACTAAGGGATTAACATAAATTTAGTGATCATTAAGAGTGCCTAGATTATTCCCCCAATACTTCCCACACTCTTCTTCACTCCCCAAGTAGACAAATATTTCACATATAAACACCATGATAATAGAATCTACATATAGGTGAACCACCTGGTTTATAAGATCCATGAAAACTAATTATATAATTAATTAGTCCAAATTGTATGAAAAATTTCTCAAAATCTCCATACCTACATCAAATTTCAATCTTGGATATTTTTTCCTCTATATCATTGACCTGATTTTTCAAAGAGTTTAGGTTCATCTCATAGAACAAACTTTTACCCTTTTTTGGACCTAAAAGGGTGTCAATGTAGGGTATGGTGTATTTATTCTTGAATGTGACCCCATTTAACTTTTGTTACTCAATGAAAAACAATAGAGATCAATTATCCTTTTTTTTAAAAGTTACTAGGGAGTCCTTTGGAGTGACGCTCGGGAAAATAAATCCATTAGATCCCAAATTAACCATTTATATAATTAATTCCTTCAACTAAGTGGGGTACATATGATATAAGAGAAGAGATATCAACTGAGTTCCCAAAAATAATCCAATGGTGAACTCTACATTGAATTCTGGAGGTAACCTATTCTCAAAACATATACCACCATCCTCTATAAAAAGATAAGATACTTAGAAAATATGATATCCTAAATCTGGAGGTAGAGTTCTACTTCAGCCTAATTAAGGATCACATTCTCATTAAAAAACATGTTTACACCCATCAGGTTCTACAAAGATCACTCAACAATGATAACAATCAACATTTTACTTTAAACGAACCATAAAATCTACTTCGAGGATCACAACAATAATATCTATTTCTAAAACATTAACTTACCACTCAAATTTTAATCCTAATATAGTGAGAATGTAGAACTGGAATTTAAACCACTATTCCAAATTCTTTCATATAAGAACAATCAAAATAAATGAATAATTCATAATCATGGTCTGTCACATGAACAGTTCTACAATATTGGAAGAAGTAAAATAGTTATATGCAAATTACATAAAATAAATTATTATTGATTAATTAAGAAATAAAAATTTTAAAATTGTACTATTACATGCCATGAATAAGATTTAACTACTGTATATTTCATGTAGTATGGGTGCATTGAATTATGTAATACATTTGGTTGATTACTGACTTGTGGATCTACCATGAGATGACTCTGTCCATAAGGGGACTCATCGTTACCACCACAACCAATAAAATGATAACCAATAATCTTTAATGTACTAGATTGAGATGGAAATTCTATGTGCATTGAGGATCTTGCAACACTCTAATTCATCATAATAACCTTACAGAACTACTGCAAGTGGACCATACATTCACACTAATGGCATGGTATAGGTAGAATTGTATATGCTAACCAAACATTCACCAGCATTCCACATTTGTAGCACAGTAATAACCCACCCCTAGTGGGTTGCAGTTGATTGTTGTTGGGATGTGTGGCCAGATCTGCAACCTCCCTTATCCTCATACTCTTCACACTTCTTTTTCTTTTCCCAGATTAAATGATCACCTTGGACCACTACTAGAACTTCTTTATAGAATCTAGATTTACCAACTTGTTAAATTTCCACAATCCGAGATTGTGCAACCACATCGTCTTATATCTTAAACATAATCAAGAATACTAGGGGAAAAATATATTTTTTGGAATCACATTTCAAAAGTAGTGGACTTTATTTTCTCATAAGAAATCACATCGGGTGAGAAATGAACTGGTTTCATTGAATGGTTAGAATTCTCCAACATATTCTGATCCCCCTAAGGGAAATACCAAAATTCATGGGACATAGAAATAGGTGTGTTAATAGGAAAATATTGTTCATTAAAGAGAACCTGTAATTACTTCTAACACATATGCTCGTGTTTCCTAACCTGATCGACTAATTCCCACTATTTGTGACTAGTAACTTCCAAGATGAATAAAGAACACATTAACTTGACCGCTTCATGACTATCAAAAAATAAGAAAATACTCTCAACATTTTAAAACCACTAAAAATAATGCTAGAAATATGTTCTACCAAAATATTAAGGATCCATTTCCTGGATGAACTTTTGGCCCTTATCTTTCTATAGACCAGAATCAGATTCATTAGAATGACTAGGACTACTAGCCAATCTATGATCTAATTCTTGAACATCCAAAACATGGACTATATTAATATTTGATCAACTAGTGAGGTATAATTTTCTATGATGACTTTCCCGAGATTCACATGAATCCTTTAAGAATTCATGTTGAAACATCAATTAGAAATTGCAAGAGAAACCATTAATACGTTTGCCAAATAAATTAACAAAAACACTATCTTCCAATATTTTCACAGGATAAAAAACACCATAAAAACAGTAGGAGCAACAAAACCCTACCTAGAGGGGAAGATGGTGCATCTTCCAGGGTCGCGGGGGGACGGGGGTTGGGGGGTCGCAGGGTTGCCGGGGTCGTCGGGGTCGCCGGGGTCGGGGTCGCGGGGTCGCCGGGGTCGCGGGGGGCCGGGGTCGCGGGGGAAGCGGGGGGCCGGGGGAAGCGGGGGAAGGAGGGTCGGGGTGGGGGGAAGGGTCAGGTGTTAAAAAAAACCAACGTTTAGCGGTGGTTCCTAGAACCGCCCCTAAACAACCGCCGCTGAACAACGGTTTTGTTGTATTGTTTCATGTACTTGATTAACCATGTCATGATGATGAAATTTAATGGAATAAACCTATGAAATTATTAAATAGAAGAAGTAATTCATGGAATAAATTGAATAATGAAATATGTATAAGGTGACTATTAAATATACAACATTTTATATTTATAGGAGTGTTAAAATCTGAGAGAGCCTTGGATTCCATAAGATATACCTTGATTACTCAGAAGACATTATTCTGATTCGAGGATACAGTTTCTATGGGAGATACTCACCTTGGAACATGGTCCTTGTATATTAGAGAATGTTTGAAATGACATCGTGGGATCCTATCTCCATATTTTTAGATATAATAATTCCATGGATACACTCCTTTGATTCAACTTCATGACATCATACAAGAGGAATCATGAATTCCCCACATTGGGCCCGATCATTCTTAGCTCTAGATTACTATAGATGAGATCTATGGAATTGGTCAGAATCATTTAAATTAAAATTTCTTGGGAATGCCCCTTGAATTACACTAAAAACCCTTATGGATGGACTACATGAGTTATTACTATCAATTGGATGACCCATAATGTCAAGGATTCCTTGGATACACATTTGATCCTCTTTAATCATTTTTATTACATGTCTAGGATTTGTTGAAACCTTCACATGATTTATCTACATGAACCGAAACATAAATTAACTAATTAAATGATCTCATGTTCAAAGACATTACCATCCAAGTCTAAATCATGTATGAGATATTTATTTTTTAATTGATTATTATATAAATACATTCAATTTTTACAGTTTATATTCACAGACTGGATTTATATAGACATCATTGGTGGTGTCCTACTGAGGTTTATCTCACACTATATCTGAGTTGATGCTGGTACATGGGTTGAATATATGATTTTAGTCCTAGAATAGGGGAATCTCCCCATGTTAGACACCGGAATTGCTTTCTTTATTAGGATGGATCTTTGTAGATTATGACAAGTATAGTTCCTGGGATGCTTGGATAGCTTTGTACTTTTTGGTTCATTTTTATAACATGTATTGTACTAATTTTCTACTTCCATGCATACCTGTTTCCCTATTTTATAGAGAAAAGACATTAAATCCTTATATTTTATTTATGATTTAGATTATAGATCCTGTTGATTATTCAATTATTTGATTCTTATGCTAGTTTCGACTATTTATTTCATTGATATCATGATTCTTCTATTTATACTTTTATTATATCATTTTGATACACTCTAACCAGGGGGTATAGTCTCCCAACATAAACACCCTAGGTCCTCACTACTGGTCAGTATCCTCTTGCATACATGGAGGTGGGAATGAGGCCATGTGGACAACTAGTTTTGAGGAACCTTTGAGTGTAACCAAGGTCAGGAAATCATGAAATCATGCACCAACACTTCATCGGCTAAATGTTCCTCACCTGAAATCCAATATTTCACAATTCTTACCCATGACCTAGTTACTTAATACCCATTAAGTTCCATTTCACACACTTTAGTAGAGGCATGATGACTTAGAATTTCTGAAGTATCCTTAGCATTATAACACTCCCTATGATAAGGGAGGTCCCCACTGGTGTAGACCCATCCTCGATAAGTACATTTAAAACAGAAGGTTCATCTGGTCAAGCTTTAGAGAGATCATCTAGATAAACCGAATGAGAACCCTTACTAGGATCACATCCATGCCATTTTCCCTTCAAGAACACCTAATTATGAACCCCTCCAACTTGAGATTGAGCATGAAAATTGTTTCCAGGACTACCTTGAGCATTGAATTTCAAATGTATAATATTTTTGAAGAATTAATTTTCACCATGCCCTCACATGGAGAAAAAATCATAAACAAGGGATCTATTGTAATTAAAAATTTTATATCCTATGACCATAAAATCCATAAAAAAATAAGACCCTCTTCATAATCAATTACCAGATCAATGTCATCATGAATAGTTGAAATAAAAACTCTCTATACTAATGTAGAACACAAATCAAATTCCACTAAAAAATGAGTGTAGTGGCTGAACCTGGGTACCTCAGTTTCTATTTCCATTTTAATAGCAAGTTTGATAGAAATTTTAATTTTATAAAGGATTCAGGGTGCCAAGGTATCCAACATATTCCATATACCTTTCCCTACAACTGAATAGAAGAATTTTATTCCACAACAGGATTGAAAATCCAATCCCATTTCTGGATGTGCAGAAAACCAAGCTTGGGAGTGATCGATCCAAATCCCCAATCTGTCAACTTCAATTACTCGGAAGGGAAGAGAATTTGAAAAAAAACCATGGATCAACGAGATGAATTTCTAATTTGTAAATCCCCAAATTTCCCAAATATGTTCGAAAATATCCCCAGTTTTCAACAACTAATATCCCCCTCACAAAATAAGACAATCAAAAATGGAATAATAACTAATTTCCAGGTATTCCAAGACACTAACTGGGAAAACCATTACATGGGAAAAATTTCCCTTTTGACGAATACCACCCACAGATGAGCCCTTGAAAATATATTTGGATCACACACTATCATCAAGCGAATCAGCAACATCAGTCCCTCTGCAAATGGATTTTTGACACCCCATTCTAGCACCCACATGCTTGGGGGAAGTCAAATCATCATTTTTTAGGGAAGATATAATCTAGAGGTTGAAGAGATGAAGATGTCATAAGCTTGGGGACCTAATCACAATTGATGTTTAGAGAGAGATTCTATCATGGGACCAAACCCATTCTCATCAATTATTTATATTTATAAAATTATATGTATATATATATTTAATATAAATATTTTAAATATATTCATTATTTTATTATATTTATTATAATTTTATAGTTATTTAAATATATAATTAGTAATTTATGATTATATAAATACTTTTTAAAAAAATTATATTTAATTATTTATAATTATAAGTATATAATTTTATAAATATTGAAAATATAGATTTAATAATATATTTATTTATAAAACTTTATTTACATATATATATGTTTAACATTATTAATGAATATATAATGTTAAATGCATTAATGTTAAAAATGATTGAAATTCAATAATTAAAATTGTGTAGACTTTAAAAATATTAAAAAATGGATATGTTTTATTAATTATAAAAATGATTTTAAAAAAATGGATATATATAGAAATAAAGATGAATACATATTGAAAATATTAAAACATAGTAAATAAATATGTACAAATAGATATTAGAAAATGTTTAAATTCCAAAAAAATATATTAAAAATGAATATATATTACGAACTGAAATAATATTAAAATAAATAAATGAAATCTACAAATTTTAAGACATAATATATTAAATATATTATGTTACGAAATGAAATTATAAAATGAATATTAAAATTTGGGCAAATTGAATAAATTTTAGGTGTGTGTGTGTTTCTATATAATATTTCATTAATTATGTAAATATTTTGTGTGTGTAAAATTTAACATATATATATATATATATAATTCTGATATATGTTAAATTGAACAATGACATTATATAATACGTAATTTATATTAACAAAATAAATAATAAGAATAATGAATAAATTTACAAAATGAATAACTGTTATTAATTATATAGATAATTTTAAAAAAATAAAAATGAATATTTATATATGTTAAAATGGAAATGAGTACATAATAATTATATAAATTACAACCATATTAAGAACATTAAATTTTAATGAACAAACATATATAAATAAATATTATAAAATGGATAAAAGTATAAAAATATTGAACAATGAATAAATTAAAATGAAAAAATTATAAAAATATTAAATATATTAATGAATCATTATGTATAAAAAAAATAAAAATGAATAAAGTTTAAAAATATTAACTGAATAAATACTTAAAATATGAAAATTATAAAAAATCATGCACACACTAAACATTATTAATGAATAAATTATATTAAATGAATTCATTTTAAAAATTATTTAAATTTAAATATATCTATATATATAATTAAATATATAATATACCATTTTATAATTAATAAAAATGAATAAATTTTATAAATACTTAATTTACTAGTTAAATAATTAATACAGTATTTATTACTATATATATAAAAATATAATAAAATTATTATATTTTAATAATTTTATTCATTTTTATGAATTTCAAATGGTATATTAATTTTTTAATTATATATATAGTACACAATTTATTACTATATATATATTTATTAAATTTATAAAATTTAATTTTAATAATTATGGGGAATGGCCTAGTCTTGCCCATGAAACCGCATAAATATATTTTTAAATAAAAATAAATATATATTAATTATATAAAATCTAATTATATTAAAAACATTATTTGTTAAAATTTTTTATTTAAAAATATATTGAAGAAATGATTATTAATAAAAATGAATTAATTTAACAAAAACATATATATATATAGTAATAAATATTATATTAATTATTTAATTAGTATATAAAGTATTTAATAATTTTTTTCATTTTTATTAATTATAAACAATTTATTAATTATTTAATTATATATATATATATATAATATTTTTCTAATTTATTAATTTTTAATTAATTAATTAATATAGAATTCATTAATATATATATATTAAATTTAATAAATTATATATATTATTAAATAATCAATATATTATTCATTAATATTTGTCAATATATATTAATATATATCGATATTTAATAAATTTCAATATATATTATATATGTATATATATATTTTTATTTAATAAAATTTTTTATATCAATATATTTTTTATATATGAGATAAGAATTTAATTATAAAAAAAGGAATAAATATAAATAAATTTTAAAAAAGAATAAATTTTAAAAAATATTGAACAAATATTTTTTTTTAATTTATATACATTAATATTTACTATATTCATATGTATGAATATATATGTTTTATATATGAAAGACGAATTTAATTATAAAAAATTTGAGTAACACAACTACCTGTCAACCTGAAGAGCAAGCCATTTAGGAAACCCGACACAGAAGAGCTGTTGAATAAGTGGATCACTTCGAGAAGAGGTTGGCCCAATGCCCGTAGGGTCCTATCTGTTTAGGTACATACCAATTTACGTGTGTGGATAGTGTTTGAGGGAGTCCATCCCTGCAGTAGTCTTTTGGTGCGTTGATACAATAAAACCATAAAAAAAGAAGAAGTAGAAAATCTGCAAGTTCGATGTAGGACTCACACGCAAAATCACTTTAGTTTAATTAATGATTTAACTAGAATTTATAATTATGACCTTTATCTATGCTAGAGAAAAAGTGCAGCTAAACTGAACTCTTTATCGACGCTAAAAATGTGCTAATAAAGGTGTTATTTTATCAACCCTTTTGTTAGCACTCATAAAAAGTACCATTTATTAGTTATTTTTTTCTACGGCTGATTTAACCCAAATATATAGTATTTTATAACAATATACAAATAACCGTTGAGAAATCTCCCATGATAGATTCATACGAAAAATCTACACTAGGAAATCTCCCATGGGAGATTCACAATGATAACCTACACTTGGAAATATTTATTGGTAGGTTTTTACATTATTATATTTATATATTAAAATTTTAAATAACTGTATTAATATATATGCATGTATGTATGCATAGGGGAACTTATATTTATATGTATTTATGTTTTTATGAATGTGTTTGTATACACTTATATATATGTATGTCTACATGTATATATGATTATGTATATGCTTATATATATATTTTTAAATAATTTCAATAATATATATGCATGCATGCATGTATGTATATAATGATATTTATACATATGTTCGATTGTATGTATGTGTATGTGCTCATATTTAAATATATGTCTTTAAGTATATATGTATGTAAATAAATATATTAATTTTCATGTTCAAATATACCTATGTTAATATATATATATATATATATATTCATATTGATATATTTAAGTCTTACATGTATATATATGTATGTAAACATACATTAATATATATATATATATATAAGTTTCTGTGTAAAATAATTTTTATAGGTGTGTATGTAATTATATACGAATAAATTATATATATATATATATACAAATTCATTAATTTATATATATGTGTGTGTGTTCGTTATCTGTGTTTTTTAGATATATTTAAGAATATGTTGGGATTAAACATTTAATTACTAATTAAAGTTTAAAAACATACATTATAAATTTTATGTAAAAAAATTTATGTTGTATGTATAATTATATATATGTTTATATATATATATATATTATAATGTGATATATTTAGGTAAGTATGTATATATTTATTTTTATATATACATGCACATAACTATATTTTTAAATAAAATATAGAAAGATGCATATTTTTGATGGAATATTTACTACAGGCCCCTTGTCTATTGTAAATAATTCTAAATACATGATTATCTGAGATGGAAAAAATTTACCATCATAAATACCTCTGGCACCCATGTGTGCCAACATATGGGAACTATTATTTTTTATGTGTATTTACTCATGTTGCAAATAATATTCGTTATAATAGTTATTTGTAATGAGAATTTATAACTCATCACAAATATTGTGTTGGAAGAACATTATTTTTGATGGGACACATTGCAAATTATTTTTTAATTTCCAAAAACTATATTTATGGTTGGTACTATTTGCAACCATTCTCATCACAAATAGACCCATCATTACTAATCTAACCAATATATATTCTCTCAAATAACTTTCTTCCACTCAATCAACATCTGAGATCTATTCTCCTCTCACCTCTTATGATTTATTCTTCTCCTCTAAAGTTATTCCTTTAAAACTTTTAATTTTATTGGGAATAAAACTTTCATATTTGCATCTGATAAAATGTTCAATTTTGAGTTATTTATTTTCTATTTTCACAAAAAAAAAATATGCCTTTAATATCTCTAAAATAGGAAATTATCAGTAAAAGAACACTAAGAATTGGATCATGACTAAAAGGCCTAGTATTTTATCAGTTCTTCTAAAAGAGCGGATGAAGGGTCCCATTATCAGTTCTTTTTAAATTAATGATAAAGGACCCTCTTAATCAGTTTTTTTATGTAGTACTGATAAAGGGACCCTTCATCGGTGCTTTTAGAAGTGCGGATGATGGGTCTCTTTATCATTGCTTTTGAATGCACTGATAAAGGATACATTGGTCCATTCCTTTATAATCCCTGATAAATGGGATATTCTGCAGTGTGTTATTAAATTTACAGCAAAGTGAAACAGTAGAAATAACTACAAAAAATAGGTGAAAATAAATATTTTAAATGAAATAAAATTTACACACACAAATACAAGAAATAAAAGATTTATTATATAAATTTCACACATTGGTTTTTACAATTACATGTGTAAGTAAAAATTATCACAAAATATTAAAAATTAATTTGGCCCCAACCCCCACTCATGCTATTTCATAAAATAACACCCCAGCTCAAGATAAAACCAATGTGTGAAAACTAAATAATTATTTTGTAAAATTAATTTGGCCCCAACCCCCACTCATGCTATTTCATTAAATTAAGTTCTAGTTGATTCTTCCACATAAAACTATTTCTTGTACATCGTAAATAATTATTTTGTAAAATTAACTAAATAAGTATAAGATAAAACTGATAAGAAAATCAATCAAGTAATATAAGATAAAATTATGAGATGAAATCTGAGCTCATTTGCTCAAATTTGGTGATGCGAGGCTTGTTTTAAACTAAAATGGATCTTACATATTGAAAGTATACGGGTTGAGTCATATAGACCACATCATTTGTCGAATTGACATTCCGTCACTTTTTAAATTTTCCAAATGACTTGTGGATTGTTTTCCTAAAGTATCCACACAATACAAATGTTTTTTCTTGGTTTTGAGTATGTCACTTTTGCTTTTTTTTTTACTAAAATATCATTTTAAAATTAAAACACACACTTTGAGTCATAGTAGTCACATTGTGTGTTAGTTTGACATGAGACTAAATTCTATATTTTAGAATTGACCAATGAATCATTGTCTTAAATTATGTACATAATTGGATAGTTTTTTGGTTTTTAGTGAGTGATGCTTTTTGAATGAAATGTAAATTTTAAACTAATAATGGAAACTTTGATTCATATCGGGAACATCATATATCCAATTGAGGTTCAACTAATTCCTACACATCAGAAATAACGTATGAATTATTTTAATAATGTATCAAATGAAATCAATATGATTGATTTTTATTAATTTTGAGTATTTCAGTATTCTTTCCTACTAAAATTAATGTCAAATTTTAATAAAAAGGAATAATTGGAGTCATATTGATTACACTGTGCAATATATTTAGGTGTATCTTATTCTTATAGATAAAAAATGTCATATATATCATTTTACAAAAGTATAAAAACAAGATTAATGTTTTTTCATGGTTTTGAGTATATGACTTGTCTTTTTTACTAAAATTTAATTTTATAATCGAAGCATGTACTTTGAGTCTTACGGGTCACATCGTGTGTTAGTTTTACATGAGACTAAATCATACATTCCACAAATTATTTATGAATCCTTATTCTAAATTATCAAGATAATTTGACCATGTTTTTTCTGTTTTCATAGTATGACACACTTTTTAACCTAAAATTTCATTTTAAACTAATAACAGACACTGAGTTATACTGGGAACACTATATATTAGATTGAGATGTAGATATTTCCTTAAAATTATAAATAAATTATGGATCATTTTACTAATGTATTAAAATAATTTGTATGTGTTTTATTGGTTTTCCACATATCACTTGTTTTTTACGAAAATAATGTAAATTTTAAATAAATTGACAACATTGGAGTGATTCTTGGAACACTGTGTATAAAATTTAGGTTTGTCTGATTCCTACACATCAAAAATGACTTATCTATATTTTTCCTATTGTATCAAAACAATACAAGTGTGTTTTCTTGTATTTTAATATGCCACTAATGTGTTTTACAAAAATTAAAGTTAATTTTAAATAACAATACACACCTAGAGACATACCAGTCACACCATGTGTTATATTTAGGTGCATATGATTCATGCATTTTAGAAATAGAATAAGGATATTTTTTATAAAGTATAAAAATAATCTGAATTTGTATTATTGGATTTGAGTATGTCAGTTGTCTTTGTTACTAAAATTAAAGTAAAATTTAAGTAAAAATACACACATAGAGTAATACCAGTTATACCATGCATTATATAAACGTGGGTTTGATTCTTACATGTTAAAACTGACTTGTGGATCATTTTAATAAAAATAAAAAATAGTCAAAATGTTTTTTATTGGTTTTGAGTATGTCACTTTCCGTTTTTTCAAAAATGTTATTTTAATCTTGAAACATGCAATTTGATTATTACTGACCACATTGTGTGTCAGTTTGATGTGATACTGAATCCAATATGTCACAAATGAATGATGAATCATTTTTCTAAATTATTGATACAATATAAGTCTGTTTTCTCATTTTTCAATGAATGACACACTTTTTGAACTGAAATATCGATTTTAAACTAATAAAAAACACATTGAGATATATCGGGCACAATTTGCATCATACCCAGGTGTGAATGATTTATAAATGTCACAAATGAATTATCAATAATTTTTTAAAGTATCAAAACAATATGAATGGGTTTTCTTAGTTTTGAGTATGTCACATTTCTTTTATACAAAAATTAATGGTAATTTTAAATAAGAAGGCACACTTGGAGTCATATTGGTCACACATTGTGTTGTATTAAGGTATGAATGATTCTTACATGTCAAAAATAACATATGAATCATTTTATTAAAGTATGAAAACAATCTAAATGCATTTTATTGTTTTTGAGTATGTCACATTTTTTATTAAAATAAATGCTAGTTTTTACTGGTAACAATGTTCATTATATTGATGTGTGGTTGATTAATACATGTAAAAAATGACTAATGGATTTTTTTTAAAAATTATAAAAACAATACGAATTATTTTTCTTGGTTTTGAGTATGCCATGTGTGTTTTTTTACTAAAATGTCATCTAAAACTGGAAACATGCACTTTAAGTCGTACCAATCACATCCTATGTTTGTTTGATGTGAGATTGATTTATACAATTCAAAAATTTATTATGAATCATTATACTAAATTATCAATACAATATGAGTTTTTTTTAGTTTTTAGAGAGTAATACTTTTTGAACTAAAATGTCAATTTTAAACAGATAATGGAATCTTAGAGTCATAATGGAAACATTGTATATTGGATTGAGGTGAGGAATATTCTTACACATCAAAAATGATTTATGGATCATTTTACTAAAATATTGAAACAATATAAATGTGTTTTCTTAGTTTTGAGTTCGTCACTTTTCTTTTTAAGAAAAATTAGTGTCAATTTTAAATTAGAAGACACACTAAGAGTGATACCAGTCACACCGTGTGTCTGATTGAGGTGTGGATGATTCTTACAAATTAAAAATGACTTATGTATCATTTTTATAAATTATAAAATGAAATTATTTTTTTGTTTAGTTTTGAGTATGTGATATGTGTTTTGAACTAAAATGTAATTTTCAAACTAAAAACATACAGTTCAAGTCATAACAAGCAAACTGTGTATCATATTGAGGCCAAATGATTGAGTATGTGATCTGTGATTTTATTTCAACTATATGAAAAAACCAAAAAAAATAAAGGGCATGTTATATATTGTTTGGATCATTGGAGATAGTTGAAATATAAATATGGAATCAAAAAATATCTAAGAAAAATAATAATTAATTAATAGATAAAAATGAAAATGAAATTAGCTTAAAATTAGTAGATAAATAGTGAGAAAATTAACCAAGGAATTAGTAAAAATTTACCTTTTAATGATGCATATATACATTCATGACCCATTTCCGTATTTGCATTATCTTAGTTACAGCCTAGAAGACCATCCTCTCACAGGCACAAACAACTTCAAAAAAACCACCCCATATTGATAAAAATAATCAAATCAAATAATAAAAAAAGTACAATGATAGTAATACTATAAAAAAATAAATTAAGCATAAATATGAAATAATAAATTAATAAAATTTCAATTTAAAACTGAAAGCACACAATTTGAGTCATACTGGGTACACTAGGTATCAGATTGAGGTATGGTTGATTTTTATATGTCACAAATTACTGATGCATTTTTGTTATAAAGTATCCAAACAATATAAACATGTTTGCAAAATTTTGAGTATGTCACTTTTATTTTTTACTAAAATATTAATTTTACACCTAGTATTACACCTTTATCTAAAAGTAAAATTTTTCTAGTTATATGTCATTAAACAATAATATGATTATTCTTGATCATATGAAACTAAAATACAAGTAATTTATTCAATATTACATGACCCTAAAAAAATACATTGGAGCATATAAATTTAAATTAAACTACCTCCAGTGTTCCTTACCACATGACCTTAAACTTTCTGAATTACTATCCTATATAGATGATGATTTCATATATGATATTTCTTTATTAAATTATCTAAACTATACATCTCATCATAATGGATTGTTTTCACAAATTAAATATCTACTTTAAAATATTTGTTTATTTCATCATAGCTTAAAATTGTAACAATCAATTATAGAAGTTAATTGGAATTTCTAGTTCCATTTCTTTAAACTATGATTCCAAACTATAACATTTTCTATTTACCCACTTTGGATAAATATGAGATATTTTATAAGCTCAATCCCAACAACATGACATCTTTATCCACTTTGAAATAACATAATATTAACTTATTACAAAAAACTCCCATAAAAACTTTTATCCTTTTAGAATGGTGTAAGACTCATATATAAAATTTTCCTTCTTATCTACAACAAAAAACTAGAATAACACATTATATATTCATGTATTATAATAAACATTAGTGTATCCATTTTTTCCTATAAAAAATAACCATTTGTGTAAAATTATTAGAATACATTGATCAAACTTAAATAAATATTTACATATTAGTATTTATAGAACATAATAAAATCTATCTTTCCCATTGATCATCATAGTGGGTAAAAACTCCATGAATAATAATTTACCTTCTATGATGGAAAACTTTTCAGCATGACCCATTATGTAAATTCAAATGACACTAATATCTGTTATTAAATTTAACTCCTTTTTATAATATTAAACATTAGTATATCCATTTATTACATCTAAATGACACTAAAATATAACACATACATCAAATCTTCATAGATTGTGTTATAGATTAGTATATCCTTTTTAATATTCTAGGTGATGATAAAATAAAATGTAACATAATCAATATTTGTTAATCAAAATTGGAACATCGATATTCTCATGTATTTTTTTTAGAATGGTGATGAATTTTTTATTAATGAGCTTGTGAACAGGGATAATTTTACCTAATGAATATGCATATGCATATTTGTGATGAACCAGTACAAAATTTTTTTTTACAGTGATCCATTGAACAATTATCTATATTTATAATAAGGATAAGGTAAAAACATACACTAATGTAATGACTGTGAGATTCTATGTGATATAATGGTGGGATGATTTCATTTCACATCATGTGCATTCAAAAGAACCAGTTTTAGTTAATATATTTTACTAATGTAAACATGAAAAGTTAATTTTTTGGATTTCACAAAACTTTATTGAACCTATACAAGAGTGTGAGCCAAGACAATTAGAGAATTTTTTGGATGATACAAAATTATAACCTCTCATTAAAAAATTGATTAATTGAACTATGATCTCCCCCATGAGAATGATAATAATGAAAGAGGAGAAAAAATCAGTAATAAAATCTTAATACAAGAATAAAAAATATTCTAGTGAAGTATAGATCTCTTATTATTTTATTTTCACACTAAACTCATAATTTTTTACTATTACTTCTTAAATTAATATTATGATAATTGTAATTAAAAATTTTAATTATTATTTAATAAATATCATCATAGGAATTTTTTTCCAAGAGATATATATTTAAAAAAAATTCTAGATAGCCTTGAAAGCATCGCTAGGAATATTTTTTAATTTTTATTAAAGTAACTAGGAATTTTGATCTCAACCATCATCATTATTGAATAATTGTAAAATATTACTTCCACACATCAATAAAATTATCTAAATTTGTTTCATCAACTACTGGAGGATAAAATAAATAAAAAGAAGTTTTTAAAATTTATAATTTCCTCCCTAAAGAATCCTATAATATATGAGATAACAAAGAGATAAAATTTAAAACCCCAATGCATATACACATTCATTCCCACTCATAATTTCTTTCTTTACCTCTATATTAAGACATGATCATCCAAACATATGATAGAATTGAAAAGTTATCCATTGGTTTCACCAAACACATCACTCCTTCCCATTACGATGGATCAATTATTACTAATCAAACAGTTTGGATCTTCATTTAACATGAATCATGTGCACCTAGACTACATCAAAATAGAAGGGCCACCTATATATTATATCACAATCTAATTGATATTGAATATACCAAATAATTCCAAAACCCAAAAATGTGAAAAAACTATATTGACCTATTCATATATAATTTACCACCATCCATGATGGAACTATAGAGAGGGAATTAGTATCATTTTATTCTAAAAATTATAAGTAAATTGTAATGACCAATATTTTTAAGGACAAGAATTTCGATCAGAAATTTGAATTGATTTCTTCAGATGCTTATAAAGGGTAAAATAGTCATTTTACCCCCATCAAATGATATTAGATAATTTTTATGACCACTATTTTGGTAACATAATAAAGGTTTTACATCAGGTAATGATTTTGGTGAAAATAAGAGATGTTTGAATTTTAGCAGAATAATTAGTATGTTATATTTAATAATTTATATATTAATTTATCCTATAGGTTCATTCCATCATATATTTTTAATGGAGAATCATATTGAGATTCAGTATCATTCATTGAGTCTATAATGGGGAGTTTTTTCTAGGCATGTCATAAACTCAAGTTGGGAACCAAGGCCGGGCTGAGCCCTGTATTATTTTTCTTTCTTTTATTTTTCTTTGTTTCTTTTCTTATTTTATTCCCGGATTATCATTAAAACTTATGTGTCTACTCCTTAAAAATACTGAGAGGTAAAACTAATATATATATATGGTGAGGTAAAGAAATAATGGCACTACTGTGGAGCCCGGGATGTGCCAAATCGTCCTGGAAAAACAGTGGACCACATAAATAGGTAAAGCTTTGATGGATTCTGCCCAAAGGCAGTTTCCTTTTACTTTTTCATCATAGAGAAACTTATATTATTATTTTTTAAAATTTAATCCCCTTTAATTATTTCTTATTACCGAATGAGGGTTGATATAATGCTTTTGGGGTACAAACCGGGGTTTCAGGGTGAATTGAGGGTTTTTATTCGGGGAAACCTATGTACATGATGAGTGATTCAGGGAACCCACTCAATGTGTTTTTAAAATACAAGGAAAGTGATTTTTTGTAAGTACACTCTATGTATGGGGGTATACAAGCTGTATATTGGTACTCGACTGTGTAGCTGAGTACCCAACCATGCTTCCCGTGTATAGTGCACATGTCATGTAGAGTACACGTCCAGACCCAATGTGGGTCTCATGCCATGTAGAAGTACACGCCCAAGAAAAGTACATTTTCAAGCCATGTGAGGTACATAGGATGGTATACCATGATGGGTAGATTCCATGTACATGTCCATGAGGCTGTGTAATTGGGTGTTTACACACCAATTCCAGTGGGAGAACATGCCCAGACATGGATTTTGGAGAACACGTTGTGTACTCAATGATATATTTCATGTACGATCCCTTCAAAACCATTTAGGTTTTTCATTTATTTTTCCTCGGAGATGGAATTGGATATAAGATGAGTCCATTCTGAGTGAATTTCTTTATAGATCATGATGGTGAGACCCTTGTGGTTATCTAAAAACTCTTAATGGGTGTTTTGGGGCTTCTATCCAAATGGAGAGGTTCTTTATTCTGCAATCGAATACAGTTGTCACTTGTGAGTGAGACATCTGATCTAAGATGAGAAATGAGATATGTCTATGTAATGATGCTTTTATAGATTTACCTTTGAGGGAATCTCCCTTGTGAGATGTTCCCTTGTTTCCCAGGAGGCCGTGAGGTTAGTTTCTTCTGAGAATCCCTAATAGGATTCCTCTACTTACATTTTGATGTAGAGGATCCCATGTGGCATTCATATATCCTATTAATGTTACCATAGATCCCCTATGGGATAAATTTTCTTACATTATGACCTAGGGAGTTCCTTTTAAGATCCCCTTTACCCGTATAACATCTTAAGTATCATATGTAGGATGCCTCTACCTATGGACCATTTTGTAAGGGTCCCCTATATGATGAAATTTATTTTTCACCATTCTGAGGATCCCAAGTATGATTTATAAATTTATGCGTGGAACCTAAGGATACCATGGATTATTCCTTTATTTACTTTAATTTCAAGGATCTAGAGTAGGATTCCACTTTTTTGTTTGACTAGAGGGACCCAGTAGGTTCCCAAATGTTTGACCGACCCGAAGCTAGTACATTGTTTTTGGGTAGAGGTCATAGTGAGAGTCACCTTAGGACCCTTGACAAAAATTTATTCCCAAGTGGATATGGTATTAGTGGTGATTTTATAAGTCCATTCACCCTCAATCTTAATTTATACTTTCTCATGTTTATTGTGGATGCAACTATGTTACCAGAGGTGATTTCTAGTTTATGGCTGTTGAGCCTAACAAAAGGGGTTTTCATTCTCTTTTGTATTCCCAGACTTGTTTCCTATGATACATCTTTTTATCCATGTTATTTATGATAATTACTTGTATACATATTGGTACGACATGGTATCTAGATCTTGAGTGTGTATATATTTGATTATTAAATAATTGGGATTTCTAGAGGTGCTTCCTGGGATTCATCTATCGAGCCGATGATTATGATATAAGGGAACAGATTCCCTGGTAATGAGTGTCATGGATTATTCCTCTATCTATAGTGATGATTATTATTCTTCTCTTATTAGGATGATATAGGATGGGTATGATTATTCTCTCCTCAATTTGTTGGTTAAATAAGGATGATTACACTCTCCTCCATCGGGGGCTGCAATGGATGATTAAACTCTCATAGACTTGTGGTATATAGAGTATGATTAATCTCTCCTTGACCTATGACTTATGGAGGATGACTATTATCTCCATGATTTTTTCATTTGATAAGGATCTTCAGATTTTCTATCTAGGATGAAGGTTATGATCCTTTGTTTTAACATGGTGGTTGAGCATGGAGTCTCACACATTTGATTGAAATTAATCATGAAGTCACTATATATATATATTCAAGGGTGGGAATGGTGTCTCACCAATGAGATCTACTTATAGTTATCCTAAGTGTTAAACACTTAGTGTTCATTCGAGTCTCAATTTTGGGAACACATATAGACCGAGACCTCATGATCATACATTGGAATAGATTTACATTACATGAGAATCATGGAGAATAGATTAGTTACCATTTATAGGATATTTATATGTACTTCCCTTGAATGCTACCTTACTGTGATTTTAGGTGAGAACGTATTAACCTAGAGCTAGGAAGATTACCCCCTATGGTGACATAGATTTCTCATATTCATTTTTGGAATTATCCAAAGCAGGTAAATGTTGATTAGTATTATGGACATAGATATCAACTTAATGATACATAGTTGGAGTGTCATGAAGTCATACTCAATTACCTTTTCATAGGATGTCTAGGAAATCATGATTATGTACCCATAGATTGACTTGTGATGGTTTTATGTTATTTCATTCACCTTAGTCATGTTTATTCATATTTATGAATATATGTATAGGAATGAGGCTATACATATATAAAATTATAATAATGGATATCCATGATAGAATCTTGTCTAGTTTACTGGGATCATAGACCGAGAGTTCGAATGTGATTTTATGTTATTTTTTTTACTTATTTTTTTATTTATTCATCGCATAAGCTGGGTAGATTTCATGAACTAAAATGTATGGAAGAATATTTTACAGGTTTATCATTGGGGTTGCCTACTGAGATTATTTATCACCCCTAAACATGCATATTAGTGTTTTTATAGAACTTATGTTATCTTCTTAGGATGAGAATGATTTCATGGTGGGTAGGGATGATGCCAAACATTTCATGATCAAGAAGATCCACTAATGTGGATTCTTCTGATCGGGCGAGTGTAGTTCGACAGATTCTAGAGACTGCATATGTGGTTTGGCTCAGAGATAGTAGTAGATCCCTATAATTTTATTTTAGTTTCTTTTGTATTCCTATATATGTATGGTTTTCTTAGTGGGTGACGAGTTTTTTATGTATGGAATAGTTGTTCAAACTTTTATATAATTTAATTTATTATTATAAAATGTTCCATTTTAGTTTATTTACTAATTCCACACTCTATTTATTTAATATATTGTATGATAATTATCTATTTATTTGGTTTTTATACTCTTTTATGAGGGAAGAGACTCCCTACTATCACACCCTAGGACCTTACTGCTATTTGGAAGCCTCTAGCATATGGGGAGGTGAGCTTGAGGCCTCATGGAAAACTAACTCAGAGCACATGATTAGTGGAATCCAGGTTGAGAAATTACAAAGTGGTATCATAGATGTTTCTTTCCACGTATTTACTATTTTTGATATGGTAGATAAAATTATTAGGAACGTGTCATAATAAGTGATGGATATCAAACTAGTGTGTTAGTAACACTTGTTTTGGTAAGAATTAATGGCTAACAGGGATATGGTATTGATGTTTTGATATGTGATGTTACAGTTGTATAAGATTTTTTCCTCAAGTGATGCACATGTTGTGTGGATGTTAGGAATTATTGTATATATTTTCTCTTGTCCCATTGGAAAAAGGACATAGATGGATTTGGAATATTTTCTGGTAAGGGAGAGAGGTATACTATGCATCATATTTGGCATGTGTGTTTCACATCATATAGGCCTTCTTGTGTGGTATTTTACCGATGACAACGATCATTTATTTAAAGTGTTAGTAATAATATCTACAATGTTTTATTGCATGGATTGGAATGTAATTATAATCAATTGATCCTACTTAAATATATATTTCCTTCTGATGGAAGGTTATTTGGATCTATGTTGAGACGTTTGGTGGTGGAAAAATTGACTCAATCCTCAAGAACATGAGGTGCAACAACCATTATAAGTTGATAAGGAACATGATACCCACGTGTTTAACCGCTCAAATGGAGTTGTTTTATAGGTTTATTTATTTAATGTGTCATTAAAAATAAATACAATGTATTATTGCATAGATTGGAATGTTATTTTACTTATCCAAAACTTGTTTGTGGTTATCTAGTTAGATCTCCGAGTATGATAATAACATGTTACATGAAATTTATTGAAATCTATACCTATATGAGGTATTACCATATACAGATTCCCTATGATTTTTAGTTTATTATCTCTTATAAATTTGTGTCTTGACCTATAGGGAGCTGTTCATTTTGAGGATTCTCAAATAGGATCATGCCCTTATAGGCTTGTTGGCAGTTTTTATCCTTGTAGTTCATTGTGATCTTTACCTTCCTTGTAGAGGGTTAGATATTTTTGGCTAGGTGTTTAGAATTTGTGACCCTATTGTGAGAATTGATATTTAGGGAATTGTGGGATACCTAGAGGCCCATATTTTTTACTCATACCCTAGGAGTTAGACGTTTATTTTTATCAAGGGAAACCCATTAGTGAGGTTGGAATGAGTTTCTGAATCCCTTTTTAAGAAATGAGTTTTGTTTTATGCTTATTTTGGGATCAATTCTTGTAATTTTATTGGATTTTTACAACATTGGCATGTTGATGCCTTCAACTTCTAAAGAAGAACATAGGGTGCTTAGTTATCTATAATGTATTTAATGGGAATGAATGTTCTTATGCATGGCCTAGATGATTAGTTTTTCCACTATTACTAATGTAGTTAGAGTAGAGTTAGACACTCATGTCTGGAATGATGTTCAGTGATGGGTGCTCATGGAATAAATCATTGAACAGGTGAGGTGTATGATTTGGAAGCATAGTTTCAAAGAATATTCTAGTTTAATGAGGATGAAGTTACATTTAGAATGATCTTATTATCCTTGTGTTGGATGACTCACTAGAGTATAAGTCAGATGATAAAGGTATATGCTAGTTACACATGGTGTCGTTTAGTTGTAAATCGGTGACTGGTCAGTTGGGATCCAAAGACCAATGTTTTGAAGACTATTTGTGGAATAATTTCCCAGGAGTTGTGGTTAAATGAAGAATTTCCCTCTAGGGTAGTGGTGACATCAGAAATGGACAAAGTTACATGAGACGGTTGACCCATTTTTGGACTGGGACACACATTATCTGGTGACATGGTGCATGTGTTGGTTTAAGGCAAGTGTAACTTATTTTATTGTGAGAATGGATTAGATATATTTGTATATTTGTAATGTACTTATTGTTTGATACAATAATGATCTATGTTGAAATCATCTTGAGTACATTACGAGAGTATCGACTCTATGCTGAGCATCTTTTCATTTAAATATCTTTTATGTTTAATGAGAAAACTTATTACAATTTCACTCAAAGAGTGGTGTAAGGTAAGAAATATGGTTGGGAGCACACCATAGAATATTTTAGGGTGTATAAATTCATTTTAATTTGACATTAGTCATTTATTGTGGTTCATTGGGCTCAGATTTTTGGTTTTGAGATGATAATAAGGGTATTTCAATGGTGGAGAGTACCAGATCTGTTGTAGTTAAAAGTATTCATGTAGGAGATAGTTTTTGATGGTACGAGAATGGTCATTGGACTTTATAAATGTTGTTTTGTAGACTCTAATATTGAGATCATGGATACTGGTATTACCACCTGGCTTCACATGGATGGTAAGGTTTATGGGGGGGAGGTTGTAATGACCTGTGTTTTTATGGACAAGAATTTTGAGCCAAAATTTTAATTTTTTATCCTAAATGATTTTAAGGTGTAAAAAGTTTTTATTAACCTAAAATATTATCCTAGATAATTTTTCTGAGCACTCCATTTGTCCTGGAATCAGTTTTTTACCCTAGGAAAGGAGTTTGGTTGGAATCTGAGTTATTCAAATTTTGGCAGAATAATTAGTAATTGATATTTAATAAATTAAATATAAATTTCTATTTTTAGGTTTTTTAGGTCATATATTTTTAATGTATCCTCAGATAGAGATTTCATATTCATCATTGGGTCAGAAAAATGGAGTTTTTCTTAAGCGAGGCATAAAAGCAGGTTAGGCATCCGGGCCGGCCTGAGCCCCTTTTCCATTTTATTTTCGTTTTATTCCTTTAATTTTTTTGTTCTTATTCTCTTATTTTCCTCATTGATTCTCTAAAATTTGGATATGGATCCTCCATTTCATAGATCGAGTGAGAAAATAATGGAGGGATATGGATTTAAGTAGAGGGAGTGAAAAAAGGGTACCACCATTGAGATCGGGACGTGCCCGATCATCCTGCGACAACTGTGGACCATAGAAATGGGTGAGGCTTCGACAAATTCCTCCCAAAGGTAGTAATTTTTTATGTTTTCTACGTATATCCCCATAAATTTGTTATGTTCATGTATTAATCCCTTTTTGTTATTTATTAGGACCCCATGAGGGTCAGTCTACAACATTCTTAAAAAATGAGTGTTTTAGAGAGATTCAAGGGTTTTCCATTTGGGAAAACCCATGTACATGACATGTTGTTCCAAGAAAATTTTTTGTGTGTTCTTCCTATTTGGGGATGATTATTATTCGTAAGTTAATTATGTTCATGGGGTATAAATTCCAATTAATAGTGCTTGGTCATGTAGTTGAGTACCTAGACAGGATACCTATGTGAGGATTTGGGAGTACACATCGTGTACTGTAGGAGACACACCGTGTATTGCCACATTCCAACCCTTTTAGGGCTTTCATGTATTTTTTATCATAGTTATAATTTTATATAAGATGAGTCCATTCGAGTTGTTTTCCACAAAGATCACAATGGTGAGACCCTTGTGGTGACCTGAAAACACCCGAATGGTATTTTGGAGATTCTACCTAAATGGAGAGGTTATTACTCCAACAACTAAAGACAGTTGTCTCCTATGAGTGAGAACATTGATGTGAGATGAGATATGGGCTATACATATTGAAATATTCTTTTTTTGATTTCCATTTGAGGGTGTATCCCTTATGGGATGTTCCTTTATAGCCCAAGAGGATGTGAGTTTAGTTTCTTCCAAGAATCCCCTATAGGATTTCTATGCTTATGTTTTTACCTAGAACATCCCATGTATGATACCTCTATCCACTTACTATTACCATGTATCCCCTAATAAATGAAGTTTTTACATACTGACCTAGGGAGTCCTTTTTTGGACCCCCTTTACCTATATGTTGTCCCGATGATCCCATGCAGGATTCCTCTTCCTACATACCATGTTGTGAGGTTCCCCAATTGAAATCCCCTTATTTTTCACCGTTACAAGGATCCCAAGTATGTTTCCTTCATTTATGTGTTTATTTTGAGGATCCCATGTAGAATTACTCTTTTACCTTTACATATGATGATATTGAGTAGGATGCCGCTATTGTGTTTTGACTTTGGGGACCTAGTGGGTGCCCCAATATTTGACCAACCCTATGCTAGTACAACAGGTTTGGGTGGAGATTTAAGTGGGTGTCACCCTATATATCATTCCAATCATGTAATTCTATATGGTTGTGGAAGTATTGGTGGGTTTAGGAATTTTTCCACCCTCACTCATTGTTTATACATTAACATGTTTATTTTTGGTGCAATGATGTTACTAGAGGTGATTTCTAGTTTGTGTTTGTTGAGCCTAATACGAGGAATATTGAGTTCTATCTAGGATTCCCACACATTAATCCTAGGATCTGGATTTTTATCCATGATATTTTTTATTTTTACTTCCATATCCATATATATGTCCTAGGTTCTATATTTTTAACCAATATATATTTGATTATTAGATTATTGGGATATTTAGAGGTGTTTCCTCAGATCTGGATGTTGACCCAATGATTATGATATACAGACATGGAATCCCTAGTAATTATAATCATGGATTATTCCCCTATCATGAGTGTTGAGGATGATTCCAATCTCCTCTAGTTGATATATGATGAGGATGATTATTATCTTCTTGGGTTGTGGGTTAAATGAGGATGATTATGCTCTCCTAAACCTGAGGTTTTCATTAGATGGTTATAATCTCCTTGGATTGTGGTCTATTGAGGATGATTATTCTCTAATAGAATTGTGGATTATAGAGGAAGACTATTCTCTCCTCAATTTTTTCATATGATGAGGATCACCAGACGTATTCTCTAGGATCAAGCTTATTATACCTTTTTCTTATTAGGGTGGTTGAGCAATGTATATCACACCACTTATTAACATTGGGTATGACATCCAAATCAAGAAATTAAGGGGTGGGAATGTAATCTCATTGATGAAATGTCCTTATAGTTCACCCAAGGATAACACCCTTATGGTTCATCCGAGTCCCAATGTCATGACCGCCAATGGACCAGGATAGAGGGATCAGACATTGGACTACATTTACATTGCATGAGTGTCATGGAGACTAGATTTGTGAAAATTCAAATAATTTCTATATGTAATTGCCTAGAATCATACCTTACTATGATATGAGGTGAGTAAGGGTGAGCCCAGGGTTTGGATGACTATCCCCCTATGGTGACATAGATTTCATAGAGACAATTTTTTTCTGGACAAAATAGGTATATTTAGATTGATATTAAGGATCCAAAGATTGGATTAATGATACATGGATTGAGTGTCATCATGTCAATATCATTTCTATTTTCATAGGATGTTCATGTGATCGGTATTACATACATATGGATCGACTACTGATGGTTTTATGTTATTTCACTCAACTTACTTTTGTATATTATTATTTATGTATATATGTATAATAATGGGACTATAAATATATACACATATTAATATGGAAATATATGATAGAACAATTAATTGGTGACTGGGATCATAAACCTAGGGTTCAACTTTGGTTTCACATTATTTTTTCTACATAGTTTTTTAGTTGTGTCTTGGTTAGACTTAGTATATTGCATAATCATGCACATACAACATCATATTTTATAGGTTCCTCATTGGGGTGTCCTACTGAGATTATCTCTCACCCCTACACATGAAACTTGCTGTACATGTAAACCTTATGTATCCTTTTTTAGGTTGAGCATAGTTTCATGGTAGGTAGGGATGATGCTTTATGTTGCATGATCAAGTAGAGGCACTCATGTGGATTATTATGATTGGACTAGTGTAGTTCAACAATTTCTGGAGACCAGGTATTTGGTATTGCTCAACGTTAGTTGTAGATCCCTTTAAATTTATTTTAGTTTATTTCATATTCTTGTATCAGTATGGTCAACCTAGTGGGTGGTTGGTGTTGTATGCATGGAATAAATATTTTGGATTTTATAATTTCATTTATTATTATGTCATGTTCTATTTTAGTTTATCCATTTCTTCCTCACTCTGTTTATTTACTGATGTATGTGATACATAGTTAATTATATTATTTTCTTACTCTAATATGAGGGAATAATCTCCCCACTGCCACATCCTAGGCCCTCACTTCTAGTCAGAAGCCTTTGGCATAGAGGGAGGAATGCCTGACGCCTTGTGGAAAACCAGCTTGGAGAAATGAATTAGTGGAATCTAGCTTAGTAAATTTCAGAAATAATATAAAAAGTAGGGAAAATAATGAGAAAATGAAATAAATAAGTAGTAGGAAGTCACCTCTTCATGTTTCATGTATACATTTTTACACCATACGTTCAGGCCAGGTGTGAGAGTGTAAAAAATATTATTTTTGTTTACCCTATCATGGATTAATTCCCATCTTCATGTAAGAGATTTATTTGTGGTGACACTCTAGGTATTCACCACTAACAGCCACTGTGACTTATTGTATGAGTGTTATCTCCTTGATTTACTTAAAAAGTGAAGTTAGAAGCTATTATAATTCTTCTTGAAAAATAGATAAAAAATAATATATAATAATTATGATAGCAATGCTTCACACCCAAAACATATTTTTAAGGCCATATCACATACAATATTATATAAATAGTTGGTAATCATATAAATTTGATATTGGAAAACATTCTGACACCGTGTACTCTACCCACTCATATATAAATAAATTTACTTCTTCTTTTTGAGTATGAAGGTATTCTGAAATATTTGTAGTACTAATAAAATATATAAAAATAAATAATTAATAAATTTTATTAATGAAATTGTAATTACCTTCTAAATTTAATTGTTTGGGGATGCTACACTTTTAATGGTTTATGATCTCTCTCATTATTTTTCAGACATAATATCTATAATCATTGAAATTATCAGACTTTAGAAACTGCAGAAACATTGACTAGAATAAGTAAATAGTGTTGAAATACGTTTTGATATTTAAATATTTCTATATATACATTAATATTTTTCCATTTGATGTAATCCCTTGGCTTTTTATATTCAGTCACCAACTTTATACCATGATTTAGCTTATATATTCTGAATTTCCTATCATAAAAAAAATCTTGTTAAAACACATACTAAAACATATAATTCAATGTTTATCTATAATTTTTTTATTGAATTTTTTAAAAAAATCCCAAAAAACATCATGTGTGCCATTTTTTTGGATACCCATGTATTGGATCTAAAAAATAAATATTTTGGGTATCCCAATTGAGTGTGATCAGTATCCAATGCTTCCTAAAAAAATAAAAATAATAAGTAATAGAAAAATTAAAATATATATTATGTGATTAGATTATAGACTTTTACCTCTATGTTGTAGTCATCAAAAAGGGTAAGTCAACTATTTTTTCCTCAAATTCATTGTATAGATTATCTTTCTTCTAATCAATTTCATTCTTCCTTCAAGAAGATTCTTGGATAAAAATGATATAGGGATTAATGAATCCAAATCATGATTCACATGTTTTTACCTTTATATATATAGTAATATATACACCAATATAAAATATGATTAGTTATTAAATTTAATGAATATATTATATCATTAATTGGAATAACATGATATGGAAATGTGCCTTATGTATGTATTCACAACTATGGATCTCAGCCATTCAAACATGAGAATCTCATTTATACTCTTGAGACCAACTACATATATAATGAAAATTCCAAATATTCACTCACCATATAGAAAGTAAGAAATATTATAATCTTTAAATGTGTTCTCTTCATGGAGTATTAATGATAATAAATGATGCAATAGAACTGGTGGAGAGAAGGAACTCTGGAAAGGGACATTTGATTTCTTAGTTGATCCAATAGATTGTCTTAAACAAAAATGTTTTCTTCCTCATTGATTTATCCATATCTAACACCATACCTCACTTCAATTTTTTTTATCATTTTTCTATGTTTTTCCTAAGGATTATTTTAATAAATACCTCATGTATGTTTATAATATTATATGACCATAAAATAAAAGTTGCAATAGAATCATTACCCATTATAATATCCTTATCATCAAGTTGAAAAAGAAACTTAGTTCTTGAATATTGATCTAACTCAATACCCACTCTAATGTGATATTTTTGGATTCATTTATTATTTTTCTTGTCTCTTGAGATATTATACACAATAAACATCCCAAAATGGTGATGTGTGGGCATTGATAGATATAAATCACATAAAAATTTACCCTTTATAATTTTAGTAATATAATGTTTTCATAAGTTGTTATCTTCCCATTTATTATAAATAATAATGAATAATTTATTACCTTGGGTAAGGTTTGTTTTTAGGGGAATGACTAGTCTCAAAGATAGTGGGGTAATTTTGTTCTTCACGTGTGTATATTTGTTCCGTTATCAATTTGATTTTATACTTTCTAATATATTAGCCCTCCAAAACAGACCATACAATAATATCATGAAAGCATATATTTTCTCGTTAAACCCTTCCATAATATTATAAGTATCTTCTTCTTGTTTGGTTATCTCAGAAGACATTCAAGGAGACACTCTAAAACCTACTCCTCTAACATGACCATATCATTCCAACCACTACAAATCTACTGAATGTAGTTTTTATTATAGTACGATCATTGATGATTCTTATTCCTAAAACATATAAAAAAATATTAATACAAATAGATATTTTTATTTAAGAGTATTATAAATAATAATGAATTAATTTTATTCCATACTTACACATGTTTCCTATACCAGTTATTTGTTCTCATCAACTAGTTTACCCTCTTTATTTATGCGAGATTCCTTCAATAACGTATAACGTGAGATGGAAGTGGATTCAGATTTTCATTCATAATACATCATATAAAAAAATTACACAGTTTGTTTCATATAACATAAAAAAATTATTATTGATTTAAAATACACACCTATTTCATCTCTAGTGAATCATATACCATAGTTTCTTTTTGATAGCGTTACATTGGTTTTGATGCATGTTCTTAATTTTCATCACTCCTTTTATGTTTTAAAAATATTCAATTAGGAATAAAATTAGATAAAATAAATACTTTAAAATAATATATTATAAACTACAATGAACCATAAATGACTTATCATCACAAAGGCTGATGAAAACAATATGTGTTTTCTATTTTTTAATATGGAAATAAGTTACTGGTGGGTGTGGATTTTTTTTATCCTTAGAATTCCTCATATGAAATTTGGAAATAATAGTCTTGAAACCTATATGGGTATTTCCAATGTCCATTAAGTCATATTTGTTACAAAAATCATTTAAAATAAATGAAATCTACAACGAATAATGAAAATTATATCAATATTTCATTATATATTTATTTGGTAAAATAAAGAAAGGTTATCATAAAATTTCATCTATATA
Source organism: Viscum album (assembly GCA_963277665.1). NCBI lineage: Eukaryota > Viridiplantae > Streptophyta > Magnoliopsida > Santalales > Viscaceae > Viscum > Viscum album. Next base: position 1,671,994,975 of record OY728119.1, on the reverse strand, counting down.
TTCCCAAAAGTTTTCCTTAATAATAGAATGGAAATGCTGCCATGGATCTATATAAATAAGTACAATCATCTGCATTATAACCCCAATATAACTAATAAAAAATGACTTTTTTGGGTCAATAGGTGGGTCGTGTTGATCCCAACGTACCTCAAATGTTATCCCCATATTTCCTTCCTTGATAAATTTAATCAAAATTATATTTTTGTGTCATTCTTTTTCTCATCAACGTGATTTTGATTGCATAATAATTCTATAGTTTCAGCATTAACAACCGGTTATCCTCCAAAATTGGTAACATCATCATGTGTAGAAAACATTGTCTGCATGAGATGTTAAACATTTAATTTAGATTATCTTAATAAAATAAGGAAAAAATAATATTATTTGAAAAATACTAGTTTATTAAAATAAATAACCTTCTCGTTGAAAATTGTTTTATGTTACAATTGAAGGGATTTGGCTCCTCTATCATGAATCTGAATCCCCACTTTGTGGTCCCCTCTAACATACAATAATTTTTCTACATTGGGACCATCGTGAAATGATTGTGATATATTAATGAAAGGGTCATAATCAATTTAATTTTCATATGAACCTATTGTTATTTTTTTCACCAGTAGTACAATCAATCGATTCCTTTTTATTGGATATTAGACATAAAATACTTTCAAATCTTGTTATGCCATTATTACTAGATCACCCTTTTCCCCTTACATATTGAAATTCAACTTCACAAATCACATTTTATCAAATTTCAATGCACTAATATTTTCAACCCATTTTCAATGGAAAATTGGAACTTTAAATGATGTTTAATCCAAATTTTATATTTTTTAGATAATGTTAAAATATGAATTATTCACATAAATTTGATTTCTATCACTAGAACAAGATATGTGCATCACAACCTACACAATTGTAACTCAAATTTTTTTCATCGTATTGCTATCATCATGTTCTTTTGTATAGAAATTAAAACCAAGGATTAAAAAACAAGTTTATGATATAACATTTTCATATGGTCCACTATTTATCCATTGAAGTTCAATAATTGAATTAATATTTTTAAATAACTCTTTATAAATATGATGATAGAACCATCCTATAAATAATTGATTATGTGTATTTGATATCCATACTTCAGCCTCTAATGGATTAAAATCTATAATAATTTCTTTATGGGATTCAACGTATGAATCAACATCATAACTATTATGTAAAATTTAAACATGTGACTACTCCTTCTATGTGATGGTAATTGTAACAAAATATATTCAAGAAATCCATTCCCCCATAAGTCATATGTTGTAATGAGACTTTGGGAGACCAATGTTATCAATGTTTGATAGGTAAATGGTAAATAATTCAACACATTCTTCAACAATATTGCATTATGAAATACAACCCTCTGGTAGAATTTGAGTCATGAAACACCCTTTAAAAATATTCATATATTGTTCAATGGGGTACATCCATATATAATGGATATCTTTATAGAATTGAACCTCTCTAACCAATTTAATTATATAGTAAACCATTATATCAAAGAATGATTGTGGGAAGAAAATATCTAATTCATATGATATGGCTTAAACCTCTTTATTAATGATTATCAACGTTGTATAGTCTATAAATTTACTTCATATGAACTTGAAAAATAATAAATTTCTTGTTAATATATGTCATACATTTTTAGGTAGAATGTAATGTAAATCCATATACATAAAATCGTGCATAAAAACATTATAGTTATGTGATTTTAGTCCCTGAAACATGAAATTATTCATTGATGGAACATTATTTATATTTTTTGAATAATCATGTGAAACATTTACACCATTAAGAAAATTTAAAAATTGCAATTTTTAAATTCTAGATAGAGTGTAAGCTGCAGGAGGAAGAAACGTATGCCCTTTCCCCTTCACCGATGCCAACTCTTCCCTTATCCCCTTTTCAATCATGACCAACCTAGCCTTGATTTCATACCTTCTTTTTCTAGGAACATTTAATAATATGATAATAACACCCTAAGATAACTTTTTTTTGCATTCATGGATTTAAAAAAATATATGACATACAAACAATTCAAATGAGGTAATAAAATAATTTTTTTCCCTTTTTCCAACCTGATTTTGTATGATTTTTATAAAATACTGTATCAAAAACATTTTCAATATATTTTAATTTATTTAAAAGTTCATCACCCAATAGTGTAGATGGTGTTGTACCCTATTCGGTATTACCATAAAATATTATCATCCATGATTGGTAATTATGTCATTGAGGTAAAAATTTATAACTTCCTAAAAACACAGTCTTAAAAGAATGTTTCAACCAGACTGAGTGTGGGAATTCATCACAAATTAGACAGCACAACATTCCTATAATGTTATAGCCTAGTAGATTCCCATAAGCATGAATGTCATTTAACATCATGTACAACATGGTCCTCAATGTTAATTATTTACTTATATGAGAATCATAAATTGAAGCACTTTTACCCCACTGAATTTCAGATCTTTGATCAATGGATTCAAATAGACATCAATCTGAATACTAGGTTGCTTTGTTCTAGATATAAGCAGAGAAAAAATAATGTTTTTATGCTTCATTCATTACTATGATGGAAAGTTATAATATACCATCTTGATGGTACATGTACTTTGATTACTACTCTATATATAAAATCTTTTTATTCCATCTATAGATAACTCAAGATGTAAGTTTCTTGGATCATTTCCAAATTCAAGATACTTGTAATCAAATTTCTTCCACCGAGTGGAGTCTGTGGGATGATGTAGGTTCACATATTTAATTCTTGTATCTAAATTCGACATCCATTATCTCACTATTTCCTAAATTCCATATAGTCTTATAAAACAAGGAATAATTGGAAATTACCATAAAATTTTAAAATGAATTGATTCATCTTTATTGTATCAATTTTTACCACACATAATGAATTTTATGAGGGATTCCTAGTCCTTGCAAAACAATATGAAATCATTTGGAAAACAATGTTTTCATAGAATTAATTCCCATTAAATTTAGAATTATTTTATCATCAAACTTTAGACATCGAATTTTATTTTCTTCTAATACCATGTCATTCAGGAGGCATATTAGTTCTTTAAAGATGGAATCTCTCCATCTTATTTTAGATTTAAAATTATATAACATCAATAAAGATGGAAATGTGGTGTATTTAGTATAACCAGTGTATAATGGTCTCTTATCCTAAATATTTAACATCTCAATTTTTTTTTTATAATCACTACGGTCATATTAATTTTCCATTTCCATTTCTTTCGTGTGATATTCATTATCATTTACACTGATCTTCATATCAAATGATCCATAAACTATAACATCATCTCGATTAGGGTGCATGTTCAATTGTTCCTCACGTTTATCCCAACATTTATAGTTCTGGTCTGTTCAATGAAAAATCAAATGTTCTTCAAAAGATTCCAGACTATTTTTTCTTAAAATAAAATGATATAAACATAGATAATGGATTTTATAAGGACTATATGCAAGCACTATTACAAACATGATAATCTATTTAATGCTATATTCCTACTCTTTTTTAATATTATTATTGTGAATCCATTTTAGATTCATATCAATCTTATTAGGTTTAAAAAATATCCATTTTTTACAAAAAAATAAATAAATACACATAAGATATTCATACTCCAAGGTGAAAGTTATAGATAATTCTAACAAGGAGAACCCAAAATGAACATCGGTTCCTAGAATTGGATGACTACTACTCATAATTATTCATGAAAAATAGGTGCATGTATAGAAGATATGGGTGATGAGTCTCATGTAATGAAATTTAGTTATAAATATTTTGGAGATGAAGTTGATGAGAATTACAGCTGTCTCATTAAATCTAAATGTTCTCGGGTTGGGATTTGGTGAAGCACCTGACAGCATTTTTTTAGTTTGTTTCTTAAATCTAGAAATTTTATTAGAAAAATAATGGATTGACATATGAGATGATCATACAATACATGTTCACTATTCCCAGAGTCTCTTATACCCCTTTCTCAATTCCCAATGAGTTGATATACAATATCACCTTGGATCGAGTATACATGAACCACTATCCCTTGAATAGAAAACTTATTTCACCAAGATTACAATTAGCTCTTCTAGTGGATATAAATGAATTATTTCCTAGTCCCACTTATTTAAGAGACTATAGTGTGGATCTTAAGTGTTATAAAAGGAATAAAATATCATGTTTTGGGATTGATTGATGATTTATATATCTCTATAATGTAGTACTTGTACCCTTACTATATTTCATGTTTTTTATTTCAAGGGATTTTGATTCAAAAACTAACAAATCCTTAATGATTTTCTATCTGAAATATAGAATCAAGATATGGAAAGTACATTTTTAAATTTATTCCATTCATATTAGAGAAAGAATATTTTTATTCCACTAAGGGAGAATGATTAATTCACATTAATCTAGTTTATAGAAATTAGAGTAACATTTAGTCTATAAAAAATATTTAAAAATCAAATTGGGATTGGTGAGCAAGATAAATCTATATCATAACAACACATCATAATAAAAAACTATATTTTGAGTGAATTTTCTAGGTCCCTTTATGAAATAACAAACTAATTTTTTTAAACCAAACCAAATTTTTTAAAATCATTTTCTAAATTTCTCATTGGAATAAACCACTTTACAAAATACTTTGCAAGAGAGAAATTTTTTAATTACCACATATTAGTTTAAAATTACAAATAACATCTCAAAACCACATTTAAAATTAAAAATTATTCAATTTGAATTTTTAAAACCCCAATTGAAATATTTATTTTAATTCCACTTGAAAATTGACCTATATTTTCAAAACACATAATGGGATACGAACCCCATTTTCTATAAAAACTGTTAGCATCATGTGTTTTTTTGGAAACCATATTAAAAAAGAATATGAAATAAATTAAAATATTATAATTTTTCCCATCGAATAATGTACACATTAAATGTTTTAAAAATTTATAAATTCTCTTAGAAATAACTTCCTGAGTTTCAAAACACTGAATCCATCTTAGTTTATTGTTGGGGAAAACCACATTTTTATGTTTCAAACCCTAATTTAACTTTTAAAATGATGTTAACTTTTTGAAACTAAAATTTAAAATAGGAATGAGGATAAATATTATTAGTATGACATCACCCATTCTAAATAATTACATGATTATTAAAAATTTCACAAACATTTTATAAATCTTGCATGAATAAATAATTTTTTCACAAGATAGGAGTAAATAAAAAATTTAAATTCAAGAACAACGGTAATGAATTTTCAGGTAACACAGGTCAAGGATCAAGTATCCTCACACTCTCAAGGATCATGGCTACCTAGTCCGTACATTACATTAAAACTATTGTCATAGGGGTAGTATTGCACTACTACAAGTGTCTCTCTGATTTAACAATGTTTAGTTAGTGTTGTCATTGTAGATTCCATTTTTATATAGATCTCAACATTCCTAACATTATTTTCATAGACTTCCTAGCTAGATATCATGGATCCCATGGGCTTATTCCAAAATTCAATCCAGTACTATCCATTTATCAGAAACCAGTTTCATCAAATATTACACAAGAATCCAAAAATACAAGTTTTGATATGCCATAAAATTTGTTTAATAATCAACATCAAGAAGGTTTTACAAATATTCATGAAATAGAAAAATAATTTTAAAATTATCATGATTTATTAGACGAATTACATGTGTGATATTTGGAATAAGTTTTTTTTGAATTTAATTGAGTGCTAGTCAAATTGTAGGTGTTATAGTACCTGAGGAGAGATAATGATAACATACTTGGTTTTTGTTTGGTATGGAACCAACGCTTATGTTACATGAAGTTTCATGTTTGTAAATTTTATTGGGTGTTTATAAGATCATGGGGTGATATGAGTTGTTTAGAAATTATGAATGAGTGAAGAGACAATGCATAGAAGAGTTCAACTAAGCAATTTTAGTGAACATTTGGCTAGAGGAGGACTGGATAATTTTTTTCATGAGATTGGGTGTGGTGACATGAAAAAAAAATTTCCTATGTTGTTTATATTATACATTGGTGTTTTATTAATATGTAAATTTAGTTAAACATGTTTAATTATTTTAAATTTATTTATTCTATGAAATTAAAGATTAGAATTGAGTTATTTAATTATTTTAGTTATTTTATTTATATAAGTTAATTATTATAAATTCTATATGATCAAAATTATTTTAAGATCCAAAATGAAATGTAGTCATCATAGGTTTGTCTTGTGTTACCTCACTTTATTTTGATAATGTAACGTGAATACTCACATGACCTAGACCACTATTCCGAAAAGGAAATTACTATTTGGTACATATTTATGTTCTCATATATTTATTACTTTTTGTAATCCTAAATTTAATTTTAAATCATGATTTTAAATGGTATTAATATACGTAGATAAAAAATTATTTCTATACTGTTTTTTATATTAAAAATAAATTTAATACCTTTCACTATAACATAAATGAATTATAAGTCAATGAAAAATACTTAAACATGATTTAGTGATTACATCAGTGATGAGATAATGAATGTGTTGATTAAGTGGGAAGGAATGATTTTTCATAATAAATTATTAAGTATCATCAACTTGTTTGATTTTCTTAACTAAAGAAATCATTTTAATCACTAAATAACCCATTCCCAATAAATATCCCAGTCCAACTCTTTCTAGAAACATGATAAACTAGAGTTTCCACTCATCCATGATACTATTTACTAAACTTGAATTACCATGAACATGAAACCATGAGAGGAGGTGAGACATCAAAGGAAACACAAATATATGGTAAAAAAAGAGATATCCTACACCTCACCTCCCACCAACTTACATTGAACAAACACTTTCACATCATACAAAAATTATAAATTGATAAACATCCCATAAAAGGAACACCAAATATAATGGCTGATTAATGAGGGTATCAAAATCTATAAAACAATTATAAATTTCCCAATATTCTATTAATCAAAATCTATCTTGGGTTTCACTTTATTCTCCTTTCATTTGAAATTAAACAATTTCAATACATTGGAGATATTTATAAACACACCCTTGTTATATCCCAAACATGTTGTTAAAACTTTGTTTCTTCCTTTAAAACCCATAAAATGTCCAAATCCTTTCATTTGTCATAAAAACATACTTGAAAGACCTCATAAGAATATGTTTAATCTCTTTCATGATAAAACATTTAATTTAATATAATTCAAATAAAATCCCTGGAAAACCCTTTATGAATCAACCAAAATGTTTTCCAAATTTTTTATAAACATTACACATAGACATAAATTAAATAAAAATTATTTTAAAAATAATTAGTCATTGCATGTTTTTTAAAATTAAAGATTATAAGTGAAAAAATACCTCAAGAAATCATAATAGAGGGAGGAGACAACTGAATAGAATTAAAGAAATAGGGGATTTATATTGTAAATACATGAAAATGGAGGGAGGATACCCCTAAATAAAAGTAGAAAGATTTGGAATACCTCTTAGTGATCCAAAGAGCATTGACTGAGCATGAGGGAGAGGAGACGAGAGGATCCATGAAAACAACATAATAACACAAACCACAAATCTGGAACAAGAAATAAATGAGATATGAGGAGAAAAAAGAACACACCTTAGATTTGAGGCTTGATTATTCCTTGAAAAATTCAAGGAGGAGCGCATATAGAAGTGGATATCTAAAAAAGATTCAAAACCATGACTGAAATCATTGTGGTTGGGGGGGGGGTTATTAGAACTTTCAAGAAATCACTGATAATGATACCTTTTATCAGTGTTAAATTAATAATCACTAGTAAAATTTATCTTTATCAATTCATTTCTAGCTCTAATAAAGATATACCTTTATAGGTCCTAAAAATGAACTAATAAAATCCATATTTTAAGTGATTTTTTATCGCTGATTATAAGTATATATTTATAATTGCTAAAACATTAGAGAAGATAAAGGATTTAAAATTTTAATTAGAAATAATATATATATATATATAAATATTTGTACATGATTATAAATTTATTTATATAATTATAAGTATATATGTATATTAAATATATTTATTATTTTAATATATTTATTATAATTTTATAATTATTTAAATATAGAATTCTTTATTTATAATTTTATAAATACTTTTAATATATATATATATATATATATATAATTATATAATTTATAAATATAGTAAATATACATTTATAAATATATTTAAATGAAATAAGTTTGAGTGCAAGTTGGAAATCCAACCCATACCAATCAAATTTATTATAAAAAATAAAATGACAACAAAAAAGAGAATGATAAGGATAGACATGCATTCCTTACCTCCATCATGGGAAAAGAACTACAGATCAAAAGGATCCCCATATTCATAATCAGAGTCATTAGAATCATTAGTGGTTTCCCACTCAAACTGTGACTTCTTTTGATTGATGATCACAAAGTATTTACCTATGAGTTTTTCCTTCACTAGAGTGAGTTGAGTCTGAGTATCCTTAGTAGAAGACCTGGTAGTTTGGCAACACCCACATGAATCAGCCAAATCATCTCGTCCACACCCTCATCTAAGACCTATTAGATGATGATCTTGTCTACAGGATTTAGGTTATTTCAAATTACCTTCCACATTCTCCAATGGATGATGATCCTTATCAGTGACGACAATACCCACAGAAGAATCAACAAGAAAATTCAATTTTCTTTTTAAATCATCCATCCACAGTGGATTAGCACAATCCTGTCATGTCATCATATTTTGGGATTCAAAAAATTCAAAATTGTTTAATGTAGGAACCTATAATGTATCAGTTCCCTCACCCTTATTAGGAGGGATAATAGTGTCCACAAGAATCGACTTCCCCGGTTTAGGTGAAAATGGAGGATGCATAGAATTTTTTTGTGTGACTAATTGAAATCCTTCCACATCTAGAACCTTACCCTTATCCTTCTTTTTTTAGAAACAATTAAATCATGGCCCAATTTGAGATCAACCTCCTGCTAAATAGAAGCCTCTTAATCAGCTTCATCTCCTATACCGGTGTCCATAAAAACTCCCAACTTAGAAGCATTACCATGTATGAATTCATCAGCAAATGAGGAATTACCTCGAGTATCTTTCTTATCCCCCCATGATGTCCCACTAAAGTTTCTACACTACAAGCATGTTACATGTATTGAACCCTATTCAGGGAGGCCATCTTAGCCACTCCAGTATACTAAAAAGGGGATTGAGTATCAGATTCAACATGTACATCATGAGGTAGTATCTCAATTCCCTGCAAGATAATTGTATCCCTAGTAATGATATCAGATCTTACATGATTTCCATCACACAGATTAGAATTCTTAAGCCTCATTTATTTCTTGAGAAATTGTTTCATATCATGGCCTTTCACTGAGCAGAATGAACATGTCACTACCCTCCTACAATTCATCCTTTCATGCTCAATTATATTACAATCCAGACAGAATCAAGGTAAGTTCTCAAATTCAATCCATAATTCAACATCTTAATCCTCATTTGACATAATTACTTTATCAAAAATCCTTGTTCACCAATAAATTTCAATAAGAAGTCGAGCGTAATGTTCAAACATAGAATTCTATGTCTCATAATACATTTTTATGGGAAAAATAATCACATAAACAATGTTGTTAATGATACGTGGGTTCCATAGTATACAGTTTTATCCATGGACCTTAATCCGTGCTTGAAGAAACGAATTGCAGACATGTAAAGGGTTGAAAGATTTATCTCATTTCCAAACATGATGAAAACATGGGTTGAGTGACAGATAACCAAATCCCCATGCCCTTGTTTTTGATTCCTCAACAGGTAATAGAAAATGTTAGTATCCATGATTGAGGGAGACAGTTTTCCATCCCAAAAATCCCCAAATTTTCGAAGGATGTAGATTTTGGACATCAATTTTCAAGGGATTTGAATTCCTTAGTAACTAAAGATGATTAAAAATTAAAAATTTACCTTTCTCCATCCTCTCTTTGACCACATCAAGATAAGATTTAACGTCTACTACATTTCCACGGTGATGACATCCACAAGCAATCAAATCATTAAAGGAGAAGAACATTCGACTAGATTTGGTGCCATAGTGATAAGTCGGACAACGAACACACACCTTAAATCACCAATCATTTGATGCCTACTTGTGAGAGTCGAACATCCCCTCCATGAGAAAACTCGCAACCTAGGTGAATTCGGTTGAAGAATCCATTTAAGGGGAATCGCCAAATCACAATTTTTTATGGAAAATCGAGAAGCACCTGATCCCCTACCAAATCTCCATCCTTATTGTATAAATATATTTATAAATAAAAATATCTGTAAATATATTTAGAATTATAATTATATTAACATCATTATTTATATTTATATAATTAATATATATTTAATATATATATATATGAATATAAATATAAATATAGTAAATATATTCATAATCTAAATATATTTATTATAATTTTATAAATATTTAAATATATAATTATTATTTTATAATTATATTAATGTTTTTAAGTAATATTTATTTATTTATATCATTATATACATCTATATCATTATATATATAAATGGAATTTTATATATTTTTTTCATTATATATATATTTATATAATTATTAAAATATATATAATTATTTATTCATAATTATATAAATAATTTTAAAAAATATAATATTTTTTTATTTATTTATAATTATAAATATATAAATTCATAAATTTTTTTACATATACATTTATAAATATATTTATTTATAAATATTTTTTTAAAATACATTATTATAATTACTAATTTATATGTAATCATAAATGAATTCATGTTAAAAATGAGTGAAATTGAATTATTAAAAATGAGTAAAATAGAAAAATATTGAAAAAATTGATATGTTTTTTTAATTAAATATAAATTATTGAAAAAACATGGATATATATTGAAATAAATTTGTATACCAATCGAAAGTGTTAAAAAATAGTAAGAAAATATATATAAATAATAGTTATAAAATGATAAAATTAGAAAAAAAATAAAAAATAAAGATTAAAATAATTTAATAAATAATAACTAAATCAAATAATATTAAAAATAAATTAATAAAATTTTCCGATTATAAAATAATATATATAATGTATCATTTTACTAAGTGAAATTGTAAAATAAAGACTAATATTTGAAAAAATTACATAAATATTAGGTATATGTGTTTCTCTATAAGATTTTACTAATTATGTAAATATTTTTGTGTGTGAATTGTATATAAAAATGAATTAATTTCATATATGTATTTGTGAAATCAATGTGACACATGTTTGATATATGTTAAATTGAAAAATTAAATGAAATTCAACTAATTTCCATCACTCGAAGCAATTAGTCAGTATTTTTAATTAATATTTATTTTAATTAATAAACCATTCTTCACTTAATATATGACCTATTAAATGTAAGGCTAATTATTTTTGTTATAAAAATCATATTCTATGAAATATTATATGAATTGATATATATATATATACATATTGGGGGTTGACATTAGTGGTAAAGGCTCCCTGTAATCCTGCATTTGACCCGGATTCAAATCTAGGTGGGAGCGAATTTTTGCATATAGGCGGTGATGTATGCATGATGCATGATGTAGGCAGGTGGTGACATAGACAGTATGATGCATCCATGATTTTCACTGGGTTTTTGGGCCAGTTTGTGGCCCTTTGGGTTATGTAATGGGCTTCATGCCCACCGAGCCTTCAGACCATTTACTAAATAAATAAGGCTTGATGGGTGGGTTATCATTGGGGGGGGGGGGTATGGTCTGCCTTTCTTTCATGTGTGTGTGTTTAATGTAATTGTACCCCAAAAATATATAATATATATATGTATATATTAATATATTCTTATAATAAATTTATTAATAAATATTTATGGTTAATTTTTTTAAATTTAATAAGACATTAAAATGTTTTCAATTATTAAATAATTTTCATTCTTTATATGTATATTTAATATATAGTATTTATTACTATTTATAATTAATATATATATATATACATATTATACTTATAAATTTTTTTTAATAATTTTTTCATTAAGAAATTATTTAATATTTTTACAATGTTTTTATTTTATTGATTAATTATTATAATTTATTCACTTTTAATTTTTTGATTAATTATTATAATTTATTCATTTTATATATCTATATATAATATATACTATTTATTAATATTTGTAATATATATATATATATATATTATATTTATTAAGAATTATTTAATAAATATTTTTTATTTCTTCATTTTTATTTTTTTATTTATTTCTTTTTTTTATTATTTTTAATCATTGTTTTTAAATGGTTTGTATAAACAAAATTGGATATAGACCGATTCAGGCCCTTTAGTTCCTGAATATGAAGGTGGGAGAAGGGATGAGTTAAGCATAGGGCGGGCCAAGGCCCGTGTGGGTCCGTAGAAGGCCCATATAAGTGTGTACAATGTAGGCGAGAGCCCATCCCCGCATCAGTATTCCAAGCCATGGATGCCATAGAGTGATATATAAAGGAGTGCCCTTTTGTGCACTATATTGATGTGGGATTTTCCTAAAAAACATGACACTTTTCACCATTATCAATAAAGTGCGGATAAATGGTACCCTTTATAAGTGTTAAAAACAAAGTAGTTATAAATGGTACATTTATGAGAACTTTTTTCAAGCAGTGATAATGGTTAGTGTTGTTAAAATCTTGTTTTGTAGTAGTGTTTTAATTATTAATTTATTTAATTTATTTATATTAGATGATAATGTTATTAATTAGAGGTAATTAGTTTTAATTAAAAACAATTGTATTAATTCATAGAAATTAGTTATATGTTACTGTATTTATTTTTTGTTAGATGTATTTTGTTTTAATTATCTGTAATTATTTTTAATTAGAAGTAATTTATCTTAATTATTAGTAATTAGTTGTAATTATTAGTAAGTAGTTGTTATTAATATTAACTACTTATAATTGAATGATAAATAATTCTAATTATTAGAATTTGGTAATAATTCCTCGATCTTAGGGATAAGTAATAATAATTTATAGTAATTTGTAAAAAATAATAGTAATTATTAATTTAAATTATTTTACAGTTTTTTTAGAAATTACAAGAAAATATTAATAATTAAAAAAAATAGTAAAAATTAGCCATAATTAGTATACATTTTTCATTAATTAGTAAAATTTGCGGTAATTACAAGAAACTAGGGGTAATTATTATAAATTTGCAGTCATTGTATAAAATAGTGGTAATTAGTAAAATTAGTGGTAACTATTAGAAATTAAGAGTAAATATTAGAAAATAGTAGTAATTAGTTAAAATATCAATAATTATTATAAATTAGTGGTAATTTGTAAAATTATTAGTAATTATTATAAATTATCGGTAATTAGTAGAAAATAGCTGTAATTAGTAGAAATTATTAGAATTTAGTTTAAAATAGTCTTAATTAGTTTAAATGAGTAGTAATGAGCGGGAATTATTAATATTTATCAAAATTGAGTGGTAGTTATTATAAATTATTTGAAATGAATGGTAATTTGTAAAAATTACTGATAATGAGAAATATTTAGTAAGAATTATTGGTAATGAGTAGTATTTAGTAAAAAAATACAAGTAACGAGTCTTACTTAGTAAAAAACCCGTTAATATGCAGTATTTAGTAAAAATACTTATAATGAGAAATATTTAGAAAAAATACCAGTAATGAGAGGTAACTAGTAAAAAATTCTGGTAATGAGTGGTAGTTAATAAAAATTACTACTAATGATATGTATTTAGAAAATAGTACTGGTAATGAAAATTATTTATTAGAAAATACCTATAATAAGTGGTATTTAGTAAATGATATCGGTAATTATTCGTAATTTTTTAAAATACCGATAATGAGTTGTAATTAGTAAAAAATACTAGTAATGAGTGGTAATTAGTAAAATATAACAGTAATGAGCAATAATTTAAAAACAATTATTGGTAATGAACAATGATTATTAAGAAAAACCCATTAATGAGTGGTAATTAGTAAAAAATACTGATAATGAGTAGTAATCATTAAAAAATACCACTAATGAGTGGCAATTAGTAAAAAATCAGCAATGAATGGTAATTAGTATTAATAACCTACAATGAGTGGTAATTATTTAAAAATATGTGTAATGAGTGTTAATTAGTAAAATACTTATAAAATGTGGAAATTCAATAAAATGGAAAAAATTACTTGTTTTATTTGATTCAATGGGAAATTTGATATATCATTTTCCGTATGAAGAAACATGTGTAGGGATTGTATAGTTTTGATGGATGTAATGGTATGAGAGATGCATGTAGAAATTGAAGGAAAAGGTATGTAATAAGGCATCAGTTGAAAGGTCAATTATAGAAGATTATTTATAATAAAAATAATTTTTTATTCTCAAATTCTTTCCATCCTAAAAATCCTTCAAAACTCAACTTAATGGGACATAATGAGGGAAATTTTTATGATGCACTAAAAATTAAATTATTAGTTTTTAATTTTCACAAAATTTGATTTGGTGGAGTTCATGAATGATGGATATTAGATAATGAACCTCACATGGCTTATATATATATTTTTCTCATCCATGAATAAATTAACCAAATTGTATAGTGAGAGATACTATCACCTATTAATTATCATTTTTAAATTAAATTGATATTATTTTATTTTCAGATTATATGATGATCATATTCTAAAAAAGTTTAAAAAAATTAAACCAAATACCATTGAAAAACATCAGAAACATAATTTTTCTTACTAGTCTAAAATAATGGTAATGTGAATGGTTTGAAATTTCATACACATCCCTATGGTGAATATAAAAACAAGGAATAATTGTTTTTTCTTGAGATGATATCAACATAGAGAAAGTGATATTGACTTTAATGATATGATGAATGAAATAATTGATATGTGTTATATGAGAGAGAATCATGTAATGATATTTAAATCTCATTGGTTTGATATTGATAGAGGATTTAATGTTCATTTGTACCATGAAATCATCATCATTAAATATAAAATCCTTCTTTCTGTAAATAAACCATTTTTATTGGATTATCAAGAACATAGAATTTATTATTAAAATTACTTTGTTATTTCAAGGTAGTTAATTGATTGGAAGATAATTATAAAAATGAAATCCCTGAAAAATAATTTTTTTAAAAGTTAATGTGGTTCTACTGAAGTTCAAGGAATTAATTTTCTAAGCAAATTCTTTAAATATATATTTTCAACGTAGAGACATGAATATAGATGGTGGCACCTCACAATTATTGGTAGATAGTCACTATGATATTGATGATTTAAAAAATGAATTTGAATTAACAAGAGATGATGAATAAGAAACTCATATATAAATTAATATCTAGGAGTAAGATGAAGTTATTGACATCTTCATATAAGAAGATGATGATGAAGAAGAATAATGGAACAATTACAAGTTAGTTATAGTAGTAATAAATATATATTATACTCATCTTTAATTATTTGTTGAAAATATTATTTTCATGTCTTAGATGGATGATGAGAGTTATGATGATATGTTTATTATTCTCAAGGTTTCTATACTTCCCAGTGATGAGCATGATTTTTCATCATCCGACCCTTAGGTTACAGGTCATTCCTCGACTCAGAGGGGGGTTTGGTCTTACGATATTGATGATTCTGAAACTTATTCTTGAGTGATGTCCACATCTTGATTTTCATCCATTCATGTAGATGTATGTTCAATTGTGAAATTTTGTTAATTTTCACTACCATTAATTTTCAATAGTTTATTTATGTTCGAATTGTTTTATTATTTTCTTTATTCACCCAAAATTTTTTATATATAGTAGTTGGATAGGGGAGTGCAGTTTTATGGAATTATTTTCTCTGGAGCATGGTTGATGTGGGATAATATTATCATTGATTTTTTCAATCACATTTCTAATCATTGGATGGTACATAAATATATAATAGTAATTTTAAGATTTATTTAATTATTAAATATTTATTATTAGTTATTTATAGGTATTATGGTATCCCATCGATAATAGCATGAGGTCCTCTATCTGGGATTCCTGGGAGGCATGTATTTTTGAGTGTTGTTAGATTTTTCACAATCTGAGGGAGAGATCCATGAAGAATGTTGGAGTCATAGTTTGTATCAGTCTTGTTGAAGCAATTGACCCAATTAAATATCCTCTCATGTTTAGGATGGATCATAATCATATTGGATAATAGACTATTTTTAGAGGAGATCACCATTTTGTTGGAAGAACTAGGGAAGATAGGAGATCCTACATAGACCTGGTAGTCATACCTTCTGTACCCATCGATGACATTTAGTAATTACTTTTTTTTAATAATTTATATATCTATAAATGTAAACTATTTATTTTATTATTCATATAGGAAGTTGAGAAGCCCGTTATTAAAGAGATAGATGTTTACAAGAGGATTTATACGGATCTGGTCACTCAAGATATAACTAGTGGTTGACATCATCATATTGTGGTAAGTACAATTTCTTTAGTTTTAAATTTAACTGAAAATAATATTTTAGCTATTTTAATTTCAAATAAAACTTGAAGGAGTCATATGAGGTCATGACTTCTCACACACATGATGAGAGTTAGGCTAGGGCTGAGGGTCATGAAACTAGTGTGGTCGGATTTGATGGTCCAACATGGATGCAAACAACTCAGTATGCCTTCAAGAAAGGGTGATTTAATAGTATCGGTTCTCAATTGTTGTCTGGTAGTTATTACGATACTATTATGTTGTCATCATACAGCTCGAGGGTAGCTCGTGGTGAGTCATAATAATTAGCTACAAAGAATGAGGAGAAATTTTGAGCTCTGGATGTGGTTATAGAGACCTTGTATAGAGATTAGGAAGAGTTTCTTTAAAAACATGTCCTATAGAAATATGATCTGGTTTATGTTCATGAGCATCAATGGCAATAGATGATGGAGTACATGAGACACTTGGCACATGGTATAGAGATGAATTTCCCTCAACCACCTCATCTAGATGACCCTCCACCTCCTGAGTGATATATATATATATATATTTACACATTTTTTATGAAAAACATTTGAATGAACATATTTTTTAGTATTTATATTAATTTAGATATTTATTTTCTTATATATTTTTATATATTTTTATTTTTTATTTTTTAGTTTTTTACAATTATTTTATTTTTAATTTTTTTAGTTTTAGTTATTTTTATTTTTAATTTTATTTTTTATATTATTTGCAATAATAACTTGATCTTTATCTATAGTATTATAAGTGAACTATTTTCTCGACTATCGTAAATAAAAAAGGAACATAAAATCAAGAGTAATTTTCAATCATGGTTCATATGACTCTGAGGGTTATGTTTGGTGGGAATTAATTTAAAAAAATTAAGGATCAAGGAGGAGGTTTATATATTTAAGTACAGTGCCTAATATCCAATGTAAAATCTTAATGACACTAACCCATTAAAATTATGACAACTCTAACTTCTAAAACCTCAAATTATAGGTCATTATCAATGAAACCGTAATGAATGATGTGTACATTCTTGAATTTTTTTGTACTTGTATACTTTTTTCTTTTTCAAAGTACATTTTTTCATTATTTTCAAATTTTTTTCTTAGAAATAAACCTCATATACCCCACCTAACCACATATAATTAATATCATAGGTCCACTAGTAATGATTTTTATTCTTCCATGTGAAAAACCATACCTATTTTATGATTTTTTTAGAATAGAAAAAAGTGATAATACAATGTATGAATCAAAAAACAATTCTCATTACCCATATTATCACCACCACACTATTTACTTACAACGAATATATCCCATTTAACATGAATTACCTCATCCCCCACAATCCGTCAATAAAATATCATGAAAAGTATTAAGTGGATGATAGAAATGGATAAAAAAGGATTGAAACATGGTTTATTCCTAACAAGACAATTCATGGTCTCTATGGGATAAACAAGGATTGATGAAACAATGGTCTTCAATAATAATTTATTTTCTAAAGTTGAATATATCATTTTAAGTTTTTTTTCATATTCATTAACTTTGAAAAGTTTCAATGAATGTTCTACTAAGTGTCATGTCCCAAGATCACTCAATAAATATGATCATGACTATAAGAACCCGGTTCTTATCTTTGTGGTATGGGCTTTTTCTTTTCTCTTTTTCTTAAGTGTTTTTAATAAAATATGGAAAATGGGGAAAAATCCTAAATTTTGGAAGTACACACCGTGTACTTTTTCCACACGCCGTGTACTTCTGGTCGTGTAGGGATGAGTACATGGGGCGTGTAGACATGTCAGTGACAAAGGGTGTAGGAACCGACTATACGCCGTGTAGTGGTCTTGTACACACCGTGTAGTCATTCGGCATGCCAAACAGTAAGGCAGTGGAGTAGCTACCACCTTTGTGACAATACACTCCGTGTACTCAGGAGTACATGCCGTGTACTCATGTAGATGGGTGAACAGTATGGCAGTGCCGCCAGAGGAACAGTTAAATGAAGGGAGTACATGCCATATACTTGGAAGTACACGCCGTGTACTTGTTTTTTTTCTTAAATCGGACTATAGCCTCCACTATTCACAGGGAAGGCTTAGAACGTGAGGAGAGCTTGGGAGAGGATGACCGATTGTTCAAAGATCCACCGGGTGTTCATTTGGAATCTGATTCCTCCTTGGACGATCTCGTTGGAACCGCACGGGTAAGCCCTCTCTTCTCCTAGCATGCTTCTTACCAATTCTTCTCCTAACGAGAGTTATTTGAGGTTAAGAAGGTTTTGTTCTTCATCAGATCTATGCCATTCTTGGGCGTTTCTGGAGTCGACGTTCGGGTATACCGCACGTTGGAGTATAAGGTAGGTGTCTTGGTGTTTAGTTTTCCAACTGCTATGTGTTTTGTGTGTTTTTGTGCCACGGACCCATGTTGGGGTGTCGTGTGGATGAGGCCATTGCTATATTAAACCTCTAGAATTGATTAGGTATTTAATTATGATATTAAAATGATGGCTGGGATCATTGCTTGCATCTGGGACCACCCCGGGGGTGTGTTCCACTATTTAGCTGTTTGGACAGGATACCCGAGGGTATTCCTTTATAGTAGTAATTGTAGAATTTCCTTGAGAGGAATTGCTTGTTTACTGCTTTTTTACATGTTGGGCATGGCCCGGGTACCTGTTCAGCCCGAGAGAATTGTTGTGATTAGCCTGTGGGCACTGCACTGTTTAGCCCGAGGGCATTAGTTATTTCAGCCTGAGGGAAACTTCTTCCGTGCCTGAGGGCAGCTGATTCTGTTCCTGAGGGCGAAACTACCTACGCCTGATGGAAAATTTTATTATGCCTGAGGGAGGATTCTTGTGTTGGACACTCGTTACCTGAGGGTAGGGGTTTACTTGTCTTAGGACGTAGATTGTTTACTTAGAAATGCACTGTGGTGATTTGTAATATTTAATGGATTAAATGATTATTAAATGGAAATTTAACTGTTATGTAGGTTACTTGTGAGTACTGATTACTTTTTTTCATTTTACTATTGCACTGTTGTTGCATGCTTACATGTAGTTGGGCACATGCCTTGGGTGGGTGCCTACTAAGATATATTTCTCACACCCTATTTGGGTCACACTTTTATGCCCAAACAGATTACGTTTCTGAAGGTATGGATAGGGGAAAGAGTCTTTATACAGGTACATGATTTCTGCTGAGGAGTAGGAGGGAATGGGACCAAGCCTAGGCTCACAATGCCGCTTCCGGTTGTTTTGCTTTGTTTTGCTGTACTCTGTTTTTGGTTGTACTGTATTGATGCATAACATGTTCTAGATGTTTTCTTAGAACTTGAGACATGTAGCATCATCATTTACATACTGTTGGTTATATTCACTGCTTTTGGTTATTTCAGTTATGTATGGTTTACTGCTTCTACTGTTGATGTATGTTTTATTCTGTATTCCACTGCGCTACACTTTGACAAATGAGGGCATAGTTTCCCCACTATCAGAGCTAGACCCTCGTTGCTAGTCGGAAGCCTCTGGTTTTTGGGGAAATGCGCTTAAGGTCACGTGGCGGACTGGGTTCGGGGCACCCGTTGAGTGGCACCCGGAGCTGGGATGTTACAAAGTGGTATCAGAGGCGTTCTTTTCTCTTGACTTACTATTTGTAGCCTTAGTCAGGGATATGACGAATGGTAGTTGGTAATAAGCTGTGCCTGGGCGTAGCTAACCCGCGTATAGGGAAAATACAGTCTACCTTGTATTTTTCAATTTTCTGAATTTTGAAATCTTACAGTTGATATGATTTCACCATTGGGTGACGCACTTGTATTGTGCTGTTTATATTTTATCTATGGGATCTATTTAGTTACAACCCGATGAGATGATGGTATGCCATCTCATGCATCATTTAGGCACATGCTATAATCAAATGCCATTCATAGTTTCCATGCCATGTTGGTGCATTAGAAAATCACATGTTGTTGTGATAGTTGTTGTGCAAGAAAATCATGCTTTTGTGATAGCTGCACTGATAAAATACCTGCTATTTGATAGTGTAATTTTTGTGTGAGATGTTCATAGAATGGACGCCAAACTTTGGTTTTTGGGGATTATGGCCCCCATTGACCGGAATTTTGTTGATCATTGACTGTTTATTAGTTATAACACAGATAAGATGTCAAACTTTGATTCGTGGGGAGTATGGGCCCTCACGGTTCAGGATTTGACACTTAGTTGTTGTTTTTTCAGTGTTTTCTGGGTTATAGGGAAGTTTCTGAGACATACTATCTGGGAACCCAGTATACACGCCATGTATTATTTTTAAACACTCCCTGTATGGCCTTCTGTTCGGGGAGAAAAATGAACTTTTTAAGTACACGCCGTGTACTCTGAGTACACGCCATGTTGTATCTTCTTGTGTCACAAACCGTGTGGGTGGCGACACAGGGTAGGGAAGAGCTGGGAAAAAACACGCTGTGTACCTTATCTACATGTCATGTAGTGTTGACCCAATGTCCGGCCGTGTAACTAACAAACACGGTTCGGTGAACTCCTTTACAGAACACACCATGTCAATTATGAACACGCCGTGTAGTGTGTCTTGGGGACTCAGCCGTGTAACTAACAACACAGGTCGATGTCACTGTTTCTTGAACAGACCGTGTACCTTTGGGACATGCCATGTAGTCTTGTCTGAGGACAGACCGTGTGGACTTAGCTGTGTGGCTGGGGAATGGGGTGATGTACACGCCGTGTGCGGGTGTAACACACCATGTAGTTCCAAGCTGAGTAGTCGGCCGTGTCACAAACGACATGGGCAGTGGGAAAATAACACCATACATGCCGTGTAGATTATATACACTCCATGTAGTTTGGTTTAACAGGAGCTATGTGGCTTAGCCATGTCGAAGGACCCAGGCAGGGGAAGGGAAGTCAAGTACACACCGTGTAGTCAATATACACACCGTGTAGTCTTGTTTTTCAAATTTTGAATGCCTTATTACTCCTTTTCCCTTTTGGGTTTCTTCATTTTCGGTCTTTGATAATCTTGTTCTAAGGCGTGCTTTCGACCTTGTAGTGTCATGCCGCCTAGACGACCGCGAGTTGTTCTCCAGGAGAGTGGCGATGACTATACTCCGGATATGGTGGGCCTTGGGATACCAGTAGATCCTCCAGCAGAGCTAGATGCGGTGCCAACCATTATACTAGACACAGGCGCAGAGGCACAGTTCCGTGAAGGCTTTATGCGGTTCACGCAGACCTTTCAGGGAGCACCGTAGGCTACCACATGTGTGGACGAGCTGACACGTATCTTCCAACAGCAGCATCTGCCTACGTTTTCAATGGATGGAGGACCACAGGTTGTGGAGTCTTGGCTGGGGTCGATGCCGACTACTTTCGAGCATCTTGAGATGCCTCCAGGGTGGAGGGTCAAGCTCGTGACATATATGCTGCGTGATTCCGCCAAGAGGTGGTTGGATGTTACCACCTAGTCAGTGCATCACAGGGACATGTCGTGGGATAATTTTCAGGCAGTCTTCTATGAAGTCTTCTTTCCAGAGATGATGAGAGAAGATAGATCTCGAGAGTTCATTAATCTGCAGCATGGTGCTATGTCGGTGATGGACTATTCTGATCATTTCACCAAGCTTCATCACTTTGAACCCATGCTGGTGGGTGATGGGACATTGAGAGCCAGACGTTTTGAGGATGGTCTTCGGTATGACATCCGAGCACTGGTGAATGTCTTCAGGTTGCCTACTATACACTCTATTATGAACCAGATGATGATTACAGAGAGGAAACTTCAAGAATCTAGTGGTGTGGGCCAGGGTGGATCAGCATCAATTACTGGTACTTTTTCTACTAGCAAGAGGAAGAGACATTCAAACTTCTCTCAGGGCGGCAGTACCAGTCAGAAGAATGCTTCAGGTGGCTAGGTTATGTGCTACTAGTGTTGTAGAGAGGGACACAAGAGACCGTAGTCTCCACGAGACCTAGTGGATTGCCGAGCTTGTGGAAAGATGGGTAATCTGCAACTCTTCTGCAGGGCGTATCCACCAGTGGATACTCAGAGGGGTTCTATGCAGACTCCGCATGCGGGAGTAGGACCAGTGTCTTCTTACCAGTCAGGGAACTGGAATACGTCAGGGCGTACAGGAAGAGATGGTGGTAGTGGCCTTGGTATCCAGATGCCACGATCTCAGAGGCAGTATGGTGGGACAACTCAGGGTAGTCAGGCTGTGTCATAGGGCCGCGGCACTGGACAGACATATGCAGTGCAACAGACCCAACATGAGCAGGATCCCAGACCTTCTACAGTCAGAGGTACTATTTTAGTAGCTTCTGTCTTATCTTCAGTACTTTTTGATACAGGTGCTACGTATAGTTTTATATCTGTACCCGTTGTGGAGATCCTTGGGCTCTGTATTTCAACATCTTCTAATATCTTGACGCTTGACACTCCGTTGGGGACTAGAACGACTGGTGTGCATTAGTGCAAGGAGTTCCCCCTTGAGGTTGGTGGGTGTCACTTCCTTTGGGACCTTTATGTCTTAGAGATAACAGGCTATGATGTCATTCTTGGGATGGACTGGTTGGTTCCCTTTCGAGGATTTGTGGATTGCCATCGTCGCAGGGTGAGTTTCACATCACTAGAGGGTGGATAGTTTCTATACAAGGGAGAATGGGATGTTCAGGCGAGTTGAGCTGGACCAGAGCATCGTGGCTGAGGTGGAGTCACAGCCCAGATTGCGAGATTATATCTGGATGATCAGGGGAATTGTCAGACAGATTTCCCTCCAGTGGTTGATCGTTTCAGGGATGTCTTCCCGGATGATTTTTCAGGTCTTACTCTAGAGAGAGAGGTGGATTTCTCTATTGATCTTGTTCTAGGTGCAACACCAGTGTCCATTCATCTATATAGGATGTCTACACTTGAGTTTCAGGAGCTCAAGAGGTAGTTAGAGGAGTTACAAGCAAAGGATTTTATCCGACAAAGTACTTCTCCTTAGGGTTCTCCCATCCTTTTTGCGAAGAAGGTGGACGGTACTCTTAGACTCTGTGTGGATTATCGGAAGCTGAACCAGTTGACAGTTAATAACCGATGTACCTTACTAAGGATTGATGATCTTTTTGATCAACTTCATGGAGCACGAGTGTTCTCGAAGATTGACCTGAGATCAGGATATCATCAGCTGCGTGTGAGACCATATGATATACCTCTCACAACTTTTAGGAGTATGTATGGTCTATATGAGTGTACGGTTATGCCATTCGGACTCACGAACATGCCATCAATTTTCATGGATCTGATGAATCGTGTGTTCCATCTATATCTTGATTCTTTTGTGGTAGTATTCGTGGACGACATCTTGGTGTACTCTCACACTCGACACGACCATTCCACCCATCTTGAGATCGTATTGAGTACACTGAGAGAGCATCGGCTATATGCTAAGCTCTTAAAGTGCCTCTTTTGGATGGACCATATTCACTTCCTGGGTTATATCATCTCAGAGGCAGGAGTTTCAGTAGACCCAGAGAAGGTGAGAGCAGTAGTTTCCTGGGAGCAACCTAAGAACGTGTTTGAGATATGCAGTTTCTTAGGGATGGATGGTTACAACATGAATTTTAAACAGGACTTGTTCCGCTTAGCAGCACTGTTGACGGGCTTGACTAAGAAGGGTGTGAAGTTCACATGGTCAGAAGCTTTCGAGGTAGCCTTTCAGGACCTGAAAGGAAGGTTAACATCAACACCGATCCTGATACTCCCAGAGCAGGGAAAGAGCTATACAGTTTTCTGTGATGCATCAGATATTGGGCTGGGAGAAGTGTTGATGCTGGGCGACCGAGTAGTTGCGTACGAGTCTCGGCAGTTGAGGCTACATGAGAGGAATTACCCGACACATGATCTTGAGTTAGCTGCAGTTGTACATGCATTGCGCTGTTGGAGACATTATCTATTGGGGGAGCATTTTGTGATTTTCACCGACCACAAAAGCCTCAAGTATATCTTTACTCAGCGTGACTTGAATCT
Source organism: Viscum album (assembly GCA_963277665.1). Lineage (NCBI taxonomy): Eukaryota > Viridiplantae > Streptophyta > Magnoliopsida > Santalales > Viscaceae > Viscum > Viscum album. Next base: position 1,671,970,240 of record OY728119.1, on the reverse strand, counting down.
GAGGTAGCAAAGGTGGGTCGAGTACCTATAGTCCTTCGATTTTGAACTTTCTTATACACATGGTAAAAGTAATGCAGTAGCTGATGCACTGAGCAGGAAGACTCAGATATAGGCAGTGCAAGAGGCTAGTGGTGAATGGAAGCTCATGGATTTGTTCTCTGAGATACATCTGGAGGTGCACGACAGTCAAGGGCAGACTTATCTTTCCTCTTTAGCTGTGACCTCTACCCTCCTAGATAGAGTGAGGATGAGACAAATATCTGAGTCAGAAGGCCTAGTTCTACGGGATTCAGTGGCAAGTGAGGACCCTCCCCCTAGTTGGACGATAGGCGATGATGAGGTTTTGCGTTTCCATGGATGAGTGTGGGTTCCAGGGGATATACGTGAGGAGATGATAAGGGATTTTCATGCTTCATCTTGGGCAGTTCATCTCGGGGTTACCAAGATGTACCGTGACTTGAGACGTTAGTACTGATGGCCGGGTATGAAGAGAGATGTAGCAGGTTTTGTTACGAGGTGTTCCACCTGCCAGCAGGTGAAGGCAGAGCATTAGAGACTAGCCGGGCTATTATTGCAGTTACCCATCCCGGAGTGGAAATGAGATGATGTCGCGATGGATTTCATGACTGGTTTGCTGAGGTCACCTCGTGGCAATGATGTCATGTGGGTTGTTGTGGACAGACTCACGAAGGAAGCACACTTATTACCGATCAAGGAGACTTTCAGTGTTGACGAGCTTAGAAGGATGTATATCCGAGAGATCGTACGTCTTCATGGGGTCCCTCGTTCTATCATTTATGATAGGGATGCCTGCTTCACGTCGCATTTTTGGCAGATTTTTCAGAGGGCACTGGGTATACAGGTGCTTCTGAGCACAGCTTACCACCCTCAGACCGATGGCCAGTCGGAGCATACGATACAGGTGCTATAGGACATGCTGCGCGCATGCGTCCTAGACTTTGGGGGCTCTTGGGAGAAGAATATACCCTTAATTGAGTTTTCCTATAAAAATAGCTTCCAGGAGACTATTGAGATGTCACCATACGAGGCTTTATATGGTAGGCCGTGCCGACCACCTTTGTGCTGGATAGAGGCAGGTGAGGTAGCTTTACTAGGGCCACAGCTTGTGCAGGAGACTTCTGAGCAGGTCCAGTTGATTCAGAAGTGGATGGATACCGCACAGTCTCATCAGAAGTCTTATACATATCACCGTAGATGACCTTTGGAGTTCGTGGTTAGGGATCAGGTTTTTCTATGTGTTTCGCCGAGGCTGGGACACAAGTGGATCAGGAGACAGGGTAAACTTTCACCATGGTATGTGGGGCCATTTGACATTCCAGAGAGAGTCGGGCTGGTTTCTTATTGGTTGTGGTTACCAAAGCAGTACAAAGCCATGCATGACATCTTTTATGTATCTCAGTTGGGTTTCTATCATTCAGACCCCTCTCACGTCTTTTAGCCTTAGGAGGATGAGCTAGAGGCAGATGTGTCCTTTGGGGAGCATCTGATTCGTATCATTGACAGGAGCACGAAGGTTCTCTGAGTCCAGTCAGTTCATGTCGTGCAGGTGCTATGACAGCATGGCCGAGTGTAGGATGAAACTTGGGAGCGGGAAACCGATGTACGTGCTCAGTGGCCGGATTTGTTCATGACTATATCTTCACCACCCTTGGAAAGGCAATTCGGGGACGAATTGCTATATGGGGGGATGTTTGTAAGAACCCTGTTCTTATCTTTGAGGTACAAGCTTCCTCTTTTCTCTTTTCCTTAAGTTTTTTTAATAAAATATGGAAAATGGGGAAAAATACTAAATTTTGGATGTACACGCCGTGTACTTTTTCCACAAGCTGTGTACTTCTGGCTGTGTAGAGATGAGTACACGGGGTTTTTATCCATGTCGGTGACAAAGGGTGTAGGAACATACTACACGCCGTGTAGTGGTCCTGTACATGCCATGTAGTCAGTCAGCAAGACAAACAGTAAGGCGGTGGAGTAGCCGCCAGTTGGGCGATAGTACACGCCGTGTACTCAGGAGTACATGTCGTGTACTCATGTCGACGGGTGAACAGTATGGCGGTGCCTCCATAGGAACAGTTAAATGAAGGGAGTACACGCCCTGTACTTGGAAGTACATGCCGTGTACTTGTTTTTTTTACTTAAATCGGGCAGTAGCCTCCCCTGTTCACAGGGAAGGCTTAGAACGGGAGGAGAGCTCGGGAGAGGACGACCGAAACTTCGAAGATCCGCCGGGTGTTCGTCTAGAATCCAATTCCGCCTCAGACGATCTAGTTGGAACTGCACAGGTAAGCCCTCTCTTCTCCTAGCATGTTGCTTACCAATTCTTCTCCTAAAAGGAGTTATTTGAGGTTAAGCGGGTTTTGTTCTTCATCAGATCTACGCCGTTCTTGGGCGTTTCTGGAGTCGACATTCGGGTATACCGCTCGTTGGTGTATAAGGTAGGTGGCTTGGTGTTTAGTTTTCCAACTGCTGTGTGTTTTGTGTATTTTTGTGCCACGAACCCATGTTGTGGTGTCGTGTGGATGAAGCCGTTGCTATATTTAACACCTAGAATTGATTAGGTATTTAATTATGATATTAAAATGCTGGTTGGGATCATTGCTTGGATCTGGGACCACCTTGGGAGTGTGTTTTACTGTTTAGCCGTTTGGACAGGATACCCAAGGGTATGACTTTAAAGTAGTAATTGTAGAATTTTATTGAGAGGAATTTATTGTTTACTACTTGTTTAAATGTTGGGCATGGCCCGGGTACCTGTTCAGCCTGAGGACGTTGTTGTGATTAGCCTGTGGGCACTGCACTATTTAGCCCAAGGGCAGTAGTTATTTCGGCCTGAGGGAAACTTCTTATGTGCCTGAGGGTAGCTGATTCTGTGCCTGAGGTCGACACTACCTACGCCTGAGGGAAAATTCTGTTATGCCTGAGGGCGGATTCTTGTGTTGGACACTCCTTACCTGAGTGTAGGGATTTACCTGTCTGAGGACGTGGATTTTTTACTAATAAATGCACTGTGGTGATTTCTAATATTTAATGTATTAAATGATTATTAAATGGAAATTTAACTGTTAAGTAGGATACTTGTGAGTACTTATTACTTTATTGCATTTTACTATTTCACTGTTGTTACATGCTTACATGCAGTTGGGAATGGGCCTTGGGTGGGTTCCTATTGAGATATATTTCTCACACCCTGTTTGAGTCACGCTTTTCATCCCAAACCGATTACGTTTTTGCAGGTATGGATAGGGGAAAGAGTCCCTATACATGTACATGATTGCTGCTGAGGATTAGGAGGCCCTGGGACCGAGCCTAGGCTTGTGATGTCGCTTCTTGCAGTTTTGCTTTGTTTTTCTGTACTCTATTTTTAGTTGTGCTGTATTGATGTATCAAATGTTCTAGCTGTTTTCTTAGAACTTGAGACATGTAGCTTCATCATTTACATACTGTTGGTTATATTCACTACTATTGGTTATTTCAGTTGCATATGGTTTACTCATTCCGCTGTTGATGTATGTTTTATTCTGTATTCCACTGCGCTACACTTTGACAAATGAGGGCATAGTTTCCCACTATCAGACCTGGGCCCTCGCTGCTAGTCGGTAGCCTCTGGAGTTTGGAGAAATGCGCTTGTGGTCACGTGGAGAACCAGGTTCGGGGAACCTGTTGAATGGAACCCGGATCCGGGATGTTACAATGACAAATTATGTAGTCCATGGTCTAGAAATCCACTGAAGAATCAGATATATGATTTTGGATATCACTCAAGGAATTTCTAATAATAAAAAATTAATTCACATAAATTTTTAAAATTCAAAGTGTGAAAAGTGATAGTAAAAATTCATTTACATGACTCAACTAATTACCTCAAAGCATGAGTCCTAATTTTAATATCTATTCATCACTTTAGTAATTCAATTATCCATTTTACTCAGTCAATCTCATTTTCATTTAAATATAAAATATGGAATCACATGAATTCTAATAAATTTATTCATTTTAGATAAGTCACGTAATGTCTAAATAAAATTTTGGAATATATTTTTTAGATTAACACAAATTCATGAATTTTTAGCTTAATTGTTTTAGAAACATGAATGGAGTTGTAAACAAAATTAATGAAATAATGATATCCTTATTCTCATTCCTCTTTTTCTCTAATGGATTTTATATTTAGGTGATTCCTACAGACATACTTTGTGGTTTTCTATTAAAAAAAATCTAACCAGTGTAAGATTCATTCCATTAAATCTCAAGGGATGAAGGGAAGAGTTGAAAAAAATCCCAAATCCTAATAAAATAATAAATCATAGGTTTCCTCCTAGAATAATTTTTTTTAATGTAGTTGTCTTAATCTAACCTCATGGGAATAAATTTGTAGATATGTTAGAGAAGTCTGAGATCCTCCAATAGTTCTTGTGGTATATTCCTATGAAAATTTTTCAAGCTTTTCCCAATAATATTGAATGGGTTTACTTTTTATTATTATCTCTTTATCTCGATAAAACCAAAATGATTGTAATTAGTAACTATAAAAGGTTCTTCCAACCTAAAACAAATCTTACGATGACCTAACTTTAGTATTGAATTATAGAGTAGGACATGGTCACCTGGTTAAAATGTAATTTATGAGATTATCTGTTCATGTAGAACTATGGTTATCTTAATGTAAATTATTGAGTTTTTGAAATCCTATCTTCAAATTTCCCCTAATTCATGAACTAGAGATTTCCCTCCTTCCAAGAACTTACCAAATCCAAATTCATTTAGTTTAAAACCCAATACACTTGTCCTCCAACTGTACTGGAAGGTAAAATATCTTTCTATATACTATATGGTAGGGGATCATACCAATAGGTGATTTTTATGCTATATAGTATTCATATATGGTGTCTTCAAACCTTTGGAACCAATCCTTCTGGTTGGGTTTAACCATTTTTTCCAAAATACCTTTAATCTCCATATTGGACATTTTTGCTTTGGCATTTTGTTGGGGATTGTAGGGTGTAGATATATTATGGTTAACCCCATAATTTTTAATAATATCCTCTTTATTATTATTGAAAAAATGAATCCTTGGTCACTGACGATGGATCTAGGCCCTGCAAACCTACAAAAGGTATTATTCTTGAAAAAATCTCATACAAATTTGGAATCATCAGTATTGGTTTACTTATTTAGCACAAATTTAGATAAATAATCTAGAATGAGTAAAATTTATGAATTTCCAGTAGGAATTGTAAAGGGTCCGATAAGATCAATGCCCCATACCTCAAATATTTTATAGAAAATGATGGGGGTTTTGAGGCATCTCTTGTATTTTTGAAATATTTCCAAAATATTGACACTTCTCATTTTTTTACAATACTCATAAGAATATTTGAATAATTCTGGGGAAAAATTCTTTTTTCCTATACTTTTCTATCCCTTAATTGACGTCCAAAGTATCTTCCACAAGCTACTTTATGAAAAAATTAAACTACATATATTATTTAACTTATAGGTAAGCATCGCCTGATGGATTTATCAATAAATATTTTCCATAGAAAGTTATTTTTTCTAGATATAGAATATGGATTCAACATCATGTTTTTTTCTTTTTATGATAGGTAAGGTGATAAGGTTCCTGAGTGATGTTAAAATAATTCACTATATCAGCATACCCAGGTACATCACTTTCCACTGTGTATATTTTCTCTCTAGGTATGTGATCATTGAGTAGGATCAATTCTAGAATGTATATTTCAGCAGTGTTTGGGAGTTATTGAGATAATTTTCCATTGATTCCAGCTCCCTTCATTTCCTTTATCTCTTTGTCGAAATATTTAGAGAGTGGTATCCATATCACTAGCTTTGGTTTGGAATCAACCTAAACCATCAAATACCTAAGTTTCTTATTGACAAGAAACTAAACTACTTTAGTTCTATTTAAATAAGATCTAAATTTATCTAATGGAAAAACAATAGTAAGGAATTCTTTTCCAGTAGTTGGGTAATTGAGGCGAGTTTCATATGATTTTCTTCAAGAATGTGTTATGACTTATTGAATTCCTTTAATTATTTGGGAGTGGAATGCTCCTAAAACTTTATTTGATTCATCACACAATAACTCGAATGGGTACTCCTAATCTTGTGGTTTCAAAATTACGGGGGTAATCATGTTTTCCTTTAACTCATCAAATTCAACCCTATAATTATCATTGGAAAAAATTCATGTTATTTTAAATGAAATATTTTAATAGGAATATATATATATATATATATTACTAAATTCCTTGACGAATCTTATGTAAAACCCCAGATGGACCAAAAAATGACCTAATATATCTCAAATAGGTTGAATATGGAAATAATTGATTAATTCAAATTTTGACTTATCCACCTCAATACCTTTTTTAGTGAAATGATATGAACCTACACTATTCCTTTTTCAACTATAAAGTGAAGCTTCTCATAGTTAAAAACTATATTTTTTTTATGCAGGTCTTCAAAATATTTTCCACATTCCCTAATAAATGATCAATGGTGTTTCCAAAAAATAGTAAATTCAATTAAAAAGACTTCAGGGTGGTCCTCCACACGATCTAAGAAAATAATTACCATATAACATTGAAATGAACCTGGATCATTGCGTAAAATGAAAGGAATTCTCTTATATCAAAGGGTCCCAAAAGGGTGGGTGAGTTTTTTTCTTCTATTGGTATTCTCGGGAAATGGGCACCTAAAAATAGCTAGAGAATCTATCTAAGAAACAGTAATGTTTCATGTGGTCTATCCTTTCCATCATTTGAACTATGAAGGAGATGGGGAAAACATATTATTGGGTGACTTTTTTGAGTTTATTGTAGTTAAGTAACACCCTCTAACTATTTTGGACTCAAATTATAATTAATTCATTATTAAAATTTATCACAATTTTTAAAAAAGTTTTTTAGAAACCACATGGATGAGGTGAACCCATTTTGAGTAAAAAATTTGGTATATTTTTCCACCGAAAAATATTTTTTCAATCACTTTTTTAAAACTTTTATAATGGTTGGGTTAAGTCATTTATGGGGCTACCTAATTGGTTGAGAGTCCCCTTATAGAGAAATTTTAATGCAAAAAACCTTGGGGTACATTCCAAGATTTCTCTAAAGCTCTACCCTATTGCTCAAATGATTCCTTTCAAAAAGTCACTTAAAATTTTATATTCATAGTGGGGAAGGTGGTTATTTAATATCACTAGTAATTTTTATCCTTCCATAAGAGACAAATATTTTTTTTCACATGGGAGAGGTTTTAGTTCCAGGTTTGGGGGTTTTTCTAGAGGTGAGATTGAAATAAAATTTCCCATTTCCAAAGCTTGAATCTCCTTATAGGGTGTCATCTCGGCTTATTCTAAAAAATTATCAAAAAATTCATATGTTATTTCTTCATGATCATTAAAAAAACATTTCATGATTTTTGAGTACTAACTTGATCTTTTTTTCTCGTAAGAAATGGTAACTCCAAGTGATAAAAATTCTCAAAACATACCTTAGTTATCAAGGGTTTCAATACCTTCCTTGTGGGTAGTTGCAATGAGTGAATGATATGTTTAAGGGGTCATCTCGGATTAAAAAACATGTAATTACATATTTCTATCTTCCAATTCCTTGGTGTGGGTTCTTTAATGTACATTACTAACTTATTTTTCTATCATTAGGAATGGTCTTAAAAAAATAGTGGGAGAACAACCTAGAGCTCTATATTCATACTTGGGAGAACATTAAAGTTTTTTAGAAAAACTAGTCATTAAACTCCTACTACCACTTCCTTAAAGACTCAAACTATAATGATAGTGGATGTATTTTACATTTGAAAAAAATCTTGTTGGATTCAGATTAACTATTTTCAAAGATGAATAGTCAAATTCGGAGATGACATTAATGGAATCCCTAAGACCACACAAGGAGTCATCAAATTTTAAATAACTATAGGTGTAGGTAAAATATAATGTCCCTATATCTTTATTTTTTTAATGGTGGTGTGATCATATACAAACCACTTCTCCCGAGGTTTATTATTTCATTCTCATCCAGCCTCTTTCTCTCGGTGAAGTATCTTTGAGGAAATTGTCATATTATGGAATTATCCTGATAACTTCGAAGAAGGGTATATTAATGAATTTTTTTGAAATGTCTGATGGATATGCCATTGAAATTTATGTTCCTCAATTTTCATGGGTTCTATAAATATATAAGATAATAGAATGGGAATGTATTTATTCTCCAATTTTTGTACTTGTAATGGTGTTTCTAGTCATTTCTTCTGAAGTCTTATTTTAGGTTCTACCTAAATATTATTTTCTTCTTATCTAATTGGAGTTATTTTCTGTTCTAAAATCTCTATAGAATTTGAGAATTTCTAGAATCACCATTTTATAGGTTGTCTTGGGATTTCTTATATTCTAGTTTCTAAATCTGTTTTCCACCCATTGTGATTATCATGCTCACACTGTCCTTTGGGTTTTGGATTTTTATTGGTTTATGGACAACATTTCCCTGAGATTCTAAAATTTATTTGATAAATCATTTATTTTATTATTAAAATCCTCTATCTTTGTTACCTACCTTCCTTTGACTGAATGTTCACTAGATAATGGTTGTCTATATGTTTTTTTTGAAAAGTTGGTGGTTGAAAGGCTCATTGTTGGAATTGTAGCTAGTATGGTTGTTGTAAAGGGGTTGGATTTTGGAATTACTTGTATAAATGGGGTCTATTATGAATTTTTTTCCCTATAAATCCCTGGAAGGTTTTCCCTTTCCCCCATGGTTGGTTTTTTTGAAACTATCTTAGCTGGAATATGGATTCACAACATTCCATACCCCATAACTCAGTACAATGATCAGTAAAGTGATAGGGTGATAAATATAAACCACATACCTGGGGTGGAGTGGGATGTTCATTCTATTATTTTACTTCTATGTATCATATAATTATTTTTAATTCTTCAATTTCGGTTTCAATCAATGGTGATGAGTCAGAATATTTTACCTCATTAACTTCACAAGTTCTTATACCTCTCATTCCAAATTGGTGTGAATTATATGAAATATTCTTGATAAGGTTCCTAGATTCCATGGGTGAATTATCGATCAATTATCCTCCAGATGATGAATTTAAGAGGATTCTTTTTTTATCCAAAATCCATTGGTATAAGAATACTAGTAAGTGATGGTCTTCTATTGATTAGTGAGGAAAACATGAACATAGTTTTTTAAATATTTTCGAATATTCAAAGAGGGTTTCTACTGTAGCTTTTATGATGGTGTAGATCTCCTTTCTTATTAATATTCTCCAAGAGGCTTGGAAGAATATTTTCATGAAACTTAATTGTAGATCATCCCTATTATGGATCCCTCTATGTTGTGGGTTATACAACTACTCCTTGGAAGATCCCTCCAGTGAAAAGGGGAGTAAACTCTTATTTAGTTGTTCCATAACCTCTTTTATTGGGATTAATCTTGAAAAAACATATATGAACTCCAAAATGTTCTGATTCAGGTCTTCTCCTACAAGGGCATGAAACTTGGGTAAGAAAAATATTATTAACCTAATGTTTAAAGTCATTATGTTTCACAGAAATAGTTATTTGACTATTTTGGCTATAAAACTATGGTTCAAAAAGGTCTCACAATGTTTTCTATGGGTTAAGAGCCATATTTACTGGAATTGACTGAAGACTGAATATTTTATTTGATTCCTCTAACTTGAATTTTTCAAAGTGGTTTTCAAGATTAAGATTCCTAATCCTACATAGAAATTTTTTCTCTATCTCAGGGTCAAGATCAAATATTTCCCCTTCAGAGTTCATAGCCATGAAATTTAAGGGTTTGATATATTCCCACTCCCCGACTATGACACCATGTTTTGACACACACCTATTGTGGGTTGTGGAAAAATATAATTATTTTCCCAAAGGGTGTATAATTAGAAGTGACCAAAGTTTCTACCCAAGAGTTGTATTTTGAATCAATATGTCACGAATGTGAAAGTAAATCCTAGAACATAAATTAAATGACTAGTTATAAGAGAACATGGTTTGTGACGGTCATATTAGAGGAAGTGATTGTGTTTTAGGCTTGGCCCACTGTCTTTAATAGTATCATGGACCATTTTAAAACATTATCTTTTGTTTTTATTAATTGGTTTAATTAATGGATTTATATTATTTTATCCTCATCCACCCTTGATTAAGATTTATTGATAGTGAAAATAATCCACTGAATTTCCTAAAGTGGCACTGGTATCCTTCTAATGTTTGAAAGGCATAGTGGGTGTCCTTTGGATCACATTGGTAATTCCAAATCAATAATTGAGTGTACAAAGTGTCCAAATCAGTCAAATATGTCTTCTATAAACTTTTAGTGATCACTAAATCCTTCCACTCTTAGACCTAGAACACCCAATAATTGTGATCCAAAATCCAAGAAGAGGGAAAATAATTTTCTTTGACAAAGCTATTTATAATTTTCATATTTAAAATATAAATAAAATTGTATCTGATTAAAATTATGAATTCAAGTATTAGAAACCATTTTATAAAAAAAATAGAGGCAATAATTTTATTGAAACTAGTACTCCTACATTACACTATTAGATCCCATAAAGGATCAATGTATCACTAAGAGGTAGAGGGGTGGATTTGTGATATCATTTTTCCTTTTAAATTTCCAATATTTTGAAACAACCTATGTGTCCTGTAAAAGATTTAACACTTTTATGAAAAAAACAATCACACATCCACATAAACACAAGTATTTACAAGGTCCACTACTTAATAAGAGTATCAATGTCCTTTTCATGGTTTAGAAACAATCCAATACCAAAAAATCGACTTGAAAACAAACCATTTTGTGTGGATAAAATAATTATGATATACCCTTACACTTGTGTAGCACTATATTCAGCACAATAGTTCATGTACATATTTTATAAAAAATGAGGTAATACAAGTTTCTGTAACAAGTAATGAAACCTTCAATAGTTGATTAAAAATAGGTTACTATGCAGACATATCAATTTCTACTTGAATAGTTTCAAACCAATACTCTTCACTTTATTACCCAGTAGCAGGTAAAAAATTAACTTTTGGACTTTGGAAAAAAATACATAGTCTGACGATGAGTCTGATTCCTCTATCTGATACCTTAGTACAAGAAACAGAAAATAAATAATACTCTGGAAAAAATTCTATACCACCTTATACTTTCCATAAAAGACTATTTCCAATTACTTAGTGTGATCAGATAACCTCTATTTGATATCCTTCCTTATGCTTCTTCTTTCTAGATATGTTTCTCAAGAAAACTCTATCTGTAAACTCCTTTGATGAAAAACCTTTAACACTTTCTCAATTTCCTTACATGTGAACAATAATTCATTTTTAGAAATATTAAAATGTACTTTCTACAATTTATAAGTGTGCTAAAAGTGGTATGGGAGGGAAATTACATTTGTTTCTCGTTCAACCAAATTTTATTAACATTGAATTTCATTTCCATTTTTAATATATTTTTTACATCTTTATATCTTCTCAAAATTTCTTAATTCTTCTAAATCCTTCTAGAATCTTCTCATTAGATCATCTAACTTTTAACTTTCTAACCATTCTTCACTGTGATACAATTTTATGTTTGGATTCAATTATTCATTATGATGAAAACATATGGTCACCAATGTTTTTAACCACATTATAATACATAAAGATTGAATACTTATAATTATTATGACCACTTTTAAAAACAAATCAATTCCCCCTCATACCGATGCCTTATACTAACAAAAGATCACTTAATAAAAACATCCAAAGCATTATTCCCTAATAATTGTTTCAAATTTATTAGACATATGTTTATTTTATTTTTTGATAAATATCATCTCAAATTATTAAGATGATATATGTTCTTAGAAAATCATTAACAACATCTTAAACCTCCCCTTTACAAACACTTATGAAAAACTCTTCAGAAAAAATCTCCTTTTCTTATTTTCTTCAGACCAATGATCCATCACACAATGGAGTTCAACATCTGATGACATTATCAGTGTCATGATCGGTCTGATGGATAAATATATGCTTCATTGCAATGGATCAATGTCACATCATGTCTGATGATTTGACACCACTTATTTTTTGAGGAATATTGACCCACTTGAAAAAAAATTCTTCATTCTCTCTTGACCCACTTCATAATGTAAAATGACTTATTTGTAATATAACTCAATTGAAGGAAAATAAAATATGTTTAATGATAATGGTTGAATACAATGTAGATCTTTATCTGGTTTATTAGTCTCTGATTCCATTTGGATTAATTTCCCCAACAATCCTCACTTACTGCTCTTCTCCAACAAACCATATTAACTAATTTCTCTCAAATGGACTATTGGAACACCACATATAATAGACCGGTGTGAGATGAAACTTCTTCCAAACATTATTCTCCCAAATATTTTTTCATATATCATGAATTATTCATGACTTTTAAAACATAATTATTGATATAGAATCATCTGACCAAAGGTACAAAATACATATTCTCCCCCTTTCATTCATTAGTATTGCATAATAAGTTTCTCAAGAGACTTGTAATTTTTTAGAATTTTAAAATAGTAAAGCATCATCAAAATTTTTTATAGGATCTTTAAAACTCCAATAAATTTCTTTATATGAATTAAAAAATCTCATATAGACACATGGTGAGTTTGAAATACTAATTTTCCCACAAAAATACTTTAGAAAAGAAACAAAAATTTATGAAATTTATTATAAAATTACTCCTTAAATTTTTGATTACTTTTTAACCTTTTGTTCTGTTCATTTGATAATAAAAACATAAAAAGTGATGTGTTTTTTTTCTTAAAAAAATGATAAATCAATCATCCCAAACTTCATCCACATTTTAAAAACACTACCATCCAACTTGGACCTAGTAATCCCCCTTTGGATTTTGTTTTGAAAAAAAATCATAAATAAAAAAACAATTTTACCAGAAGAAATGGATTACTTATCAACAATTCTAAGAATATTTCAGAAATTTCATTATTGGAAACAAGAATCATTGAAAAAAAACCTTGTTTTCCAAAAGTAGTGACTTAAGAAACTTTTCCTCTTAAAACCTCAAAACCATGAAAACATTATTTCACAACACTTATTTCATTCTTTAATCTGAAAAGAATAAGTTTCATACAAATATCTCGAAAAAATTTTAGAACATTTCATAAACATACATGTTGTGTTCACATCTTACCCACAACCCCCTACATAAATTATTCCTTAAAAGGATTATCACATATCAATAGATAGATAGATTTATGGAACAATTACCCACCTAACAACACTGTAAAAATAAAATATGAGAGATGTTACATAAAAAATACCCAAACCTTAGTGAGAAATGGGTTGGATACCCTTGTTCAATCTCAATTTGAAAACTTCTTCCTTCAGCAAAGGTTCTCTGAAAATGTCAACAATTTCTTCTGATGTAGCAACATACACCTGCTTGAGTTCATCCTTATCCACATTTTCTTTGATGAAATTGTATTTGATATCATTTTTTTAATGAGGATGTCGTAATCGGTTTCTTGTAAGGTTTTTGGAACTATTATCATTCCAATACAAGAGAAAGTGTAAATTTACTTCAACAAGTAAGTCTCTTAACTGAGTATTCATACAAATAAATCATATAGAAGATTGAGTAGAGAAAACATACTAACCTTTAATCTTGTTAATATTTACTAATTTTTTTATTAGTTTTCCAACTTAAATAAATTTCCCCCAAAAATAAAACTCTACATGATGTGGAACTTCTATCATCAATAATTCTTATCTAATCAGCACATGTATAAAAAAAATTCAATAATCCATGAGCTAACATACTAGATTCCAATAATCTTTTGTGCCTTTGATATATTTTGAGAATATAATATCCATCTAATAGATTATATTATTTTGGATAACCATAAAATATTTCACATAAGGTAACAACAAAAAAAATTTATGGACTTGAGTTAGTAATATACAAAAAACTTTCAATCCACATTCAAGACTCTTTAGACTCAACTTACTTACCATATAAATCATTAGTCAACTTGGTACCCTGTGAAAGTAGTGTAGAAACAAGTTTAAAAATTTCTATTCCAAACTTCCTAAGAATATCTTTAGTAGAATGTTTTTGATAAAGAAATATGTATTACTTATGTATTAATATTTTTAGACCAATAATGTATTTAATTTCACCAATCACAAACATTTTTAACAACTCTTTCATATGTTTATCCATCCATTCACAAGTTCTTTCATTATTGAAAAAAATGATAATATCATTAACATATATAATAACAATGAGGGAAATCTCCTAACTTTATTTTATGTACATATTACTATCAACCATTCCTTTAATAAAGTTCAAATTCCTTATGTCGGTATCCAATTTAGAGTACCAATACATTAGAGAATACTTTAGACCATACAATGATTTATTGAACTTTCACACATAACATTCATCCTTACTAACAATAAAAACACATGACTGTTCAATATAAAATTCTTCATCATGTTCACCATTCAATGATTCTTACTTAACATACATCTATATAATTTTGTAATATTGTTATGAATAAATGGAAATAAATATTCTTACTGTTTCTCTCATTTCCACTGGAGAAAAAACCTCTTGAAAATCAATGCCTTCAATATGTGAGTAAACCTTTTACACTAACACTAATTTATTTTTTGTCACTTTACCATATTCATTCAAAAAGATATGGAAGAACCACTTTGTACCAAAAATATTATTCCATTTAGTTTATGTACGAGTTCCTATGTATCATTCTTCTCGATTTGATCCCACTCTTAAATCATAGCATGAATCCATTATAGATGCTCAAAAGTTTAGTTCACATATTTTAGAGAAACATTTGAATACAAAGAAGTATGTGTAATAGGTTTTTATATTATTCTTTCTTAAACCATATGATGTTGATCACCAATTATGTTTTGAGATTCCACTCACTTTTTCATCCTAGGATGAGATGAATGAAATTCATCCTCAACATTAGAAATAACAAAGTCTGATTCTTTTATTTATGAAGTATCAAAATTGTTGTTATCCTTTTAAGGTTTCATAAAAAAATTCCTTAATCCTCTTAATCTTCTTTATCTTCACATGATTGTGACAGATCTTACTCACATTTTTAAAAAACTTTTACATCAAATAAAATAGATAATATTCATTTATCTTTATTAAAACATCTATATCATTTTAATTTTTACGAATAGCTAAGAAAAATTCCATATTAACCTCTTTTATCTAACTTTCCATGTTTTAAAACATTAATATCCACGATGCAGGGACTCCAAAAAACACTTAGATCATTCTAACATGGAGTTTTGTCTTAAAAAATTTCTTAAGGAATCATATCGGAACTTGTCCTACAGAAACATCGGTTCTGAATATTTATAGTTTTGATCATAGATTTACTATAGAAGTAATTAAAAAGACCGCATTCAAGTAATATAGTATGCACCATTTCAACAAAACTTCCTTTATTCCTTTCAGGAAAACTTTTTTTTTCGTGTGTATGGTGTTCCTTACTCATTCCAAATTCTATGTTTTCTAAGGTAACATTTGAATCCTTAATTCTTGTACTCAACAACATTATTAGTTATCAACTTCTTCACAGAATACCCACATACTTTCTCTACATTTATCCTAAAACTTTTAATAATATTAAGAGCATCTGTTTTATATCTCATATACATAAAATGAGTAATGTGAGTAAAATCAGTAATGAAATAAGTAAAGTACTTTTCTTCTAAATTTTATTATTTTCTCATTGGCCCACAAATATTAGAATAGAAAATTTCCAGAGGTTGAGTTAAATGAACATAAAATTTCTTATGCACTGAGTTGTTTTATCTTCCCTTTCTAACAAATAGCACAAAACCAATCTTTTTTTATTGAAATATAAAGAATACCCCAAAAATTATACCACTTTGATAACATTCCCACGTTTCTCTTAGAAATATGTGCCTACATTTATTTTCACTACTAATTTTATTCTATCATGATTACGTATCCTAAGTTCTAAGCTTCACCAACTTTGAACAAGTTCCTTTTGTATGTTTTCTCATGTTACAACTTTTCCACCTTCCAAGATTTTCACAAAAATTACATCATTCCTAAATAAACATTTATTACAATCATTGAAAAGTTGTGAAACACATAACATGTTGTTTTTTAACCCATCAACAAATACAAATTTCTTGGATTTTAACTTTTCTTCCCCAATAATAGTGGATCCAACACCTTTCATTCTGAGTGACTCATCATTTCCAAAATTCACTTTTACTAATTTAAAATATTCTACATTATTCAACAACTTTAAGTCTCTTATCCTATGATAAGAACACCCACTATACAAGATCTAGGTTTTTTTTTAATAATTTTTCATCTTCAATAGATGTTTCTAAAATAAGGTATTTTTTCCTTACCATTATCATTCTTCACTTCTAGCTTTTGAGGATTTTTATAAACATGTTGTTGTTCTAATAAAAAAATAATACCCTCTTTTTAAATATATCTAGATTGATCACATCTTTCATAAATAGTTTCCAAAGGTTGGAACTTATTCTCAACTTCACACCAACCATTGCAAGCTTCTTTAACTAAGGGGATTGACTCTCCCTTAAACATTTATTTATGTAACTCATAGTATAACTGTAATATTCTTGGTTAAACCAACAGATATTTATCTTATTCATAAATTCACCAAATTCCAACAATACCCATAGAATTAATTTTCCCCTATAACTTCTATACTATTTGGTATTCTGAACATGTTTCTTAGAAACCTTCTTATATTTATTATCAGAACATTGTTGACTCCCATATTTTTCATAGTCACCAAAAATATTTTTATCCAATTTTGGTTTCTTCTCAACCTTATCTTAATAATTAGTGGTAGAAATATTTTTACACATACAATTTTTAGAAACTTTTAAAATTCCAACTTTGTTGGTTTTAGACACATACTCTATATTACCATCTTTCTTATTCTTAGGAACATATTCAACTTATTTTCAAATTTCTAGGTAAATTTTGATCCTTATTAGGATGAAACTTTTGATAAATTTTACAATCTTCAGATATAGAATTGTTGGAGCTTATAACAACCTACTAATCATAAGAAGTCCTTTTTTTGGATATTTTACAACTCTTCTTCTTTTGTATTCAACTTCACTTCAAGAGTGTCCATTCTGATTCCTTTCCTTCTCAAGAGACATCTTCGGACAATAAATCCCTTAATGTAACTTATATTTCTATTTAGGAAGACATTATTGATTTTTTATTGTAGGAATTTCCATCTTCATCTTCTTGATCTATCATTAATGTATAAAAATCATTCGGAGACATTATTTTAGTTTTCTCTTCAGATGAAATTATATCTCTATCGATTAAACTTTAGAACTAATACATAAAAAATATTTATGATTAACTATTTAAATGTAATGAATTTCTCTAGATACTTCACTAAACATTTTAGACTCAAATTCATCATCTTCTTATTTATCATATTTATAAAAAAAATATTCTTCTTTAAGAGTCAAAAAAATAATTATAATTTCCCTTGGAATATGATTTTAACATATCCCCATGTTTCATCCAAGATATTATTAGACTTCTATCATTATCATCACTATCATACTCATTCTTTATTTGAGTAAAATTCATAGAAAAGTTCCCAATGGATCCATATTCAATAAATTTTAAAGGTAGATTCCCCCTATAATTTCTTGTACCACTTTTCACATTTTAAGAAAAAAGGATAAAAATTCATCAAAATTGTAACATACCTAATTTTAGGGTTCAAATTAAATAACTTCTTCTTCTTCAAAAATATTATTATACTTTCCTTGGTTAACAGATTTGAAGGAAATTTATCAATAAAATTTCATTTCTTTTATTTTATAACGATCTCCCTTCTCATTTCACAAGTAATGAGAGCACTATGAAGGTAATCCAAAGATAGAGTTTTTAGACTTTTATCTCCCAAAGAAGAAACATTTGAATTAAGCTTATCAGGAAGAATTATGAAGACATTTTCAACAATAGTTGATTCTTATGACTTCTCACCAATAAATCTAATAGTGGTATTAATATCATTAAACCTTGTAAAGAAGTCACCAACTTATTTTTACTTACCCATTTTCTGATCATCATAAATTAGCCTCCATATTTTCATCATTTCCTTCTTAACCTTTGTATTTACTTCAAGAATGGTATTAAAATCTTTCCAGACACCTTTATTAGTATAAACTCCCTTTAGTCCTATAAACTCACTTGTAGTATGTGATGAGAGTACAACATTATTAGCTATTCAATGATTATATAAATTATTCCTATCAGAAAATGTAACTAGAAAGTTTCCAACAATAGGAAGAAATCCATATGTAGTTTCATCCAAAACATCCCACCCAAGAGACAAAAGATATGAAAATATTATATCTTTCCAGATATGACAGTTCTTACCATCAAAGAACAGAATACTCACACTGATCAAAAAATTTGTATTCTCCACAACACCTTCTCTTCCTAAACATTCAGCAAAGTGTAAATGAAGGGAACCATCTATCTGATACAACTTGCTAGTGCCCAGACCAGATCAATGTATCATTGAGAGGGGGATGGGTGAATCAGTGATATATTTTTCATTTTATATTTCCTTTATTTTGAAACAAACTTCACCTCATTTAAAATATTCATCAATTTACTGAAAAGAATACAATAACACATCCATAGAAATAGAAGTATTTATAAGTGTAACTACTCAAGAAGAGTAGTTAGGTTCTTATAATAGATTGAAAATAATCCAACACTTAAAAATCAACTAGAAACTAATCATTTTATGTGGATACAATAAGTAGGATATACCATTTTAGTTTTTAGCACTATGTACAATAAAACAGTGCATGTTCTTCATTTAGTATAAATGGTGTAATAGAAGTTTGGGTAAAATGTAACTAAACCCTGACCAGTTGGTAAAAAATATGTTACATTGATGCCTTATCAACATCCATTTGAATATCTTCAAAACATAAATCTTCACTTTCATACCTAGTAGCAAGTAAGAACTTTACTTTTGGAAATCATAAAAAAACCCAATTTGAGGGTCAGTATGATTCCTCTATCCAATACCCCATTCTATAAAATAGATATGAAATAATACTCCAGAAACAATTATAAACCACTTAAAAATTTCCTTGGAAAATTTCATCTGATTTATTAGTTTAATAAGGTATCCTCTAATTACTATTATTACTTATGATTCTTTTGTTTGGAGATATTTCTCAGGAAAACTATGTTCAAAGACTCCTCTTATGAAAAACCTTCAGTGCTTCCTCTCTTTAGTCTCGCATTAAGATTACTCGATGGTTAGTAAAAATTAAAATGTAATTTATAATATTTATAGCTGCACTAAAAGTTGTATGGGCGGGAACAGAAATTCATTTTCCTCTCAACCAAATTTCTTTAACTTCAAATTTCATTTACATTTCAACTAAATATTTGAATTCATCAGCAAATATAAACTCTTCTTGAGTCTACTCAAACCTTTTTGGATATTCTCACAACTTCAAGAAGCATTGGACCTTATAACCACTATTTATCCCGATTTCATTTTATGATCCAATTAAATTCTTCATTATGATGGGAAGATATGGTCACTCGAATTTTCTTGATCTAATTGCTAATATAATAGAACTAAATAATTCTCATTACAATTACAACTTTTAAAAGTAAAATAATTCCTCCACATACTGATGATTTGAAACAACTGAAGACCACTTGTTAAAAACATCCAAAACATTTTTCCATAAACATTTTTGTAACTTAATTGTAATTTTTTTGCTTTTATTTTTCTATAAAAATCATGAAAACTTATAAAGATACATTCAATTCTTAGAAATATTTTAACAATATCTTCAAAACCCCTTTGAAAAAAGCTTCTAAATAAATCTTCAAACAAATATACTTTTTTTTTATTTTCCCCAGAAAATTGATCCTTCATCAAATAGATTTTAGTGTCCGTTGACTATATCATTTCCATGTTGTGTTTGATAGATCGATATCTAAGTCATTTTTATGGATTAGTTTCACCACTAGTTTGATGATTCTTCACCGCATATTTTCCGATGACTCTGGACCCACTTGAAAAAAAACTATTATTCTCTCTCTCTTGACCCACATTATAAGGAATTATGGCTTCCTTTCTTATTGAATCAATTAAATACAACCAGCATATATTTTATGAAAATGGTTAATTGATGTTTTGATGATAATTTGATTCATCAGTCATTAATTACATTTAGATTGTTGGTACCAAAAATACTCAACAATTTTTTTCTTCAACAAACATTCTTAACAAATCTACCAATAATGGATCAATGACACTCTACATCTAGTGGACTGGTTTTACCAGCAACATGCTTCCATACATAATTCTTCCACAGTTTTTTTATTATATAATGAATTCTTCATGAATTTTAGAACATAATTATTGGAAAAACATCATATGGCTTAAGGTACCAAAAAATTCTTCTCCCTATTTATTTTATAATGCTTGCATGATTATTTTATTAGGAGACTTAAGATATTTGGGAATTAAAAAATACAAAAGTATCATCAAATATATTGTGAATAATGTGATACTCTAGAACATTTCCTCATATTAATTGAAAATTTCATCACAGATATAAGATGAGTCTAAAAAAAGTTTTTCTATCGAACATCTTCAAAAGAGAAAACAAAAAATGTATTAATTTATTTTCAAATTTGCATTTGATTTTTTGATTAATTTTCAAGCATTAGTTATTTTTTTGATCATTATAAGATACTATGTAATATGATTTATTTTTCTCTACAAAAAAAGAAAAAAAAATCAGTACAAACTTCATTCAACTTACAAAAAAACATCCAACCAACTTGGTCCCAATGTACACAAGGTAACCCCCCTTTTTCCCAACCATGGAAAGGGAATAATAAAATATTAATATTATATCACTAGGGTTAGTTGGGAAAAAGTCATGTTATAAGAAAAAATGAAGAAAAGTTGTGAAAATAGGGTGTCCAGTAGGTGTAGTGGATGTTCTCTCCTTAATCCTATGATCATTTTATCTAGGGTATACCCCTCGTATTTATAGTGGTTTTTAACCTCTTAATATATCTTGTTTGAATGTTTAAAAATATTAGGAAATGTTGAATATATATTTTAAGAGATATTAATCATTGAATATTCTTAATTACTAGGTGTTTCCAATTTTTTGCCCTGAGATGTAATTATTAGAGATGGTAGCATCATCAACTGTTGGCCTAATGGTGGATCAAGTTCCATAATTGAGTCTATGGTATATCATACTCTACTATTAGGTCAATGATATCATCTGATACCATAGGGAGTTATTTTATTAAACACTCACTCCATCCTCTTATTTCCACTTCAATTCATCCTTTATTTCCCCTACATGATTAAAGGCACACTTTATTGAATCAACCTCCTCCATTTTTTGTTGTGTGTAATTGTCTAAAATGTATAAATAATGGACTCCTTCCTTGTCCTCATCATTCTAATAATTCATGAAAGTACTTATACAAACTGAAAAATAGTGGTAATAATGGTGGAAAGGGAGCTAGGGAAGTGGTGTATGACCATAAAAATAGAGATCATGGTAGCGATTAGTTAGTGGAAAGTGGTGAGGTGGAGACCTCCTCATAATCCAATGTGGACTCAATAGTATCTCATGTTATACCATTTCCCCAATAGTGTATCATCCAGTGGTCCTTCATGGTGCCTGGGTGTGGTTGACCAGTGTGGAGTATATATTTGACAGTGGCCTTCTAGAGTTTCTTTTTGATCGAGCTTAGGATTCAGCCTACAGTAGTGGGGTTTATCATGATAAGGGAGGGAAATCAGTGATGTCTCTTCTATATAATAATTTTATCTTGAATGGTGGCAATGGTGAAGGAATTCTTAGAAATAGTGGTGGATATTAGCGATAATAGTACCTATAGATATTGGTTGGATGGTACAACATTAGTTGTCCAGGAAATAGCATGGGTGCTACCTTTTTCCTTTCAACATCATAGGTGATACCATTTTCCAGAAGGTATCACATACTCTACTGTTGGTGCCAACAGTGGAATGGAATTTGATCATTGATGGGAGTTTCTATTGGTGTGCAGTGGCATAGTGGGTTGTAATTGAAGTATGTGAAAGTGTGGAAGCTTTTTGGTGCTAGTATCATCATCCTCTAATCCTAAATCCTTTATGGTTGACATAGGGAGCTTCAAAATGTACTCACCGAGGTCACATAGCTTTTAAGTGGTGATCCAAGGTGGCCTCAAGATTCGGTGGCGTCCTCTGGCTTGAGATCGAGCTCTTGTTGTGGTGATTGTGGCATTCTATGGTGGTGCAGTGGTGTTGGGAGTTGTCAAGGGTAATGGTAGGTGGTGGAGTTGGGTGTCCTTGGATGAGGCATTAGAGAGGGAGTGGGACAATACTATTTTAACCTGATAAACTTATGTCCCACATAGAAAAGTATTATCGGCATAACAAGAATTTAAATAAGAAGATGTGGAATCCCTCTCCCCCATCAATTAAGTCGGATGGGGATTAAAAGACCCCTAACCTCTATCGCGGACCACCCCATCCTAGAGAGACCTTCCTACCATCACTTTGTGGGTGTCACCCCCATGAGCAGGTGCATTCAGGCTTCGGTCCAATAGTTATGCTAGGGAATTTGACCCCTGTAGTCCCTATAGGAGCATGATACCCAATGCATGTTTTTTCATTATTTTTGTGGACTTAACTTGGGCCTATATGGATGGGTGGCCTCTTTTTTTATTCCTAAGAGGAATGATGTCCCTTAGGTAGAGGGATGGCCGAACTAGACAATTTTTTACATAAAAACATAAAAATTATTAAAACACTCTTAATAAAACATCAACATAATGTTAAAAAAATTACAACCTAAAATCCTTACCATTTAATCCATTTAAGAGAATTTCAATTCCAAATTTTAAATATCCCATATTTTAGTAAAACATTTTAAGTTCAATGAAATTATTCATTAAAATTATTCAACATCCTTTAAAAATTGATTAAAATTATTCAAAAATAATGAGTGTGTCAAACACTTATGCATATAGTTTCATGTATATATATATATATATCTCAGTGTGTGTGTATTTTTATACTTGAATATATATATATATATATATATAAACAGGTAAACTAATTAATTTTCTAAAAAAATATCTATATAATTTTTTTAATATATCTTGTTTGTATAAAAAATAACTAGTAATAATTTTAAAAAATATTTGTTGTAGATTCACAATGAAAAATCATACATTCATATGAAAAAATTAAAATTCAAAAGTAAATATCATATATTGGTCTATAATTATTCTTATCAAGGTAATGACCACATTAGTGAGTATGGATTGATATTTTAATAACATTTGAAAATAATATATTAGATGAGTGATTTTTAGTGGAAAAAATAGTGGGGATGTAAGATAATATGAATTGGGTTAAGTGTTGGGGGTCACATTTTATTGTATAATGTTCCCAGTATTAAAGTATAGTCTGGTAAGGTGCTGAGATACTAACATATGGTCATTTTTACATGCACCTGTATTATGTTTTGGTAGTTTTCTAGGGGGAACATTAATCTTGTGAGAAATGTGGTTTAAAAAATGATATATTGTGATGTAGGATTTGGAAAAATTATTAGGTTTCACTGGTAAATTTCTAAGGGATTGGGGAATTGAGCAGTAGGATTTGGAATTGTCACTAGGTTTCATCAGGAAATGACCGAGGGGTTGTAGGATTGTGTGGTGGGATCTGAAATTTTCAGGGGGTTTTGTCATGAAAGGACTGAGGGATTGTGATATTGTGTGATAGGATATGGAATTTTCATTAGTTTCACAAGGAAAAATATGAGGGATTTTGGGATTTCACAGTTGGATTTGGAATTATAAATGGGTTTTGTTAGGAAATAATGAGGTATTTCAAGATTGTGTAGTAGGATTTGGCATATTTAAGGGATTTTATGAGTCACAGATTTTGGGATTGAGGGATTATGTAGCAGGATATTGCATTTTCAAAAGTATTGTGTGGAATGGTTTCCTATTTTAGATTTATACAAAGTGTGAATCAATGGAATCACTTGATAGGTATTTGGAATTAATGTCATTTTTATTGTAGCATGAATCGTTATAGTATGAATCATCAGAGTTGAGGGAGATTAGTTTCAAATGCATGATATTTTTTCCTAGTTTTACCATTATGGGGGGAATTATCCTTCAATATTCTGTATGTTGGAGTTTTCATTTTTCATTCTTCATAAAATGGATTCATATGAAGCTCTTACATATTATATTTGAAGTTTTTAAATTTTAGTTTTGTGGTTAATCTGGAATTAGTTTATGTTCAAACAGTATGCTGAATATTTCAGTGGATGCTTTACCAAAATAAATATATATTTTTATTGCATTATTGAATTTGTACTAGAACATCCTGTGTAAAATTTACTTTAAAATATATTCAATAAATCTTATTTGTTTTAATTTTTAATTTTAGAAATATAATTATATTTATTATATTAGTAAAAAATTACTTTCTCAATTATGTAATTTTTATTTACATTTTTTCAAATATTTTATTCAATTTCAAATGGTGAATTAAATCATTTTTATTTAAATTATGTAAAAAATTAAATTCATATGATTTATAATTTTTTTTAATAAAATTTATTTATTAAAATTCCCACTTGTCATTCCACTAAATGTTCTACTAGAACTTCCACTAGAAGTTCCCAAGGAAGTAACACTAGAAAATATATTTAATATATCTCATATTTTTTTACAATATAAAACATATAATTATATTTACTATATTTTTAAATATATTTTTCCAAAATTTAATAGTTTTTATTTACTTTTTTTTCAAATAGTTTATACATTTTGAAAAGTTAAATTAAAATATTTTTTATAAAAATTATGTAAAAAATAAAATTGACATATGCTATAATTTTATTTAATAAAAATATATTTATTAAAATTTAATTTTATTATTACATTACTTATTTTTATAAATATACTATCTTGTGAAGTGTTTAAGTTCCATGGTAACTTCCAGTGGAAAATCCTGTAGAATATACAATATTCAATATATCATATAATTTTTTTTATTTTTTAATTTTTGAAATATAATTATATTTTATAAATTTTAAATAATTATTTTACTAATTATATAATTTTTATTTACATTTTTATTCGTATATTTTTTATATTTTCAAATGGATTAAATCATTTTATAAAAATTATGTACTTTTTTTGATCTTTTGTTTTTTTTGCAGCCTGTTCTAATGTTAATGATGTTGCTGTTGCAACAATCTCTATTAAACCTATTGTAGTGATTATGTTCAAATCACTTGATGATGTTAAATGTTTCTATGACATGTATGGGGGAGTAAATGGGTTCATTTTATGCCAACAATAATAAAATATAATGAGAAAGTACAAATCAATAATCACATCATGCCTTTAAGCATTTACAAATGAAGGTAATATGAAGGTTTACAAACATGATAGTATAGTGAAATTTCCTTATGTTGAGACACATAATTTTACCTTGTTAGAATAGGGACTAGTATAAAATATTATTAGCATTATTCATGTATTTTATTTTTTAAGGGGATAATAATCCCTTGCATATCCACAAAATAATTAATATAGTGAGGTCCCAAAAAGAATAACAAAAGCAGAAGCAGATGAGTTATATGTGAATGCTTATGTTGGTATTAAAACAAATGATTCCTTCTCCTTAGCAACAACTATTGTAGATGGTCAAGATGTTATTGGGTACACACATATCAATAAATTGAATTTCTTATGGTTTAAAAAGGAAAGGGAATTGGTTCATAGTGATTCATGTTTCATGTTAGAGTACTTGGAAAGAAAAATTCTGGACAATCCATCATTTGTGTATACTATGCAGTTTTACATGAATGGGAAAAGTAGTAATAATTAATGGAATGATCTAAAAATGAGGATAGATGATGATTTTTTTGAATATGTTGTTGTTTTGACACAACTTTTATCACTAATAAATAGTATATTAACTTCAATGTCTTTGTGGGTTTCAATCATAAAAAAGAGAATGTTTTTTTTGGGGAATCTTTGTTATATGATGATATAATTAATTAATTTTAGTTTGAGAAGAAATAAATGATGCATCACATAAAGTGAACTCAAACTATTTTTACTAATCAATTTGTGGAAATGAAAAAATTGATTTTTGAATTTTAATAGGAACTCGACATTTCTTATGTTCAATAAATTTTATAATAAATTTAAAAAACATTTACGTAATTGGATGAATTATGGATCTATTTTTCTAACCAGTTTTAGAGGTTTATGTTCTAATACCATGATCCACATCAATTTGATCAGGAGTGGTATTACCTTAATGTAGAATTTGGGGAAGGAAAATCATATTGGTTAGATTATGTATTCGAGTTGCAAGAAAAGTGGGTGCATTTATTTTTGAAATATGATTTAACATTGGGTATTCGACACACTCAACTAAGTGAAGGTTATAATAAATTTATTAAATATATGTTCATCACATGTTAAGTGTTTTAAATTTCTTTAACTAGTTTGAGATATTTTTTGGAAAAAATTAGTATTAACCAAAAAGGATTAATTTGAGATAAGTGATAAGTTTCCTCATAATATTTACCATTACAACGTGTTAATGTGGATGGTTTCTCCAAGATATACACCTATATTATTTTATTTATTTAAACATAAATATAAATTTTTTGTGATTGTTTTTTGATATCATGTATTGAAATTTTAATTCAATTCATTTAAGTTATTGTAATCTTTATCTACAATGGTCAATTCCTTGTATCATATGAAGCTTCCAAGGAAGTTGTTGAATGTTCTTGGCTAAAGTCTAAGTTGATTGGTTATATTCGTTTTCATGTTTTAACGATTTATGATATGCTTGATGTTTGATAAATAACTAAAAAATATATTTTGGGTAGGTAGACCTACTAGATAAAAATATTTTAATGTTCTTAAGATATTTTATTGATTTAAATACTAATAGAAAATAATTTATTGAAAAAAGATACAAAGAATTAAAAAATATGATAATGAAGTTGATTACTATCTCTTGTGAAAAAAATGTGGGTATGAAATTACATTCTTTAATTTAAAGAGTTTTATAAAATAGTTGAATACTATAAATACATCATCTGATAGAGTTACTAGTCATGATATTTTGGCCCAAATTTTAATAAAGGATTCTTTTAAAAGGAAACAAAATATGATAGGGGGAGATAAACTCAAAATATTTTTAGAAATTGGTTACCCAAATTAGACATAATTGAATAAAAAAAGAACATGTCTAGTGTCATTACGATTGTGTGATTCCATTTTATGATGAATTTCATTTCTAAGAGTAGTCTTTAAATGATAATGTGGTATCTGATATCATTTTTCTTTTTACGTAGGTAATTGCAGATCAAGAAGGATCATATTTTGTTGTTGTAGCCACAAAGAAAATTTTAAATGTCAATTTTTAGCATCATTGTTTCTATAACTTTTGTAATTTTTTTGTTTATATGTTTCATTAATACTTGTTAAAAAATTTAGAGCTTCATCTTTGTATGTAGACTTCCATAGAATTAAAAGAGAGGAAAATTTCTATAGACATTGGATGACAGTTGTTTTTTGGGACGAATTGTGATGTATCTGCACCATGTAAGGATTTCATTACATTATAATAAATCCATTGAAGAATTTATAGTTTATAAGTATTCATAGTATAGTTTTAGATTTAATGTATTGGAATACCATTTTTTGAAACTAAAAATTTTATGTAGATGTGTTGTGTGATAATTAGTATATAAATCCAATGAAGAATTTATACTAGGAAACCATTTTTATATTTTTGAAACAACCACTATAGTATTTGATACCATTTATTGTATTGATTGATTTGTAATGGATTGGGAAACAATTTTAAGAAACTCTAACTTGTATATAGATGTTATATATGACAATGAAAAATGTTAGGTTTTTTTGACAGCACTTCCCTTATATAACAACATTGTTACATTGGCTATGATATTCAAAATAACTGATACAAAAAATCTGAACAAATTCAACAAGTTGAAATAATGTTCAATTCCAGTTTCATTTCAAAGACATAAAACCAAGGGTTTTAATTATTTAAAAACCTAATAACAAGTTCAATTCTAGTTTCATGTTACATTTATAAAATCGAGCTCTTTAATTATGTACGAACCTAAGAACATGTTCAGTTATAGTTTCATATCACCACTATAAAAACTGGTTGTTTAATTTTTTAATGAACAATGAATATTAAATTAAAGTTTCTTATCATAGCTATAAAAACGATAGTATAAATGTTTAATAACTAAAGAACGTTCAATTCCTATTTCCCATAATTTCTATACAAATGGGCTATATAAATTTTTAAGAAACTCATAAATTTATCAGTTTCATTTTGATTTAATATCCATAAATTTGTAATTTTTAAATCTATATGTTTATGTTAGTGTCACTGATTCTAAGAGTAAATTATTTGTTCTAAAATATGTGTCTTTCCAGCTATTAGGAGGGTCAGTTAGGAATAAATGTACCATATAAAGTTGCTTGTCATCAACTTCTTCTTGAGATAACTTCTTCTTATATAATTGGTTAGTTTCTAACTTATCAATAAGATAAAAAACAATTATTCCACATTCCAATATTGAGTCACCCTGATAAGGAGT
The DNA here is from genome assembly GCA_963277665.1 of Viscum album. Taxonomy (NCBI): domain Eukaryota; kingdom Viridiplantae; phylum Streptophyta; class Magnoliopsida; order Santalales; family Viscaceae; genus Viscum; species Viscum album. The sequence continues at coordinate 1,671,941,322 of OY728119.1, read as the reverse complement.
ATCTTCCGCCAGGAATGGGAGTGCATGATAAATCTTATCCAAGTATCCATGGATCCATTAATTCATGATTTTTTTGATAAATGATTTCTGCAGGTTGTACAATTTTAATTAACTTATTCGGTTTATATTAAAATGGTTTTAATGTCTAAAAGGAAAAAATTTACCTTTTTTAAAACATACTTATGATAACAATCATGTACAAAACCACCCATTCTAGGCTGCATCAAGTTTTATTGACTGAAATATTTTCTCTACATGTTAAAAACAAGAAATGTAAAATGTATATTTGTAGTGTTCATGGGGATGAGAAGTTTTCCATTTAATCATAGTGAATCCATAAATTATTTCTTTACCAATATCTCTGTCATATATTAGGGTTTACAATAAATTAAACCCTTTTACATATGAATAATGTTAAAAAACTATTAATTAATACATTTACAACTTAAAGAATATATAAAATTATACAATCACCATGGATGCACTTGAAATAATCATCGATTAATCTAGAAATATTCTTACTATCTTCACCTTTTCACACATATTTTTTATGTGACATTGTCCACATATAACCAGATATTAGGGAAAATTATTAGAGGATGTCACACTAATTGAATAATAGTTTACAGCAACCTTGGTTAACTTAAATACTCACTCTACTACTTGTCAGAATTTTGTTGAAAAGAGTGAAAATATCATCGATTTCAATTGAATATTAAATGTTATCATATTCCTATACATATTCACTAGAGAATTAAGACAAAAATTTATAAGCATAAATGTACTTATAAGAGGAATTTATTAAATAACATTAAATTCAATGTGTTAATTCTATTTGGTCTTAACAACATACCAGGAAAAATTCAACTACTAAATATTCTCAAGGAACTGGTACTCTATTTTTTGGAGTCACTCACTCTAAATGAACAATTTTGGTTTAGAAATCAACTATTTAACAACACTTCTATGTTTTAGTTTCTTCAAAACAGTAGTAATGTCAATGGTTTTTTAAGCTTAGGTAGATATTCTACTGATTTTGATTATGTTTTTGCTTCTTTTCTTCTTGTAGTTTGAGTATCATAAACATTTTACAAATCCAATATAGTTTTTTTCTTTCCATTCATTTCACCTTTCTAATTAATAACTTGGTTCGTTGAGTTTCTGTTTTCAAATTTTTTATATTGATACAATATGGGTGATGTGTGGTTTTTTTAGTAGGTTATTCTAAGAATTATTTATCTTCTTGGATCCCAAGTTTATTGGTACCTACTGTTTGGTTCACCACCATTATAGAAGGGGTCATTTACACTCCTTAAATGATAGTTTCTCTTCTTCTTGCCACTTTTTTGGGGGTTTTCAATTATTAACGGCTATAGTTTTTAAATTACTTTTAGTATATTTTTTAAATTTTTCTTCAACTATCCTTAGTTTTATATTCAATATTGAATTTTATTATTCGAAAAATTTATTTTTTCCTTATAATACACCTTTTACTATTGGGAAACACTACATTTAGTACTGACTGTTGTCTCATGACCATTTCATTCATGTTTCTCTATTTGTAATATTATTATTTTTACACACCTCTTGGTTGAGAAAATCATTTTTCTTAGACTATAATTTGTAGACTTACCCCACTAGATCCATGTTTTTGAATCATTAGTTTTTTGACAGTAGCATGAAAATATGACAAGCTCAATTGTGCGAATGGTGTATTTTCAGCATTTTCATTTCATTTAACTAATATAATTTATTCACAACACTAGTAGTAAAACTATAAAAATGCAAGACTAATTATATATAGAATTGAAAATAAATATTAATCCATACCATTAATGTAACAATACCCCTATAATATTTAAGAACTTACACGTAAAATTATTTAATATATTTCATCAATTGTTGGTGGATTGAACAAAACAACTTTAATATTGTCATTTATATCATACTATCCTCAAAATTGATGAAACCCCATCTCAATTAAGAACTAGTAATTGGGAAAACATTTTAGAATTGGTTTTTACAAAATTAGTTCTATTGTGTCAATGTGGTCTACTCCTTTATTTCCCTATTATAGCTTCCAAAAGAGTTGTTTGAAGTTCCTTATATTTTAATAATCTAAATCCTTTTGAATAATATATATATAAAACACTACCTTTATTGCCTTTAAAAAATACGAGTCTTCAATTTTCCTACCACATTTAGTTATCCCAAATATCCTTTGGACACCACCTTCACATAAATTTCATTCCACACCACCAATTCAAAAATCATTTTTTTAGGAATCATAGTTATCAAGAACATAAAAAAAATAATTATCAGATTTCATACAATTTGGTGATGATATAGTATTGGATAGAATGGTCTCAAACATATTCGAAAAATGGTTCTTCCTTAAAAAATTAATTAACCTTATTTAAATTGTGGTTGTATTTCTTGTATAAATATTTTTAATGATTTAATATTGGACCTAAAATGCACACTAGAAAATTGAAAGTATAAAATCTCCTTATGAATCATAGAAAATAAAATAGTACTAGAAATAAAAAAATAATTATAGGTGGAATCCTTAAAACATTTCACTACAATATAAAATACATGTTTTGGGGGGCTTCCAGAAATTATAGTATTGGTTTCAAAGGTAGAATAGAACTATAACTTTCAGTGAAATCTCTACTACAATTATACTGGGAAAGAACAACATGACCTATTGAATGGGACTGAATATTCCACTGGAAGCTCCATTGGAAGTTCTAGTGGGAACGAAAATAATGAAATTCCCCACCAAAACCACTTACGGTTTCAGAACAATATAGAAAACATGATTAATTTTAGGATTCCAAAAATAACAATATAGATTTGAAAGGAGGAATATGGCTTGAAGTTCCACTAAAATTACATTGTAATCTCCGTTGAAAATTCCATGGGGAAAGAAAAATATAAATTTGTCCTTAATTTAAATTTTTACTACAATTATGTAGAATAGGTTCTAGTGGTTGTTCTAGTAGAACCTCTAGTGGATGTTATATTAGAACCTCCAGTGGAACCTCTAGTAATATTTTTTGGGAAGTTCCACTGAAAACTCTAGTATAAAATCTTGTGAGAAATAATGGTAGGAAATTTACTATTGAATCCTGTAAAAATTCAATAAAATATAAAAAAATTGTTTTTAGGGATTTCAAAAATAAATTACATGTTTGAAAGGTAGAATATGACTGAAATTTCTGATGGGAAATAAAAACATTAATTTTCTCTATAAGTAATATTTGAACTATAAATATGTATAATATATTCTATTAGATGTTCCAATAGAACCTTTAGTGTAATTTCATTGGAATTTCTAGTAGAAACTATGGTGGAAGTTCTAGTTGGAAATAATGACATGAAATTTACTATTGAATTTTGTAAATATTTCACTATAATATAGATGACATGTTTTTTTGGGGATTCTATGAATTAGATTAAATATTTTAAAGGTAGAATATAACTAACGTTTTAGGGGGAATGAAAAAAACAAATTTTTCATTAGGGTTTCTCAACACTATAATTTGGTAGAATATGTTCTGGTGGAAGTTCCATTAGAACCTCATTTGGATGTTCCATTGAATCCTCCAATGGATCCTCTATTTGACCTCTAGTAGTTTTTCTAGTGGAACCTCTAGTGGATGTTCAAGTGGAAATTCTAGTGAATGTTATAGTGGAACCTCTAGTTGAAATTTTATTGGATGATTGGAAGTTATAGTGGGAAAAAATAGATAAATTCCCCCCTAAATCTTAAAAAATTGTGGTGTAATTGAAAGCATGTTTGTTTGAGTATTCTAAAAATTTCCATGGATCCTACAGTGGAATTATCAATAAAACATTCATGAGTAAAATTGTAAAATATTTTATTTTTCTTATATTATCACGAGTTTTAGTGGAGTTTAAATATGGAAATTTTAGATTTTAGAATTGGAAAATTAATGACATACAACATTTACAGAAAAATACATATAAGAGATATGTATTTAAAAATTAATGGTAAAAAGAAAAAATTTAATTTATTTGAAATGAAAACGAGATTTTCCACTCATGAGGACATCAAATATTTCAGTATAAACAGATAAGCTATGCCACCTTTTTTTTCCATTGGTTCCTATTTTTTATAAAAAATATTATAAAGGATTGAGAATAAAAACCACTATAATCACCACTGTTATTTGAGAAGAAGAATCATACCATTTCATTGGAAGAGGCTTGGGGAGAATATGACACTGTCTTTGGTGAAGTCATCATCATCACCAAATTCATTGGACTCACTGAAGTTATATAGATATGTTTCTATCGTCATTGTCACTGGATTTATGGATTTTGTCAGATTCACCATACCCAAAACTCAATTCATCTCACGAATCATCCTCATAAAAGGGAAAAATCACCAAAAAATGGAAATACATAGAATTACTTAAAAAAATTTACTTAGGACTGAATATAAAATAGTATATGTGTAATAATGTTAAGGATGTATAGGAATATTCAGTTAATAGTTAACAGGAGACTATTTTAGTCTGTGTCGAATGTGCTTGGGGTGATCATAATGGGATCGAAATCCTCACTAGTCAAACCTTTAAATAGATATTCAAATACACCCTTGTGAAGAAAACACTTGTCATGTTATATTTCTTGTCTTTATATCATTTTTAGGCTATTTCTATAATTTCAATTCATAGAATATCTTTCCATTGTGTTATAGGAATAAAGAATAGATTCCCTCTAGGGGTTATCCACATATGTTCAGTGAACCTCTAAATGTCTATGTATGAATATTCTAGTTCTATCACAATAGATCAAAATACTTGCATCATTATCTATTGATCACCCCAAGAATCGATTCAAGGAAGGGTTCTCTTTGATCTCTCCATTCATTAGAGTTGTTGTGGGGGATGATTTCTCTTCATTATTGAGAGAATTCATATAGCGAGATAGCTATATATAGATTTCAAAAGATTCTATATGGATCTCATTGTGTACAACACAAAATTAATTGGATCTGATAATAAAATAATATAATTGGGTTTATATTCCACTAGGGTTAGAAAATAATAATTTCACATGCACCCTTACTATTTCAATAATCCCTACAAAACTCTACGTCTATAATAATAATAATATTATTATTTATTGACATGCACTAGACCAAAGAATGAAATTAAATATTATTTGTTCAAATAATATTCAATATATATTATTTCTCATCAAACCATTAAACTCGATCTTCCATTCCTCCATAATATTTATCAATTATTAAATAATGACTATTTACCTAATAAATAAATGTCACTTAGTTATTCTCCAAGAAATAAATAAATATCATATTATCTAAATTAAAAACAATAATTTATTAAATATTTTCCCACATAATATTATCTCATATAACTGGATATAGATTATATGCAATCATGAAAACCTGGATAATTATTAGTCCACATATTGGAATAATATTTGTTCAAATTGTTAAAAAATAAATAATAATATATTAATTAACCGATATTTTAGATAAACTTAGTGTGTGACCCTCTAGGACTATTTGTGAGTGGAATTAGGTGAAACAACCCAATGTCCAAGGTTATCATCAAGAAAAATAGCAAGGCTTCCATACAGAAGGAATTTAACACTACAATGACATAATAACTCATACAGACACTTAGTATGTAATATAACCTCTTTATCATGATATCACTTATCAAGAATATTTCATGTTGGGGTGATTAACTTATGTTCCTGATGTATATTTGTTTGAATTTATAGAAAACTAACACACCTATAGAACAACATGGATATAGATTTATTAAGGATACATCACTTCCATAAAGGTTATTAGATATCAACAAAATCATAATGGAACTATGAAACTTTCTAAAAAACTACAATAAAAAAATGTAGGTACCCATAAGATCTTGTTTATCAAAGAATAAACAACCCCAATTCTAGGAGGAGTATAATCAAATAACCATGAAATTTCCAAAAATAGCACCACATCCTCTATTAACTAAACAAAGTCTCCCCTTTGGCAGTGATTTTATCCAAATATGATCAAAGTAACTAGAAGGATAACCAATTTTTCATTGTACTAGGCCCTGTAAGAATCATGTTAGACAATAAACTTTACCACACACTATTTCTTTTCAACAAATATTCCCTCTACATAGCCAAAAAATCTCAATGGTTGATCCCAGTTTGCATCAATTTTTTTTCCTATTAGAACCATTCCGTCCACTTTGTGCATCTTAGATAGATAAGCATCAAGTATGTTAAATAATAGAAGAATTATATATGCGTGAATTAAAAATTTGGCCTTATTGTGTTTTATAAATAGTGTTCATCTAAACATAGGATGATTTTTTATCATGCATTTGAGCATGTCATGTAGTAACAATAGTGTTTGGAATACGTTGAAACACTTTAAGATGTGGTGGTTATGAGAAAATATATTATTACCATGTAAATCGATTCATGGAATGGTTCTATTAAATCTCTTTATACTTGAGAATGATAGTGGAGGTGGATTTATCTCTGTTCTTGAGAGCTTTCTTAGAGAGGGGGATCTCTAGGGTATTGAAACTATTCTCTCCAGATATCATTCTCCACAAAAAGTTAATTGGATCTATTAATAAAATTATATAATTGATTTTATATACACCTAGGGTTAGAAAATAAGAATTTCAGACCTGATATTATTATTTCTAAAATATTCGTAGAAACCCATGTCTATAAAAATAATAATACTATTTCTCTAGATTCTCTGAACCAAAAAATTAAATTAAATATTACTTATTAATATAATATTAAATATATATTATTTCTCATCGGACCATTAAACTATGTCTTCCATTCCTAAAAAATAATTATTATTCCCGGAAAAATCAAATTATTTATTAAATAAAGATCACTTCATAATTCTCTAATAAATAAATAAATATTATATTCACTAAATTAAAAATAAATATTTATTAATTATTCTGATCACACAATAATTTCTCAAATAACTAATGAAAAAATATATGTGATCAAGAAAACATAAATAAATATTAAATAATACATAGGAATAATATTTATTCAACTTTTTAAATAATAAATAATAAAATATTATTTAACTAATATTATAGATACACTCAATGTGTGAGACTCTAGGCCTCTTTCTCAGTGTCATTAAGTAATGAAGAGTAAAGACCAAGGTTAACATCTTGAAACACAACAATATAACCATAGAGAAAGAAGTTAATGTTTCAACACTATAATACCTCATACATAAGATTACTATGTAATATAATATCATTATCATGATATCTCTAATCAAGAAGGTTCCATGCTGGTGCCATCAACTATAGGCTTGATGTACCTTTCATTGACATTCTAGAAAATTTGACCTCCCTATAGAACACAATGGAAATTAATTTATTTAGGCTGTATCATTTACATAAAAAAGCCTAAGATATGAACATCCTTTAAAGAATAAAAGGGAAAAATAATTTCTCACATTATTCAATAATTTGATATTACTCGTGACATGACCAATTTATATTACCTCACAAAAATAATATTTAGTCACTATTTTATTCAATACATCAACACATGGGAATTATAATACTCATTAATAGTAATACTAATGTCTAAGTTTCAATATGGACATTTATAAATGGGGTTTCCTTTAACACCCCAAGTTTTTTAAAAAAAATAGAAATTCATGGAATATATTTTTAGTTGATATTGATAACAGTCCTTTAAACATAAATTTCCACTTCTATATTTTAAATTTCTAAAAATGGTCATCTACAGTTGTGTTCAGTATGTTATTTGGAGTATGATGAAACCAAATTGTTTTTTTGTGAATAGTAACATACCATTATGATTAATAATATGAATAGTAATATGACCCTAATTAATAATAAATTTTATTATTATTTTATTTTATTAAGGCTTTAAGATAATAACATCTTTGTTAATTTTTCTTCGTGATATAGAAGTTGTTATAGAATTATAACTGTTAATATTTGAATTAGGTATGATTTTATTTAATAATTAAATTAATTGTATTTAGAATATTATTTTTAAAAAATGGACTTCACCATTAATTCTAAACGTTGATAAATGGTAATGGAGAATTTTGGGGATTTTTCTGAAACAATTGATTTTTCTGTGAATAGGAAAAAATACAGTTTCATGTTTTGGTGTGTTAATGACATCATTAATGATGTAATAATGATGTAATAAATCGGTTCGACTTGTGTACAGTAAAATAAGTTATGAGGTGTCCAAAGTATATTATATCATGTGCATATACCATGGGAAAGCCCATGGTTTTGCAGATACCACTAATGAGGCGTCCCTTGGAAATTATTAAAATAATCCCTCACTTTTGCTATAAATACCAACCCATTCCTTCATTAAATTCATTCCAAATTATTCATCAACAAATATTGGGTCTCATTACCTCCCTTTTAGCCCTCCTAAAGTTTCCTCAAGCCCCAAGGTCCCAGCCTTCAAGTTATAGGAGTTACTATACAAGGTAAGAAAATTCTCAATTTCTTTTTTTTTCATTCAAGTTCACTTTTATGTGGTATAACATTCAAGTTTACATACCATGTTATTATTTTATTATTATTGTTTTATTCTATATTATGATTCATTTCTGGATGGGTGAACCTTTTCCACTATCTTTTTAATATTTTTTAAAACCATGTTACATAACGGTTAGGCTGCCGATTTTTTTGTAAGGGACTTCTCAATTATTCTTTTATTTTGAGTTCCTTTATTTTCTTATTATTTCTTCATATATTATTAACCTAGAGGAATTAAATCTTCAGAAATAATATATATTCTGGATTTTCTCATGTTCATGGAAAATTCAGCATCATTATTCATCTCCTCTCCCACTTATTCAAGGAAAAAAACATTGTCCGTGATGTGTTGAATTACCGACATCATGGATGATGTGATTTCTATTTCCATTAATTCTTTCAAGTCCGGTCATAAAACAATTTATATGGTTGAAACAGGTTATAATATATTTATTGTGTCTCATCCATGGTTCTGGAATTATTTTTTACTCATGTTTTTTATTTATAAGACAAAATAAGGTTGTTATTTTCAAGGAACCACTAAAGTGATCTAAACGAATATCATTAATGTTTTAACTTATTAATCATCATAATATAAAAAATCAAAATGATAAATGGTATAAATTATGGTTCTAGTAGTATTTAAATATATTTCCATACCAATTATGGTGTTTCACTTTTAATCGATAAGAACATCCATCATGAACCGATCATGAAAAACATGTAAGGAACTCACCCAAAATAGTGCAAGGAACAAAATACTATCAATTAAGGGGTGAAATTAGGTTATGAATTGATCATATAGGATCCTATAAACATGAACATGTTTCTTTAAAATAATAATAACACTCTTTTAACCATTATATATGATGTTTAAACAAGTTTGAAGTAAGACAAGCCTGAGGTAAAGGAATTCTTAACCTGATTCCCATTCTTTGGGTTAACCTTATAATTCATTATTTATGTGGTATTTAAATTGTTCGTGTGATGAATTCTGATTATACTATGTTTAATTATATATATTTACATTTTATATACATATTCCATCCACTCAATTAATTCTCACTTCAATTATATGATATTTATAAGGGAATTTTCATTTAAAATCCACTTTTAAAATTCTATTTTACAAAGTCCAATAAGAATGTTTTTATGCTATTATTAATGTTGTATGATAATGTTATAGTTCATTTTAATTGTTTATGATGAAGGTTGGGACCTATATTTTCCTCCAATTCATTGGGTATGTGTATGTTAGAGGTTGGCCATATGGTTACTCTAAGTGTAACTACGATGTATACACAAATAGTAAGGTAGTTGTGAGGGTTAAAAATTGTAAAGTAGCTGTGAGGGTTACAAGATTATTTAGGTAATGCCCCAAGATACCCTTATAGTTATAATTATGTTCTTAGGTATTGTGTAAATCTCGTGTTTCATAATGTAAGTATATATATATAGGAGATAAGTATGTCTTTTGAAAAAGATTTCATACGTTACATGTATTCATGGACTAATGTGTTCTTTCCTTATTTTTATATCCCTCACTAAGTTTTTATGATCATCACATGTTTTAAATTATTTTCATAGGTTAATGGATGTATAAGGAAGCAAATGAATCCATGTTAAATATTGATGAATTGTTAAGGAATTATGTTTTAAGGTTTAAAGTTTTAAATTTTTTAAAAAATGGAAACGGTTTTTATGGTATCCAATCTGTAAAAATGTGTAATTTTATGAATGTATTATGTCCCAATTATATAAATATCAAAACATGAAAATATGTTCAATGTAAAAGGAAGTTTTTTCTAGTCTAAATTCATGATTATGTATGTTATGAGGCCGGGTCCTTATAGTTGGAATCAGAGGATGGTTTAGATAAATTTAGGGGTTAAGATGATGTTAAAAGAATACCATAAATGATTTTTACTCTATGATTAATATGAAATGTTATAGAATTTAATGATTACCATTTTGCTTCATCTATGATATATTTGTTCAGAATTGTTGTTCGTAGAAGGAACATGGATGCTGAAGAGAAAAGGCATCGACAGAACGACATCCTTCCAGATCTACAACTCGGAATGGTAGGGATTATAACTGAGCAGTTTGTGAAAGTAATGGATCAGATAATGTATGAAATAAATTGTGGTGGAATCCTAGAAAAAGAACTCCCATAGGTACCACTATAGAACATGAAAATAGTGGAACATTTTATGAGACAACACCCTCATTCCTTTAATAGATCTTCAGACCCAGTAGCAGCTTAAGGATGTATTAAAACCCTTGGAAAGATATTGGATGTAATGTGTTGTTTAGATAATAAAAAGTTATGTCTTAATATTTGTCGTTTTGATGGTGATGCTGATCAGTAGTGGTCAATGTTAAAGAATATCATGGATATAGAGGATATTAATTCCTTAGAGTGGGATGAATTTAAAAGCCTTTTCCTTGAAAAATATTTTTGTAATGTGATGGGACTTAGGATGGAGAAACAATTCCTTGAATTGATACAGAAGGAGGAAGATTCAGTGGCTGTGTATGAAGTGAACTTCACTCGACTGGTGAGGTATGCTTCAAATCTTATTCTGGATCTTGATAGAAAAATCAATCGCTTTTACTCAAGACTTAAACCAAGGTATCGAAGGGAGTTGGTCTCTAGTGAATTCAGTTGTTATGAGAAACTTGTACAATGTGCTGAGAGGGTAGAGATGGAGTTTGCTGATGATCACGTGAATTTTGGAAACAAGGAGAAGAAGAGGTACAAGTGTCAAGCGATGGGTAATAATAAAACAATGAAATCTGATGGTAAGAAAATATTGTTTACAATTTGTGAAAAGTGTGGTAAGAAACACCTTGGGGAATGTCTTAGCAAAACTGAGAAGTGTTTTAAATGTGGTAAGTATGGACATATGGCCCAACATTGCAAGGGAAATGATCCAAAGACTAATCCTGATAAGAAAACTGTAAAGTTTTTTAAAATTGGTGAGATGTGTCATTATGAAAATGCCTTCCCAAAGAGAGATCCGAATGATGCAAAGAAGTCAGACTACAAGAATAATGGTGTAGTGAGATCCTTTGTGACCACGTCATCAGACGTCAGACCATCCAATGAAGTTGTATCAGTTACTTTGTTTGTTTACTCAGATTTTTCTAACGTTTTGTTTGATATAGGGTCTACACATTCCTTCATCTCTGAGAAATTTTTAGGTAAATTGGAAATATCACCTCAACAAATGAAACCAGAACTTATTTTTAAAACACCAGTGGGAATTGTTATATCGAAGAGAAATTATAAGAATATTTATATTATGTTATGTGGAAAGACATTACCTATAAAACTTTTTGTTGTACTCTTAGTCGAGTTTGATGTTATTCTGGGAATGGATTGTCTTTCTGTTAATCATGCAAAGACTGTCTATAGAGCTAAAAAAGTTGTCTTTTGGAAAGAGTTTCAGTTTGTATACAGGAATGAACCCCTACAATTGATAAAATATTAGGATGTTGGGAAACTATTTAAAGATGGAAATGAATGTTATCTTGCTCATATTGTTGAAAACAAGGGAAATGTTCAGATTGATTATTTTCATATGGTAAATGAAAACCTTGATGTTTTTCATGATAATTTACCCAGTTTCATACCTAATCGGAAAGTAGAGTTAACAATTGACTTAGTTCCTGATACTAAGACAATTTCAAAACCCCCATATCATATGGCTCAAATAAAACTTCTTGAATTTAAAAATCAGTTGCAAGATTTTCTTGATAAAGGATTTATTCATCCTAGCACATCACCATGGGGATCCCCTATTTTTTCATTAAAAAGAATGATGGTTCCATGAGACTTTGTATTAATTATAGAGATTTGAATAGAATCATTTTTAAAAACAAGTATCCTCTTCCTCACATCGATGCCTTGTTTGATCATATCATGGGAGATCAGTACTTTTCAAATATTTACTTGAGATATAGGTACCATCAAATGATGGTGAAGGAGGATGACATCCTAAAAATAACCTTTCGTACTAGATATGGGCATTATGATTTTTTTGTTATTCTATTTGGGTTAACTATTGCACCTACCGTATTCATGAATCTTATGAATAGATTATTTCATGAGTTCTTGGATATGTTTGTGGTTGTATTTATTGATGAAATTATAGTTTTTTTCTAAATATAAATAATGTCATAAAAAATATTTAAGGGTTGTTTTACAAGCCTTAAATGAAAAGAAACCACTTGTAAAATTCAGCAAGTGTGATTTTTGGTTGAAAAAAATTTCTTTTCTTGGGAACATTGTAAATAAGGATGTAATAACAGTTGATCCTACCAAAAAAGTGGTTGATAAATGGCCAAGACCCAAAAATGTTACATAGATTCGTAGTTTTCTTTGATTATCGGGTTATTACAAACAGGTTTTTAATAATTTTGCACAATTATCTAGCTCGATAACTAAGTTAACATGGAAATGGGTTAAATTATTTTGGAAAAAAGAATCTGATGTTTTTTTTCAGGAACTGAATAAGAGATTGTTGAATGCTCCAATTTTTCCCTTGCCGTCCCGAAATGGTTAGTTTTTTATCTACAGTGATGCTTCATTAAAGGGACTTGGTTGTGTTTTGATGTAGAATGATCAGGTAATTGCTTGTGCTTCAAGAAAACTAAATCCTCATGAGTTAAATTATCCCACACATAATTTTGAATTGGAAGGTGTGGTTTTTTGCTTTAAAAATTTGGAGGCATCATTTCTACAAAACCAAATTTCAAATATATACTGACAATAAAAGTCTAAAGTATATACTAAATCAAGAGGAATTAAACCCGAGGTAGAGAAGATGGCTTGAACTAATAAAGGATTATGATTTTGCAATCAATTACCATCCTAGAAAATCAAACAAAGTGACAGATTCGTTCAGTCAAAAACATCATACATCATTAACCATGTTACATATGGAACATGATCCATTGATTAATTATTTGATGAATTTTGGCTTAGAAGTTGTTGTTGCAGTGAGTACATCTATTTTGTTTTATGTTTCAGTGTAGTCTTTTTTGTCAGACAGAATTAAGAGAGCACAGAAGGAAGACCATGAGCTACAAAAAATCATGAATTGGTTAAAGTGGGTAAGTTTCCATAATTTAACCTTGATAAAGATTGTGTTTTATGATTTGGTAAATGGTTGTGTGTGCCCTGTGATTCCCAGTTGAAGAAAGAATTGTTGTGTGAAGCACATAGTTCTCAATTTTCAGATCATCCTGGTAGTACTAAGATGTAGAGATACCTTCGAGAGTATTATTGGTGGGATGGAATGAAAAGAGATATTGGTGATTTTACCATTAAATGTTTGACATTTCAATAGGTTAAAGCAGAGTGGCCATTACCGAAGGGGATAATTCATCCTTTTCCAGTGCCATAGTTGAAACGGGAGAATGTATCCATAGACTTTGTGGTGGGACTACCAAATAATTATCGAGGTAATAATGCGATTTTGGTTATTGTTGATCGGCTGACAAAATCTACACATTTTCTTTCTATTCGAGATACAATGTCTTTGTATTAGCTTTCTTGAGTGTACCTCAAGAAGATTGTTAGGTTACATGTAGTTCCTCTTTCCATTGTATCTCATCGGGATCACAAGTTCACTTCTAACTTTTGTAAGGGACTTTAGTTGTTGTTGGGCCTAAAATTAAATTTCAGTTAAACTTTTCATCCTCAATCAGATGGGAAATTAGAATGAATGATTCAGAATTTAGAGGATATGCTTTGAGCTTGATAAATAGGATATCAGGGATGTTGGGGTCAACATATTTCTTTAGTTAAGTTTTATTATAATAACAGTTTTCATTCCAGTATACAGATGGAACCTTTTGAGGCTTTTTATGGGAAGCAGTGTCGGACTCCAATGTTTTGGGATGAAGTCGGTGAAAGAAATTTGATTAGGAAAGAATTAGTAGAAGAAGTGGCTGAGAAAGTGAAGATGATCCGACAGCACATGAGTACAGCTCAGAGTAGGCATGAAAGTTATGCAAATGATAGAACGAAATACTTCTCTTTTGAGGTAGGTGACCATATTTTCCAATCTCTCCTTGGAAAAGTCTGATGCATTTTGGTATGAAAGGAATGCTAAGTCCGCGTCTCATCAGTAGTTTTGAAATATTGGAAAAGTTTGACTAGGTGATTACCGAGTAGCTCTGCCTCTGAGTTTGTCTCAAGTACACAATGTTTTTCATGTTTAGATATTGAGAAAGTATGTACCACATTTGACTAATGTTTTGATCCCAAAAGCAGTTCAGCTGGAGGATAACCTTTCATATGAAGAGAAACCAGTTCAGATTCTTAATCAAAAGGAACTGGTATTGCAGAATAAGGTAATCCACCAGGTAAGGGTTTTGTGGAGAAACCACATGGTTGAAGAAGCAACATGGGAGTCTGAAAATCCTGTGAGGGAAAAGTACCCTCAATTGTTTACAAAATAAATAAAATTGTGAGGATGCAATTTCCAGAAGTTGGGGATAATGTAGGACCCCTATTTTATCAAAAACTAAATAGAAATGTATGGAAGTTTGTTCTAAGTAAATATTTATAACTATCCTTTAAACATAATTTTTCCACTTCTATGTTTTTAATTTCGAAAAATGGTTGTCACAATTGTGTTCAGTATGTTATTTAGAGTCTGATAAAACCAAGTTGTTTTTTGTGAATAGTAACATACCCTTATGAATAGTAATATAACCGTAATGAATAGTAAATTTTATTATTATTTTATTTTCTTAATGCTTTAAGATAATAACATCTTGGTTAATTTTTCATCGTGATATAGAAGTTGTTATATAATTATAATTGTTAATTTTCGAATTAAGCATGCTTTTGTTTAAAAATTAAATTAATAATATTTATAAATTTATTTTCAAATAATGGACTTCATTTTTGAATTCTACATGTCGATAAATAGTTAGGGTGAATTTTGGGTATTTTTCTGAAACAAACGATTTTTCGGTGAGTAGTAAGAATCTAAATTTGGAGTTTTGGTGTGTTAATGACATCATTAAGGATGTAATAATGATGTAATAAATCTGGTTTACTTGTTTAAAATAAAATAATTTATTATGTTTTTCAAGTGTCTTATACCATGGGAAAATTCCATGGGAAATCCCATGGTTTTTCAAATAGCACTAATGAGGTGTCCCTTAGAAATTATTAAAATAATCCATCACTTTAGCAATAAATAACAACCCATTCCTTCATTAACATCATTAAAAATTCCTGATAATCGAATCTATGGCCTCTTTACCTCCCTAGTATCCATACCAAGGTTTTCTCAAGCCCCCAAGGTCCCAGACTTCATGCTCTAGGAGTTACTCTACAAGGTAAGAAAATTCTCAATTTCATTCTTTTTTCCATTTAAGTTCTCTTTTATGTGGTATAACTTTCATGTTTCCATAAAATTTTCTTATTTAATTCATATTATTGATTTATTATTTATTATTATTTATTTCTGGATTAGTGACCCCTGTCCCCTCTCTTTTTAATAATTTCTAAATCCTTTTTACATAGCGGTTAGGCTATCGAATTTTTGTAGGGGATTTCTCAATTATTCTTTTATTTTGAGTTAATTTATTTTCTTATTATTTCTTCATATCTTATTAACCAAGAAGAATGAAATCTCCATAAATCATGTATATTCTGGATGTTCTCATGTTCATGGAACATTCATCATCATTATTCTTCTCATCTCCCACTTATTCAAGGAATAAAAAACATTGTCCGTGATGTGTCGAATTGCCAACATCATGGACGATGTGATTTCAATTTCCATTAATTTTTTCAAGTCTAGTCATGAAACCATTTCTATGGTTGAACCAGGTAATAATATATATATTATGTCTCATCCATGGTTTTTTAATTCTTTTTTACTCATTTTTTTAATTTATAAGACAAAATAAGGTTGTTATTATCAAAGAACCACTAAAGTGATCTAAACAAACATCATTAAAGTTTTAACTTTTGTATCATCCTCATATAAAGCATCAAAATGATAAATGGTATAAATTATGGTACAAGAAATATTTAAATACCTTTCCATTACAATTATGGAGTTTTACTTCCAATCGACAAGAACATCCATCATGAACCGATCAGGAAAATCATGTAAGGAACTCACACAAAACTGTGCACGGAACAAAATAATAACAATTAAGGGGTGAAATGAGGTTATGAACTGATCATATAAGATGTTATAAACATTAAATTTTTTTCTTTAAAAAATTAATAACACTCTTTTATCCATTATACAATAAGTTTAAGCATTTTTTATGTAAGAAAACCCTGAGGTAAGGGAATTCTTAACCCGATTTCCATTCTTTGGGTTAACCTTCTACTTAATTATTTAAGTGTAATTTAAATTGTTTATGTGATGAATTCTGATTATAATATGTTTAATTTTGTATATCTTCATCATATATAAATATTCAATCCACTCTACTAATTCTCACTTCAATTATAAGATATTTATAAGAGACTTGTCTTTAAAAATACTCTTTTAAAATTCCGTTTTACAATGTTCAAAAGTAATGTTTTTAGGGTATTATTCATGTTGTATGATTATGTTCTAGTTCTTGGGTATTTTATATGATTAAGGGTGGGACCTATATTCCCCTCTAATGCATTAGGTATGTGTAAGTTGGAGGTCATACGTGTGGTTACTCCAAGTGTAACTTTGATGATTACACAAATAGTTAGGTAGTCGTGAGGGTTATAAATTATAAGGTAGCCAAGAGGGTTACAAGATTATGTAAGTAATAGACCAAGATACCTTTATGGTTCTACTTATGTTTTTACATATTGTGGAAATCTCTTGGTTCACAAATTTAGTAAATATATATAGGTGATAAGTATGTATTTTGAAAATGATTTCATACGTTATAAGTATTCATGGACTAATGTGTTCTTTCCTTCTTTTTATACTCCTTACTGAGTTTCTGTGCTCATCCCAAGTTTTAAATTAATCTCACAGGTTAATGGATGTGTAAGGAAAGAAAATAAGCCACGTTAAATGCTGAATAATTGTCAAGGAATCATGTTTAAAGCTTTAATGTTTTAAATTTTGGAAAAAATGGAAACTGTATTTATAGTATCCACTTTGTAACAATGTGTAATGTTGTGAATATACTATGTACCAATTCATTGTGGCTCTAAACATGAAACGATAATCAATGTAAAAGGAAGTGTTTTCTTGACTAAATTCAATATTATGTATGTAATAAGGCCAGGCCCTTATACATCCAGTGAAACATATAAATATGGATTTCCTACAAGTGGGTCTAATTTTCATAATTTCCTACACTAGAAATTACCAAGGGTGTACACCATGAGAAGGTGTCTTAGAGTGTTATGAGCCACCAATAGTGATTAAATATATCATATGTGTCTCTAAAATGATTTAATATATCTATAGAACATATATTTAAGAATACTATCATGACACTAAGTTAACATCATAGTTGATAACTCTTATGACCTTTCTGTGTAACAGCCACTCTGGGGACATTATCACAAACTATGTCACAAAAAAGTATAATAATTATGTGATTATTTTTATTAATATTAAAAATAGTGAATACATGTTGTCATAATGTATATAGAAGTTGGTTCTAGGAAACCAACTCCAACATATTTCATATGATAAGTTTGGAAATGATTTAATGGAGGAATGATCTGATACTCATAACATTCACCTTCACCTATTATCGTAAGATAAACCTCACGACTACAAGGGATTCAAAGGAGAGTTACACCAATGTCCCTAAAAACAAAAAGATCCCAATTTTCTAGACTGTGGACCCATACTTTTCATTTTTGATGTCTTTATAAAGGTCAGAATGTTCTTATTTGATATTATATGGGAATGCTACAACGTAAAACTAATCTTGACATCATGTAATAGGAACATAGATGAGTGAGGGAAGAATCAGTAACTTCTATTTACTATAAGAAAATTTTAATTCATGATTTTTTATAGATATATTAAGAAAGAAAATTGACTCCCCTCAATATGCTGCATCCAAGGCCTATCCACTACCATCTATCCAACCAATATTGAACTAAGATAAATTGTTAGCAATCCCTCTACACAACATTCACAAAGAATTAATACCCCACCTATATTCCAACATACCAAAATAAATCCCCAATAAAAATTATAATACTACCACTGTTGTTTATTACCCATCCCACCATTACAAGACTAAACCCCTTACCTAGGTATGGCTAAATAGTAGCACCCTAATACCCTTAAATATTCCACAAATAGAAAGAAGCAGAAACCGTACACATTCTTATAAATGCCTCCCTATGAAAATTACAACTTATATGATAGGTGAGAACTATTCTTAGAGGCTCCACACTTCTATTATACAAAAATGCCCCGCTTGAACTGATTAACATTGGGTAATGAATCTGAAAATATGGTATCATTATCCTAATATATTATTATAGGTGAATTGTAATGATTTTTTATAGGTCACACCCCCTTAATTAATGAAGAATTATAGTACCTAAGTTTTCTCAAAAGAACATTGTAGTACTCTTAAAACGAATCCTCATTGAAAACCTTCCATATCAAACATTTCCTTATGGGAAATGGTTGAAATTGAAGTAAAATAGTCTATAGAAAAAGAATCCCATATCCATGTCGAAGTATTAGTAGTATTCCAGAAACATATCATGTCCTCCATAAATATTTCTTCATTGTCATGTAGATCACAATAATAGGGACCCATAATTTCATTAACAACTTCAAAAGTAGGAGAACAGAGTTAACAGTCCTTTATAAGAGCCAACCCATATTATACACAAAATTGCAGTAGAAAGAAAACACTTTCACAAAGAATAAGAGAAAACAACGTATATTTCTATAATATCTTTTTCATTAGAGAATCAACCACCCCATGTCTAGGAGGGACAAAATCAAATGACCTAGAATTGATCAAAATATATTCAACTCCTCCATTTACAAAAATAATATTTCCCTTAGGTAGTATGTTTTTTCAAACAAGATAGAAGTGATTGGAAGGATTGTATGTTTATCATTTAATTGGGCATGAATGGAATCATGTTATATAATAAAAATTACCAAACACTAAAATTATTTGAAAATGTTCCCTCTGTATAGCCAAAAAATCTCTAAGGCTGATCATAGTTCGCATAAGCATTTTTTTCCCAAAAAAATCATTGTCTCCACTTTGTGTTGTGTCAATGGATAAGAACTATGTTTAAACACTAGTATCAACATTCTTAATGTGTGAATGGAACATTCAAAAAATTTTCCTAATAGAAATAGTTTTTATCTTAGTATGTGATGATTTATTTATCATGTTGTCTGGCTTTCATGAAGTAACAATATTTTTTTGAATATGGTGGACCACTTTCTGATGTGGTTGTTAAGAGAAAATATGTTATTGTCTTGAGAATTAATTCAAGTAAGGGTTATCTCTGACGTCTCTAGATTTGAAATTATTGGTGGAGGAGGATGTCCATATGTCCTTGAGTGTTCTTGAAGAGGGATATCACTAGATAATTGAGATAATTATCTACAGATCTCATTATTAACCCCAAAAAAATGAATTGGATATATTAATAAAAAAATTTAATTGGGTTTATATACTGATAGGGTTCGAAAATAATTATTTCACATGATCCCTTTTTATTTCTGTAATCCTTGTGGAATCCCATTTCTATAATGATAATAATATTGTTATTATATCATGACATACGCTAAAACTGTCAATTAAACTAAAAATTATTTATTCAAATAATATTAAATATATATTATTTTTCAGAATACCACTGGACTCAGTCCTTCATTACTCAATAAAATTTAGCAGTCAATTAATAATAACTAATTATTTAATATATAATTATCACTATATTATGGGATAACAAATAATAAAATATTATATTCAACAAATAGAAAATAATGGTTTATTAATTATTATGGTCACATAATATTTTCTCAAATAATCAGTAAAGGAATATATGTGATTAAAAAACATAAATAATTATTAAACAATGGGAATTATTTATATTTATTCAACTTGTTAAATAAAAATTAATAACATATTATTTAACAGAGATTTTGGATACACCTAGTGTGTGATCCTCTAGGCCTATTTCTTAGTGGCATTAGGCGCGACAACCTAAAGTTTAAAGTTAGGTTCTAGAAACATTCCATATCAGCCATAGATAAAGAAGCTGATACTACAATGACATACTACCCCATAAAGACACTTACAGTGTAATATAATCCCATTATTGTGACATTTCTAGTCAAGCATGTTGCATGTTGCTGTGATGAACCTATGTACTCGATACCTATTTATTTGACTTTCTGAAAATTAAACTTGAATATAGAACACCATGACCATGAATTTATTTACTATATATAATTTCCATCAATGAGAATGAGATATCAACTCTTGTTCATGAAAAAGGGACAAATACTTTCTCGCATTTTTCTCTAATAAAATATTACATGTGACAAACACAATGTATCCTACCTCACCGAAAACATATTTCATCATGGTATTGATCAATAAAACAAAGTACATGACTTATAATAATCATTAAAAATAATGTTAAAGTCCAATTATTAGTACACAAATCCAAATTTTGGAACATCCAATGACACATATAAATGGGATTTCCTACAGGCGGGTCTAATTATTATAATTTCCTAGAATGGAATTTACCAATGGAATACACTATTAAAAGGTTTCTCAAAGTCCTATTAGTCTCCTCTTTAATAGAATATATCATTTTCTCCCAAAAATTATTTAATAATTCTATATAAAATATATTTTGGAATATTTTCATGGAAGTTCTAGGTTCTCATCATAGAGGGAATTATCTATGACATTTCAGCACAATAACTACTCTTATGAAATTATCACATACTTTTTTCATATAGGAGAACAATAATGATGTGATAATAATTTTATTAATACTCAAAACAATTAATAAAATTTATCATAATGTACACATAATTTTTTTCTAAGGAACCAACTCCAATATATTTCATATGACAATTTTGGAAAGGAATATATGGAGGAATTCTTTGATGTTCATCACATTTTTCTTCATAAATCATTGGAAGAAACACCTCAAGTATTCAAGGGATTAAATAGAGTTCCACAACAATGGTATTTTAATAAAAATAATGCCATTTTTATACACTTTGTCCCATCTATTTTCATTGTTAATAAATTTTTACAAGTCAAAAAGTGCTCACATGAAATTTTATTGGAAAAACTATAGCATGAAACCATTTATAACATCAATTAATTGGAACATAGATAAGTGAGAGAAAAATTTTAGGCTTATAATTATTCCACCCATAGTTTCTTATATAAATTTTAGTAGACATATAATAACAATAAAAGTCTCCCCTCAAGGTGCCACCTTCGATGCCTGGTCACTACCACCTATCCAACCTAGTGGAAAACAAGGGAAATATCAATATCCCCTCCCCAAAAAATTTACCTCTAATTAATACCCCGACTATAACCCAATGGACCCAACTAATCCATCTTCAAAATTATAATAATTTCCCTTGTAGTTTATTATCCCTCACACCCTTACAATACCACCCCTAGCCCAGATATGGATACATAGAAGAACCCCAATCCCCTTACGTAGTTTTTACATAAAAAATTGATGAATCCAACCACGTTAAATTAAGATTTATCCCCATGAAATTACACCTTTTTTCAAGGTCATAACCATCCTAGAAGGCTCAAAACTTCTATTCTATAACAATTCCATGAATAAACCTATTCATATTAGGTAATGAATATGAAAATCTAGTATCATGCTCGCAATATAATCTTTTAGGATAATTGTAAGGATATTTGGGGTTTATAACACCTTAATGAACGCGGAAAAATAGTCCCTTAGTTATATTAAATAATCTTTGTAGTTTTATGACCATGAATCCATGTTTACAAATATATATATCAAACATGCCCTTATAAGGAAAGGGGGTAACTGAAGGAAAAATGTATGCAAAAAATGAATCCCTTAGCCATGTTTGAGTCCTAGTAGTATTGAAAAAAATCGTCGATCTTTTCAAAAATATTTATTCATAGTCGAGTCACAATAATAAGGAACTATAATTTCATTCCCATATAAAAAATTAGAAAACTTGAGTTGATAGTACTCTGCACGATCCAACACATTTTCCACACAAATTTATAGAGGAACCAAAAAACCTTCTTATATAATATGAGAAAACAATATAGATACACATAAGTGATTTTTCATTGGGGAATATCCTACCCCATGCCTCATAGTACTAAAATAAAATGACTTAGATGTTCTCAAAATAGCATCACATGCTCAATTTACTAAAATAAGCCTTCTATAGGAAATAATTTAGTCTAAATAGGATAAAATTCACTAGAAGGATGGAAAAATTATCATTTTTCGGCCCTGATACGAATGATGTTGGATAATAAACATCACAATACACCAATTTTCTTTGAAAATGTTTCCTCTTTATATCCAAATAATCTAAAAGGATGATCATATTCCACATAAACTTTTGTTTTATCCAAGAAAAATCATTCACTCTAATTTAGTGTGGATAAATAAGACCCAAGTATCAATACTAATAGAATAATTATCTATGTGTGAATGGAAAATTTGAAATTATAGCACAATATAAATAGTGTTTAGCTTAGTATTGTGTGCTATTTTATTTAACTGAGATTCTGGAATCACTTTTTGTGTGATGCTCAAGGCCTCTGTCTTGGTCACATTTTGGGATGAATCCTAAAGTCCAAGGTTAGTATATAGAAACGCTCAAGGGAACCCACAGAGAAATAAGTTAATGCCTCAATCAGATAACAAATCATACAGACTATTACTATGTAATATAAACACTTTATTATAATAACTCTAATCATGAAGGATTTATGGTGGTTCCATCAAACAATATGCTCAATGTAACTTATTTTAGTTTATGGAAATCAAACATTATTATAGACCACCATAGAGATTCATTTATTTGGGATATATATTTTCCATCAAAGTTATGTAGATATAGACATCTATTAATGAGAATAAGGGAAAAATAATTTCTCACGTTATTTATTAATGAAACATTACTCATGATGAACCCAACATATCTTACCTCACCTTAAACAAATGTCATCAAAGTTTTAATTAATACATCAAAGGACATAACTTATAATAATCATCAATAATAATCTTAAATTATTAGGACCAATACACACATCTAAATATTTGAACATCCAATGACAAGTATAAGTATATATTTCCTATTAGTGGGACTTGTTCTCACAATTTCCTATATTGGAAATTTCTAAGGGCATACAACAAGAGAATGTTCATCGAATTCCTATGAGTCTCCAACCTTGAAAGACTATAAATTTTTTCCTTGAAATGGTTTATCTCGATATAGAACCTATATTTAATGATATTTTTAGGGAACTTCTATGTTCTAATCATAGTGGGGAACTACGATGACCTTTTAGTAAAACAAATACCCTTATGAAATTGACACATACCATTTCACGAATAAGAATGATCATGATAGGAAAATAAGATCATTAATATTAAGAAAATGAATATAGGTTATCATAAAGTAAAAAAATCTGGTTCTATGGCACCGAATCCAATATATTTTATATGATAAGTTTGGAAAGGAATCTATGCAGAAATACTCTAGAGCTCGACACATTCAGAATCACCTAAAATTACAAGATACACCTTAGGGATTTAATAGATAAAAAATAGATAAAAAATAGTATTTTAAAAAACATAATGCCATTTATCTAGAATCTATCCCCATTATTTTTATTTTTATGACTTTATGTTGGTAAAAAAGTTCTTATTTGACGTTTTTTTAGAAAACGTGTAGCGTGAACCTGATCTGAACATCACATTATAAGAACTTATATGAGTGAGATAATAATCAGTAGCTTATATTTTTTCCAAAAATAGTTTCATATTGGAATTTTACTTGAGTTAAGAATAATAAGGAAAAAGGAATCGCATTGGAAAGATGCCTTTAAGGCCTGTCTGCTACAACCTATCCAACCAATCTGCAACTATGGAAAATATTTGCAACCCCTTCCCACAACATTCACCTCTAATTAATAACCCACCAATAGATAAACCAACACAACTACTCCCCCATATATATTATAATATTTCACCTTGCTATATATTACCCATCTCACCCATACAAAACCAATCACTATCCTAGTTATTCCTATAAAGCAGCTCCATAGGCCCCTTACATAGTCCACACACAAACATCAGTTATAAAAAATATTGTTCTTATCAATTTTTCAATCCTGAGATTCCAACTTGGGTGTATGGTGGTAACCATTCTTTGAAGCCCCAAACATCTACGCTAAGACAATACATTTGATGAATATAATCATATTTGGAAATGAATCAAAATATCTATTATCATTATATTGATCTATTCCAGCTGGTGAATTCTAAATATATTTTAGGGTTACATAACCTGAACGATAAGGGACCAATAGTCCCTTAGTTCTCTTAGATTAATGTTATAGTGCTCTTACCATGAATCCCTACATCCAACTTTCCATATCAAACATTTTTTTATGAGAAATATGAGAAACTAATTGAAAATAGTCTATAGAAAAAGAATCCATTAGTTGTGACTAAGTCATTGTAGTTTTACCAAAAAAATTAATCCATCCATCGATATTTCATTATAGTCATACAAATCACAATAATAAGGACCCAAAATAGAAATCCCTAGTTCACAATCGGAATACTAGAGTTGATAGTCATCTATAAGATCCGACACATATGCCACATAAAATTATAGTGGAACCATAACACTTTCAAGAAGAATATGAGAAAAAATATATAAATACCCATTAGATCTTGTTCATTATAGAATCAAACACCCAAATTCCAAGAGTAAAAGAATCAAACATCCTATCAGTTACCAAAATATTATCACCTCTTCCATTTAATAATAGAATACTTCCCTGGGAAAGTAATTTTTTTAAAATGACCGAAGTCAATATAAGGATGGCATGTTTTTCATTTTATTAGGCTAGGATGGAATTATGTTGGAACATAAACGTTACCAAACCCAAAATTTCATAGAAAATATCCCCTCTACATAGCCAAAAAATATCCAAGGATGACCATATTTCACATAAAATTTTTTTTCCTAGAAAAATGACTCTCTTAACTTTGGGTAGTGTTGATGGACAATAACTATGTATCAACTATGATAGATGTATTATTTATGTACAAATGGATCATTTGTACTTTTTTCATCATATAAATAGTATTTATCTTACCAAATGATTTTTTATTATCATTTTTTCTATCCTATCATAAAATAACAATAGGTTTTGAACTATGATGAAACATTTTATGATGCGGTGATTCTGAGAAAATATGTTATGACCCCCTCCACTAGCACATTTATTGGGATGAAATTGAATAGAACAAGAAACTATTGAAGCACACATCCAATAATATGTGTGTTGATGACTAGTGATGGGGATATAAAACACCTAATAAGACACATTAACCTCATAACATAAGATAAGGACCAGAGATAAGAGGAAAAACATAGATCAAAACTATATGATATAAACTAAACTAATATCCAACAAAAAATACAATAATTACTTTCATGTAATAAATAATATAACACTAGAATAAAAGTACAAATGACACCTATGAATTATATTTAATTGAAACACAATCTACAATATAGTATAATAAATCATTGCCACCAAATCCATCATGATCACCAAAAAAAGTTTTTGGATTGCAACCCTACTAACCCCAATTCTCACAAGATCCAACATCTCATGTTGGATTTATATAAAAATACATACCACAACACATCCATATCCATCATCTCAAAAATAGTGTAGTAGGGTATCATGAATATGATGGAAATCAACCTCATACCCTCATCCAAGCATTCATGCCCCCACCACATAACCACCATCCTATAATCACATCCTAATTAGATATATCACATGGCACTCCAATCCCTTACATAATCATTCCAACCTTGGTCCATCATAACTAGTCTACATCGAAATAGAGAGCAGAGAACAAGATGCAATAAACTATCCAATAAAGACTCTATTTTTACCTTTTAAGCCTTTGAAATATATTAAGAAATGTTTTTGGAGTCAGGAAGTAAGATGATACATGATTCTGAGGCCCGATAAGCCCCAGATTAATATATAAAAATATTTATTTTATTTTATATGACACGCACATTTTTTCATAATTAATGAAATATCTCCTAAATAAAGTACCAATTCCATAATATGAGGCCCCATTTGAATCCAAATCAAGGGGTTTACCCATACCGTGATCTCATATTGGTTGGCGATGGATGTTCAGATAAGGTAGTCATTAGCAGGTACATTAAGAGAACTAATTAACTAATAAATTTAATACATTCATTTAACGGAAAAAACATTTCTTATATATATATATTTTTATAGAAAAACTACATGATTATATACATAAAACTATGATAATTTAGAGGAGTATTACAAATTTATTTATTTATGGATCGAGATCAGACGACGATCGACAACTGGATTAAGGTGAATCGAGGTGTAGTGAACACAAAAGGTCCTCTACATCATTCGAAACTATTTTTTTCACAAATTAATAATATAAATCTAGGTATGGATTTTAATTTTTTGGGTTACTACCTATTTATAATAAATCTATCATGAATCGTAAATATTCTTTTATTTTAGGGTAATTTCCAACCTTCACATGAGGCTTGAAATTTTTTATCATTTATTTTGTCCAATTAAACACATTAAAACATTTTTATCAACCTTTTATGTGATAAGTGGCCGATAATTGTTGTCCAATTATGGGACCACATCATTATTGTTATTTTATACTCTCCATTCATCACATTATTCACAATTGGTCTATGGGTTCACAGTTTGAATTTTTAGTGAAGGATCAAGCACGATTGAACCCCTATATTCATTGTGGTAGAAAACGACATGTGGATTGATGTATTATTAATAGATCAAGGTATGATGTGGGATGTGGGTAATCCAATTAAGGATCGGGACCTAATGAGGTAGTGGGAGGCGCCACGAGTTGTGGTCAGTGGGATGGATTCATGCGAGAGGACTCATATTCAACTGTCCGATAACTAGTGTTTGAAAATTGACAATTGGAGGAAGTAGTAGAGATAGAAGTTTTACTTATTACTTTTCCATTACTTTAGTTTGGTAAATCCCAAAAACAGTCTTAAAAATATTTTAACTAACTTTTTATGTACAGGTTCTATAGAATGTTTTTTTTGATAGAATTATATTTTTTCCATACATATAATAAGTTATTAATTATTATGATTAAAAAAATTATTATTCATTATGATTATCATAATGTTTATGTTTCTGATTGATCATACTCAACCTTTTCCGGACCAAGAGTTATACTTATAGTCATGACTATCATATTGACAATGGATTAATAATTGAACTAATAAAGGTACCGATAACATCGTATTGATACTCATAAAGAACGTCATATTGACATTGTTAAGGAAGTCCATGAGGTTGAATTATATTTTTAATCAGAATACAGAAAAAATATTTCTATCATAAGGAATATATTTTACAATATATTTGTCTAAACCAAAATGATGTCAGAAAATTAGTGAAAATAGATCCATTTATGTTCCAAGCTTCCAAGTCATTACATCAAAAATGAAATATTAATTTTTGGAAATCAAGAAGAATGTTGGGAATATTCTTATAAATACTAGGTAATTTGAAGTGTTTGGTGCAACCAATTACTATTAATTCATTTTAATTTTCTCATTTTTCATGAGCTCTTGAAATTTCATAGAATTAATATTTCATTATTAGTCTCCGTAATTATTTAGAGTCATTATACGGAAACATTGTTATGTTGTATAATTATGAAAATTTTCATTTTAATCTATTTTTTATCATCAGAGTGATCGAGGGATTCTGGGGATTGGAAGATAGATAATCTTATCTATTAGATATATGTATATAGAGGCTAGGTAGATAGATAATCCAATATTTTTATTGAGGGATTCTATGGATATGAATATAGAACCATTCCAATCTTCATATCCAGGGATTCCCTTATAAGGGAAGACAGAATTTCTTGCATGTATAAAAAAGGGATACATTTTCTCTGGGTTATAAACTAAATTTTTCTTAAGGTTAAAATAGTTAACGTTTTCATATCTTTAAAATCATTCTTTATATTATATGATATGGTATTACTGATTTATTAAATGTTTTATATTTCACTTAAATTTTGTAAAAAGTGAAACACTATATTTTTATTTCTATTCTGTTTTTTATTTGTATTAATAAGACCAAAATAATGATAAAACAATTTAATTGGTCATATCCATCAAGACTACAATTATTATAATCTGATTAATCATATCCAAACTGATTCCTATATTTGAATCTGATTTAATCCTATTGATTTTGATTAGGATTCTATGATCTGGCTAGGGACCATGTCTGATTGATCAACTTAACAAGGCTTAGGTTTCTTTTTGGGAAAAAATCCCTCAAGGTAATAATGCATCATTTTTTAGTTGATTGTCTTTGTTGACAAAGTAGGTTTTCATGGTGAATTGTCATGTTATAGAGATCTTTTTGACAATACATGTTGACAATGAACTATGACAATGGAATGAAAGATCAGGAGGAGGTACAAAAGAATAGATACAAGGTGTTGCTGTTTTCCAGTGTTTTTCAAACTTTTGGGGTCCAAAATTTTGAGTTTGGTGAGTATTGAAAAAAGTGGATTTCCCAAAAGATCTCATCAAAATATGGTCTATGAATGAATTTCTCAAATATGGGATTTGTGAAGTGGAATTAAGAAATACATGAAGAATTTTGATAGTGAGATCCACAATTATGATGAGCTTCATGAATTAAAGAGGTGAAGAGAATTGCGAGGGAGTGTTTAGGCAGCGGTGTGAAGCGTTTAACAGATATCATTGCAACAAAGAAAATTTTAATGGTTCTTTGATAAGGTAAGAAGTGTCAAATATATGATTTTGACTGATCAAGAAATCACACCAGAAGAAGTGGAGCTCTGCATTCGACCGTTCTTATAAATAATAGGCTACCACTCTTCATTCCAGACGATCTTAAGAGATAAAATCTAGATTCATTTTGATTTGGTGATGAAAGGGGTTCTCTGTGAAGAAAGGTTTCAAATAAAGGCTTGAGATTTGAAAAAAATACTATCATATTATTGACTAAAGTCAATGGCTCTATGTACTGAGAGCTTCACGGAGAAGGGGTGTTATGCATTGGGTCAGTGAGTTTCGTAAAGGAAGTCACTTTACGAAGGATTGAGTTCAATGACAGCTTTATCTCTATGAAGGCTTGAGATTTACGAAGTTTTGATATATTTGAAATAGTGTGCTATGTGAAGTAGAGTTCTCTACAAAGGTGTGTGCTTTGAAAAGAGGAATGTAATATGTGAAATATTGTTTGAGATTTGTAAAATAGGGAGCTTTGTGAAGCAGTGTTCTTTGAAAAATTATTTCAATGGTTTTTAACCAGTGTTTAGTGGTAAAGGGGTATTCATCAGTGAATAAAAATTGGACTTCAATAGAGCATCCACAAATAGTGGAGGCTGCATTCATTCATGATATTTAAAGGACCTACAAGTCTTTAAACTGTGAGTGGATATTCTAAAGAAGTAGTGATCACGCTTCAATTGAGAGAGTAGTGAGATTTTAAATTATGATAGTTTATAAAATAGGATGGGTAGTGATTCTACTTATAACTTGTAAACAACAGTGTTGTTATAGTGGATTTGGTAAATTATCACATTACTGGTGTATGCTCCTTGGACGTAGCCTAGTGAGGGTGAACCAAGTTAAATTATATTGACATGTACATGCTTTAAGGTTTTTTCATACTCTAAAATGGGTAGGATAAAGAAGAGTGTTGTGTATAACAACAAAAAAAGATCAAAATGGGAAGTTTTTTTAATCAGTCATACCCTGATTCACCCCTCTCTCAGGGTATCTAGCCTAGTGGACCTAATAGTATTTTTAGTTCAATTATTTTAAACTATGTTTTATAAAAACTAAAATTCACCCAAAGTATATGTTTTACATTATAAGAACATTCTTACGATCCTAATAATTGTATCTCCTTATACTAATCCATCGATCAGTACCCAAGAAGGATTCTGGTACAAATATACCTATTGAAGTCTTCACATTATTTACTTTTGGAAGTTTCTAATGTTTTTTTTTAAAAACTTGTGTTTATAAAACTTTTGTTACACTAATGTTTTTTTGGGAAAAAAAATATTTTTTTGTGTGTTTGAAATATTATAGGAATGAATATTAGTTCAATATAAATTCCCAATCCAAATAGGCCACCTATCTTTGATGGTGCTAACTATTTTATTGAAGGTATATTATGAAGACATTTTTTATTAAAACTAGGGTTGATAACTTTTTCATGCTTACTGAAGATTATAATATTCTGGATAAGGAATTTAAAGCCTCTACTAATCAAGAAAAGTAATAATATCATTTACATTATAGAGTAAGAAATTTTTTTCTTATTTTAATGAAAAGAAACATATATTGTCAAATATTATCCTATAAATCCATCAATATTATTTGGAAAAACATGATGTTACTCATTTTGGAACTTCCAATGTTGTTAAAAAAAGAAGATTATGTTAAGATAATATTATCATGCATTCTATTTTATAACTGGTAAATTAGTTACTAAGATTCATTAGATATTCATGATGATCATTAATAGTCTACAATATATCGGTGAGAAAGGTCTTGATGATGAGATCCTTTTTGATAAGATAATAAATATTATTCCCAATGAATGTGAATATAAGAAAAATATAGATGATGAGAATATAATGTTAAATGATCATACCTTGAATGACCTTATTAGTACCCTTATGACATATGAGGGAAGATTAAAAATTGATGATGAGAAAAATTAAAACAAAAATTGTGATGTTTCCATTGCTGCAACATCTACCTCATCTCCTAAAGATCAGTCAATAGAGAATGTTTTAATATATTCAAGAAATATGAAAGTGGTAGTTCAATCTAATTTAAGTACTATGGAAAATTATGATAATGGGAAATATAAATTTTCTACAAGGATGAAGAAGATATTCAGTAGGAATGATTTTTAATATTTTTATAAGAAACATCCAAATTAGACAAGAAATAAGAAAGTTGAATTAAAGTGTTAAAAAAGAAAGAAAGTTGGACACATTAGACCAAATTTTACAAAGCTAAAAAATAAACAAATAAAGGATAAAAATTTTAAAGGGAATTCCAAAAATTATTATAAATCTAAGATGAGTAATGTTTTTAATGTTGCTAACACATGGAGTTCCAATGGTGGTGATTTGTTCTGATAGTTTATCTAGGAATGAACATTCTAGATAGAGGAAAATAAAGCTCTTTTATAATATATACCTTGATAATAATTGCCTAATGGCTATGGTATGAACTATTTAAAACCTTACCAACATGTATTTAAGTGTAAACTATCCTAATGAGAAAAATTATATATCTTCACAAAGATAATCTTCCTCATACAGTTAAGATAATACTCTCCATTATTATGATAAAGATTATCATTTTTCAAAATTGTTAAAAAAAAATTTAAATTTTTAAAAAAACATGATAATGCTAAAGAAAAACATGATAATGATGATTCAAGAATATATTTTTTATCAAAAGAAATATCATATCTTTTTAAAATTATTGATCAAACTATTTATATAAATGAAACTATTTCTAATGATTTTGAATAATTAGTTTCTAAAAATAACTGTTTTAGAAATAAAATCCAATTCTAAAACTAATACTAATGAGGATAACGTTTTCATAATCAAACTCAAATCCAAAATGTCCAATTAAAGATAACTTATATCAAACATTTCCACTATTAAAGAGAGTTTTGATAAAATATACAGGCCAAATTTTCCTCAGGGTATTAGTTATGGAATGGGATATATATTAAAAAACAGTTTTTAGTGACAATTTATTTTTTCCCCAAAATGATTCTTTTTTGTACTAAATGTCATATTGGTGTGAATTTAAAAAATGATTAATAACTTAATAAAGATAAATCTATTGGATTTTAAAAAGCATATTTTTTATAAACACATGTGGATTCCTAATTTTTTGTTTTCTAACATTTTAAGACCCAATAAGGTTTGGGTGACAAAAAGCTAATGTTTTTGTTTTCTGGAAAACAAATAAAGTACCATCATAAAAAATGCATGGTATATATATAGTGGATTCTCTAATCATATGACTCGTAACATATTTTTTTTTTGAAAAGGTTATCAAGATGAAATAATTAAATGTTACTTTCATAGATAATGCTCAATGAGAGATTATTGGTATATGTAACATTAATATTCTTGGTAATTATTTAATTTCAAATGTTTTATTTATTAAAGGTATTAAGAACATCTATATAACAACAAGCTGGTGATGTGATGAAGGTTACCTTGTGAACAATAGTAATTATAAATGTTCATTACATAGTTACAAGGACAAATTTATTATTTTTTCAATCAGAATGGGAATGTTTATATAGTTAATATAGAAGACATTATGAGCCAAGAATCACCATTCCATAGTGAAATGGAAGAGAAATCATGGGTACGGTGTAGAATGTTAAGAAACTATGACATTAGAAACTTATCTATATTGAAAAATAAAATACTTGTTAATGATCTATGAGAACATAGGTTTTATTCTTAAAAATTATGTAACCCTTATCAATAAATATAATCAAAATAATTCATGTTTTAAATTTATTAGTGAATTCTCAAAATATTAAGTTTTACAGTCAGTGAACCTGGAATAATATGGCCCTACAAAAACTAGGATAATTGGTGGAAAATATTATTTATATGTCATTGTCTATGATTACTCTAGATTATGAATGGATTTCTATTCTCAAAAATAATTCTCAGTCATTTTTTTATTTTAAAATATTGCTATCCAATGTTATAAACAATAAAAAACATCAATTGATAACAATTTTAAGTGATAATTGTTGGGAATTTGTAAATTTTAATTTCAAACTTTTTATAGAATGAATGGTATAAAAAACTAATTTATAGCACATAGAACTACTCAAAAAAATTTATTGGTGAAAGAAGAAGTAGGATTATTCACGAAATAACTAGAACCGTGTTGATTGAATACTCAATTGCTATTTTTTTGGGTTTAAGCATTTAGTACTTACTGATATACAATAAATGATATTTTAATTAGACTATTTCATTATAAAATTCCTTAGGAGTTGTGGACAGGATAAAAACCAAATGTTTCTTACATTAGATTTTATGGTTGGAAAGTATTCATCCCCAATAAACCATTTTTTAATATTTTTATAGAATTCACTTTAGTCTAGTGGGAACTGACCGGATTACAATGTTCAATGGGATATTAAAAATTAAAAATACCACAAATCACCCAAATCAGCAAAAAATTCTACAAATCACGTGGTCCACCTGAGAATCCACTACACTAATGCATCAACTCCACCATCATCATCACATCACCTTCTTTAGTAGTATGTCACCTTTAATTTCCATCATCAATGAAGGAAAAAACTACCGTCATTGCAGCCGATCACTGGAAAAAAATGCACCCTTGAAAAACAAATTTTCAAACTTTGTTAGAAGGGTCTTATAATAAGGAAACAACTCAAGAACTATTTTATAATGTTTTTCCTTGAGAATATATTCTACCTAATTTTGAATAAAGACTTTTCAAAACCCAATAAATCATTTCTTCCGTAAGAGTCATCCTATTCAGAGTATAATTGGTGATTTTGGTGAACCAGTAAAGAGTAGATATTCCTTAAGGAATTAAATTTAATATATAAATTTCTTATCTAAATTTGAATATAATAACCCTAACTAGGATTTAGGTGATGTGGATTTGAATAAGGAATTGAAATATGAGCTCAATGAATTTGAGAGGAACAAAGTCTGAACATTAGTTGAACTATCTCAGGAAAATTCTATAATTTCTGTAAAATAGGTTTTTAGAAACAAATGTGGTAAAAATGGACTAATTTTTATAAATAATTCTTGGATTTTTCTAAGGGTTATAATCCCAAAGAAGGAATAGAATATGAAGAAACCAGTGAACTAATATATTGACTTGAATCTATTCATACACTTATATCTTTTTCATTATTTTTTAATTTTAAAAAGTTTAAAATGGATGTGAAGTGGTATTTTCTTAGTGGATATGTTATAGATTGTGTTTATGTTGAATAACTACTAGGTTTGAAAATACACAACATCCTAAATACTTATATAAACTTACCATTGCTTTTTATGGACTTAAAAAATCCCATAGATCTTGGAATGACAAGTTAACATGGTTTTTGTTAAGGGAGTTGCAGATCCTACCCATTTTACAAAATAAGTTAAAAAAATATTTTGATTATTCAAATATATGTTGATTATTTTTTATTGAGATCAAATCAAAAGTATTTAATAGATTTCTTTGTGGATCTTATGAAATCTTAATTTGAAATGATTATGATGGGTGAGTTAACATATTTTCTTGCTTTAAAAATTTCTTAAAATAAATAATTAACTTTTGTATCTCAACATAAGTATATAAAATATCTTCATAAAAAATTTGTTTATGAAAATACTAAAAGTATTTTTACTCCTATCAGCACCGCAAATATATTGATCTTGATGAGGCTGGGCAACTAGTTGATCAATAGAGTTTAAGAGGTATGATAGGATTTTAACATTACTTTACATCTAGTCATATATATTTAATGTTTTCGGTATTCTTATGTTCATGATATCAATAAAATAAAATATAATTCCATTTAAAAGATGTAAAATTATTATTTTTATATCTTATGGAAACTATGGTTTTAGGAATTTTTTATTATTTTGAAATTGTTCTTGAACTAAAATCTTTTTAGATTGTTGACTTTAGTGGTTTTATAATGGATAGGAAAATTGTATTCAGAAAATGTCATCTCTTATGATATTCAGTAGTTTCTTGTTCATGTAAGAAAGTAAACTTAGTACCACTTTCCACTTCTGAATCCGAATATGTGGTAGTAGGAAGTTGTTATGCTCAGGTGTGGTGGATGCAATACCCAATCACTAACTAAGGCTTGAGTTTTTCTAAAAATCAAATACATTTTAATAACACAAGTGAAATTTTCTTAAATAAAAACCCATCACATAACTCACATGCTATGAATATAAAAATAAGATACCATTTTCTTAGGGGTCACACACTCAAAGGGGACTTCATTTTATAATTTATCAAATTGAAATATCAAATTTCTGATATTTCTACTAATACTTTTCAATATTATAGTTTTGAATACATTAAATAGAAACTAGGAATTATCAACATTAAGTAATCATTCATATCTACTTATTTTTTACCCATATACTTACATTAAGTTACTTCTTTTTCATAGGGGAGTATATATGTTTGTTGTTTTTCAATATATTCCATAATCCATGCGTTTTAAGGGGATGTTGGTTTTTCAATATTTTATTTGGATTTATTGTAATTTTTATTGTTAAATGTTTTATATAAATTGAATAATGATAATAAGGTTTAAATCCTAATTTTCCAAGGATCATTTATAGCCTATAGAATAATGTGGAGCTTGAGTGCCTAGTTCAAATAGAATTCTAGTGCTGGTATTATGATTGGAACATTGTCTGGTAAAACATATAGACATTCCAAACACTACCACTGGTCACATGTTATGTAGTTTTGGTACTATATTCTATTATGGGCCAGTCTTGGTTATTCTGTGCTTGTTTTCAATTAGAAATGAATTATTTTTGAAAACTAATAACTGGGGTTTGTTGGAGAAAAATATATTTCAGAGGGTAACCTAGATCATGTAGTTTAAAATGGTTATTTTTAATTCTAGAATTTTTTTTGTAATGAATTTGTGGATTTGGAGTTAAAATTGGGGAATTTGAAATTGGTTTGATGTTTAAAATGGAGAATAATTACATTAAAATAATAGTTTTAATTATGAAAATATTTTCTAATAGGATTTTATGGGGGTTTTAATAGAATATTTTTGGGTTATTCTAAAATTTTGATTCTTTCGGATTATGGGTTAAATTTATCTTCTTGGATTATTTTTTTAGTTGAGATATAATTTCTAGTCCGATTTTTTTTATTTGTATTGTGATATTTTTAATTTAGTATGTTTTAGTGAAATATGATTTATATATTTTTTGTTTTGATTTGGTTTTCTATTTTTAATTTATTTAGAGTATGTCACCCAAAAGTTCCCTAAGGTTCATAGGAATGCTCTACAAGTGGATGACTCTCCCCAGACTCCTATTAGGGGAGTGGATTTGGGATCATATCAATTCCATTCTTTATTTTATGGTGATCAAGGTACACTAGAGGAGAAAATGTAGCTAAAGGAAACTAAGAGGATACTTATCACCCTAGGGACATGAGGAACATGATATTGATGGTTTCCTAAGGTTTATTTAATGGGATACATTTAAATTATTGTTTGTTAGTAATTACATATATATTAAAATATAGAATTACATCATATTTCTTCATGGAGAATTTATCTCAATTATTTTATTTAAAGGATTTAAATGTGGGGAATGCATGGGACATAATGGGTATTAAAATGGTATAATAGAAGATGGAAGAATATATTTACCACTATAATGAGGTGATACCAAAGTTATAATTGATAGTGTTGATTTACTTGTAGAAAAATCATATTCTCATAAAGGTAGTTTACCCAAATCATATTGCGAAATTACACTAATATAAGATAACATTTTTAAAGGGTTTGGTGAAGTGGCCCTTTTAGATGAGTTGTTCATTAGAGGTTGTCCCATGAGGGGTGATATCCTGGTTTCTTTTGTTAATAATGATGATTTCATATCTGGTAAGGGGAATATTATAAAGTATCCTATTTGGGGGGATTTTCAACCACATATTGATGTTTCTTTCAATGTAAAGTGTTCTATTGTGTGCTTAAAGTGAGTTAATTTTGTGCATTAAAATCCAGCCTTCCATAGTTCTCTGAAGAAATAATTTCAATATGGATAACAAGAAAATATTAAAAAATATTTGGGTACTTGGATAACGGAATAAGGAAAAAATCATTTCCTACCTCAAAATCACGGTAGCACTCCTATTTATTATTTAAGGTAACCCCCAGTATCCCTCTTAATTTTGGATTATATTAATCTATCTCATGGTTTATTTTGATATATGCATAAAATTATGTTGAATTAATCTATCATGATTTATTGGAGAGGTAAATGAAATATGAAAAATATAGATTATGTTTTGGTCACAGATTTCACAGTTCTTCTAATTATAGTGTCATGTTATGTTTGGGGTGATCTATCTGAGTGTAATGGGTTATGGAACCACTATATTAGCTGTATTATTACGTTTTTGGGAGACACACTTTATGTTATGTTGTTTTAATTCTATACTTATATTTTTTAGTGTGATTTATATATTAATAATCACACCATGGTTAATAGATTCATTGAATTTTGACTCAGTTGTGAGGATTTTATTTGGAAGGTTTATTTTTTCAAGTTGAGATAACATATTTCCTTAATCTTAATCAAATAATGTTAACTTATAGAGGCCTTAATTGATATAATTGGGAGTTTCATCACACCTAAACACTCAATTTCATATTTATTTTTTTTCTATTTATTATTCAATGTTGATATTTCTCAATTTTTAGGATGAATTTCCTTGATATTTTTATTTTTCGATGTTTTCAATAATTTTTTTCCATATGAATATTTAAAATGCATAGTTTAGAAGAAAATATGTTTCAACCAATGTATATGGGTTTATTCTATTTATTTTGTTCATTCATGGTTTCGTTTTTATGGGAAACAAACAGTTGGGTCCAAAACAGATGATGCTTAAGGGAAACCTTGTGATAGAATTCATATTGTTCTGTATTTTTAATAGACACATTTTTCATGGTAGGAACACATTTTTTAAAATATTTATCCAAAACGTGAGATATTGGGTTTTTTAAAAAATATGGGGCACACATTTTTTTCACATTTTGGTGAACCATGCAGCCTAAACCTATTCCTTTCCATATTTTCTAAAAACATTATTTTATTAAACTACGCTCCAAAAATTAATACCACATTTGACCTCACTCTCTCTAACTCAACCAATAATAAAAATAGATGTCCTAATATACCTACCATTTTAATATTCATGGATTTTTTAATCCCGATATTTCATATTTTGGTGGTTCCCCCTTTTGAAATCCCTTCCTATTCCCCTCTTCTCTCTCTATTATAGTTCTTTATTCTTCCCATGTATGGGGTTCATTTTGTCAACCCATATGTGGTAATTTTTTTCATAAAAACCATGTTAATTTGACTCATTTGGTATGTTGTTTGGTTTTTTGGATCGCGTTCATCCTTTATTCAAATTCTGTAGTCATTTGTACACCATTGATGTTGGTGTTCATATCCCTTCTATCCCAAATCATTCCATGAAATTATTGACTCATTATAAATTGTTAATTAATTTCTCAGGTTCATTCAATTTAAAAATTGACGTAGTATGGTTTTGGAGTTAATGGATTATTTATAAAAGGGTAATTTCCATTTATTTATTCCTTTTGTCCTTTTGATGAAATATATGTATACTATATCTTCTCTAAAATTCATACATGGAATTTTTAAAGGATTACGGTTATTTAAATTATGATTAGTCCCTGAAAATAATTTGGTTTATGGTTTTTGGGATTTGATTATGTTTTATTAGGATTGTTTGTGTTTTTTGGTTTGATGGTTTTCCATATAATTTTATATAATTTGATGGGAAAATTTGATTGTTTCCTTTGGGTTTTCCTTGGAACCCACATAAATTCACATATAATTATTCTTGTGCATGGGAATAAATTTCTAAAATGCTCATTGAGATAATTTTTTAAAAGATTGACCTTTTATAATTTCCTTGTGTTTTTAAAAAATACATTACAAAGAGGGTTTTAAATTAATATTTTCAAAAAATGGGTGTTATAGGTCAATTTGGAACATTGATAAATGGGTTGAAAATATACATAGGATTTGAAATGAATTATAACGAATGAAAATTTTCAATGAAATTGTTTATTAATTTTAAATACAATGGCCCAATTAGTAACATAAAATTTTCTTCATAGAATATGTTCAACTATAAATAATACCTTAACATAAAAGATATATTTCACATGGATGCATATATAGAGGTGGGATAGGTATCTTGGATTTCCTTATGCTGGTTCTTGATTAAGGATTTTTTATTGTATCCTCATCTCCCACATTAATTATATTCTTAGGATACTAAGAATCATATTTTTGGATGAGAAATTTTTCTACCCATTATAATTAGATAAACTAGATCCCCTATGTTGTAGAGGATCATGGGGGTGGGAAACTGGTGAGTCTATATTATAAAATATTGGTGGTGGTAGACTTAATATCATCAACTATGCTATGAAATGATTCGAAACTCTGTATGTCTAGTGACATCTCTCTAGATGTTTAGAAATATCCCGTGATTATATAGTATTTATTTTTTATTACATTATTTTATAAGTTAATTCCTTACATTTCATAATAATGACGATTCACTATTATATGAGTTGTTTTTTTGTTATATTTTCTTAACTTTTCCTATTTATTCATTTGAGTGATGTTTCTTTTCGGTTACATTCTATGTTTCATTGAGTATGATATAAAAATTGTTTTTTATAAAGAATGTTTTAATTATGTTTTTAATAGTTTATGAGAAATAAATGTGGTTTCTAAAAAATAATAAAGGGATATACTTTAAATAGTTTTTTTTATCAATATGGAATATATAGATTTTTTTGGGAAAGGATATATATTGACTCTGTAGTGATATCCTACTTTTTTATTTATTATAAAATTGTATCAATCCCAATCAACATTTGTAGACTTGAGTTTTTTTTGTAGTTTCAGGTTTAGGTTAATGATTTTTTAGAAGTGATTTGGTATTACAGATTGATGGTGAACTTGGATGTCACATGGAGATGATTTTGGGTATTTTGGATTTTTGGTTTTTAACTTATACATTGATCATATCAACTAATCCTTACTTATATATCTAGATGATGTTCGTATTTATTTTATTTAAGAGATTTTTTTTAATTTTTGATATTTCATAGTTGTCCTATTATAGATTTCATTTCCTATTTTTGTTAAATTAATGGAACAAATATGTACATGTTATCCTTATAAAAATTATCTAAAAATTATCCTAAATTTCTTTTTATTGGTTGAAATAATACCAAACAATTTTTATATGATACCTATGATTCTTTTCATAATCCAATGCTGATTCTGGATGCCCCCTATTATAGTTTTTGACTGGTATTGATTTTGGTTGTACTTGTGTCTTGAGCATGTTTATGATAGGAAAACCCATTTCATGTTAATAATGTTTTTCATTATTTAAAATTAGATATTTATAAGGAATAAATTTAATTTATTTCAATATAAATTAGTAGATTCTAAATTAGTACTATGGAAACCAACAAAAGAAACCCACAGAGGAGATAACTCTACAACATGATGAGTAAATTTGAAAAATCATGTTTTATCTCTGTATCATCAACATTTGATAAATAATTTAGTGTTTTCTATATAGAATAATTTTTTTTAATAATTTTATTGTGGAAAATTCACGAACAATGTGTAGTGGAGGAAATAAACATTTTAAAATTTTAAAAGAATTCAGTTTCATTTTAATTCTAGGAGTATTTATTTAAATAATTTAACATTTAATGTTAATTTTCTTCTCAATATATACTTTTTTGGAACAATTCAAATTAATTTGAAAAATTAGTAATTGTTAAATTATATTATTTTAGATAACTATGACTAAACAATGGTAATACCTAATGACTTTTATCTTTGATATATTTTTTAGGACAATTCCATGCATTTTTTTCTTTTTACATGATAGAAAAAAAGACTTGTGTGGAATAATTATTTATTCTAATTTCTTATATATATCTTACTATTTTTTAAATTCTATATATTCACTCAATTTTGTAAATGGTTTGTAGTTAAATATTGAAAATTCAACTGATTGCATTGGAGTGAGTTCTAGACAGGTATGTGATGATTGGTTATTAGGATGAATCAAAATTTTGAATAATGTTTACTAAATTTATAGAAATTAAAGTAAATTTTAATGTAAAAAATCAAGATTCAAAAAATATTACATTTTGATTTATGAAAATTAGAATCATATATCATTTTAAAAACTACTACATTCGTCAAAATTGTAGTAAAAATAATCATTTAAGTATAAGTTCCAAAATTATAAGATTAAAAAATCAATGTAAGATAGAATATTATCTACGTAATTGAGAATTAAAAATTAAACTACATATATAATGGAATATGATATTTTCTTTAGTGTAGTGTAACAATTATATACACTATAACTGGTCTTTTTAAGGATTGAATAAATATATATAATAATTTAATAATTAATTGTATGATTATTTAATTTTTTTTAAGATATATATTACTAGATATTTGTGATTTAAATTGAAAAATGTAATGTTTTTCGATAAAAGTTTATTGGAGATGAAAATTGATATTTTTATGATAACATCTAATATAGATCATAGTTATTTGTCTTACCAAAGGATAATGATATCTAACTCATACAAATAATGGTAATTTTAAATTTAGAAAATTTTTATATTATTTATGATTTATAGGAAGAATGAGATTCAAATAAAAAATTGACCTAAACCTCAATAAGACTGGGAGTTATTATTCATTTTATTTAGTGAAGTTATAGTTTTTATCTAGCTTGGGTTTATCCCATTTTCTTATTATGAACTCTATTCATGGATAGATATGATAAATTTTAGTTATTGATCATGTGAGGATAACTGAAGGAAATTTTAAATCATTATAATTTATAATAATTATGAATATAATTGTCATCTTTATCTAATAATGTGTTGAAGGAATGGGTAATGTAACATTATTGGTTATCATATTCATTTTTCATCTTTTTCTTCATGATATTTTTAAAAATTTAATTATATTTTTACTATTAATTCAATATATAATTGAATAGTGTAAATTGGTTGGTTATTCTCTATAAATTATTGGAATTTGGATAGAAAATAATTCAATTATGTTGTATTTATTGAACCCCACCTCTCCTAATTGGGAGTTTTTTATTTTTAGGAACTTAGGAAATTTTTACCTCTATGATGTTTCTAGATGGTTCCCCGATTTTACATGATAAAATACAATTAATATATTATAATAATAGTGTATTAGATCACACATTTATATATATATATATAGGATAATGATATTTTTTTAGAGATCATCTATCTAAACTTGAGTAAAGTTGAGAGATAAGAGTTTTAATCTATTTGTGGTGGTATGGGAAATGTAATATTACCAAGTATAAAGTATTGATCTCTCTTAAAAATTTAATTTTAAAATCTAATTTGTCATATATTAATTTAATAGATTAAATATAACCCAAAACATTAATTACAATTATATTATACCGAACATAAAATTTGGAAAAAATAGTGAAAAACAAATAGTGGGTAGCCTCCATGAGAGATGACATAGTTTTTTTACGATAAAAAATTTCATATCAATAAAATATTATTTTTGACGAAATCATGATATGTTGTGTCACATCAAAATAATCATTTCTTACTTGTTCATACAA
Source organism: Viscum album (assembly GCA_963277665.1). Lineage (NCBI taxonomy): Eukaryota > Viridiplantae > Streptophyta > Magnoliopsida > Santalales > Viscaceae > Viscum > Viscum album. The sequence goes on along the minus strand of OY728119.1, from coordinate 1,671,897,839 downwards.
ATCCCACATATAATAGATATCTTATTTCCACATTCAAGATCATAATTTTGAACATGCATATAACAATTTAAGAATGAGAATTGTGCCCCTCTATCATATGGGTGACCGTTTCGCCCCAAAAAAACATAACAACATTAACATGTGATTCTTAATACATATTCCATTACCACTATTTCTTATATTAATTATCTTTTTAATACTTTGTCTCCTCTGATTATTGTTTTCCATACTATATCTCTATAAACTCCACTAACTTAATAGTATTTTTATTGCCTTTTACATATGATCCTATTCATATTTTTGTAAAATAATTAACTTGAAAGGATATTAACAAATGGAAATGGAAATTATTAGTATTATACCTCAAACATTAACAAATATTTAATTATCTCCATTATTATCTATACATCATAGATTATAGTGTTCCTATAAAAAATATTTTCTGGGTTTTTTCTTTTATTAAATTATAAAAATATATTCCACTACATAGTCTAGTGGGTTTCACCATGATAAAAACAATAACTATTGACTATTAGATAGTTTTGTCTCTTTTATAGATCATTTAAATATTATTATGAATTTTTATTATATTGGGAACATCCTTTACATGTAAAATTCTCATATATAAACTTTTAAATTCCATATAATATCACTTTGGGATTCATCAATGATTGTACTTTATCATACAATTTATCTTACCTTAATCTTTTCCAAAACTGAAAATTAATACACTAATTTCTCTAAAAACTTATCAAAATATAATTAAGTAAAATATAAACTATGACATGATACAAGATCATTTGATCTTAATTTAAAACTGGAAAATCTATATATATAAAATTTTACTTGTCCTTTGGTAAAATATAATGTTTTTAAAAATAAAATATCAATTTTTTCATATTTCTATTTATTAATAATTAACTTATTATTTTTTACTAATATTTTATGGCATTTTCTATTATGTGTGATCATTAATGGCTGGAATTTAAATTTTTATAACCATAGCCTTTTATAAAATTATTTTATATATCTTATATCACAATGTGAAATACCATTTTTCACTCTCTAGGATACCTGTAATTATCCACATTCAACACGATAATGGTTTATGATATGTTATGTCACATCATATAACCAATCAGTTTCCATTTTAATTGCATTATTTTCTTCTTTTTCACTTCTTACATTGACTCATAATTCTTGTCACGTAATATATATTTGAATTATTCCAACAAACATTATCCATGAAAGATATAAAAATTATAAGGCCTTTATCATTGTTTATGCATCCTTTGTATAGTTAGTGATACCATCATGTTTTTATATATGATATTATTTTAATATAAATTCTAGAAACATTTATTGGATTTCACCCTTTTTCACAAACAATGATAATCCATTCATCATTTTGTGCATTATTTCTTCAGCACTTCAACTATTTATTTCAATATAATAGATCAAATGTGATGAAAAAAAAATGATATAATCCATTATACACATATACCCATATGTAACCATTATTAATTCTTTTTATTTTTGAATGGGTCCTCGTGTGAGATCCCAAAACACAAAGAGTGAGGGTAATTCTGGGTATACATTTTCAAATTTTCAAAAAAGATTCAATCTCATTTATTCAATCATTATTTATAAATTATATAAAAATACATAATAAATTTTTAATATCCATTATTATGTAATTAAACACTATTAAATTACCATGAACATGTGATATTCACAAGGTTCACAAAAAATAAAAATATATTTATTTTTTAGTGATAACATGTCATATGATTATCAGTTCTACATTAAAAATATCCAGAAAAACACAATTGATTCTAAAATTGATGTTTTTATATCATATTCTTATGTTCATATTCGTTCAAATAAACCAAATTCACATAGGGTATTCTAAATTTCCTTGTAATAGTCTCATTGTTTCCTTTAAAAATCATTATCATTTACATCAATGATGTCATGAAAAAATACACTATATTAGTTCTTTAATAATCCATAGATGACACCGTATCGAACATTACCTCAGACAATTAAAACCATCATTATCATTTTTTTGTTAATTTCACATCCACAGTCTTCTAATTACAATTTTTTTCACATTATATAGTTTGACTGTAATAATTTTTCATTAGACTAAATTTTTTGTGTGAAATGAAAGAGAATAAATTTCTATTTGGTGTGAATTTGACCACCCATGTATTTTATTAGGGATTGTACGATGATTTAATTCATACAAAATAAATGATAATATTAAATAAAAAAACATTGAGAAAAATATTTAATTTCAGAACATCTAACCCATAAATTAAATATTGTAGAAATTTATTCCCATGAACTATAATAGTGATTATAAAAAACTTTTGTATATATAATGAATCATTAAAAATTAATAATATGGATTTTTTCCCATAAGTCATAAAAAATATCAAATATTATAATCAAGGATTTTGTTTCAATATGATTGAGGTGATTATAAGCATTAAAAATCCCTACCTTATGGTGTAAACATAAATACTTCAATAATACAAATTTTAATTTTGGTTTTTTTCAAAATATCCATAAGGAATGAGATGATTATACGGTTATTTAACAAAAATATTATTATGTTCTCAAGTTTTAATGATATTTTATCCCCCATGAGTTATAATAATATAAAATATCTACTTGGATAAATATGGTTCGAATTCAAAAAGTGGGTGAGTTTTTATTGAGCTCTTAAAACTAGTTCATACAGAACCCAAACACCAATGAAAATTACACCCCTTCATAAAAATCCAAATTAGAGACCCAAATACAATGTGAAAAATTTAATTTAGGGATCCATTTATGATATTTTAATTATTCTTTCATGTTTATCTTAAAAATTACATATTTAAAGATTATTATTATTTTTGGAGATCTCCTGATATTATATAATCAATAGAACCTCACAATAACATAATAACATATTATTAAAAATATTTTAATGGATCAATTAATAAATATATGTCACTAATTTATACCTAACATCTGGGTTTCTCATCATAAATTGATAAATCAATTGAATAGGTAAGCGTATTAATCTAGTATTTGATTACCATTCTCCCTAGAACTCTCATGAAAATTGTAATGATGTATGGGGACATGCTCTTATGGAATCAATCACCAAAAATAAATCATATATTAATGATCCTTTAATTTTACTAGGAACTATAAAAAGGTTTCATCCTTTTAATCCAACTCTATATTCTCAATAGTTTTCAATTTTTCTTGCGCATAACACCAGTATTGTGAAATAATAATGGTGTTGTGAACATGGCCAATCTGCAAGGGTAATTCTAATAGATAAGAAAAATAACCTACCTTGTCCAAAATTTAGAATAGTGTGATGAACAATGAGGACATTATTTTATTCATAAAAATTATATTTAATATTAGATGAGATGATACCATGATAAAAACATGGCCCCTACTAAAACTATATTGATCACCATATTCTTCAGGAAGAAGATTTATGGTGGCCCTGGGCTATTTTTATTCAATCCCAGATCACTTATACCTTAAATTTCATGACATGTACAATCTTATTCCCCATAACTGATGAATATCAAATTATATACTATAAAATGGGTGGGATGTAGACTCTCATTAATGGCCTAAAAGGGGTAGTGTTGTTAGTGGGGAGTTCTCTTTTTTAATGAAAACTTTAATAACAGATTGTGATCAACATAACTCATACCTAAATGCTATATATAATCCCAAACTATACCCTCAAGAAAAAAAATTTCCTTTTTTTTCTGGTTAATGTTATGTGGGGTTTAATTCCATACACAATTACCCATAGGTCCTAAAATTCCACTAAAAATTCATATGAACTGGTATATATTTTAGGAATTACTACTGGAATTAATAATATAAAAAACCCTATATAATCATTTAATATTAGTTTTTCATATTAATAGCAAGATAAAAATAAAACTATAATTATAAATGAAATGTAAATAAGCTAACATGGTCAGTTTATAGATTATCTACCATACAAAAGTTTGACCCTTCACCGATCGAGGATATCATGTTACAAAATTAATCAAAATAATATCAATATTACGCCCTGACACCATAATGAATTCACTCAAACTAGGATAAAAATGGTGGTTATAATTAACATGATAACAAGTAAGTAACCAACATATAAACTCAGAACACTTTGACTCATTCTTGACAAGATAATAGATAACTAAGATCATAATAAATCATCTTTACACACAGATACAACACCTACAAGGACGTGTAAAACTCCTTATAATCATTTTCAGACAAAATAGCGTGGAACTCTATCCAGCAATGGAAAATAATTATATATTATATATCATTAGAGACTTATCAAGTTGTATCTCTTGAAAATATATACTCATTTTAGATTTCCTCATCCATATCTCCCGGTTGTGCCTCCATTACCTTATGAAGAAGTGTGGGGGTTGCCACTATATATATTAAAAAAATATCTTTATCTTCCTCAATAACCATTTACGTTGGTACATCTCATAATATTCATTTACTAACATATAATGTTATCTTATAATATGGTAATCACTTGTGACATTACACATCCTTGGAGTATAGACTATCTAAAAGTTGTACTGCTTTAGGATCTCTGACCAATGCCTTTTCTTTTTTTCTTATGATATCTATGATAGACTATATATATATATATATATGAGACCTTTATTCTTTTCAGATCACAAATAACTCACAAGGGTATAATATTTCACACATTTAATAAATAAACACTTCCAAAATCTTTAAGGCAATGGTTATATAGTTTTTTCATGATTTATTAACAACATGGACCCATAAAAACCATAAAATTAATTTAATTCAGGAAAAATAAAATTATACACAATGAAGAATCAAAATTACCTTATACTTTTCTTCTTCCTCTATTAAAACTCTACTTCATCCCCTTGAATGATATCTAACAACTGTTATACCTGTTGAAAGGATTCTGATTTTGGGAAATGGTTATAATGTGAGAAGAAATCCGGATGAATTAATCCATGAATGTCAAATACAACCACACTACCAGGAAACATTTCAAATCAAACATCATCTTATGTGGATATAAATTTGTCACAGTGTCAAAAATCGCATGATTAACAACCAATATACCCTCTATGAAAAAATTCCACTATAATTTGACTTTCTAAATATAATACATTCACATCAAAGAGAGTTCCAAATGGATAATACATATAGAGTAAGTCCAAGATAGTCATAAAATTCATGATATAACAATTCAAAACATAAGAAACACATAATTATGGGTTTAATAGTTAAAAATATACTTTATTATATTATCTTCATCTTTTAGGTTTAGAGTTTTAAATAATTTTGAGAAAAATTAAATAATAAAGTGGAAAATTCCATGTTGTTTATATCATTATACATAAAAATGTTCATGAATTAGTACTCATATTTCATCAGTGACCCACTTTGTTAATTCAAAAACTATCCATAACTATAATGACAACATTGTTAATGTAAATATATATTTTTAAGGCCTGTGAAAAATATTTCTAAATACTGGATAATAAAATTATTCTCTATAATTGTTGTAAAAGTAAAAAGATTTTTTGTTACTTTAAAAATAGTAAAACTAATATATATTTTTTCTTTCACATAATAACTAGTAATATCAAATAATCACTTACATGCTCTTGAAATCAATATTTTTTACCAATGTGTTTTTATAAAAAATTTCATAAGAGATCAGAAAAAAAATAATGGAGGTTACTGGGGAGATCAAAATCATTTATTCTTAGAAATAACCATATAGTATAATTACATACCTAACTAATTTTAATTAATTTATATGTATAGTATTTTTCAATTTTACACTATCATCATTTCATGTTTATAGGTGTAACATATATATTGAAAACTCCATCCAATTCATAGGATTAATTTATAATCAGTATACTCTATCCACATTGACAAATATATTTGAGGATTATAATAAATCATCATGTCATAATATATAATTTCTAAGAACAATAACATGAATAAAACTATTTTTTCATTCACCTTATTCATAAAATACAAAAAAATACTTTTGGGACTATAATAAGAAGCAGTTCCTGTTATCATATAAAAATGAACATAAATACCCTTTTCTTTTTATTATACTTGAAAAATAATAAATTCTAAAAAAATAATAATATAATTATAAATAAAATCCTTGGAAATTTATTAAACAAATTTGGTTATGAATAAAAAATATTAATATTGGAATAAATAGTAATTTGCTAAATATTAATAAAATTATTTTTGTAGTTTTATAATTAATGTCTAAAAAATTACCCGTACAGATAACAAATAAAGATTTATTTTAAAAAAATTCTATAGAAATTAAAATATAGATAAAACTAAAATTAATCAATAATTTTTAGTAATTATAAAACACTTATAGAAATATTTAAAATAACATGGATTTTTAGGAGAAAGAGTTTAAGACATTTAAGACAACGTTTTACGGAAACATCACTTATGAAATTAGTAACATTTATAATAAAAGGATATTTAAGTAGAGAACATGGACTGGGTTTATAAACATCATAAATCTCAAGAAATTATTGATAAAATACTTATATAAGTATTTTTTAAAATAAAAAAAATAAAACAAGTAGAAAAAATTTCATAAATTTCAATGAAAAAAAATTGTTGTAATGAATCGCTTACTAGAGTCGTGATTTGATTCATACATCCTATAACTCCTAAATATTAAAATTATGATAATTATTTATTTTCTTAAAACTCTTTTTTAAAATTCATTTACTTATTTTTATATCATTTTTAATGTTATTCATGTTGTAATTAATTATGAAGTCATTATAGTTCATGTTGGTCATTTTGGGGTCGTTTGATTAATAACCTTAAAAAATTGGTTTATTTATAAGGGAAATTTTCATCCATAAAGTTATATAATTTATAAATGGTAATTTTATATAGTCTATATTATCAAAAAAACAAAATAATTTAATATGTTATGAAATAGTTAATTTTCATCGAATATTATTTGATAAGCTCATTTTTTATAGTTTAAAATAACAATAATTATTTTTTATAAATATAATATGTTGATATGTGTTTCATTAATAAATAATGAAAAAATATCTTATATTAATGATTATTACATTTTCATACAATTGTTTACGTTTCATTAAAAATTTATGAAATAAAAATCAATAAATTATTGATGTAGGTGGTAAAACTGACCAAAATTGGAACATGATACAATTACATAATGAGTAAGATTATATTATTCCATTATGATATTATAACATCTTCCCAAACCTAATGGCTTTTAAATTTTTTTATAAAAGTAAAAAATAAGATTAATTAAGAGTTATATGAAGATGAAAAATAAAAATAAAATGTAATAAGTTATATATAATAAAGTGTCTCATTATTCTTAGTTTAAGCACTTTTATTTTTGAATGACTATTTATTGATAATAATATATATATTATTTTAAAATAAAATTTCAAAAAAAAATAATTTTCTAAAAATAATATTTATTTATTATATCCATTTTTTAAACCTTCCATGTACGGGTGTAATTAAAAATTAAATATATCTTCTAGAGAGCCGGTAGTCCACACCAACACCCATGTAATACTTTCATATTTTAATGGATAAAAAAGGTAGAAAATAATTTTATGTTTAAATAATAATAATTTTTTTATGAAAATTATAAATATTCACTTGATCTATCAATATTACCATCCATGTGTGGTGGTCATAGAAAATTAAATACATCATCCATGGAGGAAATAGTACACACACACACACAATTTCATTTTTCAATAGATGGAAAGAAAGTAGAGAATGGATATTACATAAAAATACTAAAATAAAAGTATATTAATTAAATTTATTTAATTATATTATGGTGGTAATATGTTATTTTTATAAGTCTTAAAAATAATTATTATTCAAAGATATATGATAGAACATATACATCTTCCTTTGATAATCATCTTTAGAAGATAGATTAAGGTTTATTGGGATAGAATATTTGGGATATAAAACATTTATAGGATGTGTATAAGGTTTTTATAGAGGTATATTGAAAGGTACTAGTAAATATATTGTGCAAAATATTTTTCCAAAGGTGAGGATAATATGCTCCCTTTTATAAGTGATAGGAGTGGCACCCTAGTAAATACTATTAACAATAAAATATTATACATGAAAAACTCAAAGGTAATTTTATTCAATTAGAAAAATATTTCTATATACATTAAATTAGGTTAAAACACACTCATACTATAAAATTATAAATTTTTATAGATATCAAATTTTTTAACCCTTAGTTTAACCCCATCAATAACTCTTTTAACTCTTGACGTGGTAATTTTTTTTACTATGGTAGCTTAATTATATATCTAAAAATTAAAATTAACCATATTAAATAATATTAATATTTTAATTGAAAATATTAAATTAATTTTTAAAATATTAATTTTCAATATGTGGTAAAAATTTATTTAAATAAAATTATTTGTAATGTAATAGAAACAGTTTCTAAAAAAATACGTTTTAACCATAAAAATGAACGTACACTAAAATCATGTATATAAGTGTTCACAATGAAATTATTTGGATCATTAATAAAATATTTTGTTTTATGGGACATAGAAACAAATCTAAAATGGAATTTATCTTTATAAATACATAATTAAAAAAAATTCAAAACAACTCTTTTTTTAAAATAAGACAATACTTTGGTTACAAAACAAAAAAGAAAAGGATTGAATATTCAACATAATACTTATAAATTATTTATTTTATATATTAAATAAATATTTATTATTGAAAATAGTCTTCATAAACATTCAATTCATTATATATCGTGATAACATCTTGAAAGAAATATTATTTGTAAAATCGGTATTTTTCACTATTAAAAAGAATCTGCCATTTTAGAATAATCCAGAAAATTTATAATAAGATAATTTTTAAATGAGGAATTAAAAAACAAGTCAATTTCGTAAAATTAAATTTTGAAATTTATCAATTTCACTTTGAAATTATAATTCAAAAATTAAGGAAAAAACTTTTGTTGAAAAAATATTTTTTAAATTTCAATTTCTCTTATTACAATTTAAAATCAATTACTAATTGAATGGATATTAATATATTATTTAAAAAATATAAATATTAAATATTATAATCATCAAATTTTAAAATTAATTAATTAAATTTATTATTTGAATATAAACATCAATTTAATAATATTTTTTTGAATTTCAATCATTTTTTAATTAAATCATATAATTTATTTACCTTACAATGGTAATCATTTTTAGATGTCTAATATAATATTATTTACTACAAGTTTTATTGTTCTTGTAATGACCTAATGTTTTATCAATGGAATTTCCTTCTTATAATTATGCCTTATAGTATAATCTCATTAGGAGGCACAATGACATATTATGATACAAAATTTATTGTGATCATTAAATCTAATTTTTCCCCATCTATGTTTTGAATTTTGAAAATATACATACATGGATACGATTAGTAAGATATATGGAGTCCGATAGAAGAAACATATTTTTTGGTGAATAGTATCATACCATTATTAATAGTAATATGAAACTTATGAATTGTAAATATTCCTATAAATAATAAATAAAATTAAGGCATCTTATAAGTGAAAATTTGACAATAGTAAAAGTATTGGAATTTTTGTAAGTCATAAATAATTCATTATAATTAATTTATTTATTTAATAGAAAATTTATTTTATTAAAATGAGTTCATAAAATAAAAAATCAAGGTCTTTTATATTTTAGATAATATTATAAGACCTTAAGTAATTTTTGAAAGCATTATAAAAACATTATTAATTTTAAAAACAGTATTTTTCAAGTATATTATGATTTTAATTAAAAATTTAATTCAGAATATTTAGAAAATTATTATTTTGAAAAATAGAATTCATTTTTAGATTCTACGCATCAAAAAATGGTTATGGTGATGTTTTGGTATTTTTCAGAAATACATGATTTTTTTGATGAATAGTGAAATTCCATAATTTACAAAACAAGATAAAAAAAATAATTATAGAGTCATGCATTATGTTCTTATGATGTAAGCCCAATTTTTTCGGGTACACATGATAAAAATACTATTCTTGGTCATAGAAGAATCACTATTCCATGTCTTGGTGGGAAATAAAAAATTAATGAAGTTTATATTGAGAAAACACCCCTCCCCTCCTTTATAAATACCACCCTTCACACCCACATTTCCTCACACCTCTCAATCATTAAGCCATGTGTAAAATCTGCAAAATAATCTTACCTATCCCCTCCCTCACTTCTCAGATCTTCTAGTCTCATAAAATGATCAAGCCTATGTACCTTATGGAGGATCTCAAGAGGAGGATTCAAGAGGTAATTTCTCACCCTCTTTTCCTTTAATTTCCATTCAATTTAAAGTTATTTTATTATTCAAAATTGAAAAATATTCATTCAAATGGTCTGGTAACTGAAGTATCATAAATATAATAGAATTTTATTATACTAATGGGATATTATACCACACTACCCCCTTCTCCTCATCCTTTTATTTTATAAAAGAAAATGTTGTTGTTAGGTGTTAATCTATCACCTTCAAGAACAGTGTGTTTTCTTTTTCCATTTCTACCTTTAGATCTAGTCATGAAACCATTTTTATGGTTTATACACAATATTTTATATTTATTATCTCCTATTTCATGTTCTTGAACAATCCTAGATACATATTACTAAATTATTAAACAAAACAAGTTTGCTGTTTTCAAAAAACCTCACAAATTAACCCAAACAATCATCATTTAATTATTGTATACCGATTCATCAACATGGAATCAAATATAATTCATTGTAATATAATTAAAACTTCTAGAATATCATTAATAACATGAAATATCAGTTATGTATGTTTACCCATGTTCTACACAAACTTCCATTTATGAATACCTGTGAACCACTTAAGAAAACCATAAAAATGATCATTCTTGAACAATGTTTTTAAACTCTATAACTCATCCAAAGGACCATAAAATAACTTAATGAAAACAAAATTAACCATATTCAGCTTAAAGAGTCTTTATAATTTTTAATTATTTAATATAATGAGGTTATACATGACATTTAAGAGAAATAAGCGTTCAAATACAAGGTAAGGGGAAATACTCAAACCCAACTTTATTTTGTCGAGTTCTCCTTCTTTCACTCCTTTTTGGTATTAATAATACTTAAAAATAAATTTTTCATCATTATAATACATATTATGGGATATTAATGTTCTCCACTATATTTTATTTCATTCAAAATCTTTTCCAAAAGAATTATTCATTTCAAAAACACACCATTTACTTCTAACTAAAGGTGGATGGTTATTATATTTAGTATGATATTCCCTATTCCTTTTAGGAACCCAAATTTTATAAATGTGATATTATGAGATGAAAGAAATTCCTTTAAATGGTTTAGTTATGTTTATTTTATATATATGTTCCTTTTGGGATGCTTCATAAACGATATTCTTATGATGTGACAGGTCCACCCAGATTTATGTTGCACAATATTAATGTTTCAATGTGACAGGTGCACCCGAAATTATACAGTGTTCCCATGCATTGGGTAATGTGATGAATCTCATGAGTTAATGTTAATGCATTTTTGAACAGCATTAATTATTTTTTTACAATTATGTTTGTTAGTTAACCTCAAAAATATAATGTTTCATTTTTAATGCATTTCCACATTTCAACACTTTTATAAATGATTTCCTATCATGTTCAGGATCATATTCGAATGTTATGGTTATTCTTACCCATTTTTATATTGTTCTTATCTATCCTATTACTAGGATTTTATCGCACACATTTTTATCCTTATTTAACTACATGTACTATGGAGCGGACAAGTGCCGATAAGAAGCTAGAGAACAAAGAATTACATAAATTGTTATGCTTTATGTTGTAATTGTTATGTATGGTCCAATTTCTCCAAAGACACTAGTCCATTTTATCATATATGTGTAATAGTTTTATATTTTTGTATTTAAAATTATGTAATAGTAATGTAAGAAATTGATGGGTCATTATAGTTGGTATCTAAGGAAATGTTTAGTTAATTTGGATATTAAGATTAGTGAACCCTAGAGAAAACCTCTAGCATGAGACTAATAACAAATTTTCACACAAGAATTTATATATAGGACTATCCTATGTCGTTCTTTTAGTTTAAATCATACAAATAAATATGATATTCATGACTTTTTGAATTATTTTTTTATCTAACATTTTCTATTTTAGATAATGGTGGGAACTAGGAGAATCTAGTCTAATAAATTTTTTGAGGGCCAATGAAATGATTTCCCGATGACATCCACGATGATTTTGGGTGTGGAGTTAAAATCAAAAATGTGTTTCTTACCCAACTATCTCAGGTTATGAACAATAACCATAATAATGGGGAATATCCACAATCACCAAAGAGGAAGAAACTGAATATTTAATGTTTTATACAGGAACAACCACCGTGATTTAGTGGCTATTTTGATCCACTAGTTATAGAATAATGGGCCAACTCCATAGAGACGATCAATTCTATGCTTCACTATTCTAATATGGAGAAGGTGAAACTTGCCATTTATCATCTATATGGAGTGTCTGATCAATGGTGGAATTTGATTAAGAACACCCAGCAAAGAGAGGAAATTGAAGATATTGAATGGGAAGACTTTAAGATAATGTTTCTTAACAAGTATTTCCCCAGAAATCATCACACAATGAAAGAGAGAGAATTCATAGAGCTCATGAAAAAATGAATAATCCTTCACAACCTACAAAGAGTGTTTCACAAGTCTTGCAAGGTATTATTTGGGTTTTGTTATAAAAAATTATAGTAAAATTGATAGATTCATTAATATATTAAAAACAAATCTTCGAACGGATCATTAAATTAAAGGCTTTTGAAATTATAAAGAATTTGTTCGATGTGCTCTAAAAGTGGAGATGGAATTAGTAGAATGGTCCCATGGATATAGTTATAAGAAATGAATGATGGAGTTTTAATCAGGTGGATCTAATGACAAATGTGGGAAGAAAAACTCAATGAACCACATGAAAAAAATGTGGGAAGTTGCACCATGGGAACTGCATCAATGGGACGGGGAAGTGATTCAAGTGTGAAAAAGGAAACCATGCTCAATAGTTTGTTAAAGACATGAGAAGGAATGAGAATGTGTTGGAATAAAGGATAGATGCACACATGGTTCAATGCTAAAACTATATGGAGATAGGGAATTATGCATGCCAATGCACTAAACCTCGAGTTCTCGAGGGTAATCAGCATCACCAGCCACCAAAGCCAAAGGAACAAGGAAAGTCTTATGCGATAAATATTGTGTATGTGGGAAAAGATAATGATGTCATACAAGCTACACTTCTTATTCACTCAAGAATTAAAAAGAACTTATTTTATTCTTGTTCTACTCATTACTTTATATCATTAAAGTTTCCAAGAACTATAGAATCGAAGGCCCAAATCCATGAAGTATAGATATTTTTAAAAACACTATGTGGTGAAATCTTTTCAACCCAAGTGTTTGAAACTTCTCCTGTTGGAGTATGTGGGAAGATTCTTCCAGCGAATCTCCCAATACATCACATTGTGGAATTCGACACTATAATGAGAATAGATTGGCTCTCATTATATAGAGCACATATCAACCATCCGGAAAAGGAAATATCTTTTCATATTTCAAACCATCCAATGCTCCTCTAAAAATTCAAGGATGACAAAGAATATTTTTTAAAAATTCCTTTAATTGTATTAGTGTTGATTACCAATGAAGAAGTAAACCTCTCCCAAATTGTTGAGTCAAGGATAGTATCAAACTTATAGGAATTCCTGCTGCGAGTGAATATGGTGATGTATATCATCAAGAGTTACCTGAAATTCCCCCGGATCATGAGGTAGTGTTCTCAATAAAACTAATACCTGGAGCTACTCTTATCTCAATGTTTCCCTATAGGATGGCTCTTATCAAACTGTAGGAGTTAAACAAGTAGCTGCAATAGAATTTGGACAAAGTGTTCTTACGCCCTAGTGCATCACCTTGGGGTATGCGAGTGCTATTTGGGAAGAAGAAGGATAAAAAATTGTGGTTGTATATCGATTATTGGGAACTCAACATGATCACCATAAAGAACATGTATCCTCTTTCAAGGATTGAAAACATGTTCGATCAGTTAATATGAGGTTAATATTTCTCAAAGGCGGATCTTCTTTCTGAATATCATCATTTAATGGTGAAGAAGGAAGATATTCAGAAGACTACCTTCCGTACAAGGTATATGCACTATGTGTTTTTTTGAGATTCCCTTCAGACATACTAATTCCCCTGAAATCTTCATGTATTTGATGAATTGAATCTTTAGACATTACCTCCACAAATTTTTGGTAGTTTTTATTGATTTTATCCTCATCTACTCTAATAGAAATGAGTAACATGAATAAAGTCTAAGACTTTTTTTGGTGACATCGATAAAGGAGAAGTTGTAAACCATGTTTAGAAAGTGTTACTTTTGGATAAATCATGTCACGTTCATGGGACATGTGATCACAAGTGAGGGAACATATGTGGACCCTTCAAAAAAGGTGATTAATGAATGGACAGGGCCAACTAGTGTAACAAAAATCTATATTTCTCATGGGTTAGATGGTTAATAGAAATTTTTCATGAGAAACTTCTCATGATGTTCAAGCCCATTAAATTTGTTAATAAAGAATGTTTTAATTTATGTTTATACAGAAATATGTGAGGGATGCTTCAAGGAAATAAAGAGAAGGCTTATCAATGAACCTTTACTCACATTACCGAAAAGTGGAGAAATGTTTTTGATATACAATGATGCTTTAAATAAAGTCTTGGATTGTTTAGTCATTTACAATTATAATGTGTTAGGCTATGCCTCATGAAAATTGAAGATCAAAGAGAAGAACTACCTAAAGTATGATCTAGAGCTGGCAGTCGTGATTTTTTCATTGAAAATATAGAGGAGACTACCATTATGGGGAGAAGTGTGACATATACACCGATCAAAAGATACTATAGTATATCTTCACACAAAAGGAGATCTACATGAGTACAAGGAGATGGTTAGGGCTAATCATGTATTACAATGGTGCTATTCATTGTCATCCTAGAAAGGAAAACAAGGTAGATTATGCTCTACGAAGAAAAGAACCTACTACTCTATCCATATTGTGGATTGAGAGAGACCATATCTTCTGGGATATGAAAATAATGGATTTAAAAAAATCATAAGGGAAAGAGATAAAACCTACCATGCCCAAATTATTGGGAAACCATCCATCCAAGAGAATATTATGGTAGCATAAAGTGATTTTGTGGAGATAAAAAATAGGGTGAATGCAGGAATGGAAGGAAAATGCATGAGTTTTGTATCAATAATGATAGTGTGATTTGGTTTGGAACGTGAATTTGTGTGCCTTAATCACCTTTGATAATGAAGGAGATATTGTAAAATTCACATAGCTCAACATTATCTATCCATCATGGCATTACCAAGATGTACTGTGATCTCTAAGAACACTTCTGGTAAGATAACATGAAGAAGAAGATTGTGGAATATATATCAAGGGGCTTGGTATGTTAGCAAGTTAAAAAAGAGATAAAATATCCAATTGGATGATGAAACCATTGCCTATACTGATGTTGAAATTGGATAATGTCCCTATATACATTTTCATGGTTCTCCCAAAGGCATCGAAGGGAAATAATGCGATATTGGTTGCGGTTGACCGACTCACCAAGACTGCCCATTTTATCACTATTTAGGAAGACATATCACCTGAAAAACTTGCAAAGATATATGTAAAGGAAGTGGTGATACTGCATGGTGTTATAATATAAATTTTCTCTAATCATGATCTAAGGTTCAAATCTAAATTCTATTGGAGTCTTCAACATGCTTTGAGTACTAAATTAAATTTCCCCGCAACCTATCACCCCCAAACTGATAGCCAATCTGAAACGACTATTAAAATTCTTGAAGATATGTTAAAAAAATTCTCTCTATAAAGAAAAGGTGGATGAGATCATCATCTCCCATTAGTTGACTTATCACACAACAATAGATTCCACACTAGTATTCAGATGGATCTTTATGATCCTCTGAATGGAAAGTGATGTATAACTCCAACCTGTTGGGATGAAGTTTGGGAAAAAATCGAATTGGGCCCGATATTGTACAATAGAAGACATGGAAGGTTCATGTAATTCAAAAACACATCAAAGAAACTCAATGTTTGAAAAATAAATACACTGAAAACCATCAAATGAACTTGAATTTCAAAATTGGAGATAAAGTCATTTATTGAATATCACCTTGGAAGAGATTCATGTGGTTTGGAATGAAAGGGAAGCTAGACCCATGGTTAAATACTTGAATACATAGGATATGTGGCAAATAAACATTCACTTCCACCAAATATGGACCGAGATCCAGATGTGTTTTACATATCACTATTGAGGAAGTACATTCCTGATCCCTCACATATACTGAACTCAGAGGTGGTGAAGTTGGAAGTTGATATCTCTTATGAGGAGTAACTATTGAAGATTTGAGACTGAAGAGATAAGGTTCTAGAAAACAAGACAACCCACCTTTTCCAAGTGTTGTGGAGGAACAAAAATATTGAATAAGCTATTTGGGAACTGTAAGAGGCTATTAAAGAGAAATACCCTCACCTGTTTTTCTAAACTGAAATTTCGAGGGAGAAATTTCATAAGGGGGAAAATTTAATGACCCAAAGTTTTATCAGTGGAATTACTTTTCCATAATTATGACTTATAGTATAATACCACTAGGAAGTACAAGGAAATATTTTGATACTAAATAGTTTCTGATCAGTAAACATAACTTTTCCACTTCTATTTTTTGAATTACAAAAAACAAACATAGGCAGTTACGATCTGTAAGATATTCTGAGTCTGATAGGAAACAATTTACTGTTGGTGAATAAAAACCTATCCTTATGAATAGTAACATACCTTTAGGAATATTAATATTACCATTATGAATTTTAAATCGTCCCATTATGATTTAAATAAAATTATGGCATCTTATAAGTGTCAATTTGACAATAGTAAAATTATTGGCATTTTTATGTCATAAATAAATAATTATAATTAACTTATTTATTTAAAATAAAATTTATTTTCTGAAAATGTGTTCATAAATTAACAGTTTAATGTTTTCTAGCTATTAGATAATTTTATAATCCATATAGTAATTTTTGAAAGCATTATAAAATCGGTTTTAAATTTAAAAACTGTATTTTTCAAGTAAATTGTTTTTTTATTTATAAATTTAATTAATCATATTTATAATATTATAATTGAAAAATGGACTTCATATTTTGATTCTATAGTTCCAAAAAATGGTTTTGATTAATTTTTTGGATTTTTATGAAATACATGAACTTTTGATGTATCGTGAAATACCATAATTTACAAAATAAATAAAATAAGGTAATTATAGAGTCAGGGATGATGTTCTTGTGATGTGAGCCCAATTGATTCAGTTTCACATGATAAAATTAATATTATTGGTCATGTAACAATGACTATTACTTTTATTGTGGGTAAATAATAAATTAATAAATTTTATATTGAGAAAACCCTTATCCCCTCTACTATAAATACAACCCTTCACACCATCAATTCCTCACACCTCTCAAGATTCAAGCCTTGTATAAAATCTACCCAAGATTCTTCCCTAGCCCCTCCCCAACGTCGATGATCTTCTGGTATGATCAAAATACCAAGCCTGGGTCCCATAAAGGAGATCACAATAGGAGGATTCAAAAGGTAATTTCTCTCCCTATTTTCCTTTAATTTACTTTCAATTTCATGTTCTTTTCTTATTCTATACCCACCTATCTTTGTCCAAATAGCGTGGTAACTCCAGTATCCTACATATATTATACTTTTATGATATTAATGGTATATTATACCATCCAACCATTTTATCCTCTTCCTTTTATTTTATTAAATAAAAAATTGTTGTGAGTTATTAATCTATCACCTTTAAGAACGACATATTTAACTTTTCCATTTCTACCTTCAGATCCGGTAATGAAACAATTATTAAGGTTGAATAGTAATATTTTATATGTATTGTATCTTATTTAATGTTCTGGAAATATCTTAGATATATATTACTAAATTATTAAACACAACAAGTTCGTTGTGGTCAAATAACCGCACAAATTAACCCAAAAAGTCATTATTTAATTTTTATCGAATGATTATGCCACATGGTATATAATATAACTCAATATAAGATCAAATAAACTTCTCTAATATCGTTAATAACATGAAATATTAGTTCTGTATGTTTACCCATGTTCTATATGATCTTTCGTTTATGAATACATGTGAACTACTTAAGAAAACCATAATAATAAACATTCACGAAAAATGTTTTTAAACTCCATAACTCATCCAAAAGAAAAAAAATTACTTAATGTGACCATAATAAACAATATTCATTTAAAAAAGGTAATTGAATTTTCAATTAATGAATATAATGTGGGTATATAGGACATTAAAAAGAAGTAATTGTTCAGATACAAGGTAAGGTGAAATACTCGAACCCAGCATTCTTTCTTCTGGTTCTCCCACTTTCACTCATTTTTTGGTATGATTACTTCTTAAATTACTTTTTTCATAATTAGATTTCATATTTTTGGAATTAAATTTTCTCTTATGTATTTTATGTCAAATGTAATGTCTTCCAAAAGAACTCGCCTTTCAAAAACAGCTCTTTTACTTCCCACTAAAGGTTGATGGTTCTTATATTGAGTATGTTATTCCATATTCCTTTTGGGAACAAAATTTTTATGAATGTGTTCTTATGAGATTAAATAAATTACTAGACATGGGATAGGTATGTCCATTTTCAATATATTTTCATTGTTTCATGCATGATAAATGATAATGTTATGATTTGATGGGTGTGCTCGGAATTATATAGTGCAATATGAATGTTTCAATGTGATGTGTGAGCCTGAAATTATATAGTGCTCCAATACATTGGGTAAAGTGATAAATATCACGAGTTAATGTGAATGATGTGTTAAAAAGGTGATAGGTTTGTTCAAAATTATGTGTGGTAGTTAACCACTAAGACATGATTTTTCATTTTTAATGCATTTCTACATTTCAATACTTTTATTAATGACTTCCTCTCATGTTCATGATCCTTTGCCTATGTTATGGTTATGCTCACCAATTTTTATATTGACTTTATCTATCCTATTTCCGGGCTTTTATATCACCCCTTTTTATGTATATCCTCAGATTACTACAGGTACTAAGGAGAGGTCACGTTCCAATAATAAGCTAGAGAAGAAGGAATTAAATAAATTTTTATGCTTGATGTTGTAATTTTTAAGTATGGTCATAGTTTTCCAAAGACACTAAACCTTTGTATCCTATATGTGTAATAATATTATGTTCTTTATCATTAAAATGATGTAACAGTAATGTATGAAATGTATAGGTTGTTATACTTCATAAAACATTTCTATTATTTTTCTACTAATGTGTCGTGGATTTATTTAATTTGGTGATACATGTAACATATGCTATCAACTATAGAATTATTTAAACTGAAATTCATTCTTAAATATCTAGTTATTTCATTCATTCCACAATAAAGACATTATTTCATATTAATTTTAATTTTGAATTTCCAAAATGAGAATATAATGAGGTATTAGTGAAATAAAATGATAATTTTATCATCATTAGTATTTTCTAGGTCACTAGTATGAAATTTCGTATTTTTTGATAAAACATTTCAAAAATCATGTATGTATCCAAATAATAATTATAAATCTAAATTCATTTCAAAATTAATACCTTGAAATATAATTCATATTTTCTATATATGACTTGATAGATTTATCTTCAATCTTTATTTTGAGTAATTCTTGTACCATCAAGGTAGATAGTGTGAAAAAAGGTACATGGTTTATTTAAATTTATATAACTGTATTGGAGACCTTTACTTGTGTATTAGATTATCCTTCATATATGAATCATTGAAAATTCTTGTGATGAATGAGAAAGATGATTTTTTTCATTCTTAATGAAATAAAATAAATTTAAAAGAGTTCATGATATCCATAAAAAATTTCATGCCATTCCACGATTTTTAATATGATTACTAAATAATAAATGGTTAAATTAAGTATGAATAACATGTAATATGAATAAATAATATTTGATTTTACATAACCTAAATAATAATACCCAAGGATAGAAGTAAATATACCCAAAAATAACCCTAAAACTCTTTAATATAATCCTAAAAAAATAGAAACCAAATGATCGAAAATATTTGATCACATATTCTTAAATATTCAAACTATCATTTTTCTCAAAAAAATTCATTCACTTAAAAAGGAGATGACTAAAAATATACAAAATCTAAACATATTTTCTATAAACCAAACAATAAATTTCCAGAATAGTCTAAATCACCATGACATTAGACCGCCAAAAAATCATATATGATTCTAAAAATTATTTCAATATTTATCCCTTAAGTAATATCAACCTCTTGGATATAAAATTTCAAAACCACCAATAATTTTTCATTCACTGTAATCACAAAATTCTTAAAAAATATAAAGAAAATATAAAAAAACCATCCTTAAATACCATACTAATAAATCACTTTTCAATATCAAGGTTTATCTGTCTTCTTCAACATAAGTTTCTATAAAAATATGAAAATCATATTCATAAATAATAATAATTACAATGTCCATGAACATAATAAACATTTCTTATATATCATTAATCACATTATAATAAATTCACATAAAACAGAACAAAGGGTATCAATATCACTGTAATTGTTTCATTTTAGAAACATATGAAACCTTAATAAAATAAAAATATATCATAACTCTCTAAAATATTTGTGTTGAAACTTCAATTATTCAAATTCCTCTTTAAACCTATAACTGTGATTTTACATCATTTTATTTAATACTTCCTTTATAAAATAAAAAATATGAATCATGATTTAATATTTTTTGGTCCCTATATAATCATGTTTTATAATTTAAACATTAACATAATTATTAATATATTTTATTCCATTAATATGTTATATAACAGTTTTATAATATTCAACTGTTAAAGTATTCGAATTTTCTAAATTTTCATTCATATGAACTTGATCACCACTATATCAAAAATTCCTCGAAGTATATCAATTTGTATAAATCCCAGAACACCAATTTTTTAAATATTTAATTGTTAGTGATAGCTTAGTAAATAATTATTTCCATCGATTTTGTTAACTAAACTCTTTGTTTTTACTGAGTAATTTATTTATCAATGTTTTAATTTTCTATATATAAAACATCTAATTGTTTCTCGGTGACAATTCAATTGGATCTTCATCGTACATTCTAAATCCATTGAATGTTTAACTTTTTTCCTACATGGCCTTTATCTTCCAATCTTCTATGAAAATCCATTTTTCTATGAATTTCTATTATTGGATATTTTAATTCGATTAAGTTGTTAATAAATACATATAATAGATATTTTGACATAACTACATGATTCCCCACACCATCTTCCATTCCATTCAATTTATAATTTAAAAAACCAATATATTATCCTTCACGAACTTTCTTAAATTGGTTCTATGTGGTTCCATTCCTTTAATAAATCAAAAATGGTTAGAATTACTATATAAAATCATAACAAACCATAACATTAATATAATGAACACAAATATTCCATTAACCATTCCACCTATGTTAAAAAAAATTGGTTTATAAAAAACAACCATTATTCACCTTAACATACTGGAATTTAATTTTATTGAATAATTTAAACTTATGATCAAAATATATCAAATTAACTTTTTATGTTTTCTATATATTTTAAATTATGCTCAATTTTTAAAATTGAAACCACAATGTTATCCCTTTCTCTAAAATTAATTATAATAACCTACAAATTAAAAAACTCATAATTAAGAGTTTAATATCAAGGATTTTACATTCTTATATTCATGTAATATTTTTAGTTTAATATTTTAGATAATTCGGATAAACAAAAACATAATTATGTATAATCTTCATACTAGTATACAATATTTTCATAAAAATATGTTCTTAAATTAACAATCCTATTTGATTTATGAAAAAATGTAATCATTCAAAAAAAATACATAACTAGATCATTGAATTTCTTAATGTTTATAGACATCCTTAATTCATATGATTTTTTTTTTCAAATGTGGGATTTGTAAAAAAATATCAATAAGTAATATAACAATATATCAAACTTATCAGTCCATTGAAAAATATTATAAACAATATAAAAATATATCTATTAAAAAAACACTATGCTCAAATAATCACTTACATAATCTTAAAATCATGTTCTTTGACAAATGTTTTTCATTAAAAATTACACAATCCAAAAAATAGTTAAACCCACAATAATATTGTTTACCTGGGACATCGTAATCATATCATTCATTCAATAACCCTTACAATAGAAGAACCTAACCAAATAATTAAAACTTATTATTTGGATTATATTATATTCAATTAGATCCATCATAATTACATATTCATAGACGTAACATATATCTATTTAACTCAGTCCACTTCCTCACAGAAACCCATATACTATTGACTTAATACATAATAGAAAATGTATTTTCTGCGCTATAATTAATTAACTAGTGATCATATATAATTTCCCAGAACAAAAACATGAATAAAACACATAGGTCTTTCAATTTCATAATAAAAATTATAGATAGATAACTTATAAATCATTAGAGTATTTAGTTTCAATTATATAATATAAATAAGTTGAAATAAACTATTCTTTTGATGCACATAAAAAATAAAAATTCCAAAAAAAATTAGTGTGTTGTTATTTTTATATTATCTTGATCTAGGGAACTAATTGAGATGTGTTTATTTTATTTTCATTCCAATACACTATTAAAGTGGTTTTATTTTATGGATATTCTTACTACAGCTGTATGGTGGTTGTTTTTTACACCACAATTAGGGTTTCAAAAGGTAGGAAGAACTACCAAAATTGTTGGTGATTTCGTATCCTTGATTGAAATTTGATAATGGTTTATTGATTCCTCCTTCCATGAAGTTCTCATTGTAGATAATTTCCATGTTCAGGTCTCCATCGTAGATTTGATTCATGTTCATGAAGCTTATTTCAAACACTATCCTAAGGTGTTTTTCGTTTAATTATCAAACCACTATCATGATGTGGAAGCTACTTGTGGTTGGATATGATGGTGGTGTTGGAAACATCTAGAAATCATTGGGTGTTGGGTGTGTTCAAAATATTTAGTCTTTTTATTTTGGATTCATGGTCATATCATGTGTGAGTAATTATAGAAGTAAGACTCGTGGCATCCCATGATCGTCAAAAGCTAATTTACTCTAGGGGAATAATGATTCTAATGGATTTTTCCCTAGCCATCCTATGTTTTTTTAATAAGATATTCGTAGTCATAACATGGGTTATATAATATATTGAGGTAATTGTGGAGACATTCTCATAGGTTTAACATCATCTGGGTATAGTTTGGTCATAAGTTTAACATCTTATGGGGGAACATGTTTGTCACTCGTATAATGTCATGTGAGGTAACAATTTTTTCAGAAGTTTAATGTATTTTGGGGTTATGTAGGTCATTGGTTTAACACTTTGTGTATAAAGGATGGTCACATGTTTTATGAATTATGAGGATTGGTTGGTCATAGGTTTATCATTTTACTGATACATGTTGGTGGGTTTGAGTGTGTCCTAGGGGAGATAACCATAATTCATAGTTTCATACTTCAAGGGGGGAGGCATATAGATTTAATGGTGGTGTTGAGGGATAAACAATGAACCTTAGGGATGTATCCAATGTTTATCGGGATTAGGCCTTGGGAGGTGTCACATGTTCCCTATTAGAAGAAATGTATCAAAACCCACATAGTTTAAGCTCGCATTTATTATTAGTTTAACATATACATCCCATGAATTTTAATTTCTTGTTTTAAGGATTATCACTTCATGGAAGGAGTGAAAATATGATATAGTGTGGGGATATGCATATGGGATTCCTGTGAAGAAAAATCACATACCATGTAAGTAATACATTGGAAATCCTGGATTCATTTCATTGGGTAGGAGGTGAGGTGTCATCCCATTCCTGTTATACAAGATGTATGTTTTATAATTGAAATAGGTAGGTCTGTAGTTCAACATCATGTATTTAGAATGTTGTAATTTAGTTCAACACCGAATTAATAGGATGTTAGGCTATACAAGTTAAGAATTTACATCATGGATGTTGAGATTCATATGCCTCAGCTGGACATTTACAATTGGGGGAGAAGGATCAAGCATTATGCCTCCTAAAAAGTAAAGGTTGTTCATTTCTCTTGATGATTCCACCTTCTGGGATTACATGTCTACTGTGAACATGCTTTTCAATGTCACGAGGAATAACCACTACCATGGTGAGGTGGAAAATGATGGTCCTAATATTATGGTTCATATCATTAAGAGTAAGAGGTGATACAACATCCCAGACATTTCTTGAAGAAATGAGGTCAGACTGGAGGGTTGATGATACCTATTTTTCAAAATATCTGGACAAATGAACAAGGTTTTTTTGGATTAGGGCCTGGATGTCAGCATTCATGAGTTTATGCTCGCTGAAATAAGGCATCACGAAGTTACATTCTAGGTGAGTTTTTAAGGTAATATATTCTGTATCTTTTAGGGGATTCACAATGGTAATATGTTCATTAAACACGGTTTCCCTAACTTGGGGTATTATGTTGGCTCCCATTGGTAAGGTTTCATAAAGGATAATTATCTTGACAAACCCCATTTAATAGAAGGGGTTTTCATATATTTTATAGTTTATGAACATTCATGCTGGTTAACTATACTGTAGTATTTTATTTTCAAAAATTAATTGGAGTAATATGATGAAATATGGATACATATAGGGATCCATATCTTATTTCTCTCACGAAGGAATATGTTTTATGAATTTATAGATACTAGTTGATGTATAATGGTAACATCCTCTAAAATAGTGGGTAAAGGTAAGTGTTTATGGGTGCCTCTATAATAGAAATGTATGTTTCATGTAATTAACCATCTTGGGGGGAATTTTTTACGAATGTAGAAGATTTTGTTAGTGAACTTGATTAGAAAACATAAATTTCATGAAGGTTATCATCACTTGCATGAATTTATCATTATTAATGCTACAAAGGCCATTTCCATGTGCTTGCTTTTCACAAGGGTTTCTACATTCGCAAATCTATTCCCTTTAGTGCATTTTTAACCAATTTCATCAAATAATTTCCTTGACATGTCCAATAATTACTAGAGATATCCTATAATGAGTGTTTTTGAACATTTATAAATGACCCCCTCTGAGTGGGAGCTGATGTGGGAGAGTATGGTCAAGTTATAAGGTGAAAGCGTAAAAACAACATTCTAATAATCTCATTCATGAATCTCAGATCTACTCCATGCCCATATACAGGGGGTGGGTGAGGGGGTTTTCAAACCTGAGTTTTTAAATTCATAATTAACTCTAGTTTTGTTTTGGTCCTCATTTCTTCTTTCAGGAACTAAGTGTGACTGGTTGAAATTTTTGATATGTTCTTTCCTTATTTCCTAGACCTAGACTATATCCATAGGTTCCCCTTCAGTTTTTAGAGAAAATGGGTGTTTTTATGGGGGGCCAACTCTGGCACATGGTTGGCCCTTGGTTTTTTGTAACCGAGTGCCTTGGCCTAGGTAATAGTTTGGTAGGTCGGGTCTAGGCCTGATGTGATTGCACGACTACTACGCGGTTAGTTAGACTGCCCGGGATACCCATGCGGTAGGTCTCCTTCTCAGTATATGCAGTCAAATGGTCACCACATGTTCTGAAAAACCATGCATACTAACCATGAGACCTATCCAATTCATTTAAATCACTTTCTCTATCTCTCTCTCCAATTATTATACCATAAAAACTTATTTCCCCCCATTCAACCTCCTCCAACCAAGGTACCTTACATGGGGGTTTTTGGCACCTAAAATCCCCTCAATGTGGGATTCAAGGTCATTTATTAGTGATTATTCACCTTGATTAAAAGGATAATAATTCCTTATTCTTCTCTTCTTCATTACCTCCATATTCTTCATCTTATCTACACTTTGTGTCCATGTTTTAATGATTTAAATTCTTTGGTTATTGTGAATTTGGGGGTGTTTCCTTCATAGGGTTCTTTGGGGATTTTCATGCTTCTCAGAACGTTTTTGGAGTCAATTTGGGTGGGCGTTGTTGAAGAAGAAGTGCTTTTAGGAACAATACATTTTCATATCACCTTAAAATTTAAATAGTCATTGATATATTATGATTTTCACCCCCCTTAATAGCTAAATACTGATATATGATTATGATAATAATTGGTTTATGTGAGATGAAGTGGTTTATTAATTTTATGGAATATGTGGTGTGGATTTGATGTTTTTTTTCACCAGAAGTTTTTACTAAATTTCTCGGTTGTATTTTCAAGTGGTTTTTGGTTCTTGAAGTCATGTATTGGTTTTTTAAATGGAATTATGATATCCAAAATGGTGATTAGTGTTTTCCGGAGGATTTCTTTCACACCAAGTGATGGTTAAAACTTCCCTTCGGGCTATGTAAATATGTTTTAGACATAAATGGAGGGCAGGATTGATTAAATGAGTTTCCAAGGGAGTGTTTGGATCTTAAAATGTGTGTGTATGGTTATTTGTGAAAAGTATTGTGTTGTGATATAATTGAGAATACCATTTGGAATCATTGAAATGGAATATTTGGAAAACCCTTACAAGATAGATTCTATTTTATTGTTGTTATACAATGAGAAAAGAGTGTCCTTAGTATGATACCTCCCTTGTGTGATAGTAATGTAAAGGTAATGGTCTAATCCTTTAAGTGGTCGGGCTGGTGACGGTTTGTGTGATAGGTTTGAGGACATCTATGTATGTCTTGTTTCATGATCTTGTTTGGAACACCCATTTGTGAACATAACATGGGAATCTATAGTAGCTATGAAGAAATATGATACTAATTGATACACTGGCTAGTTTATACACTAGCTGGTGGCCCATAGTCGGTGGATATATTTTGGTTTATCACTATGGGATTATGCCCCTCAATTTGTCCAGAGTTAGGGTTGCTGGGAATTTGAGAGTTTTAGATTTCATTTTATGTGGAGTACTACTGGGGATGGGGTCTTATGTATTATTATTTCATGGTTATCCTATAAGTTCATAGGTATTTTTATGTCCCTCCAATACTTGTACAGTTAGTACCACTGCCCAGATTTTTTAGAATTACATTCCTTTCACTTTGTTTTGGTGTTTTTCAAAAAAATTATGGATGTGTGGTTTTGTTAAAAAGGTCTCATAGAAGATTTTTGGAAAGATCAAGTATTTCCCTTTTTTCACCATTATAAAAAATGAGTATTTTTCATACTTGGTTCTCATTCCAGTTATCTCTTTATGAATGTTTTCAAAACAACAATGCAATGGATTATGGATTAATCTATTTACATTAATATTAAATATCTAGAAATATTATTTTTATATATTTTATTTCAAATAAGATAGTCAATTTTTCATTATTTAATGGATATGAATTGGTAATATAATTATTCGAGCATAACTACAGAATTTTAATACTCATTCCTATAGTGTTTTCTTATTTTTAGATTCTAATGCATATTATAGATCAGGATTGATCACCTTGGCTAATAGTTGTTTTTAGATTAAAGAGTGACCCTTAGGGTAACCTAAATATGTTGTGGTCATCTAGTTGAATCTAGTATTATGGTTTAGCTTTGTTACCTAGTTTTTCTTATTTTCAGTTTTGGTGTAAATAATGTAACGTTTGAAGCCCATATTTAGTTTGTTTATCCCGTTTATTTATTTGGATGATTTTTTATTTATATATTTGATGAAATTGATTCCATTGATACTATGTTGATTCCAATGGATCTTTTCACCTTCTTTGGATGATCGTAAATGCCACTAAGGCATTTCCACATATCATATTGGATGACTTATTCCGAGTTGACTTGGGTTTTTTCATGATATAATGGTATCAAAGGAGGTTGGCTCTTTTGTGGAATTTCCCTTTTACAACACCCATTATTACTTGGGAATGAAAATGTAGAAGGGTTAGTATTTTTAGCGATTGATGTGTTGGAACCATAATGACATCATGAACCCTTTCTATTTTCATCCCTTGGGTTAACTTGGGAAGTATGTGTTTTTTGGTGTCCATTTGTTCTTATGTATTTTTTTTTTGTGTTGGGAAATCAGGAGGGCGTTAAGAATGTGGACTCCATGAGATCACAAGGATTCAAAAACCATGTGGACCTTTGGATATGGTCATATTAACTCAAATGATAGTGGTGTGAAAGGAATATGGTCTTCAACCATATGTCTATGTTACCCATCAACACTAGGTACCCCTTAAAAACTGTTTTAGGTCATTATTAGTTTAATTTTTTTTTCGAAATGTCCAATTTTTGAATTATGAAAATAAATATTTTAAATGGTAATTGATTTTTTTCAGAATGTGTAAAAATACATTTTCATAACATACATAAAGAAATGTTTATAAAAGTGTTTTCTTATGTGTTGAATTTTTGGGATAAAAAATAAATGGTTTAACAGGACGTGTTGAATGATGATTTTTTTGAAATGGATAAATTGGTATTTCAAAATGGTTTTGAATAGGATGAAATGTTTTAAAAATAAAGGTGTGGAGTTTTAATATGGTTTTGATGAGGTTGTTTGTTAAATGTTGGAATGAATTCTAAATTTATGAAATTAAATAATTGTCATAGATTTTATGTGAAAAGCATGGAAATGGGATTTCAATTGAATGGTTGGTGTTTTTTTGATTTTTTTTGTGAGATCTGAATTGGGATTTGGGTTTTATGACTACTGTTTCTTTAATATAGGATATGTGAGATTTGAAATGGATGTGAGAGTTAAATATTTTCCATCAAGGATATTTTAACGTTTTTATTTCCATAATATACCAAATACATGTATATGTTTGAGAAAGTGGATGTGTGTCTAGTATAGAAAAAGGATATGCATGTTTAGCACTCCATGTGACACTATGGGTGGGTGTGAAATATTTTAATATTGTTTAAATTTAAATAGTGTTTTAAAAGGTAAATGTAGTGTTTTGGTATCCTGTAGCAGTGTGGGATGTACCTTGTGTTTTGGGAATGGTGTTTCTCTTGTGATGTTTGTGATATTGGATTTATGTTGTTGGATTTCTTTTGATCATGTTTCTTGTTTTTATGTTCTTAGTGTTCACCACCACAATGATTTGATGGATGCTAAATGTTCAGCATCAAGTTTTGCTCTATAATAAAACACTCTAATTCATCAACACATAGACTATGTTATTAGATACCAAAAGTTGAACCCTCCTCTATTTTATGGCCAAGAATATCCTCTTAAATTGGATGACTGGATGCTGACGATTGAGAGAAAAATTAGTTTTTTTGAGTTTCATGAGTCATTAAAGGTAATATTTTCTACCTTTATGCTCGAAGGTCCAGCTTGGAAATGGTGGGAGCCAGTGTCTCACAAAAATTCTCAGGTAGAGCCTACTTATTATTTCATCATGACATAGTTCATCCAATAGTTCTTTTTCGAGATGATGAAGGTGAGGATGTAGATGGAGATGTATTTCCTTTAATAGGGTGTTATATCGGTGTTGGAGTTATATCATCACATTTTAGACCTAATTCTGTATGATCCAGGATATGTTGAAAACAATCCAGATAAGGCACATCATTTTGAGTTCGGGCGTCGTTATGAGCTCTATTCAAAGTTGATAGATCTCAATTTCATCCACATTATCTGATGTGGTGTGGAAAGCCATTTTTTTCCAAATTTGAGTTAATAGGAGTTCTTGAGATAGTTAATCTTCCTCCAAGATTTGGAAGTGTGTAAGGGGATTTTGGTAAGAATAATGGGAAGCATTCTAATGGTAGAGGTGCCAGTAGTGGAATTAAGAGGCCTTCCGACCTCTCAAAAACCACTATAGGTTGTAATTCCATGATGTGTCATCATCTTGGAAATAGTGGCCATAAGATTTTTTCATGCAGAAATGCTCCAAAACCCTACCACAGCTATGAGTGATTGTGTCTCTTGATGAAGTTTTCTTGGGTGTTTCCAAGAAGCCATGTGGAGCCAGTCCTGACTCCTCATAGGCCACCCTAACCAGTTCATAGGGATAGGGTGATGTTTTTTTTAGTTTAGGTTTTTTCCCACTATAATATTATTTGGATGTAATAGGTTTGTCTGGTGGCATTTTGTGATGTTCCTTTCTATTTAAATTGTAATTATGGATGTTGTTAAACACTTGAAAATTTCTATTTCAATGTAATTTTTTTTGTGAATTTTTTATCTATGGGTTTAGTTTGGGGGATTATAAAGAATGAATGTGAGGAATGAGATGCTTCAATCCTAATAGATCCATCCATAGGCCCCAGAGTGAAGCTGAGACGTAGTCAAGAGAGACCTATCGGTGTGAAAGGCTCTAGTCTATTTTCTTTTATCATCATGTAAGCTGTAGACAACTTAAACCTATAGTGTAGATATTCTATTCAATTGGTTCCATTTGGGGGAATGATTTTTACAAAACTCACTTCCATGTTGTGACCCATTTGGGTGTAATAGTTTCCACATAGTTATAAGGAGGCATAGGTTTTTTATTTTCATAAAATCACGGTGGGTTTTTCTCATCAGGTGCTGGCCTTTTAAAAGGGTATGAGTGTAGCCAGTTGGCTTAAATTTTTTTCAGTTTGTTCTGTGTTTTCTAGGGGTGTGAAGTTGTTGGTATATTGTTGTTTTTGGTTTTGATGAATTTTTAGTCAGTAACTTTCCTCCCCTCCCCTTGTCGTGGTGGGGGGTGGGGGTGGGGGGAGGGAGTTGTCCATGAAGGATGGTTTTTTAGTTTGATTAATTTTGATGGTCCGTATAGAATGTAGACCCATTACAAGACTCAATCAATTCAATGTTAGCCTATTTCATATAGTGGGGAGTCTGTTGGGCCCTCCCCGTGTTGGTATTCAAGTTTCATCTTGAGGGTTGGTTCAATTGTTGGTTCATTTCTAAAAGTAGGGACTCCAATCTTGCCTCCCTATTTTAGGTTGTGTGTTTTGTTCATGGTATATGTTTTTTGGTGTATGGTCTTGTGTAGAGACACATAATATAATGTTCTCCCTTTGAGTAAATTTTGGAGCAGGCATTCTCCCATCGGGTTTTTTGATATAAGGTTATGAAGGTTTTCGTCAGTTGTGGATTGATTTCCACTTGGTGACATCTATGGTGTTCATGTTTTGAGGCTGGGTTATATGTTGTGAAGGTTATGTGCATTTTTTACAACTTCACCAAAGGTTATTAATCTTTTGGGGGCAGGTGGCACTTAGTAGGTATTCATTTTTGGTCTGTTGAGTTCATCTTTTTAGCCTTTCTCTCAGTAATGGTGTTTTTATGATCTTATTTTTAATTTAGTTGAAATATCTTTGGTTTGTAAATTATTGGTGGTTATTCTTTCAGTTTATGCCTTTGGTTGAATTTTTGGGGGTGTAAAGTGTTATGGTGGGTAGAATTGTCAAACTCATGTTTTTAAATTATTATTTGGTTCCAGTTTGGGTCTGTTTTTTGGTCCATTTATTCATAAATTTGTGAGATATGTTCAACATTTTGGGATGTTCTTATGTTATTCCCATAGAATTGCCTTCATCTTTGGTTTCCCCTTGAGTTTTTGTATAAAATGGGTGTTTTGGGGTGGGCAGAATCTAGTGCATTATTGGTGCATGATTAGTGGTAACCATGAACCTCTTCCCAAGTAACCATGTGGAAGTTCATGACTCTGATAAATGATAATGCATGGATTCCACATAGTCAATAAGACCTTTTAGTTTTTTCATTTAGTAGATCTCTTTCTTAGAAGAGGTGGCCGTACAATCACCTCACTATTTTACTAACCATATGGACTAACTGTGTGGCCTGTTTGGGTCATTTAAATCACTTTATATCTCCTTGCTTTTTATACCCATAACCCTCATTTTCCACCATTCAGTCTCCACCAACCTAGGTTCCTTCCATGGGATTATTTGGATCCTCTAAGCCAATAAAAGTAGGATTCAAGGTTATTTATTGGAGATTATGTACCGAGATTGAAAGGATAGTGCTTCCTTCTTACTCACCTTATCTTTCCCTCAATTTTATTCTTATTTTCTAACCCTAGTGGCCTAGTTTCGACAATTTCAATGCCTATAGTTGTTTGATTTTGGAGTTTTTTCACTCTTAGGGTTCCTTGGGGATTTTCATGCTTATCAAAACCTTTGTAGAGTCATTTTTAGTGGGCATTGTCAACAAATAAGTGATTTGAGGTAAGATACCTTCGTATATAGCCTTTAAAGTTATGATTTCAATGATTATAAGTGTTTCTCAACCTCCATGAATGATAAATAGTGATATATTCTTTTAACGATTTTTTTTATGCAAAATGAAGTTTTTTTCATAATTTCTTTGAATTTATGGTTTGGATTTGATGGGTTTTTTCACACCATGTGTTTGATAAATTTCTCAATTGTCTTTTCAAATGGGTTTTAATTCTTAAATTAATGGTTTGGATTTTTAAATGGATTGTGATTTCCAAAATTGGGATTACTGTTTTCCAAAAAATATTTGTACACCAAGTGCTTGATGGAATGACCCTTTGGAATTTGTAAATATGTTTAGACTTAATTCATGGCTTGTAATGATTAAATTTTTTTCCAAAGGTTTGTTTAGTTATCAAAATGGTTGTGTATGGTTCTTTGTGAAAATGGTTATGATGTTAAATAATTTTTAATCCTGTTTAATATATTTGAAATTGTTTATTTGGAAAACCCTCTAGGAGACAGTCAGTTGCCTTATTGGTCATCCATGAGAGGGGAGTGTCCTCAGTATTGTACCTCCCTTGTGTTGTAATTATTTAAAGTCAATAGAATATTCCATAAGGTGTCTCAGGTGGTGTCGAATTGTGTGATATGTGTGATGACATGTTTGTATGGATTATTTCTTTATCTTGTTTAGAAAACCACCTTGTGAACATAACATGTCGACCCAACAGAGCTACGGGGAATTCTAAGAATGATTGCTATAGTTTCTAGTTTATGAACTAGTTGGTGGCCCCTAGTAGGTGGATATATTTGGGTTTATTACTACTGTATTGGGCATATTGGTTTATACTGAGTTAGGGTGACCAAGTGTTTGGGTGTTTCTGATTTCATCATGTGTGGAATCCTACTAGGGACATGGTATCATGTATTAGTATATTCTGGTTCACCTCATTGTTCCTAGGTATTCCCATGTTCCTCTAATACTAGTAATATTTTTAATTTTTCCCTCATTATGTAGAATCTTATTCGCCGCACTTTTATGGTGTTTTCCTAGAAAATTATGTATGTGTGGTTTTGTTAAATAGTTCTCAAATAACTTGTTCTTAAAGATAAGATATTTCCATTTCTTTTTCATAGTTATGAAAAATGAGTATTTTTTCAACTAAATCCCCTTTACCCTTCTCTGCTTCACCTTGTTCCAAAACATGAGGTCAGTGGTTTGTGGCTTGATTTTTTTTAATTTAAAATAACAAAAATATGGAAAAACTCATATTTATATATTGTTTTTAAATCATGATAGTTGATATTTATTTATTTAAAGGTTATTCTTTGGGTATAGAAATATTTGGTCCTACCTACATAGTTTTAATACTCATGACTATTGTTCATTCTTGTTTTTATTTTATAATTTGGGTTCTAGATGAGGCTCACTTACCTCAAGTGATAGTTGGATTTAGATTTGAGAGTGACCCTCGAGTCACATGGATATGTCTTGGTCATCAGGTTCAGTTTGGATTTCTAGTGTATATTTTTTTCCTAGGATTTTTGATTTTCAGTATTGGTGTAAATGTTGTAAAGTTTGAATACCATATTTAGTTTTGTTTTCCCGTTTATTTATTTAGATATTTTTTCTTTATATATGGGAAAAAATCATTCCCATTGATACTCTTTTGACTCCCTTGGTTCTATTTTCCATCATAGGAGGATTGGGAAGACCTCTCGAGCCTTGACACAAATCATCTTAGGTTATCTATTTGTGGTCGACTTGAGTAGGTTTTTGACATTCTTAGGGGGGACAATGAGATTTTCCATTATGATTGGTCGTAACTATTTTTTTACCAAACTCAAGACCTTTACTAGAATTCCATGATTCTGATCCTCAGTTCCCATTAAACATTTTCATTTCTGTGAACAATTCTTTCTTAAGCTACCTTTCATGAACCAAATCACACTTTTCAAACTAGACCATCAATAAACAAACTTTATCAAACCAAATGTCACAATGTTTCAAATTCATGAAGATGGATGCATAAGTTTCTGAAATTTTTACAACCCAACAAAGGGAGATATATAGGAATATTATGACTATAAGGAGATTCTAAAGTTTATCAAATCATGAAACACTCACAAATTTATTCATAGGGGATCAAAACTAGAACTGTTTGTGTAATAGGTAGCCACTATATGGATTTGGACTTTGGGAAAATGATTTCATCCCCAATTATAATTGATACATGCCCGCCTATTTGTTTTAATGTTTCATGGGGTTGTATAAATTGAATAGGGATATATCTTGTCATTATGTTATGGGACACACATAAATCATAGATAACTCCCTATGGACTAATATAATGACCCCAAATAGGGAGGAACATAATGAAGAGACATAGCCCCACTATATTATCGTATTATATTGGATGGTCTAGAAGAGTGCTTCCATGGAGGGACTATATAATTAGATCTACAATATGATAGAAATTTCATGGGTGAACTATAAAAGGAATAATGGTTGTTCTATCCATGTGATGATTTTTAGGAAGAGTTGAATGGAGTGGGGTTTTATGGGGTTCTAGGAACATCAATGTTCTATATATCCCACCACTCCGATATCATCCATGAATTTCTTGAAGAGGTGGTCTCCAGGCACAAAAACATTCCATTTTTATCATGGGTAGGTTAACATAATCATGTATTACATCTACCAAATATTATATGGTCTTTATCCAATGGGATATGTATGAAGTATTTCTCCTGGGAAAGGATGTATGGAAGGAATACGATCAAATTTTGGTAGTAGAGGGTGTTTATCTTTTCCTGGTGCAGTGGTAGAAGGAGTTAATGTTGGGGATGAAATATGTCTCATTCAAGAATGGGTTTAGCCTATTATAGAATGAATAAGTGGATAGGTTTTCCAGGATACCCCTCCAATTTATGAAGGAGTTTCATTTTGGGAAGGTGAACTCATACTGAGTGACCCTTGAGGAATGCTAGTAGAACCTTTTGGGGTACATTGTGAAGCCTGTCACTTCTATGGAAAGGTTGGTTGGATTCATAATTGTGCTTATCTTTTTGTGGATTATCCCATCCCATGATGCACATATGGGAGTGAAACAATTCACATTAGTCATGGAATTACTAATGTTGATAGGGAAGCACATCAATATGGAAGTTAAATTTCTGATGAACCTATATAAGGTCCTATAGTATATCGGTCAACAGAACACCCCAATTATTTTCATCTAACCAGTCCATGCATTTTATGGATATGTCATTTATAAAATGGATGATACTGGTAACCTAATCTAATCTCTCCTCTTGGCATAAACTTCGGACTATTGATGTATAATATTAATGGGATTAATTCTCTACCATTGTGGTTGGTTAGTGTGATCATAATAATATGGGAGCTATAAAACCTCATATTTCATCCATTCATATATTGAGAGGATATATTTTTATGATTTCATGGGGTGAGTAGAGTACAGGTCAAATATCCTTAACTTTTTATGTGGGGTGTTGGTGAAATGGGTACACTGCAAGGTTATTTGTGAACTGTATGTTCCGTACTAGTTCACCAAAAAATTAAACTGTACCTAAAGGCTGACCATAAGGTATATAAAACTATGACTTCATAATTATATCCTTTTTTACTATTGAAAATATGTATTTTAAATACGTGAGAGGATGATAGGGGGAGGAAATAGTTCCAACCAGACATTACCACCTACGATCTCTTTCACAAGTACAGACCATGGTGGTATAGTGTGTACCCTATAGTTATGTCAAGGAACTTATTATTTCTAGTATATATAGAGTGGGAATCTCATAGCCATGATCCCAAGGATGTGTTGTAACCAAGGGAGAACATTGAAGATGAATATCATGACTGATTGGTAGTGAGAATGTTTCAAATCCATACGGGGTGTATTGTTAGGATTGATGATCCCTAATAAATGGTGTTAGGGAGAAGGTGAACACTAGGTGGTTTTTCTAAGGGTGAATATTGTGGACCTGAGGTGACAGTCTCACCACAATGAT
The DNA here is from genome assembly GCA_963277665.1 of Viscum album. Lineage (NCBI taxonomy): Eukaryota > Viridiplantae > Streptophyta > Magnoliopsida > Santalales > Viscaceae > Viscum > Viscum album. The sequence continues at coordinate 1,671,861,153 of OY728119.1, read as the reverse complement.
AATCCTAATGAATCTATCTTTCCGGATTACTGGAGGAGATGTGACATGTTCATAGAATTGAAATCAATCTATGTAATATGTTTTTATGTTTAATATGTGGGGATTCACCTTCTAATGATAGGCCATGATAGTGCTAGCTAATAAGATTCCCAGTTTGAGGTGATGTTGTAACTTTAGGAGCTACAAGTCATGATTCACTCTAATCATGTGGTACACCACCTAACATACCGAGTGATGATAATACTAGGCATTACTTTCTCTATGGACATCGTTGGGGGTCCATCAACTGGATACATGGTTGATTACGAGGTTTAGACCGATCGAGAATCCTAAGGGAGTGATTTCTTCCTTGACTCAACCTTGGAAAGAGATACCAGTGATGATAATGTAAATATGATACCATTATCCTAATTCTCATAAATTATAGTACCTTGAATATTTATAATTTTTTTCCATGGTATGTGTAGGTATAATATGATATAAATAAAGGAGATATCTATGATGGATCTTCATAGAATGAAAAGAATGTTGAAAACCTTGAAGGAGGAGGTGTAGAACATCCCCCCTAACATTGTGGTCATAGGTATAAAGCTATCTATCATTGAGGATCTTCCCATAGCTATATGGGAGGATAACTACACCAAAAACCACATGGTAATATTAGTTCCTCTATTTTACTTATTTGGGTCAATTATTTTCATTTTGATAATTGTGTGGGTTTTTTTACTTCTCTCAAAAAGAGACAACACATCAAGACATAGAGCAGCTTCTTCCTGGTGGGGAATCAACCTCTGTAGAGTTTTTTTCACCAGTAGGGCTTTCATTGAACATAACTGAAATTATAGATGGTTTATATGATACCTTTAACCATTTTAATTTCATTACTTTTTTTATTTCCCTTATACAAGAAAATATTTAATTAAAAATATGTTTTATTGGCTGTCAAAACCACATTTGTCGCCAAAAATTTAGTGGAAATGGTTGAACCCGTGGTTCCTATCATAAAGGTGGAGATGGAAGAATCTATAGAACCAGTAGGGGAAGTTGATTTTTTTCACTTAATAAAGGTGGATGATGAATCTATGGTTCTTATTACAACCTGAGAGGTGGTTGAGGATTTGGTGGCGGACGATGTGGGCCCAACTGTGGTGTCTGAGAAGTCTGTGTCTGGAAGTTCTATTCCATAAGTTCCTAAAAAATTCATTGTGACTTATACTATGGAAAAATTATTAGACATGTCTACATTATTTTTGAATGTGGAGATTATTCTTTTCGAGAAGATTCATTTGGATGAACCTATGTCTGATGTACTAGAAACTTTCATCATGTATGAGCATACGCTGCTCGATAAATTCATGGAAAAAAGATTTAATGTGTCTGAGGAGATCTTTTCCCCCAAATTATGGCATGGATTAGTGTGTGATGATTACTAAAAAGTACCCCAAAAGATTATTTGAAAAACAGGTTGGGGTCCCTCCATTACTAGCTAGTGAGCCTAGGGAATGGTGGTGTGGACTCATGTGACCTTCATAATCTAGATTATATCTTCTTCACGGAATTAGTGTAAGTGGAGTTGTAATATATGGACTCTACATAGTATGGGTATTTGTATACTGGAACAAAGGCTTTGTAAGAGGCCAAATAGAATATTTCTTGGCAGGTGGGGTAGGTTACAAAGCATGATGCCATCATCACTACCAGGGAGGATATAATAAAGCATCTTAGTATGAAGTTATCAGTAGTGAATTATGAAGTTGTGGATGTTGTATTATTGATTAGTGAGTGAAGGGATATAATTTTTAGGTATATATTAGAGATTAATAGGGTATCCCTATTTCTAAAGAGGAATCCGTAGAGCTGGAAGTGCTTTGGTATAGCCTTGAGGCTATGTGACACAGGATGACTAGATTGGTGTAGTCTTTAGCCCCTCATGATCCATAAAGAGCTTCATTTTACTAAAATAAAGGAATATCGCTAGCTTGGGGATGAACAACCTCATTATCATCCATCCATTAATTTAACAGATAAATGTGTCTATTCATGTGCTTTCACATTCACCTCAATAATATTATAAAGACAATCAACTATAAGTTTCTAAAACCACATGAGTCAAAATCATATTGATAAACCATTGGATAATAAAAGGTTGTCCATTGTATATGGGTGTTAGATGGGGCAAGAAGGTTAGAGGTAAAAATGATCAATAGAATAATAGATGTGTATTTACTAGGAATTCCTTGGTTTGAGAGTGAGTAACTTCCCAATTGAATTTTTTCCCAATTTTTGAAGGTGCACGAGTAGGGTAACAATAGGGTCTTGAATTATAAATTATCACATAGGATCATGGAGTACATTAATCAAATGTCTTGGAATCAAAATTCAAGGGGGCGTGATAGGACGATAGAGGATGACTACTAAACATGTTTGAAATGCAAATTAAACCATAATACATCCATGAGTTTGGTCATACAAATGTGGTAAGACCCTTGACTATGTTCAAAACACAATACCTATCAATTTTTCATGATAATTCTTTCCATGAATTTCACCAGAATGGGTGGTGATCCATATTTTCCATGAACCATCACCATTAGGGGTACCGTTTAGACATGGATGATTCAGGGGATACAAATAAAGGAAGATGATAAGAATGGGGGAGAATAATAAGAATTTTTGGATAGATTTCAATACCCATGGAATAATTCCATTATGATTTCGATCACATTGTGTGGTTGTATCAATCGGATCAGGATCTAGGAACATTCTCTAAGGGGATCATCATCTTTGTATCTAAGAGATGGTCAGGAAAATAAAATGTTGTCGAATAATACCAATGGTAGGGGAAAAAGTCCTCTCAGCTGATGAACAATATGTGATGGTTGGAAGACAAGTAGTTTACCAACTAGCATTATGGTTGTCAAACACACAGTTTAACATCATTTGGTAAGGACATATGATTGCTAAAATTTAAAGTATCATAGATTTTATCATGATGTGATATTATTTAGAATCACATGTTCAAGAGACATATAGTATAGTTTAGTTCCTTATGACCAATAAACATGAACCGACGTGATAACAAATCCACCAATTTATATTTCTAGATGCACAAAAGTGAACACAAGGGGTGGTACTTATGATGTAGGGGGTATATGATTATCCATAACATTTTCCCAAACCTATGGGTCTAGTTGGTGAAACCATGATTTTTCTAGGTCTTGATAATGATTCATTCTATATTTCAACATCTTCCATTTACAACCTCATTTTTTATATAGTCACAAGGGTGAATTTTCATGTGAAAGTTTACTTTTATTCAGATTTACCCTATAGATATTAAAACAAATAGACATGGGTTCCTATCTCCGTTGGTAGTTTTATATCATGATATTTTGACCAGAAAAGTAAATATTTAGGGGAATATGTACGGGTGGCTTTGTAAAATTGAAATCCATGATGCTCCGATCACGGCTTGTTGTTTAATGTCATAGAGTTTGGACTATTTGGAAATGGTTATTTTGTAAGGTATGAATTTTAATTTTGATGTGAAGAGAGGGAAACAAAGTCGTAATACCAAAAAAATTGTCATATATATTATGTTAATAATATGTGGAAAACATCACCTAATAATCACAACACATTAGTATTTTGGAATGTGTTAAGGCTCACTTTAAGGCAAGGGGCGCCAAAAAAAGGAATGAATGGTGAGATAAATTGTAGTTCGTACCAATACTTATAATCTTGGAATTATTATGTATCCCATTTAACAAAAAATAAATACTCACATTGTCACTAACCCCTACCACAAAATTTTCAACAATGAGGGAGGGAGATAATGAACCCATGTCTCGCCTCTAGTAGTCCCTAGGTTGGTGACTAGTGCTTAGGGTATACAAATATCACAATATGGGGAGAAGTACCTTATATATGAAAACCAGAACATGTTATAGGATCAATCAACAACATATAAATCCATGAAATAATATAAAATAAATCTCAACCATCCCACATTGCATTTATAAATCAAAAATAATATATTTTGATGTTTACAAGATAAATTTCAAAAGAAACAATGGTAAATGAGTGACAAAAAAAATATATAAATGTTTCAGCTAGTAACATCCAGAAAGTTCCACAGTGTCATCCTAGTAACCCGGAGATAATTACATACATAGATTGAGCATATTTTTATACTCAGTAGGAAAACCAAAGTCTCTCATGCATAGGTGAAAACAGAATACTAATACACCTGTGTGAATGTAGTATAACAAAACAACACCTAAGTATTTATACTAACCAAAACCCCAAAAAACAATGGAGAAATCATTAAATACTTTATACAAGTATAACCATACATAATATGAAGAATATTGATGATAGGGTATCCCTCACCACTTTCCCACTGATTAGATGCAATCACACCCCAATGAAAAACGTCTTGGCACTCCCATGTGTTCTGAATAACATCACATCACATCATATATAACCCAAACACACCTGGGCCATCACAACACATCAAATCCCACCCATACATGCCTAGGAATCTCCATAATAACACATCCAACCTAGAAAAACCAAGGCCATCACAATACATCACTTCCATCTCTCATACAACTGGGCCATTACAACACATATCATCCACAAGACACATGGAATAACAAAAAAAATCTCATTACGAAGACACATAAGAAATAACACAAAAAATCACCCCAAAGACACCTCGTTAAAAATCATCTTAAAGACACCTAGGACCATACATCACATCTCTCACCAAAAAATTGGGCCCATATCACCTAGAAGAGGTATAAGGGAAGAGTGGGTGGCCATCCATCCATCCAACGAATAGGATGTTATGAAATACACCCTCCCACATAACTATATGGGTGTCAACATATATTGAATAACAATGGTGGTGTGTGTATAGAAATCATATGAACATACATTGTCAATAAAAAAATATATATATTTAAATATAAAGACAGACAAGCCCAAAATATGGGTTTTGAAAAAAAATAACTTACTCATGAATTCCCCACATTAATTTCACCTCTAAATGAATAACATCATAAAATAAAAACACAAATCCGTAGTTCATTTTTGGTATTTAATTAATATTAAACCATTTTCCAAATACATTGTTGCTAGATCATTTCATTAAACATGTATTTAAAATAATTATAATGTAACAATTCTAGTTCACGATGATTATTCATTACACCATCCATACCAAATAGGAACCTATAATAGAAAAATACATATCAATCAACATAGTAAATGTAATAATCCAAAATCCAAAACCAATTACACCTTCCACAATAGCCCCATTATACAACAACATCACAAATACCATCATTGAACACCTACTATATAAAACGTGTAATCCAATGCCCCTACATATCACAACATAGTTATATCCCATCTATCATATTACAATAGCCAACCTATGGCTCAAAACTGTGTCCTCAAACATTATATAACACATACCATATCATAACATATTATTAGATTTAACAAGGCATCCCTTAATAAATATCACTTTATTGATTAAGAATGTTATCACACAATCCATATGATCTGGCAGAATCAATTTTATCAACTGAATTTACATGGTTAACCAATTTCATAATGAGAGATGTTAACAGCTACACAACATCTATTACATAGTTCATATACCAATAAGCCTAAGATGGGACACCCAATGACCAAAATTTTCATTGGGTAATTTATCCTATTCAATTCATAACATCAATACATAACAAATAAAATCAAATAAAATATTTAAGATTATAAATCACATTACCCTTCCACTTTATATTGATTTTAAACAAATTAGACTTTATTTATTAATTTGGAATCAACAATACCCACAAATATGAACATCTATATACCCATCCTAGATGATAAACAAATAAAGAAGACAAAGTAAATCTATCATGGATGAAAGACAACTGAAAATTACTTGTTGCACCAAAAATAGAGGTGCACGTACAATATGAAGCTATCTAGGGAAACACAAACTAACTGCTAGAATACTCTCCAAGGAAAGAGGTCTTGGGGATGTATAGTCTCATGAGAAACAAAGACAAAAAAAATAAGGGAAGGATACCTCAGACTTAGAATGATAATATATGATCACGTGGATTGGATAGAGTTTGAAATTCCTTTAAATTTGGTTCTAACCATGACCAATGTGTTTACTATTTAAATGCCTGCGTAATTTTAGAAAAATAAATATATGATTGGTAGCATTAAAAATGGCTTCAAAACCTCAAATATATCATATTAAAATTATTTTATGTCATAGAAAGATTTCATAATGGAAAAAACAAGAAAAACTAGAAAAATATTGAAATTTGGAAAATTGTTGAAATGAGTCACCAAAAAAAGAGTCACCACCAAAATAGTAACCAACAAATGAGTCACTACCATATAAGTCAAAGCCAGTGAGTCACCACTAGTGAGTCACCACCATTTGAGTATCCTCTAGTGAGTCACTTTCTGATGAGTCACCACCAGGGAGACACCACCAGCGTGTCACCACTAGATGATTCACCAAGAGTGATTCACGAAAATAAGAGTCACCACCAGTGAGTCCCCTATCGATGAGTCACCTCCTATAAGTCACTTACAACAAGTCACCGCTAGATGAGTCATTTCCTGCGAGTCACCGCCAGACGAGTCACTGCCAGCACACTACCACCAGGATATGCTACTTCTAGAATGAGCTACCATGAGAATGACCTACCTCCAGAATGAGATACCATTAGAAAACTATAAATTTGGAAAAATATTGGAATGATTAACCATTGGAATCCCTCATATGTCACAAAAAACCCTGGAGTACAACCAGACACCACAAAAATTAGATTTTGGGAAAATTATTGGGCTAGATGATCCAGAATGCTACATTAGATACCTATAAAACTATTCGAACCCTCATGAATTCAAAACCAACTCATAAGAAAAGATAGAAAGTGTTTGAACAATAATCGCTCAAGAAACCTCTCTAGATTATGGTTACACATGAAACTACTCCAGAAAAAAAACATCTATCCCAAATTCCCACATTTACATAACAAAAATGTACTTCCTAAAACAAAATAATTAATGAATTCCATCATCCATGTCAAGATATTATCCTATGTGGGTGGAACTAACCTTCCCACATGGGATTAATCTCATTCTAGTCTAATGTGTCATGATTTGGAATCAGGTATTACATTTTTATCATGTTGTAACATCATCACACATCACACAACACACATCAAATCAAAGGTAAATAAAAATATTTCCAAAAAATTCCATGTTTCCAACAACACATCACCAAAATATATATAAGGGATAAGTCAAAACAAATCAGGGTACAGGTCTCCCATCTAGGTTTCACTCTCTGAAGTACTCTCCTCTTCGATGCCATGCCTCTACTAAACCCGAACCAAGGGAATGGACCATCCTCAAGAATCAAAACAAAACTATAATGAATGAAAATGGTGGTACGAACAAATAAAAAATGACATACATCTCATGTTTATCACTATTAAAGGAAAAAATAACATGAGAAAATATGTTTAAATCTACAAAATACTGTAAAACAAACTCATTAAGAGATACCTATAAAATATAATAAATACACATATATGGTAATAATATACAAAGAAATCAGTACATAATACACAATTATGAGAGAAAAATTATTTTCAACACAATTCATCATTCATATTTTTGAAAAAGTATATGCCTTTCAAAATATCCCTTTATTTAAAATCTAATCACTAATTATATGAAGACATTTTTCTTTCACCAAATATTTGTAAAGACTATAAAAGTTTTATTTAATGATTCCATTACTTTTATTTCAAAACAAAATATAAATCATTATTTTTTGAAAACCCATGCCACAAATTTAAAATCATCCAAACTCAAATAATCAAATATTTCACACCCATTACATTTTATCAATATTCAGATTCAAATCATTATTTCAACTCAACAACATTTTTTCAAAAAATAAATAATTTTTATTTGTTTTTATTAAGTCACAATCAAGGGGTTTCATCACAGACACCATGTCATTTAAAATAATATTTATGTTTGTTGAATTTTATATATGACATGAAATGTAAATTAAATAAAACACAAGGCTAGAATAATCATTTTTATCTAGTTTTTAAATTTCATATCTTTGCTAACCAAAAACTATTTACTAGGAAAATTTACATAAAAAATCATAACAATTTACAACCAACCCAAGAACTGATATTTAATATACAAATAGCTATAACAAGAATAAAAATCAAAGTACCCCATCCACTGCACCGTGATCATGTCTACTTTTGAAGGTACTAACTCTCCCACACAATTTTTAAACATGTTGTAATATAAAGAATATTTTTTTGAGAATGAGTTTCACTCTAATCTTTTTTTATGTCATAACCAATTTTATCAAGATTAAATAAATCAAAACAATCCCAACCATTAATATAGTAGTATAACTCTATCATCACTTCCATTATAAATATATTAATTCATGGGAGGCATATGCATCTCCATTTATTTTCAAGATGACCATTTTATATTATTACCAACATTATGTGATTAAACTTATTATTGGTGGTGAGTTATTCTACCTACATAATTACACTAGAACAAACCAAACGTCATCTTAACAAAACACCAACAAATCTCTAACACCACACATAACCTCCATTTCACAACACAACCACTGGCTAAACTTATTATCCAATGAAAAATTTCACTAGAAATTCTGCACAACCACATCACCACACCACCTAAAAATCCACAAGACACCACCCTTTTTTAGAAAAATACTTTTACCACCTTATCCTTCAAACATACCCAACTAACGATAACCATTATCATCACACATATATCCCTATAAAAAATTTGATGAATTATATTTCCCATGTTGGGATAATATCTTCTTTAGGAAGCACTAATTCACCCACACAGTTTTAATCACATCAATATATAATGATTCTTCATTCTGGATCATGTTTCCCCCTAATAATATTATTTAAGTATAAAATATGATGTCACAAATGGAGTCTCAACAGAAAAAATCACACATATAAACAACACATAACATCACCAATAATTATTCCAGGGATCACATTTATAAGAACCTGGTTCTTACTTTAAGGTATGTGTTTCTTTTCATTCCTTTTTTGAGCTGTTTCTGAGATAATAGGGGGGAAATGGGAAGTACGAGAAATTTCTCGGTTACATTCCATGTACTACCCAGTACACGCCATGTACTCTTTCCATGTGATAAGTCCATACATGGTGTGTAGAAATGTTTTCCAGATAGATATGTTTAACCAAGTACAAATCATGTACTCTTAGTACACATTGTGTACTCTTAGTACACACTGTGTAGTATAGCCGTCTATGAGGGATATATATGGTGTATGGATATGTCATCGAGATAAATGGGGGAAAGAAAGGTCATTCCATGTAAGAAATTATACAAGTTGTGTAGTCATGTTAACAGTTCTCCATAAGAAAATTTTAGCTGTCTTAAGAATAGTAAAATTATACAAAAGACATGTACTCATATATACATGACGTGTGTTTCTTTATTTCCCATTAAACTGGTATGTATATTTGTTTCATCTTTCTGGGAAGAATCCTGGACTGGTTTTAATTGGGAGAAACACTCGAGGAAGAAACCACTCTCTATTGACCATCCAAACCCCGTTTCACAAACAATTTGATCCATTGGAAGCCCCTCGGTAAGGCATTGATTCCTCATGAGAATTCGTATTGATTATTATTATAAATTTATTTATAGGGGTTTGAGAATTATTTCTTGTTTTGATGATCCACCAGGTATTTGACCAAATTAGAGGATGATGGAAGAGGAGGATCATCGTGCTTGTTTGAGGTAAGTGGTACATACTTCATTATAGTTTTTTTTGGTCATTTGGGTGTTGAGGCATTTTAGTGAAACGTTGGGGTTTTAAAGGAGCTCTGTTTATGCAGATTAAATTTATTTTTATACTATGTCTGATGTCATGGTAATGTACTACAATTGTTATGATTGAGTGAGTCCATGTTAGAGGCCATTTCTCATTGGGATGTTCTCGTCGTGGTGTGCTAAAATGGTTTTAAATAATATTTTTGATTAAACTAAGGAGTTTAATTTTTTAAAGCAGGATATAACTTGTTAGAGGTGTTAAAGACCTTAGTGCTGGTATGGGCCTACACCTAGCGAGTGCAATTCAACTTTTTAGTTTGTTTTTTATGTTTAAGGTATTTTCTTGTAATCATATATTTGACTCTTGATTTTTTTATGCCAGAACCCTTGGGGTTGTGTTGTTCATGACCTAGATATTCTTTAGTGATGTTGATCATAGGTTGGGCTTGGAATAGATTACTTTGGCTGGGTTGTACCCTGGGATTCAGTGTCATGGACTTAGTCTTGAGGTCGTGTCACTGTTAGGTTGGTCATGGCCCGAGATACATGGATGGTGAATCCATCAGAGTTGAGTGACATGGTCATAGGGACACGAGGTGTCAGAGATGTTGTGTATTGGGTTATATATTTGGTGGTTACCACTCACTAGTGAGTTGGGTTTTTTGTAGATAAATGACTCTGTGATGAGGTGGTTTTTACAACTCGTGTGGGTAAAGGACCCATATTTGTGGTTAAGTGATTATAGTTTTGGGGTGTTTTCCGTGGAAGCCGCATGAAAGGTGAGGAGCCATAAAACTGATTGGGCATGCCATTGGGATGTGGGTAATTGAGACACAAGGTTTTAGATGTCCATAGTACCGGGTGACTGTAACATTGACATGCCTATGGGATGTCGGTAATTGAGACATTAGGTGTTAGGAGGAACATGATGTTGGGTTACTATTTCATATGCATTCCGATGAGACATAAAAACTTCATACATGAGGTGTCAGGAGGGACATGGTGCGGGGTTGGGTGATTGAGATTCTAGGGTTGGCTAAAGCAGGTGTAACTCTTTAGTGGCTATTGAGAACCACTATAATTTTTGTTTATTTTTTTCATCGTACTATTTACCTTGTGTATAAGTGAATGCTTGTTTAAACCCCTAAACTATTTACACACCATTTGGGAGGTATCATACTGATATTTGTCTCACACCCTACAAAGGACATTCGGTATTCATAGAGACTTTATGGATTTATTTGTAGAAAATATATCAGCTTCAGGAGAAGGATCATATAAGCAATTGCATGGAGATTTGGCATGGACCCTGAGTTCATGCATATGCCATAGTTTACATTGTTTTTCTTTCCTTCCTATATAAATGTTCTTACTTTATATTGTATCTGATATTTTTTATACATTAGAGCCAATTTTATTATTGTGTATGACCTAACGTGGATGCATGCTCTATTTTTTTAGTAGTTTTTATAAGTGGTTTTCAACATGTTGTTTTGTTTACATTCCCCTATGATTTTTTTCTATATTGGTTCCACTGGTTTATCTTCTAATGATTTTTCGTAGGTTTTGAGGGTCTGGTTCAGGTCTGCTATGTCTCTTATTTTATAATATACTCAGACCAATACCATATTTTCCTTGGAGGGGGTATATCCTCCCCACTATAAATGCTTACACCCCCACTACTACTCACCATCCTTTGGCGGTCGGGGTGGTGCGCCAAAGGTCAGTAACACACAACCAATTTAGTACTGTTTAGGTGGTTGTTTGGGTCCGGATTTTACAAAGTGGTAATATAGGGGGTTGTTCTTGATAGGGATTTAGTAACATCTTTTGAATGAGTAATAATGAGAACAAAACTACATTTTTTCAACTGGTTTAATTATTTGGGATATGGTAGAATGGAGATAGTTTGTTGTTAGAATTGGGTTCCTAGGTTGGGATTGGGTGCATGCAGTACCAGAAATGAGCAATGGACCAAGTTATCATGGGTGGGAATTACTGTTTTCTTTTTAAAAAATTAATGATTATAATATCTACACCTTATTGGATCACATTGAATGTGATGTCATTGATTGTGATATGTGACCCTTGACCCAGTGAGGTAAGGGAGAAATTGGACCTTGGCCTGGCATGTCATGGCATGTGTTTCTGGCTTTTGATAGGATCATTTTTAGGGTTTTTAAATTTCATAACTGCACACATGCTTTGTGAAGTGACAATACCATGTGAAAAATATAAATTTCCATGCTATAAATTCTTTGAAAATTTTAAAGGTGAAATCCCTGATAGAATTACTTTTTTATTGAAGGGTAATATTTCTTTATTTTATATTATGTAAAATTTCATGTGGCATTAGATTTGAGCATTGATTGTATATGAGCTATCAATTACTATAACTGAGGTAATGTTGATCAATATGATAGGGTGTCTTAGACGTCAGTTTGACGTAGTGTGGCTATCAGAATTGTGAAACTCGATCATTGGTTTGAGGTAATGATGGTTGTCAGTATAGGCATTGCCCGTGGTACTTTTGATACATGGCTCTGTTGAGGGTGGGTAAGGAGGTCTTGGGGACGTGATGCTATAGAGAATGGTTGCGGCGGGGGAGAGTAAGGGTAGTTTTTATACTTTACCTCCATAATTCATTCATTATATATGTTATATATATATACATGGTTATATACATGGGTCGTCTATCCATTTAGGGAATTAAGTAGGATCCTCATGGACAACTTGATGAAATGTCATACGGGTGATAGTACAATGTCGTAAGTTCACAATCATGTTCAAGTACCTGGGGGATAGGTAGAGGATGAGCTGCAGGTATAGGCTCAGGGATATGATGTGCTTCTGGAAACCGTGTAGACAGAGCATCAACAAGGTTTGGTAGTGTTTGTGACGTGGCTCGAAGAGCTGCTACGATTTATTCAGGTGTGTGTCTTGCAAGGGATTGACAAAGGCACACGGGGTACAGAGCCCTCTATGGAATATCTAATGTGCGAGTTCTAGTTGCATCACCCACCTATTTTCAGGGTGAGTGTGGTCCATAGGTTTCTGATAATTAGATAGAGAGAATGGAGATGATCTTTGAGTAGCTCGAGACTCATCTACGGAAGATGGTCAGTATGGCAGCGTCAATGCTGAGAGTACCGAAGAATTGTTTGTGGGATGTGAAGGTTCAGGATTACAAACATGATTGACTCGCATGGAAGGACATGGAGGAAATTTTTTTTGAGAAATTTTTCCCAGAGATGCTGATGGAAGATAGAGATTGGGAGTTTGTGACCCTCCAGTAGGGTGACATGTCCCTCATGGACTATGAGAGTACCTTCAATGAGCTATCTCTCTCTACACCAGGTGTGGTAAGCGATGAAAACATGAGGGTGAGGCATTCTGAGGATGGAATTAGACATTCCATTAATATGTAGGTAAACATTTTCAGGTTGACCTTGTTATCAGAGGTGGTGAATCAAGCTCTCATAGTGAAGGGAAAATTTATTGAAAAAATCTGTTTGATCCGGTCTGTGGGTTCTGGTGATGGATCAGATAGCTGTAAGTGAGGTTGGGATGAGTTCCAGCAGGGAGTTCAGGATAATGAATTATCTATACCACTATATGGAAGTTCATCAATGGTTTTATTTCAGGATGGGTAGCTAGGGCATGTTCGGACATAGTGATACATGCATCTAAAAGAGTGTCGGGAAAGTGTATAGGACAAACATCTATAGAGGTTTTGTAGGAATCCTTTTCAGATAGCTGGAAGGTAGCGATGGGGACAGATGATGGTGTCTGGGGTTTATTCAGTATTTGTACCTGTTGAGGATTGCTGAGGATCAACTGCATGCACATGATTTCTTAGTGACCACAAGACCCATATAAGGGGTTAGTGGCTGGTGACTGGAGGAGAACTGCAGGGAGGTCATGCTTCAGGCAGTCACACATCAGTCCATGGGTAGGACATGGATCTTCTAGAGGCTGAGCAGGCTGGTGAGCCGATGAGAGTCAGAGGTATGCCACAGGAGTGGCCATGATTTGTTTTGTTTTCTTTTTGGCACATAATGATATGCCATTTCTGTTTTTAGTGCACAAGTTGCAAAAAATACATTTGGAATGACCAAATGCTAGTAAGTGGGATTAGAACCATTACAGGTGCATGATATATATATATATATATATATAAAATGTTTGGAATCAAAATCATCTAGGATGTGGAATAAATGAGGGGTTGTGTTCATCGGGCATCGTAGATACATGTTACTTGAAGTAGATGAAACTATATTTTGGTTTGTGCATCCATGGGATACAATACCTCAGGGATCTATACACCGATGTAGTTTTATCATATGTTTGGGAGTTTAGAACCACATGGGGGGAACTTGATAGGGTTCAGGTGTGACTGTGAATCACAGTAAGACCATGAGTCCAGCTAATAGGTCGATGGACCATTGAATAATTTTTTGTTTTGGGATAGAGTAGTTTGGGAATTTTTATTCACCAGCCTTGGACTAGAAATTTGGGAAGAATTTCATTAATGGGGGAAGTTTGTAAAAAATTGTTTCTAACTTTAAAGTATGGGTTTCTTTTATTTCTATTTTTGAGTTGCTTTTTAGATAACAAGGTAAAACTGGGCAATTCCAGAAATTTCTAGGTTACATGTTGTGTACATCCAAGTACACTCCATGTACCCTTACTATGTGGAATGGCCTTAGATGGTGTGTTGGCTGGAAAGATATGATTAACCAAGTACACACCGTGTACTCGTAGTAAACACTGTGTAGTCTGGCCATGTCTGGGGGATATACATGGAATGTGGGTATGTCAGTGAGTAAGATGGTAAAAACAATGGATACACAATGTATGGCCTCATACACGCTGTATAGTCATGTTGAAAATTCCTCATTGAAATTTCATCCATCTTAGGAACAGTAAAATGTTACCCATGGTGTGTACTCATATATACGTTTTGTGTATGTTTGTTTTTCCATTAAAACATATAGTAGCCTCATTTTATGTTCCTAGGTAGAACTATCAATAGGTTTGAGCGAGGAGAAGCGCCGAAGGAAGAAACCCCTCCAGATTGTCTATCTAAACCTCGTTTCATACACCACTTGATCCATTAGACAACCTTGCTAAGGACTTGATTAATCTTGAGCCTTTGATTTTGATTTCTATTCTAAACCGAGTTATAGGGGTTTGAGTGATAATGATCATTTTTTATATCTACTATGTTTAGACCGAATTATAGGCTGATATCGTAGAAGGATAATCATGCTAGTATGAGTTTGGTGGTGCATACTTCATTTTATGTTTTTGTGGTCATTTGGGGGTTGGGGATTTTTATAGAAACATTAGGTTTTGAGAGAACCCATGTTGATGCATATTGAATTGATTGTTATACTATGTGACATGTCATGGGCATGCCCTCCACCAGTTATGATTGAGAGGTTGGGGATGAGGCCGTTGTTCATTAGGATATTTGCCTCGTGTTGTGTTAAAATTATTTTAAGTAATTTTGATGATTAAAATAGATATTTTAATTTTTTATAGCATGATATGACTTTATAGGGGCATTAAATACCTTTGTGATAGTATGGTACAACACCTATCTATAGAAATTCAACTGTTTAGTTTGTTTTTCCTATTTAATTTATTTATTTTAATCAAATATTTAATTCTTGATATTCTGTATGATGGAACCCTGGTGGTTGTGTTGGGTGTGGCCAGATATTCATGAGGGATGTGGATCATAGGTTGGTCTTGGGTCAGATTACATTTGGTGGTTTTGATAATGGGATTGGGTGTCATGGACATCGACATAAGGTAGTGTGATTATCAAGTTGGGCATGGAGCGAGATACTTGGATGGTGTGACCATCGAACTTGAGGGACATGGTTGTAGGGATATAAGGTGTCAGATATGTTGTGTGTTGGGTTCTATATTTGGTGATTACTGCTCACCTATGATTTGGGTCATGTGTATATAGATGACTCCATGATGATGTGTTTTTCACCGATCATATGGTTAAAGGCCCACATAGTTTCAGGTAGGTGATTATGGTCAGTGGGTGCTTGTCTTGGAAGCCACATGAAAGGTGAGGAGCATTTATATTGTTTCGATGTGCCTTCAACACGTCGGTACTTGAGACACACGGTGTTAGGGGATCATGGGACCAGGTTATTGTTACTTGGGTGTTCCTATGAGACATCAGTACTTGAGACACTAGGTGTCAGTAGGCCCTTGGTGTTGGGTGACTATTTCTTGGTCACGCCTGCAGGACGTCAATATATAAGACACGAGGTGTTAGGTGGAACATGTTGCGGGTTGCATGACTGTGATTCTATCATTAGCTGAAGAAGGTAATACTCTCTGGAGGGTATTGATCACCAGTGGAGTTTTTGTTAAATTGTGGATTGTACTGTTTAACTTGTGTCTAAGTGAATACCTTCTTATACACTAATACTAGTTACACACCATTTGGGTGGTATCCTACTAAGATTCATCTCACTCCCAACATGGGCCCATTGGGATGTATGTAGATGTAAAGACCCGTAAATTTCAAGGAAATGTTTTTCTTAATTTTCTTTGGAATTTTACAAGAGCGCAGTTTCTGACGGCACCTGATTCCGAGGCCCGGTGTTCCCGGAATCATTTTCCGAAGTTTGGCTCGGGTACGTTCAGTGAACGGACGAGCGGGGTTTTCTAACTTTTGAACCGGTGCCCGGAATCGAATTCTGAGGGCACCGATGAAATCGCAGCGCCGGTATTCGCTTAGAAACGCCTCTTCCAGAGTTGCGTTTGCTCAGGTGTGGTTTTTATTTTTCGGGCTTAAAGGTAAGAAATAAAATAATTTTGCGACAACTTTATTTTATTTCACTTAAGCCACTTGGAAGCCACTTGAAGCCACTTAATGGCGGCTTGGACTGAGTTGAATTGGATAGGATGCTATCCAGAAATATCCTACCCCCTTGGTAGGATATTTGTGAGGTGGGGCCCGCATGAGCCCCGCCGTTTCTTTCCACTAAGAAACGCACCCATGAAAACCCGTCTTAATGAAAGTCAACCGACACGTTTTCTAAATTCTTAACAGACCATTTAATTGGGCGGTTTATTTCATGAATTAAATGGGCAGTTTCTTTCCTGAATTAAATGGGTCGTTTCTTTCGTTGAATTAATTCAAAGAATTGATGGATCGTTTCTTAACCAGTTTTTCAAATTCGTTGGCGTAATAATAAAATAAGGCCAACGCTTAACCTCTGGTTATTTGCGCTTGAGAAGATTTGAGAGAACCCTCGTAACTTCTTCTCCCTCGCGAAGAACGCGAAGAACGTGAAGAACGCGAAGAACGCCGAACCCGGAAATCGACGACACCTTCGCCCGAGACGTTCTTCCGATCTCCGATCTCCGATCTCCGATCACCGACCATTTGAGGTGAGTGATCTCGGACTTCCGCTCAAGGTTCTTTCTTTGGGTTTAAACACAGATTTAATTATTTATAATTTAAATATGTTGTTCTTGGTTCGTTGAGTTCACCGACTCGACGCCGGTTTCCGCGACGACGCGACGCCTCCCCGCGACGACGCGGCGATCGATCTCTTCCGCGACGATCTCTTCCGCGAAGAACGCCCGCGCACGACGATCATCAAGGTACGGATTTCATTATGGGGATTACCCCTTTTAAAATTAATTCCCGTCTTTGTTTCTTTAAAAATTAAAGAACCGGATTCAAGGAAAAATTTTTCTTTATTTTATCAAAATTAAAATTGTTGGTTCATGTGTTGAACAAATTCTTCCGGTTGTTTATTTCTAACGCGGAGGGTGCAGGCCAAACGAACACGGCCCGACGACCCTCCACCGTTCTTCGTTTTGTGCGGATTTGACGGTCGACAACGGAATGTGCCGCAGCGGACGTTTGACGGTCCCGCAGTGAAGAACGGATCCAGGGAGGAGCAACGGCGCAGACGGGAAGGAAAATGGGCCACCGGAGCGACGCCGGCGGCCCGCGGAAGTTGCCGGCGGCGCGGGTCACCGGCGCGGCGGCGCCGGCGGCCGGAGGCGGAGGCGCCCCGGCGCGCCGCCGGACGAAATCCGCCGCGGCTGAAGCCGCGGCGGCGGCGGTCAACGGACCCGCGCCGCGCGGGTCCGGTTCGTCCAGGCGGACGCGGCTCAGCGCGTCCGCGGTTCGCCAGCACGGCCCGCACGCGGGCCGCGGTTCTTCCTCAAGCCGCGGGTCAGCGCCCGCGGCTTCCACCCGCGCCGCTCGGCCAAGCTGGCCGAGCCGGACTGGCCCTGGCCGGGCCGGGCCGGGCCATCCGGGTCGGACCCCGGTCGGGTCGACCCGGTTCGGGCCGACCCAGGGGGGGTCGGGCCGGGTCAGCCCGGGCCCGTACCCCCCATCTTCGGACGTTTTCGTTCAAATGCTCGTATCTTGAGCTTCGTGCCACCAAACGACCCGCCGTCAGCGGCAACGCGATCCTTGGATTGAGACGGTCGTTTCGGTATATCGCACTCAAGGTTTCAGAGTACTTTGAGTTCGGCCGGGTTGGTTCGTACACGAGACCAACCGGGCCCTCGGAGCGGAAACGCTCATATCTTGAGCTACGGACGTCCGATTGACGTGACGTCAGCTTTGTCGAATTCCTCTAAGTGAGACGGATCTTTTGGCATACTCCGCCCGAGGTTTGGACGCAGGTGGAGTGCGGTCGGGTTGGTTTTTCCTTAAAAACCAACCGGGCCCCTGGGACGAAAATGCCAATATCTCTCAGACCGGGCGTCCGATTGACGCGCCGTCTGCGACTTTGAGTTCCTGTTGACGATACGGAACTTTTGGATACATCAACTTCGGACTTCGTGTCAGTTAATGTATCAGCCTCTCGGCTCGTGGAGCGGACCCTCCCGAACGAGCTTGCTGTGTGCGGGAACCCTAGGCTGGCTGCGATTGCTACTTCGACAGCGACGACCGTGCAGAGATCCTCAGTGGACTGCGGCGACGACTGTGCAGAGATCCTCCGTGGACTCCGAAGACGACCGTGCAGAGATCCTCAGTGGACTGCGGCGACGACTGTGCAGAGATCCTCAGCGGACTGCGATGACTACTGCACTCAGCGATCCTACGTGGATCAGTGCTTCAGGTCCTGCGTGGGCTCGGTCCTGTGTGGGCCCGATCCTGTGTGGGTCCGATCCTGCGTGGGTCAGCGCTCAACGGTTCTGTGTGAGCCAGCGCCTACAGGTCCTGCGTGGGCCCGGTCCTGTGTGGGCCCGATGCTGTGTGGGTCCGATCCTGCGTGGGTCATCTCTCAGCGGTTATGTGTGAGCCTACTCCTACAGGTCCTGCGTGGGCCCGATCCTGTGTGGGTCACTGCAAGGTTAGTACCTATCGATCTTTCGTGGGTCCGACGACATAGATGGTTCAATGATCATCTTTATCATCATCCAAAGAAGTATACCTGTGTGAGCTGAATCTTGTGTTTCTTTCCTTTGTGGATTGTGTTGAGCTATCATGTGTGGATTTACTGTTTACTCTCCTTTGTGGATTGTGTTGTTCTATCCTGAGTGGGTGTACGTTTTGCATTCCTGTGTGGACTGGGTTGTGCTTGGGCTCGGACGTTGGATCCGAATGAGAATTGAAGACTTAGGTATATGTATGGGCATATACCTAAGCCGTGTCAGATGTTACTTCGTGATTGTATCTTTCCTTTGTGGATTATCCTTTGTGGATTTCGGGAGACCTTCGGGGGTCTCGGGGTCCCTACTGAGTAGTTTATACTCACCCCTGCACAGGATATGCCCGCACTTCGTGGTGTTGGTTGCAGACGACGGACATCGCTGATCGTGGAGGAGGCGTGCGGAGCAGGACAGTACCTGGAGGTGGACCACTGGGCGGGACGTACTCGGAGCGGTTAGGTGGACCCGAGGAGCAGTGGAGGTTATCTGTACCCACCCTTCAGGTGAGACTTCCGGAGGACGGCTCGACGCTGTAGTTTTCCCTTTTCAGTTGCTGTTTTTCCTTTCAGTTGTACTTTACAGTTTGGATTGTATTTCCGGCCCCTTTTTACTTTCAGCACAGCTTGTACAGTTTTACTTAGTGTTTACTTTTCCGCTTGCTTACTCTGTGGTGCCTGTTTACTTTTCAAAGGCAATGCCTTCCCTTTTTGTTGGGATTTACGCCTTGGTGCTAGTCGCCAGCCCCTGGCCTATGGAAGGCGGGCTTGGGGTAGTCACAGCACGTGCCCCGAGGACGGGTCGTGACAAATTGGTATCAGAGGGGTCGGTTCTACCGCAGACTCTGAACTTTCTTCTATGTGAAGCAATAGTGTTTAGCGTATTGAGTGTGGTTATCAGTCCAGGGAGTCCAGTGTTGGTGCGGCGGCCGACGTATCCATACGCCAGGACCCTGACTTCTGATTTCCGACTTAATGCACGAAAACATTGATTGCATGTGTGTTTCAAGTTTTCTTTGTGATTACTTGTGTCAGCTCACCAGGTATACTGTTCTGACCGTGGCATACTTGTTTCCTTTTCAGGATGGCATGACGACAGCAGCCAGCTAGGGTTCCCAGAGTAGGGCGCGACGACAGCCCGCCGAGCGATGAGGCCTCGGTACAGGGCCCGTTGACAGCAGAGGCACCGGTGGTACCTTTACCCGCCGAGCCCCCGATGCTTCCAGCACTGGCAGCTGACGACGCACGACGCCTTGGAGCTCTGCACGAGTTCCAACGCCAGCGACCACCCAGGTTCCGTGGGGAGTCGGACCCCCAGGCAGCCGAGGACTGGCTGGAGGCGGTCGTCTGAGTTTTCAGGCTAGTGAGGACGCCAACAGACCTCATGGTGATCCTCGCAGCGAGCCTACTGCACGCAGCAGCCGGACGCTGGTGGAGCCTGATGCTCCAGGTACACGATGAGGCCACCCTCATCTGGACGGACTTCGAGAGCCTCTTCCGCTCAGAGTTCGTCCCGGCCACCCTCCGAGCGGTACGCATCCAGGAGCTTCTTCAGCTGCGGCAGGGCAGCTTGACGGTCGCTCAGTACGCGGCGAGGTTCACCGACCTTTCTCGGTACTCGACAGACATGGTACGGGACCCCTTCTTCCGGGCCCGGACCTTCGAGCAGGGTTTGAGACACGAGATCAGGGCATCACTGATCTCCCTCAGCATCCCGACCCAGGCAGGAGTACTGGAGCGAGCCCTCCTGATCGAGAGCTTCCTGGCTGAGTCCACAGCGAGACCTACCGCAGGGCGGCAGACATCGGAGTCTTCGGCAGCTGGTAGCCGGCGGATGACTCAGGGTTCCAGGTGGACCAGACCTTCTGGCAGGCGACCTCGGGACACTGGCTCAGCAGTGCAGGGCACCCGACCCGGAGCCGGCCATCCGAGAGGCAGACAGTGCTACGAGTGCGGCGGGCAGGGCCACATGGCTCGTGACTGCCCGACCCGTCGTACCGAGGGGCAGCAGACGGTGGAGGGGCCACCCAGGCAGAGGCAGAGGGTCGACCGTGGCGGTCCTCAGGGAGGAGGCGGACGAGGCAGAGGATCTGGCCGAGCAGCAGGTGGTGGGCGACGCTTTGAGGCTCTGCCGCCACCACCACCAGGAGGCCCGCCCCGACCACAGGGAGCTGGCGGGCAGAGACAGGCTCATCTCCAGGCAGCGGAGGCCTACGACCACGGCGCGCCAGAGATGATTCGAGGTACGATCTGTGTCTATTCCACCCTTGCTGCAGTTCTGATAGACACAGGAGCGAGTCACTCTTTCATAGCCACTGCCCTTGTTCGGAGCTCGGAGATTCCGACAGAGCCGTTGGCTCGATCCTTACGGCTAGAGACTCCTACGGGAGCAGACTCGACGATTACGCACTGGTGCCGGCAGTGTGAGCTTACTCTAGGAGGCGAGAGCTTCAACTGAGATCTTCTTGTAGCAGCGTCGAGGCCTTACGACGTCATCTTGGGCATGGATTGGTTATCTACGGTCCATGCTCAGATTGACTGCATTAGGCGCCAGGTGCGATGTGTGCGCACCGACGGGAGCAGGTTCACCTTCACCGGCGAGAAGGGAGCCTTAGCAGCACAGGATGGACTCCCGCAGAGGAGAGGTCAGCCCATCACTCATCAGTTGTCTAGCCTCATCCTGGGAGCAGTTGACATGCGGAGTCCCAGTTTTCCTGCAGTGGTGGATCAGTACGCGGACGTCTTTCCCGACGACGTTCCAGGACTACCTCCTCGCAGAGAGGTAGACTATTATATCGACCTGTACCCCGGGACAGCCCCGATATCCACCCCAGCATATCGGATGGCCCCCGCTGAGCTTCGAGAGCTGCTGGTACAGTTAGAGGACTTGCAGGGCAAGGGGTTCATCCGACCCAGTGTTTCGCCCTGGGCTTCCCCAATTTTGTTCGCCAAGAAGGCGGACGGGAGCTTGCGACTGTGTGTCGATTATTGTCACCTGAACCAGGTGACAGTGAGGAACAAGTATCCACTACCCAGGATTGATGATCTCTTCGACCAGCTCAAGGGAGCACGGTGGTTCTCGAAGATAGACCTCAGGTCAGGCTATCATCAGCTCAGAGTTCGAGACGAGGATGTGCAGAAGACGACCTTCAGGTGTCGGTATGGCCACTATGAGTTCTTGGTTATGCCTTTCAGCGTTACCAACGCTCCAGCAGTGTTCATGAGCCTCATGAACAGGATCTTCCAGCCATACCTTGATCGATTTGTCGTGGTCTTCATCGACGAAATTTTGGTGTACTCGACGACGGAGGAGGAGCACGCCTACCACCTGCGTGTTGTACTAGACACACTCCGAGAGCACCAGCTTTATGGAAACCTCTCGAAGTGTCAGTTCTGGTTACGTGAGGTCCACTTCTTGGGGCACGTCATTTCTGAGGCGGGAGTTGCAGTGGATCCCGCGAAGATCGAGGCAGTGCTAGCTTGGGAGCCACCCAAGAGCGTGACAGAGGTCGGAGTTTCTTGGGCCTAGCCGGATACTATCGGAGATTTGTGCCGGACTTCTCCAGAGTTGCGGCCCCACTCTCAGCGTTGACGAAGAAGGGGAAACCCTTCATGTGGTCAGACCGATGTCAGCAGAGCTTCCAGGAGCTGAGGCAGAGGGTGACCAGCGCACCTATCTTGCGGTTGCCTGAGGAGGGAGTTGGATACGTAGTCTACTGCGATGCATCAGGGACCGGACTCGGGTGTGTCCTGATGTAGGAGCGGGCCGTGATTGCCTACAGATCATGTCAGTTGATGCCTCATGTGCAGAACTACGCTACCCATGACTTGGAGTTGGCAGCCGTGGTCTTTGCCCTGAAGACATGGCGACACTATCTGATGGGCGAGCGCTTCACAGTCTTTTCTGACCACCAGAGTCTCAGGTACATCTTCTCTTAGAAGGACCTGAACCTGAGACAGCGGCGATGGCTCGAGTTCCTCCAAGACTATGACTATGAGATAGTCTATACTCCTGGGAAAGGGAACGTGGTGGCTGATGCCCTCAGCAGGAGGACGGGCATCCAACTACTTGAGGAGGCGACAGAACAGCTAGCCTCTTTGCATATATCCTTCGTGGATAGAGACGGAGCAGCCTTTCTTCAGTCTCTCACAGTCTCTCCTCCACTTCTTCAGTGGTTCAGAGAGGCACAGCGTGGGGACGTCGGCTGTGAGACAGGGCGTGCACAGATATCCTCGGGACAGGCACCTGATGGTTTCTCCCTTGGAGCAGAGCACGATGTCCTTTTCAGAGGACGTACCTTGGTACCAGTCGCTTTACGAGAGGAGGTGCTGAGAGAGTATCACACTTCTCCTTTGGCGGTACATCCTAGAGTGGCGAAGATGTACCAGGATCTCAGGCGACAGCACTGGTAGCCGGGCATGAAGAAGGTTGTGGCAGAGTTCGTTTCACGGTGCCTCACCTGCCAGCAGGTGAAGGCAGAGCATCAGGTACCAGCAGGTTTGGTACAGCCCTTGGAGGTCCCGGAGTGGATGTGGGACGAGATATCTATGGACTTCGTGACTGGACTTCCACGCACTTCCAGAGGTCACGATTCCATTTGGGTGATTGTTGACCGACTCACCAAGTCGGCACACTTCTTACCCATCCGAGAGCAGGGCACGGTGGAGAGCTTGGGGGGTCTCTACGTTCAGGATATTGTACGACTTCACGGTGTGCCATCGACTATCGTCTCCAATCGGGACGCTCGTTTTACTTCTCGGCTTTGGAAGGGGTTGCAGGAGGCGTTCGGGACGCGACTACGTCTGAGCACCGCCTTTCACCCTCAGACGGATGGTCAGACGGAGAGGACCATTCAGACTCTCGAGGACATGCTCCGCGCATGTGTCCTCGACTTTGGTCGCAGCTGGGAGGACCACCTACCCTTGGTGGAGTTCGCGTACAACAATAGCTACCACTCCACCATCGGGATGGCACCCTACGAGGCGTTGTACGACAGGCCTTGCAGATCTCCTTTGTGCTGGACAGACCCTGGAGAGTCAGCACTTGTGGGACCAGAGATGGTCCGGGCCATGACAGAGAAGGTCCAGGTCATCCAGGAGCGGATGAGGAGAGCACAGAGCCGGCAGAAGTCATATGCTGACAGGAGGCGGAGGCCACTAGAGTTCGAGGATGGTGACCACGTCTTCTTGTGGGTCTCACCTCGACGTGGTTTGAGGAGATTTGGCCGAGGCGGCAAGTTGTCTCCACGCTTCATCAGACCCTTCCAGGTCCTCAGCAGGATTGGCGAGGTGGCTTATCGCCTGGCTCTGCCACCTCAGTTGCACCGGGTGCACGACGTCTTCCACGTATCCCAGCTGAGGAGATACGTGCACAACCCGACGCACATCATTGACTATGGGGAGCTAGATGTGGATGATGGAGCGACTTTTGCGGAGGTCCCAGTGGAGATAGAGGATCGACAGGAGCGGGTCCTACGTGGGCAATCTATTCCTCTTGTGCGCATCAGATGGCAGCACGGGAACTTCTAGGAGAGCACTTGGGAGCGGGAGGCTCAGATGCGTGCTCAGTACCCACATTTGTTTCCCTAGTTTTAATGTATCTTTACGGGGACGTAAAGTCCTGAGGTGGGAGTAATGTAAAGACCCGTAAATTTCAAGGAAATTTTTTTCTTAATTTTCTTTGGAATTTTACAAGAGCGCAGTTTCTGACGGCACCTGATTCCGAGGCCCGGTGTGCCCGGAATCATTTTCCGAAGTTTGGATCGAGTACGTTCAGTGAACGGACGAGCGGGTTTTTCTAACTTTTGAACCGGTGCCCGGAATCGAATTCTGAGGGCACCGATGAAATCGCAGCGCCGGTATTCGCTTAGAAACACCTCTTCCAGAGTTGCGTTTGCTCGGGTGTGGTTTTTATTTTTCAGGCTTAAAGGTAAGAAATAAAATAATTTTGCGACAACTTTATTTTATTTCACTTAAGCCACTTGGAAGCCAATTGAAGCCACTTAAAGGAGGCTTGAACTGAGTTGAATTGGATAGGTTGCTATCCAGAAATATCCTACCCCCTTGGTAGGATATTTGTGAGGTGGGGCCCGCACGAGCCCCGCCGTTTCTTTCCGCTAAGAAATGCACCCGTGAAAACCCGTCTTAATGAAAGTCAACCAACGCGTTTTCTAAATTCTTAACAGACCATTTAATTGGGCGGTTTATTTCGTGAATTAAATGGGCTGTTTCTTTCGTGAATTAAATGGGTCGTTTCTTTCGTTGAATTAATTCAACGAATTGATGGATCGTTTCTTAACCAGTTTTTCAAATTCGTTGGCGTAATAATAAAATAAGGCCAACGCTTAACCTCTGGTTATTTGTGCTTGAGAAGATTTGAGAGAACCCTCGTAACTTCTTCTCCCTCGCGAAGAATGCGAAGAACGCGAAGAACGCGAAGAACGTCGAACCCGGAAATCGACGACACCTTCGCCCGAGACATTCTTCCGATCTCCGATCTCCGATCTCCGATCTCCGATCTCCGATCACCGACCATTTGAGGTGAGTGATCTCGGACTTCCGCTCAAGGTTCTTTCTTTGGGTTTAAACACAGATTTAATTATTTATAATTTAAATCTGTTGTTTTTGGTTCGTTGAGTTCACCGACTCGACGCCGGATTCCGCGACGACGCGACGCCTCCCCGCGACGACGCGACGATCGATCTCTTCCGCGATGATCTCTTCCGTGAAGAACGCCCGCGCACGACGATCATCAAGGTAGGGATTTCATTATGGGGATTACCCCTTTTAAAATTAATTCCCGTCTTTGTTTTTTTAAAAATTAAAGAACCGGATTCAAGGAAACAATTTTATTTATTTTATCAAAATTAAAATTTTTGGTTCATGTGTTGAACAAATTCTTCCAGTTGTTTATTTTTAACGCGGAGGGTGCGGGCCAAAAGAACACGGCCCGACGACCCTCCGCCGTTCTTCGTTTTGTGCGGATTTGACGGTCGATGACGGAACATGCCGCAGCGGACGTTTGACGGTCCCGCAGTGAAGAACGGATCCCGGGAGGAGCAACGGCGTAGACTGGAAGGAAAACGGTCCACCGGAGCGACGCCGGCGGCCCGCGGAAGTTGCCGGCGGCGCGGGTCACCGGCGCGGCGGCGCTGGCGGCCGGAGGCGGTGGCGCCCTGGCGCGCCGCCAGACAAAATCCGCCGCGGATGAAGCCGCGGCGGCGGCGGCCAACGGACCCGCGCCGCGCGGGTCCGGTTCGTCCAGGCGGACGCGGCTCAGCGCGTCCGCGGTTCGCCAGCACGGCCCGCACGCGGGCCGCGGTTCTTCCTCAAGCCGCGGGTCAGCGCCCACGGCTTCCACCCGCGCCGCTCGGCCGAGCCGGACCGGCCCTGGCCGGGCCGGGCCGGGCCAGCCGGGTCGAACCCCGGTCGGGTCGACCCGGTTCGGGCCGACCCAGGGGGGGGGGGGGGGGGTCGGGCCGGGTCGGCCCGGGCCCGTACCCCCCATCTTCGGACGTTTTTGTTCAAACGCCCGTATCTTGAGCTTCGTGCCTCCAAACGACCCGCCGTCAGCGGCAACGCGATCCTTGGATCGAGGCGGTCGTTTCGGTATATCGCACTCAAGGTTTCGGTATACTTTGAGTTCGGCCGGGTTGGTTCGTACACGAGACCAACTGGGCCCTCGGAGCGGAAACACTTATATCTTGAGCTACGGACGTCCGATTGACGTGCCGTCAGCTTTGTCGAATTCCTCTAAGTGAGACGGATCTTTTGGCATACTCCTCCCGAGGTTTGGACGCAGGTGGAGTGCGGTCGGGTTGGTTTTTCCTTAAAAACCAACCGGGCCCCTGGGACGAAAATGCCAATATCTCTCAGACCGGGCGTCCGATTGACGCGCCGTCTGCGACGTTGAGTTCCTGTTGACGATACGGAACTTTTGGATACATCAACTTCAGACTTCGTGTCAATTGATGTATCAGCCTCTCGGCTCGTGGAGCGGACCCTCCCGAACGAGCTTGCTGTGTGCGGGAACCCTAGGCTGGCTGCGATTGCTACTTCGACAGCGACGACCGTGCAGAGATCCTCAGTGGACTGCGGCGGCGACTGTGCAGAGATCCTCCGTGGACTCCGACGACGACCGTGCAGAGATCCTCAGTGGACTGCGGTGACGACTGTGTAGAGATCCTCAGCGGACTGCGACGACTACTGCACTAAGCGATCCTACGTGGATCAGTGCTTCAGGTCCTGCGTGGGCCCGGTCCTGTGTGGGCCCGATCCTGTGTGGGTCCGATCCTGTGTGGGTCAGCGCTCAACGGTTCTGTGTGAGCCAGCGCCTACAGGTCCTGCGTGGGCCCGGTCCTGTGTGGGCCCGATCCTGTGTGGGTCCGATCCTGCGTGGGTCATCTCTCAGCGGTTCTGTGTGAGCCTACTCCTACAGGTCCTGCGTGGGCCCGATCCTGTGTGGGTCACTACAAGGTTAGTACCTATCGATCCTTCGTGGGTCCGATGACTTAGATGGTTCAATGATCATCTTTATCGTCATCCGAAGAAGTATACCTGTGTGAGCTGAATCTTGTGTTTCTCTCCTTTGTGGATTGTGTTGAGCTATCCTGTGTGGATTTACTGTTTACTATCCTTTGTGGATTGTGTTGTTCTATCCTGAGTGGGTGTACGTTTTGCTTTCCTGTGTGGACTGGGTTGTTCTTGGGCTCGGACGTTGGAGCCGAACGGGAATTGAAGACTTAGGTATATGTATGGGCATATACCTATGCCGTGTCAGATGTTACTTCGTGATTGTATCTTTCCTTTGTGGATTATCCTTTGTGGATTTCGGGAGACCTTCTGGGGTCTCGGGGTCCCTACTGAGTAGTTTATACTCACCCCTGCACCGGCTATGCCCGCACATCGTGGTGTTGGTTGCAGACGACGGACAGCGCTGATCGTGGAGGAGGCGTGCGGAGCAGGACAGTACCTGGAGGTGGACCACTGGGCGGGACGTACTCGGAGCAGTTAGGTGGACCCGAGGAGCAGTGGAGGCTATCTGTACCACCCTTCAGGTGGGACTTCCGGAGGACGGCTCGACGCTGCAGTTTTCCCTTTTCAGTTGCTGTTTTTCCTTTCAGTTTTACTTTACAGTTGGGCTTGTATTTTCGGCCCCTTTTTACTTTCAGCACAGCTTGTACAGTTTTACTTAGTGTTTACTTTTCCGCTTGCTTACTCTGTGGTGCCTGTTTACTTTTCAAAGGCAATCCCTTCCCTTTTTGTTGGGATTTACGCCTTGGTGCTAGTCACCAGCCCCTGGCCTATGGAAGGCGGGCTTGGGGTAGTCACGGCACGAGCCCCGAGGACGGGTCGTGACAGTAGACTTTATATATTTATGTGAAGGAAATATATCATCTTTATGAAATAGATCATATTATCTATTTAATGTAGTTTTTACATGGACCTTGAGGTCATGAAAATGATGGATATTACATTTTCTATCGTTCTTTAATGTATCAGCATGTTTACTTAATATTGTAGATACTATTGGGTAGCCATTGATTCCATTGTTATTGACATGTATGACATATTGTGGATTTATGATTGGTTGTTTTAGTAGTTGTTATAATTGGTGTTCATCATAATGTTTTGTTTATATTCCAGTGCGATTTTTTCTATATTACTTTCATTGGTTTATCAGCTATTGATTTTTCTTTCGCTATGTGGGTTTGGTTTTAGTCTCTAGAGCCTCTAATTTTATATTATACTCAGATCAGTACCTTATTTTCCTCTGAAGGGGTATAGCCTCCATGATATACCTATTTAAACCATCATTGATAGGCTATAGCCTTTGGCATTCAGTGTGGCATGCCTAAGGTCAATAACACCCAACCTGTTTAGCACTATTTGAGTGGCTATATGGGTCCGGACGTTACACATTAATTATCATGATTATTTGGAATCAATACCTTCACACAAGTTTAAATATTATAGGGTAATTGGTTTATTATCTGTATATAAGAGATTATAATTTTATTAAATGGTGAGTTTAATCAAGTAGTAATATCAAGTGTCTCATAATTTAAAATAACAACAACACCAATAAGGTTTCCAAAAACTTCTATTTTCTGAAAGTCATATCAACACATCAATGCAATGATAATAATGAATCCAAAAAAAACAAACAACATTTATAGGTTATTTCTGGTGAAACATCATGCCTTTCATTTTAAAGGGTTGTAAAATGTGTCCAAATTCAATAGAAAATTGTACACATGTTATATCACTAATCATGTTCAATATGGTAAAACAAGACTTTCTGGGTTCTTATTATTATCGACGAAATGATCATACAACTTCATTTTAATAAATTCTACATGCTAGGTTCTTATTTTAAATTTAATCATTTCACTACACGCACAATTCAATTTTAGAATAATCAAAATAAAACATGCTTTCTGACCATGAAATTAAAAATTTCACATGTTATATCATAATATTTCATGATTCATCAATATTAAACTATGTATTATTTTATAATTTCATTTTTGAAAGAAGTATGTTTTTTAAAACAAAATTAAATCCAAAAATGTTGTATTACTCTATTTCATGCTTTATCATGCTCAAGATAATAATTATTTAATCATTTAATTTTCCAAGGAAACATGATCTCTGACAAAAAAATTAAAATTGAACATATTTTATTACAATATTTCATTATTTATCATGAAAAAGATAAATATTTATTAAATATTTCATTTCTCAAGGAAAAATTATTTCTAAAAGAAAAGTTAAAACTGAAAAGGTTGTATTACTATATTTCAATCATTATTGTACTAAAGAAAAACATTCCTCACAAATTTAATTTCATTGAAGAACATGCTTATATGCTGTAATAAGGATAACATGAATATACATATATATTTAAAATCAACATATAAAACTTGATACATGCTTAATTATCTCATTCTTGAATTTACCTACTCATCACTCCCATGGTTTCAATTTTTGGAATTATTCCCGTAACAAAATAACCATGAATTATCATATGAGGTAAGGTTATTTGAGTTACTTAAAAATTCATAGTAGTAATATGAAAATATGTTTAAATAATTTAAATTTTTTTATGTGTATAAAATATACCATAACTTATGCAGATAATTTTACAAAATATAAAAATAAATATCACAAGAACTTATAACCTAACACATGCTTACAACAAATGGTAATATCAATACTTTAGAACAGAAATATTGCGAAATAAAGATAAAATTATTCTTTTAATGTTTTACAAATTAAAAGGAACTATCAATTAATGAAGATAAATTTTTTATGAATTTTTGAAATTAAACTTCTAAAAATATGTTCTATAATAATTCAATTATATATGATCATGATAAATTATAATAGAAAGAAGCACAAGACCTATTATCTCACATGGATTCTAGAATCATTCTAAGCATGGTTTAAAAATAATTTATTTTATAATGCTTGTGTGAATTGTACATCAATGTAACATGCTTCATAAGGTCCTTTAATATTAAAGAGGTGATCACAATAAGATACAATAAGCATGATTCTCTAAAAATTTCTAACATTAGGAAAACTAGTGGCAAGCTATAAATTTATAATATAGGAAGAAAAATAAAATTCATAATAGTCATGTTATGATAGGGATGGAATTAAAATATTCATACCATAAGAAGGATTCAAATAAATATTTCATTCTAGTAAACAATCATACTACTCATTTCTTATGGTTACAAGAAGAATTCTTCAAAACATATTAATTTATTATTACTAATAGAATAGGAAAAGTCAATGAAACACACATAAAATTTCATGATTTATAAAAATCATTTTAATTTTACAAGACCGCCCAATTTTAATAAGAACATAAGCCTTCATGAGGAATATACATCTCCAAGGTCTCTACCCTCTAAGAAGTTCCACATCACTTGGTCGTTGAGTAGGCTTAGAGTCTTTGCATCAGATCATGAGGGGCCCTAATGTACAACTTCCAAGCTGGTATCCTTGTCATATTCCATGATTTAATGTAAAATGACTCAGTTTTCATACCATCCCATGTAATCCTATATATTCATAACTCTGAACTCCACCCTATCTCTCAATCACCTCACTCTGATACCATCCTATCACAACCCCTACCTCCAAAGATACTACAATGAGGGGAGAGTGATAATTTCCCTTGAGTA
This sequence comes from Viscum album, assembly GCA_963277665.1. Taxonomy (NCBI): domain Eukaryota; kingdom Viridiplantae; phylum Streptophyta; class Magnoliopsida; order Santalales; family Viscaceae; genus Viscum; species Viscum album. Next base: position 1,671,829,582 of record OY728119.1, on the reverse strand, counting down.
CCACCTCCACGGTCCATGAAGTCCTACCAGAAACTTAAAAAATGTTTTTATATATATAGGTTGAGCATACATTTATACTCAGTAGGAAAACCAAAATCACTCATGAACATGTGAAAAAAGAATACTAATTCACCCACGTGAAGGTAGTAAAACTAAACAGTACCTAAATAGGTATACTAACCAAAACCCCAACCTCACCAAGTCCTACCGACCAAATAACACATCCAATAATAATAATAATATACAATATGAATCACATCAAAGATTGGGTACCTCACATTACTTTCCCACTGATTAGTTTCTCTCAAACCCCAACGATAATTATCTTGGTGCTCCTACCTCTTCCGAATATAATCACATCACATTGAATCCCACCTATACACACTTAGGAAATCAAAATGAATCACATCCCACCTAAACACACCTAGGAAATCACAACACATCTCATCCCAATGATATCTAGTAAAAAGAAAAACATATTGTAACGTCCTAGATCCAGATACCACACAATGGGTGCCCCGAAGCCGGTTGGTCACATGACCTCAAATGAATTTCCCCAATCCTGAGAGGTTGCTGACTAGCATCGAGGGCAAAGGACTGATAATGGGGAAACTATGACCTAATTTTTAAAGTGTAGTGCAATGGAATAAAATATATAAACATACAACAGCGGAAGTAGTAAACAATAGAAACAGAAAAGAACAACTGAAATAAAAGAGAACAAGTAGTCATATATATAATGATGAAACATGTCACTAATTCTATGAAAGAAGACAAAACAGGACAGACTGTAATCAAATACAATATAGCTCAATGTAAAAGTATAGTAAAACAAAACAAAACAGAGTAAATAGAACACATCAACATCGCAAGACTAGGCATGGTCCCATGCTCTCCTACTCCTATGCAACAATCATGTACCTATGTAGGGACCATTCCCCCTATTGACACATGAAGCAATATAATATGGTTGGGCCGAAGACATGAACCAAACAGTGTGTGAGAAATAAATCCAAGTAGGTATGTACCAAAGGCCCATGCCCAACTGTTAGTGAAAAACATGCAACAACAGTGTGTAATAATAAAATGAAGAAAACTAGGATGTACTGAAAAGTAACTATCCATACCAGTTACATTTCCATTTTAAAAATCATTTAACAATTCACTATAATTGAATTCTAAGCAAAATAGAACCATTCACACAAGATAATCAGAACCTTACCCTTAGGCTAAATATAACCATTCCCTCAGGATAAATATCACTATACCCTCAGGCTAAATATAACCATGCCCTCTAGAAAAATATAATCATTCCCTTAAACTAAATATAACTATGACCTCATGCTAAATATCACCATGCCCCTATGATAAATATAACCATGCCTTCAGGATAAATATCACCAGCCCCTCAGGCTAAATATCACCATGCCCTCAAGCTAAACATAACCATGCCCTCAGGCTAAATATCACCATGCCCTCTAGCTCACATAAGACAAACAAGAAATCCGGAAAATCCCAAAGCACAAAAAAGCAATAAGAATATGTTTCCTCTCATGAAAACTCAAAACATGCTATAATCATGACATACCATCGGGTATCCTATCCAAAAGGCTAAATAGAGGAATTCACCCATGGGGTGGCCCTAGATCAATGAAAAAAACTCAAAAAGTAGTTTATAATTATTTATTAGACCACCTATGTAATTATAGGCATCTAAATTGTCCATGCCTCGGAAATACGACACCCAAACGTGGGAGCGTAGCACAAAGGTTCACATAATCAAATGAAAAGTTGGAAATAAACACTATTACACCTACCTTGATGACCTCTGATCGATATATGTGAACGATGCCTCTAGAAATGTCCGAGAACGACATAGATCTGGGATAATCCAATATCCGTTCAAACATAAATAACTTAACTTTGAGGATGAATTGGCAGGAAAGACTCCAGTAGAGGGAAGGTCTTACCCGTTCAGTTCAAACAAGATCATCAGCGGAAGAATCAGAATTTCGGTGTGTGATCGAGAGCTCCTCAAAGCTCTGGCCTCCTCTCCGGTGATCGAAACGGATTCTCTACTTGCTCTGCTGAATTAGGAGGCTACTACCTGTTTCAACAAAAATACATGACAACATGATGTGTACTCTCAATTTACAAAACATGTACTTTCATTTTTAATTGTTCCTCCGGCCGCAACTTTTCACCGCCCCACTGTTCACCTGTCAACTGATTACACTGAGTGTATTACTAAGTATATGGTGTGTAGTTAGTTTTTACACCCATAGTCACTGACATGACTACACGCCCTATGTTCTTCTCCCACACAGCCAATGTACACGATGTGTATATGGATGTACACGACGTGTAGTTTTTTTACCAACAAGCCAACACACCCTGTAATCTAATCCCATACAGCCAACATACATGGCGCGTGTCAAAAGGGCATAGCCTGTACCCATAAATTTTGGATTTTCCCACATTTCCCTTGTTTTCTAAAAAACACACAAGGAAAAGTAAAAGAAGAATCCCATACCACAAAAATAATTACAGGGTTCTAACAAACTTCCCCCATTAATGCAATTTGTCCCCAAATTTCCCTTCCAAGGGTGGAAAATATAAAGCTGTGAACAACTCTGGCTAGTAAGCATGTACATCGGTTTCCCACTCCTAGGTTTCGTCATGTACTCGGACATGCTTCCATAACACCAATATGAGAGGAATTGACCTGCGACAGAGAACCTCCGTGCTCCGATCCACAATATGAATAAGATCCTCAAAGTATGAATCAACATTAAGCTCAACCTCCTCAGGCTGAAAGACGTGAGATGGGTCTGAGTGATAATGGTGTAGCTGAGATATGTGGAAGACATCGTGCATGGCCTAGAACCTATGTGGTTACTGCAACTGATAGGCAACCAGACCGAATCTCTCAAGAATCTCAAATGGCCTAACAAACCTCGGTGAATATTTACCCTATATGATGATCCACCTATGTTCCAAACTCGGTGAAACACACAAGAAAATATGATCCCCGAATATGAACTGTTGGGGTCATATGAGAGATCAGAATATGATTTTTGATGAGACGATGAAGTATCCATCTAGTTCTGAATCAAATGGACCTATTGTGATGTCTCCTGCATGAGACGTGGTCCCATCAGAGATGCCTCATTTGCCTCCATCAAGAACAAGGGTCACCGGCATGGCCTACCATATAATGCCTCCTAAGGTGTCATCTCAATAGTTTCCTGAAAACTATTATTGTAGGAAAACTCAACCATGGGTATCTACTTATCCCAAGAGCCCCCAAATTCCAGGACGCATGCATGAAACATGTCCTCTAGCACTTGTATAGTAGGAACAGACTGGCCATCTGTCTGAGGGTGTTAAGCTATGCTTGAAAGAACCTATGTACCCAGTGACATGTGAAATATATCGAAGAAAAGAGAGGAAAAATGGAAATCCCTATCTGAAAAGATAAAACGAGGGACCCCATGAAGACGTACTACCTCTCGGATATACAACTTCCCGAGCTCGTCAACTTTGAAGGTCTCCTTGATATAAAAAAAGTGAGCCTCCTTCGTAAGTCTGTCCACAAAAACCCAGATTGAATCATTGACTAAATGTGACCACGATAACCCAGTCACGAAGTCCATCACGAATAAATCCCATTTCCACTCCAGAATGGGTAACTATTATAATAGTTCGGCTGGCCTCTGGTGTTCCTCCTTCACTTGCTGACAGGTGAAACATCTCGTAACAAAACTAGATACCTCTATTTTTATACCTAGCCACCAATACAAATGTCTCATTTCACTGTATATTTTTTTAAATCCAGGATACACTGACCAAGCTAATACATGAAACTCCTGCATGAAATCATCATGTATATCCCATGGAACCCACACTTGTTCATGGATATGCAGTACCTCGTCATCGCCTATTATCCAACAAGGAGGAGGGTCCTCACCTACCACCGACTCCCGTAGAAGTAGGCCTTCAGAATCTGATAGTTATCTCATCATCACTCTATCCAGGAGGTTAGATTTCATAGCTAGGGATGAATGATAGGTTTTCCCCTGAATATCTTGTACCTCCAAATTAATATCAGAGAACAAAGTCAAAAGCTGCCACTCACCACTGGCGTCCTACACTGCCTGTGTTTGAGTCTTCCTACTCACTGCATCGGTCACCGAGTTAACCTTACAAGGTGCATAGGCAAGACAAATGTCGAAGGACTGAAGGTATTAAAACCACCTTCACAGTCTCAAATTCATGTCCTGCTAAGTGAAGATGTATTTAAGACTTTTTTTGTTAGTGAAAACCTCAAAATTCTATCCCAAGAGACAATATCCCCAATAGTGTAACACATGAACAATAGAAACCAACTCAAGATCCTTCTTCAGGTAATTATTCTCATGTGGACTCAACTGCCGAGAACCGTTCAAAAAAACTTGATCGCCCTCGATCAACACTGCTCCAAGCCCAATTCCTGATGCAGCGCAGTAAATTGTACAACTCTTCCCATGCTGTGGATGTATCAGGACTAGTGCTGATGTCAACCTTCCCTTTAGTTCCTGAAATTCTATCTCACAAGCTTATCACCAAAAGAATATAACACCCTTCTTAGTCAAACCTTTCAACGACACTCCTAAACCGGAGAATTCCTAAATAAAGAACCTGTAGTAACAAGCCAGTCCCATGAAACTCAGTGTTTCAATCACATTCTTAGGCTTCTCTTATGAAAATACTACTCTCACCTTCTCTGGGTCTACTTCAACTCCTTCTTATGAAATAATATGACCCAGGAAGAGAATATGGTCTATCCAATAGTGGCACTTTGAGAGCTTATCATATAGCTGATGCTATCTTTGTGTACTCAATATGATCTCAAGATGGGTGGCATGGTCGTGTCGAGTGTGATAGTACACCAAGATTTCATCCACGAAGACTACCACAAAAGAATCTAGATAAGGATGGAATACACGATTCATCAGATCCATGAAAATAGATGGCGTGTTTGTGAGTCTGAATGTCATAACCATGTACTCATATAGACTATATCTACTCTAAAATGCTATAATCTGTATTTTTATGGTCTCACGTGCAACTGATGATATCTGGATCTGAATTATTTCATCGAGAACATTAGTTCTCATAGAAGTTTATTAAAAAGATCATCAGTCCTCAAAAAGGGGTATTGGTTCTTAACCATCAGCTGGTTTTGTTTCCGATAATCCACATAGAGTCGGAGGTTACCATCCACCTTCTTCAAAAAGAGGAATGGCGAACCCCAAGGAGAAGTACTGGGTTAGATTAATACATTTTCATGCAACTCCTCAAAAAACTTATTGAGCTCCTATAACTCAGGTGTAGCCATCTTGTAAGTATTAATAGACACTAGTGTCGCTCATGGAACAAGGTTATTATGGAAATCCACCTTAAGATGTAGAGGTAAACCAGAAAATATGTCCAGGAAAACATCCCGTAAATGATCAAAAACTGGAGGGAAATCTTTCTGACAAGTTCCCTGGTCATCCAGATATAAACTCACAATCTGGGTTGTCACTCCTCCTCGCCCACGATGCTCGGGTTTAGCTCGGCTCACCTGGACATCCAAATATCCATTGTATAAATACTCTCCACCCTCTTGTTACATGAGACTCACCTTGAAATAATAGCAATATACAATGGATCGAAAGGGTACCAAGCATTCCATCCCGAGAATGAAATCATCGGCTGTAATCTCCATGACATAGAGGTACCATAGAAAGTGAAATCCACCAACCTCTAGGGGAATTTCTTTCACTGACACACACCTATCATTCTCATCCCCAACGGAGTGTCTAGAATCATGATATTATAATAAGAAGAAACACAGAGCCCAAGCCTCTCCACAATGTGCACCAATATAAAGCTATGTGTAACACCAATATCAAAAAGTGAATAAGATAAAATAGAAGATACTAGAATAGTACCTCTGACAGTGGAATGTTTGGGATCCTAATCTTGTTGGGTTTGTTGCACTGCATATGGGTGCCCGGTGCCACGACCAAGCGACACAGCCTGGATACCCTAAGCTAACCTACCCTCCTATCTCTGATATCCTAGTGTCTAGCTACCACGACCATGACCACCATATCACCATGAATTCCCTAATCTATTCCAATTCCCTTACTGTTAAGAATCTTCTAGTCTTACTCCCGCACGCAGAGCCTACACAGAACCCATATCACTAGCCATGGGTAGAAACGCCCTGCAAAAATGCGGTAGATGGCCCATCTTTCCACAAGCTTGACACACCACTAGATCACATGGAAACTGAGGTCACATGTTCCCCTGTTGAAGACACTGGTAGCGTATTACCATGATACCTGAAGAATTACTCTGGCTAGTATTTCCACAGTGAGGGAAATCCATCTGCCTCTTCCTCTTGCTGGTATAAATAGTACCAAAGACAGTTTCCTAACCACCCAGACTCGCACCACTAGCTTCCTGTTGGTTCCGCATAGAAATCAACGCCTGGTCCACAATAATATGCATGATTGGAAACCTAAAAAAATTCAGCAGTGCACAGATGTCATATATAATACCATACACAAAAAATCAATACCTCAACATATCATCACCCACCAGAACAGGTGAAAAATGTTGTAGCTCGGTGAAGCAGGAATGATATTCCATCACTGACACGACGCCCTGCTTCAGATTCACGAACTCTCGAACACAATCTTCCCTTAGCTTCTCCGGAAATTAGATGTCATAGAAGTCTTCCTGGAAATCATCCCACACCATATCTCGATGATTCCCAGACTGGTTGGTAACATCCCACCATCTCTTGGCAGAATCACACATCATGTATATAGTGAGTTTGACCCTCCTCCCAGGAGGCGCATCCAGATGCTCGAAGCTCTTCTACATAGAATCCATCCATGAATCTGCAACATGTTGTCCTCCATCTCCTGAAAACGTAGGAAGATCCTACTACTGCAATATACATGTCAGCTCTGCCATAGATGTGGCAACCGACGGAGCACCCTTGAATGTATGCATGAACTACATGAAGCCTTCATGGAAATGCGCATCTGCACCTGTGTATTGTATAATGGTTGGCACCCCATCTAAAACTTCTGGAGGATCCATCGGTAGCCCATATCCTAGCACCTCTGGAGTATAATCATCACCACTCTCTTGGAGAACAACTCGTGGTCATCTCTTCGGCAAGACTCTACAAGGTCAAATGCACACCTTAGATCATGATTATCATGGTTTGAAAACTAGGAGACCATGAAATGAACAAGAGATGAAAATAATTAATGTTTTAAAAAACATGACTACAATTCTTTTATAATTACTACATGACGTGTTCCCACAAGACATTCACATGGCCGTGTACTTCTGCTAAAATTGGTCGTGTAACACCCCAAAAACTCGACATGTTGTCTTAACACGTGGCGTGTACTATAGTCCTTCTACACATTTAAGCCACACATCACTCCTAAAACAAGACTACATTGAAGGTTCAAGGTAGACACGGCGTGTATTCAAAAAGCTTCAACTGACCCGTGTTGTTAGCTACACGGCCGGATACACAGCTGACACTACATAGCATGTTCCAGACGGACAGAATTTGTACTAGGAAGGATAACACCGACCTGTGTTTTTCATGAAATGGCCGGGTACATGGGTCGGACCACATGATGTGTTCAAGGTAGACACAACTTGTAAATATTAAGGATTCGTCGTTGGTTTTGTTAGTTACATTAGCGGACACCAGGTCAACACTACACGATGTGTACAATCCGTAAATGGCGTGTTCCCCCAAAAACTCTCATATCTTGTGTCTCTTCCCACACTACATATGAAAGGGATAGAGACTACGCGAGGTGTAGCTAAGGTAGACGACATGTACTTAAGAAAATTTCATTTCTTTCCGAACAGAAGAACACATGGTGGGTGTTCATAGACCTACACCGCACATATTATAGGTTTTTCCAAAAAGTTAGCCTTTGAAACTAATCCGGAGCCCTGGAAACACTGAAACAAACACCTAAGTGCCAAATTATGATCCGTGAGGGCCCATACTCTCTGCAAATTAAATCTTGGCATCTTATTCATGTTATATAAAAGTAAACACATCAATGATCCACCAAATTCTAGTCATTGAGGGCCCATACTCATCATGAAACATAGTTTGGAGTTCATTCAATTAAAACCTCACCCAACAATACCCTATAAAATATTAGGTATTTTATCAATTCATCTATCACAACAACATGCTTTTTCTAGCACAACAACTATCACAACAACATGTAATTTATAATGCACCTATATGTCATGAAAAGAATGGGTGACTTGTGATTTCTAGCATTTTTCTAAATGATGCATGAGGTGGAATAACTTCATCTCATAGGGTTGCAACTAAAAAGATCCCAAGTATAGAATATAAACTATAACACCCCATGCTTCCACTGTATGCTTCTCTTTGAATAATACAATAGCATGTGTTGTACACAACTTCATGTTCTAGCACCACAAAACCAACCAAACTAGCTGTTATAAATAGTAATAACCACTTTATCGAATTTTATATATTTTATCTTTCAAAAAAAACTTAATTTTTTGGATTTGAAATATTGAAAATAGCTTAGGGTGAATTTTTTGTATTTTCTAAAAATATTCAATTTTTTATGAATAGTTATAAACACATAGTTATAGTTTAAAACTGAATTTTTATTTATATGAATATTTATTTAAATTTATTTTAGGTCAAAATAGATACATAATACCAATATATGTTCAATTTAATTCATTGGAGTCACTTTATAATAATTTGAGTTATATTAAAATTTTATTGAACTTTTTACCATCTTTTTCCCACCTCCAATGAGCATTTGCAAATTTACATGAAACATAATTTTACAGCTTCTGTGAGTTTAATTTCAAAAATCCGAGAGGCACAGTTGATATTAGTTTGTAAAATGTGGTTCAATATGATGCGAATAAATATTGGTGAATAGTAACTTTTTACTTTTATTTACCACGGTTATAAGTAAATAGGGTCATTACGGGTAAAAATGATACTATTATTATCCTAAAACATGTCCCAATTATATTGGAAAAGTGTAATTAGACCAAAAATAACATAGGAATGAAATATTATCCTTTAGGTCCACTTGTATTAGATTAGGTAATTTATTATTATTTAATTCAAATAAGAGTTAAAAGTGTTAAATTCAAAGTATAATAACTAAAACATTTTAATATAGGGTTACACATAAGATAAATTCGACTGTAAATATTAATTAGAAATATAAAATTATTTCATACATAATGTATTTTTATTTAATAATTTTTAGACATCAAATACTTCAATTAATTTATATTAAAATGATTATCCATTAATTACCTAATTGATGAAATATTACAATAATTGATATTATAAATATCCAAATTAATGTAATCTGAGACTTTTTATGACTTAAAATTTTTTTATAGGTTAGTATGACATGTTAGGGTGGGTTAGAAGAATTTTTTTCTATGTAATAATGATATTATGAATATAGAAAAAACAAAATACAAAATAGTGTCAAAATTGAACAAAATAGTTTTTAAAACAAATATTATTTTATTAATATATATTCTATTCCTAGAAATATAATGTTTAAAAAATACACTTATATAATGATAGATATATCATTAATGAACCACTTGGTGTTCTCTTCGAAGTTTATAGTTAGTTTATTAACCATATAATATAAAAATACAAAGAGACATGGTAAATTTCAAAATATTTAACTAAGAGTAAAATCTAAATGATAAAGTCAAAATAGTGGACCAAACCTGTCTAAACATATTTTTTTGAGTGTTTTTCAACCCCACCCAACTTTATACTTTAATTAATTAATTTTGGAGCCATTAGAAACTGAAAATGATTTTTTATAAAATAATATTTCTAGATTTTTCTATGGTGCCCCTCACCCCTCTTATAAAGGGTCACTCCCCTTCTCAATAATTCCCACCATCAAATCCATTTGGCTCATCCAGAACCTACCCAAATACCCTCTCAACTATCCTCACTTCATTATAGAGGACTTCCCATAGTCATAAATCCATCCTAAAAATTACATTTGATCAAATCTAAAGGAAGAACCCGAGGAAGAGGTAAATATTTCATCACCCCTTTGGTGTTCCTTTCTTCTACCACTTCCTCTTTCTTTGATGTTTCCATTATAAAATAATAAATCCATTATCTTCAATGTAAATTGAAGTTATTATAAATATTATACAACCATATTCATTATTCTATCTATCCTTTTAATGATATGCCACCATATGTGTGTACGTATGGCTTACCATCTCCACATCGGGGTGTAATTATAATTCAATACATTATTTTTTTGGATGGGTATAATAATGACGGGTAATTTATATATATAATAAATATAAAATGATAATGATTCTTTATATATAATATAAATCCCCATTATATATTATTTTAATATAAAAGGAATGATGTTGTCACTCGTGCGTATGTACAAATTACTGTCTCCGTGAACGTGATGAGATTAATTTCCCATCATATCCATTCAGTAATAATTTTCATTAGATTGTTACAAATTATGTATATAGACATAATATAATTCTGAATATAAATAAGATACATTATATCTATAACAAATAATAATTACGTAACAAAGAATATAGAGCAAAACATATCAGTTAACACCATAAACAATGATAATACTAAGATATTATAAAAAAAGAAATGTTTAAAGATCATATGTGATATCATATTAATATATATTATTATTTTATAATTTAAAAACAATTACATCACCATTATACACAAGGTTAACATACCCTAGACCATGGAAATGTTCAAGGTAAGGGTTAATTCTACAATCTCTTCATTATCTATGGCTGTTTCTACGTAATTGTCTACTAAGACTTATTTATCATCCAAATCAATGTTTCATAAGAATGTATATCAAATTTTTTTACTATTTAATAGACAATGGGTTAATGTAATTTATACCCTCATTTGAACTTATATGTATTGAAAGGAGTCTTGCAGTCATTTTCTAAACAAGGTACTTATTAACCATTCCGACCAAATTAAGTTAAGAATGTCTTTTTTAACTTATACGGTGGGTGTGGCTATTTTCCACAGTTATAACATCGTCAAAGCTTCCCATACAAGTGTATATAAATATTTTCAAATATAAATGTTATATTTTATAGTTACATGACCTTTAAATTATTTCTAAATAAAAATATATATTTCTCTAAAAAGTTTTTAATTTCATATATGTCAACATCCTTTAATGGATTTATGATTGTTTTAATTTGATTTATTATGATACAAAACTTCCCTATTGTATTGAAGGTTTGGTGATATGTCTGACTATGGATGTGTTATATCATTCCATCCATGGTTTATGTATAATGTATTTTCATTTAGTATGCCAGTTTTAATATGAATGTCTATATTATTTTAAACCTTTTCATATGAAGAATGCATTGGACTTAGTAAGTGACGGGTGGAGCATGCTATAGCTTCTCGATGCATCGGTAGGTATCATGATACAAACTAGTATCTTGGAACAAGGAATTGAAAAAAACATATTTTTAGTCTTGGCACAAGGCCTTGACTATCTGGTTATTAAATTCTAACATTATGCATTCCATTATTATGAAAGTGGTTATTGATATTGCATGTGATTATTTGACTAGTAGAATATCCATGTGAATAAGTAAATGGAATTATTTTGATTTATATATTTCAGATTATGATGAAGTTTATGTTTAAATGCATTTAGTTTATTTCTATACATTTCCTTAAATGTTTATGCTTATTTATTAAAGTTTACACTATATTGTTATCCTTACTGAGAATCTTAACTCACCCCTTTCTATGTTTTATTTTTCCCAGGATGCGAGAATGTATATTATTACTGACGTATAGGGATAGTCTATGGGATCTCAGTGTTGTCTATGGAAACAATTTTTTTGTAGTTTTCCATTTTATGATGTAATGTAAGCCTTATTAATGTATCTAGTACTTTCAAGGCCACTAAACTAGTCAGTATTTTGAGACATGATCTTTTGTGATCATGAAAATTATATGTAATAATGCACCGACTCTTGGAATCTAGGTTCGGGGCGTTACAGTTTGTATCATAATATTTTTAGTAATAACATTGGATGCCAGATTTAGAAAATCTCTCATTAGGGCACATTACCCTATAATAGTATTTGAGGATTAGGTTAGAAGAACATCCTATAATTTTGGTAATATACAGATTTTCATTATTTTTCGAGTGATACATCTAGGTCTATATAAGATTAGGTAGAGGCGTCTCTAGAATAGCTGTACCTAGGAGTGAAAACTCCAATAAGGAGTTTCGGTATTTACACGGTGTATCCTGGTACATGACAACAAGACTTTATGCACTCTTGGTTACGAAACTCTCAGGGGATATGCATATAATATTAATAATTTTTTTTACAAACCATTATGAAGAATTTATGAGTATATAACTCTTCAAAGAAATTATTTTTTATGATTATAGATTATGTCTATATACATTTCAATTAATTTTATGTATGTTTTAATTTTGGAATTATGTATTTCGATTCATAAACTATTCTAGTGTATGCCATTGATTATAAATGGTGCCTAGTGGAAGAAATGGAAATAGTATCAACACACGTACTCCATGTAGGGATTTCCCTCATTCTCAAGATAATTATGGTGGAGCTATTAATATAACTATTTCTAATCAACTTATCACCATACTGGAAAAAATCACTCAAGTTATGAATAATAAATTTACGCGTATAGAGCACCATGATCCCCAAAACGGAGGATAAATGTTAGAAAACATCATAAGGAAACAACCACCAACGTTCAATGGGAATAAAAATCTATTTGTAGCTGATAAATGGATAAATTTCATTGAGAAAATATTTCACTACTTGGGGAGTAGAGAAAGGGAAAATGTTTTCATGGATGTTTATCACATCACTAGATATGTTGATCAATGGTGGTCAGAAATTTAAAACACAATGGAAGATGAAGAAGTATTAAATATGGAATGGAGATATTTTAAAGAAATATTTTTAGAAAAATACATTCCTCATGACCAAAGTGATGATATGGAAATGAAAATTATTTAGTCTAAGGAAAAAGGAGGATGAGAATGTCACAATGTTTGAAACTAACTTTATATGGTTACCGAGGCATGCTGCAGATTATAAACGTAAACCAAGAAGTAATATTGATCATTTCTTGGATGGGTTGAAACCATTTCTCTGTCGATAAATAGTCTGAAAATCCTTCTCATCTTACGAAGATATTGTCTCTTGTGCTATTAATGTAGATAATTAATTATCTAATTCTTACGACTATAAAGAAAAGAAAGAGGAGAAGAGATTTCCTGAGCACTCTATAAATTCAAATAAGGGGAAGAAAGGGAAAAGTTGAATATCCATCATATAGTAAATTTGGGAAGAAACCCCCTGGTACTTTCTTGAAGGGAATGGGAGTCTATTTCAAGTGTGGTGAAAAAGTCCACTATGCTCGTGATTGAAAGGGTAAGAAAGGGGATGTCGATGTTGAATTATAAAATTGTAGAGAATGGGTGAATTATTAAAATGAATGGCATAAGAGTCAAGAGAACATACCTCAGAAAAGGCCAAGGGATCAAGGCTAGGATTATGCTATCACTACTTCTGAGTTTGATGCTCCAAAAGACGTAGTGGCAGGTAATTTAAAGGTTTCTTGAAGTTTATCAAATTTTGTATTTGATTCTATATCATCTCATTTTTTTATATCTTCAAAGTATATTAAGAAAATTAGAAATTTCCTATTTGATTTAATAAGGTCATTGTCAGTCAAAACTATTAAGGGAAGTATCATTGCAACAAAGATTTGTGAATATGACCCCATTAGGGAATATAAATTTTCATTATCTACTGATCTCATCATCATACCCATGATTTAATTTGATATAATCCGCAGTATATAGTGTCTTTCATTCCATGATGCAAAACTTTATTATAAGATGGAGGTTACTATTTTTTATGACGATGATAAAGATCACATTATCTATAGAACAGAATCACCACCACCTAATTCTTATCTAGATCCACCCCTATTATCTCAACTAAATTCAATTATTGGTGAGGAAGAGAATGAAATAATTTTGGGTGAGGGAAGGAATGTTCAAATAGAGGATGTAGCTATTGTGAAAGTATATGTTGATGTGTTTCCATAAAATTTACCTTGAAATCCTCCAGAATGAGAAATTGAGTTCTCTGTTGATTAAATTCCCAGATCAAGGCCCATATCAAAGGCCCCTTATAGAATGGCCACTGTGGAATTAGTGGAACAGAAGAAACAAATAGAGAAATTGAGTAATAATAGATTTATTTTCCCTATTATTAATCCATGGGGAGCCCTTATTATTTTTGTTAAGAAGAATGATGGATCTATGAGGTTGTGAATTGACTACAAAGAGATCAATGCTATAACAATATAGATAAAGTATCCCCTACCTCGCATTTATGTTTTATTCGACCATATTCATGGAGATGAAAAAAATTCAAAGATTGGCCTTCAATCTAGAAATCACCAGTTGTGTGTAAAAAAGGAAGACATTCTGAATATAGCATTTCGAACCAGGTACCGGCATTACGAGTTTACAGTAATGACTTTTGTATTGAGTAATGCATGCTATTTCTTCATGGATCTAATGAATAGAGTTTTCAAGGAATATCTTGATTACATTGTGGTGGTATTTATTGATGATATATTGGTGTACTGAAAAATCTACAAAGATCATGAAAATCACTTGTGAATTATCTTAAAGAATATTAGATGACATGAATTATATGGGATGTTTAGAATGTGTGAAATATGGATTCAAAATATTTCATTTCTTGGAAATATTTTCTATAAGAATGTAATATCTATTGATCCTTATAAGACCATGTCAATCCATGAATGGCCAGAACTGACAAGTATAACTGAGGTACAAAGTTTTATTGGTTTAGAAGGTGATTATAGACGTTTCATCAATAATTTTTCTCATTTGGATAACCTATTAATAAATATCACATGAACATGAGTTAAATTTGGCTGGACAATATATTGTGAAGAATGTTTTGATGAATTGAAGATAAAACTAGCCAGTGCTCATATCTTGACTCTACCCTTGGGGAATGAGGGGTTTGTTATTTATAGTGATGTTTCAAAGAAATTACTTGGTTGTGTCCTTATGCAGAATGATAGGGTTAATGACTATGCATCACAACAGATAAAAATTCATGAGAAAAAATTTCATACTCATTATCATGAGATAGAAGCTGTAATATTTGATTTGAAGATTTGGAGACACTATCTCTATGGTGAAAAATGTGATATTTATACTGATCATAAGAGTATGAAGTAAATTTTCTCACATAATGAAGTCAACATGAGGCAATGGAGATGGCTTGAACTATTAAAGGATTATTATTTCACTATACACTACCACCATGGGGAGGCAAATAAGGTGTAATATTCTTTGAGTAGAAATGAGCACAGTGTTTTGAACAAAATGATAGCTAAAAAGGATCCTATATACATAAATCTAGTAATGATGGATATGGGAATCACCATGGAAGCTAAAACATCAATACTTTTTCAAATGGATCCCAAACCATCTTTTCTAGAAAGGATAAAGAGTTGTATGACTAGTGATGAAGAGTTTAAAAATATGATTAAAGCTGTGAATGATGGGAGATTCAGCAAATTTGTGTATGAAGATGAAATTTTGAAATTTGGGAAGTGGCTTTATGTTCCAGATATAAATGATCTAAAAAGTTAATTTTTGGATGATGCACATAGTTTTAATTTCTCTATACAACCTAGGAGCACAAAAATGATTAGATATTTGAAGGAATATTTATTGTGGGACAACATAAAGATGGATATTTCTGATTTTGTGTTAATATGTATAGTTTGTCAACAAGTAAAAGCTGGAAGGAAACAACCTAGATGAGTCATGCAACCTCTTCCCATACCTGAGTGGAAATGGGACGATTTCATGATGTGTGACACATATCTCTTTTGAGAAATTACATGGCTAACTAAACGCATGTACTCACCTATGAGGAAATAGAACTGCTACCCGATCTGTCTTATTGCGAAGATTCTATCAAGATTTTTGATACAGGAGAACAAGGTTTGAGAAACGAGAAAACTCTGGTTGTAAATGATCAATGGAGAAATAAATAGATGGAAGAGGCAATGTGGGAACCTAAGGAACTTATGACGAAGAACCACCCGAGTATTTTTAAACAGAAATACTCTAGAAATTTTGAGGGTGATATTATTTGATGTAGGGGAGAATGTAACACCCCAAGCTTCCACGGTAAACTTTTCATTGAATAATATAAGAGCGTGTGTTGCACAAAACCTTGAGTTCTAAAACACCACAACCAGTCAAACTAGCTGTTATGAATAGTAATGCCCACTTTTTTGAAATTTTATAAATTATATCGTTCAAAATAGAATTTATTTTTACATTCGGAATATCGAAATTTGTTTAGGGGGAATTTTTGCAAATTTTCTGAATACATTCAAATATTGATGAATAGTGGAAAACACTTAGTTATAGTTTAAAACTGAATTATTATTTAAATAATTATTTATTTAAATTTAATTTTGGTAAAAATAGATACAATATACCAATACAAGTTCAATGTAATTCATTGGCTCAGTTTATAATAATTTTAGATATAAAATTTTTTTATTGAACTTTTTACCATCTTTTACCCACCTCCAAGGAGCATTTGTAAATTTACATAAAACATAATTTTACTGCTTCCGGGAGTTGAATTTCAAAAATTTGAGATAAATGGTTGATATCAGTAAGTATAATGTGGTTATATAAGATGAATTTTTTTTGGTGAATAGTATCATTTTTACTTTTATTTACCATGGTTAAAAGTAAATAGTTTAATTAAGGGTAAAGTGGATATTATTTTTACCTTAACACATGTCCTAATTATATTTTATAATTCTAATTCGACCAAAAACAACCTTAGGAATAAAATATGATCCTTTAGGTCCACTTATATTAGATTAGGAGATTTATTATTATTTAATTCAAAGATGAGTTAAAAGTGTTAAATTCAAAATTTACTAACTAAACCATTTTTAATATATCGTTAAAAATAAGATAAATTTAACGAAAATATTCATTAGAATGAATAAAATATTTCCAACTTAATGAAATTATATTTATAATTTTTAGAAATTATATAATTAAATTTATTTATGACACAATGATGATGATGTAATTACCTAATTAATGAAATATAAAAATAATTGATATTATAAATATAAATATAATTGTAATTTGTGACTTTTTATGAATAAAACTAAATTTATAGGTTAATATTAAATGTTATTATTATTTATAGGAAAATTTATTTGATGTTAAAATGCTTTTATAAATTTAGAAAAAACAAAATACCAAATAGTGTCAAAATTGACATAAAAGTGTTTTTAAAACAAATATTATATTTTTAATTGATTTTCGATTCCTAAAAATGTATGGTTCATCCAAAATACATATATAATGATAGGTTTATTATTAATTAACCACTTGGGGTTCTTTTGGAAGTTTATAGTATATTTATTAACCATATAATATAAAAATACATAGAGACATGGTAAATGACGAACTATTTAACTAAGAGTTAAATCTAAAATGATAATGTTTATAAATTGACCCAAACCTATCAAAAACCTATTGGATGGGTAGTTTTCGACCCATACTCACATTAGGCTTTAAATATTTCATTTTGGAGCTATTAGAAATAGAAAATGATTTTATTATAAAATAATATTTCAAGCTTTTATTATGGTGCCCCTCACCCCTCTTATAAAAGGCCCCCCCCTTCTCCCTAATTCACACATTCAAAGAAATTTTTCTCAGCCAAATCCTACCCAAATACCATCAAAACTGTACTTCCTTTATCGTAGAGGACTTCCATTAGTCATAATGCTAACCTATGGTGCCCTTTTGATTAAATCAAAAGGAAGAACCTGAAGAAGAGGTAAATATTTCATCACCTTTTTCAGGTTCCTCTCATATTCAACTTCCTCATTCTTTGTTTTTTCCATTCTAAAATAATAAATGCATTATATTATATATACTTTGAAGTTATTATAAATATTGTAAAACCATATTTTTTACTGTATCCATACTTTGAATGAAATTTCTGCATACGTTGGTACGTATGGCTTACCGTCTCCATGTCGTGGTGTAATTGTTATTCAATACATTATTATTTGGATGGGAATAATAATGATGTGTAATTAATGTAGATAATAAATATAAAAGGATAATTAATCTTTATATATAAGATACCGTAAAATTATTTATTATTTTAATATCAAAAGAATTATATTGTCTCTCGTGCGTACATATGGATTGTCGTCTCCATGAACAAGATGCGATTCATTCCCCATCGTATCCATTCAAGACAAATTTTCATTACATGATTAAAAATAATGTTTAATGACTTAATATAATTCTAAAAATGAATAATATACATCCAATCCACAAAAAACATTATTTCTGTAATAATGAATATAAAGGAAAATGAATCAGTTAACACCCAAAATGACGATAATACTAAGATATTATTAACAAAGAAATGTTAAAAGATCATATATGATATCATATTAATGTATATTATTATTTTATAAATTAATAAAAAATAATTCACCATTATAAAAGAGTTTAACCTACCTTTGAACAAGGAAAAGTGCTTGGAAAGTTTTATTTCTACAATCTCTTCATTATATGAGGTTGTTTATATGTAATTATCTTTTGGGACCTCTTTATCATCCACATCCTTGTTTCTTAAAAATGAATTTCAAAACATTTTTACTATTTAAAATACCAAGGGTTAAAGTCATCAATACCTTTATTTGAACTTATATGTTTTTAAAGGAATCATTCAGTCATTTTCTAAACAGGGTACTTTTCAACCTTTTCGATAAAATTAAGGTAAGAATGTATTTTTTTAACTTATACAGAGGGTGATGATATTTTACACCGTTATAACATTGTAAAAGCTTCCCTTACACGCTTATAAGAATAATTTCAAATTTAAATGTTTTCTTTTATAATTATTTTACTTTAAAATTATTTGAAAATAGAAAGAGATATTTCTCTAAAAAAGTATTTATTTTCATCTTTGTCAACATCCTTTGATGGATTTTATGTTTGTTTAAAGATGATTTATTATGATACAAAAATTCAATATGGTATTGAAGTTTTTGTGATATGATTCACGATAGATGTGTTATTTTATACCATTTATGAATTATGGATAATGTATTTACATTTCGTATGCTAGTTTTAGTATGAATGATTATGTTATGTTTAAACTCTTTCATACGAAGAATGCATTGGACTTATTAAGTGACGGGTGGAGCCCGCTATAGATCATTGATGCTTCGGTAGGACTCATGAGACAATATAGGGTCTTGGAAAAAGGCATCGAAAAAATCTTATTTTTAGTCTTGGCACAAGTCCTTGATTTTGTGGTAATGAAAGTCTGACATAATGAATTACATCAGTATGAAAGTGTCTATTGATATTGCATTTGATTATTCGACTAGTATAATATCCATGCATATAAGTAAATGGTAATATTTTGATTTATATTTTCCATATTATGATGAAATTTATGTTGAAAAGGATTATGTTTTAGTTCTATACATTGCCTTAAATGTTTATGCTTATTTATGAAAGTTTCTTCTATATTGTTATCCTTACTGAGATTATGAGCTCACCCTTTCTATGTTTTATTTTTTCTAGGAAGTGAAGAAGTATATTATGACTGACCTGTAGGGATATTCTATGGGATCATAGTGTTGTATATGTAAACAATGTTGTTTTAGTTTTCCATTTTATGATTTAATGTATACCTTATGAATGTATCTAGTACTTCCAAGGAAACTAAACTAATTGGTATATAGAGACTTGATCTTTTGTGATCATTCCAATGATACGTAATAATGCACCAAATCTAGACTTCTAGGTTCGGGGCATTACATAAACAACACACCACAAGTGCGTAACCCAACGGTGAAAATCAAATCAACTGTCAAACTGAAAAACCAATAATAATTGTAATAACTGAAGTAGTTTGGATTTTCCCTATCCATAGGTTATTTACTCTCGGGCACAACATATTACCAACTACCATTTCTGTCTTATCCCTGACTATAGTCTTCAAATAGTTAGTCAAAGCAAAGAGGACCTTTCATACCTCATTGTAATGTCGACCTTCCATATGACACACAATGGGTTCCCCGAACCCGGTTGGTCACATGACCTCAATCACATTTCTCCAAATGCCAAAGGATTCCGACTAGCAGAGAGGGCCAAGGACTAATAGTGGGAAACTATGCCTTTATTTTTCAATGTGTAGTGAAGCAGAATACAATTTATAAACATACAACAGAAAAAGTAGTAAAAAATAGAAACAGAAATGAACAACTGATGTAAAAGAGAACCGACAGTCATACATATAATGATGCAACAAGTTACTCATTATAATATAGCAGACAAAACAGGATACACTCAAATCAAATAAAATACAGCACAAGGTACAAGTACAGTAAAACAAAACAGAACAGAGCAATCATAACGCATCAGTATCACAAGACTAGGCTTGGTCCCATGCTCCCCTACTCCTCTGCAACAATCATGTAATTTTATAGGGACCCTTTCCCATATCGACATATGCAGCAATATAATCAGTTTTGGCTAAAGGCATGACCCAAATAGGGTGTGACAAATAAACCCAATAGTCAACCACCAAACGCTCATTCCCAACTGTCAGTGACAAATGTGCAATTGCAGTGTACAATAATAAAATTCAGTAAACTAGGAATTACTCAAAAGTAACTATTCATACTTGTTACATTTCCATTTTAATAATTACATAACAATTCAATATAATTGAATTCTAAGATAAATAGAACCATGCCCTCAGGCTAATCAGAACCTTTCCCTCATGCTAAATATAACCATGCCCTCAGGCCAAATATCACAATTCCTTCATGCTAAATATCACCATGCACTTAGGATAATATAATCATTCCCTCAGACTAAATATAACCATGCCCTCATGCTAAATATCACCATCCCCTCAAGATAAATATAACCATTCCCTCAGGCTAAATATCTCCATGCCCTCAGGCTAAATATCACCATGCCATCAGGCTAAATATAACCTTGCCCTCAGGCTAAATATCACCATTCCCTTAGGCTCACAGAACAAAAACAAGAAATCGGGTCGAGCGCAAAGCACAAACAAGCAATAAGAATATGATTCCTCTCAAGAAAACTCAAAACATGCTATAATTAGGGCATACCCTCAGGTATCCTGGAAAAAAACGGGTAAACAGAGAAACGCACCCATGGGGTGGCCCTAAGTCAATGCAATGAACTCATACAACAGTTTATAATTATTTATTAGACTACCTATGTAATTATAGGCATATAATTTTTCAAGGCCTCATCCATACAACACACCAAATGTCGCCGCATAGCACAATAGTACACATAGTCAACTCAATTTTTGGAAATAAACACTATACCACCAACCACAATCGCCTAAGATTTATTTACATGAACAGAACCACCAGAAACGTCCATGCATGACATAGATACGGGATAAACCAATATCATTACAAATGTAAATAACTTCCATTCGAGGTAGAATTGGAAGGAATGACTCATGGAGAGGGAAGGTCTTACCCGTTTGGTTTAAACAAGATCATTAGTGGAAGAATCGGAGTCACAACGTGCGATTGAGAGCTCCTCAAAGCTCCGACCTCGTCTCCTGAGCTCCAAACGGGTTCCCTGACTCCTCTTCCCAATAAGGAGGCTACTTCCTTTTTTAAGGAAAAAAACATGACTACACGGCGTGTACATTCAAAGTACACGGCACGTACTTCCCTTTTTAATTGCTCCTACGGTGGCTGCTTTTCACCATCACACTATTCACCTGTTGACTGATTACACGTCATGTATTACATTGTACACAACATGTAGATAAATTTTACACCCTTAGTCACCGACATGACTAAATGCCCTCTGTTCTCGTCCGACACGACCAAAGTACACGGTGTGTATATGGATGTTAATGGGGTGTAGTTTGTTTTAACCAACAAGCTAAGACGCCCTGTATTTTCATCCCACATGGACAACATACAAGACATGTGTCAAAAGTACTAGCCTTGTACCCATAAAGTTGAGATTTTTCTCACATTTCCCTTGTTCTCTGGAAAAAACATAATGAAAAGGAAAATTTGAAACACAAACCTAAAAAATAAGAACGAGGCTCTTACACATATTATCTTAATGACACATGGGACAACACACCATAGCTCATAATGAAGACACATTGGACCATACCTCACAATTCGTCTCTATGACACATGGGAACATACATCACAACTCACCCCAAGGAACTTGTGATACTATCTCCTAGAAGATGGAGTAGGTAAGAGTGGATGAACATCCATCCATCATGCCACTGGGATGTTGGGATAGACACCCTCCTATGTGACAATATGGGTTTCAACACATAGTTCTTGAGAACGGTGGGGTGAATATTGAAATCTAATTGACATATAGTGTTTATATATATAGAAAAGGCCACAAGACCAAACTATGGGTTTAAAAATGAAACACCAAAAAAATCATGAATTCACCACTTTTCTACCACATATAAATGCATAATATTGTACATAAAAAATACAATCCACATTTCTTTTTCAGTCATTAAATAACATTAAACCATTTTAGAATTTATCCATTACAAACCAATTCTCTTAAACATGCATTTTAAATAATTATCATGTAATAATTCCTATTCATGATCATTATTCATTTCACCATCAATACAAACTAGGAAAATATCACAAAACCACACATATCAAGAAGCATAATAAAATAAACAACCCAATAGCCAAAACCAGTTCCACCTTCCACCACAGACCTACTGCACAACAATATTACAACTACCATCCTTGAAGACCCTTTACATAAAACGCCTCATCCACGACACCCACATATCACAACATAGTCATATGCCATCCATAATATCACCAAATATAACCCACATCTCATAATCTTGTCCAAACAGATTAAAACACATACAAGGGGAAAATATATTTTCAGATTTAGTGAGAAGCTCTATCTTTAATTTCACGCAATTGGTTAAGGGTGTTATCAAACAATACATATTATCTTAGGGAAACCATTTTATTAACTGAACTAATATTGTTAAACAATTTCATAATGAGTGATTTAAACAACCCCAAAACATGCATTCCATAGTTCACATCATCATAAGGAAAACAAGGGACCTCCAACAAAAAATATTTCAATGGGAAATTTTACACATACAATTTATAACAAAAAATATAGTAAATCTAATCGAAAAAATATGTAAAATCATACGTCACATTCACCATCCTCATGATATTTATTTTCATCCTATTCGATTATCATTATTAATCTTGAAAAAAAAATCTCCACCCAGATGAACATTTATATAACCAGCCCACATATACAGAAATATAAAATAGAATGAAAATCTCACATGAAAGAAAAATGATCGACATTACATTATTGAACCCAAAACAGAGGTGCACATACAATAATAATATCACCAAGGAATCAAAAATAGACTATATTAAAATATACATAGAATAATTAATTGGGGATTTTTAGTATCAAGAGAAATCCGGACCAATAAATAAAAGAGACAGATATCATTTCCTTAAAAATATAAAATCTAAGACATGGGGATTGAATACAGTTTGAATATTCATTAAAGGAGGATCTAACCAATACCACACATTATGACCATTTAAAATCCCCAATAATTTTATTAAATTAAATATCTAACTGATAGCCTTTGAAATGGATTACAAACCTCTAAAATATTGAATTAAACCGATTTTCTGACAAAGAAATATGAAAAAAGGTAAAACTGGAAAATTAGGGAAATTTGGAAAACATTTGAAATGAGTCATTACCACTACCAGGATGAGTCATCGCCAGATGAGTCACTTCCAGATGAGCCACTGTGAGATGAGCCATTTCCAGTGATTCACTACCAGTAATTCACCACTAGACGAGTCACCACCATCAGGTCACCACCAGATGAGTCACTTACAATGTGTCACCATAGATGAGTAACTTCAATATGTGTCACCTCATAAAAATCACTAATAGATGAATCATCACCAAACAAGTCACCACCAGTGAGTCACTTCTAGTGAGTGATCACAAGATGATTCACCGCCATCGAGTAACCTCCATATGAGTCACCACTATTGGGATAACACCATGATGAGCTACTGCTATAATGATTTTTCATTGGAAGAATAGAAATTTGAAAATTTATTTGAATGAGACACCATTTGAATGAATCACATGTCCCAAAACATCTTGGATTACCCTAAGAAACTTCAAACATAATTTTTTTTGGAAATGTAATGATCTTGAATATCCAATCCATTACAAAAATAGTTCTAGACCATGTAATGGTAGGAGAACGACAGCAGGAGTGGGGGAAATCCTCTCGAGTGAGGATTTAGGGAAAGAAGGGGGAATAATTTTTAACTTTTACTATAGGTGAGGCATACTCGGTGAAGATCGTTTATGATAGGGGTCTAGTTTTAAATATTTTAATGACACAATTCTTGTACAAAAAATACTACTAGTTTAATTAAATATATCTCAATGAAAAAAGAAAATTATTTTCTACAGATCTTTATATAGAATAAAAGTAATGGAAAACTGACATGAGGAGAGGGAAAAGGAGACCTTTATCTATACAAGGCATCCTAGATAAAAGTTACCAGTACATTAAGGAAATGTTTATCATACCATATTGGTTATGGGGGTTGAATACTAGTGATCATTATCTCAACCTATGGGGGTATTTATAACTAGGCTAGGCACCAAGGATCTTGGAGTAACTATATATCCCACAGAACATGGAATCAATCCATACGAAGTTTTAAAATGCAGGGTTGTGGGAGACATATTATAATAGGGGAGACATTCTCTTAAGCAAGGAAGAGAAGTTGAATTTTTTTAGATCGATGTAAAAAATGAAACTAGATACATTTTTGATGCCACAAAGCTAATAGAAAAGTGGTATTTGTTATGATCTCGGAGTATATGAGTGGAAACAAAGAGTTCAAATTTGAAATTAATGAAGGTAGAAGGATACATCTCACCACAAAAACATATATAGAACAATATTTAAATAGTATATTTTCTTAGTGATTGGACCATAAGGGGGGTGTCCCAAAGAGTTTTTCTATTCAATGAAGGTGTAGTAAGATGACATAATGAGGGATCCATGAAGTCTAGCTTCAATGTAAATTTATGAGAAAATTCGTACATATTTTATGGTAATGATGTGTGGACCAAGGTATTTTATTTCCCAGTGGTATTCATTTATAACCCAAATTCAAAGAGGTATGTATATTTTAATTTATGGTTACAAATCAATGTATTTGACCTAATATTGACTGATAGAGAGGCTATAGTGTTTGAGGCTTGTTTGGAGCCTGAAAACCAAACTGGTGTAAGAAAGAACTAGGTTATACAGTTTATAGAAAACATGTAGCCCAGCCTACATGGTTTCTCCTAATAGTATGGGGGATTATTATAGGAAAAAAAGGCCCACTGTTTTCACTAACCATGAAACCAAGTACACATGTATTTGTAGGTTCTGAGTATATTTTACCAGAGAAAATTTAAGTGGTTGGCCCATGGTTTCTCAAAAAGTGTGGTTTCCCTCTTTGGATAGTGAAGGGTTCACAATTTATACACAGTTTGGGAAACTTTAAGACCATACAATGAAATACAATAATTTTAGGGTGAAATTACTATTTTCAATTAAAAACTTTTTTAACCCAACCCACCTCATATTTTTTCATTTCCAGTAAACATGACACATATTTTCCTCCCTTATGAGCTAAATCATTCACTCAACTTAGTTTTATTATTTAAAATATAATCTAGACATTGATTTATCCACCGTTCATCTTGTTGGATGTGTGCAAGTAAGATCATCATTCATCTTGCACCCGGTTCGGTTTTTCATTCCCTCAATGGATTTATTTAGGTGTAGTATACTATGATATATTTTTAGGTTTTTTTCTTATTTTTCCAATTTATCCTAACCTAGACAAAAAATGCTGAAACGGGATGTCAAATCCTATATAGACACAAGGTAGGCAGTCTAGTATTTATCCCTCAAGATTGAGATGATTTATATTATGTGACATTGATCTGCAAGCCATTTTAATTGCGTGTTACCCAAAATTTTAATCAACCCATACATGGTAAAATTAATTGAGAACCTTATGACCATATTAGTTATATATATATATATTTTCCACCCCTTTGGGGGTGCTGATAAAATTTCCATTAATTGATATAAATTTATAAACATCAAATCCATTCTCTATATGGTTTTTTCTGACATATAATTCTGATTTCATTACAGAAATAGATAATTGTAGTGGAATATAATAACAAGAACAATTTACAATTCATGATACAATGAATAGAGGTGAGTGGTGTGATCATATAACCAAACTAAATATGATAATTGTTGCACCATCATTATTATTAAATGTAATAAATATATAAATTAATTTTTGGTTTTAATAAAAGACATTAATATTTATATTTTTTTAAATTGGCATGATGGCCCTTAGGTAATATATTGGTCATGGAGACCGTTGTTAATTTTGGAAAATGGGAATGATGACTTTTATGAATGTTATATATATATGGGAATTTTTCCCTTCTACTAATGTGACATAAGAACATGGATCCCCTCTTTTATTATGATACATGGGAATGAATACCATTTATTAATGTGTTACTGGTATGGTGATCCTCTTTAATTATGATTAATGTGCATAAAGAACCATTATGAATGTCTTGCAGTCATGGAGACCATATTTTATTATTATATCGGCATAATGAACCGTTACAAGTGTGATATGGTAATGGAGACCCTTTAAAAATGTGTTAATGGAATGGTGACTGCTATTATTTTGATATATGGGAATCAAGACTCTTAATGTTATAATCTTTCATGATTACCCTTACTAGTATGATACTGGGAATGGTGTCTCTATTCTTGTGACATTGGGCATGTTGTCCCTTGATACATGATTTTCATGCTAAAACTTGTGGATGTATAAGTTACACTGTAGGTCTAGGATAGTTGTATTATCTAAATATATGGTTGTATAAACCACTATTTATATAGTCCATAGATGTGTATACACGTGGTTATATGTTTAGAGGTATTCTGGCATGGGAAGCAGTAGGTACTATCAGCCTGGTTTTTCTTTATGAACTATGTAGTCCCATTTACAGTTATTATTACCTGTTTTTATTAGTATATCTATACACTACCATAATATATTCACTAAATAGATATTTATAGTTATCATGGGTGGGGGCCTACTTATTTTATCTTACAACCTATCTAGACAGCCAATGGTACCTGGGTAGACTATATACTGGTAGGTGTAGATAAGGGGAATCACACACTTATGGATGTGTGAATTTATCCTTGAATTAGAATGTGATATTAGTATCAAATGATTGGGGTGGGACCAAGGATTCTAGGATAGATTTTATCGTATTTCTTCCATTTGAATATCATGTTCTGTAGTGAATGCCTTCGACCATGTATATAAGTTTTCCCTATTTTGAAGAGACATGAAATCATCATATTTGGTACATTATTCAGTTTACTGATTTTTATTTTTATTTATAGGTCATATGTTTATTCATTGTTACACTGTATTTTCTATTATTTCTATTAATAAAAAATTTATCTATTTATTACACAAATGAACTACTGTAAAATTATGGCATAGTCACCCCATGGACACACCCTAGGCTATATCTAGTAGTTGGCAACCACTGGCATACATTGAGGGTTGATTAAGGCCATGTGGGCCCACCGACTTGGGGCACTATTTAAGTGGAATCCATGTCAGGAAGTCACAATGTGGAATTAGAGTGTTTTTGTTTTCTTTTTCCTTATTTCTTGGGAATATTATATATGATATTAGGATTGTATCAATATTTGGTATTGAGGTGTGCATGGGAGTAGCTCACCCAAATAACGGGAAATGGCAAATCACATGGGATGAAATATGTTGTTCTATATTATCCTTTTTATATTTTTTAAATTCAATTATTAGGAGATTTAATTTAATTGGGATGATATTATTTTTATGATTGAGTAATTAAATTTTTATCCTTCTCTCGATGAGATGAGGGAAAGAATGTATTGATCATCCATTATTTTAGGCCCCTTACAAGATTCATATTCCTTGATTATTATAGGATATATTAGATGCATTGTATGATTTCTACATATTTATTATGTTTTTATGTTATCAAATTTTAATATACTAATTATTCTTGAAAAAAATAAGAATAATATTTATTACATAGAGTTCCTTCCATATCCGAAAAAGTGTTTTCCTGCATATGCTACAACAGACACACGAAGTAGTCAAAAATTGCACATTGTGTCATGGAACATTGGTCACATAGATTGAAAAGTGTTCTGGTTTTTATTGAAATAGATGACACACCTCAGTTTATAATGTGAATGGGCCCATATAGATTTGAAGTGACAATACATTTGGTTTAACCATTCAAATGGAATTGTTAAAAAAAATTGAGAATGAACTTTAAATGAGGCTGATTCAATAAAAAAATAGTCACTAGTAAGTAAGAAAAACATGAAGGTTGATCTTGACGTGACCTTAGTAGTGGAATGTATATAGTATATCATTTCACTATATGACTGATCTTATCACCCAAACCTAGATATTTATATAAGAAAATGGGTGTTAATATTACATAGGAAGGGTTGTGCCTATCCTTTTGATGTACCTATTATTTTTTCACCGTTATAACTTATCTTACACATGTGATTGGACTTTGTAAAGTAATACCTCCATGAAATCCATTTTTGTATTCTAGGAGGGTGTTGATGACCATCTATAGAGGCAATGGGACCTGAGATGCTAGTGGTAAATTCGGGGTGCCACCTATAAGACCAATTCCTTTTCGATTGTGGGTGATGATCCTATTTTTTATGATATTTTATATTACTTATGAAAAAAATATTTGTAGATCCATACTATTAACCTTTTATGAAGGAGTTGAGTCAGGAGTTTCAACCGCAACATCCACATACTTCTTCAGGTGATGGTGTCCCACAAAATACAAAGCTATGGATCGAGACATTTATGGATATATTTGAGCATCTTGAGACGCCTCTAAATTGAAGAGTGAATATTACCAATTATATGCTTTGTGGATCATAAAAATGCTTGTGGGATGCTCTGAACATTGTAAGTATGTATCAGGATGTGATTTGGAGTGATTTAGAATCCAAATTCTTTTATTATTTCTTTTTTGAAACCGTGATTTCATAGAATCTATGTAATTCCTGAATGTAAAACTAGGTTCTATGACAATTATGTTCTATTCAGTTCATTTTATTGAGTTTTTGTGCTTTCATCCCATCTATAATGATGATGAACCTGTGAAAGGAAGACATTTTGGGATGGACATAGGCATTCAATTCATTCTCATTTAAACATTTTCGGATTGACTACAATATCTAATATAGTGAACAAGTCTCTTATCATTGAGTGGAACATAAGGGTTGTATATGATGTCACACTGGGTGGTTATGAACAGAAATATGTTAGCGATTTTACTAGAGATTATTAGATACACATTGAGACTTCATGCATGAGTAGATGCTACCAGATGACACTGACAGAATGTTATGTGGAGTGTCATTAGTGTAGAAATCATATGCATAAGAAGACTAAGTTTCACAAAACCTCGTCAAGTTTCAAGGATATGGATGATTGAGTAATATTCATAATTTATTAAGGACCATACCATATATGATGATTCAAAGAGGATCTATTCTAGCTTGACATTTAGAATCATGTTTTGTATCCCCTCACCAGGTATGTATATGGAGTATTGATGTATGTATAGGTAGAGGAGGATTTCATGGTCAAGGTATCCAGTATTCAGATACATATTTCAAGTAGATCTTAACTTCTCTAGGTTTTCAGGTTGTAGCACATGGCCATGGATTGGGATATATTTGTTCAATTTATCGAATTCCAGAGGATTAGGGTATTGGGATATCTACTATTTCAGGTACTATTCCTGTATCCAATAATTTAGTTTTTACATTATTCAACATAGGTTCATCATATTATTTTATCTCTATAGTTATTTTTGAGATCCCTGGACATCAAGTTGAGTACTCTTGTGGTGTTATGATACTTGAAGCTTCTTTGGGTTTGTGTTCAGAGAGAGTATGATAATGTAATGATTTTCTTCTTGAGGTAGGAATACATAATTTCTTATGGGGCCTCTTCTTCCTCAATATTAATCGTTTTTATGTCATTCTTGGGATGGACTAGTTTTTCCCTATCATGTATATGTGGATATTTATCACTAGAGGGTGTCGTTTACATCCTCAAAGAATGGTGCTATTCTTCATAAGGGATAGTGGGATATCCAGGCTAGTAGAAATGTTCTAGATCAACTATGTATATGTGGAGTGACTACCCAAATTGATATATATTATATGGACGATCATGGATTACATCATACTGAATTTTATCATTTAGTCTAGAATTTTAGGGATTAATTCCATGAAAACTATTCTATACTACCTGTTGACAGAGTGGTAGATATTATTATTGATATTGTTCATGGAGAAGCACTGGTATCCAATCCTATTTACTAGATAGATACTATTGAGTTTCAGGGAATAAATATAAATAAGGAATATTTATTGTTCAATGGTTTTATATGGCTATGTACTATTCTTGGGGGTTTTCGGTCCCTTTTCACCAAGAATGTGGAAGGAAACATCATGATTTGTGTGGATTAGTAGAAATTAAATCATCTTATAGTGAATAATCGGTATCCCTTACCTTGTGCAAATGATTTTTTTACAAGGTCATAGGAGTGATGGTATTCTAAATGATCAACCTGAGATCAAGTTATCTTTATGTTTTAGCCCGGCCATAAAATATTGCATGTATGGATTACCATACTTGGTATAGTTTATGTGAGTATCTAGTTTTTCCCTTAGGACTTAGAAACATTATTGAAGTATTTATGGATTTGATCAATATTTTTTCCATCCCTATCTATATTCCTTTATAGTGGTATTCATAAATGAAATCATAGTATATTATCATACTTGATGTGAATGTTCCCCTCATCTTGAGATAGTTTTAAATACAATAAGAGAGAGACAAATATTTTTTAATCTCAATAAAGGAAACTTATAGATTTAAAAGGTTGAATTACTGGGTTATATCATTTTAGCGGCATGAGTATCAGATGTACTAGAGAATGTGAGAACTATAGTTACCTAGGAGCAATACAAGAATGACTTTGACATACAGAGTTTCTTGGGTTTAGCTATTACTATAGGAATTTAATACAAGACATATCAAGCATATAATGACATCTAATATGATTTCATAGGAAGGGTGGGAATTTTTTATTGAAAGGATCCTACGAGACAGCCATTGAGGAGAGGGAAGGGAGATTGACTTCAGTGTTGATCCTGATTCTTCTAGATTTGGGAATAAGCTATAATTTAAATTATGAAGCATTGGGTATTGGGATAGGATTGTTTCAAATAAAGGTAGACCATGGAATTTCATTCTGGTCACAACATCTGATGCCTCATAAAAAGAATTACCTAACCCATTATCTTGAGTTAGAAGTTACTATTCACCCAATGAATTATTCGAGGAAATACCTTCTTGAGGAGACTTTTATAGTGATTATAGGCCATAGAAACCTCTGATATATTTTTATGTAGAGTGGATTAAATCTAAATATGCTAATATGGTTTGAATACTACCAATACATTGATTTTGAGATTACTTATTTTTCATGGATAGGCCATGCTGTTTCTGATGATCTGAGTAGGAGGAATAAGATGCATATAGTTTATAAAGAAAATTGTCGATGGAAGCTTATGGCATAATTTTTTAGATGGACATATATTTTTAGGACTATCATGGATAGCCCATAATTACATTGTTTTCAATGAACTCTTCACTTCTAGAGAAATTGAAAATGATGTATTTTTTTGATCCTGAAGGAAACTATTTTTTGAGATGACCTACCACTGGATTGGTCCATCGATGGTTATGACATCCTACACATAAATGGGTGTACTCGGGCCCCTAAAGACAAGAGATAAAAGATTATGAAAGAATCATAAGTTTCTTAGTGGGATGTGCACCTAGGTAAATATATGTTGTATCATGATATGAACCTACACTACTAATTTCCAAGGTTTAAAGTTAGATAATAGGTTTTATCAATAAGCATTATAGCTATCAACAATTAAATGTAGAACCCTAGCATCTAAATGTATTGTTACAGCCACTACAGGTAGTGGAATGGAATTAGAAAGAAATTTTAATGTATTTTATTATCGGATTATTAATCTCACCTCGAGGTAGCTACGTAGTCTGGGAAGTAATTGACCAATGACATAATGCATCACAAATCCTTCCTATCTAAGAGACGTTCACGGTTGATGATGTAACACCCCAAGATTTCATAGTGTGTTATTTTTTCAAAATAATTCAATAACTTGCACTACACGCAACACAGAGTTCAATCACACCTTGACTTACAAAAAAAAGCCATTAAAAGAGGTCATGAATAGTATTAACTAAATTTTAAACTTTATATAATACTTATTTTAGAATCCATATTATGAGTTTCTTAGTCATAATGCAAGAATAGATTCATTTTCAGTGTAACACCCCAAGCTTCTACGGTACGCTTCTCTTTGAATAATGCGATAGCGTGTGTTGTACGCAACACCGAGTTCTAACAACCAATCAAACTAGCCGTTATGAATAGTAATACCTACTTTTTAAAATTATATATATTTTATATTTCAAAATGGACTTCATTTTTGGATTTGGAATATCTAATTTAGCCTAAGGTGAAATTTTGGTACTTTTCGGATAACT
Organism: Viscum album; assembly: GCA_963277665.1. Lineage (NCBI taxonomy): Eukaryota > Viridiplantae > Streptophyta > Magnoliopsida > Santalales > Viscaceae > Viscum > Viscum album. The sequence continues at coordinate 1,671,796,368 of OY728119.1, read as the reverse complement.
TTCATATTTTGATGAATAGTGAAAATTACTAAATTTTAATTAAAAACAACTTTTTTAATCAAAATAATTAATAGTGATAAATTATGAATTTTAGTAGTTTTAAAGTATATTTAGAATATATTTTTACCATTTAATATAATGTTGGTCATTGGACATAATTTTACAATTAAACCGAACATAAACAAGTGTCAATCTTTTGATAGTTATTATCTCTTAAAAACACGCTTTTTGTTTTGACAGCGGGAATTAATTTTAAATTAATTTCTGCCACTTCTATGTTTTGAATTTAGGAAAATGGATTCCATATTTGGAATCAGGATGTTCAAATTGTGTAAATAGGTAACTTTTATTTTTAGACATTTTGAATAATTACTGCGGTAAATATTTTATTTACCATGGTTAAGGGTAAATCCGGTAAATAAGGGTTAAACAATAATATTATAATAATACTAAATTACCCTAAAACGTGTCTTAACCCTATTGGTTGATACATGGTCGACCCTGGGAATCATTGGGTCGATTTTGGGACCCCATGGATCCACTTGTAAGTGATAATGACACTTTATTTTAATTAAGTTAAAATGAATACAAAAATGACACAAGCATATATCTTTTAGAAAAACAATTGTTACATAGGGTTATATATGTTGGATTTTAGATTATAAATATTAATTAGAAATATAAAACAATTTAATACATAATTATATTTTATTTATAATTTTTAGACATTAAATAATTTATTTTATTTATGACACAATGATGATGCAGTAATTACTATAATAGTGAAAAATTAAAATAATTGATATTATAAATACCCAAATAAATATAATATGAAACTTTTAATTAATTAAACTAATTTTCTAGGATAATATGATATATTAGGATTGATTTAATTTACTTTGTTTGAAGTAATCAATCTGTTATGAGTTTCATAAAAATCAACTATTGAATAGGGTCAAAATTGACATAAAAGAGTTCTTAAAACAAATATTATATTATTAATTGATATTAATTTTTTAAAAATCTAAGGTTCGGCCAAGAGACTTATATAACGATAGGTTAATCATTAATGGACCACTTGGGGGTCTCTTGGATGTATTTAGTAAGTTTATTAACCATATTATATAAACATACAAAGAGACATTGTAAAAGTGAAACTAATTAACTTAGAGTTAATACTTAAAGATAAGGTTAATATAAGTACCCAAACCTGTCTAAATTATATTGTTTGAGTTGTTTTCGACCCATCTCCACCTTAACATTTGAACAATCAACTTAGGATCCATTAGAAACCGAATATGAATTTATTATAAATTAATATTTCTAGCTTTTCCAAAGGTGCCCCTCACCCCTCTTATAAAAAGGCACTCCTCCTTCTCATTTCTTCGCACCTTCAAAGCCTTTTGGTTCGGCCAAACTCTGTCCAAATACTCTCCCAACTTCCCTCACTACAACCTAGAGTCCTTAGTTTGATCAGAAAGCCAACCTAAAGAGCCCTTTTGATCAAATTAAAAGGAAGAACCCGAAGAAGAGGTAATGTTTTCACCACCCCTTTTTAAGTTCCTTTCTCCTTCCACTTCCTCTTTCTTTGTTATTACCATTATAAAATAATAACTCCAGTATCATATATATACTGTGATGTTATTATAAATATGGTACAACCATATTCAGAATTCTATCCATCCTTTGAATAACATGTCACCATACGTGCGTACGTACGGCTTACCGTCTCCACGTCGTGGTGTAATTGTTATTCAATATATTATTATTTGGATGGGTATAATAATGATGTGTAACTCATGTAAATAAAAAATATAACATGATAATGATTTTGTATATATGATATAAAATCCAATTATATATTATTTTAATATCAAAAGAATGATATTGTCGCTCGTGCGTATGTACGGACTACCGTCTCCACGAACGCGATGAGATTCATTGTCCATCATATCCATTCAAGTATAATTATAATTTGATGATTTAAAAATAGTATCTAAGGACTTGATATCATTCTGGATATGAATTATATACATCCCATTAATAACGAATATGACTCACATAACAACGAATATAAAGTAAAATGAACCCGTTAACACCCGAAATAACGATAATTCTAAGATATTATTAACAAATCAATGTAAAAAGATCATATATGATATCATATTAAAGTAAATGATTCTTGTATTATTCAATAACAATTATTTCACCATTATACAGGAGGTAAACCTACCATCGACCAAGGAAAAAGTACAAGTAAGGGATTTTCTTATCTCACTTTCAATTCCGTGATATTTCCATTGTTCGCCACTAAATTATTGAAAGTGGTGTATTGTGTACTGAAATTTGATATATATTATCATGATTATCTTCATATTAATGTAATTATGTAAATAATTTGTTGGTTATTAACGTTTTCCCATACGACTCAGTTTATTAATGTGGTAAGGAGTTTCTTATCTCGCTCTTAATTTCGTGAGAATTCCATTGTTCACCACTTAATTATTACATGTGGTGTATGTGTATTGCCCATGATTGTATTCATTGTGTAATATACTTTAATTTATGGGTATTTACATAGTCATGGTATGATCCTTATTTCATGGTTGTTTGTTTCGTAAGTTACCAAATCGATAAGGGAATTTGAGAATTCAATTTCCACTCATTCGGCTTTACGCATATTTCATTGATTATATTACTCCAAGATTATGTGTGGAATCACTATTCATTTGATTATGTCATAATTTCCACTCCCCTTCCTGTGGATATACTTTTGATACACATAATCACTCCATTTATAATTCTCAAGTCATTAATATGAATTTGATAAGAGTAATTTTAACTCTTTCACCATTTGTTGAGTTAAACATCCAATTCGTTGGTGTTGTTTCTACAAGAATATGTGTGAATATCCTTTGATTGTTTTACACTGAATATTCAATCATATTTAGTGTATTTATATTTTTTTTTCACACATAATTATGTCGTTGATTTATCCTTAACCTAAGGATACGACCTTTATGAGAGATTTCATCTCAATTTACATTCAACTGAGACTTCTTTGTTGATATACACCAAATCACTTTTATGTGGTGTATATAATGTACTTTGAAATAGTATATCATTAATCCCTTTATTCTCATGATATTAAAATTTTTTGATTACCTCAATTATTTGTATTCAAGTTTCTCTCTTTTGGTTAGAATCTCTAACCAAAATACCATTTTAAAATGTTTTAAAGACTTATTATCCTATATCTTGCTCATTAATGTCCATGTTTTAAAAATGGTTTTAAGGATTTATTTATATGGAAATTAAAGTTTTAAAATTAAAACTCCTTTTAAAAGTTTCAAAGTGGTATGGGACACTTTGATTCAAAAAAATCTATTTTTAAATGGCTTCTTGACAAATAGTGTGACTTTTAAATGATTTCAAGAAAAGGGGGATATTTCCCTCAAATAGTTTTGATGATTATTTTCATCTATGTCAACATCCTTCATTATTCATGATTGATGTTAATGTGATACAATACAATCTTCCATATTGTATCAAATGAGTTATGTTTGACTGTGGATGTTCTATTTTTATACCATTCATGGTTTGTGGTTAAAGTATTGACATTTCATGTGCTAGTTTTAATACGAATGTTTATTTTATGTTTAAACCTATTCATATGAGGAATGCATTGGACTTAATAAGTGAGGGTGGAGCCTGCTATAGCTCCTCGATGCATCGGTAGGTCTCATGAGACAAACTAGTGTCTTGGCACAAGGCCTTGGCAAAATCTTATTTGTAGTCTTGGCACGAGGCCTTGGCTATGTGGTTATGATAGTCTGGCATTATGCATTCCATAATTATGAAAGTGGTTATTGATAATTCATGTGATTATTCGACTAGTAGAATATCCATGTGAGTAAGTAAATGGCATTATTTTATTTTATCTTTTCCATTTTATGCTGAAGTTCAAGTTTAAAAGGCTTTTGTTTTAGTTATAAACTGCCTTAAGTGTTTATGCTTATTTATGAAAGCTTCTGCTATAATGTTATCCTTACTGAGAATCTGAGCTCACCCCTTTCAATGTTTTATTTTTCCCAGGACTATGAAGAAGTAATTTATGAATGACCTGCAGGGATAGTATGAAGGGATATGAAGACAAGATGTTTTTTCTTTGATGTAATGTAAAATTTATATATGTATCTAGTTATTCCAAGGCTACTAAACTAATCGGTCTTTTGAGACTTGATCTTTCTCGTGATCATGCCAATGTTATGTAATAATGCACCGACTCTTGGTAACTAGGGTCGGGGCGTTATAGTTGGTATCAGAGGAAGTTTAGTACAAACCTTGGTAGCTAGATTTAGATAAACTTTGATTAGAGAACGTAGACCTAAGATGAACTTTGAGGATTAGTATAAAAGAACTTCCTAGAATTTTGGTATTGAGGAGATTTTGTGAGTTTTCCGAGCAATACATCCCTGTTTGGATACGAGCAGGTAGAGGCGGCTCTGGCACAGATGTACCTAGGGGTAAAACCCGAAAACACCGCTTTGAGCTAGACTCGAACGGGAACTGGTGCACGAAAACGGGCCTTGCTGCACTCTTGGTTACGACACTCCCGGGGGATATGCTTAGGATAATTTACATTTTCTTTACAAACCAATTTAAGTAATATATACATAAGATGAGAGTAAATGACCTTGGTTAATCCTAATATGTTTCAAATTGAGAATATGGTGACATTTTAATCTCTAAATGATTTTACGACTACTATTACTCACACAATGATTTCTGGTTTTAGTCAATGGCTGGATTCCAAGGAAGTCATAGTGACTTTGAGAATGATGTACAAGGTGGGAACGGTGGTGGCAATGAGAAACAAAATGGAATGTTGATAGGCGTAAAAGATATCGTCTTTATGCCGAATCAGTTTTCCAAAAATATGATCAACAACATATATATTAACCAACTCCCAGACTCAACAAGGAAGAGAAAGGTGATAAATGATAAGATCTCCAGTAATGGAGACCATGGAGAAAAGAAACCTCAATTTTCATCATTCAGGAAATGTGGAAAGAGACACCCAGGAAAGTGTCTCAATGGGACAACGAAATGTTTTACGTGCGGGAAGGAAGGACATAAAGTGAGGAATTGCCGAAGAAAAATGAATAGTACTATGGAAGAAGATAAAAATGGTCCCAAGAGTCCATTTACAGTCATTTGCCGTAAATGTAGGGGACCTGGCCATTACCTGAGTGAATGTCCTATTCTATAGAATATTTTCTTGGTCAAAGAAGAAGCTATGTGGAAATAAATGGTTGGAGAAAAATTTAAAAAGTATTATCACTCCTTGTTGATTGGTTTACTTTGGAATAATTTTCTCTTGTATTTGTAACCCCGCTGTTTTCCATGTGAGAATGATATTTGAGGAAGAATTGTCTCTTCTCTTGTGGATATAGGTATAAATAACCATTTGGTTTTATATGATCATTGGGGTTTGAGAAAATGATAAGTTATTATAATTTGGGATGAAAATGCAAAGTATGATATAACATTTGTGGCTAAATTATGTTATTTTGAGGAATTTATCTCATTTTGGTAATATTATAAAATATATTTTTTGAAAAAGGACAACACGTAGACCGTGTGACAACCCGTCGCGTCAGACAAAGCTGTGGGAATCGAACCCACAACCAAAGTGCGATTGGGATTTATCGCCTACCACTGGACTACGTGAAGTCCCTGGTTAGTGTGACTATTTTTTTTGTTAAATGATTTTATTGATCAATAATAAGATGATTTGGGTTCTTATGTCTTATCAAATGAATACCCTTGGTATAGGAAAATGATTTGGTGATTAAGTGATAAATGTTATTTTGGAAGATGTTCGTTTTGTTAGGAACACTATATGCCCAAGGAAAATAGAATACAATGAGGTTTCATTTGTAGAGTAATGGTGGATTTTTATCTATGTTTTTATTGTTGATTTATAGTGATTTGGGTTATTTATGGAAATGATTAATCTATAATAGAGAATATGTGATGATGTTAATTACTTTTAAGTATGTGACTTTAAGAGTATTTGATGTCATTTGGAGATACAATGTAACATGGGAGACTACATAATGAAATTCTTCTATGTTTTGGGTTTCAATATTAGTTTGGATTATATTAAAGGATTTTAAGGACAATTGGTTATTGAATGGTATCTATTTAACACTGGGGTATTGTTGGTTTAATTTTAGAAATTAAGATTAGTACATATTTATCTCAATGAATATCCTTTTGGGGGATCATTAGATCATTCACTAACCATTTTGGTTTTGATTAATCTTCAAAGACAATGTAAATATATGGTTTATCCTGCATGGATCATGTGATTCTATAGAAGTTTATTCTAGCTCTTCCAGTGTGACCAAGTATTCTTTAATACTTAATGTTTAAAAAAAAATTTGAGTTAGTGGTGGAAATTTATTAAAGAATGAAAATATACTTAAAATATAAGTATATCTCATAATGTTCTTAGTCAATATCATAAATGAATTCATCTTCCTTATGTAATGTAACTTTAAAAAAAATGTTGTCCTAGATGGTACCTTAAATCATCACTAATTTATGGCTTTGGGATTGTTGGCCTTTTCATAGCCATGTTCTCTACCACTCTCCATCAGATAATTGATGGTTAGATTTCTCTTCCATATCCATATTTTCCTACATGGAACCCTAGTATGTGTTATTTTCGGTAATCTTCATACTTTCCACTCTTTATTTTAAATAGAGGCCTCATTAATTCATTTTTCGATGTGGGATTTCAACTAAGATATTTTGAAACGTCAAAAATGTGTTATCCCAATACCCTATGTTTTGTTGGACCGATGGTATTTCAAATCATCATAGATTGATGAGTTTAAGGACCTCAATTTTATACTTGTTTGTGATTGATGACCTCAATCACTACCTATAAATATTTACGTTTTTCCTCCAATTATATGTCTCTAATTACCACCAATGTTCTCCTAATCGATATCATAATTCGATGGTGACCCTTTCATTTCTCTTTTCCTCATATTAAGACTAAATTTTAGTAACCCAATTTCCGATGTGGGTTTTCCCACAAATATATTTTCTATTTTCAACCTTTTATTTTCGAAGAACAATTTCAAATTGCGAGGACACAATTTATTGAAGGAGGGGAGAATGTAACACCCCAAGATTTCATAGTGTGTTATTTCTTCAAAATAATTCAATAACTTGCACTACACGCAACACCGAGTTCAATCACACCTTGACTTACAAAAAAAATCCATTAAAAGAGGTCATGAATAGTATTAACTAAATTTTAAACTTTATATAATCCTTATTTTAGAATACATATTATGAGTTTCTTAGTAATAATGCAAGAACAGATTCATTTTTAGTGTAACACCCCAAGCTTCTACGGTACGCTTCTCTTTGAATAATGCGATAGCGTGTGTTGTACGCAACACCGAGTTCTAACAACCAATCAAACTAGCCGTTATGAATAGTAATACCTACTTTTTAAAATTATATATATTTTATATTTCAAAATGGACTTCATTTTTGGATTCGGAATATCTAATTTAGCCTAAGGTGAAATTTTGGTACTTTTCGGATAACTTTCATATTTTGATGAATAGTGAAAATTACCAAATTTTAATTAAAAACAACTTTTTAAATCAAAATAATTAATAGTGATAAATTATGAATTTTAGTAGTTTTAAAGTATATTTAGAATATATTTTTACCATTTAATATAATGTTGGTCATTGGACATAATTTTACAATTAAACCGAACATAAACAAGTGTCAATCTTTTGATAGTTATTATCTCTTAAAAACACGCTTTTTGTTTTGACAGCGGGAATTAATTTTAAATTAATTTCTGCCACTTCTGTGTTTTGAATTTAGGAAAATGGATTCCATATTTGGAATTAGGATGTTCAAATTGTGTAAATAGGTAACTTTTATTTTTAGACATTTTGAATAATTACTGCGGTAAATATTTTATTTACCATGGTTAAGGGTAAATCCGGTAAATAAGGGTTAAAAAATAATATTATAATAATACTAAATTCCCCTAAAACGTGTCTTAACCCTATTGGTTGATACATGGTCGACCATGGGCATATTTGGGTCGATTTTGGGACCCCATGGATCCACTTGTAAGTGATAATGACACTTTATTTTAATTAAGTTAAAATGAATACAAAATGACACAAGCATATATCCTTTAGAAAAACAATTGTTAAATAGGGTTATATATGTTGGATTTTAGATTATAAATATTCATTAGAAAGATAAAAATATTTACTACATAATGATATTTTATTTATAATTTTTAGACATTAAATAAGTTATTTTATTTATGACACAATGATGATGCAGTTATTACTATAATAGTGAAAAATTAAAATAATTGATATTATAAATACCCAAATAAATATAATATGAAACTTTTAATGAATTAAACTAATTTTCTAGGATAATATGATATATTAGGATTGATGTAATTGACTTTTGTCGAAGTAATCAATCTTTTATGAGTTTCACAAAAATCAACTATTGAATAGTGTCCAAATTGATATAAAAGAGTTCTTAAAACAAATATTATATTATTAATTGATATTAAATTCATAAAAATCTAAGGTTATTCCAAGAGACTTATATCATGATAGGTTCATCATTAATGGACCACTTGGGGGTCTCTTGGATGTATTTAGTAAGTTTATTAACCATATTATATAAAAATACAAAGAGACATTGTAAAAGTGAAACTAATTAACTTAGAGTTAATACTTAAAGATAAGGTTAATATAAGTACCCAAACCTGTCTAAATTCTATTGGTTCAGTTTTTTTCGACCCATACCCACCTTAACCTTTGAATAATCAACTTTGGATCCATTAGAAACCGAATATGAATTTATTATAAATTAATATTTCTAGCTTTTCCAAAGGTGCCCCTCACCCCTCTTATAAAAAGGCACTCTTACTTCTCATTTCTTCACACCTTAAAAGCCTTTTGGTTCGGCCAAACTCTGCCCAAATACTCTCCCAACTTCCCTCACTACAACCTAGAGGCCTTAGTTTGATCAGAAAGCCAACCTAAGGAGCCCTTTTGATCAAATCAAAAGGAAGAACCCGAAGAAGAGGTAATGTTTTCACCACCCCTTTTTAAGTTCCTTTCTCCTTCCACTTCCTCTTTCTTTGTTATTACCATTATAAAATAATAACTCCAGTATCATATATATACTGTGATGTTATTATAAATATGGTACAACCATATTAAGTATTCTATCCATCCTTTGAATAACATGTCACCATACGTGCATACGTACGGCTTACCGTCTCCACGTCGTGGTGTAATTGTTATTCAATATATTATTATTTGGACGGGTATAATAATGATGCGTAACTCATGTAAATAATAAATATAACATGATAATGATTCTGTATATATGATATAAAATCAAATTATATATTATTTTAATATCAAAAGAATGATATTGTCACTCGTGCGTATGTACGGACTACCGTCTCCAAGAACGCGATGAGATTCATTGTCCATCATATCCATTCAAGTATAATTATAATTTGATGATTTAAAAATAGTATCTAATGACATGATATCATTCTAGATATGAATAATATACATCCCATTAAAAACGAATATGGCTCACATAACAAAGAATATAAAGTAAAATGAACCCGTTAACACCTGAAATAACGATAATTCTAAGATATTATTAACAAATCAATGTTAAAATATCATATATGATATCATATTAATGTAAATGATTCTTGTATTATTCAATAACAATTATTTCACCATTATACAGGAGGTAAACCTACCATCGACCAAGGAAAAAGTACAAGTAAGGGATTTTCTTATCTCACTTTCAATTCCGTGAGATTTCCATTGTTCGCCACTAAATTATTGAAAGTGGTGTATTGTGTACTGCCATTTGATATATATTATCATGATTATATTTATATTCATGTTATTCTGTAAATAATTTGGTGGTTATTAACTTTTGGCCATACGAATTAGTTGATTAACGTGGTAAGGAGTTTCTTATCTCGCTCTTAATTTCGTGAGAATTCCATTGTTCACCACTTAATTATTACGTGTGGTGTATGTGTATTTCCCATGATTGTATTCATTGTGTAATATACTTTAATTTATGGGTATTTACATAGTCATGGTATGATCCTTATTTCATGGTTGTTTGTTTCGTAAGTTACCAAATCGATAAGGGAATTTGAGAATTCAATTTCCACTCATTCGGCTTTACGCATATTTCATTGATTATATTACTCCATGATTATGTGTGGAATCACTATTCATTTGATTATGTCATAATTTCCACTCCCCTTCCTGTGGATATACTTTTGATACACATAATCACTCCATTGATAATTCTCAAGTCATTAATATGAATTTGATAAGAGTAATTTTAACTCTTTCACCATTTGTTGAGTTAAACATCCAATTCGTTGGTGTTGTTTCTACAAGAATATGTGTGAATATCCTTTGATTGTTTTACACTGAATATTCAATCATATTTAGTGTATTTATATTTTTTTCACACATAATTATGTCGTTTATTTATCCTTAACCTAAGGATAGGGCCTTTATGATAGATTTCATCTCAATTTACATTCAACTGAGACTTCTTTGTTGATATACACCAAATCACTTTTATGTTGTGTATATAATGTAATTTGACATAGTATATCATGAATCCCTTTATTCTCATGATATTACAAATTTTTGATTAACTCAAATATTTGTATTCAAGTGTCTCTATTTTGGTTAGAATCTCTAACCAAAATACCATTTTAAAATGTTTTAAAGACTTATTCTTCTATATCTTGCTCATTAATGTCCATGTTTTAAAAATGGTTTTAAGGATTTATTTATATGGACATTAAAGTTTTAAAATTAAAACTCCTTTTAAAAGTTTCAAAGTGGTATGGGACACTTTGATTCAAAAAAATCTATTTTTAAATGGCTTCTTGACAAATAGTGTGACTTTAGAATGATTTCAAGAAAAGGGGGATGTTTCCCTCAAATAGTTTTGATGATTATTTTCATCTATGTCAACATCCTTCATTATTCATGATTGAGGTTAATGTGATACAATACAATCTTCCATATTGTATCAAATGAGTTATGTTTGACTGTGGATGTTCTATTTTTATACCATTCATGGATTGTGGTTAAAGTATTGACATTTCGTGTGCTAGTTTTAATACGAATGTTTATTTTATGTTTAAACCTATTCATATGAGGAATGCATTGGACTTAATAAGTGACATGTGGAGCCCGCTATACCTCCTCGATGCATCGGTAGGTCTCATGAGACAAACTAGTGTCTTGGCACATGTCCTTGGCAAAATCTTATTTGTAGTCTTGGCACGAGGCCTTGGCTATGTGGTTATGATAGTCTGGCATTATGCATTCCATCATTATGAAAGTGGTTATTGATAATGCATGGGATTATTCGACTAGTAGAATATCCATGTGAGTAAGTAAATGGCATTATTTTATTTTATCTTTTCCATTTTATGCTGAAGTTCAAGTTTAAAAGGCTTTTTTTAGTTATAAACTGCCTTAAGTGTTTATGATTATTTATGAAAGCTTCTGCTATAATGTTATCCTTACTGAGCATCTGAGCTCACCCCTTTCAATGTTTTATTTTTCCCAGGATTTTGAAGAAGTAATTTATGAATGACCTGCAGGGATAGTATGAGGGGATATGAAGACAATATGTTTTTTCTTTGATGTAATGTAAAATTTATGGATGTATCTAGTTATTCCAAGGCTACTAAACTAATCGGTCTTTCGAGACATGATCTTTCTCGTGATCATGCCAATGTTATGTAATAATGCACCGACTCTAGGTAACTAGGGTCGGGGCGTTACAGATGAGCTAGAAATATTGTATAAATAAGAGATTATATGGTTATGTTGGGAATCTCAAACTATTGTTTCAGAAAGGTAAACTCTTTTAACATCATCGTTTTGGAATCTATTATAGATATAAATGGGTGCACAGGTTTATATAAAGAATATTTTCCCCAGATGGTCAATTAATAGTGATAACTGGATATACTATTGTTAGAGGAAATGCTCTGAGCATTCTTCCTTGAATTTATTGTTTCATGGGAGGAGTATTTCTCTCTATTTAAGTTATCCTATAATAATTTCATTCAGGTGAAAATTCATATGGAACCTTATGAGGACCTCTAAGGTAGGCTATTACATTCACCCAAATACTAGATAGAGGTAAGAGAGTAAATGCTACAAGGTATTCATATTATTTAGGTGGTTTTGGAGTATATTTATCCAATTAGGAACAAGATGCCTACCACTCATCCTAGACAGAAATATTATGTGGACTTCCATGGATGGCCTCTAGAGTCCATGGTTGGGGTTTTGTTCTCTTATGTATATCACCCATGATTGGGAATATATATATACAAGGGAAAGGGAAGCTATAGCTTTATTATGTTGGGGCATTTTATATTTTGGAGAGTGTCTGGTTAGTATCCTAGTGGTTTCAATTACTTTAGATGAATCACCCCATACACAACATTTTCAATATTTAACATATTCTCCATTACCATGCTGAACCATTTAAAACTTTTGATCCTGAGGATATAGAGTCAGATATCGAAGATTATTTTGAGGATTATCCTATAAAAATTGTTGAATAGAGAACAATAGATCTCATATACTTGCCTCTATCATTAGTACGTGAGCTATGTAAACACAGATGGGTACATGATGAGACTTGGAAGTTAGAGCCTGATGTACTTGTTCAGCGACCTAGGTTTTACTAAGATAACATTTCAATTCACTTGGAAAGGAAATACATGGATGATTTTTTAATGTGTGTATTCTTTAAGAACACGATTTTCTAAAATATATGTACCCTTTAATTTCTTGTTTAAATATTTGGTTTTTAGAAAATATGTATGATTAGTGAGAATATGGAGGAAATAGTGATGTTTAGAACTTTTTCAGATCCCAGAACCCTAGCTGGTGGAAGAAAGTACTATATTACATGCTTTTAAAAAACATTGTAGCCCTTCATACATGGTTTCACATAACAATGTCAGACTTTCTATAGGGAGAATCATGGAGTATGGTTTTCCCAAACTGTCTTCCATAGATTTGAACACTCTTGCGAGTTGTCTATATGTTTTAGAAGTGCCAAATGGAATGGCTGGTGCATTATTTCTTAATCCGTGAAGCCAAACTATATGGTTTTCCTCTATAAATAGTGAAGGGTGAATGTTTGGCACACAATTTTTCCAACCATGTGGCCAAACTATAATACCCCGTAATTTTGTGTGAAATTGTTAGTTTCCCCTTAAAATATAATTATCCCAACCCACCTAATATATTTTTTATTTCTAATGTAGATGTGATATATTAATCTTCCTTTCCATCTCAAGACTCCCTAATAATTGGTTCATTGATAATTGTCTGATATGGACTCTCATTTGATCATTATTTCTCTCGTGGGATGTGCACTAGTAAGATATTCATTCATCACACACCATTCTTCATTTGTATTTATCTCAATAGAATTATTGAGGTTTAAGTACATATGCCAGATATTTAGGGAGTTCATCCCTTTTATAAATTTCTCTAGACTCACACCAAACCAAAGGCTGATACTGGATGAGTGATCCCTTAAAACCATAAGGTAGGAGGTGTAATATATTTCTCATAATTTTGAGATAATATATAATCTGTCTTGTTGTGCCGCATATTTCACTAATTTTTCCCCTCTATTTAATATTTATATTGATGGTTTTATTAATTGAGAACCATATAACTTTATTATGTCCCCGCTAATTGTCACCATTCATTGAGTTGTGTCGATAAAATTTATATTTATTATTATAAATGTATTAATTTAAAAGTCATTATATATATATTGTTTTGTCAGGCCTTCTAATTGTCATATCATTACTAAAATTATGATTTTTTGTTTTATATAATTATAGACACACATACCATTTTAAGACTCATTGAATGAAGGTGAGTGGTATCACCACATCACCCAACTAAATTAGATGATGGTTGTTCCCTTATTATTATTAAATGTAGATGATATATAAAGAAAAATTTGGATCTGATTAAAGCCTTCACTATTTTTAATTGTTATAATTGCATATGATGACCCTTGGGTTATAAATTGGGAATATAGACCCTTAGTAATTTTTGGAAAAGGGGTATAATGACCATTATGCATGTTATATATATATGGACACGGCGTCCCTTCTCTTAATGTGGCACACGATCATGGAAACATCATTAATTATAATAAATGTGAATAAATACACTTTATAAATGTGTTATGAGCATGGAGACCCTATTTTGTTATGATATGTGAACATGGATACACTTTATAAATGTGTTATAGGCATGGATACCCTATTTTATTATCATAGTCTTTTAAAGTAACTTTATAATTATGATATGGCATGGAGACCCATTATAAATGTGTTACCATAATAGAGACCCTTATGATAGTCATATATGGTAATAAAAACTCTTAATGTGATACACATGCATGTAGACCATTACTACTCTGATACATGGCATGGAATCCCGTATTCTTTTGATAATAGGATTGGAAACCCCCAGTTCTTGTGATTCTCATGCATCACCTTATAGATTTCTGATTTATGCCTAGGTTATAGGATAGTGGATGTTGAAATAAACATGGTTTTATATTTCACTACATATATAGTCCATATATGTGTATACAAATTGTTTCACGTTCAGAGGTATTTTAGCATGAGATGATGTAGGGAGTGTTAGCCTAGATTTCCTTTAGAAACAAAAGTTTACCGATTTACAATTAATATTAATTATTTTCATTATTATATATACACACTTACATTGAGTTTATCTGACGCCCTACTTGGTATACCTATGTTATATAGAAATACTATATGCCTGTAGGTGTAGACAAGGGGAAGCATCAAATTGTAGATGTGTGACTTCTTTTCTATCATAAGATGGGATCTTGGTACTAGATGACAGATCTAGAGCTTGATATTCAATGATATATTTTAGGCCTTTTGTATATTTTGTATATCTGGTACTATAATGACAGTCTATTTCCATGTATACATGCTTTTCCTATTTTGTAGAGACCTGAAATCATCATCTTTTGTACATGATTTAGTTTACTACTTTTGACTTTTTATATAGTGCTTAGATGTTTTATAATACATCCATTGTCTTTTACATTATTGTTATTATTGTGGAATTTACCTATTGATTATATCATTGTCCTACTCTAACTTAAAGAAATAGTATCCCCACAAACACACCATAGGCACTTGCTACTAGTCAGTAGCACGTAGCGTATGAAGAGACACACGTGTGGACATGTGGCCGATCAAAATGGGGCCCCATTTAAGAGGCATCTGGGTTGGGAGACAACATAAAATAGAAGACACATAATGTGAAGAGAGGTAAAGGGAGACCCAGTGTCACATGATGCATCCATGTGACATGTTTCACATAGTTTTATAACATGATGCTCGTACTATATGGGTGTTATGTTCTAAATACTATCGGACATGATCTTACCCAATTGAGGTATTTTCTACTAGTCTAGAGACAGTGGTATATGCTTCACTATATATCCATAGAAATTAACAATAAATCCATAGTTAGATTCCAAATATTTCATAGTTGGATATCAGTGCTGGAAGGGGGGAATCCTCTCAGGAATAGTTAAGAAGCCAACATTTTAGTTTAAATGGTTATATAGAAAGACTCTTGAAATTTTGTTTAGGGTCAGTTAATGAAGAAAAAAAGTGGGATGTTGTGATCTTGAATGATATGTGTGGAATTATAGAGTTCAAATCCAATGAGATAGAACGGTGAAGGATACCTTACATGAAAAAAACACCTATAGATCAAGTTATACAGAGTTCAAATTCATGGTTCATGGAGAATAAATAGTGGAGGGTGTGTCTGAAGAGGTTTGTGTAGAAAAAAAGAGAAGTAACTAATGTCAGAAGTCGACCAATGAGGCCTGGTTCCATGGAAATTTATTAGTTAATAAAGACACAGTTTAAGGTTATGATTCTTGATCCCAGGTGTTTTTTTCTTAGGGTTATTCATGAGACACAAAATATTAGACAACTGAAGTGATGCGGGGACAAGGAGGCACAATGAAATGTGATTCCTCTCAGAGACTATTTATGATGTAGTTTATAGTAACAATTCTTGTAAATTTTTTCCAAGTTTATGGTCATGAATATTAGACCATATAGGGGTACAATATTATATTTGGGTAATTCCTCTGTATCTCAATCGTGTATGGTGAAATTCTAATATGACTCAGAACCCTATGTGAGCTATAATTATTTCAAGAAACATGGAGTTCTAGGGATTTCTCCTAATTACAAGTAAGTGTGACATAAGGTGGAAAAGAAATTGAAAATGGAATGGTCTAATGCTGCAAAAGTTCATGTTCATTGGGTGAAAGAACATGGGGAAATAACATCATGTGTGTTGAATTTCGACCAGAACAAAGTGATGGAGATGGAAAGGAAAATCATGAATGAGATTTGGACCATGATAAGGGTTGACTGGTCAGTAGTGAACAACTTTTAACCATGAAAAATTAGAATCCACAACTACACCAATCAATTATTGGGGAACAAACATGGTACTGACAAATGACTATGTCCAAAAAATTGGAACTATCACCTATCACTAAATATTCTTCAAGGCATGTTCGCAAGATGGTATGTGAGCTAGTGTGGCCTGAAACCATTTCCATCAGGGAAAATTTTTAGATACAAAGGATGGTGATAATCTAAA
Organism: Viscum album; assembly: GCA_963277665.1. NCBI lineage: Eukaryota > Viridiplantae > Streptophyta > Magnoliopsida > Santalales > Viscaceae > Viscum > Viscum album. The sequence goes on along the minus strand of OY728119.1, from coordinate 1,671,779,482 downwards.
CCTAATATGGCATGAATCTGGAAAGATGAAATTTGGAGGTAATGATGGGGAGGTAAATAGTCTCAGAATTATTTCTTTATGAACATGAACACATTGAATGAGAGTATTGGACGGTGAGGGTTAAGCATGTTCCCAATCGTGAAGTCCCTAGAATAATTTGTCTGAGGTGTTGTGCCTAATATTCTAGATATGGGAATTGATACATATCCGATGTAACTGGGAATCAAGATACATGTACTTTTGGAATGTGGAATTATAGATTACCGACACCTAAATGGTGTGGATTTCCTCAAGTGGGGGCTCAAATCGTCACATAGTTTTTCATCATTTGTCAGAGACACATACCATACAACTTTACACCATGAAGAAAAGGCATTGAACATTAATTTTAGTTTCATGATATTATAATTTATGGTTATTAAATCTTATGTTTGTATATCTTAAACTGTGGTGGGCATGTTAAATTTTCCACCCATTGTTGTTGATGGGAAAAGTGGCATGATTAGGGATATATGCGGGGAGGCATCTGAGGTATGATTGTATAGTCTCATGTTTATCAGATGATAAAATTTCATATCGTCACATGATGCATCCTATAATTTTCATACAAGGCATCCAATGATCATTTCATGCAGTAAGTGAATAGTTATACATCATGCACATGGACGGGGGCCCAATAATTATGCATTGAGATAACTATTCTTTTTTCTCTCATATAGGGACATGATGGAATCATGGACTGAAGATAGGAAATAATAATATGACATTGATTTAATTCCACGTGAGAGTTATTAGGATTTATGGGTATATAATTGAACCTTGTGCATTGGGGTGTCCCATTGTTTCATCCTCGTGTCATGATATGAGGGGATCATGGACTGCTTAATGGATAAGGGAACATGAATTTTGATTACACCCCCAAGGAAGTTCTTGGTATATTTGGGGACATATCTATCTATTGTGCACTGGGGTCTCTGATTTTTTCCTCCTCACAACATATCAGGAAGGATTTCTATCCTTCTGAGAGGGAAGGATAATATTATTGGGGATTACACCGTAAGAGGAGGACCATGGGGAATATTTAAGAGTTCTTTCATGATCATTACATGAGGTATCTTAGACTTGATGAATAATTAATACCAATCTTGTAACAAGAAGTATCCTCTACTTGTTATATAGGGTTTAGAGTAGCTTAATTTCATGTATATGGGATGATGTGTTCTAGTTTTACATCATGGGAATATGACTTGTAGGGAGGATGGTGTCTCTTTTCTAGCCAAAGACCATGAACATAACATGGATAGAGGTCATGGGGGCACAATACAAGTGATGATGTCCTCACCATAGGAGGTGAATTTCGGGTAGCCTCATATAAAAAGGGTCTAGGAATTATTATGGTTCCCATGGATTTATAAATCAAGTAATTTTTTTATGGAAAGTTAAAGAGTGGGATACCAATTCTAGAAGAGTATATTACTCTTTAGTGAAGACATACAATATCTCTCAGTTTCTTGTCATGTAGTGGGGAGTTGTCTTATTCCATTGAATGTCATAAAAATTAAAATTTGGATCATCTCATGTGTTTTATATTATCTATCACTCCTTTATCAAATAAGTAAAGGCTATAATTTAACATCTTGTTTTGAGGACATTGGATTCTATAGTTTAAGATCAAAGAGACAAAACATTTGATCTCCTCATAAGTTTCATATGAGTTATCCTATATTAATCATATAGGGTAAGGATTCATATTATCATCATGTTCTAATAAAATTTCACAGAGTTTTTGTTTAATTTTTTAAAACTCGGATTAATTGAGTTCAAAAGAAATAACGCTTGAGGAAACTAGCGTTGGTGGGAGGTGTGTTGCACGACCCATATACAATTATCAATGAGTTTGATACATTGGATTAGATGTTATGAATAATGTAAGGTCCTTCCAATGTGGGTTTTTATTTTAGAATAATCTTTATTGGTATCGTAGGCATCCTGAGAACCAATACAATATCACCATGAAGGAAAAAGTTGAGGTGGACTTTTTGGTTGTATGTTTTGGCCACTAGATCCTGTTGCCATTAGATTATGTGGAATAAATGGATCTTATTTTCCTCAAGGGATACCAACTCATCCAAATGGACCTCATGTCTCCTTTATGGAGTCTAATGATTTTAAATGTCCATCCAAATCAATGATATATGAACCTCTCTACCTATTTCCCATACACTGGGGAGCATGGGGTCACTTGGGTGGAAATTTTATCTAATCATATGATATGACTACAGGGATCTAAGGAGATTATTAGTCCAACTATTATTATTCTAGACTACAATATTCCTTGCATGTAATAGATGTGTTTTTTAATTCCCCAATCTTTCTATCACCATATGTGTTGTAATGAGAACTATGGTCGGTCTAGATATTTTACATGGCACACACCTTTTCAGCTCATCGTCTTATAAGTTGGTACCATTGTATATGATAATTTATTTATGAATCCAAAACAATGGATTGTTAGTGATTTTAAAAACTCGATCATAGATCGTATTTTCACTAATTTTCATAGGAAGACCTATGTCCGTTTACAAAAGATTTTTGTGGAATTTAGAATGAACATGCACCATCGAGCTTCCACTATAGGGTAAGGCCCCACAATTTTAAGGCATCATACAAATAAATATGATGACTAATTGTTAGTGTAACGCCCTGAACCCAGTTACCCATAGTCGATGCATTATTTTAATACATTGGAATGATTACAAGGAATCCAGTCCCGAAGGACCGATCAGTTTAGTATCCTTGGAATCACTAGATACATTCTTAAAAGTTACATTACATCATAATGTGGGAAACTACAATAATATATTCTCCAGGTTCCACACTCATATCCCCTTTACACTATCCCTACATGTTAGTCATAAAATATTTCTACACATCCTGGGAAAAATAAAACATATAAAGGGGTAGGCTCAGATGCTCAGTAAGGATAACAATATAGCAGAAATATTCATAAATAAGCATAAACTTTTAAGGAAATGTATAACTAAAACCAAATCCTTTTAAACATGAACTTCAGAATAATATGGAAAAAATAAAATTATGTAATTCCATTAAATTTTTCATATGGATATTCAACTTTTTGCATAATCACATGTAATATCAATAACCACTTTCATAGTGATAGAATGAATCAATCCAGACTATCATAACCATGTAGTCGAGGCCTCGTGCCAAGACTACAAATTTAATTTTGTCATGGCCTCGTGCCAAGACACTTGTTTGTCTCATGAGACCTACCGATGCATCGAGGAGCTATTGTAGGCTCCACCCATCACTTACTAAGTCCATATAATTCCTCACATTAAAAGGTTTAAACATAAAATAATCATTCGTATTAAAACTAGCATACGAAATGTCAATACTTTATCCCTAAACCATTAATGGTATAAAAATAAAACATCCATAGTCAAACATATCACAAAACCTTTAATACAATATGGAATATTTTTATCTTAATAAATCATCTTCAAACAAGTTTAAAATCCATAAAAGGATGTTGACTTAGATGAAAATGATTTGTAAAACTCTTTGAGGGAAATATCCCCTTTTCATGAAAACATTTAAAAGTCACACAATTTATAAAGGAAGATATTTAAATACATTTTTGAATCAAAGTGTCCCATTCCACAGTGAAACTTTATAATGTAATTAACATTTTGAAACATTCATGTCAATTTAAATTAATGCTTAAAACCATTTTGAAAACATGGACATTAATGAGAATGGTTTATAAGAATAAATATTAAAAACATTTAAAATGATGTTTTAGTAAATATTCCCATAATAGAATCCCTTTGAAAACTATTTTATGAAACATGGACATGGATAATAAATATGTCCCAGTAGATACATACATAAAAACAACCTCAGATAAAAAAGAGATTATGAAATTAACCCTTACCAATTTGGTAAATTAAGAAACATACTCCCCATGAAAGAGGTATGATACAATGAATATGTAAATACACATACCTTAAAGTTTATTACACAAAGAATATAATTATGGACAGTACATACAAGAAAAATACGGTAATAGTGGAAATATGGTACGATTCTCAGGGGGATAATGAGTGAGATGAAAACCCCTTACCTTGTATTTTTCATTAGTCAATGGTATATTAACCTCCTCTTATTCGGGTTATTACTTTTGATTAGATCAAAAGGGATTCATAGGATGGATTTATGACTAATGGAAGGCCCCTAGGATTAAGGGACAATAGTTGGGAGGGTATCTAGGAAGAGTTTGGTCGATCCACAAGGCTTTGAAGGTACGAATTTGTGAGAAGGGGGAGTGCCCTTTTATAAGAGGGGTGAGGGGCACCTTAGAAAAAACATAATATATTATTTTTAATAAATTCATATTCAGTTTATAAAGGCTCCGAAATGATTTATTTTGTGGATAAGGTGGGGATGGGTCGAAATCCATTCTAACAATAGTTTATAGACAGGTTTGGGTCACTTTATTGACCATATCTTTTAGTTTTAAATCTTAATTAATTAGTTTGACATTTATCATGTCTCTTTGTATTTTTTTATTATATGGTTAATAAAATTAATATAAACTTCAAATTGACCCAAATGTGTTCCATTAATGATACACCTATCATGATATAAGTCCTTTGACCAAACCTTAGATTTGTAGGAATAGAATATCAATTCAAAATATAATATTTTTTTAAAAAACTCTTTTATGTCAATTTTGAAACTATTGGGTATTTTGTTTTGGATAAATTCATAACAGCATTATTAATTCTAAAAAAATTAATATAATCAATCCTAATATGTCACATTAAACTGTAAAATTATTGGAATTCATAAAATGTTTAAAATTACATTTTTTCGGTATTTATAATATCAATTATCGTAATCATTCATTACTACGATAATTACTGTATCATCATTGTGTCATAAATAAATTACATTATTTAAAGTCTAATAAATATAAATAAAATACCATTATGTAGGAAATCTTTTTATATTTTTAATGAATATTTATAATTGAATTTATCTTATGTATAACTCTATATTAAAAATGATTTAGTTATTGAATGTTGATTTTAACTCTTTTAACTCTTCTTTGAATTAAATAATAATAAATGACCTAATCTAATTCAAATGAACCTAAACATAATAGTTTATTCCTAATTTTTTTTGGTTTAGATACACTTGTCTAATTGAATTAAGACATCTGTTAAGGTAATATTAATATAATTTTTACCCTTAATCACCCTATTTACTTTTAACCGTGGTAAATAAAAGTAAAAAGTTACTATTCACCAAAAATTATTTTTATCTTATTGAACCAATTTTACGCATTTATATTAATCTTGTCTCTTGGATTTTTGAAATTCCACTCACAGAAGCAGTAAAATTATGTTTTAGGTGAAATTTCAAATTCTCATAGGAGATGGGTAAAAGATGGTGAAAAGTTCAATAATATTTTTATATGTCTAAAATTATTATAAACTGACTACAATGAAATAAATTGAAATTATATAGTTATTATATATCTATTTTGACCTAAAATAAATTTAAATATAATAAATAATTTTTCAAATAAAATGTCGGTTTTAAACAATTACTCAATGCTTTTCACTATTCATCAAAACTTGATGTTTTCAGAAAAATACCAAAATTTTATCCCAATATAATTTTGATATTTTGAATTCAATAATGAAGTATATTTTACCAAATTAAAAGCATAGATTTTTCATTCATTAATTTAAAATTAATTCCCGCTGTCAAAACCAAAATGCATATTTTTATGAAATTATGACTATCAAAAGTTTGACACTTTTTATGTCCAATTTCAATGTGATATTACATACAATGAACATTATTGGATTAAATGGTGAAAATATAATATATTTTTACTTCAAAGCCATTGAAATGTATAATTGACCACTATAAAGTATTTTGATTAAAAAAGTTGTTTTTATTTAAAATAGAGTATTTTTCACGATTCACCCAAATATGAAAGTTATTAGAAAAACACCAAAACATTATTGAAACTAAATTCATATGTCCTGATTCTAAAGAAGAAGTTTAATTTGTAAAATTTAATATATTAAAGCTTCAAATATTTTATTTAAAAAGGCTTCTCCATTAAAATGTGTTAAAATTGCATTTTTTTGAAAAATACTTCATTTATCTGAAGAAATGAATTTGTTCTTAAATTATGTCTTTGAAAATCATAATATGGATTCTAAAATTATAAGTATTATATAATGTTTAAAATTTAGTTAATACTATTCAAAACTGCTTATGAACAGCTAGTTTGGTAAGTCATGGTGCTCTAGAACTCGAGGATGTGTGTAGTAAACGTTATTGAATTACTTTAAAGAAATAACGTACTATGAAATATTCGGGTGTTACATTCTTCCCTCCATCAATAAATTGTGTCCTCGCAATTTGAAATTATTCTTCAGAAATAAAAGTTTGAAAATAGAAAATACCTTTGGGAAAACCCACATCAAGTATTAGGTTAATAATATGTAGACATAATAAGAGGAAAAGGAAAATGAAAGGGTAACCACCAAATTATGATCTCTATTTGGAGAACAATGGTGGAAATTAGAGAAATATAATTGTAGGAAAACATATATATTTATAGGTAGTGATTTAGGTCATAAATCATAAACAAGTATAAAATTGAGGGCCTTAAATTCATCAATCTATGATGATTTAAAATACCATTTGTTCAACAAAACATATGGTATTAGGATAATGAATTTTTTGTTTTAAGATAACATCACTAATGTAAAAGAATATATTTCTTCATAGAATAAGAGAAGAAGAAAGAAAATACTTGACTAATTTTTACCCCAAAATCATCTTTAACTCTAAAAGATAATAGAACATAAAAATAATATTCTATTTATCCTATTCTTATAGGGTTCAAAAACAAAATGAATTTATAATTTATCTACAAGAGTTTTTAAAAAAATACGACATCATTAAATCCATGACATCACGAGGGATAGTGGTAGGTGATACACCGTTGTCGCCCTTCGGTTTCGGGTTCAAGTCTCACTGCCTTGCCGGATGCGACAGGTTGCCACCCGACCTCCAGGTTGTCCTTTTATGGTTATCCAAAAATAATCTAAAACTAGAATTAACTGAAATACTTCTATCCAAACTCACAGTCCAGAATTTATAAGGAAGGTAATCACAATGAAGATCCATTTTTCCACAAAATAACACGTGAACAACTTCATCATTTATTCTTTTAAAACACTGTAATATCTTGAATTACCATAAAACCATATGGATTAAATTCATGATCCATTATTACTTATAGAATACTGGATATACTCCTTCTATCCAAAAATGTTGTAAACTACATCAATGATTTAATATAAAAGTTTCAAGGTAGTCAAGAATATCCAATATAATTTATCCAAATCTTTCTGGTATTATTCAAAAATCACAACCTCGGTATCAGAACCATATTATGGTTTACCTTTCTCGCAACCCTATATTTTCCAAAAACATTTACCTGCTATTGAGTCAATTTTCTTGGTTCCACAGAGTCTCAAGTCCTTAATTAAATAGTACTCCAGTACAATCCATATATACTCCATAATTATTATAACTAGTACATTGTTGATACAACACTCAACTGACATAATTCTCTAACAACAACATAAGAATGCTAATAATTCCTCCTCATCTGTTGTATTATCATAACATGATTATTATCAAATAAAATCATTTGCAGCATAGTCTGATGACTAGGACATTGGTTCGCGTAGTGTCCAAACTCCTTGTTGATGAAGAAATGTAGATTTGAAACCTTTTTCTTACCCATGCAGTCACGTACATAGTGTCATATTTTTCCACAAATATAACCAACAACCATTCAATTTAGGAATGTTCTACTGTGTTTCTTCCCATATTTATCAAAAAAGGTAAAATTATTCTTTTCCCTCTTCCCATTACCCATCTCTTTCTCTTCCATCTTTCCATTCTCTTACATCCCTTCAAAGCCATAAGAATTAGAGATTTATTTACTTATATTTTTAACACATGATACTATTTATTCATATGTTGAGAATACATGGGTGATAATTTCCCTTCTAAATGCGTACTTAATTCCATGAAAGATATGATCCTTCTTACTCTTTGGATCATACATATTATTGAAGTTTACATTCCTTCTACTGCACTCCATTTCTATATAATAGCATAAACTAGGCCAGTTAATGAATTGTAATGAATAATTTCAAACATGTAAAATACCAAATGTAAATTGAACGGTTTATGGATACAATCCATAATCATAAAGATGTTATCATTGAGGAAGTATATACTCATAAACCCTTCATAATGATTTATAAAGAAAATGAGAAATATTTAAGCATATCCCCTGGGAATGTCATAACCTAGAGCGACGCAAGGCCCGTTATCGTGCACCAGTTCGCATTCGAGTCTAGCTCAAAGCGGTGTTTTCCGTGTTTACCCCTAGGTATATCTATGCCAGAGCCGCCTCCACCTGCTCGTATCCATACAAGGATGTATATCTCCAAAAACTCACAAAATATCTACAATACCAAAATTCTAGGAAGTTATTCTATACTAATCCTCAATGTCCTACTTTTTTCTATGTTCTTTAATAAGAGTTTATCTAAATCTGGCCTCCATGGTTTGTAATAAACATCCTATGATACCAAATGTAATTCCTCAACCTATGTTCCCCAGATTCGGTGCATTATTTTAATACATTGGAATGATTTCAAAGAATCAATTCCCGAAGGACCGATCGGTTTAGTTGCCATTGAATCTCTAGATACATTCATTAAAGCACCATTACATCATAAAGTGAGAAAATTCAATAATATAGTTTCCATGGTCCACACTCAAATTCCCTTCAGAGTATCCCAGCAAGTCAGTCATAAAATATTTCTTCACATCCTGGAAAAAATATAACATAGAATGGGGTGAGCTCAAATGGTCAGTAAAGATAACAATATAGTAGAAACATTCATAAATAAGCATTAACTTTTAAGGCAATGTATAACTGAAATAAAAGCTTTTTAAACATGAACTTCGGCATAATATGGAAATAAATAAAATGAAGTAATTTCATTTACTTATTCACATGGATATTAAACTAGTCGAATAATCACAGACAATATCAATAACAACATTCATAGTGATGGAATGAATAATTCCAGACTATCATAACCACATAGCCAAGTCCTCATGCCAAGACTAAAAATAAGATTTTATCAAGGCCTCATTCCATGATACTAGCTTGTCTCACGAGACCTACCGATGCATTGAGGAGATATAGCGGGCTCCACCCATCAATTACTAAGTCCAATGAATTACTCATATGAATATTTTTAAACATAACATAAACATTCTTATTAAAACTAGAATACGAAATGTCAACAATTTATCCCTAAAATAGGAATGGTATAAAAATAACACATCCATAGTCAAACATATCACAAAACATTTAATATAATATGAAAGATTTGTATCCTAATAAATCATTTACAAGTAGGTTTAAAATATATCAAAGGATGTTGAAATAGATGAAAATGATTTGTAAAAATCTTTGAGATAAATATCCATTTTTCATGAAAACATTTAAAAGCCACACAATTTAGAAAGGAAGAAATTTAAAGACATTTTTTAATCAAAGTGTCCCATAGAACTTTGAAACTTTTTAAAGTAATTATCATTTTAAAACATTAATGTACATTTATATAAATCCTTGTAACCATTTTGAAAACATGGACATTAATGAGAATGGTTTAGAAGAATAAATCTTAAAATCATTTAAAATGATGTTTTAGTAAAAAGTACCTTAATAGAATCCATTTTAAAATTATGTTATGAATCATTGACAAGGATAATTAATAGTTCCCAGTAGATACTTACTTAAAAACATCCTCATATAATAAATAGATTGTTAAATTTACCCTTAGCAATTTGGTAACTTAAGAAACATACTCCCCATGAAAGAGGTATCATACAATGAATATGTAAAAACACATAAATTAATGTTTTTTAAACAAAGAATTCAATTATGGGATGTAGATACACCACAATAAAGGTAATAGTGGCAATAGGGTATGAATCTCATGAGAATACGAATAGAGATGATATCCCCTTACCTTGTACTTTTCCTTTGTCGATGGTTTATTAACCTTCTCTTCTTCAGGTTCTTCTTTTTGATTTGACAAGAATGTATACATATGTTGGCTTTATGACTAATGGAAGGACTCTAGGATTAAGGGAGGATAGTTGAGAGGGTATTTGGACAGAGGTGGCTGATCCAAATGGCTTTGAAGGCATGAATTTGAGGAAAGGGTGAGTGCCCTTTTATAAGAGGCGTGAGGGGAACCTTAGGAAAAAATTAAAATATTATTTTATAATAAATTCATATTCAGATTATAAAGGCTCAAAATTGATTTATTTTGAGGCCAAGGTGGGGACGAGTGGAAACCCATTCAACCTATATCTTTTAGATTGATTTGGTGTAAATTATTAACCTTATCTTTTTGTTTTAACTATTAGTAAATTAGTTTGACATTTACCATGTCTCAATGTATTTTTATATTATATGGTTAATAAACATACTATAAACTTCAATAGACTCCCAAGTGGTCCATTAATGATACAACTATAATGATATAAGTCATTTGGCTGAACCGTAGATTTTGAGGAATATAATATAAATTAATAATATAATATTTTTTTTAAAAGCTCTTTTATATAAATTTTGACACTATTGGGAATTTTGTTTTTAATAAATTTATAACAGCATTATTAATTCTAAAAAAATTCATATAAACAATAATAATATGTAATATTAACCTATAAAATTATTTTAATTCATAAAAAGACTCAAATTACATTTATTTGGGTATTTATAATATCAATTATCTTAATCATGCATTAATACGGTAATTATTGCATCATCATTGTGTCAAAAATAAATTACATTATTTAATTTTTAAAAATCATAAATAAAATACAATTATGTAGGAAATCGGTTTAAAATTATAATTAATATTTATAAATGAATTTATCTTATGTATAACTCTATATTAAAAATGCTTTAGTTATTAAACTTTGATTTTAACTCTTTTAACTCTTATTTGAAATAAATAATAAAAAAATTTCTAATCTAATTCAAGTGGACCTAAATGATAATAGTTTTTTCCTAAGGCTTCTTTTGTCAAGATACACTTGTCCAATAGAATTACGACACGTGTTAAGATAATATTAATATCATTTTTACCCTTAATTACCCTATTTACTTTTAAATGTGGTAAATAAAAGTTAAAAGTTACCATTCACCAAAAATTATTTTTATCTTATTGAACCACATGATACTCCTTGAAATTAACTGTGTGTTGTGGATTTTTGAAATTCGACTCACCAAAGTGATAAAATTATGTTTTTGGTGAATTTTCAAATTCTCCTAGGAGATGGGTAAAAGACGGTGAAAAGTTCAAAAAAAAATTTATATGTCTAAAATTATTATAAACTGACTCCAATTAAGTAAATTGAACTTAAAAGGTTATTAAGTATCTATTTTGAGCTAAATATAATTTAAATATAGTAAATAATTATTTAAATAAAAAGTTGGCTTTAACCAATTACTTAGTGTTTTTCACTATTCATCAAAAATTTATGTTTTCAGAATAATACAAAATTTTTACCCTAAACTAATTTTGATATTTTGAATTCAATAATAAATTAATTTTTACCAAATTAAAATCATAGAAGTTTCATTTATTAATTTAAAATCAATTCCCGTTGTCAAAACCAAAAGGCGTTTTTTTTAAGAAATAATAGATATCAAAAGTTTAACACTTATTTATGTCCAATTTCAAATTGAAATTACTTACAATGATCATCATTGGATTATATGGTAAAAATATAATCTATTTATACTTCCAAACCATTAAAATGTACAATTTGAAACTATAATGTATTTTGATTAAAATGTTGTTTTTGGTTAAAATTTAGTATTTTTCACTATTCACCCAAATATAAATGTTATCCGAAAAACAAAAAAACATTATTGAAACTAAATTCTTATGTCCCGATTCTAAAGAAAAAGTTTATTTTATCAAATTTAATATATTAATGTTTCAAATATTGGATTTAAAAATGATTTTTCATTAAAATGCAGAAAAATTGCATTTTTTGAAAAATAATTCTTTTATCTGAAAAAAATTAATTTGTTCATAAATTATGTCTTCGAAACTCATAATCTGGATTCTAAAATTATAAGGATTATATAAAGTTCAATATTTAGAAAATACTATTCACAACCGCTTTTGAACGGCTAGTTTGGTAAGTCATGTTGCGCTTGAACTCGGTGTTGCGTGTAATGAAAGTTATTAAATTACATTGAAGAAATAACGTACTATGAAATCTTAGGGTGTTACAGGTAGTATAGAGAAGCTCTAGTGGTTGAATCATAATGTTTTTATGGATCTATAAGGCATGAAACCTCTTATTTAATTTCATTAAGGCATAGACCATATTGAACCAAAAGTAACCCAACCACCAAGTCAAGTGGGAACGTTTTTTTATCCCACATGAGGGGTCCCACATGATCTAATGTCGACCTCCAACATGAATTAGTGATCAACTTTTACTGGATTCATCGGAGGAGGACCTCTTGGAATCCACACATGTAGATGATCTTCTCAGGGATGGGGCCTTCCCAGATGGTAAAATGCATTGCATGCTATGGAATTTTTTTTGTCCATGTATCACTATAGTGGGAGAGTTCCCTACTTTTATAAACTCAACAAAGGGAATTTTCCAATTCGGAATTTATTTTTCAATCAGAGGTCATTAGGGCCTTACAACAAATTTTTTTCCCACTAAAAGATTTATATGTCGAACCTATTCATTATATGCGATTGGAGAAATGATCATCAATTCACCATATGAATTACTAAGTCATATTGGATGAGTTATGTAAGAGATGAATTCAGGCATCTTAAATAATATTATCAATCATTGTTTAATGAGAAACGTGACTCACATATGGATGAGATGGGAACTGGGCCATCAACACACGAGTCCATTCTAGAAGGGGGAGGAGTTCATGTATCTAGGTGACATATTTTCTATTGATCATCATGATGAATAAAATATATTATCCCATAAGTTTCATGTTTGGGACACCAATATTGAGGGAAAACATTATTCCAGTGACAATAGACTAGTAATCAGCCTCATTATGGGTGAATCCTTCTAACTACATGAATGTGTACATTAAGATGGAAAATCGTAGTATAATAAAGACAATCCTAAGTCCTATCCCACTAATTTTGGGTTTGTTGAGACTTATTTCATTCAGTATATGAGAATCCCAGTCAAAAATCATTTTTTATGGTGGAGAAAATTCATCCACAGAGTGGTTATCATCATATGTGAAGTCAAAATTCAAGTGTAGTTCTTTAATGGATGGATGCACAAATAAGGAACCTATGAAAGTTTAGACCTAGATAGATTTATGGGAAATTAAACTTATGTCTAACTATTAATTATTAATTCACAACATGAAAATATTCCCTTCAACCAAGGGTGATTTAGAATGTAATTGAAAAGATTAAAATGGGACACTAGATGTATCTCATGGTGCTTCAAATAATGTCACATCATTTGAACTGTGAAAGGCAGGGTGATAAAAATCTTATCAATTATAGAATATCTTTTATATCTATCAAGGAACATGAAATAGAGATAATAGATGTTATTTTATGCTCCCTCACTATTCTATATATCTAGATGAGTGTTGAAGAACCCTTCTATATTGGTCATGTAAAGGATAAGTGTCTTCCCTAGAATAGAAATCATCAAGACCATAGGATGAAAAAAATTCTTATTAATATCCTTGAATATAGTCTACAGCCTTCACCCCATAGGTATATGATTTCATTCTTCATGATCCCTTATATGGGTTTACATTTACTGCATAGATTCTCAATGAATCATTCGATACATGCAATGTGGCCTTGAAGACCTCACAACTCTAGAAGGTTTCATGGAGGAGGAATATTATTGGTAAATTTTATCTACTATAGATCAATATCAATTCATCTATACCTAAAAAATATGTCAAGGAACATTCTATTAGAAACCCAAACTGAATTATTATATGTGTTTATTTTATGTTGGTTGGTGCAGGGGAAGTAATGAAATTTCTCTAGTTTATTTAGATGGTCCTAAAGATGCAATATTTAACCACTATACCATAATAATATAACTCCTCCAATTCTATACAGATTTTATTGTATATATTTATAATTGAATGATAGTAAGTATCTCACACACTATTAAAATTAAATTAAATCACTTGATATGAAAAGGTTCCTTATGGATTATTTAATGTTTTGGACCACTAATCCTTCTGGGTCATCCATATATGGTAATACCTAGGGTACCCATCCATAAAGGGAATGTACATGAAGTGGGAAGTGGAATAAATAAGTTGATCTATTATAATAATAGTAAAATTATCCTTATTAAAATAGTAGACGAGGACTTGAAAGTCAATTCTATATCTAATATACCCATTCTTCTTCCTAAATTGGAAAATTATTGTTTAAAACTAGGGTTCCGGAACCTACATGATGTGATTTTTCGAGATTTGAATGTAAACTTCTGCCTCAACCATGGCACCGTGGAAACATCACATCCTCATGGGATGCTATTTTGACCCATAAATATTGACTGTGATTCCAAGGTGGTAGATAAAAGCCTAGAAATTGGTTATTTATATTTCCTTGCACCTCCAAGAGAACATGTCACAGTTATCTTTCCATAAAACTATATACCACCAATTATTCATTGAATACGTGACCACAATGAAAAGTATCATACTTATATATTCCTCCATGTTGAGATTCACCTATGTATTCTAATCAACTATGTTGGAGATAAACTCATTTAATGATGGGGTCATCTATATCATCTTCCACTATCTAAAAAACAAAGATGAGAATGTGGAGGAGATTCTTCTAGATCCATAGACTTGAGAGTGACAGTTCCAATTGTGGAACCCTCACTAAGGGATTCTTTCACCACACAGACCATGGTGACAAAACATAACATACCAATTCCATGAAATGTGAAACCATATTTATAACCATTGATATAAAAAAATTGTATCAAGTATACTTCCACTTATTTAACCATTTTTTTAAACATGTTGTGGTTTTGTTCATCAGTGTCCATGGGGTGGATCTTTTTGTACTCCCCAAGAGTAGGTGATGTGGGTTTTTAAGACTCTTTTAAGCATATTTTTTTTCAATTTAGTGTATTTTTAAGATCAGAATAATATTTCTATCTAATAATTATAATTTTCTTTTAATTTTGAATTAAATCATTAAAATAGTTATTTTTTGTGAAATTATGTATTTTATTGTTTATTTTAGTCTTTTTTATAGTGTAATATTTATTAATTAATTCGATTTTAATTACTGCTATTATTAATTTGTTTGTGTTTAAATTTTAATTTTTCTTTTAAATTTTTTAATTATTTTTTTGTGTTTTTTAAAATAATCCTTTTATTTATTCTTATATTTGATTAATTACCTATCTTATTAAAAATTCTTTATTTTTTTGTTAATATTTTCATTTAAATTTTTAATTTATTTTCTTATTATTTGAAGATAATTTATACTTTCTGGTGTCCTCATAATTTAATGTAATTCAATTAATATGTTCATTTATTTCATTACTATAGTACTACAAAAACAGAGTTGCTATCACTAGACTTGCAGTAACAAAATAGAGTTTCCACTATTAGCACCTATTCCCACAATCCATTAATGTTGACATCCCCTACTGCCACCATCCCCTTATGATTAAACCCCCATGCCTCATCTCACTTCCACCGCCAGTATCCTCACCTGCTACCATTTCTTACATACCCATCGTTAGCCTTCTTCCACACCATTTCCACCATCACCTCGTCTCTCTACCACCATCGGTCCAACATCTAACGGTGCTTCCACCATCACCCAATCATGTTTCTATCACATAGGGTAGCTACATTAACATTCCCACCACCAGTAGTAGGGTGTCTAAAATAAATTTAAATTTCACCACCAAATCAACCACCCCAGAAATCTACATGTTGGAAAATGATAGAATTTGATAAAAATAATTATAATATAAAAAAATTGTTAATATAATTAATTTAATATTAATAATTATTAAATATATATAATTAAATTAAGTTATAGTAAATATAAATAAATTAATATTATATATATCTTATCATATTAGTAAAAATAATAACATTAGGTATATGTGAATATATATATTAATGATTATATTTAGTACAAATACCTTTCTATTTCTGTATAACAATAATAAATACTGAAATGAACATATTTATTTTATTAGTGTATAAATATAAAAAATGCATATATCTATTATGTGTAAATTTTTTTTATATATTTAGGTATTATATAAATATATTTATATAACATTACAAAATGGAAATATATATTACTCAATATTGATTAATTTTATATGATTGAATGAGGAAAAATATTTGCAGGAGGAGAACGTGGTTGACATCCGCACTCAATGATCATATCCGTTGAATATTCAATATAAATTATTAGTTCGGGATAATTTTGGTGGAATCATTTTGTATGGAACAAGAAGGACAATATATTTTAAGTATTTTTGTATCTAGTAAACAATGAGGAGGAATATATATGTTGAACATGCCACAAAGATGTGAGGGAGGCATCAAGAAGCTATGAGTGTTGTTGACATTCAGTTGGTAGAGAGAATAAAAATCCACATGTCTCAAGAATCATCTATTCCATACACTATTCGAGACTACAACATTCCAAAATAATGGGAGGAGTGGGAAATTTATGATTTGACAACCAGAAACCCTTCACAGTAGGTGGAGAATAAAGATCGGACCTCAGGAGCTTCTATAGATCGAGCTTCGGATGCGAGAAAAATATTCCCTCTTTCATTCTATTTTCATCATTTTGAACTAGCAAGAATATTTTTATTTTCAAATATTTCTATATATTTAATTCATCCAAGATTTTTAGATAAATGATTATAGAGGAATAGGTTGAGTTTGTAGATCTATTTTACCATACTCATCAAATTTGATTCTACTAGATGCCTCTCACTCTCAGTCACTCTATTTCTTTATTCGTACAATATTCAGTTAAAAATATAATAAATTGATGATGAATAGTCTTGAGAGAAATTTAATTAAAACATTACTTAATCCATGGGGTTAACTAAAATGTGAATCAAGTTAAAGAGAAAGAAGTATACTGAGTTCAATTGATAATTTGAACTTAGTGAGTGACGTTTTGTTCGCACTTAGTGATCAAGTAATTTAGATTGTTGAAAAACTATAGGTGTTTTCTATCATAGGTTGACCTAGAAAAAAATATGATTTCTAGTATGAAACATTTTTAGTTTCTTAAAATTATTTGTGTGAACAAGCGATAATTACTAAAAAAACTAGAAATTCGATCTTCCCCTTAAGTCATTTAATTTTTTTATTTTCTTTTAATTTTTTTTATTTTTTTTATTTTTATACAATCACAATATCTCTAACTCTCACACACAAATTTTTATTCTCATCACTATAGAATCACCTTCCCCAACTAGTACATGTGGTTCCTGGTTTCAATTTTTGTTTTTTCTTGTTTTTAGTCACTGGAAATAGTTAGTCCTTCCTTGTAGTTGGAACATATTACCATTTTAATTTTTATAGAAAATTATTAGGATTATAAAAATTAAATTTTTACGTCTAAACTGACACACATGTCACAATTTTGAAGTTATTTACCTATTAATAAAATCAGAGACCATATAACCTTTCTCCCTAGATATTGATAAATATGTCTGAGAATTGAAAAAAAAAGTAATAGTAAAAATTGTTAAGAATATACAATCTGAGAAATTTTATAATCCCCCACATTGAAATAAAAACCCACCAGGTAATAAAATGATTGATAAAATTATTTTGAGAGATTTTTTACTAGTTTTTGTCTCATGTATCCCATCATACAATACGTTCTCACCTAGATCCATGAATTTGAAATAAAACAATCCATGATTTCCCATCTTCCAACCATGAATGGACTGCCATCTGAAGAATCACTTGACCTCATTGGGGACCTATATTTTAGGATTAATCCTCTACCATTGAGAGTCCTATGAGGGGAACAACTTAAACTATGATTTTTCCCTTTTTCATCAAAGGAAATACCATGAGTTGGTTTTAATAGTTTTAGGTGGAATTTTTTCACCTCAGATCATTTCCAAAGTTCCTTCACCATGAAACATCATCCTAGGGAATGGAATATTGAAATCAGGCAAAAAATTAATGTTTTCATATAACATGGGGGAGTACTATTATATGAGTACTATGATAGATTTAGAGGATTATATAGAAACTTTACAAACCACCATTGAACTCCATAATACCTCATAGAAACTGTCTTATATATTCTCAACCATTACCAAAAAACCATGGTAGACCAATCTGTTGGAGGGGATTTTACTGATTATATTACTAAGAAGTTGAAAAAAAATATTTAACACACTCTCATAAAATTCATAGAAATAATTCTCTAAGAGAAGAACCATTTATATAAAATAAATCAAACATGTTCTACATGTTGAGCCAAAAACATCCAGCTTTCTAAATGATAGCACTCAATGTCACCGATTGGGTGAAATTCCACTACTGTGGCATGTTTTAGCACTTACACTCTTGCTATCCCAATTCTGATTTTCCTAGACAAGCTCATGAGAATAAAAATTTATCTAGTTATGTTCCTAGGATAGAGGGTGGGGATGATCCATTTTCAAACACCTATTATCAGGGGTATATTAAATCCTCAAATCATTCTTAAACGGATTAGGGTGTCCTTAGAACTACGACACCACTAGGTTTCCAAAAACCACATATGAAGTGGCACCATTCCCAACCCAACAATGAATCACCCAACTAAAATTATGAAGTGTGAGCCATGATCTAATTGTGTATTGGTGGTATCATGAACATAAGACTAAAAATTATTTTGAAAATGAAATAATGGATTCAGTGATCAAAATTATGGAAATTAAAATGAGGCAGTTGGCTAGGGGGTTAGTAGTAGGGATAAGGGTAAGCATCCAAATACCACTGATGGAAAATACAAGGAAATTAAATGGATATGACCACTATAAGTGGTCATTATGTGCACCAAAAATATAATAATGTTCAATAAAATATTGAAATATAAAAAGTTTTTTATTCTTAATATATAAATTGGGAAAATGTTGAAACTAGAAAATTAGACTACAACAGTGGAAATAGATTGACCTCTACTATCCCAACTAATAAAATGAATTTACATGATAAAAAATAAAATAAAATAAAGAAAAAGTATGAATAATAAGCTAATAGGATTCCCCAAATATTGTGGAACTTTTCTCATACAATCCCTTTTCTACAATGAATAAAACAAATTAAAATACATTCTAATCTACTGAAATTCCATAAAGATGTTGAAAAGTGGAACATTGACATTACCATATTTGAAAACCTTGATTAAAATTCCATATAAATTTAAATAATTCAATATAAAATTCTATATCATGAAAACCCTGGATTAATTTTCCAATTACTATCTTATAGAGGAGTGTAGTGCTATTGTGCTGAATAGTATACCACTGAAATTGCAACTCCCAAGGACATGGGTCATCCCTTACACATTTAGGTATATAGGTGGAATGCTTGAATATATATATATGTGCATTAATTTTTTTATAATTTCTATGTTTTGTTACATGAAATTATGATTCCCCATTCCCACCACTATTGTCTTACAACTTCCTGATCGATCAATCACTCACCATTTGGTAGGGTAGATGACTTTCTAGTGGGATTATGATGATCCTTTTTCCTGTTAATTTTATGAAAATAGACATGGATTGTGAGAAAATGTTACCTATCATCATTATTAGGACATTTATATTCATAGTGAAAGATTTCATTGATGTATCAAAGGGAATAATAATTTTAAAACATTGTGAACAAAAATAAGAATTAAATGTTTTCAAAAATATTAAAGAACACAACCACAAAATAATATTTCTTAGTGATGATTTGTTATGAGCTAAAGAATCTACCGAGGAGGAAGAAGAAGTCATTTCATGTAAGTTGAAAGAAATCAATGGTTCCCCTATGATCCCGGATAATGATTTCATGTGGATTGGTTTTAGTAAGGGGAAGGAACATATACATTAGTTTGACCGGGAATTACTAGAATACGTAGATGAGTTTTCCATGGAACTCATCATGTCCCTAAAAGAAGATTCTAAATGTGAGGAACATTTTCATAGAAATACCAGTGATGAAGAGGGATACTTCTTAACTACCTTCATAAAGTGGAAACATAAAGACCTTGGTCCACCGATCCCCAAGTGTCTTCCCGAAGGACACAAACCACCCCATCTAGAGATCGAACCCCTCAAAGAGCATTTGAAATATTTTTCCTTAAAATATAGATATAAAATTCCATTAATTATCTCATCCAAACTAGAGAAAAGTGAATAGTATTACCTTTTGAGTGTTATGTGGAAGTAATAGTATTTTATAGGATGGTCAATTGCTGATATAAAGGGTATAATTCCATCATTCTACATGCATAAACTCTATATTTATCCTAAGTGAAAACCAAGAGTAGAATCCCATAGTATAATTAACACAAACATGAAAGAAGTTACCTGAGAGGAAGTTATTATATCTCTTGATGCTGGTACAATTTCCCCTATTTCTAATATTCCATGGGTATGTACAATCCATGTAGTCCTTGATAGTTATATATATATCTCGACACCATTTTCCAATGAAAACCTTGAAAATCTAGTAACTAGACTGGAATGAAGTCCATGAAACATTAATACAGTAATTTAATTGTATTTATTGTGGGAACACTATCTAGTAGTTGATCAAGATTGAGATGAACCTGTAAAAAAATTTGAAGGATGGAATGGTGGATGATAATTTCTAGATTTAGTTTTTCCAAAATATTCACATACATGTGAATATTAAGGAGTTAAAAGTTTCTTTAGACATGATGGGCTTTATAGGAGGTTAATTAATGATTTTTTCAATATCACATGGACAATTTTCTCACTTCTTGTTGAGGATACACCCTTTATTTTTATGATAAATTATTGGAGTCATTTAACATTCTTAAGGAAAATCTTAGTAATTCATCAGTAATTTCTACTATGTACTCATTGTTCCCTTTTGAAGTAATGTGTGATGCTAGTGACCTATCTGTAGGTTATTTTTTCGGTCAGAGGATGGTTAAGGGGATGCATGTCATTTACTATACCAGAAATATGTTTTATGATGAGTAGAAGAATTATTAAACTACATTAAATTTATTTAATGTGGTCATTATTTCCCTCGAAAAATCTAGACAACACTTTATAGGGTCCAATGTGATCATTTTTCTGACCATTGTATACAAGTACTTTCCTGCCAAGGCGAACTCGAAACCTATGATCATGAGGTAGGAAATTCAGTTATAGGAATTTTATATTTTTAATATGGATATAAAGTGTGATGAAAATATTTTTATATCCCATTTATCTATGATGCTTTCCACCCAAATTGATTAACCAAGAGCGATAAATAAATCATTGTCAGATGATGTTTTTTTACTGCTTCTATGCAGCAATATCTTGGTTTACATATTATGATAATTTTCCATTAATTTTTTTTATTCCCAATGACATTTCACATAAGACAAGGAATGAATTTATAAATGAGTTAAAATACTACTATTGAGATGATACTATTCTTTTTAGGAGATGGGCTGGTGTTATTTTGAGGAAATGTGTTGATAATGATGAAATGTTACCCATACATGAGATCTTCCATTCATGACATTGTGGTGGAGACCATGGAGGATAACAAACATCATATATGGTTTCAAAGTCTAGATTCCACAATCCAACACTATTAAAATTTTCTAGGTTTTAGGTCATTGGATGTGATGTGTTTTTAATTCCTGGTATTGTATGTAGAAGGATGGATCTTCCACACAAAGGAAAACTAGATTTTAAAATTTTCAATATTTGGGGCTTTGATTGCATAGGAATATTACTATCCTCTTATGACAATGAAAATATTATTGTGGAAATAGACTATGTGTCCATGTGGATTGAGGTAGTGACTTTTTCCAATAATATTTATTCCAGTGTAGTGGAATTCATCTAGGAAAATATTTTTTTTCTAGTTTTGGAGTTCCGAGATAATTAATTATAAACAATATAACCCACTTCAAGAATTAAATGTTAATGAATTTAATGGAAAATCAAGGTTTTTATCATAAAATTGGTACCACCTACCACCCATAGTCTAGTGGGAGGATGAAGTGTCTAATAAATATCTCAATAATATTTTGGAAAATATAGTTTCTATATAAAGAAAATATTGGTTAGTGAATTTGGATGATGTGATGTGATCCTATAGAAATGGTGATAAGAATTTAATAAGGAGATAAATATATAAGATGATATTTTGAATGACTTTCCATATGCTCGTGGAATTACATAATGTGTCTTTTTGGGTAGTCATGGCCCTAAACATTGAATTCTAGTATACTAGATAGGGGAGATTTATGGAGTTGAGTGAGTTGGATTAAATGATGGGACAACCATATGAAAAAGTTATAATTTTAAAATAGAGAACAAAATATTTTCATGACTTAATAATTATGAATAGGGATTTCATGTTTAGTCAGAGAGTGCTACTATTCTATTCTATGATGAATATTTTTTTAGGAAAACAGAAAACCAAGTAGTAAGGACAATTCACCATTCTAAGAGTACATTTTAACAAAACTGTGGAGATTCTTGGGGAGGAAAATAGACCATTCTTGGTCAGTTATTTGAGAATAAAACTCTTATATTATGAGAAACCAAAGGGATTGTATTCTATATCTTTACATGAAGTTTGAATCTTTTTGAAGCCAATATGAGGACTATAACTCATTGTATCATGGAAACTATCCCATGGTTTATATTCTATTTTATTTTTCATTTTAAATAATGCTAAATCCTAATATGAAATTATACAGTAAACTATTGTGCCCATCTGACGATGTCACAAATTTTTCTACCACTAGAGAGTTATAGATGCAAAAAACTAGGTAAGGTAAAAAGAATGGAGTAACACACTCTATCATCTGGATAATATCTTCTTCACTCAATCGATGAATTATGTATCATGAATTTAAAATTCATATATTTAGGAAAACATTATTATTTTTTAATGTAATTTATACGACCAACTAGGGAAATTAACTTAGTACTTCATAATAGGGTCGTTCGAATAGATTTTAATGATAAAATATTTCTCATTGAAGGAATCATTGTTCTAATTTTTTTATTTTTATTTTATGGCCATTTTTTACAGTTGGTTATTGTGAATTAATTTAGGGCATGTCCCATTAATTTTTTTTGAATATTTTGAATCAATTAACTTTCATAGTTGTTAGCCTATTGAATTTTCATGAGTTTAAAATTATTTTTAGTTTCATTGTAAAGACTTCATTCACCCATTTCAGTCACTTTCATTCTACTACTATTGTGAAACATTTTTCATCAGGATACTTTTTGAACTACATTGAAATATCATTTTTCTATTTATAATAGCTAATATTATGTCACATTTTTTAAAAAATCATTTTATTCTCCATATTCTGGTAGTGTCCAATGGGGTTCCTTTGTATCTGTTTTATTGTTTAACTACATTTCATGTGGACATCTGAATCATGAACATTCATGTAACCCCTTCACGATTCTTTAACTGTTCATTTTCCCATATTTTTTTAACTAAACTATCACTCACATTTTGATTCAACAATGGGGAAAATGTTGAGTTGTATGTTTGGTGGAAAGGGGTATTTTTATGCTATGATTATTATATACACATCAAATTCCCCATTTATTTTTAGTAAAAATGGTCCAAATTTTTTATTTTTTTTTCAAAAAATGGAGGGTTCCATATCCTTACATCTACTATTAAATCATATATTTCATATTGGATAAAAACATACTGGTTGTTGAGGGATTAATCTAATAAGAAATTATTGGGGATATATAGTTGTTGAGTGGGGATTATTGATGTTTTTATGAATTTCTGTTGATGAACTGAGAAAAGGAGTGATATTTGGTATATATTTGTGGAATTATGATGTTGAATTTTTGAAATTTGAATTTAAACTCTAACCTAGGGAAATCACGTTTTTGAAAATTAATCACCTTAGGTAGCCTAGTAAAATGATAATCTTATTGGTCCTTTGAAACTGGTGTAAAATGTGAAAATTGGATCTCATCATGAAAATCTAATAATTTAGCCACTTGGTGTGTGTGTGTAATACCTTTGTACATATCAAATTTCTGTTGTTTCATATTTCTATACACATACATGTTTTCAAAAAATTAAGAAAAAAAGAAAAAAGAAAAAAATAGTATAATGTTCCTTGTAGAAAAAATTTCTTCATAAAGGCAAGGATAATTTTTAACCCAAATTAGTAAGTGGATAATTGATTTGTACCAAAAATTTTTAGTTGATCAATAAAGGTATAAAATAAAATAAATTCTATGAGCATATCAAAAGGTTATCATTGAATGTATCATTCATTATGATTATATTTCAACTTTTATCTAACTTGTAATCACTCCTAGAATTGGAACATGAACAAGAATTGATGTAGGATATAACGTTTCATCATTTAATAAGCATGTAATTTTTAATGATAAATTACTTTGTATTCCATTTATTTTCTGTGTGTACTCGAATTTTGAGAGGACCATCTATATTATGTTTTATTGAAAAATATAACCCACCACAGAAATTATTCCTCTATAATTGAACACCTAGACTTTTTCATTTTAAACCAAACATGAAAAATCAATTAATTTATTTTATAAATACAAAAAGTATAAATATTTTTCGAGGACAAAAAAATATTTAAGTTTGTAGTGTTTTATGTAGTTATTATTAACACGCTTTTCCAAATCATTTCTTTTGTATTTTAGCGAATTTTTAAGATAAAAATAACATTTTTAATTTAATAAATATCATTTTTTATTAATTTTTCATTAAATAATTCAATAAATGATTTTTATGAACTTATATAATTTATTTTTTATTTTATTGATTTTGAATAATTTAAAATTAATTAAATATTTCTTTTTTTAATTGCCATTTTTTATTGTTTTTGTTTTTGTTTAAATTATAAATTTTCATTTCAAATAATTTAGTTTCTTACTTCATTCATTTTTTTTTCAATAAATAATTATTTCTGGTATTCTTTTATATTGTTATTTCTTTATTTTATTAATATTTATTATTCTTTTAATTAATATGTTTATTTAATTTTTTTATTTATTTTCACTATTTTAGTAGTTAATTTATTATTTTTTTATTGTAAATATTTTAATCTAATTTAATTAATTTTTTCATTTCACTTCTTATTTTAATTTTGAAATATGTTATTTTAACTTTTTTATTTTTTAAAATTTTAATTTGTTTTTTTCTTTATTTTTTGTAACTAAATTTGTTTTTTTCAGATTATTTTATCTTATCAATTGTATAAATCATAAATGTTTTATTATTTTTTTCAAACACTTAATAAAAAATCATGATTAATTATTATAAAAAATTTAATTTCCATTTGTAATTAATTTTTTGTTTTTTAAATTTTTTTATTTTTAATTTTTTAGTTTTTCCAGAATAATTGTTCAACCATCAGTCTCCCACCATAAAAACATCCACTATCAAGCATGAGGTATAAAAATAATGTTTCCACCATCAGGACAGTGGTAGAAAAATTGATTTTTACTATTAGGCTGGGAGTAGCATAATAGAAGCACTTCCCCCAGACTAGTAGTAGCAAAACTGAGTTTCCACCATTATCCCCTACTACCGCCAACACCTCTACCACCACCCCTTCACACCAACATGTCATTCTTCCACGATCCCCTACTTTATCCACCACATTCATTATCTCACTTCCTCTTACTACATCATCTCCTACTGCCAATTCTTACAAACCCAACACCAGCCAACTTTCACACCTTTTCCACTGTCACCACATCCCATTACCACTGTCGATGCAACACCCAATAGTGATTATGCTAGAAAGGTTATCTACCATCGCACCCTCACTACTGGTTGTAGTGTGCCTCAAATCCACCTAACACACACCACAGAATATACTACCCCCCCCCAAACCATAAGCCACACAACACTGATAATATAAGGAACAAAATTGAAAAATAATAGAATAAAAAAATTAATATTCTTCAAATAATTAATATAATAATAACAATAATAGTATACAAAAAATATATATTTATATAATTAAATTAAGTAATAATTAATATAATTAAGTAAATATATTATATATATCTATTCATATTAGTAACAAGAATAAAAAAATATATGTGTTAAAATATATAATAATGAATATATTAATTATAAATACATTTTTATTTCTTCATAAGAATAATAATTATGATGATAAACTAATTTATTTAATTAATTTATAAATATATATAAATGCATATAAACATTTATAAATATATTTAGTATAGCGTAATTATGTAACACACACACACACTCACAGAGACATATATTTAACATTCCAAATAAGAAATACATATTTATGAAAACATAATCCATTTTTTGGATTGAATCAGGACAAATGCTTACAAGAGGAGATCATTGGAGGTGACCACACTCAAAGATCATAGTCATTGAGCATTCGACATGGTGTTTGGATACATGATCATTCTAGAAGGATCATGGTGCATGGAACAATATGGACTCTAAATTTGAAGGATTTTTAAATCTGGTCACCAACGAGGGGGAACAGACTTGGTGAATGTTCCACGCATAGGCGAGGGAGGTCATTGAGAAGCTGTGGCATGAGCTGGAATTTGTTTGGTTAAGATAACAATAAAGAATACTGTCGAGGGTTGTTTATTCCACAATATATTCAACATCACAACATTATGAAAAAATGGGTGGAGTGGGAAATTTGAGAGCTGAGAATCATACACCATTGATAATAGTAATCCGAAAGAAAACAAAGATAAATCCTTGGGTGTTTTAGGAGATCAAGCTTCAAGAGAGAGAATTTTGTTATCTATTTCTTTATGTTTTATTTACTTTCTATCTACAGGAATTAATCAATTTTTAAATATTATATTATTTTGAATTCCACACTCATTTTTGGTCAATATCATTTAGGGGTATAGTTTGATCTCCTTAATAAATTTTATAATGTTCATGTATTTTTCTTATACTAGATTCCTCTCTCTCTCTCTCTATCCCTCTTAAGAATATATTTATTTTTCAAACATCAAGAATAAATGATAACTAATCATGACCAACCTTTAATTGAAACTATCCTTAATATGAGGATTTAACTAAAATGTGAATAAAGCTCAATATAGATATGAAAAATGAGTTTAATTTGAAATTTGAACTCAGTGGTTACTGATTCATTCTGTATTACTGATATAATTATTTCTATAGTTAATAAACATTAGTGTTTTTTCTAAAGCATGTTGATATAAAGAAAAATTAGGTTATCTACATTGAATCAGTTGTAGTTGATTCAATTTAATTTCATAATCATGGGAAAATTATTACAAAAACTACCATCATGTTCTCCCCCTTTCATCAATTGATTATATTCACTGTCTTGATGTTTTTCTATTTTTTCTATTTTTCTACTATCACACTCACTCTCATACTCACATAAAATTTTTAATTCTCATCACCAAATCATCATCATCATCAACTAATACTTTTTATTTTTGTATTAATTTTTTCCATTACTTTTTGGTTACTATAGTAAATGGGTCCTTCTCTATGGTTCGACCCTCTTACCATATTATTAGTTATATGTAGAATGTAGGAATATAAATATTAAATTTTCATGAATACAATGATGAATTTGTCACTATGTATTTCTGGTATTGGATAATCCATACTCACATTATTGTATGAAGTAATATGCAAGCACACCTTATTAGTGAATATGAACTACGTCCCCAGATAAGAGATAATGGGATCCAACTAGGGGATTTTAATTAATGAACATGAATTTAAAATCATATAATGAATTTATTGAATTGGATTTTACACTATTGAGTATTATGATACACTAAACCCCATATGTATGGGGTTGTTTTCCTTCCTTTTGAACTATCCAAAATCTTGGTAATGAGATTCCTAGTAGCTGAAGGTCATTTGATCTCATTGAAGTTCACCAATTCGAATTTCAATGGAGTAATTGAAGAATTTTTTTTATGAATATGGGTCCATTTAATGAAGATAGAGTTAGGTCCCTACCAATAGGTAATTTTATGTGGTTCCCTAGGAGACAACCATAAACTCAATTATTTCTACCATGCTACCAAACTGGTTCTTCAACTGAATCCTGAGATGTGGTTTCTACTTTATCTTGTTGTACCCATGGATTTTCTGGTTATAAAGACTATGATCAGATAACATAGGCCACATCTTGGTGATTTTCTAGGTTAGTATGAGATAGATCCTAGATTCGTAATCTACCAGGATGTGGTAAATTTATTAGATATTTAACTATATTTTGACATACAATATATGAATGTTCCCCAAGACAGTGGAACCTTCATACTCTTTAGAATTGGAAATTAAACCCTTTCATTCATCTTTCTCTAATAACAATGCATGGAAGGACCAAATGGAAGATACATTAATATAAAATTAGAGAGGGATCTATTGGAATATTTTTAAGTCCTCACACATTTATCGTGACTGGAAAAGTATACCTAGAATCAACAATATCAATGGTTGGGTATCGAGGTACTTCATCCAATAATATTACAATGCAAGGGGAATCATTCTGCTAAAAAAGTGAATATATATAATAGGGTTTATCGTAGGTTCAATTGGACATGGTGCTAGGATATGGCTAGTATTATTAGTTTTATGTACCTGACCATACAGTTTAGGTAGTGCACAAGACATATGAGGTTGGACCCCATCTATTTAGGCTTTAGTATGATGTAGTTGTGGTTGAGTTGCATGATCATACAAAAATGTTTTACATGGATACATCCCTAAAATAGTTCCATAAGTGGGTTGGTCTTCCTATTTCTAACACGACGTATGATATCAAGTCTCATAAGCATGAATAAACTCTTTTAGTGCACCAAATTGTGTTCCATTTTTATTATTTGGGTGCATACCTGTCCTCTAATAACATCGACTAGAGGTACCTAATGTTAGACTGAGACATTTCCATTCACCAAATTTCATGTAATAATATATATCTTGACAACATATGTGGAAGAATATTTATGTTCTTTTATAGTAGAATACTCTATGACTGGTTGAATCAAAGGGTGTCTTCCAGTTAGAAAGGTATAAAGTCACTGAAATTGGAGGATAGTTTTTTCCTTGATGATGTAATTTTTTTCTCCCCAATGTCATTGGTGACTATTATAATGAGACAAAGAAGTTTTTTATACTAATGTGGTGGACATAGAATAAAAATCACTTGTAAGGGGTTACCTTTTTTCGAGAGGCCATAATAATACTATCAGTGTGAGATGATGTCTTACAAGCTAACCTTCATTAAAAATCTTCATACCCCATCATAGAGCACGTTGATTTTAATTTGAGACTTTATTCCATCTATCATTGTATATAGATACATGATCAACCAGTTCTATGAAATCTCCCAGTGTGACTAGTCCATGATATACCTAGTCCTAGAGCCACTAATTAATGATGAAACACCCATTGGTGGTATGTTCAAGGAATATATGGTGTGGGAAAAAGTTATCATGATTATTCTAGAGAGATTACTAAGGCCTTATATTTTATAGGAATATTTAAGATGTTCATTTTCATGTAATAGAAGTTGAATCCTATGACCTATTCATATTTGAAGTGGTAAATAATATTTTTCTACTCTATTAATTGAATCATGGGTACCTGGTGATGACATGCAGTTTGGGAAAGATTTATGGTGAGATTATACTTGATGAGGGTACATTTGATGATGTGGTAGTTGATGGGGAATTTATGACAGTGGTAACTGATTATGGACCAGTTGTGATGCCTTTTTATATAAAGTATATGATATTTATGCATTTAGAAACTTTATAATGGGAGCTAGAAGATGTAATGGGTGTTCCCATTGGGTCATCTTTAAGGATTCATATAGATGATTATCTATTTTGGTGAATTTTAAAAATACACTCAAATATTTCAGGGAGATATGGATAGGTAACATCTCATCTTTGACATTCTCTAAGAACATCATTAATATATCTACAAGGATAGGTGAATATCAAGGGAGTATGAGAACCACTTTCATAAATAAATGGAGTTATGAAAACACTCATCGACCGTCTGTTTGACTTTATAGAGGTAGATGATACTGGTCTTTCACATTATAGAGATGAACATGTATAGAAACTACGTACGAAGATTCCCCCATCTAGTGACATACTTCGAATCCAGCATGCTATATAAATCAAAAGTTGGAATTTCGAAATTCTAGATGAAAAAAAAGAGTTTGGAAGCCTCTTTCTATTTGGAGTCCCTAGAATCATATATTACCCTAATGCTAATTGGGACAATGGATCTAGTAGATCACCCATACAATTGAAATGGGAAAATCTCAGATTATCAAACTACAAAGGAAAGAGTATCCGGTCTACCCATGTTGTGCATGACAATCACTCAATAAGGATAATAGATTTCTACATTTCTATCGGCTCATTAAGGGGAATAATTGCAGCTATCACATCATCCTAGTGACGACTGGTGGTCACCATTTCATTGAATGGTATGGTAGACCGTGAGGCATAACAATTATGTTCCAAATGAGGGAAGTTAGGATATTTTAGTGGGGTATTCATGTGAAATATCATATTTTTACCATGTTTACCAGCCTCTAAACTATTTATTTGTGTGGTACATCCTATCTTGATTTTGGGTCCTCCACAAAGACGAACTATTTTCTCGGTTAGAGGGAAAATGTAGTCTCCTCTAAAAATATCCCACCTTTGGCACTGTTCGTTGATGAGATTGATAGTGAGAATACTATGCCCATCATGTTCTTAGATCAAATCAGCCAACCTCATATCTAAATTGATCTTTGGTGAAACCATTAATGGGATGAGAATTTTTGTAACTCCCTTTTCCTTGTTTAAATTCTGACATTCAAGAAGTAGTAAATAATTCAGGGGACTCATAAGACCTAACATTTATCTCTGATGATGGGTTTCAATGACAATAATATGGTATACATGATATTTTATTTCCTACCATGGTAATTTTTCTCCATCACACCCCTTTTTTATCATTTTCTCTAATAAATCAATGGATTGACCATGATAATGATCATAGTGTTGAATTTCATAGGAGAAATTTCATATTCAGGTAGATACATGTCTAATAGGCCCATAGTTTATTGTGAAGGGGAGTGATGTGGAGGGAAGCATACTGACACCAACCTATGATACATACACGGTGGTACTCCTCATTCATTATTATTTAGATCATGATGAGGCTTCAGATATGGGTTCTCTAAAATTTATAGCTTTATCTATAGGAATCTGGGTGCTGAGCCACTACGTGCACTGTGATGTCAACTCTCCAACACTATTGATGAATGTTCCTGAGGTGATAAAAACATCCTGTGTAGGACGAGAAGAAATCCTAGATATGGTTAGCCATTTTCCATATATTCTAGAGAATATATGACGCATTTTCATTGGTGAGGGATTCTAAGATGATAGAGCATAGGTTCATGGGTGTCTCGAAGATAACCAGTAACTAATTGGTGGACATGATCTAAAAACAATATTCATTATATTAATTATCTTAGGGTTATTATTGTTCTTTGTTAACCTAATATATAATATCCATGTTTTCGGGAATCTGGGGGTGGTAGTGATGCAGACATATTCTACTTCTATTACTCTTGTAGCTAGGGTGTCACATGGGCTCATCTTCCCTGTAATGTTAGAGTTTCTTCCACAAACAAGTATAGTTTTATGACCATACCAATATTGTATTGGCTATCGAAAACATATTTATTTGATATAAAGACCTAATCCAAATGTTTATTAACGGAATTGTCATCATTATATGTGTGTTCCAGTCCAAATCTCATCGTCGCTTCTACTTTATAGGTGGATCTTGAGAGGAGGGAGGCTTATTATAGTCATGATTGTTGCAAGACAAGTCCTTAGATATGGGATACAAAATCCGAGACATGAATATATCCTCAAAGGGATATGGGGACCTTATAAACCTCCGCCTCATGGATATCCAATGTCATTCGACAGGATTCGACCCCTAGTTCGGATGGCAGGGCAATAATTTCTTCGACTGAGTTATAAAACTTCATTGACATTGAGAGGTTTATGGTGACATGTCATATAACTAATTACTACCTTAGTTGGTGTGGAATTTCTCTAATCATGATATCCTAAGGATCACATGTATTCTATCCATTTTTCCTATGGAAAACACCACATGTATGTCCCCCAGTGACGGTCATTCATCCTCCTACCATGGGACATATATTTTAGGTTAGAAATGTTTATAGAATGATGGGGTGGGGGGGGGGGTGGACCACTGTATAAATATGAGGTTTTATTGGGATGACATCCAAAATGACATTATTCATCATGTGGTGTCCCATGATGGTTTCTAGGGGCTCCCATTATGGGTAGAGTTAACCCAACCTGGAAGGTTGGTGGGTTGGGTGTTTATCCTAATCTAGTGAATAAAATAACTCATATAGTGGTTTTGAGGGTGAGATTATGTTCCTTGTATATTTAAAGGTCTTGTGGTTTAGTTGGAGAGACCTCATATTGGGAAGGGTCTTTGGCCAACACATAGCATAAATAATAGGAGTTCTGTATCGGAACATGGAAGGAAGGGATGGGGTTGATGTACTCATTGGAATGTAGTGTCAGTCAAATTTTCCATCACGGTCAGGTGGGATCCCTCTTGAGAAAATAGTATTATCGAACCCCATTTTTTATACATAAATATAACATATTTTTAAAGGAATATTCAGTGCATTACAAAAATATACACACTCCATGAATGTAATGGTTTAGTATCTTCAGAGACTACATACACAATATTCTAATTAAATGAATGATCTTAAACATCTCCCATAAATATCTTCCCCTTTTTTAATCTTCAGAAACATATCCTACCTAAAACCTTCCTTCATAAGCTGGTGAAAGGATGCATTAGAAATGGAGAGCTCAAATGCTCAGTAAGGGTATTCATGCGATACATCAAGCAATGATCATATTAAATAATAATATAAGTGTCAAGTTATGAGATCATAAATATATCTTTTAATGTTCATACCAAAATTTTCATAGATAAAATTAATGAGTCATGGAATAAATCATAATCATTCCGAAATACATGACTCATAAGATTATGAAATTGTTATAATTCATAAACCATAAGCTCATTTAAAAAAATTGTAGCACCAAAATAGGTATAAAAACCATTTCATTTTTTCATTTAAAACTATAGATACCAAAAAATAGTGGATCAAGACTCATCACATATTTCCCAAATTAGATCAAGCCCATATGTCTGTTTTCCATTGTGGATCAAGCTCATTGAATTTTCTCTCATTGTAATATCATGATATATAATGATTTACATAATTATCTAAATTGGATTAATAACTATACAATTGATATAATTTAAATTTTAGAACCATCTAAAACAAATTTATCTTTTAAATTATTTTAATGAAAATTTATTTTTTAATGAAAATATATTTCTTTACTATTCATCTAAAAAACAATATATTCATAAAAATATAAAAAACCCAATCAAAGATAATAATGAAAAGTATATTTAAAAAACAAAGTTCAGTCTATAAAATAAATTTTATAAAATTTCAATAAATTAATTTTTTTATTATTTCAAATAAAAATAAATATATTTTATGATAAAATATTATTTTCCAAACATATAAAGACTTTAATAAAAATTAAGTATTTTTTATGATGATATTTTCTTTATATATAATGATATACTTAATATTAAAAAAGATGTTATTCCTATTCATACTTTAAAATTTAATAGACTGGTTATAACAATAATGTTTATTAATATTAATATTATATCTCCATTCATTAAGACGTAGTGTTGCATGTTACATAGGCTATCAATGAAATTAAATTTATTCAAAAAAATACATCATAAATTCGTTGAGTGTTATAATATACTCACATTAAAATTACATTATCCCTATAAATTATATAACTTAGATTCAAAAAAATAAGGATACATCTACTCAATACATCCTCATGTCCCGACTTAGCTTCCTAAAGCTGGTGCTTTTACAATAGTATAATGAAAAAGTGAGTGGTATTGTTTTGTAGCCTTTTTTATATACAATAATGAATATCCACTGATTATTCCTCATAAGATAGATCATTCTACACCATTATGAAAATTACTTCAGTTCATGTGACGTATTAGGTTTGTATTTCAATTGGAGGGATATGTGAAACACATCATAGAATTGAGAAAGATTCAGTGGAAGAACCAATCAGTAAGATATTACCCTCATATGATGAAAACATTCAATGAGAATAATTTTTATATGTCAATGTTTTACCTTATTTATAAATATCATTACCTTATTCTATGGAGAAATTCCTAGAAACACCTTATCTCCAACTTCAATTTCCTAATTACATTAGTGATTATTAGTGTAATGTTTCTGCCAACTCGGTTCTACCCTCATGTATTGTTGAATTGATATAATATTCTTTACCATTTATTTAGATATCTAATGTCAAAATGGATTTATTTATACAATTTCATCTCAATACATTGGATTTATACACTTTTTATCATTGATGGATTCATAGGATTCACCATAATGCCCGAGTGAAATCTATTATTATAATAAAACATAACTAGAAGAAGGTGTTGATCCCAACCACCTTTCAAATCCATAGAAAAAATCTCAACATATCTTATAGGGTTTTAATTTTTCTTCAAGAATGATCATCATTCTAGGAATTATATGAAGTTTTGAATCTCTAATCTATATCCAAAACTAACTAAAAATTTCTCCAAAACATCAAGGTAAATTTCCAATCTTGATCAGGTATAATAGAATGTGGTACTCTATGAAACCTTACAACTTCATTAATTTATCTCATATAGAGATGATCCGTAGATGAATCGTCTGTAATATTTAATATGTATGCCTAATTTTTAAGGATATTGACTACAACTCATATATCATAGTTCCCTTTATATTTTTTTGGGAGTCTGATGAAAAAATCATGGTGATGTTTTCCCATTTCAATTCTAGTATTGGTAATGTTTGTATCATTGGATTATATTTTTGGATCCCAAATTTATCTTAATAACACCCCAAGAAGGTGGATAAAATTTTATAACATATCTATTTATTAAATCTCACTATAAATACTCTTTCAACTATATATACATATTTTCAATTTCTAGATGAATAGGGAATGAATAAATATGATATTCCACTAATATATACTTTAAATCAGGTATGGATAGAACACATACTTGGTTACATAAATTTATTATTCAATCACAATCATTAATAAA
This sequence comes from Viscum album, assembly GCA_963277665.1. Taxonomy (NCBI): domain Eukaryota; kingdom Viridiplantae; phylum Streptophyta; class Magnoliopsida; order Santalales; family Viscaceae; genus Viscum; species Viscum album. The sequence goes on along the minus strand of OY728119.1, from coordinate 1,671,743,706 downwards.
AATATGAACATTTATCACCATCATTTATTGTTCAACATATTTTTTCTGTGTATCATTCATAATCACTTGAATGAACGGTTGATCATTAATTTAATAAAGATAAGATTTCCTCCATTGCATTAAGATTTCAAGATATATCCTTTTCAAATCCATAAATATTAGAAGCTTTCTAATCATAATCATGGACAAGATAGTGTGATTATTTTGAATCATTATATAGGCCACCTTGTCCACTTTTGTGGGGTGATAATGTAGTTAGAGTTTATAATATTTAATAATCTCTAACAATATTCTCTAAAACATATTTAACTCCTTCTATGTGATTATATAATTAAATATTTAATTTTCAGTATATACATCACACCATTATCCATAATGACAATGCATCTATAAAATTAATGAAAAAATTACTCAATCTATCTCCAAATCATGAGTTTTCTAATTTTTCTCATTGACCATCAATTTTCATGAGTCATAATCTATGACCATACAATTTTTCATGAGAAAACATCCAAATAACATATTTTATTTATAACTATAGATCACATAACCTTTTAATATATACTGTATAATCTAATCATAGGTTCATTAAATAACCTTCACTTAGTTCCTTGAAATTTTATTAACACTAATCAATCCAAAGTAACATTGATCTCTTTCAGGTTAACTTGGTTTTTGAATTTAAGAAGCATTAGAAATGTTCCATAAACATTTATAATATCTTGATAACCCAAGAAATTTTTTATTCATACTCATAGTGGTTGGTTTGTGGAAATATTAAATAAAATAAATATTGTATGGATCCATTAATATACCATCTCTTGATATTATATGACCGAAAATACCATATTTTGTATCTAAAATTTTTACTTTGTAAAATTTTCATATAGTTTCTATTTCTATAGGGTTATTAGAAAAATTATTAGGTGAGCATCATGCTCTTAAATACACTTAAAATATATAATATTTTCACCTATAAATACTACCACAAAAGATCAACGTAACCTCTAAGGAATCTATTCTTTAAACCCATCATGATAGTGGGGGAACTAGTAAAATTTAATGGAATCACTATATACTCATATTCTCTAAAATTTTAAGGAATTTTATCTTTGGTATATGATATTTATTAACCCAAAATAGATAATATATTGAAATATGTTCTATATTGGAAAACTTTTACGGAATTTTATCTTTGGTATATGATATTGTATTGGTTCTCAGGATGCCTACGATACCAACAAAAAACCCATCATGATAGTGTATTTTTAGATGTGAATCAATGACCAATCCCCACAAGATCCTCCAAAAACACCACATCCTTTAACGTATACACCTATGTGAAGTAAAATTTATCTACCATGGGGAGTCCCATGGTCTCTAAAGAGACTATAAAAAATTTACAATTATGAAATAAATGAAAAATCTAATTCTAAATGTATATTTCCTTAAAAATTATACTAGGGCCTACCTCTTGAATTGTCAAATCGCGTAGAAATCCATATACTATCAATTATTAATACCAGGTTTATGCTAGTCTATTCCTTTTGTTTTGAGGTCCTAATTATTATCATTGGCTATAGAATGTGGCTGACACTTGTCTATATTTTACCCAACATTCCCTGGTACCAAACAATGCATCAACAAATATGATCCAAACTACCAACACATGATTAAGGAATCATGCATAAATGGGGCCGTACCTGGAGAAATCACTAACCCAAATCACTCTTAGAGGACTCAATTAAATGATTATGATAATGGGAGTACCTCATGAGGTACACGAACAACACATTACACTCATTCATAGAAATTAGTAACTATTAAGGATTTAACGTTGTCTTGACTTTTACCAACCTCAACATCCTTGTGTAGTACTCTCCCTAATAAATTCACAAAATATTACCATAATAAGGTATTATCAGCATATGTCTGGGTAACTAATCCTGACCAACTATTTTACATACATTAAGTAAGATTCATTGAAATATTTACAATCTAGTTAGTGGAATTCCAAAACCATACACTACTTTAAAATAGGTTATCCCCATGGGTGAAAAGTATTATCATAGAACCTATTCATATCAGTATAAGTTATAACCATAAGAATTACCCCCATTGGGACTAGAGGTTTGGTATTAGTTGTTGAGATGATTATCATGGTCATGGCCCATGGTCACACACATAGTGATTATTGTCCGAAAAATATGTTCATGGGTGATTCCTATGAGCATATATCTACAAAAATTGAAACTATCAAGGGTAATTCCAATGGCCATATCCGCCAGGATATATCTGTGATAAGGATGGACATGGTCCATGTATGTGATATTATCCATGCAATATAATCCCACACCATTAGAACCCATGGTCATAATTCCCATGCATATATCATTGTGTCCATTTGTAGAAGCTTGTATCTTGTAGAAAAATATTTAATATTAAAATGTACACAAATTGAATTGACTTTAAAAATTGATCTAATGATCTCCAAATCGTATAGACAATCCATCGAAGCTAACCTAATAGATAAACCAATCATATTCATTCAATTTTAAAAAATATATAAAAACTGTGGTGGAGTGGGCACTTTAGAGTACTCAATATTACCGCCATTCTAAAATAAATCAAAATAAATATGCAAAAAATAAGAAATAGTTAACAACAGTAATATCGACAAAGTGAATCCTAATCACATAAATAAGAAAAAATCATACAATATAGAGCCATAAAAATCTATTCTCTACGTAACTATCATCATTCCATATATTTAACATAAAAATTAATTTCAAATTATAATATTGTCTCCAAACGTATTTCATCATGAATTACTTAGAATAGACATAATAACCATAATATAAATTTATCACCAACCATCAAGGAACCGAATGGTTCCATTACTATCACCTATCAACAGATCCATTCCACCGTTCAAACCACACATCAGTAAAGTAACATAAATTGGAAGGGAATCAACCTCATGTCATCCCCATTTAGTGTATGTACCCCAACCATAACCTTATATCCTAATCTTGTAGATCACATCCATATATACTCTATCATCACCACTTACCACGACTGCACCACATAACCATCACAATAGGGTATTATTAAAATAAAAGGAATCAACCTCATTCCCCCTACCAACTATTAATGGACCCCGCCATTTATTATTTTTCCCTATCATGTATCTAACACAATCATTATTTTTCATACCTATAACATCAATAAATTATATACCATGAAGTTACATCACATTCGTCCCCTTTTCCACACAATCCCCCAACACTTTAATATTTTTTTTAACTGCATTGTAAATACACATTATAGTGAAAATTTTCACAACCAAAACATCATCATTAATATCAGAACTAAGCCTCAGTAATGAAAACCACATAATAATCAACATCATATTTTTTCATCATTTAAATTCCCAAATATTTCCATTTAGTTGACTCCTTATATTTATTATTCCATTCGTTTTCATATATCGCATATGAAATATTTTTATTACCGTTTATCACATTTATTACATAAATGTTTATATAGTTTGGGAATTAAACTTTTATTAATATACCACTCCAATTTAACATATTCACCATGCCAAAAATGTTTTGGTAAACTTTCCCATGTTTATGTCATATCATATATCCCTTCATTCATTTAATTTTATTTCTCAAATTCCATCAAGTATTATAAAAAAATAAATTCATACAATTTCTAGATTATCTATTTAACCCTTTACTTTTATATTTCTTCTTCACCCCATTTTCAATTAATATAATATACTTGTTCATAATTAATCATGTAGTAAAAAAATAACAACATGTTATTGAAATTTTTATCATCATAACCACATCAATTTGAAAAAATTATACCCAAATGACAATAGGTTTAAGAAAGAATCACAATATATAGTAATCTTAAAAAAACATATTCCCAAATTATAGATTTCACCGTTACCTTTTTCTAATATTCTTTTTTCAGTAATTAACTGATCACTGTGTTTATGTGTTTTATCATTGTTTCATTAACAATAAAACCATAAATGTAGTCACCGATCAATAAAAATATCATTAAATAGAGAATTGAATGGAAAAAAATCATATAGTAATTCATTTCCCTTCTAATTTATTATTATTAGGTAAAACATATATTTTTATTTTTATTTTTATTAGGAGGTGTGTTACACATATGTTATCCTCTTACCACATAAACAAAGATTTTCCATAAAGCAACATCGTGTAATATATAATGTGTAAAATTATCACATGATTTGAATTAATAAAAATTAAAAAATAAATGATATTATATTTATTAATATAGAAGATGAGTTTATATACCCCCACCCCCCACATTCATAACATCAAAATACACTGCAAAATCATATATTAGAAGAATGTGAATGCCTCAAAATCTGAATAATATGATAGGAACATAAAAAACATGTACCATAGTTACCCCCATAAAATATAATACCATGAAAATAAAAAATCCCTCAATAATTGAAGAATAATGAGATGATGAGTAAAATAAGGATGAAACATACCTTTAATTGAAGTAATATGCCACCAAAAATCAAGGATCAATATATTGATAATGAGTAATGAATGAAACAATCCAAAAAACATTCCCACATCTAACTCTACAACCATGAATTAGAAATATGAATATAATTGAAAGGATATACAAGAAATGAAGAAAAACATTATTTTAAAATAGGTAATCTCACCAGACACATGATGAAATGGTTTACTCAAACACAAAGCACTAATAAAAACAATATCTATATAAGATCCCCCCAATCTATTTCTTTTGAAACATAGAGTTTTTCAACTCATAGAATTAATTTTAATCTTCCCCATTACATGTGATAGGCGTTCACTAGATCCCTATATCACACATAAACCCTCCTCTATAATCATCATTTGATTGCTCACCACATTCCAAGACTTCAAATAAAGAGGTAACAACATCCCTTGAATCTCTATCATCAAAGAAGACATAAAATGTGGCTCATGTTACCCTAAATTTGGTATAAAGCATGAAAATGTACTAATAAGATTATGAAATGGATCCTAAAGCCATGAACACTCTTCCACATCTATAAAATCTATTAATTAATCATAATTAAATCACATATCATCACATGGGAAAATATATCCCTCTAAAATACATCATTACTTTTCCCCTTATACATTTCATCATGGAACAATGATCCATCCCCTACAATCTCTAATTATCCTTCTAAATGAATCTATCTAGAAATACAGCCTTGAATTCATTCATATTATTCATAAAACCAAAGACAACACCAGATTCAAAAAACCAATACTCAATACTGTGTCAAGATACCCAGTTCAATATCTTTAATATATCATGCCATTAATATTTTATCAAGGATATAAAAAAGGATTCTTCATTATCCTATTATTTCACTATATCAGAACTATGTTTGGATGACTTATCATTCAATAAAATAATTTTGGGGTTAGAATAAAAAACACAAATAATGTCAACTTCACAAAGAACAAAAAAAAATTCAAAATAACACCGAACAATCAAACACCCTTCTAACCATCTAACTCACACAACTATTTCAATACTCCCTATAAGTAGAGACATCACACAATCTTTATTAATGTTGGAACATCATATCATTCCCACTTAAGAAAAAATGGAAATATCAAACACCCATCACCACATAAATCTCCCTATAACTACCAAAAACCATTTGCCTTTCTCACAAAAAACCATTTAATCATTTTCAAACAGAAATATTTCTCATCTATCACTAATAGAAACCACCTATATATCTACAAAACACTCCCTTATCACATGAAATCAATCATACCATCAATACTGCTTCAACAATCATAACATATCACACCTTCTAATGAAATGAGCCTCATCCCTATTATTTAAAAGAAATTAATACAAGAATAACCATAATAACTCTCATGCAATTCATCATAGAACACAATAAGGATACACAACCAAACAGAACACAAAATAAATGAATCCATTATTCTTTCATAATTATTTTCAAAAGGATTAACTATAGAAAGAAATTACATTCTCAATAAACATTAGATTTAAAAAAATAATTACCAAAATTAAGTGATTATCCATTTGTGTAATGTTTCTATAAAAAATATATTTATAAATTACACAATCACAATTGTATTATAAATCTTTTAATTTAATAACTTCATACATATTTTTAACAATTTAATATAAAATAAGCATGTATAAACATCTTTCGGGGAAAAAATAATATTAGTAAGACAGTATTATGTTATTATATGGTATTGAATGAATATATTTTAGATAATATACATAAAACATTCATGTTAGTTTAATGTAAAACAATATTTCAAGAAAAACACCAATTCATTTTAATGATACAATTAAGGAAAAGAAAAACACTATTGAAAATAGTAACATTAGCAAGCATCTATACTATAAATGTTAATTGAACTTATTCTACAACTATGAATCATGCTTAATATGTTCAAACTTGACATTATTTAAAAATTATTTCTCCATATAAACATTTATTCAAATTTTATAATGTTTATAAAACTTTTACATCCTCATTTAAGGAAAACATGATCAAAATAAAAAATTATTTGGAAATTATATAGTAGTGATTTCATAACAAATCAATCAATACATTTTCAATAGTTGACATACATCTTAAAACAAAAAACCCTCACATTACCCTCAATAATTATGATCAAATTTATAATAACTACATATAGAATGAAATTTAATATTCAATGAATATCACAAAAATATTTCATCATCACAAAACTCTATCAGTGATTGAAAAGAGAGGAACGATTTAATTTATTTAATGTTTTATAAATTTATTACGATATATGTATGCATTATTTTCATCTACTTGGAATTACATGTTAAATGAAAAGTTAATGCTTGAGTATAATTCCTAACTCGGGACTATAATACATCATTTGTGAAAGGTAACACATGAAATCATATAATTAAAATAAATTTTTATACTTTTGAGCATGGATATAAAACAATTTATTATAGAATATCAAGTTGGAATCCAATTAAAGAAACTAATTATATGAAATATATCAAAATTAAAAATTACATACAATATGAATACCTTAATAATGATTTTATAATAATTAAAAACATCATGGAAGCTGGTCTAAATGCTACAAATTTCAAAAACCAAATGAGAAAAAATTTAAAAGTATAAATTTTGTCTCCATCAGGGTGTATTCAAAAGCATGTTTTAACAATTTTGAAGATAAATATTACACTATAGTTAATGATATTTTATTATTTCAAATAAATTAATGTTTTCTATTTTTAAATAAATGAAAATTATTCAGGAGGTATAAAACAGATGAAAAATTATATAAGAAAAAATGGAACTAGAATTCATTTGTCAGTGTAACTCATGAATATTGTTAAGGTATATCCCTATGATATCTAATATAAAATGTTTATAATTTAACATAAAAATTTCATTGGGTTTTTGTAACATCCCAAGTAATTAATGAATAATATATATTTTTATCTATGTCTATTAATGATTAAGATAGTGTTTTAGAGGCTTAAAATGAAAATAAATACAATCTTATGCATGGAATACAATAATATTTTTAAAAGATTGTTTTACTGCCTTTGACGGAAATTTTTTTTTGAAGCAATATTTTGACAATTTTATAAACTATGTTTGTCAAAATAAACTTATCCATTATGATTGGGACATCAAAATTTACTTTGTGTGAATTTTTGGTATTTTTCTGACAATGTTCATTTTTAAATGAATAGTGAAAAATACTGCATTTTACATCAATACTGCTTTTTAATCTAATATATTTATATGATTAGATTATATTTTGAATTGTTTTTGAAGTGAAATTAGAATATATTTTTACCATTTAATCCAATGTTGGTCATTGGTATCAATTTCACTTTGAAATTGGACTTAAACTGGTGTCAATCATTTGATACTTATTGTTTCATAAAAACACGCTATTTTCTCTGACAGCGGGAATTAATTATTAAATTAATTAATTTGAATTATATGTATTTAATTTTGTAAAATAGACTCCATTTTTGAATTCGTAATATCAAATATAGCTTTGGGTGAATTTTTTGTAATTTTCTGAAAAACTTCAATTTTTGATGAATAGTGAAACCACTAAGTGGTACTTATAAAAATTGATTTTTCGTTTAAATGAAATTTTTCCATCATTGTGTTTTGAATTTCAAAAATCCGACATACATGGTTGTCATTAAGAAGTAAAATGTGGTTCAATGATATTATAATAATTTTTTGGTGAATAATAACTTATTATGTTCTTAATCGCGATTAGTGGTAATTAGTGTAGTTTAAAGTAAAAATAATTCTTTAATAAAATAAGATGAGCTTGACACAAGTCCTAACCTCATTGGTTGTGTCATGGACGACCAAGAAAAGCCATGTGTCAACTTGGGGACCCCATGGATCCACTTTGGTTGGGAAATTACATAAATTACTTTTTATTTAATGTAAAAGTAAAAGTGACACAAACATAATATGTTTTACAAAAAGAATTTTTAAATGGGGTTATAAAGATCAGATTTTTGATTATAAATAGTAATTGGAAAGATAAAACGATTTCCTACATCATAGTATTTTTTTATAATTTTTTAGAAATTAAATAAATTAAATTATTTATGACATAATAATGATGTAGCGATGACATCATTATTTGACGATTTAAATAAAATGGAATGATAATGTAATATCTATGAACTACACATGTCCAAATCCAATTGGATGAGTGGATTTCGAACCCTTATCACCTTATTCACGAAGTATATCAATGTGGGACCTTTTAAAACCGAAACACATTTTCAAATAAAGTAATATTTCTTTACATTCCAAAAGTGCCCCTCCTCTCCTCTTATAAAAGGCCCCCACCTCTACCTCATTTCACACACTCCTCAAGCCTTTGTCTCGGGCAACCTCTGCCCATTTACTCTCTCCACATCCCTCTCCTCATCCTAGAGTATTCATTTTGGGCATAATCCTTTCAAAGGAAGCCTTTAGGCTCAAATCAAAAGGAGTTACACTTTTAAAGGTAATTCATTCTATCATGTTCATTTGTTTTATTTTGTTTCTCCAACCCCCTAAACTCTTTTTATTTACTTCTTTTGTAACAACAACAGTATCTTAAATATACTAGGATGTTGTTATAAGATTTATTTGAGCTACACTCTCACACAACTACATCAAATGGTTAAAGAACATACGGTTTCCATGGATGGCGAAATTCTGCCTCCCGAAACGATGATTGTTCAATACTCATTTAACACCTTCAAAGGTGGCCAGTATGATGTCACTATTTTTATATATGATATATAATATGTTTATGTTTTCCTTAAGCTTCTGTTCTTTTCATTTTGGGCATACCTTTATGGTTCCCATTATGGGTAAACACGATATCTTCATTTTAGGAAGTGCGGACTACCGCCCCCTGAAAGTGATTTGATTTGTTAATACCATATGTGGGATGTGTAAAGGATAAAGTTAATGATATTATATATGTTATTATACTGGAATTATAATATACTCTTCTATCATTATGATTCCATTCAAGAAAATACAAAATAGAAATGGAAGTAGCGTTCATGCGTACGTACGTCTTACCGTCTCCATGAACGGTGCATTTCATTTCTTACCTCTAAATGTGATGTAATATTATAAATACATGTATATGATGAATATATATGAAATATATGTTATCCAAATCATTAATATAATTTTGGATATAACGAACCTTTGACCAAATTAACAACATGTAAGAGTAAGAAGTCTATTTTTGACTTAAGAACCAAATACCAACAAAATGAACATTATTAACTTAAAAGATTACATGATGTTCATAACATGGTATAAAAGGAATAATGAACTTGAAAAAGGTTCATAATCAAGTATATATTAACTCAAGTTTATTATTCAGGAGATTAAAGAACGGTCGGGTCAAGTCGGATACGAGGTATGGGACTTCGTCTCAATCTCCTTTCATTGAGGCATATTTTATTTTATACACAACTTTTTTTTATACGGTGTATAAACCCCTTTTACTTTTACGTTTATTCAAAAGGAATTTTTTTATACGAAGCATTTACTAAACGACAAAAGGGAATGTTTTTGTCGTACGTATGCGGCGACAATGACTTCTCCGCCGTCGTGACCGTTATTTGAGTTTCGGCTTCCTCTACAAGCCATACCTTCTTTTTAAAAGAAAAAATAAATACCATGTTTTACTTTTCTTTTATTTTGGTATTGAAAATGGTTTTCACAATGTTTTTTGTGTTGTATTGATATCTTGTGATTGAAATGTGGAAATGTTATGTTTCCTTTATGCATGTTTTATGTGATACGATTATGTTATGGTTCTTGGGCATTATTATGAAGACGTGTGGTTCTGTGATAAACTAAGGGCGGGTGAGCCCGATATAGCTCTCCAATGCATTGGGTAACACGAAGGAGTGAAACGTTAAGGTTTCTCTGAAGAGATTTTAGGGAATATACTGTGATGGGTATTCCAAACGTAACCAAGAGGGTTACTCCCTACGTAAGAATGTTATGAATGCCTCAAGTTACCTTTATGTCTTATGATTTCTATGATTTATTCATGATTTTATAAGGTATGTAAAAGTTTCTAAGTTTTATGGGTAAAGTATGATTTCATTCTAATGTATTTATGAACTCATGTTTCCTTTCCATGTTTTTTTTATAACCCATACTGAGTTTTTATTCTCATCCCAAGTTTTTGAAATGTTTTTCATAGGTCACGGGAAAGGTACATGATAAGATGATAGAGTCAAGGATGTGTCAAGAAAGAATCCATGTTTTATTTTAAATATGTTTCCATTGATGGGAACGAAGAATACTATCTTTATGTAACCACTTTTTTTATATATGGAATGTAATGCAAGTTTTATGATCTAATTCTCTAAAACTCTAAACCTGAAAAGATCCTCAATGTGTAATCTTGTAATAACTCAAGATTTAAGTAAGGTTTAAAGCTGGGGCCTTATAGTTGGTATCAAAGGTCGGTTTTGATAACTGTAGGAGTTAGAATTCTATTAAATAATTATCCAATTTTTTTTTTTGAAATGATATAGCATTTGAAGATTACCATGTTGCTTCATCTAAGACATGTTTGTTCAGAATGGTTTTCCGTAGAGGAAACAGGGAAGCAGTGCTAGGAAGGCATACAGAAGGAAATAACCTTCCGAATCAGCATCCCGAGATGGTCGGAATTGGAACTGAACAATTTGTTGCAGTAATGGCGCAGTTGACTCAAGCGATAAATGGTGTTTGTATCCATGCACGAGATCAGCCAGATCAACCACAGAGGAACATGTCAGTGGTGGAACATTTCATGAGGCAACATCCACCATCATTTAGAGGATCATCTGACCCTGTGCTAGCTGAAGGGTGGATTAAAGCACTGGAGAAGATTTTTGATGTCATGGGGTGTTCAGAGAATCAAAAGTTTAGTCTTGCTATTTACCATTTGGAGGGTGAAGCAGATCAGTGGTGGTCTATGGTTAAAAATATCAGGGACGCCGATGAGATTGATGCTCTTGACTGGGATGAATTCAAAGGTATGTTTCTTGAGAAGTATTTTCCTAAGGCTGTTCGACTTAGGATGGAAAAACAATTCTTGGAATTGAGGCAAGAGGAAGACTCAGTGGCTGCCTATGAAGAAAGGTTCACTCGATTGTCAAGGTATGCTCCAAATTTTATCCGAGACCTTGATAGTAAAATCAATCGTTTTTACTCAAGATTAAAGCCAAAATATCGAACGGCATTAGCTTCTCGTGAGTTTAAAAGTTATGAAAAGCTTGTTCGATGTGCTGAGAAGGTGGAAATGGAGTTTGCTGATGACCAAGTTTTCTATAACAACTAGCAGAAGAAGAGACTGAGGTGGTAGGAGAAAGGTAAGAATTCTTCAAAAAAGTCTGATGGTAAGAGAACTAAGTTTCCAGTTTGTGATAAATGTGGAAAAACGCATGAGGGGGAATGTCTTCTGAATTCTGGAAAGTGCTACCGATGTGGTAAGATGGGACATAAGGCTCGTGATTGCACTGAAAAGGATCAAGGTGAAGGTAAGAACAAATTTGATTTACAGTTAGTGAAATTTTATAAGTGCAATGAGATGGGTCACTATGAAAACGAGTGTCCGACAAAGAGCTTGAGTGATGGGAAGAAGTTAGACTACAAGCAGAAAGGGGTGGTGAAATCCTTTGCAACTACTTCAGCAGATGTCGGGTCATCAAATGAAGTTGTATCAGGTACTTTGTTTGTTTTTTCAGATTATTCCAGTGTGTTTTTTGATTCGGGGTCTACACATTCTTTCATCTCTGAAACATTTTCTAGTAAAATGGGAATACCATCTCAAGAAATGACTCCTGAACTTTTGGTAAAAACACCTGGGGGAAATGTTGAGGCAAAAAGAATTTATAAGAATCTTCCTATCCTACCTGTGGAAAGAACCTACTTGCAAACCTTATTGTTCTACCTCTAGTAGAGTTTGAGGTTATCCTGGGTATGGATTGGCTCTCTATTTACCATGCTAAGATTGACTGTAGAGCTAAAGAAGTTTCTTTTCAGAAAGACTTTCAGTTTGTTTACAGGAATGAACCCTTACTTTTGATAACATATCAAGAGGCCGAGAAACTTGTAAAATATGGAAATGAATGTTACCTTGCACACATCGTTGAAAATAAAGGAATTGTTCAGATTAATGATGTGCCAGTGGTAAATGAGTATCCTGATGATTTTCCTGGAATAATACCAGATCGGGAAGTTGAGTTTACTGTTGACTTAGTTCCTGATGCTAATCCAATTTCAAAACCCCCTTATCGAATGGCACAAATTGAACTTTTAGAGTTGAAGGAGCAATTGCAAGATTTATTAGAGAAAGGTTTCATTAGACCTAGCACATCACCATGGGGTGCTCATGTTTTATTTGTTAAAAAGAAAGATGGTTCTATGAGACATTGCATTGATTATAGAGCCTTGAATAATATCACTGTTAAGAACAAATATCCTTTGCCTCATATCGATGATTTGTTTGATCAGCTCCAGGGAGCTCAGTTTTTTTCAAAGATTGACCTGAGATCGGGGTACCATCACCTGAAGGTAAAAGAGGAAAATATTCTGAAGACCGTGTTCCATACGAGATATGGCCATTATGAATTTGTAGTAATGCCTTTTGGGCTAACCAATGCACCTGCTGTATTCATGGACTTAATGAATAGAATCTTCCATGAGTTCTTGGATAAGTTTGTGGTGGTTTTCATTGATGATATTTTGGTGTTTTCTAAAAGTAAAGAGGGGCATGAAAGACATTTAAGGGTTATCTTTCAAACCTTAAAAGAAAAGAAACTGTATGGGAAATTCAGCAAGTGTGAGTTTTGGTTGCAAAAAATTTCTTTCCTTGGTCACATTGTTTCTAAAGATGGAATAACTATTGATCCTGCAAAAACAAAAGTTCTGGAAGAATGGCCAAGACCCACAAATGTAACCGAGATTCGTAGCTTCCTTGGTTTGGCGGGCTATTACCGAAGGTTTGTTAGAAATTTTTCACGGTTATCTAGTCCAATGACTAAGCTAACTCGGAAGGGTGTTAAGTATATCTGGACAAAAGAATGTGATGATTGTTTTCAGGAATTGAAAAGAAGATTGGTGAATGATCCAGTTTCGGCACTACCTTCCAGGAATGGTGAGGTTGTTATATACAGTGATGCTTCATTGAAAGGACTTGGTTGCGTCCTAATGCAGAATGATCAGGTAATTGCTTATGCTTTACGACAGTTGAAAACTCATGAGGTAAATTACCCTACACATGATTTGGAATTAGCTGCTGTTGTTTTTGCATTAAAAATTTGGAGGCATCATTTGTATGGAGTAAAGTGTGAAATATATACCGATCACAAAAGTTTAATGTATATATTCACTCAGAAAGAGTTAAGCATGAGACAAAGGAGATGGCTAGAATTAATCAAGGATTATGATTGTACAATTCATTACCATCTGGGAAAAGCAAATAAAGTGGATGATGCTTTGAGTCGAAAAAGTAATTCTTCATTAACAATGTTGCGGTTGGAACGTGATCCTTTGGTTAACGATTTGATGAAATTTGGAATAGAAGTTGTTGGTGCAGGAAGTCCTTCTATTTTGTTTCAGGTATCAGTGAGATCTTCTCTATCAGATAGAATCAAGCAAGCACAGAAGCAAGACAATGAGTTGCAGAAAAAGGTAGATCTAGTTCAGAAAGGTAAGTTGCCTGAATTCATCATTGATAATGATTGTGTTTTGAGATTTGGGAAGAGATTGTGTGTTCCTTGTGATTCACAGTTGAAGAAAGAGTTGTTATGTGAAGCTCATAGTTCTCCGTTTTCAGTTCATCCGGGCAGTACTAAGATGTATAGAGATCTGCGGGAGTATTACTGGTGGGATGGAATGAAAAGAGATATTGCTGATTTTACTGGGAAGTGTTTGACATGTCAACAGGTTAAAGCAGAGGGGCAGTTACCAGAAGGGATGCTTCAGCCTTTACCAGTGCCAGAGTGGAAATGGGAGAATATATCCATGGACTTTGTAGTTGGATTACCGAAGACATCTCGAGGTAATAATGCAATCTGGGTTATTGTTAATCACTTGACCAAATCTGCTCATTTCCTTTCTATACGAGACACTTTCTATCTTGATCAACTTTCCCATTTGTATCTTAAAGAGATAGTCAGGTTACATGGAGTTCCTCTCTCCATTGTATCGGATCGTTATCCCAGGTTTACTTCTAACTTTTGGAAAGGCCTTCAGAAGTCGTTGGGAACTGAAATAAATTTTAGTACAGCTTTTCATCCTCAATCAGATGGGCAATAAGAATGAACAATTCAGACATTGGAGGATATGCTACGAGCTTGTTCTATGGATTATCAGGGAAGTTGGGACCAACATATTTCTTTGGTTGAATTTTCATATAATAACAGTTTTCATTCTAGTATACAGATGGCACCATTTCAGGCATTATATGGGAAGCAGTGTCGAACTCCAGCTTTCTGGGATAAAGTGGGTGAAAGGAAGTTGATGGGACCAGAATTGGTAGAAGAGATGGCAGAAAAAGTTCAGCTGATTCAGAAACACATGAGAACAGCTCAGAGCAGGCAGAAGAGTTATGCGGATAACCGGAGGAAGGATCTATCTTTCGAGGTAGGTGATCATGTTTTTCTCAAGGTTTCTCCTTGGAAAAGTGTGATGAGATTTGGTAAGAAAGGAAAGATAAGTCCAAGGTTCATTGGACCATACAAAATTCTGGAGAGAGTTGGATCAGTTACATACCGAGTGGGTTTACCTCTGAGTTTATCTCAGGTACACAACGTTTTTCACGTTTCGATGTTGAGAAAGTATATGCCAGATCCATCTCATGTTTTGAGTCCAGAGGTAGTTCAGATGGAAGAGAACATATCTTATTAGGAACAACCGGTCCAGATTCTTGACCACATGGAGCAAGTGTTACGGAATAAGGTGATTCACCAGGTAAAGGTTTGGTGGAAAAACCACATGATTGAAGAGGCAACATGGGAATCTGAAAATGCAATGAGGGACAAGTACCCCCATTTATTCGATAAGTAAATAAATTGCGGGGATGAAATTTTCTAAAGGGGGGAAGGATGTAACATCCCAAGTAAGTAATTAATAATAGATATTTTTATATATGTCTATTAATGATTAAGATAGTGTTTTAGAGGCTTAAAATGAAAATAAATACAATCTTATGCATGGAATACACTAATATTTTTAAAAGATTGTTTTACTGGCTTTGATGGAAAAACATTTTTGAATCTATCTTTTGACAATTTTATAAACTATGTTTGTCAAAATAAACTTATCCTTTATGATTGGGACATCAAAATTTACTTTGTGTGAATTTTTGGTATTTTTCTGACAATGTTCATTTTTTAATGAATAGTGAAAAATACTGCATTTTACATCAAAACTGCTTTTTAATCTAATTTATTTATATTATTAGATTATCTTTTGAATTGGTTTTGAAGTGAAATTAGAATATATTTTTACCATTTAATCCAATGGTGGTCATTGGAATCAATTTCACTTTGAAATTGGACTTAAACTGGTGTCAATCTTTTGATACTTATTGTTTCATAAAAACACGCTATTTGCTCTGACATTGGGAATTAATTATTAAATTAATTAATTTGACATATATGTATTTAATTTTTTAAAATAGACTTCATTTTTGAATTCGTAATATCAAATATATCATAGGTTGAATTTTTTGTAATTTTCTGGAAAACTTCAATTTTTGATGAATAGTGAAACCACAAAGTGGTACTTATAAAAATTGATTTTTCATTTAAATGAAATTTTTCCATCATTGTTTTTTGAATTTCAAAAATCCGACATACATGGTTTTCATTAAGAAGTAAAATGTGGTTCAATGATATTATAATAATTTTTTGGTGAATAGTAACTTATTATGTTCTTAATCGCGATTAGTGGTAATTAGTGTAGTTTACGGTAAAAATAATGCTTTAATAAAATAAGATGAGCTTGAAACATGTCCTACCCTCATTGGTTGTGTCATGGCCGACCATGAAAAGCCATGGGTCAACTTGGGGACCCCATGGATCCACTTTGGTTGGGAAATGACATAAATTACTTTTTATTTAATGTAAAAGTAAAAGTGACACAAACATAATATGTTTTAAAAAAAGAATTTTTAAATGGGGTTATAAAGATCAGATTTTTGATTATAAATAGTCATTGGAAAGATAAAAAGATTTCCTAAATCATAGTATTTTTTTATAATTTTTAGAAATTAACAAAATTAAATTATATATGACATAATAATGATGTAGCGATGACATCATTATTTGACGATTTAAATAAAATGGAATGATAATGTAATATCAATGAACTACACATGTCCAAAACCAATTGGATGAGTGTATTTCGAACCCTTATCACCTTATCCACGAATTATATCAATGTGGGACCTTTTAAAACCGAAACACATTTTCAAATAAAGTAATATTTCTTTACATTCCAAAAGTGCCCCTCCTCTCCTCTTATAAAAGGCCCCCACCTCTACCTCATTTCACACACCTCTCAAGCCTTTGGCTCGGCCAAACTCTGCCCATTTACTCTCTCCACATCCCTATCCTCATCCTAGAGGATTCCCTTTGGGCATAATCCTTTCAAAGGAATCCTTTAGGCTCAAATCAAAAGGAGTTACACTTTGAAAGGTAATTCATTCTCTCATGTTCATTTGTTTTATTTTGTTTCTCCAACCCCCTAAACTCTTTTTATTTACTTATTTTGTAACAAAACCAGTATCTTAAATATACTAGGATGTTTTTATAATATTTATTTTATCTAAACTCTCACACAACTACATCAAATCGTTAAAGAACATACGGTTTCCGTGGATGGCGAAATTCTGCCTCCCGAAACGATGATTGTTCAATACTCATTTAACACCTTCAAAGGTGGCCAGTATGATGTCACTATTTTTATATATGATATATAATATGTTTATGTTTTCCTTAAGCTTCTGTTCTTTTCATTTTGGTCATACCTTTATGGTTCCCATTATGGGTAAACACGATATCTTCATTTTAGGAAGTGCGGACTACCGCCCCCTGAAAGTGATTTGATTCGTTAATACCATATGTGGGATGTGTAAAAGAAAAAGTTAATGATATTATATATTTTATTATACTATAATTATAATATACTCTTATAACATTATGATTCCATTCCAGAAAATAAAAAATAGAAATGGAAGTAGTGTTCAAGCGTACGTACGGCTTACCGTCTCTATGAACGGTGCATTTCATTTCTTACCTCTAAATGTGATGTAATATTATAAATACATATATATGATGAATATATATGAAATATATGTTATCCAAATAATTAATATCATTCTTAATATAACGAACCTTTGACCAAATTAACAACATGTATGTGTAAGAAGTCTATTTTTGACTTAAGAACCAAATACCGACAAAATGAACATTATTAACTTAAATAATTACATGATGTTCATAACATGGTATAAAAGGAATAATGAACTTGAAAAAGGTTCATAATAAAGTATAGATTAACTCAAGTTTATTATTCAGTAGATTAAAGAATGGTCGGGTCAAGTCGGATACGAGGTATGGGACTTCGTCTCAATCTCCTTTCATTGAGGCATATTTTATTTTATACACAACTTTTTTTATATGGTGTATAAACCCCTTTGACTTTTACGTTTATTCAAAAGGAATCTTTTTATATGAAGCGTTTACTAAACGACAAAAGAGAATGTTTTTGTCGTACGTATGTGGCAACAATGACTTCTCCACCGTCGTGACCGTTATTTGAGTTTTGGCTTCCTCTACAAGCCATACCTTATTTTTAAAAGAAAAATAAATACCATGTTTTACTTTCTTTTATTTTGGTATTGAAAATGGTTTTCACAATGTTTTTTGTGTTGTATTGATATCTTGTGATTGAAATGTGGAAATTTTATGTTTCCTTTATGCATGTTTTATGTGATACGATTATGTTATGGTTCTTGGGCATTATTATGAAGACGGGTGGTTCCGTGATAAACTAAGGGCGGGTGAGCCCGATATAGCTCTCCAATGCATTGGGTAAAACAAAGGGCTGAAACGTTAAGGTTTCTCTGAAGATATTTTAGGGAATATACTGTGATGGGTATTCCGAACGTAACCAAGAGGGTTACTCCCTACGTAAGAATGTTATGAATGCCTCAAGTTACTTTTATGTCTTATGATTTCTATGATTTATTCATGATTTTATGAGGTATGTTAAAGTGCCTATGTTTTATGGGTAAAGTATGATTTCATTCTTATGTATATATGAACTCATGTTTCCTTTCCATGTTTTTTTTATAACCCATACTGAGTTTTTATGCTCATCCCAAGTTTTTGAAATGTTTTTCACAGGTCACGGGAAAGGTACAAGATAAGATGATAGAGTCAAGGATGTGTCAAGAAAGAATCCATGTTTTATTTTAAATATGTTTCCATTGATGGGAATGAAGAATACTATCTTTATGTAACCACTTTGTTTATATGTGGAATGTAATGCAAGTTTTATGATCTAATTCTCTAAAACTCTAAACCTGAAAAGATCCTCAATGTGTAATCTTGTAATAACTCATGATTTAAGTAAGGTTTAAGGCTGGGGCCTTATAGTTTTCTATGTCCATGCATTGGATCACAAGGGCACACAAAAATCTATGTCTTAGTTGGTTTCTTTAATAAACATCACTTTTTAGGATTATGTTTCACTACATACCTATAGATCTAATGTAATCCTAACATTTTTTTAACTCAAATATATATCCAAACACTCAAATAAAAGAGTTGATATATCTATGTCAGAAACTACATGTTTTGGAACCCCCACTAGGTCTACAATGATGGTGGAAGTGACCCCAAAATCATTCCTTCAGTATGTCTTGGGTTGGAGACTAAAATAGAGGTTAAGAATTATAAATATAGGAAGGAATAACCTTATAAAATACATAAAGTGATGAAAAAAATAATAAATCACTACCTAAGATATTCCATTATATAGAATAATTTTCACAAACAAATGTTACTTATTTTTCAAACACAAAATAGTCAATAAATGCAGGCATGGAGGAGCTCCAAAACTCTAAATAAACTACTAATTCTATGAAAGATACACAAAAAACATCTATAAAACCCATAAATATATTCGATAAACACTTTGAAACCATTGGTGTGGTGAGATCTTGGGTGTACTCTGTATGATCATTCTTTTAAAATAAGGAGCATATGTTTACAAAAAATGTTGAAGAGAAAGTAATTGTAACTACAATAGAAAAAATAATAATCATAAATATAAGAGGAATGTATAAAATATAAAATCAATGAAATTAATGTTCAAAATTACAATAATTATTTCATATATTTCCCATGAAAACATCATTCACCTTCTAATATGGAAATCTAATCAATTCCATCAACAATAATTCAGAATAACTACTAATATCATAACTGTTATCTATTTGTATACATTTAGGGGATAAATCCATCTACCACACTCACAAGAAATTATATTTCTCACACCTCTAACTATTTTAGAGAATATTTTATAAACTCTCTCGAAATTGGATTAGGAATTATATAAAAAATACATCATAATAATATACCTTGAACTATCACCCATTTTTTATTGACCACCATAACATAACCACATATCATAATGTTCCAACTGTAGGCCTAAATACACAACCACATACATTATACACATCAATATATCACATACCCATCATTACAAAGAGACAATAGAATTCTAAAATAAACATGTGGGGAATCAACCTCATCAACCCACCTTATATGAAAACCCCCCATATAAAAACACATATCCTCATCATCCCCATGAAATCCAAATGCACTATGTCATCCCTACTTAGAAAAACACCACCGTATTACCATCATGGTATGTTATTTTAAACATTAATGACATAATACTAATTCATTTATTTTTATAAACAATATCCCCACCATGTTTTATCATTGACCACCATATAATAATCTCAATCTGCGTTTTCAGACTTATAACATCAATCCAATACAACTCAGGAAGTAACTCTTTATAATTAACCTTTTAATCAATATTTTCCCTGAATAACTTTTCAACATTATCAAACCATCATAGAAAACGCATATTATGAAAAACAATTACACAACAAAATTATTATTATCAATATGACAACCATACCTCAAGAAAGGTTACCACATTGGAAATTACATCTCATTTCAACATCATTCCCATTAGAAAAAATTATTGTTTACTAGTATCCATTAATTTATTATTCCATTCATGTACCCAAATCCCATTTAATCCATTCATTCATGTTGACACATATATAATCTATCCATGTTAAATAGCTTGGTGATTAAAAAATTATTGAAAACCAACTTCGCTTTTTAATATTGATCATGGAACCCAAATATTTTTTATATCTCCCATGTCCATTTCACATTGAACATCAATTTTTTAATTTCAATTTAGATCCCAAAATTCATCAAGTATTATACTAATAATAAATTCATTAATTTTCAATTTATATATTTAACCCATCACCTCAACATTTTCTCCCCACTATCGATATCAATTAATCTCAAAATCCAATTCCTAATTAATGTGTCACAACAAAACCTAAATGATAAAAACTGTTGTTTAATAATTCAAATTTAATGTAATTATGTTCATCACAAATCACCGTATGTTCAATAAAAAAATTCCAAAATATAATATTCATAACAAAAATAGAATTACAAAATTTTTTATTTGATAAGTACCCATTTTTAACATCAATCATTCAAAAGATAACAAAACATAATGGATATAATTAACATCAATGGATTCGATAACAATAAAACCACAATATAAATCATCAATAAATAGAAATATAACCATAGATAAAATTTCATGGAAAAAAATAAATCCTATATAACTCTCTCTCACTTATTATTTTCTCACAATCAGTTAAAAATAATAGTTTAATTTATTATTTCGTTAAGTCTATGTTTCTAATATGTTATCTCCTTACCCTATAAAACAATAATTCCCACGAATTTAATTTCATAAAAATATATTAAGAAAATGTCAACAAATTTTCAAGGAACTGTTGAAATAAATTGAAATATATAATATTCTATAAGATAAATGATTAATTTAAAAATCCACTACCTCATGTAGTGATAAAATATACACTGCAAAATTATTTAGAAGAAGATGATGAATGCCTCAAGATCTAAATCCCATGATAGGAATATAGAAAAAAAATCAAATAATAGATAAACCTATAAAAAATTGAATCCAAGAAACTTCAAAACTTCTCTATGATTAAAGACCTTTGAGATAAAAAATAAAAAAAGAAGAAACCCACATTAAATCATATGGAAATGACCACCTAAAGAAATGTTGTATTACCATATGAAAGGAAACTAAAATGACACCCAAAAATTGATTAGATTCAACTAAGTGTTATAGAAAATAATGGAAATAATATGGCTTTGTCAAATTTATAACCTGTTGGAAATTAATATACTATGAAATAATGTTATAAAACATGTTCAAAGGGTTAATGTGTTCACAATACAATGGTATTACCTAATAGGTTTTTCCGCAATGGGTCGTGGTCACGAAAATCTATATAAATCATGTCACATATCTATCCCTTTAAAACATATCAACCCTTATATTCCATAAAATCATAGAATTTCCCTATAACAAGAAAGTAAATTTGGTGAAACATCACTAAATATGTAATAATTCCCCCAAAACACTATCTTAGACTCCATTAGACAATATAGAGTACCATAAAACAACCTACAACCTTCCCTAAATTCTACAAAATATCGAAATCTAAACCAAAATAGAAATAAAGGGTCACACTAAATGGGATATCTAATTCATAGATCAATGGAGTCATTTTAACTAGGGCACATTGATATAGCACACAATCCACACTCCAGGCTATCATAAAAGGATAAACCCAAAAAACTATTCTAAACTTGAAAAAATCACACTACAACATAGAAAAAATCAACTAAGCCTCCCATAATTAATTTAAATCCCTTATACAAAAAATAACCCCAAATTGAATTTTTATATTAAACCTTACATATCTACCCTCAAACCTCATCATGGAACATTCTACTCCAAAACACAAAATGTAATGAGATTAAAATTCTAAAGCGTTATTCTTATGTGTTATATGATTGTAAAACACATTAAGGGTAATAAATTTTTGGGTTGGTAACGTAATATTATATATGGATTGTCATTTATTATATTTTTGATTATTCCCTCTTATCACTGATTGGAAATATTTCATCTTCTCATAGGATATAAATTCCAAACAATCCATCCCTGTACTGATACATTATCATTCAATTAAACAACCACTTGAGAATGATGCACCCAATAAGTCTCATGATGACCATACCTTTTTTTTGAGGGATCTATCTATGAGGTTGTATCCGATATTTTTATAAGACGATCCTATAGTTATAATTAATATAATATAGAATTGACAAAATAATGACATGGATGGAAACATAAATGACATTTTATTTTATGCATATACAACCTTATTGACACCCGAATTTTATTCCATTGATTGCTATGTGAACTACAAGATTATACGAGTCCTGGAGAAATGTTCTGTCATCTTACAATACATATTATGGGTTAATTGTCTTTTTTATTGAAATAGAAACATATTGAATCATTTTACCAAATTTATCCATACTAATAAAAGAAGATTAAATTATCATAATCTCATCTAAGTAAAAAAACTACCCTAATATCATTATATTATAATTTGTCCCCAGAAGTCCTTAACTAGGGTAGTAGTAACCCAATTGTGTAAACTCTATCTCACCTCCAATAGTCCATGTTATGGAAAGTAGCACCAGGAAGGCATAAATATTATGGGATTCCTTATACAATTCATAATATATTTAAAATAAATATCTTAAATAAAAAAATATAATATTCTAATAATAAAAAATTAATCATCTTTAATACAATATGAAAAAAATTACAAATAAACATTTATTTTCTAAGAAACTAAAACTATTGAAGTGGGGTAAAATAAAATCACCCATTATCCTAAAAACAAGTATGCCTTAGACAACCACAAATGGGAAATCTATGTCATGATTTCTCTCATCGCGATCTATAATAGATAGTAACTCAACCATACATTGTTAAACAATAACTCCACTAACCCCATGTCTACCAATGTCACCTTTATTCAGTGAATCAACTATATAGAAAGAAAACATTTTTGGTTGGGATATATTTAGGGTTAGTATAAGAATATCTAGTAGGATTCCATTATAATACAAAATAAGGATTGGATAACTCATCTTCTCAAATATTAGAAAAATATCTCGATGTTCCCTGTAACACCCAAAGCTTCCACGGTACTAATCATTTTGAATAATACAGTAGCGTGTGTTGTAAGCAACTTCGAGTTCTAACACACGCCATAACCAATCAAACTAGCTTTTATGAATTGTAATACCCACTTTTTGAAATTTTATACATTTTATCATTGATAAATGACTTCATTTTTGGATTAAGAATATTGAAATTAGATTAGTGTGAATTTTTGGTACTTTTCAGATAACTTTCATATTTTGCTGAATATTGAAAATTACTAAATTTTATTTAAAAAAACGTTTTTAATCAAAATAATTAATAGTGATAAATTATTAATTTGAGTGGTTTTAAATTAGATTTATAATATATTTTTACAATTTAATCCAGTGATGGTCATTGGACATAATTTCACATTTAAACTGGACAAAAACAAGTGTCAATTTTTTGAAAGTTATTGTTTCTTAAAAACACGCTTTTTTATTTTGACAACGGGAATTAATTTTAAATTAATAAATTCAACATCCATGTTTTGAATTTGGTAAAATATACTTCATTATTGAATTCAAAATATCAAAATAATCTTACAAATATTTTTTTGAATTTTTCTGAAAACTTATAATTTTTGATCAATACTGAAAAACACTAAGTTGTAGTTTTAAACCGAATTTTTATTTAAATAATTATTTATTTTATTTAAATTATTTAATGTCAAAATAGATACATAATTCCTATAAATGTTAAATTTAATTCATTGGAGTTGGTTTATTATAATTTTAGATATATAAAATTTTTATTGAACTTTTCATTATCTTTTACCCACCTCCTATGAGCTTTTGAAAATTCACATAAAATGTAATTTTACATCTTTTGTGAGCTGAATTTCGAAAATCCTAGAGACACAGTTAATATCAAGGAGTAAAATTCAGTTCAGTGATATGAAAATAATTTTTTCTGAATAGTAATTTTTTTCTTTTATTTACCACAGTTAAAAGTAAATAGGGTAATTAAGGGTAAAAATGATATTTATATTACCCACACACATGTCCTAATTCTATTGTAAAAGTTTATATAGACCAAAAACAACCTTAGGAATAAAATATTATCATTTAGGTCCACTTGGATTAGATTAAGACATTTATAATTATTTAATTCAAAGAAGAGCTAAAAGAGTTAATATCATTGTTTAAAAACTAAAAAAAATTTAATATAGGGTTTTGCATAAGTTAAATTCGGTTATAAATATTCATTAGAAAAATAAAAATATTTCCAACATCATGGTATTTTATTTATAATTTTTAGACATTATATAAATAAATTTATTTATGATACAATGATGATGTCGTAATTACCTTATTCCTGAAAGAATCAAATAAATGGTATTATAAATATTAAAATAAATATAATTTCAATTTTTTTATGACATCCACGAATTTTTTAGTAGAATATGACATGTTAGTATTGATTCAATATATATTTTTGTTAAATAATCATGTTTTTATTCTTTTATTAAAAAACAAATACCAAATAGTTTCAAAGTTGACATAAAATAGTTTTTAAAACAAATATTATATTATTAATTGATATAATGGTCCTAAAATTCAATGGTTCATAAAAAAGACTTTCTTAATATTCTATATTAATTTAATGAACCAATTGGGGTTCTCTTGGCAGTATATAGTATGTTGATTAACCATATATTGTAAGAACACAAGAAGACACGGTAAAAGTTAAATTATTTAACATAGAGTTAAATCTAAATGATAAGGTTGAAATGGTAACCTAAACTTGTATAAAACCAATTATATGAGTTGTTTTAAACCTTTAACCACCTTATAATTTAAATAATAATCTTTGGAGACATTACAAACCGAATATGAATTTATTATAAAATAATATTTTATGTTTTTTCGAAGCTTCCCTTCACACCTCTTATAAAATGACACTCCCCCTTCTCTATAATTCACGCCGTCAAAGACATTTTCCTCAGCCCACCCCAGTCCAAATAACCTATAAAATGTCATCCTATCATCCTAGAGGCCTTAGTTGGATTATAATGCCAACATAAGGAGACCTTTTGATCAAATAAAAAAGGAAGCACCCGAAGAAGAGGTAATGATTTCACCAACCTCTTTCAGGATCCTTTCTTCTTACACTTCCATTTTCTTTGTTGTTTCCATTATAAAATAATCACTATAGTATATTCTATATACTGTTATGTTATTATAATTATGGTACAACCAAATTCATTATTCTATCCACCCTTTGAATGACATGTCACCATACGTGCGTATGCACGACTTACCCTCTCCACGTCGTGGTGTAATTGTTATTTAATATGTTATTATTTGAAAGGGTATAATAATGTTCTGTATTAGATGTAAATAATAAATAAAACATGATAAGGATTCTTTATATATTATATACCATCCAAATATGTATTATATAAATAACAAAAGAATGATATTTTCACTCGTGCGTACGTACGGATTCCCGTCTCCACGACACGAGGAGGTTCATTTCCAAGTTCACCATTCATCGACCATTATAAAAATATATATTACTAATAAGTATGTAATATATGTCATAATAATTCTATTGTAGAGAAATGTATATTTATATATATAAGTATTTATGTACGTACATATATCATATTCAGTTACTTACGATCAATACTTTATGAAAATAAAACCAGCGTTTATGCGTACGTACAAACTACCATCTCCATAAACGATGTTTTCCATTTCATATATACGTCTATTATAAATTTTTTATATTCTAAATATATATGATAAATAAATCATGCTTTATATTCTAGAAGTATTTAAATCATTATCTAAGTGACACAATCAATAGTAACAAGTTAACACACCTACGATATAGAAAGCGATTATTACCCGAAATATTATTATAACATGGAAATAATTATTAAATGGGTATTATAATGACATAAATGAATAATGTATGATATCACAAATATTAACATGGTTCTGTTATAATTTAATAACATACTATAGTCTTCATACAAGAGGATAAACTTACCATATACTAATGGAAAGTGCAAGGTAATGAGTTTTCATCTCACTCCTTATTCCCATGAGATTCGTACAATATTGCCACTATTACCTTTTATATGGTGTATGTACTACCCATAATTGTATTCATTGTGTAATAAAAATTAATTTATGTGTATCTACATACTCATTATATGATACCTCTTTCATGGCGTCTATGTTTTGTAAGTTACCATATTGGTAAAGGTTTATTTCACAATCTCTTCAGTATCTGAGGTTGTTTATACATAATTATCTACGGGTACCTCTTTATTATCCACATCCATGTTTCGTAAAAATTTATTTCAAAAAATTCTTACTATTTTAAATAATATGTCTTAAATTAATTTTTACCCTTATTTACTTTTTATAAGATGATTATAAAGGAATATTTCCTTCGTTTTCTAAACAAGGTATTTTTTAAACATTTCGACAAAGTTAGAGTAAGAATGTATTTTTAACTTATACATCAGGTGTGCCTATTTTCCGCCATTATAAAATATTCAAATCTTCCGTTATAAGATAATAAAGAAATTTTCAATGTAAATTTTTTTTATAACTATTTTTCTTTTAAATGATTTCAAAAAGGAGAGATTTCTCTCAAATAGTTTTGATTTAATCAATGGCAACATCCTTTTATAAATTTTACTCTTATTTGAAGTTGATTTATTATGATACAAATCATCCATAATTTATGTAATGTTTTGTGATATTAATGACTATGGATTAGTTTTTTTTCATTAATGGTTTATGATTAATGTTTTGGAAATTTGTATGCTAGTTTTAATACGAATGTTTATGTTATATTTCATCCTCTTCTTAAGATGAATATGCTGGACTAGTATGTTCCGGGTTAGGGACCGGTAAATGTAAGCCCTCCGGGTTGGGGATACAGTTACAAAAGACCCTCCGGGTTGGTGTCCGGTTATTAGATCCACTCTGGGTTGGTGTTTGGTTATTAGAGGAACTCTGGGTTGGTGGCTGGTTTTTAGAGGCACTCCCGATTGGTGTCCAGTTATTAGAGGCACTACGGGTTAGTGTCCAGTTGTTAGAGGCACTCTGGGTTGGATTCCGGTTACAGAGGTTCTCCAAGTTGGGTTCCAGTTTCAGTTATCCATTAGGTCTTACCACGAGGCCTTAACAATGAAATTAAAGTTCGTCATTATGCATTCCATCATTATAAAAGTGGTTATTGATATTTCATGTGATTATTCGATTAGTATAATATCCATGTGAATAATTAAATGGTATTATTTCATTTTATTTCTTCCATACTATGCTGAAGTTCATGTTTCAAAGGATTTCCTTTTAGTTTTATACATTGCCTTAAATGTTTATGGTTATTTTTGAATGTTTCTACTATATTGCATACCCTTAATGAGCATTTGATCTCACCCATTTATATGTTTTATTTTCCCAGGATTCCAAGAAGTGTATTGTGATTTATTTTCCAGTTAATCCAATGGAATAATGGAGTTCATAAAGGATTTTTCTGTTGTTTTGTATGTAATGTAACATTCATGTATGTAATCTATTTTCCAATACTGCTAAATCAATTGGTCCTTCGGGACTTGATTCCTTGTAATCATGCCAATGTATTAAAATAATGCACCGAATCTGGGTAATTGGGGTCGGGGGATTACAATTGGTATCAAAGGAAGTTTAGCAATAACCTTGGAAACTAGATTTAGATAAACTCTAATTGGAGCACATCTCCCTAAGATATACTTTGAAGATTAGTATAGAAGAACTTCCTAGAATTTTGGTATTGTAGAGATTTTGCGAGTTTTCCAAACAATACATCTCTGTCTGGATATGAGTAGGTAGAGGAGGCTCTGGCACAGATGTACCTAGGGGTAAAACCCAAAACCACCTCTTTGAGCTAGACTCAAACAAAAACTGGTGCACGACAACGAGCCTTACTACACTCTTGGTGACGACACTCCCGGTGGATGTGCTTATGATAATTCTCATTTTCTTTACAAACCATTATGAATGGATTATTAGTATATAATTACTCAATGAAAACATTTTTATGATTATGGATTATATCCATAAACTATTCAATTTATGTTAAGTGTTTGACAAGTTCTAGATTTGGTATTGCTATTCATAAACAAATCTAGTGTATTCCATTTTTTAGAAATGGCACCCAGTAGAAGGAATGATAACTCCAGCAATACACATGATCCAATGAGTAAGAAGGATCATATCTTTCATGGTCATATTCCACAATTTATAAGGGAAATAGTCTCCCACATATTATCATCATATGAAGAAATAGTATCATGTGATGATAAGATATCTAAAGAATTCTCGGAGTCCTATGGCTTTGAAGGGAATCCAGAGAAGAAAAGGATGGTAGAGGGAAGGATAGATAAAGGGAAGAAGGTAAAGAAGGTTTTTCCCATATGTGAGAACTATAGAAAGAATCACCTTGGAAAATGCATTACGGGAATGGGAGTATGTTATAAGTGCGAAGAAAAAGGACACCATGTACGTAACTGCAAATGTAAGAAAAAGGTTTCAAATGTACAAAGCTTCATATGAAAGGAGTTTGGACACTACGCAAACCAATGTCCCATTCATCGGATTATGCTGCAAATGATGCTATTGGATAACAATAATGTTATGATACTACAACCGATGATGAGTAATGAATAGTGTTATTATGTTGTTATTTTATAATTATTTCATTTAAGTGTTGTATCAATGATGTTATGGAAATGAATAAGGATTGTACTACAGTACTATTTCATTGAGGATTTGAGAATTTATGGTACTAAGAAAAGTGACTCTATAGCGAGTTAAATTTTTTCGTAATTACATGGTTGAATGAAGGATAAACCTTATTATGGTCCTAATATTGAATTACTAATTTTGGTATAATATATGGATGATTTGGGTAAATTATATTGGATATTCTTTAATACCTTGAAACTGATTAAAGATTTTTCATCGTTGGAGTTTTCAACATTTTTCATAAAAGGAGTATATCCAGTATTCTATAAAGAATAATGGAGCATGAATGTAATCCATAATGATTTATGTATATTCATGATGTTACCATGTTTTAAAATAATACATGGTGAAGGTGTTCATATGTTATTACATGGAAAAAAGGATCTTCATTGTGTTTAACTTCCTTATAAATTTTGGACTGTGAGTTTCGATAGTATTATTTTGGAAAAGTATAATGGTTGGAATGGATTATGTTTGAATGGTTATTTTTGGATTTTTATAAAAGTACAACACGCAGACCGTGTGAAAACTCGTCGCGTCGGACAAAGCTATTGGAATCAAACCCACAATCATTATGCGATTGGGATTTATCGCCTACCACTGGACTACCCGGATTCCCTGGATTGTATAATGTAGTTTCTTTTTTAATGGTTATGATATGTGAATTATACATTCATTATATTTGGAACCCTATATGATTAGGATAAATAGATTTTTCATTTGAGTTGTATTATGTTTTGTAGTGAAAGGTGAGTTTGTGGTAGAAATTTATTAATGGATATAACTCTAGTTATAAATTAAGTATATATCCTTATGATCTTATCCAATCTCATTAACAAATTCCTGAACATTATGAAAAGGAACTTAGAAAAAAAATCTTTTCCTAGATGGTACCTTAGATCATCACAAATTTATGGCTTTAGAATTATTGGCCTTTTCATAGCCATATTATCCACCACTCTCTATCATATATTGATGGTTATATTTCTCTTCCATATCAATTTTTTTCATACATGGATCCCTAGTATGTGTTATTTTTGTTAACCTTCATACCGACCACTATTTTTTTAAATAAAGGCCACAATAATCCATTTTTCGATATGGGATTTCAACTAAGATATTTTGAAATGTCAACACCAAGTTTCCAATACCAAGAATAAATTTAGAGGACTTAATTTATTGAAGGAGGGGAGAATTTAACACCCCAATCATCCACGGTATGCTTCTCATTGAATAATACAGTAGCGTGTGTTGTACGCAACTTCGAGTTCTAACACACATCACATCCAATCAAACTAGCCGTTATGAATAGTAATACCCACTTTTTCAACTTTTATACAATTTATCTTTCAAAATGGACTTAATTTTTGGATTTGGAATATCAAAATTTTCTTAGGGGGAATTTTTGGTACTTTTCTAATAACTTTCATATTTTGATGAATAGTGGAAATTACTAAATTTTAATTAAAAACATATTTTTTAATTGAAATAATTAATAGTGATAAATTATGAATTTGAGTGGTTTTATATTATATTTTGAATAAATTTTTACAATTTAATCCAATGTTGGATATTGGACATTATTCCACATTTTAAACGGACATAAACATGTGTCAATCTTTTGATAGTTATTATTCATTAAAAACACGCTTTTTGTTTTGACAAGGGGAATTAATTATAAATTAATAAATTAAACTTCTATGTTTTGAATTTGGTAATATATAAATCATTATTGAATTAAGAATATCAAAATTAGTATAGGTTAAAATTTTGGTATATTTTTGAAAATTTTTAATTTTTTTTGAATAGTGAAAAACACTATGTTATAGTTTAAAACTGAATTTTTATTTAAATAATTATATATTTTATTTAAATTATTTAATATCAAAATAGATAAATAATACCTATATATGATTAATTTTATTACTTGGAGTCTGTTTAAAATATTTTTAGATATATAAAAATTGTATTGAACTTTTCATCGTCTTTTACCCACCTCCTAGGAGATTTTGCAAATTCACATAAAAAATAATTTTACCTCTTATGTGAGATGAATTTAGAAAATATAAGAGACATGTCTAATATCAAGGAGTAAAATTGGGTTTAAAAAGATGAAAATAAGTTTTGGTAAATTGTAACTTTTTACTTTTATTTACCACAGTTAATAGTAAATAGGGCAATTAAGGGTAAAAATGATATTAATATTTCCATCACACATGTCCTAATTCTCTTTAACAAGTTTTTATGGACCAAACCCAACCATAGGAATAAAATATTATCATTTAGGTCCACTTGGATTAGATTAGGACATTTATTATTATTTAATTCAATAATGAGTTAAAAGAGTTGAAATCAATGTTTAATAACTAAAACATTTTTAATATACGGTTTTTCATAAGATCAATTCGATAATAAATATTAATTTATATCTAAAGAAATTTCCTACATCATGGTATTTTATTTATAATTTTTAGACATTATATAAATAAATTTATTTATGACACAATGATGTGCAGTAATTGCCATATTCATGAAAGAATCAAATAAATGGTATTAGAAATATTAAAATAAATATAATTTCAATGTTTTAATGATATCCACGAATTCTATAGGTTAATATGAAATTTAATTCTTGATTAAATGTATTTTTTTGAAGTATTCATGTTTTGATTATTTTAACAAAAAAACAAATCGTGTCAATGTTAACATAAAATAGTATTTAAAACAAATATTATATTATTAATTGATATAATTGTCCTAAAAATCTCCAGATCGGCCATAAGACATATATAATAATATATATGACATTAATGAACCAATTGGGGTTCGATTGGTAGTATATAGTATGTTTATTAATCATATAGTGTAAGAATACAAGAAGACATGGTAAAAATTAAATTATTTAACTATGAGTTAAATCTAAATGATAAGGTTAAAATGGTAAACTAAACTTGTCTAAACCATATTGGATGTGTTTTGTTCGACCTATCCCCACCTTATACTTTAAATAATAAACTTTGGATCCATTAGAAACAAATATGAATTTATTATAAAATAATATTTTATGTTTTTCCTAAATTGCCACTCAACCCTCTTATAAAATGGCACTCCCACCTCTCTCTAGTTAACACCTTCTACGCCATTTGGCTCATCCAACCCATGCCCAAATACCCTATCAAATATCCTACCTTCATCCTAGAGGACTTATTTTGATCATAATTCCAAACTAAGGAGCCCTTTTCATCAAATCAAAAGGAAGAACCCGAAGTATAGGTAATGATTTCACCACCCTCTTTCAAGTTCCTTTCTTCTTCCTATTCCTTTTTCTTCATTTTTTACATTATAAAATAATAAATCAAGTTAATTCTATATAATTTTATGTTATTATAATTATGGTGCAACCAAATTCATTATTCTATCCACCGTTTGAATGACATGTCACCATACGCACACTTACTGTCTCCACGTCGTGGTGTAATTGTTATTCATTAAATTATTATTTGGAGGGGTATACAAATGATGTGTATTTGATGTCAATAATAAATATAACATGATAAGGATTCTTTATATATTATATATTATACAATTATATATTATATTAATATCAAATGAAATATATTTTAGCTCGTGCGTACGTACAGATTACCGTCTCCATGACGCGATGATATTCATTTCCAAGTTCACCATTCATCGACTATTATAAAAATATATATTACTAATAACTTTGTAATATATGACATAATAATGATAATGGATATATATATTATATTTATAAGTATTTATGTACTTAAATATATCTTATTCACTTACTTCCGTTCAATACTATATGAAAACGGAAACAACGTTTATGGGTAAGTACGGACTACCGTCTCCCTAAACGGTTTTTTCCCTTTCATATGTACGCCAATTATAAATTTTTTATATTATAAATTTATATGATAAATAAATCATTTTTATATACTTGATGTATTTAAATCATGATCTAGGTGATACAATCAAGAGTAAAAAGTTAAAACAAGTACGATAAAGAAAGCGATTATTACCCGAAATATTAATATAAGATGGAAATTATTATTAAATGGGAAGTATAAAGTCATAAATGAATAATGTATGATATAATAAATATTAATATGGTTCTGGTATAATTTAATAACATACTATAGTTTTCATAAAAGAGGTTAAACATACCGTCGACTAAATGAAAGTGCAAGGTAATGGGTTTTCATCTCACTCCTTATTCCCATGAGATTCATACCATATTGCCACTATTACCCTTTGTGTGGTGTATATACTGCCCATAATTTTATTATTTGTGTAATAAAATTTAATTTATGTGTATCTACATATTCATTATATGATTCCTCTTTCATGGGGTGTATATTTCGTAAGTTACCAAATTGGTAAGGGTTTATTTCACAATCTCTTCATTATCCGATGTTGTTTATATGTAATTATTTAATCGGACCTCTTTATCACACACATCCATGTTTCTTAAAAATGTATTTCAAATAATTCTTACTATTTTATAGAATATGGGTTAAAGTCAGTTTTACCCTTTTTGACTTTTTATAAGAAGTTTATCAAGGAAACATTCCGACGTTATCTACACAATGTTATTTTTAACTTTTTCGATAGAGTTAAGGTAAGAATGTCTTTTTTAACTTATACGGCGGGTGCGGCTATTTTGCGCTGTTATAAAATCTTAAAAGCATCTATTACAAGATAATAAGTATATTTTCAATGTAATTGTTTTATATTATAATTATGTTACTATTTAATTATTTCAAAAAAGAGATATTTCTCTCAAATATTTTTGATTTCATCTATGTCAACATCGTTTGATAAATTTTACACATATATGAAGTTGATTTATTATGATACAAATCATCCATATAGTTTTTAAGGTTTTGGGATTCTTTTGACTATGGATGAGTTATTTTTATGTCATTAATGGTTTTTGACTAATGTTTTAGTATTTTGTATTGTAGTTTTAATACAAATTTTTATGTTATATTTCATGCTCTTCTTAAGATGAATATGTTGGACTAGTATGTTCCGGGTTGGGAACATGTAAAAGTAAGCCCTCCGGGTTGGGGTACAGTTACAGCAGACCCTCCAGGATGGTGTCTGGTAATTAGAGGCACTCCGGGTTGGTGTCTGGTTATTAGAGGCACTCCCAGTTGGTGTCTGGTTATTAGAGTCACTCTGGGTTGGTGTCCGGTTATTAGAGGAACTCTGGGTTGGTGTCCAGTTATTAAAGGCACTATGAGTTGGTGTCCAGTTATTAGAGGAACTCTAGGTTGGATTCCTATTACAGAGGCTCTAGGAGTTGGGTTCCGGTTACAGTTATCCCTTAGGTCTTGGCATAAGGCCTTGACAAAGAAATTAATGATCGACATTATGCATTCCATTGTTATGAAAGTGGTTATTGATATTGCATGAGATTATTCGATTAGTATAATATCCATGTGAATAATTAAATGGCATTATTTAATTTTATTTTTAACATATTATGATGAAGTTCAAGTTTAAATGGTTTTTTTTTGTTTTATACACTGCCTTAAATATTGTTTCTTATTTTTGAATGTTTCCGTAGTATTGCTTACCCTTAGTGAGGATTTGAGCACACCCCTTTCTATGTTTTCTTTTTCTATGATTCCGAGAAGTGTATTGTGATTGATATGCAGGGTTAAGCCAAGGGAATGATGGTGTTCATAAAGGATTATTTATGTTGTTTTGTATGAAATGTAAAATTCATGTATGTAATCTATTTTCCAAATATGATAAATTGATCGGTCCTTCAGGACTTGATTCGTTGTAATCATGCCAATGTATTAAAATAATTCACCGATTCGGGGTAACTGGGGTCGGGGAGTTACATTCTCTATGGGCAAGTAAAGTAAGAATAGTGTTCAATGTCAGTCTTCACATCTTATCTCCATAGATATAGTATATCAAACAAAACCTGGAAGCCCAATAACACCATGAAACATGAATCACTCTGAGTAAAAAACTATAAAAATATCATATAATCCACACCACCTCTCTTATATCACAGTGGGACACTCAAGCCTATCTAAATATTTAATATCATGTATGGGGTAGTAACCCATATCAATGTATTTGACATCATCCAATTATATGATCATTACATAATGGGTTTATATACACTATATGTAGTTAAATAAATAATTTAGTAATTCTGGGGGTTAATAAATCCACCGTGTTTATGGATGAACCATTCCTTTTGATCAATTCACCTATAAGGGAGTTATTAACCCCATTAATTCTCAAAACATCACACTCACACTTTTTCATCATCTCAATAAATATATGAAACATGGTCAACCTAATACATCTAAAAATATATTTTTTGATGATGGAATATTAACCATCATTTTCTATATTTAAAATAACTCAGAATTTACTACCATATTATCCTATTCTAAAACTCGAGTAAGAAGATATAGAAAATGTAAAAAAATTCCTTTTTATGAGATGTAAAAATAATACTAGATGTTCAGGCCTTGGGAAGTAGATGACAATTTATTGTCATTGTGTTATCATTTGGGGTCAACCTATGAGGTGTGTCCTAGTACTGTACATGAGATGTTGACACATTGGATTAGTCAAGCATGTACATTCAAGGGAGCTTACATCGTGACTTTGAAATACAAATTTTTTCCATTGTCCCAAATGATGTGATGGTCTATGGGGTTATTTGGGAATATTATTGGCACATGAAATTATTTTTGGTCCAATAAATATCAAGTGTGACACATCACAAAAAACCATTATAAATTTATCTTTGATTTATCGAAATTAGATAAGTCAAAGTTAAATTCAAAGTTGGTATATCTACAATTAGATATTGTGTAAGTATGAATTCAAGATCAAGAATAATCAAATACCTTCTATTGACACAATATTCATCACTATATTCACCATTTCTTATGAAAAATCTTCTATCATTCAAATATGATTCTAATAGGGACTACCAAATCAACTCACTAGATCATTGTTTATACTATTCACCATTAATTTAATTTCTATAAAATATAAGACATCATAAACAATTGTTGGTGATCCTTTTTCTATCCCCAATGTCACCATCTATTCCATCACCTCACATGAATGATACTATTATCATCAATATCCTTCCATACCACTACCTTGATCCTCCATTTTCAATGTATATCCAATTACATAGGCTACTGATTATTGTTTATCATCGGAAGTAAGTTAGGGTGGGGAAATTAAGAGATGAAATTGTTAACAAGTGTCACATAATCCAACCGTGGGTTAAATGACAAAATCACAATATTTTTTAAGATATATTGAATAAAAACCAATAATATATATTTTAATTGAAAAATTCAATATTATAATATCAATGTAATTAAGTTAATATTCACGAAATTATTTCATAAGAACAATATTAGAGATCACAAAAATAGATTTTATATTCAATCAATCATTTTAAAATCATAGTGACGGTATTTTAAAATTATATATTGAATATATCACACATGAGAAACATAGATTTATTTTTAGGAATAACATGGAAACAATAATAATAGACAAAATCATTAACTAAGGGAATTAAAATCAATGTTTCAAGAATCTGGCATTGATCCATGATTATTGTAGATGACTCCATGAATAATTTGACTATATTCTAATATCACTCTAATGAAATTCTTATGTTTTCATGTTTGGAATAATGAATTATACCCCTTGAAATATCATAAAAATTATTTATTAGGAGGATTAGGGATAGGATTTTTCAACCAAATTTTTTTTTGACAAACACTCAAAAAAAGTTCATACTTTTCCTAAAACCCAAATGAAAATTGGAGCTCCCTAGGGTAAAAACCCTTTTCCTGAAAACAACTATGGGGTTAAAATTTCCATTTTGGGACCCGCTTCGTAAATTTTATTTTTTCAAATACTTTAAGGATAATATTATTAGATTGAAAATTATTATTTATTTTTTAAGATCCGTATTCAAAAAATAAACAATTTTACATCACAAACACTTAATAAAATAATTTTTAAAGAATTTTAAAGTATTAAAAAAAGTACAAATAAAATAATCAATGTGTGGATATTTTAACATTATATTTTTTGGGTTTGTAACAATTTTTAATTTAAAAATGAAATAAATCCTTTGGAGTCCTAATGAAATTAATCTTAATGTTGTATGTCAATAGTATTTTATTTTTAGAAGGATTATATGTACTAATTTGTTTATAATTGGCTATTAACCATTACATAAGAGTGATTATTAAATTTTGTATCTTTTTTGGGAAGACATGGAGGACATTATAGTACTTTATTCATATTAAATTGCCTTGATGTTTGTCTATATGACATAAATTAAATTATTTTAGGATTATATATGCATAAATTATCTTAGATTCTCTTCTATATAATTTTTTCCAACATAATAGTGTCTTGAGGGTTGATTTTTTGGGGTAAGACTACCTAAGTAGAAACTATATTGATTGATCAACATTTCAATATGCATATATGATTTATTTAATGTGGTCTATCATTTTTATACTCCATATATGTGCTTGACTATATCATTTATGAAATATGAGGTTTTTTCATTATTTTGATTTATAATGTAACCAATTACATGTATCTGTGTTAATTTTAAAATTATAATTAGCTATCAATTTATAAAATTAATTTATCATGTTTTATTGTTTATTTTGATAATAGATTTTTTATGGGGTGACTTCAGAAATAACCACATCCTTTTAGGGAACCATGTGTATCATTAGGATAATTTAGAATACATTATATTGGTGTGGGGTGGGTTGGATTATGTATTCAAAAACCGATATGAATGTCAGAATTATGTTGACATACAAAAATAAACAATTAGTGTGACTTTTCGTGAATCCCGTCAAATCTATCATCATTAATGTAATAATATTTCTCCATAACCAACATAGTTTGTTAAATGATAATTCAATACAATGATTACTAAAATTCTTTTAATAGTTCTATCAATGAATCAAAAAATTGGTTATGTGACTAATTATGCTTAATCTCTCAAATTCTTATATTCCACCATTATTATTTATCTAAAAAAGATATGGGTGGTTGATATAAATCATTAACACTAATTTCAGGATAATATTTGGTTAAATTCAAAAAAAATATGGATTTAAATTTTAATGAACCATAAAAATAATAACTAAATTTATAATGTGATTTTAAAATTGATGGGATAATACACACATAGTTATTATTTTGTTTTAAAATATTTACATTTATGTCGGTTAAAATCCAACAATTCTATGGATTAATTTATAGTAGTATAAATGATCGAAATATCTAACTATAAATTATTGAATTATTTTCATTGATGAAGTTAGAGATAAAATAACCATACATATAATAATATCACTCTAAAGGAATACACATGATCACTGATTTAATAAGGTCTTCTCATGATTTAATTTATGGGTTATAGGGATTGTATAAAACATAGAGAAGTTTAAACATATTTCTAAAAAGTTATATAG
This sequence comes from Viscum album, assembly GCA_963277665.1. NCBI lineage: Eukaryota > Viridiplantae > Streptophyta > Magnoliopsida > Santalales > Viscaceae > Viscum > Viscum album. Next base: position 1,671,704,347 of record OY728119.1, on the reverse strand, counting down.
ATTTTATATTATTTTATAATTAATTGACTAAAAAATACTTAAAGGGACATATCGTTGTTTGCAGTGATATTAATATCCTTATATACAGTTTTAAGATTAATACGAGGCCATGTTTTAGTTCTTAATTCATTACTATGTTTCAAATTTACCAAACATATGTAATAATTTATTAATTCCAAAAAATGTTCAATTGAACAAATAACCCATTTAAATAATACCAAAAAAATATTTTTATTTATTTTTTATAAGTGAAAATATAATAATAAAATATGTAACATCTATTATTACAAAAAATCATCAAAATATCCATTAAAAATAATTTTTTTTCAACATAAAAAATATCATAACACACGGTATATTAAAAATGGAATAATGAATACATAACATAAGTGTGGACCATCCATCTCATAATAAAAATTAAATTAATAAGAAGTAAACTTGTCTCTTTCATAAAAATTAAAATATAAGTGTAAAAAAATATAATGATATGAAAAAATAAGTAATTTAATAATAAAATAATAAAATAATTGATTTTTGAGAAAAAAAACATATGGTTTTCTGGATTTATAAATAAAAAATAAACATTTAACTAATAAGTATACTAAAAGTACATTAATTAATTATTCTATACTTAATTCATTATTAAATTATAATAAAAATATAGAAGACATGTTCTTTAATATGTAATTAAAAAATTACAGAACAAATCTATTAATTATAAATTGAATATATTGAAATTTTTTTTTATCAATTTATAAAATTTGATTTTAAATAAATCAAAATTAATGTATTGACAATAATTTTTCTATTATAGTACATAACACATTAAAGATATTTTTAAAATTTAAAATAATTTTCGTATATTGAACAATATTTTAAAATTATTTTTAAAATATTTTAATTTTCTATATTATATAATATTATAAATAATATAATAAAATATATTTTCTTATATTTATAAGTTGTATATAACTTTAAAATTTAATAATAGTGGTAATGTTCTATGAAAAAATTAATTTATAATACATAACAATTGATCTATTAAAAGTCATTATAAATACATATAATATTATATAAATAACCTGATAATAATATTTTTTATATTTTATTATATTTCAAAATAGAAAAAAAAATATAACAAAGTACATATTATATTAAAAAATAAACAAATAAAGTAATATTAAATTAATAAAACACATATTATATAAAAACCCTAATAAATAACACAAAGAATTTGTTATATACATTATTATAATTATACAAAAGATAATTAATTGAAAATTTTATTAAAATTTGATAAAAGATATTCTATATTTATCATTTTATGCAAAATATATAATAGAATATATATATTTTATTATAAAAATTTAACAAAAAGTACTTGAATATATGTTATATATTTAAATATAATAAAAAGGCCTTTATTTTTTACATACAATGAAATCTAATTATATAAACTACCAAAAATGTAAAATAACAAATAATATATCTTCTATAATATAAAATAATAATAATATATATCTTTATTCGTCAAAAATAAAAATTAAATTTAATATTCCAAAAAATTTGTGAGTTGGTTATTTTTTAACGAAGAATAACTACAATATGTACAAAAGATATTTTGAATTTTGTTTCATTTTCGAAATATAACATGAAAATGTATTTTAAACGTTATTCCATGAAAATTATTCATCAAAAATATCAGAAAGTTTTCTTAATCATTTATAATACAAAACTAATGACATGTCATCGATGAATTATTAAATTATAAAAATAATTTAAAAAATATATTACAAAAAAAAAATGGTTTAAAAAGAAAAATAATTTTTATAAAAAATATAAAAAAAAGAATAATAAAATCGTAAATTTCATATAATATTTATCAATTTTTACTAAAAATAAAGACATAAAATTTTTTAGTGGACTTGGAAGTATAAAATTTTCATTTAAAATCTAAAATAAATACCATCATAATTAAGACTCAATAATTACAATACAAAATATTATGTAAAAAATATTGAAAATAGGGATATAGTCACACAAATAAAATTGTAATTCCAATAAAATTTTATGAAAATAAAAAGGGAATTAATCTATTTCATAGTCAAAAATAAATTATTTCATTTAATTGTTTCCCTAAAAAATAATTCTAAAAAATAGAAAATTAAAACATAACCCAATATCATAATTAAATCCAAACTGTTAGTTATATAAAAAATAATTTTTACTCATCAAAAAATAATAATATAATTAAATAAATGATCAAAACTAATTAATAAGTAATTAAATTATTTGATATTTAATAAAAAAAGGGGTAGGAAAATTGATTTTAATTCAAAAAATTACATGGCTTTATGGTCATAAAAATATTTTTATATTTGATAAGAAATCATAAAAATACTATATCATAATTTTAATTATTATTTATTATAGTTATTTCATATTTTAAATAATTTTTTTTATCTAAAAACCCTAATTTGATAGTAACTCGATTACTATGCTACAACTCAATCATCATCAAAATGAGTATATAAATCCTTATGATTAATTTTTCATTGATACATCACACTTAAACATGGGTGATTAATTAATCTTTATAATGATTATAATAACTCAAAAAATATTATTCTAGTCGATAAATCATGATCATAATCGACAATATCATGAAAAAAACTTCCACTAATTAATAGGTTATTTATCCATCATTATTAACGAGATGAAATGAATATTATTCCAAACTATACTTCATAAGATATTTTTTAGAATGTATGTTTTATTAACAAATAATAATGATGAATATATATAAATTTTTTTATTTTATTGACAATGAAAATATGATATTAAAAATTTTAATGAAAAGGATAAAAAAATATTCTATTTTTATTTTATATTAATAATATAATAAAAAAATTTCAATTTACAAACACATAAAAAAATAATATTTGAAGAAATGATATTTCACTAAAAATTAATAAAATAGTGAAAATATTACTAGTATTATTTATATAAATAAGAAATTATAACCTCCCTTTTGTGAAAAATAAAAAATAAAAAATAAATAACAAAGGTTATTATTTTTGTTCTTAAAAAATTATATACAAAAATATATAATAAATTATATTCAATGTAAAATTAACGAAATACATGTTTTTCAAAAATAATATATATATCTCTGTCTGTGTGTCATTATTGTACGAAAAATTATAAGTAGGTAAATTCCCTGATATATGAAACACAATATAATAAAATAGAAAATTCTACTGAAAATATTAATATTTATAGAAAAATAAGGATGTGATCTATTTTAGAGACAATTATACCATCAGATAATCATTTTAACTTTTAAAAAATCTCATCAATATTTAAATTAATAAAATAAAATAACTAATTACCATTGAAAAAAATCTATAATAATTACAATGAAAAATAACATAAAATTTATGAAAGAATTAAAAAAGTATTTTTCTCCCACATTTACAATGCATAGTTGTAGTTTTTTTTGTCCATCATGGAATATATTAGATAATACCAATTATAATCCATCTTGGGATATATATTCATCAAATAATAAAACTATCCCATAACATACATGAAATACATTCTTTATTTCCTAGTGATGGTAACAATAATTAGTTTTAGAGAACATTGTCTTCTGGAATGATTTCACCCTTGATATTTATAAAAATATCAATAAAAATATCCAGTTAAATAATAAAACACTGTAAGGATACAGAAAAGGAAATAGATTTAGGGTAACCTCCCATCTATTACACAAAAAAATAAAAAATAACTCAACTAAACAAGGTTCAAGACTTAAAGGCCAATAAATATAAAACAAAATTATAAATTTAGTACACAAACTAAATGGCTACCATCGTTCTTTATATGAAATTGATGACTCACCAGATATCAAGCCAACCGTTCGATAAATCCCGAACATCTAAAAAATATATCAAAGATAAAGGATATGAAAAAGGATATATTTAGAGATTAAAAAATTGTATGGTTTATTTATAGTGTTTGTGAAACCGATACCATTTGGTATGTGCCATAATGTTTATGAAATTCATTATGAATTAAATTAAATGTCAGGAAACATTAAAATACAATAAAAAAATTGATTTTAATTTATATATATATGTACATGTTTGTTTGTGAATTTATGTATAATCTTATATAACACTCAACCCATCATTATACAAAATCTCACTTCTTCATTTTAAATGAAAACAATGACTAAATAAATTTTATATCTCAACACAATTTTATCCAAAACAACCTTTTAAAATAGACTTTTTAAATCAATTTATTAATTTTAAAATTTATAATTTGTTTAGATAAACATTAAAAAACCTAATAAAAATACAAACCAATAAAGCACCATGCAACCATGTCACAATGTAAATTATAAGAAATGGGGATATATTGTCCCTTCTGTGTCAATCAGTAATGGAAACAAAAAATTAATGAAATTACCTAAGTATATTCATCAATTAAACATGGTGAATTCATAAAAATCTCATGACGTGACACTAGATGCACATGGGTTTGAAACATTTCCATATTTATCGATGCTTTCCTATTTCAATAACATCATAGACGCCCATAAATGACCTCACCAATGGAACACCCTTGCAGGAAAATTCAATACCATGGGGGATCCGGTCATTATAAGTTGGACTAGATATAGATATATACCTTATCTCCCACTAAGATTCTGAGTATCCCTGATCATACAAATTAATAAAATTGGTGAAACAATAAATTATGAAATCGATATAAAAATAGTAAATATCCCCACAAATCCTATCCTATCACAGTAAAAAACCCCTCTTAACATATACATATTTTCAATATTGGACAATAGAAATGCCTCTCTAAGACACAATATTTATCACATAAATAAAAATATCCCCCTTATGGGTGATATCTCAGCAGGGGTCTTAATAGGATTTCACAAAGACAAACCTATAGTAAAACATTTTAAAAAAATACATCACTATATAAATGAATTGTGGAACCATATCATTTATCATTAGCTTGAAATTCCATTTGAAATTATATTTTAAAATCAAACATATTTTTTTCAATTTCTAAATGATCTTCCAAATATATCCCCATGATGAAATTTATAAATAAAGTAAATATTATACACATTTATTATTAAAACCCTAAAATGATAAATAAACCCTTATCCAATCCAAATAAAATCCCAATACAATCAATCAATTTTCAAACATCTCTTTTAAATTTATAAAATTATGTTAACATCATGTAAGTAATTTTAAATTCACAAACCCCTTGAAATTTCAAGTAAAATAATTATATCAATTTAAAATCCATGAAAACAATTATGAAATATTTTTTAACTATCAAACATTGTCATAATTATTTAAATAAGTCATTTTGAATCAAATATCATCAATGTACATATCATTTTCAAAAATTTAACAAGGAAAAATACCTCAATTAAATGATATAAAAGATTGAATTCATTTCCTATTATATTAGATGCTCACATCACCCTTAAATAGACCTCTTCATGTTCTAACATCTAAAACCCCTTATATTAGGTTACCCCAAACCCACTATTCAGACCTATAATCCCCAATGGTTCATGGGAAGGTAAAACCTAATAGGAAAGGTAGATGTGATTTAATAAAGAATTAAATAGTTTAATGGAGTTAGGATTACCATGTTAAATCATAAAAAAATGTCGAGGGAGGATTATATCATTATAGGAAGGACATAGAGACAATCTTTCCTTCACCCTTACTCATCCAAATAAGGAAGAATGAAAACGGCTTAAAAACAATTTTAAAATATTTAGGTGTTGATGTGGGGGGAAAATTAAACTAATGTGAAATATATATGGTTAGACTACACATTTTTCAAATATATGCACAAAAAATGTGGGACTCCATTGAACGACAAGACACATTAACACATTTTGACTGCATGTTTTTATAAACCGTGTGACAAATGATTCAAACCAAAATATCAATATTTGGTTCCTTATCACATGCTTGTAAATTGTCTTCCCTTTCTATGGGTAGGAAAAGAACATAGAAAATTCCTGTATAAGTCTGAAATGACATGGTTTCTACTAGGATTCTTCCCAACTATTTTTACCCACGAATATCAAACTATTCACAATAAGGATATTCGTAGAACCGTGGGAAAAAACCATGCATAGAAAAAAGAATTACATAAAAAAATAAATCAAGACCAAAAGGTATAACAATTCATCTTTTCCCATAATTAAATTAAATAATATAGAATAAATATATCTATAGTGAAATGTGGTGTGGAAACTTTTCATCATGCCAAATTCCCCTACTGAAATGTAATTAATATAAAATAATTTTACATAAATAATAAGTTACCACACCCCATAGAACTTGGTGATTTGGGCGGAGAAATAAAAATATATATAACATATGGTTTAAAATAATAAAATATTGAATATTACTCCATACCATATAAAAATATCTACAAGACAATTAGGTGTCCATATGAACAACTCTAAACAATCCTTAAGTAGGTTCCTAATTGGTAGGGAAACCAAAAATAGATATACCCAGAGTATAGAAATTATCTAAATGGCATGATAAAAAGAGAACATACCATGAAACAAGTATTTCAGAAAAAAATAACATCACCAAAAAATCCAATGCATTTCAAAAAATCAAAAATCATTAACCAATAACCAAATACCAAACACTATATACCATGGTGAACACACCCTCAAATTAAATAAATATCCATAGCTAAAATTCCACATACGGATAAATATGATTCTCAAATAAATAAAACATTTTAACCTACTTATAATAATCGAAAAAACATAGAAAATATTTACTACATACCTTGATTTATAGTACCCATTATATAAACTAAAAACTCTATATCGAGACAACATTCTATAGGAAAACATGTAATATTAAATATAAAAATTCTAAACATAAACAGAATAAAGCATGATAAAAATGTTTTTATAATTTATTATTTGATATATTATCAACATTATCTCATCCCCCAATATATTATTATGAATTTTGTAGTCTTATTTACATGTGAAGCATGTTATCTCTCAATATTAAGTTGAAATATTTAAAATAAAATAAAATTCTAGAAACATATAAAACAGGCCTCAAATCATCGTTTCAATAAAACTAAAAAAATAGATTACTCTTGAAACAATACCCTTTTCCCTTCAACTAAAACTCTCCTTTAGATTCTTAAAATTTTGGTCAAAATATATTGGCTAAGGCTATCCATTTATAGTATGTAATTCCAGATAACGTTCATAATTTCATACTATTTCCCACTCTGATGTTTTTCCTGTCTCTATATATTTACTTTATAATTTTATTACTCATTATGAAATTATAACATTTTTAATAAATATATATTGAAATTTTCATATTTTATATACATTGGATACCTTTTTTATCTCTTCATTTAACAAAATAAAAAATCATAATGATGCATATGTGTGGACTACTGCATCATTGATGCAACATGTTTTTTTTTATTCATGTCCTTAAAATATTATTAATAATGGTAATTTATTATATAAGTATGATCTTTAAAAAAACCGAGGTTCTAAAATATGAAATTTTATTAAAAAAATGTCTCACTCTATGGGAAATGAAATCATCATCTATGCATATCTGCAAATCACTGCCTACATGGACCAATGTATTCCATCATTCATTAAAACCATCATGTTTGTTTATAAAATTATTTTTATGTCCCAAATTTGATGTTTTGAAAATATTATGGTGATTTTAAATCAAATTGGACAAACTATGTATTATATAACCGGTAAATTATTTTTTAATCTTTTTACATATAAAACAAGTGCACTAAGAGGGAAACTATTTATTTATATTTTGTAATAAATTTATATCCATCTAAACAATATATAATTATCATGAATATTATTATATAATTATGATAAATTCTAAACAATTTCATTATTCAGCTAGAACATTTGTATTATAAAAAAATCACCTCATAATCAATCACTAAACTAATATAACTTTTGTTTAGGTCAATTTAACATCATACTTGAAAAATACTCTTAGATAATGTCTTGTATGTCTAGGAGAACTTAAATACATATGATATATGATATAAATAACTAAATAATAATTTTATTTTTTAATTTTTAGTGGTAACACTATTGTAAATATCATCAATTAAGATACCAATGTTTGTTCATTAAAAATCATTTAGGCACGAACTTCCTAAAATTCATCTTTAAGGATCATATCCGAATCCACTAAAATGATATTAAAGTATTATATATATTAATAAATAATAAATTATAGAAAATTTTATCATTTATGAATGATTATTTTTTTATAAAAAATTAATAATCCAACGGTTACGATGATAGTACCAAACAATCATGATTACTCTCACTGAATATTAAAAATAGATAATAACTAACTAATATACATATTGAGTATAATTATAAATGAATGATAAAATGTTTATAGGTGTGAAAAATATTTTTATATATAATATTATTATTTTTAAGTTGGTTGAACTAGAGAATATATTGTATTTATCTAAGTGGGTAAATAAGGTACATGTTTATTTTCTTAGATTTCACTACTACAAAACGGGGCAAGCAGAGCGCGCCACATTTATCAGCGCTTTTTAAAAGCGCTGATAAATGTGGTCTTTATCAGCGCTTTTTTTAGCGCTGATAAAGACCCCCCCTTTATCAGCGCTATTAAAAAAGCGCTGATAAAGGGGGGGTTTTATCAGCGCTAAAAAAAGCGCTGATAAAGACCCCCCCTTTATCAGCGCTTTTTTAGTAGCGCTGATAAAAGGGGGGTCTTTATCAGCGCTTTTTTTAGCGCTGATAAAACCCCCCCTTTATCAGCGCTTTTTTACTAGCGCTGATAAAGGGGGGGTCTTTATCAGCGCTTTTATGAAAGCGCTGATAAAGACCCCCCCTTTATCAGTGCTTTTTATAAAAAGCGCTGATAAAGGGAAAATTTAAAAAATATATATATTAATATATAAATCTATTAAGCTATTTATATTGATATAATTATAATATTTATTTTATAAATACGTTTTAGAAAGGATCTATGGAAATATAATATTAATTTATAAGATGTTTAGTAAAAGAGGGTTATAAAATAAATTAAAAAATATTTTTAATTAGTAATTATGTAATTTTTACCAATTAATAGTCATTTAATGACACTTTTAATATAAAAAAAATAAAAAAATTAATGAAAGATCCAAAATAAGTTGAAAATGAAACCCAAACTTCAAACGGTCATAACTTTTGATCCGGGACTCCGTTTGAGCTCCACAGCATATCAAATCGAAGCCTGCGACGAGCTCTACAGCGCTATGGACGGGTGTAACCCGTCCAAGGTTGTTTCAAGGCCAAAAAAGGCCCAGAAGGCCTCCAAAACTGAGTTTTTAGTCAGGGTACCCCGGTTTTTCACCGTTCAAACAGCTATAACTTCTGATCCCGATGTCCGATAAACCTCTACCATATATCATATCGAAGATCATTTCATTTTCTTCGATTTGACTGATTGTGGAGCTGAAACGGACTCCTGGATTATAAGTTATGGTCCTTTTAACATTCAAACGGCTATAACTTCCGATCCGGATGTCCATTTGGCATGTACCGCATATCATATCGAAGATCGTTTCATGTTCTTCGATTTGACTGGTTGTGGAGTTGAAACGGACTTACGGATTAAAAGTTATCTTCGTTTTAACATTCTCATAGGATTTTCACCCCCTCATTTCTATGGATTCATTCATAACTATATATATATATCTATGTATATATATATATATCTCTCTCTGTTTGTGTGCGTGTATTGTATCTATTTATATATGTATGTATTTATTTATTTATTTAAAAACACACATAAAAACACATATTCTATAAATGTATTTGAAATTAACTTTATAAATATATATATTAATATACAAATAAATATACGGATAAAAAATTATATATATATATATATTAATATACGAATATATATATATATATTAATATAACTAAATAAATTTATTTTAATATGGATCTATATTAATATACGAATAAATATAACTATATATATATATATATATATATATATAACTAGATATATCATCAAATGGAGAACAAAACAAAATGGCTAAGTGGTAAAGTGGCAGCGCGTTAGGGTGGAGGTCCTGTGTTCGAATTCCAGTGGCAGCAGGGTTGTGCGGGATGCAAGGGAGGCGGGGTGCAGCGTGCGGAGCGTGAGGGAGTGGGGTGCGGGTTGGGGGGACAAGCGCTGATAAAAGGGAGGCGGGGTGCAGCGTGCGAAGCGTGAGGGAGTGGGGTGCGGGTTGGGGGGACAAGCGCTGAAAGGGAGGGGTCAAGCCCAGTGAAAAAACCCCTGACGAATTATATATATATTTTTATTTTTTCAATTTTTTAGACACCTTTTATCAGCGTTAAACAAAGCGCTGATAAAGAACCCTTTTATCAGCGCCTTTTTTAGCGCTGATAAAAGTACCCTTTATCAGCGCTTTTTGAGCGCTGATAAAAGGGACCCCCCTTTATCAGCGCTTTTTGAGCGCTGTAAAGCGCGGCGCTGATAAAGGGTGCTTTTATCAGCGCTAAAAAAAGCGCTGATAAAACCACCCTTTATCAGCGCTTTTTAAGCGCTGATAAAAGGGACCCCCCTTTATCAGCGCCGCGCTTTACAGCGCTCAAAAAGCGCTGATAAAGGGGGTTTTTTAGCGCTGATAAAAGCGATTTCTGTAGTAGTGTTTTTACCCTAGATACATTTTTTATAGTATATAAAATGACTTATTTAGAATGGTATATCTTCTGTAGAATTAATATTTCATATCCCAATCTTTTAATTAGTATTGATATCAAATTATTTATTTGAAATAATACCCTTCAAGTATTTTTGACTCAAAACATTTAAATATTGTAAGGGTTTCTTGTCTCAAATTTGACTTCTTGTGGCATGTTTGATATTGCACACCATTATTTATTTTATATGGTATATTTAATTTCCTATTAATTTAAGATATAAAATAACATCTATTTCATGATATTTTAATTTCCATTGCAAGATCTTACTCTCAAGATCCTTTTATTCTTACATTACACACACTATTATGGTTTCCTCACTAGTATAATTTTCAGAAAAATATTTATTTTGAGAGATAACCCACCTCAATAATTGTTATAATATTATCTCTAAAACCCTCTCATTTTATTATATTATGGTTATTCATGGGGTTTAAATTTTCATAACCCAATTTCATTTCCCCTGGGATCATTATTTTACCATTGTAAGGAAATATACCCTATAACAACCCTGTGCTTTGTTACATACTTAAAAATCATTTTCACAATAAACATTTAAATGATAAAACATAGATGATTGAGAGCTCTAGTTTCTTTGGGGATTAGGAAAATTACATAAAAAAATTAAATCATAGAACAAAACATCTTATTGAAAACATCCTTTATATGACCACTATATTCCCTCGTACTTAGCATTGCATAGGATAACATGATGTCTTGCATAAGAAACAAGTGAGCTATAAAGCCCATTAAGGGAATAAACATGGAGTAATAAGATAAATACATTAAATTTTATAAAATTTCCATATAAAGGGAGAAAAATATAAACATGAATGTAAATAAATGATAATGCTTGATAATCATAACCTGGAAATGTGGCAACAACACATAAAATGGAATTAGCATGATCCAAGGCTCATTGCAGATGGAACACGAGTAAAACCTCATTGCACATGACAAATTAGTAAAAACTCATGGAACATGAATTATCATGAGTAAACACTCATTACACATGATTTATCAAGATACTATACTTTACCCAAAGCATAGGAGCGCTATTAGGGAACACTCTTCTCAATCATTTCATTTCATGCATAAGTGTGCCACATGGATAAAACAACATGGAATCATTCATCATAATTTATTCCATGATAAAGGGATGAGTAATAAATACATGAATAATAATAACCAATAAATAAATTTTCATAAATTTGAATACCCTTGATAGATAAATGGTCATGGTATTCACTACACAATGACATTAGGTTAGAAAATTGTGGTGCAATTTTGGCAGCATAACGGCATGACATAATAATTCATTAAAATGGTTGATGAGTTGGTAATGGGTGCCTAATCATATATACATGAAATATAATGTAATGGTATCATATAGATACATGTCCAAACATACTTAATGTAATTTAGAATCATAATAAAAAATAATTACTTGCATGTAAATAAGGAGAGAGAAATGCCTCACTAAACATCTGCACGGTAAGTTGTGTACATGGGAGGAATTAATGAGATTAAACAGGGTATATCATCATCCAAAAATAAATAGGGCAGTATGGGGGAGGTGAGAAATCAGACCCCAAAATTTTTAATTGAAAAAAAGAGTATAACAACTTAAAGAAAGTTGAAAAAAAATCAGAAAGAAAGAAATTCCCTTACATAGATGCGTTCTTCCAAAGTATTGGGAGAGGCTTGAGAGAGGCTTCTTGAGAGCTTGGGGTGACTTGGGAGGATTATAGAGAGGTGAGTTCAGAGTTTCTATGAACTATAAAAGATTTTATAGAAGATTAAGTGTAATCTTGGGTGGGTTTATATAGGAAAGGAGAGGGGATTTCATTATTATTTAGTTTTGAGACACCACACATTAAACTAATCAAAACGAAAAACCATACCATGGTTTATGCCCATGATTTTTTGCCAAAGGGGAGTGGAAAAAAATATTTTATGAGGCCAATTTCATAACTTCTGAATATAATAGAGGTTTTTTTTGTGGTGGTGAGTCACACTATCAAGGAAACAGTTTAAAAAGAAAAAATGTTTTATAAGACTTTAAGGGTCCACTAAAGCATTGTAAATTAAATAAAAAAAACCCAAAATCATATTATTTTAATGGTAAAACATATATTGTCCGATCATGATGTTTATAGTATTTTATTACATCACTATTCGGTCATTGTGATGTCATAAAAACATTATATATTTAAACATTATTTAATATTTTCCACAAAATTCGACTGTCTCTGAAAATTATGAAAAATGCACCATTGGATAATTTCAACATCCTGATTCGAGAAATAATATTAATTTTATCTAAATAATTGTCTAATTATGTTTATTTTTTACTTTCAAAATAAAAAATTATTTATAAAAAATTTATGGGTTTTGAAAAAAACTGTTTTCAAACCTTAATAAAAATTACAATTGTATTCGCAAAAATTGTACAATCATTTATATTTAATTAAAATTAGTTTATTAATAAATTTTTAAAAAATATTATTTAATTTAAAAATCAATTGATTAATCAAAATAGATTTCTTAGTTGAATATTAACTAAAAATACTATTTCTATTTTAAAAACTATTTACAATGTTACAATAATAAAATAAATTTCGATTCTTCATAATGAAATAATTCTCATAGTCATAGTTAACATGTCTTGTTACATAATAACTTATAAAACCCGCATAAGACAAAAAGGTGAGGTATGAAATGTGAAAGACTCTTGGGGTGGCTTGAATAACATTTCTGAAGTGGTAATCTCTATTAACTTCCACTTCTCCTATAGTCGGTTCCGCTCAAGATTAATGTTTTCAAGATCTGCATGAGCTTGGTCCAGAGTGAGTCTAAATGATGCCACCTCATTTTAGAGCTCTAACAAATGGGCTTAGTAAAGGTATTGTCTACTGGATGAGGCCATCGCTTCTTGTGTCTGAGAAAATTGGATTTTCTAAAGCCCAATATTTATACTAATCATGTTATCACTGTTCCACGACTATATTAGCAATGATCACAATTATTAATTGTATTTTAAAATACAAAACCAAATAAGTGAAAAAAATTTACATAACCAAATGAATAAATTTAAATAGACCAAGAGGAATTTTTATTAATGAATTTTTGGGTCATTACAAACCCCACCAATTCTATTTAGAGAAGAACCTCCCATTTTCCATGTCTATATTCATTAGATGATTTTGAAAGTTTCAATTTCAATTGCTCAATAACAAAATCCGGTCACTTTTTTTGAAATGAGTTTATTTATAAAATATAATAAAATATTTAACATTTTTCCTATGTGTAATTTTTATCCAATTGAGAGAATAATATTCTTTTAGTGTTTTTTGTGTAAGAAAATTATTACACAACAACTTTTGCCTTATGTAAAAGTTTCCCTTTATTTTATCATGTTTTCTAAAAGAAAATATTTTTCTTATAGTTTTATAAAATATTTATTTTAAAAAAAATTAAATGATGACAAAAATTTCTTATTTCCATGTTTATATTTCTAAAACATAAAAAAAATCATGAAAGTCATTATCTTTTGAAATATATAATTCCTAGTCATAGAAAATCATTAAATATTACCATTTTCCTTAATTATAAGGATGTATTTTTTAAATTTATTTTATAAAAAGGATATGACCCATCACTACCATTTATTTTCAAATGAACTTCTTTTATGGGAATTCTATTTCTTCCAATACATTTTCTCTATGAATACCTTATTTATCACTAACCTGATTTATGGGTTTTACATAGATTCAATAAATTAATTAATTGTGGAAATTTTTTAATAAATTTTATATCTTTTCCTAAATATTGTTTACATATTATATAAATCTTTATATTTATTTAATGTTATATTCCAATAATTCAGTGAATATCTTTAAATATGCATATATGTTCTAAGGGTTTGTACTATTATGATGTTGAAATATTTCATTATATCATTCCATTTTAAGAGGATATGATTTTTTTTTTATTTTCATCAGTTATTTAAGATGTATTTAATTTTTCCCATTTTTATTTACATAGTGTCTTCATGACATAATGAATTATTGATTGTAAGGAGAACTCATATATATAAATGATGATGGATGATGTCATGTATCACCATTCAAACAATTTTTTTATTTTTTATTTCTTGTGAGAGAACTATTCAAAATGTGTATGGAACGATCTTTTCACAATGGGTGTTAGGTAGTGATGACTTATACATTAGGTTATTGGAAGCATGTGTTGTAGCATGGCACATATTATTATGGTTGTTAATTGGTCTATCCTCCTCCACTACGTTATTTTTATCAATGGCCATGTTTTTTAAAATGTCTTATGCTTATAAATATGATTTTATTAATGTTTATTGGGTCGCTTTTATTGAATAATGTTACCACACTCTTGTGATTCATTTTTTATGTCCACTATTCCATAATCTATAAATAATGATTTATGATCTATGTTTTTTGGATATAAATTTTTTATGGATCCAAAATTTACCCATAAATTAATATTATTATTCCTTTTTATATTTGATTATTGTGGCTTATGTTTAACTTAATTGATCATCCAAGAACATCATTTTCTTGTGTTTACATTTATCCAGGATATATAAATAAAAAATTTATAAAATGTAAAGAAGTGTATATTATGTCGATAATTTATGGGAGATGATGAGGATTTTTTATGGATTATGTAGTATTATATATAGTGGAATTTTGTTTGATATAAAAAACAAGAATTATACTAGTTAAATATTTTCCATAAACCGATCAGACTATAAACCAAAAATGATCATTGAAAAGTATATATTAAATCATGTGTAATATTTCATGTATATATGGATGAGTATAAAACATATATTTTAAAATATTTTGTTTTTAGGATCAGACTCATAAGTTCATTTAATGACATAGAATCTTCATAAATAGATATTAAACCTTAATATATTAATATTCAATAATTTTCATAAAAACAAACCGGAGGACGATACTGGTCTAGACTCATTGGATACTAGATAAAACAATATTTTTTTCATGAATGATCATAAACATATCTAGAAAATTTCTTCTAACATTGTATAGACCATATACATACCGTACATAAATCCATAATATATAACTTGAGAAATGGAAAGAACAATAGGGTGAGCTCAAATACTCAGTAAAGGTAAAAATGTGTGAAATGAAAATAACATTATCATAATGGTATGATAAAATAACATTTTTTTAGAAACCATACCCTGCATTTCATTGATCATAAACATGAGTCAAGGAATAAATCTTAGTAGTTCATAAAACATGGATCATATATTAATTAATTAACATGAGCCATGAGAACCTAAAATTGGCATAAGACAAAAAAATTTCATTCATATAAGAATAGAAAATCTCATGTCTAGGATACCCACTATAACATTATCAACGTGTTAGAGTTAGGATAACTACCTATTTACCTTCTATAGGTTTGTAATAACTTCCCATATACCCTCTTTGGGATGTTGGTTAACCACCCATTTACCCTATTTTGGGATTGGAAAAACATCTCTTGTATTTATTGATCTCATATAACATTATTCATTACCCATTTCATTTTATGGAGATGAAGTTCCCACCAATCACATAATCTATATATATTTTTCCAAAAGATAATTAAACAATCAGTATATCATCACATGTGAAAATAAAATGGGTTTTACTAACCTTTCATTACAATATAACCCATTTAAAATAAACAAATTTCATAAAGGTCTTGTTGTCATAAATTAAAACAATATAGGGAAAGAATAAGGGCTTTCTCATTGGATCATATCCCAATTAAATATTATGTAAAATAAAAACATTCCATCTTATATGGAATTATTTTTTGAAATATAACTTATAATATTTCTTAAATAAAATTACATTTTTTATTTGAAATAAATTATTTAAATTATGAAAAACAAACACAGTTTTAAAAAACATTATTTCAAAATAATCATAGAATCCTTTAAATGGATTATTAATCATTGAGGTGTCATTATAATGGTAAATACCATTCATGTCATAGGCATTAAAACAAATATTCCTTTCTTATTTTTGTATGAAAAGTAAAAAAGTTCCTTGATTAGAAAACTAAATAAATATTTATTTTATGAAACTTTTTATGAATCAAATAATTGGTAAAAATTAATTTAAAAAATCCCATTAAAAAATTATTGAAAACAATTTTAGAAAACATAGATTTAGAAGAAAAATGATTTTCAGGTGACCAGAGAAATAAAGTCATTTTTCGTTAAAAGCATTATTTTAAAATCATTGGAATATAAATAGAGGAAATAAATATACAATTTTAATTTAAATAAATAATAATATGAAAATAAAATTAAATTCTTTATTGAGAGGTATATAATAATATATCACCATTGGAAATGTGAAAATAAACAATCTCGATAAGGAAAGAGATTGTCTCATTAAACCCTTATCACTTTGGTAACATTTAAATAATAATCACCATGAACTAAATAAACGTATATAGAAAAGTAAAAACTAATAATATTCATAATAATTATTGGAAAATGAGTTTATGATCACCCCATATGATAAATAAGTAGTGAATATGACACGTGTCTCATAGAAATAAAATTGCGATGAAAATCACATACCCAAAGTCTCAACATCCTTTATACATGTTTAAACATTATGTATAATATATATAGGTTATTATAAATCTATTTAATAACCATAAATAAATATATATATATATATCATAATATATATTGTTTCCTTTGGAACCTCTATTACCTATAACTTAATAATTCCTTCTTAAAAGCAGGTTTCATGTTATAATTTCTTCATTTATCATGTTTATTTAGGATTGGTATTTTTATTACAAATGTCTTGATCTTGGTTAAGTAATATCTATAATTTTAAACATTACATATATATTATATTTCTTCATTACATATGTATTTAGAGTAATCCATTAATGTTTTTAGATATACAATTAATTACACCATTCGTGGACACATTGGGCCGTACGTATGCAAGAACGTTGTTTCCATTTTCATGATAGAATTAATTATAATAAGGTAAATAACATATCACAATTATAGATTATTTTTTATGTCTTATTGACGCATGCCTGTCACGGGGCATGGAAAATACAATTATATTTTCACTAGTGCAGCACAGTGGCTGACCAGAGGCGTCTCTCTTGAGGTGCCATTCAGTGTGGTTCTCTTACTTTATTCTATATCACCTAAAATATCATTTTTTCTTTATTGAATTTAAATTAAAGAGTTGAAAATATATTTTGTGTTTTTTATATGAAAAATATAAATTATCATGTAACGAAAACAAAATGACTTAATGAAGAAAAAACTTGTTTTTAGGATTTAGATTTAGGTTCAATCATTATTATCCTTTATATGTTTGATTCTAGTTTGATAACTCAAACATGAAATCTCATTTTTGAATCACTATTCTTTTCTAGAATAGAAATTTCTTGTGTTTTATGCCATTGGGAAATTTTCCCCAATTGGGGACATTCGCCTCATCCAATCATACTACTCATGTATATCAAAATTTTGAATAAACATTAATGAAAATTCAAGAATACCTTGACCTCCCCCCATGAAAATTATAAGTGATAGCCTCCCATTTATGAGAGTATGAGATCACAATAGTGGATAGATGGGAAGAGATAGAGAGAGTGATAATAAGAACCATAAATAATTTATAATAATTTTTAAAATAATAATAATAAATATTTTTCTTATTATAATTAAGGAAAATATTTTATGAAAAAATAGAGGAATAAAATAAAATATAATTAAAATAATAACGTGATAATTATACTAATAATTATAATCATAATAATAATAATATTATTATTATTTTAATAATTAAAAAAATAAAAATAATACTTATCATAAAAATTATGTAATTGAGAAAATGAATTGTGGGATGGACAAAAAAGGCAAAAGCATGGATTAATAAAACTAAAATATAAATTATAATTTAAAATAAAACTAAAAATAAAATTAATAAATGAGGGGGGGAGGGTAGAATCAACAGTCTATACCCCGGTGAGATCCTTCATTGGTTGTGGGTGTTGAGATGATGATTTGAGATGGAGGTGAGTGCCTCCTTTTATAGGCAGATTTCTATTGTCCTAAATATTTCACGTTTTTGGAACATTTAATTGACGATTCTTGCATGGAGCCCTACCTAAAACTTGTCCAAATTTTTTGGTATTTCACCATCCAAATTTCAGCTTATTTGGACAGCAGATGAATGAGTTACGAATTTTTCAGTGGCGGTTTTTTTCTAGGCCCAAGTTCCAAGATGCTTCCTTCAAACATATAACCTCCAATGGAATCATTGAGGACTTATAAACTCCCCCTGATTTTCTATAGAGACGACCCTATGGTTTTTCATACTATTATAGGTGGAAAAACCTAAATTTGTTGTGTGAAGGCTGAGTTGTGGTTCCATTACTATGGTGTGGTCCACGTTTTCCTCTAGAGAAGGTTTCCAACGTCAATGAATGTTTACGAATACTTGATATTAGAATCATCTCTAGGTCATGAATATAATGTTGGAGGAAATAAAATAGGTATTCTAAAAAATAATATCTAAATTTGGAATTATATTTTTTATGAAATTGCAAAAACACAATTGTGGTAAAAATATCTCCAAAATCAAGAATTATGTACTTTTCTCAATTCTTCTCATTTTCATTATAAAATTTAAATTACCCATTTTTTTAATAAATCATGTAAATACATGGGATTTATCATTGAAAAATAGTAAAAAAGTACTCATTATTTAATTTATAATATGAACATAAATTTTCTCTATCAAATAAACCCACACTTAATCCATGCTTGTCCTCAAGCATAAAATATCAAAATAGAAATCAAAGGAAAACAATGTTACCAATATTCAAATTTAAATGTAATATAAAATCAAATAAATGTCAATGTGAAATCAAACATTCAAAAATCCACAAAAAATAAAAATTTAATTTCACAATATTTAATGAAACAAATAATTCTCGTATTTTACTTTTCCCTATGAAAAAATGATAGAACTACTCATTTCATTCATTGAAGCTCTTAAATTAATTATTATTAAACATGACAAGTCATGATTTACCTAAATTTTGATTCGTTCCTCTCATCACTCATAATACAATTTAATTAGTGTTAGGCTCATATAATGAGAACAATCTCTTATCCATAGGCTTGTAAATGAACTAATTTCTCCACGTTGTAAAGACAGAAGACACATTAAAACATGTGGATTTTCAATTAAGGGTCTATTGACTCTGGAGACTATGGTTGGTAGGATTTGATGCTTTAAAAATTAATTTTCAAGGAGTAGGCTAATCGCTTAAGAACAATGTCTGATATCAAAAGTAAAAATATGATGAAATTATCCCCTTTAAAGTAGAAACACCCACTTCCTCAAAACTCAATGAAAGGTCATGATCAAATTATGCATAATAAATTATTTGTACACCCTCATTAATAATTTTTTTTATTTTGTAATTTTTTTTAATTTATTGATTAGATCAAACCTCACATCCATCACCTAACCACATACAATCAGAGGATCATCGTTTTGAAAAATTTTGATTTTGGTTATCCCAAATCACAACCCATTTTTCTATTTTTTAGATGTTGTTGTGATTTTTGTCATTTTTTCTAATTCAAGAGGGAAAAAATAGAGTATAATGAATGTTTCCTCAACCTTTTTCAATTAAAACAATAAAACCTCCAAATTTCATCCTTATAATGTGTATCATCTTATCAACCATGAATACCTTTAGACCCACACTTCATCTTTATAATATCATGAAAATACAAAGTGTAGGGTAGGAATGGATAAAATTTAGTTGAAACATGTCTCATCCCTATAATGTTCATCAATGGTTTATATGGGCTAAAATAAATATAGATGTAATGGTGGTATTTTAATGATATGTGGATTTTTTAAGGATGGCTAAATCATTTTAATTATGTTTTTTCATATTCCTAGCTTTGATAGGTTTCAATACAAGTTCTGGTTGGTTACGTGTCCCAATATTACTTATGAAATATGATTAAGAATAAATTGGAAGTACTTTGTCAATAAATCCTCTCAGAAATGATAAATATAATATTGGAAAATCACACATGTCATGACTAATAATAAAAATTCAATTAACATAATTCTCATAAATTATACGCATAAGATATGGTAGGGGAATTTCATTTACATGAATAAATTAATTCGTTCAAATTCTGAGTCATTATTTCAATATCCATGCATCGTTTTAAAAATTCAACTTTTCATTTAAATCATTTAATAATATTAACATTGAAATATAAAACATGGAATCACATGACTACTAATATAATCACTTCTCATCGATAAGTTGAGTAAAACCTGAATACAATTGTGGGAATGCAATTTTATCTATAAGGATAAAAAAATGTTTTGGACTAAAAAAATGATAGGAGTTTAAATGAATAAATAATAAAAATGAACTCACTTTTGAAATAAATATTCATTCTTATTCCTCTATTTAATCCTTCTTTTTCCCATTTATGTACTTAAGAAAGAGAATTACTCACTTAAGAACATGGATCATGTCATTAAAGCTCCAAAAGATAAGGAGGGGTGGGACAAAAGGTTGACTAATTCCTAATACTGAATTTAAAATGTAAATTCCTAATATAGATAATTAAATTATAGTAAAACAAGTAATGTATAAATCTTTGTATGATCACCTAAGAGGGCCCGTGCATCATTTACTGCCTCTAGAGGGAAGTTAATATTTATATCTATAATCTTTATGTGGATGAATCTTCTTTTAAATGAACAACCACATGTCACTCTTCCCAGATTATAGTTCTTTGTTCGTGTTGAGGAGGACTCTTGGAATAGAGTACACCAGATCCTCCCCCTTCGCAATGTGGTACAACTTTCATGGTGGGTGTATGATGAAGTATGGAACCTCCTCTTTCTTCATTGATACTTTTACAACATCTCCCTCTCATTCCAGGTGTTTCTCAAGATGTGAAGTAGTATGTGTCTCTGGTTATTTATGAAGATCCACTGTTATAACTTCATGGGCTTCCTCTAGTTGATATTAATTTTCCGTAGTGATCTCTAGGTGTTCCTCAACAGGTGCATCATTTTTGACATCATCCTTCAAGGCATATTATGAGTTTTCCGAATCATAAAATTCAAAAGAATTATGATATATACAAAAATTAGATTCTTCAAAATTAAAATAATTCGAGGTCAGGAATGTATCATCTCCTTAAGATGGTTCAACATTAATATCATCTTCAATTGAAAGTTCCTCTTAGAGTCGATCTTCACTAGATATATGTAGGTATCCAAGCTCCTCCATTCCATGTTTGGCCTCAACTTCATGGTTATCTTAATTGAAATCCATGAAGACCAGTGGAACTTCTTTTTTGTCCTTAGATATTTTTAATTCATCTCATACTTCATCGACCATCACCATCAAATATTTTAGTGAGATCCATGTTACTATGCCTCTTTCATTCTTCTTGACAATTATGATAAGCGCATCAGCTATCCATTGGAGGGCCACCTCAGTGTAGTCTACTTCTTATTCCAAAACATGTGAGTAATTTTCAGGCCCTGTAAAATAATAACCACATAAATTCATCATTTAATGAATTGTTTTATTGTTTTATTTTTAAAATAAATGAAACCTTCTATAATGTGAAAATAGAAAACTTAAATGGACTAATGATTGGATCCCTATAAACGGTGCCAGTTTTGAAGCATGACTATCATGCAGCATGAAAAAAATTATATATTTCCTAGTGTAGCATAGTGGATGACCATAGTTGTATCTCATAAGGATACTTTCAGTGTGGTTCACTTACATTATTCCATATTACATAAACTATGATTTCTATTGTTTTAAATTTAAATAAAAGTGATGAAAATATTTTTGTGTTCATGATATAATGAATCTAAAATATCGTGAAATAAAAAACGAATTAATTAATGAAGAAAGAACATGGTTTTGGGGTTTAGTATTATGTTCAATCATTATTCTCCTTTATATTTTTGATTCAAGTTTGATAACTCAAACATGATATCTCATGTTTGAATCACTATTCTATTCTAGAATAGAAATAGATTGAGTTTCATGTCATTGGGGAATGTCACCCAATTAGGGAAATTTTCCTAGACCAAGGATACAACTAATCTCTAGCACAAATTTTGGATAAACATTAAATAAAATTCAAGAACGCCTTGACCTCCCCCATGGAAAAGTCTCGGGGTTAGCCTCTCATTTCCGAGAGTAAGAGATCACAACTGGGGATGGATGGGAAGAGAGAGAGATAAAGATAGATAAATAGATAGAGGAGAGAGAGAGGATGAATAAATAAATTATAATGATTGTTAAAATAATAATAATAATATTATTATAATTAAGAAATTAGTTTTTGAAAAAGGAGAGGAAGAAAAAAAAATAGATTTAAAATTAAAATATGATAATAATAATAATAATAATAATAATATTAATATTAATATTAATACTATTAATAATATTAAAACATATTATGATGAAAATAATACTAATTATAAAAATTAGATAATTGAGAAAAAGAATTGTGGGATAGATAGAGAAACAGAAATGCATGGAATAATAAAACTAAAATTTAAATTACAATTTCAAATAAAACTAAAATAAAAGAAAAAATTAAAATTAGAAATAACGGGTTAAGAGAGGAGAAGTAGAACATGACCCATTGGGAACTCTCATTAGTTGTGGGTGTCGAGCTGAGGATTGGAGAAGGAGGAGAGAGCCTCCTTTTATATGCAGATTGTTGTCATAAGAACATTTCTTCATTGTTGACCTAGTAAATTGTTGATTCACATGGGTAACAATTATTAAATGTTGTCTATTAATGTGTTGGCTTTTCACCCTCCAAATTTAATCTCATTTGGATACAATATGATTCAGTTATGAATTTCCCATTGGTGGTTTTATTTTCATGATGCAGGTTCCATGAATCATCATTCAAAAATGTAACCTCTAATGGTAGCTTTAATGACTTCAAAACTCCCCCAAATATGCTCAAGAGTTGTACCTATGTTTCATAGTGCTATAACATGTGGAATAACCTAAATTAGAAGTGTGAAGGCTGACATTTGGTTCTATTACGGTTGTGGGATCCACACTGTCTTCCTAGAAAGGATTCCAAATTCAATGAATTTTTAGGACTACTAGATATTTTAATCAGCACAAGTTCTTAAAGATAAATTTGAAGGAAATAAAATCCGGATTATAACAAATAAATAATCACTAAATTTTGAATAACAGTTTTTAATAAATGAAAAAATTCCCTGGTGGTAAAAATCTCTCCAAAATATAGAATTATTCGCTTTTCTTAATTTTTCTCATTTTCATTATAAATTTCAAATTACCCATTATTTTAATAAAACATGTAAATTAATGGGGTTGTTATTTGAAAAAATGTAAACAAATAATCATTATTTGAATGAAAATATGCACATAAATTTTCTCTTTTACTTATATATCTTATATATTAATTAAATTTATCATTATTACCATTCATGTAAATCAAAAATGAAAAATTACTCTAATTATATCACGAGGTAATAGTTCCCTGTACAGATTAGTGACACTATCGTATACCCAAAGAATTGAAATTTAGAAGATATAAGTGTTATTATAATTCAAAAGTATAATTATTTTATTTATATCATATATATAATTTAGATACATAATTATATCGTTTTTAGAGGCACTTATAGGAAACGAATTCCATTGGTTCATGAGTCGGTAGTCCTCTGTAGACACGATAAAAGATTTCATTTCTCATTTATTAGAAAATGAGATTGGAATAGGTTATTCAATAAACACAACAAAATATTAGTATATAATATATATTGGTGTTACAATTTTAAAATTTTTAGGAAATTAATTTATGTCGTAAGATAAGACGTAAAAAAGAAAAATCATACTAAAGAAAATCACCTTCCCTTAGAAAAACATCATTTGGATTTCTTAATAATGACATTATTATTGTGTTTTAGGAACAAAATATCCTATATAACATGTCAAAGTTTGTTTGGGAGATATTTTTGAATGATTTTCTTTAATCCAATGTTCATATTATGTCTGAATAAGAGAGGGGAGAGTGTTTTATTTTATAATTGATGAGGAGTGATATTTCTGTAAATACCCAAGAATATTCAATAATGGGAAGTCAATGTCAACCCAAGAACCTCAAAAATATAATGGTATTATATTTTATTGAAAATATTGTTGATTAATTATTCTAAAAAATACATGTATTAGAAATATTATACCTTATCCTTTATATTTACTTAATTTTACATTTTAGTTTTCACCACTCTAATTAGTTTAATTATTTACCTATGTAACTTACCCCTTTGGAAGAAGAATAATATGAGAGTTATTAGATAACATAGATCCTATTATTATAAATATTAAATTGAATTTATAAAATATAAAATCCTTTTTTGTGGAAAAATAAATTTAACTTAGGTGTTGTAATGTCCAATCCTTTATTTTAAACGTAATCATGGTAATTAAGTTTTATGGTCTTTATTATTAATTTTGAAACGAAATTAAAATGAAATTATTATAGAATTTCAAAAATAATTATTTTAATCATAGATCAATTTTAAAAAAATCAACTTATAGATGTTTTAGGATTTAATTTAAAATTAAACCCTCAGAAGTAAAGAAAAAGCAGGTTTCCAAAGAAATGATTTTTATACGTTTTGAAAATTTCAATTTGAAAATTCAATATTAAATTTATTAAAATGAACTAAAATTTATTAATAAATATAAAAATGTAGATGTTTTTATTTTAAACTAATTTTAAAATAAAATTTATCTTATTATTTTATTAAATGATAAGATAATTTTTAATAAAAAAGAATATTTTTTAATATTCATAAAAAATACACTTTTACAAAATTCTTGAATGTTACTAAAATTATAATTTATACATGTATTTATAAAAATTGTAATTTATATTTTCAAATAAATTTTCTAAATGTTAAAAAATAGCACAAATATTTATTCAAAAAAGTAATAAAAATGTTTTTTTGAGAAATATGCATTTTCGAAACATATTAATTATTTACTTAAAAATTATTTACTATTTTATCATTGCTTTTTTATTTAGAAAAAATACTATAATTCATTTTAAGAATGTTTTTATTCAAAACTTTAACACCTAGGTCATAATCTTCATGTTTAAATAATCATCATTTTCTTATGTTATGGTTTGTTAAAACATGATGTTTTCTATAATGTAAGTTATCGAATAAATTAAATTTATTTGAAAAAATTATTTCATAAAAAACCATGGTGAAACATTATACAACCATTAAAATAAATTTCTACAGAGAAATTATTCACTATGATAAGTAATGAGGACAATAATTCTTCATCATATACCTAGTTTCCCTTATAGCTTCTTCCAGTTAGTCGATTCACCATAAAACCTTGACCAAGTTTGTGGTATTTTTTTACAGAACACTCTACCTATGATCTAGAATCTCCATAGGTTTTTCTTCATCTAGATTTTCATGATCCAATGGTACAAACTATGATTTTAGTACATGTGAAAGATTTGTTTTGTACAACCATAAGTGAAATACATGGAACACATATTGTAATTAATATAAGTTCGGTAGAATCTCTAGGTGATGAAAAATCATACCTTCTCAGAAAATAATCTCAAAAGGGAAAATATACCTTGGGATAAACATTCATTTATTTTTGAATCACATAACCCTCATCAATGAAGAAATTAATAGGAAATCATTCTCAGTAATGTTAATGTCTAGATCACACCGACGATTGTCAGTATACATTTTCTGTTTAGTATGAGCTTCTTAAATTAGATATTTAATAGATCTAACATTATATTCCATTTTTTCATATAGATTAGGTATCAATATATTTATTTCCCCAGTTGTATTCAAAATATTTTGATTTCTACATTTCATTATATATATAGATTCATGAGGATCTATATAAATATTCGAGTAAAGCAATGGTTTCAATATATCTCAACTAGAGGAAGGTGTTGATCCAAACTACCATTAAAATCATGATAAAAAGATATCATAACTTACTTTAGAGTTTGATTTTTTCTAAATAATAACAATTAGTATAAGGATGATATAATATACTAAAACATAGCTTTGTATCAATATCCTTCTGAATACTTCACTTTAATATCAAGGTAACCCTCAGATCCCAATCAAACACAATTGAACATTGTAATCCATGAAACCTTACCAATTACTTAACATATATCCTGGTAATATGATCCAAAGTAAAATATTATCTGATAGTGATTCTGTGTGCTAAATTTGTATGAAAATATTCTACTACACATATAACATTATTCCATTTCGATGTTTTGGGGAGTCTGATGATGGAATCCTTAGTGATGTTTTCGAATTTCTATTATGGTATAGGTAATTGTTGTAACATACCGTTACACTTTTCTCTCTATAATTTTTCATTATAATATATCAAGCACCATGATACATATTATGTAATATCTCTCATCATTTTTTCCCACCATAAATATTTTTTTTTGATCTATATACATTTTCATACTTCTAATATGAATGGAGAGTTAAGAACAATGAGACTCCTATAATAGCTCCTTCAAATTTGGTACAAATAAAATAAAAAAACTATTATTAATCATTTTCATTCCATCATGATGAAGTATAAACACAAGAAAATTTCAGTAATTCTCATATATCTCCATATAATCCTTTCATACCTCTTTAATCATTACATGGATTGATAATTAAACACTCATATGAGAGCGATAAGATTTAACATTTACTTCATGATTTCTAGATCTAAACTTTGTAAATCCATAAATAATGGTTCTTTCAGGATCCCTATCATAGATAATATATAATTTTCCATTCAACACATATCATCAACCATCTTGATCTCTATCCCAGGGTGGTAAATCATTGTGCATTCATATTCTTATATCCTATATAACAATCATTTATGGAACATTTACAAATGATTATATGCGAATAAATACATTTAAATCATAATATATATATATTTATATATATATATATAACACATTTATCTATAAATATAATTACTTAATAACATTAATGAAAAAATTGATACAACTAACATCAAATCATGAGTTGGGTGGTTTTTATCATGATTTTCCAATTTTCATGAAACATAAGTTATAACCATGTCATTATTAATTTTAAATAATCCAAATAAATTCTTAAATTCATCAATATATAATACAGACTATTATCAACTATAGTGTAATGTATTTAAAGGTTCACTGACTAATCATATATTTATTTCCTTGAAATTTTCTTTATATTCATCTTTCTAGAGGAAATTTTTTCCCTTTCGAGTCAACAAGGTTTATGGACAGGAAAATCATGAAACATTTTCCACAAATCCTTGATATTATTTATCCAATCCAAGAAGACATTATATATCATTCACTGTGGTTGGTTAGGACCAATAGTCAATAGCCTCCATCATTTATGGATTTACCAATATACCATTTCTTTTGATTATATAACTCGAAGATGAAACTTTTTGTACAAAAAATTCACAATCAATAAATTCTTAATAAAATGTTTCCTTCATTAGGGTCATTATTATAATCTTAAATTGATCTTCATGTTATTCTTTGATCTTTGAATATATAAGAATATAATTAACTAATACTACCAAAAAAATATTATGGTAATCACAATGGATGTATTCATAAAATATATTAAATATGTCTTAGGAATTTGTAAAACCAAATGGAATCAGTATATATTAATAGTGTCCATACATTGTATTGAATTTTATTTTGGCTATATTATCCTTATTTAGCCTCAATTAATGATATTCATAGTAAAGGTCAGCAATGGAAGAGTATCTGTCTCAAAATATTTAATCAAAAAAAAATCATCGATATGGTGTAGGGGATAATTGTTATTGATTTTATATGTTTATTTTTTGATAATATGTTCAAAGTCAAATCAACCTATATTTTTTTTTTGAAAAAATGAATATGTTCTCGTTAAGGTGACACACTTTTTTGAGCATACCCCTTGTCAATATTTCCCTTGATATGCTTCTTTAATTCCCACAACTCAATTAGGGCCAATCTATGAAGATTCTTTGAAATAGGTTTTGCACTAGGAATGATCCATATTGATAACTTATGTTTATGTTTTAGTGAAAAAATTGGAAACTCTTCTATAAATACATCAAATGATCCATCAAAATAGTAATATCATAAATTATTAGTTACTCTATAATCTTCTGAGATAAACATAGGACCCATACAATAGGTAAAATTTCAATTTGATATTGATATTTATTACAAAATTTGTAAGATGTCATGGGTTGGTTAAAAATATCAAATTTTACTAACCCTAATTGGAAATTAATGTTTAATTTATATAGAGAAAGAAAATCCATTCATAATAAATCATTGAATTTGAATGTAGGGGTAATTTAGATCTTTTAAGGGAAATATAACCACAAAATTCAATAGGGTATGAATCATATAGATGAGATGAAATCATTATTTCATTAGGTGTTTTCACTATTAATTCAAATTCTAGTTTTTAAGGTGGTACAATGAATCCATTATAATATCATTTAGATATAAAATGGTAGGTAGTTCTGGATTCAAATAATACATTAGTAGTTCTAGAGTTGATGGTAAGTGAACATTTCATCATATCATTATCAAAACCCTCACCATAAATAGTGATACCATGAGATTTCTCGTTGTATATTGGCATAATAGGATGTTGATGTCAATATTTATCATTAAAAGTTGGATTCTTGATCTTGTATTCATAATACTAAAACTCATTTCATTTTAACCATAAATGTTAGAAGGTACATTATATGAATATTTATACTTATCCAATCATCATCTCAATTATACCCATCACATTAACTTCCAGCTACTCGATTACTTTCTTTTAAACATTTTAAACATTTATTATTCCCATTATGAAAATTTATATCATGCTTATTTCCATGAATTAATCCTGAAATAATGATAATTTTCTTGTCTCAATGGTTTTTAGAGTTTCAATTGAGTTATACCATTCTTTTCTTATAAAAAATATGATATTTTTCAGAAACTGCAATCTCTCTTTTGACCTTGATAGCACGTGGGATGATTTCTTCATATGTATTGAAGTTATTTATATCCTATGAAAAATTGATTAACATTAATTTTAGTTTATATGGTATGAAAATAACTCTACTTCATATGTCTTATAAAATTTTCCTCATATGAACCAACAAATTCATCATCCTTATTTTGTTTTGAGGAATAGTTGCTCCATTTATGAATGAAAAATATGAGTAAAGTAATTATTTAAAATTAATCTCTTAAAATCATTACACTCCATGCAATCGATTTATTCATGTTTCCTTATAGTCTTGATAAGAGTCCACTATTGATCCAATTTTCCTACCAAATGATACACATCCAAAATTAATTTTCTATACACCAAACACTGAAGATCAAACAATATATTTTTAGTGGTACTAATTTATTCCTCAAAGTATATTATATCAGTGGAACCAATAAAAGAATGTGTACATTTCCCCATGAGGTAAAAAATATGAAATGGATCCCAATTATTACTATTTGGATTTTCAGTATGATTAATTTCCAAATAAATATGTGTGAGAATAAAAATACCTTTCATTCAATATCCCTTAAATTTTTTTTCTTTGGTTGATAATATTTGAATTATCAGTTTCATTCATCCTTAACATGGTTCCTTGTGGTTCCATCCATTTATTATCACAAAATTGTATAGTCTGAGGATCTAAAATCATACCGGGAAACAACATAATCCTGAATGGTCATATTTTATTAAAAATAATCATGTTTATTCAAAACGAGTTAATTAATTTCTAGAGAATATATCCCATGAGTGTTAATCTAGGTGCACAACAAATCCATTTTTCATCAACTAGGTCATTATTAAGTATATCTCAATACAAACTTTTCAATGTTATTATCCCTATACACATCATCCCTATATCCACATTTACATTAATATTGAGAAATTGATGTAATTACTTGGAAACAAATTTCTTCATCCTTCACAAAAATTCTAAGACATTTTCCAATACATTGACTTATCATTAGACATATCCTCAGAAATATTCATAGACCCATCCTTAGACATATCCCTAAGGATATTTTTAATGTTTTATCATCCTCATTTCCAAATTTTAAAAAAACCTTTTCTATGAAACCAACTATAATGGTCGAGGATTAATACTAGTAGACTATTGTTAATAAATATATATGATGACTCCATGGGTGGTTAAACCTCCTAGAAGGGACTGTAACCACCCTTCCCACCTGTAGAAAATTTCTAATGAATAACATGGCCATAGATCCTTACTTCATAAAATTCTTACACATGAATGTTCAAAATGATTGTATTCATTATTTGTATTGATCACAATTTTAGAGACCCAAAATTTTCATATATATAGATATTACATCTTAATAGATGAATATTAAAAATATTTTGATAATAAATTCTAGAGGATCGTAAAAGGATTAGGGTCTTTGGATATGAGACAAAATATCTTCTTATTTCATAAAATATCTTCAAAATATACCACAAATATCTTCCCGCAAATTATGCATCATGGACGTACCATAAATTAAACCATTCTTCATAACCCAGGGAAAGGTTACAAAAAAAGTGTGAGATCAGATTCCCACTAAGGGTAAGCATAGAGGATATCAACATAGAATGAGAATAAAGGAATAATAAAATTATAATTATATTTCCAAGTCATACCAAACATACCAAAGATAAATAAAATTGCGTCATTACATAAGTCATAGTACTTCATAAGACATTGATTATAAAATAATAAAGTGATATTTTTTTGGGGAAAACATTGGAATAAGACAAAGATTTATTGCATACACATAAGTTTTAAAAATAACATATCAAGGATATACAAAAAAAATCATAACATGTTTTTATCAGACTAACTACTGGTGTACCTACATAATGATTAGGATAACCTACCTTGTACCCTTGTTTTCTTGTTTCGATAACCTCCTCTGTAAAATCTATTTTGATTGGGATAACCTCTCATATGCCATTTAAACTCATAGAACCTTAATAATTAACTCATTAATTGGAATGATATAAAGGCCCCACATTCATAAAATCCATTAATTTTTGGTTACACAAGATCATAAAACATTAATCATATCCTATCCCATGAAATTTAATTTTTTTTGTATATATTTAATCATATAATAACACATAGAAAAGAAACTTGTTTTAAAAATATCATTCCACCTTAAACATAAAACATATATAGAAATATATAGGATTGTATAATTGGATCATATACTCACTAAATCCTATGTAATATCAAATGATTTTATCTTTTATAGAAAATGAATTTGGTAGATAAGTAGGAAACTTTTTAGGGGAAAATTAAAGTTTAACTGTACAAAAAATTATTTAAAAACTAAATAAACTAATAAAATTATAGAAAAAAATTTATTTTAAAATAAAATTGAATAACATTAAATAGAGATTTAAATAATTGAGAGGTCATTACATTGGGAAATACAGTTCCTTATGGACATGTTGAAACAACTATTCCTTTCACATTTTTGTATGAAAAGAAAAAATTACCTTATTTGTAAAATAATAGGATGATTCCATTTAAGACATTTTCTAAAAAACCAATAATGGGTAATAATGAAATTAAAAATTAATATAAATAATTTAAAGAAAAAAAATTTAAAAAAAATTATTTTGTAGAAAGTTGATTTTCGACCGAAGAGGGAAATAAAGTCGATTTTATTTAAAAAATTTATTTTGAACTCATGACTTAATAAAAAGATTAAAATGAAAGTGAACCATGTATATTCCTAATATAAGTAATTTATAATAAATTAAGCTATTTATTTAGAGATATATCATAATATTTCATCATTGGAAGGATAATCATAAACAATCTTGATTAGTAATGAGATTATAACATTAAACATTTACCAATTTGGTAACTTTTGAATCATAATTCCCATGAAATAAAGAGAACTAGATAGAAAATTAAATCCCAATGTAATTAATAAGAATAAATTTAAAATACATTCTTGGTTATTGCATACCCCACTCTAGAGAAAAAAAATTCAATATTGAATGTGTATCATAGAAATAAATGTGGGAAACGATCCTTTAACACGAGTCTTGACTTACTTGTTTCACATAATATCCTACTGTATAGAAAATATAGATTTATTATAAATATATTATTTATTCATATATATATATATCATAATATATATGATTTAATTATGATCTTTTCTTACCCATTTTTTACAATTCCTTGTTAAAAAATAATTTCAGTTAATAACTGCTTCAATTTTCATATATGTTTTGTTTGATATTTTCAGATACTAATATTTTATCATGGTTACATAATATCTATAATTTCATTCATGGTATAAATATAATATATTTTAAAAAATTTCATCATATTAATCCATTATGATTAAATATAATAAATTAATTACACTATTCATGGAGATGGTAGGTCTTATATAAGCCTGAACAATGTTTCTTTTTTATCAATAGATATAAAAAATGAATGTAAATAATATATCACTATTATATATTCATTATTATTTCCCATATATAACATATAATCATTAATTGTTTCCTTATTTCCTTTCATGTAAACAGTGATTTAAAAATAAATCACATCTCTTTGTTAGGTGGTAATCTGTCGTTCACATGAGTTACCTTATCATTTTCCTATGGTAAGTAAGTAAATTTGATTATTTAATATTATAATTCCTTAATTATAATTATATTATTAATATATATATATATATTAAACTCATCAGTATAACATTTCAGGAGAGGTCGTGTCAGAAAAAGAATATCATCAGTTTGTGAGGTAGTAGTTCGTCGTACACACAATTTGTAGTGTCATTTACCATTTTATGGAATAGGATGTGGATATATGTTATAAATAAAATATAAAAATATAAAAATATAATTTACATATAGTTGTTATAATATTATAATTATTAGTATATAAATGAATGTGGTATGGTAAGAAGTAAAAAGATCAATGTTTAGTAAAGCCAATTACCATCACTCAAAAAAATAATCCTTTGGATTTGTTGTTAAGGATCCTGAGATTTATTTTTGGGGAATACAACAAACACTGGAACATTTAAATGAATTTGGGGACAAATTTTTCTATAATTTCATTGATGTAAATCTCTTATGTAGTGCGAATTATTGGGGGGAGGAAGTTCCATTAAATAATTGAAGAGTGCCATTTTCAAAAATAACAAAAACTATTCAATAATGAGAATTAAATATCACCCATAGGGACTCAAAATTTGAAAAATAACATATTAGTGTTAATATATGGTATATTTTAACATTAAACTCAAAAAACATGTCTTAAACATGTTATTTTATATCCTTTTATGTTTATTTAATTTTCACATTTTAGTTTTCAACAGGGTAACAAGTGTTTTAATTATTTTACTAGGTGATAAAAATATAATGAGGATTATTTTATAATATGGTACCCTTAATACTAAATATTGAGTCTAATTAATCCAATAAAAATACTATCTATAAGGAATATTATTTTTAACATAGGTGCATGTAACATGCAAAACCACATTTTACCCTTAATCGAGGTAATTAATTTTTATTTTTTATTCGCAATAAAAAAGTTAAGTTAACCTTATTTTTAATTTAAATTATTTTGATTCTAATTTTGGAACCCAATTTAATAAATTAAATTTAAAAAAATGGAATAATTTAAATAAAAATAAAACATATATACACAATAAATAAGTGATTTTCCAAAGAAAGATTGTTTGTATGTTTATAATGTTTTAGTATAAAAATGATTATGATCTTGATTAAAATAAAATAAATTGTGTTAAAAAATATATAATTGAACCAATTTTACTTTCTAAAACAATTTAAAGTAAATGGATCATGTAAAGGCTTTAATTAAAAAGGGAGTTATTAATAAAAATTAATATTCCTTTACTATTCACTGAAAAATTATACTTTTCCACAAATTATCTATTATTGACACAATGAAAATTTGGATATTTAGATTTTAAAAGATAATTTTATTATTTAAAATTAAATTTCTTATAATATAAAAATTACTTTTACTATTTGGTCACAAAATGAAATGAAATACAATTTTTTAGATAAACATACATTTGAAGCATATAAAGACTCTAATAAAAGATAATTACTTATTTATGAATTTTTTTTACTTATATAAAACCAAAATACATTATTCTTAAAATGTGTTTATTCCAATTCATTTTTCCAATTTTAATTGCGATGTTATAATGGTCATGTTTAAATATTATTATTAATCATATATCAATGTTTATTAATAGTTTGTGTTGTGTGTAACACAATATATTTAAGAAATTAAACTTATTTAAAAAATAGATTTCATAAAAACATTGGGTGTTATAGTGTAGGTAGGTGAATCGTTATTTGGTATGAGTGGAGGTTTTGGATATCTTTATAGTTTCGGATTTTAGTTAATGAAGATTTAATGGTTGGTAATTTTAGGTTGAATGCAATTTCATTGTTATTGATAACCCTTTATGTTTTTTGGGGTAATATTGAATTTTTTAGGGATTATATAAATGGAATTTTATTGAAAACCCTATGATAATAGGAACTGATAAGTGTATGTACAGGATAATATCATGATATTATGATATAGTAAGGAATGGTTGGTTATCCTAGAAATTCAATCCACATGTAGATTAGGTAATTGGATGAAGTATCAAGCACATATGTACAAGGGGAAAGTAACCTTGAAAATAGAGTATTGTGTATTAATATATCTAACCTAGTACATGAAAAAGAAGCATAATTACACACATATTTTGAAACTCATGGAGGGATAAGTTATGGTAAATTAACATTCTCTCTATCAAACTTTTATAAATGATTTTGGTATCATGTAAAATAATTATTTTATAGAACCTGAGAAGAAAATAATCATTTGGAAGAAATGATTGAACTAATAACGTCATATGTAATGGTCCCGACCTGGAATCCACTAAACCTGTGATAAGATACGGGTAGTTACATAACCTTACATGCTTCTCCCTGTACGCCAAAGGCTGCCGACTAGGAACGAGGGTATATGTGGTCATGTGGGGAGACTATACCACCTTTATATTAGAGTAAACCACAACAGAAATAATCCAATAGAATAAACAATAATCAATAAACAAGGAACATGTATACAAACCATTTCCAACAATAAATATTAAATATACTACTAACAGTGAAAAAATTAACAGAAGCCCAAAATAAAGACAACGACCAAAATCCCCAAAATGGTCCAGACTCTAAGTCAGGATCCTCCACCAAGTGCTACCCATGTCCACTAAACTATCTATCAAGGACCCTTTCCCTTCTCTTAACCTAAAAACATGAAGTCTACTCGGGTACCCAACGACGGCCCGACCAGGGTGTGACTACAACTCAGTAGGACACCGCAAAAATTGTCTACAAAATATCTAGTATGAACATGTCGTGAATGCAAAAGAAATATGAATGATAATTTCCAAGTAATTATTTAAGGTGCCATTATCCAGTTCAGATCCAAGGCCTTTTCCACATCCATTACCACTCATTACACACCAATTATCATCACTTACCATTTCATCACATTTCCATGGGTTAATCACATACATTATGTTACATGGGTCTAAGGACAACAATAACAGGAAAGTGGGTACACACATCATTATATTATCTCAGTAGGACTAACCCCTTCATAGCCACCATATCATCACCGCAAAGCCTCAGTCCTGGTGGATGGAACCATTAGGAGAATAAATCCTCAGTCCCCCATTCCTAATCCATGCATTTAGGGTTGAGCGTAGAGAATCTGTCTTCAATCGACCAGTGGGAGTAGATGCTTCAGTCATACCCCACTATACCTAGCCATGTTAACATGATTATATATATATATGTAACCATTATCCCACCATACCATTGCCCTTTGACAAAAACCAATCACAAAAAACTACATGGGAATTAACATTAATATTAAACCCATTTACATATTACCATTTTATATCATTTAACCATTCACCCAATTCCCATGTTTTATTCCTATATCGCTAAGCATTCAACACTAATCCCATAACCTATCCCATTATGGTCTTTAATCAGTTTACACATTACCCATTTAACTCGTTCATCATTTCCATGAATCAACCATTCAACCCATTCCAAATAACCATTAGGTTATTTCGAAGTCTAGGTGCATCACCTAACTTCTATATCATGTTCAACTAATCATTCCAACATATTCGTCAAGGGCTCTACCATTTATTTCAATAAGATCACTTGTTTAATAACAATCCCTAATATAGGGAAAAGCCGGAACACCCCATGGATGGCCCCAATTAGGTCAAGTCATTCTCAATGCATTCCATAGAGATCGTGAGAGTTACCATTTACAATTTTTAGGCATCCTTTATAGAAAACTCATCCAGGTTTATCAATTGTCATCAAAAAGAAACCATGAGCCAATCCACACATGCATAAATCCACCATAAAACAATGGGATAACATTTTTAGACCACCTACCTTGGAACCGCGGTTGAACACACAGTAAATAGAGTACTTAGACCTCAATCCGCCCAGACTTTGGAGCTTCAACCATGAACTCACCAAAAAGATATGGTTTTAGAGATTCAGAACAAGAGGGAGAGAAGATATTAACCCTAAACCAAAAAGAGAAGCAAGGTTGGGATTATCCTTATCCGGAGATTTGATACACATCCAAGGGCACCAAAAATTCCATAAAAACGAGGGAGATCGAGCTATTGGAGCTCATGGGAGATTTGGTTCGTTCATAGGGTGAAGAGGGAGGAATGGAGGGGAAATCCCGAGTGGGTTCTTAAAATACCAGAGTGGCAATTTTCTAATTTTTCACAACTTTAAGAGGCCGCACAGTTTGGTCGCACGAATTTCCCTAGTCGTGTGCGTAGGCTTGTCTTGCCCAACATTCCTTTATTTCGTGCCTCGAGCCCCTGAAACACCCCCAAGTCCTTTCATACATTCAGAAGAAATCCATTGAAGCATGAAACAATGGATCCAACAAAAACATAATGAAAACATACCCTTCAAAAAACCAGGATCTTATAACCTACCCACCTTATAACAGCTCATCCTCAAGCCGAATTTCTAAGCCTTATTGATCCACCGAAGAGAAGAGTTTGGGCCATTGAGCCTGCATATCGGATTCCCACTCCCAAGTTTCTTCCTAAACGTTCTCATGCTACCATAGTACTCGCAGTAATGGAACAACCTTTCCTCGCAATACCTTTTACTATGATCCAACACACAAACCGGATGCTCCTCAAAGGACGCATCATCCTCATGCTCCAAATCCTCAACATAAACTACATGAGAGGGGTCATGGTGATATCGTCGAATCTGTGACATAAGAAACACATCATGCATCCCATTATACTACTGTGGAAGATCCAATCAATAATCCACTGGTCTTATCCTCTCAACAATCTCTTATGGCCCCACATACCAGGGTGCCAACTTACCCTGCATTCAAATTCGTTGGTGACCCAGCCTCAGCAACACCCGAAGGAACACTTTATCACCCCTCACAAACTCAAGAGGTATACGCCTTCGATCTGTATGCGAGTTATGCATATTATGAGTCGAATCCATCCACTTTCTGATCAGCTTAACTCTCTATGAAGTCACTTCTATGATACATGGCCCCAATAACTTAGATTCCTCGACCTCTAGCCAACACAACAGTGACTTAGATGGCCTCTCGTAGAGTGACTCAAACGGTGCCATCTGAATCATAGCCTGAAAACTGTTGTTGTAGGAAAAATCAACTAAAGATAGGTGCCTCTACCAAGAACCACCAAAGTCCAAGAATGAATCTCGTAACATGTCTTCCAACACTTGGATCATACGCTCTGACTGCATGTCCGTTTGCAGGTGGAAAGCCATACTCAAAAACTCCAGTGTACCAAGCACATTCTGTAACCCTTTCCAGAAACACAACATGAAACGCGGATCCCGGTCCGAAACTATGGTACACAGAACACCATGTAACCTCTCTATTTTCAAAACATACAACTCACCCAACTGATCGACTGTAAAGGTATCGTAAATCTGTATGAAATGAGCCACTTTCATTAACCAATCCACAACAACCTAGATTTCATAATTCTTCTGCGGCGTCCTCAGAAGACCCACGACAAAATCCATTTTTACGTCATACCACTTCCATTCTAGAATGGGAAATGGATGCAAAAAACCACCAGGGCATTGATGCTTGAACTTCACCTACAGATAGGTAAGGCACCATGCCACACAGCCCGCAACATACTTCTTCATCCAAGGACACCAAAACTGCATTCGGAAATCATAATACATCTTGGTCAAACCAGGATGCGCTGCCCACTTTGATGCATGGAACTCATGGATAAACTCTTCCCGCACACACATTGGCACAACCACAAGATCTCGAACCCGAACAACACCTTTCGTGTCGATGACCCAACCAGAAGGTAGATCCCCACCTTTATGATTTTCCTTCATGATCAAAAACTCGGGATCATCAAGATGACCATCCTTAACATGACTCAAAAGCATCGACTCCATCGCTAAGGAAGCAAGAGTGACCTGACCACTCTCCTCCTGCACCTCCAGGTGCATTTCTGCAAACAAAGCCATCAACTTTCACTCAGTTTTGGACCCCTAAACCACCTGATTTTGAACCATTCTAATCAGATCATCAGAAACACTATTTCCCTTTCATGGAGTGTACACCAACTCAAAGTCAAAATATTGGAGATATTCAACCCATCTTCTCTGACGAATATTTAGATCCCTCTTTGAGATGATTTACATTAAACTTTTATGGTTTCTAAACATGGTAAACTTTTATCCCAACAGATAGTGCCTCTAGCACTTGAATCCATACACTACTGCAGCCAACTCAAGACCATGAGTGGGATAGTTCCACTCCTGGGATCTTAACTGCTTTGACCCATAGGCCACAACTTGCTCATCCTGCATTAGCACAACCCCATGTTTGACTCCGGACGCATCACAAAACACGATGTACTTCTTACTCGGCTCAGACAAGACCAAGATAGGTGCGGTCGTAAACTGCTTCGTCAAATCTTAAAAGGCATTCTCACAAGCCCCAGACCACTCAAACCTGATTCCTTTCATGTTCAATCCTAAGAGCGGTGCTTCCAAGAATGAGAAATCTTGAACGATCCTTCGGTAATATCCGACCAAACCCAAAAAACACCGAACATCAGAAACACTATTGGGATTCTCCCAGGCTACAACTGCCTGCACATTCTATGGATCCACTAACACACCTGCATCTGAGATGATGTGACCCAGAAAATACACCTCACCTATCCAGAATTGACACTTTGATAGCTTGGCGTATAGCTGATTCTCTCTTAACATACCCAGGACGATGCCAAGATATTGGGCATGATCGTCATTAGTTTTTGAGTACACTAACATATCGTCAAAAAAGACAACCACAAACTGATCTATATAAGGATGAATGATTCGGTTCATCAAAGACATAAACACCACCGGTGCATCGGTCAATCTGAAAGGCATTACCACAAACTCGAACAACACGTACCGTCTTCTGAAAGTTGTCCTCAGTATGTCAGAAGAGATCACCCTCAATTGGTGATAACTCGACCTCAAATCAATCATAGAAAATACTGATGAACCCCTAAACTTATTGAATAGGTCATCAATTCTAGGAAGAGGGCACCGATACTTCATTGTCATCTGGTTAAACTTTTGATATTCAACACATAGCCTTAATGACCCATCGACCTTATTTGCAAAAAGCACGGGAGATCCCCATGGAGAAGTACTAGGACAGATAAACCCTTTACGATCCAACTCCTCAAGCTGAACCTTCAGTTCCTAGAGTTCTTCCGGTTCCATTATTTATGGCGGAATGGAAACTGGCTCTGCTCCCGGCAGTAACTCGATTGTGAAATCAACATCCCTCTCGGGGGGTAACCTCGAGAAATCTTCAGGAACCACATCCTAAAAATGATCCACCATAGGAGGAAAATTAGATTGTTTCACTCCCTTATCATCATCAAGTATTAGACATTCCACTTGAGACTTGATTCCACTCATCTGTTGAAAAAGCGACCTCGCACGCCCCACTCGAATATTCCATTTTCCATAGTGGACATAAACATCACCCTCAAGCGACCTTAACGATACTCTGCGACGATAACAGTCTATGTGAGACCTATACAACACTAACCAATAAATTCCCAATATTATGTCAAAACCTAACATCTCGAGAACGAACAAGTCCCACAGAAAATGATACCCACCAACTTCCAAGGCCCATCACTTGAACTGCTTGATATCCTCAACCCGCACCCCCAACAGGGTGTCAATTGACATAACTCCACACACCCCCTCCACAGGTAAACCCAAAACTACCATAAGTTGTGAAAAAACAAGAGAGTGTGTGGAACCTATGTCATAAAATGGACTATAAAATGTAGAAGCTACATGGATCGTACCTGGAACAGTTGACGCTTCAGCCTCACCATCACCAGGATTATAATGAACTGCCTGATGCTAACCTGCCACTCTACCCTGGGCTCCAGCCTAAGCACCCTGCGCCGCACTGCACTACTGGCATGAGCGATCTTGACCTAGAGTTCCACATCCACTACCCCTGCCAGTATGGCCCATGGAGCCCCAACTGACTACCTAATACAGGGAAACTGATCCCCTTACCTTACCCGATACCCCCTTTTCATCATCATTCTCACACATCTGCCAATGGTTCTTACATAACCTCTGCACATGCCCCATCCTTCCACACGAACGTCCCTCAACTGGAGGTTGAGGACACTGATCATGCATATTCCACGACCTACCTCACAGATAACAGAACACACGGTTCCCACTCTGAGAGGCTGAACCTATCTTCTTGACAACCTTGCTAGAAACATTTCAAACGATGCTTCTAACCATCAGAATATGCACCAATTTTCCGCCCAGCTGGCACGATAAGCCCACCACCCAAATCTCCTCTCAGGTTCCCTTCATAGATTAGTTCCTGATTCATCACCTCTGTAAACCTCTTCAAGCGGAAGATATTTACTTGACACATGATATCATGTCTCAACCCATCCTAAAAATGCTTTTCTACTGCTGCCTCACCCCTTTCTAACACTCGGACAATGCGTTGCAAATCAGTGAAGCGACTAGCATAGACCATCACCGATAGCCATCCCTGAGTCAGCCTCACAAACTCTGTTGTCGGCTCCTGCCTAAATGACTCTAGGTAAAAATTCTCTAGAAACATCTCCTAGAAAACCTTCCACAATATCCCCTCATCCTTCTTGGTCTGAGCCTGAATGTCCCATCAACAACTTTCTAGCATCGCAACATATAAATGGCCAGCTTTACTCTCTTTTCAACAGGGGTCTGCAGACGATCCAGTATCATCTGGATAGACTCTAACCAGAACTCTACAGCCTCTGGCCCACCCACTCCAGTTAAGGTCGGAGGGTGCTGCAGCTAGAACTCCCTGGTCAGATTGAACATACTCGGTGCAACCCACTCTGGGTCCCGATCCATCACCTGCATAATCCAAGCCATGTTCTCCAAAAACTAGTCTTCTCTACCATCACTGATCACCACATTTTCATGATATTCTTCCGGAGGAGTGTTATCATTAATATCCTCTCATTTCCCGACTGGTAACCGACATTGTGGTGGTATCTCTCTAAATTTCCATGCACCAGATTTAGCACACTTACCATAAAAAATTAACAACTTAATCAAAAACTTATTTTATAGATACAATAACCAATTTTCATATACTAATTCAATGACATTAACACCTCAAATTCACCGCCCCAACCATCTCTACCATGGCCATGGTCCACATGGGGTAAACAACCATGCACTACCACCAATCTCAAACAACGTTTTACAAAAACATTTTCCACTTCATTTCTACCCCTTATATTTCATTAAATATCATTTACCCTCTTCTTTTATTTCATTCTTCTCATTATTTATTGTTTTCATAAAATGCAATTTGTACCCTACTTTCCTACCTCACACACCCACCCCATGCGTGTGCATAACACAATGCATGTCACCAATCTCCCTAGGTGCCTACAATGATTCATGAATGAAAATCCTCTTTTCGTTAAGGCCACATGCCAAATATCATAAAACAGCCACATTAATCCACATGTGCATCACCTAATGGTGAAATATCATCAGCTGTAAAAACACACAACCAAGAACAACATTTCCCACCCAGGGTGACATGGATTTTCCCTCGTACATGGTGTAGCTACAACCACGCATGATCTCATTTACCAAGGACCGACACATAT
Source organism: Viscum album (assembly GCA_963277665.1). Lineage (NCBI taxonomy): Eukaryota > Viridiplantae > Streptophyta > Magnoliopsida > Santalales > Viscaceae > Viscum > Viscum album. Next base: position 1,671,660,914 of record OY728119.1, on the reverse strand, counting down.
TATCCCTTGGAATCCTATCCCAAATAACAAGACCCAAGAGAAAGAGAAGAAATACCTCCTCTGATTCCACTTTTTAACGTTCCCGACTCTGAAGCCATTAAACTTGTTCTCCAATCTGTGTAGTTACATAACCTTAAGTGCACCTCCCTCTACACCAAAGGATGCCGACTAGCAGCGGGGGTCTATGTGGTCAAGTGGGGAGACTATACCCCATTTCTATCATAGTAATCCAAAGAAGAAATAAACTAATAGAGGAAACAATAATCAATAATCTAAGAACACATATAACAACATTTTCCAACAATAAATATGGCATGTCCTACTACAAGTGCAAAAATGAATAAAATCCCAAAATAAAGACAATGACCAAAATCCCAAAAATGGACAGGACTCCAAGTCTGGATCCTCCACCAAGTGCTACCAATATCCACTCAAATATATAGAAAGGACCCTTTCTATTACCCTTACATGAAAACATGAAGTCTGCTCAGGTACCCAACAATGGCCCGAGAAGGGTGTGAGTAAAACATAGTAGGCCACCACCAACAGTGTCAGAAAAATATCTAGTATGAACAGGTAGTGCATGAAAAAGGAATATGAATGATAATTACCATGTATTTATTTAAGGTTCCATTAACCAGTTTAGAGAAAAATACATTTCCACTTCCATTACCATTCATTTCACACCAATTATCATCACTTACCATTTCATCACATTTCCATGGGTTAATCACATATATTATGTTACATGGGTCTAAGGCCAACAATCACATTAAAGAGGGTACACAAATCGTTACCTTATATCACTAAGACTAACCCTCTCATAGAAACCATATCATCACCTCGAAGCCTTAGTCCATGTGGATGCAACCGTTAAAAGAATAGATCTTTAGTACCCATTCATAGCCCGTGCATTTGGGATGGAGTTTAGAGCATCATTCTTTACTCGATCCATTGGTGTAGATCCTCAAGTCATACCCCACTCTAGCATGCCATGTGCAGATGCTTATATATATAAGTATCCATCAACCCACCATACCATTTCCCTTAGAAAAACACCATTCACCCAAACCACACGAGAATTCACATTATGCCTTAACCCATTAACACATTATAATTTCACATCATTTGACCATTCACTCAATTACCATGTGTTATTCGTATCTCGCTAACCATTCAACACTAAACCCAGAACCTATCCTATTAGGGAGATTAATCAGTTGACACATTACCCACTTAACATGTTCATCATTTCCATGAATCAACCATCCAACCCATTCCAAATAACCATTAGTTTATTTCCAATTCTAGGTCCATCACCTAAATTCTATTCCAAGTTCAACCAATCATGCCAACATATTCATCAATAGCTCTACCATTTATTACAACAGGGTCACTAGTTTAATAAAAATCCCTATGATCGGGAAAAGCCGGAACACCCCATGGATGTCCCCAATTAGGTAATGTCATTGTCAACTCGTCCCATGGGGATCGTAAGAGTTCCCATTTACAATTTTTAATCATCTTTTATACCAAACACATCCAGTTTAATAAAATATCATCAAAAGAAAACCATGAGAAAATCCACACATGCATAAATCCACCGTAAAACGATGGGATAACGTTTGTAGACCACCTAAAAGGAAACTACGATTGAAATCTCACTCAATAGAGTCCTTAGACCTCAATCCGACCAGCCTTTAGAGCTTCAACCGAGCACTCACCCAAAAGATAGGGTTTTAGATCTTTAGAACAAGACGAATAGAAGATACAAATACTAAACCAAAAAGAAAATCAATGATGGGATTAACCTTACTCGGAGCTTCGATCTTCATCCAACAGAACCAAAAATTCCTTACAAATGAGGGATATGGACCTATTTGAGCTATTGGGCGATTTGGATTGTTCTTAGGGTGAAGAGAGAGGAATGGAGAGGAAATCCTGAGTGGGTTCATAAAATCCCGGGGTGACAATTTTTTAATTTTTCCCCATATTAAGAGGCCGCACAGTTTGACAAACCATGATAAAACTGTGTGCATGCTACTATCTCAAGGAGGAGGGGTTGCACGATTTACCGAGGTAGGCTGCACGGTTTGACATGGCTGTGCGCAGGGCATTCTCTTATGCTTGTCTTTCCCACATATCCTTTCTTTCATCCACTGAGCCCCTGAAACACCTGCAAGACCTCTCATACTTTCAGAAGACATCCCTCGAAGCCCAAAAGAGTGTATCCAACCAAAACATAACAAAAACATACCCTTCCAAAAATTGGGATCTTACATTATTAGAAATGTCAGATGTATCAAATATTGAAGAAAGGAATCCTAAGGGATGACATCCTTAGAATGATGTTTTCATATTTTTATTTTTTATATTATCATAAAATTTTTGGTTTTAGTACTTGGTTTAAATAGGATCATGGAAATAAAGGTTAAAATTGAATGTATATAGAAACATTAATAGATTACAACAGAATAATAGATTATACATAAAAGTTTTATAATCTAAGTATATTACAATTATGGTGGAAAAGGTGAGTTTTGTAGTGATACCTATGGTAGTGAGGCTGATAACATAATTAATTTTTTTTGATACTCTTAGTAATCATCATTAGTGAGTTGTATTTATCAATGATATTCAGGTATATTATAAATGTTATTATGGTTGTATGGAACTTATAATTATTTTTATTCATTGAATTTAATTGATTTTTGATGGAGAAATATATTAAATTACATTAATAGCATTGAAAAGTGAGTTTATGTCATGGATATAATTTTATGGTATATATTGAAGAGCACAAGATTAAGGGATGAATAAACCATAAGTATAAAATGATGATTTCTTTTGAAAATTGTGATATATAGTATGATAACCTTGGAAATTTTTATTAATTTTATAAAAAACTATATCCAATTTTATGGGTATATTTTATCTCATTTTTGGATTATGAAATATGTTTACTAGTGTGTGACCCTATGTACTAGTGGTTAGTATGATTTGATTGTTAATGGTTGAGTAAATGTTTAGAAGAATATATTATTGTAATGTGGTTTAATGTCTTGGAGATTCAAATTCTTTTTAGAATGTTGTGTTTTCGATAATATATGATTATGGTATGTACATACTAGTGTGCATGAATTTATGAAGGATTAATATTTTGGGACAAAGATATGTAAAATGATATATCCTAATAAGGTAAAGTAGATTTCATATTAGAGGTTGTATAGAAATTTATCACTATTCTAAGAATAACCTCATAGATATCCATCACTCTGTAATAATGAAAATTATAGAGAAGTAATTGTTTTAATAATGTATATATTAATGACCTGGGATTCTAGAAGATTTAAATTAAAACCATATTCACTAACATGGGTTACATGAAACTCATAAATAATGAAACAAAAAAACTAAAATGATTCATGTATAATAAAATTTCACAAAAAATATAACCAGAAATGAATTAAAATATAATAATCAATTGCAATAATTACATTTGATAGATTTTATTGGACTACTAATAAATAATAGATGCATTTTGAAGAACCATTTAAAAAATTTACATTATATTTTTTCTTAATAAATTATGTTGATAATAGTTAAAAATATATTATAGTAGTAATATTTAGATTCATAAAATATTATAAAACATTCAATTATTTAGAAATGATGAAAAAAATAAGCTTAGAGACACTTGACGATTAAAAATTAATTTTAAAATTAAAAAAATATTATTTATGTTTTATAATTGACGTTTTATTTCTAAATATAAAAATTTTATAATTTTAATTTGATAAAAATAAATTAATTTCTCAATTTATAATTAAATTCTTTTCACAATGTTATGTTTTTAGATTTTTCTAAAATAATTAATCTAAAGATAAATAGTCATAAATACAACATTTACTAACATAACAATGTATATGAATATATACATAAGTAAATGTAAATTAATAACATATAAAACATATTTAATGAAAAAATATGCATTTAAAGAGTAAATATGTTTTTTAAAAAAATTCTATAATTTATTTTTAAAACCTATGATAAAAAATATAAATAATATTTTCCAATAATATCTGTTTATTTTGTTTTGTTTTAATTAAATAATTTTTTGTCAAATTTTTTTCATGATTTAAAATATACATAACCATTATTTGTTGTGTAATGAAACAATTTGTATTGCTAAGATCACGGACGTGGATAATTTTACATTAAACATAAAATTATGGGACTAAAAATACAATTTTTATAAAAGCATGATTTTAGATATTATATGATCTAATAATAATGATTATTTATCTTAAAAATAAGATATTTATTTAAAAATATTAATTTCAAATTTTAGACCATTATTTCTAAATTATTTAATTACAAAAAATTTATTTTTAGTTAAAAAAGGATAAATACTTAGGTAGAAATGAGTAACCATAGTGAAATTTAAATTATTAAAAGTAATAAATATATGGTGAAAATGGATTAGAAATTTTTTAAAACATGTTTATAGGTGATTTTATTAGATTTTATTGAACATATACCATTAATAAATCAATTATTTTATATTATTGAGTCTTCTAAAAATTTAAAACAATTGCTATAATTATATTAATTTGAAATATTTTGAAATTTTAACTTCTCACAGTTTATTAAAGTGTATTCAAATAAACCCTTAAAAACCATTCAATAATTTTTAGTTCCTCTTGAAAATTGGCCTTCAATAGTCATCTAAGAGTAATATTTCATCCTATTAAGATTCTAGTCATAATAGATTTACTAAATTCATCAATTTCTAATAAAAAAATTAATGGAATGTTTAGAATCACATAGTACTTCTCACTCTAAAATATTTTCCCTTCCCTAATTATTTACATTAATAATATTTTATTTTAGTAGGAAATTATAAAAATATAATTACATATATAATAAATTTTTCTGCGATGTAAATAATCTACACTTTCCCTCTTCTATTAAAAAAATCTGAAACCTCGTTCACAAGAATGTGTGGACCACGACTCAATAACACAACATGTTTCTTTTTACTTAACCACCTTAAAAATATTTTATTAATTAATAATTAAATATATAATTATTATATGTATAAAAATATATTCTAAAATAAAGGAATATATAAGGAGTTTCTTCCACTCTATATAAAATTAAATCACCCTCTCTTGTATGTGGAGAAAACTGCCTTCGTGTAATGGTCTATTATGTATTTCTTTACTACCATTCATGGGGGGTTTAAGCATGATACTAAATAAATAGTATGTTTTTTATGAAATTATTATGCTTTTGGTAAATAAAATTGGACAACATATTAATATTCTGAATAATAAATGATTGGTTTAAATTACTCTATCTAAACACATTCATAATTAGAGGGAAAATAATTTATTTATACAATTTAGTTGTTTCATATTAATTACCCATTCTACTCTATCTAATAAATTAAGATATATCATTCTAGAACACATAAATAATACTTTTTAACCTATATAACAATGATATCATATCTAGACCAGCACATGAACATCCACTAAACCATGGTATGTTCATGTTTGGTTTAGTTTCACCAGCTACTTGAACAATGCTCTCAAATTGTTTCATAGATATTAATTACAAATTAACAAATAATGAATCATGAGAAAAATAAGTACATTTTTTAGATCTAGTGTTGCGTCATTAACTTTAATACCAACAATTTAGATACATGTACTTATTCATTAAAAATAATAGAAATATATTCATCGTTAAATTTACCTTTCAAGATCACAAGCTAAACACTCATTTATATTTTAGTGTTCCTAATCCAAAACAGACATGGATTATTTATTAAAAATAAAATAATTACATACTTAAGAAGAGAAAAACATTTATAGAATCAAAGTATAACATAATAAATAATTTTAATGCATCAATTTCCACACCTATTATGATATGTAAATGATGAATTATAGGAGAAGAAAAAATAGAATTTTTTTTTCATTAATTGTTCAAAACATTCAATAGTAACCATAAAAAATAATTAACATTGATAGTAAATAAATAATATAAATTTATAGTATAATTATAAATAATGGTTAAAAAATTATTATAGTTATGAATATGTTTTAGAAATAAGATTTAAATATTTTTATGATTTTTTCTCGGAACAGAGACTGAATTTGAGTAATCAGGGTTTATGGTTTAAAATTTTAACTCTTGAGAGATATTTACTATTATAAATCATGTCATCTTTTGAATGTTGTATCTTATTTCCATTTAATTTTATATCATGATGCTCTCATTATTTATTGTATATAATGTTCTATTTCATATCATATCCTAAAATAGGGTTTGACTCAAATATTTCAAATTTTGTAATGGGTTTTTTGTCTCAAATTTAATTTCATGAGACATGTTTGATATTTCACACCATATTAATTTTTATATGAAGAATTAACCTCCATTTTCCTTTTGTGTATGAAAATGATTCTTTTTCCCAAGGTCTTAATGACAATATCATTATACTACTCTCAAGCTCATTTGAGAATTACATTAACCATATAGTGAGGGTTTTATCACCAATATCATTTTAAAATATATAATCTTATTAAATGATGATCCTTCTATGTTATTTGTATACATTTCACAATATAAAATCTATCAATTTATTCTCCTATATCAATTATTGGGGGTTTTTCATTTATTATCCCTTTTTCATTTCCCCCTAGGATCATTATTTTCAAATTATAAATAGATCTAATATACCATTAATTTTTTTCAGTAACCTCCGTTTTTTCCATGTATATATTCATTTGATGATTTTGAGAATATCCATTTCTATGCCTAAATTATTGACTAAGTTTATTTTCAAATATTTTATCTTCTTCAAATTTTTTAAAATAAAATTATAGTTTTTTCTAAAATGTTTATTTTCATCAAATTGTTTAAAGATTCAATTTTTAAAATTTCCTATGCAAAAAAAATTTTCCTTACTTTTATCAATTATATGAAACTTTATAAAAACTTTTTTTATTTTTATAAATGAAATTCGGTTTCTCTTACTTTTATAAAATATTTTTTTTCTAATGATGATTTATATTTCTTACTTCCTGAGTGATTATTCTAAATATATAATTTTATTTTTCATATATATTTTTGACTTTTAACATATATTGTTATTGATAAATTTTATTCATAAAATTTGAACTTCCACATTCATTTTTTACAGAGATTATGTAACAATCGTGACCCTTACCCTCAATAAATACCCCTCAAGGGAAGGAAATGGATAATGGGAGATAGTAAAACATGGAACCCACATCCAATAAGACATGGGTTGGATACTATAATAGAGGCAATATAATCTCACACATGAGAGGAATTTCCCTTATAAAAAAATAATAATTATGGTATAATAAGATGAAAAAGACAAAAAAAATCTTAATTATAATAATAGAAGAATAAATTAAAATATATAATGTTATGTAATATATAAAGGGTTAAACTAAAATTAAAACAAAAAATTCAAATCCTATGTAATGGTCATGAAACTCCTAAAGCTCTAAATGAAACTACTGAAACTAATAATGTAAAAAATAATCACCGACAATATCCTATTATACTGCAAATGTTTTATATATAAATTTATTGAGAATATCATTTATACATTTTATGATCCTACCTGAAACCTCTCATAAAAAATGTGATATAATCTTACTAATTACGGACGAGTAAAATAATAAAACCAACTCATCACAAAAAACCAGGATTACTATTCTTGTCTCATCCTCTCCATAAATCTCCTACAAAATTACACATATAATTATAACAAAAATATTGAGAATATATATATAGAGATAGAAATAGCTACCCTGCAATAACTTCTTAACTGGTTTACAGCTCTTACTCCCTAGCATCATACGTCATGATCTCTCATATCTTCAATAAATAAAGTCATACCTGATGTGAGTTAGTCCTTGGACATACCTACCATAATTCTTTATGAATACCATTATATCGTGTTGGAATCAATATGAATTTTCATCTCATCATCATCATTATCCAGTTCATTACCAAGTGTAGCTCCAAAATCCACATCAAGTTGTGTATATGCATTATACATTGATCCCTCACATCCATTCATGTACACCCACGGTAATTGGGAGCCACATAAATTAGATACAATAATGCATCATAACAACAATCCATAATATCCTACTGCACCTATTTATGGGAAATCGACCTCATTCATAACTATACGTGATATTATAGATGAAGGGAGAGATGGAAAAAGGTTTTAGTCAGCCAAATGTATCCATTCCAACAAAAATATTGGGGGATAACACCCTCAGAACATATGGTGATCAGTTTCCCTTCTAAAATGGGTGTGCTATGTATGGTAGGAAAATAATAAGTAGATATATCTTGTAAGGAAACTAAATAAATCTAAAAAACCATATAAATATATATTTTTATTTTCACATAAGACACTCACATACAACTAAAAAATCCTAGATATCAAATAATATTATTATCATCATGTTCTACATTAAATAATTCATTATGCATTATTTAATATTATTCTATTTCCAAAAATCACAATTTAATCTTACAAGATAAGTTTCAAAGGCCTTGTTAATTCAATTAATTTTTTACCAAGTTTGTAATCAGTTTAAGTAAGCATCAAGAACTGAACAAATTATTTAATTTATTCATTATCAATTAATTAATGTCTAGGTACTCTAGGACTCATCCTTCTTTACAACTTAAAATATTCATTCATAGTGCATATTATCAAACATCGTCCTATAGTTTGAAATAAATAATATAAATAAAATTTTCACATTATTCATCAAGTAATAATCAAGATATAATTAATTATTAATGTGAAATACTCTCTTTTATCTCTTCTTAACAACCCTAATGTCCCAAACCATTACACATAATATCACATCCAACATCCCATTCCAACATAATTAAAAAACCCAACACTGTATGTCTCCACCATCATATCCTCGAGAATCGATGTCCCTTACCAATTAAATATTCAAAAAACACATGATTTTCATTCAATAATATCAAGAATATAATTCAATTGACTATAAATACATATTAAATATATTTTTCAATACAAAATTTAATACAAACTATGGCCAAATGAAACAAGGAATTACATCCTTTATCAAACTAGTACTTTCTCATTCATCCAAAAGGTGTAAATTATAAATTCATTTAATTTTCATTTTAATAATTACTTAGTTGATTAATAACTAATAAATCCTTGACAAAAAATAGGTATAAATATTACCATGGATAAATTTTATATATTTAATAAGGTTTTCTACCTTTAGTTTCTCTTTAATATATTGACAAACTCAACACTAATTATTTCAATATACCTATTTAATTATAAATAATGTTTTATTGGGTCTATATTTTAATTTAATTTATTAATAAAATCAATAATGATTACCAACTATAGTAATATACATCACACTATCTAATAAATATCATTGGAAAATAAAATATATCTTAAAAACTATGAGAACAAATACGAAATATTCCCATATTGAATCTCAAATATCAATATATGATAATATCTAAATTTTCATGAATATAATTCATTTTTGATATTGTGATATCTAATAATAAATAATGTTATACAAACACAAATATATTCTGTAGAAAAAAATAACACCAATAGCACATCACACAATAATTAATATTTCATGTATAATGATTAAAATTATAAAATTAATCTATAACATAATATATATATTTATCCATGGGTCAAAATATAATCTCGATACATAAAGATGATTTTAGACATAATTTTATTATAATTACATGTAATATTATTAATCTGTTTATTATATTCCAAAAATCAACATGAAATAATACTTGAACTTAATTTTTTTGAATAATCACATTATAAAACTACATGAGACAACTTGTTTAGGAATGAAGAATATTAACTATATTTATGTGACACACACACTCTTTCATGGAAAATTTATAGATTATTCATATTAAAAAATGTATGAAATATTAATTTCTTAATCACGTGATAATAATTTACAATTTATTAATTCCATTTCATAGTAGTATAATATTTATGATATTATATCACTATTATATTAAATAATAAATATATTCCATGAGATATAAATTTATAAGGAAAATTTATTAATAAAATTTATGTGATGATATTATAATAAGGAATTAGTCAATTTACACTTAAAAAAATAAAATTTCTCCCATAAATAATTTCTAGAATTCTATAAACGTATAAGAATATTACATGAGAAAATTCATTTTTCTTTAATTTCTTCGAAATAATCATCATTATTTTATTTACCAATATTTAGGGATAATGTATTTATTTACAATGTGATATAAATATATAAAGAGGAATAATATTATTTTCATCATTTGAAAAAATATTTAGTTAGTGAGTAATACTATAAAGACATGCGATAATGTTTTAATTATATTTATTTATCATAAAATTGGAATATAAATTTCAAGTATTTGATTAAACATGAAATATTTAGTGTCAAGAGAAGACCCACCTGGGTTCACATGGCCAGTGTTAATCCATTTCTAGCACCCCAAGACAACATCTAATAGGCTAGGGTAGACAAAACGTGTCGAGCAGAAATATCCCACACATAGGAGGCATTAGCCTATGTACATGTACAGATGATCATGTATCCAAACACCCATACAATGTTGATAGGTAAAAATAATAATACCATAATGTGTGTATAATATCTATCCCACATCTAAATACAAAAAACATATCGGAAATAATAAATGTACAAAAACAATCCCACCAAAAACTATAAAAGATTCGAATTCTAATAAGGTGGGGACTATTGTTAAATGAAAAAAATAGAAAAAACTATCGTCCATCAAGATCAAATTATTCTCTACATACTCTTAGTACTCCAAGGACTCTGTAGAAAGTTATTTCATATTTATAAGACCTATCATTGGTGGTCATATCCCATTTAGTGGTGATCATGGCAGTGCCGAGCAGGACACCCAAAATTCACCTAACATAGAGAATCATGCGAGTAGTCATCTCATAATTACAAAGGATTGCTAATAATAGTATGATACATATCCAGAATAACCATGATATAATCAACATAATACCTAATTCTAAAGTTAAGGTCACACACACACAACAATCCTAGTATTTTATTTGATATTTCAATGCTACACTCATCTGGGAAAACTCACTCCATGAGATTGACAATAGTGGGAGAACTCATCTTAGTGGTTTTAATCAATAGTAAAAACCATAAATATGTATATTCTAGAACTCATAAGTGATTTATAAACATATATGGGATCAATCCCAGCACTATGTTGTATGCATATCCTTATTTGGAATAACCATATTAGTAGGGGATCAATTCTTGTATATGTTGTTCACAGATATTTTAGAAACCCCACATAGAGAAGAAGGTATGATAGAGAATCTCTACCCATTCCTTGTAATGGGATAAATAAAACTCTATTTTAGAATAACCCCTAATAGGGGACCACATAAAAAGTTCATGACGATAATCCCCACCCTACCCTCTTATTGATGGACAGTGGGAGCTTACCCCTAAGAAACCAATCCACACTATGGAAAACAATGAATTAAAACTTACCTGAGAATGGTATATAGCATGTGTTGGGGGTACAAGATGTGTCTTTCAATACCTGATTCTACCCATGTTCTTAATCCTGTGTCTGTATACATTGGGTCTTTCTTGTATACTTTAGTTATTCTGATGTACCTAGTTTTTTTTGAGTACATGATCATTTTCAAGTACCCATCCATTACCATGTACTCTATCCATCCATGTGTACAAGGCCATTCCTATTTTAGTGAATCCATATGGTTCACTCCTAGTATCATGGAATGGGACACACAACGTGTGGTATGTATCATATGGAATGTGATATGTTATTTCTTCCAAACCCCTAAAATCTGTAGCCAGGTTACCACAGGGAACATGGTCTTTGGAATACTAGATGTGTGGTCATAATTTTTCTATAATTGTTTGGTACTTAATGAATTTTCTTCTTTCACCTCTGATTCCATTTATCCAGTAGTTAATCTCACCATATAAGATGTATTAACCAGTTTCTAGATTATTTTCAATTATCCCAAATAGAAAATGATCCCCGATGCACCACGCCATTTATACACACAATAAACTATTTTCTAATCTGATTTTATCCCTAACCAAATATATATATTCATAATAAAACCATAAACATACCATAAATGTAAATTTACCACCGATGAAAATGATCGGTTATGAAAAATGTGGAATTTTAAATGATAATTATCCATATTTTTGATAAATGGTTGGCCAAATATGATTTTCATAATGATCACATGATTAAAATGAGGGATATAAACAAAATGAAAAATTTTAGGAATGAAACTCATCAATTTATTTGGGTTCTCCATGATTCTTAGTTGTTAGAAAATCAAAAAATAAACCAATAAAATTTAATTTAGTATAAATTATAAAATTATGGGAAGAAAAACCATCAATAGAAATCAAATATCGATTAGTAAAAAAAGAATTATTTAAATTGGTTTGTGTTTTACATGGGATAAGATGAAATGATAAAAATAAAATAGATAAAAATCCCAACCATAGGATTGGATCAATCACTAATGAATAATGATCATAGAGTATAGTCATTGGAGAGATCCACAATCACGTTTGGAACAATGATTACTAAAGAACAAAACATCCCTGATTATCTATAAATCCTCACCCAATTTTCCTTTCTTATCTTTTCAGGTTATGTTTCTAACCCAATACATTTTCTATAAAACTAATTTTATAATGATATGATTAGGGTACATCATTAAAATAAAAATAAAATAAAAAATAAATTTACTTATTTTCTAATATTCACAACTGAGTCCAACTTACCAAAAAACCCAATGCATCTATATATTATGAAATAACTAGGGTAAAACCACATTATAAATTCAATGGTTGTCTCAAATTTCTAAACTGAGAATAATTCCCGAGTTATTCCTTTTTTTCTCAAAAAATGGTGTGCATTATATAATATCTTTTACATTTTAACTATAACACAACTATGCTCCCTAGGCCACAAAATCCAATTATAACACAGACCCTATCTCTAAAAAATTATTTCAAATAAGTTATGGTTTTAAAATGTTGAAATAGAGTCATTAAATTATCCCCACATCAAGTATTTCTATCCAAAAAATTAAAACTACTACTCAAATGATGATGATACTGATCTCTCATATGTTTCATCCACTAATCATGTTCTATCCAAAATATTCTTATTTATTACCAGATATGAACTAAGGTAACCATTCACCCATATATGATCTTATCCTATTGACCCCTAATATATTTTAGGAACTCATTAATAGTGGAACCATCCATGATTTCTATCTCTCCCCAGATGATAACATGCATTGGGTTGTTCATGTGCCTCCTTTTCTGCGACATGTGGAAGAAATCGTGTACCCAGTCTAAATGTGGTGGTAGTGATAAGTGGAATTCCACCTCACTAACCCTACACAATATCATTAAATGGACTATTCTTCTCATAGATAACTTGGTGCCCTGACCAAATCCCTCTTATCCATATTGATGCAAGACTTTCATGAACACATGGTCTCAATTTTCAAAATAAAAAATCCTCCATTGGCAGTATGTATAAAGATTATGATGGATCTATAGAGTCCCCATCAACTCTTGGTCCATATAAAGCTTATATATTTTTTCTCTCACCAACTATTGGCCCATAATCAGATACTCACTTGGATTAGTACAATATATAGATTAAATTTAGTGTCTCACATATAAGGCCTTTAATAGTGTCATATTGATGTTTTAATGGTAGCTATAACTGTAGAAAACTATAACAAGAGTGGTTGATACCCACAACAACATCCAAAGTCCAAAATGAATGTCTAAATCATTTCCTCTAAATACTAAACGGTTTTCTTAGTTAGATAGTATGTTTTTCAGGAGATAATGTCATGCTCAAAAACAATAAATTCCTAGTGGACACTTATAAACAACTCCATAATTGTGACATAATTTGAGAATCAAAGTCTAGATCAATATTCAAGGGAAATTCTTGAAACATAAGTATCCTATTCACCTAAATGAGTCATTATTTCTCAACTAAAAGCGACTCTTGGATAAATAGGAAGTATGCCAGTATAGGGAGTTAATCTATGATCACCCAAATTGACTTTTGACTTATTTAATGTCATGGGAGTACCGTGATGATTTTAATAATGATACCATCCAACTACCACTTTGTAACCTCAATGGGTTTAACTAAAACCAGTGAAACCTAGTGCTCAACCTTCACATTCTATGTTGTGAGACATCAAGAGAAAAACTTAACTACACTCTCCCTCAATTCCCAACCACCAAAACGTTATTCAAATGTATTAAAATATATTTTACACACCTATATGTATTGATAATGTGGATTTATAAATCTACCTAAAAATATATTCATTAAATGTCACTAGGACCATTGTCTTCCCTGTGAAAAAGATGAAATTATATCCACCTAAATAAAATCTCTCTGGATAGTGTTTAGTTGATATATAAATACTCAATATCACATTGTTAGTAAATTAAAATTAAGCCTCCCTATAATGTTGTTAAATAAGTGTGGTAACAACCATCTACTAATGGTAAGTCACACCATTATCACCCACTTAGGATAACTACAATGACAAATACTACTTTGAAACTCAATCCTGAAACTAAGAACAAGATCTCTTAATAAGGTAATATACCACTAAATTCCACTTCCTTTGAGTATATAATATCATGAGGTTATTATCCTAGAGTAACTCTAGCCATATTATCTATCTCATGTTGATATCATCCTATGAGAAGATATACTTGAGGCTCTTGAGGTCAGAAAGGGTGATGAATTGCTCACCCATAAGGTAGTTCCACCACATATTTAGGGTGAAGAACACTTCTACTTACTATAGATCATGGGTTTGGAAGTTATTCTCATTTGGTATTCATTTTCACGACCCATAAAAAATGACCACCTATGTATATATATAAAAAACTGAACTAGGTTCTAGATGAAATGTATAACACCACATACTTTACATGTTCCTTTGGAGGTATCAATATAGAGGTGCTCTATAATCAATTCCTCAACTCCTAAAATTAATACAAGAACATATATTTCTAAATGAATGTAAACCCCTTTCATGTCAATGAATTCAAGGGTGATTATATCGTAGATAAATCATGCCCAGGTCTATGGTAGTAGCCTTCTATCCCATGGAAGATATGTACCCATATCATGCCCTTTGGTGGGTCCTAAGATAGAACATCATCAACAATAACTATGTATAATGATAATACTTATTCAGAGATGAAATTTCTAATTAAGTGGAAATTTTTAATCTGGAATTCCCATTTTGAGAGATTTCCATGAATAAATTTCTCTTGGTTTGTATCCCAGAATACTTTAATGTGTCTTGCATTCTCCTTCTATAACAACGAGTATTCCAAGATTAAATAAATTATTTTTTCCATGAACCGATATAATAATGAATGATAGAATGCTTTCATGAGTCTAATAAACACTTTTGGGGAGGTCAGCAAGATTATTGGAATCACCATTTACTCAAAATTGTTTTAGTGACATTGAAATGTTATGTCTATTAAATTTTAATCTATCACTCCGAGATGGTAATAGCTGGATCTGAGGTCAATTTTTGAGAATCATCTCTCCCTTATCTACAAGAAAAAGAGTTACTATATCCTCAGATGTGAATAATTATTCTTTATGGTTACCTTGTTTTGGTTAATATAATCAAAAGAAAACCTCAAACTCCCACCTTCTTATAAACAAAATTGATCCAACCGGAGGTGAAATGCTGGTTCTGAAAATTCCTTCATCTTGAACACCTCTAAATTCACCCTCATCTGAGAAATAATTTCTAGATCCATCTAATATACTAGAGTAGAATTTTTGGGAATCACAGGGAGAAATTATATATATAAATCTATCTCTTTGTGAGGATGTAAGTTCAACATGTCCTTAGAAATGAAATACTCGTATTCTTTTACCACTACAAGAAGCCTATACCAATAACATCCATTTCACGAAGGGTAACACTTCCCAAATGGGGCATAATAAACAATATCTACCTACTTATGATCCCATTATACTCATCATGGATTTAACTCTCACCCATTATGTAAAACCTCTTCCAATCACCATAGACACACCCTATCCATTGCCTAAAACAATCAATCTGGTCATGAACTATTGGTGAACATTTCATACCTAAAATGAATTTACGAGGCCTATTTTATACTTTAAATATGACCCATTATAATTTATTACATATAATAGTCAGGTTAAACAGTTACAAAACGTCTGTTATCACTAAATCCCCACTAGTAAGAGTTTTCAAAAGTAATGTGTGAGCTAGAGGTTTGACTTGAATTTGTATTTCTCAAACTATTGATGTAGAATGAAAGGATGGGAACATAACATTGTCTACCATTACAAAAAATATGGTATAAATGACACAAATTAACCAAAAATAATCACTGGAGACACTTGGTCATAGGCCTCCACTACCTTTATTTTTCCTAAAACATGACTACTGTAACGACCCGCAATTTTGAATAAATCTTGTTTCCTAATTTTGTGTGTTATTTTATACTCAACAAAACTGTTTCATTTGATAACATGAGTATAATTAAAATGAGACTGTTGGATTTTGACTATTATATGATCGTTGGCCAATATGACCACTGTAAACTAAGCGTCTTGATTATTGTCTCTAAATACAAGTGATTTTGGTTAATAAATATAGAAAGAAGATTTGATGGCCTCACCCAGTAGTCTTGGACCAATCGAAACCCATCTAACAGAACTTGGGAAATAGGTAGCACCACTGGGCTTTGCTCTAGTCCAAACCCAAGCCGAACTTCATCATGTGAAGCTAGAATGGAATTGCCTTCATGAGAAGATCAAATTGCTAGAAATTACTACTCGTGCGATGTTGGCCGATACGCCCTCAAATTCCCTCAACTTAGCACACCTTACACATAGGTCCTATGCTGGTGTAATAAGGGGCTATGTAAGTAGACATTAACTGCATTGTGTAATCCATTGTTTTAATTAAAAAATTTTGATTTCTTCTTATGATAATGTTTATGAATTTTCAAATGACCAGATATATATAGTATGCATATTTTTTTTATGAATTTTAGAAAAAAGATATTTTAAAAATGTTTATGTAAACCTTATATATTAAAAAATTTTAATGATTTTCAAAAAATGGTCTTCTACAATTATGTTCAGTACGAAATTTAGAGTCTTATAAGATCAACTTGATTTTTGATGAATAGTAAATTATGAATTGTGATTTTTTCACTTAGGATTAGTAATGTGACCAAATGGATTAGTAATCTCATTTAAAGAAAGTGTTATTATAATTTAGACACCTTGAATATGTAATGTGATTCAATAAAATGGGTAAATAACAGTTTCATAAATTATTAGTCAAGTATTAGTTTTTTTCAGTTGAGTAGTATTTTTTAATTAAAAATTAAATTAAAAATTATTAGAAAATTATTTTTATAAAATGGACTTTATTTTTGAATTCAGAGCATCGATATTATGTTATGGTAATTTTTGGGGATTTTTCTAAAAAAATGAATTTTCGGTGAATAGTGTATTTATTTAAAAATTAAATTAAAAAAATTTAGAAAATTATTTTTATAAAATGGAGTTCATTTTTGTAATCAGAGCATCGATATTTGGTTAAGGTGATATTTTGGGATTTTTCTAAGAAATATGAATTTTCAGTGAATAGTAAAAATGCAGTTTTAGGGTTTCGGTATGGTTAATGACATCATAATTGTGTCATGATGATTTCATGAGATATTTTAAGGTTTGGCCGACCAAAGGTGATGAATTATTTTATGGGGGGCCCATTTGGTTTAACTCCATGGAAAATACCATGGGAGAGCCCATGGTTTTGAGAAAACCACTTGTGAGGTGTCCCTTGGCCATTAATGCCTTGTCCCCTCACATTCCATATAAATACCCACCCATTCCACCTTTATTTTTCACTCCCAACTCTCCACCAACGATGATATGGTATCATTACCTCCCAAGGTGTTCTCCCAAGGTTCCCCCAGGCCCTCAAGGTCCCAACCTTTGAGTTTTAGAGTTACGTTTTAAGGTAAGGGATCCGACCACTCTCTTTCTTTTCAAGTAATCTTTTTTATGACATTTATTTTATGCTCCATGTTATTATATTGGAGGATGTTCTTTTATATTCATATTAATTCCCTTTTCATGTTCGTATGACAAGATACCCGCTCTTTCTCTCATCAATTCTTTTTTAGAATGTTTAAGTGGCGCCGTTAGGCTGCTGAATTTTTAAGGGATTCGTTCACCTTTCTCATTTTTTCAAAGTTCTACATTCATGTCAAGTCATTAAAGTTACTTTTTGTTATGTTGGGGTTTGATATCTAAATCTATCCTACTGATATTTTATGTTCATATTGTGAGAGACCATGTTTGATCCCGTCAATTCATTTTTGCTAATGTTTACGTGGCACTGTTAGGCTGCCAAATTTTTAAGGGATTCTTTCACCCTTTTCATTTTTCAAAGTTCTAAATTCAAGTAAAGTCTTTCAAGATCCTTTTTATTATGCTGTGGTATGATATATAGATCTATCATACTGATATTTTGTGTTCATATTATGAGAGACCCTATTTGATCTCATCAAATCATTTCTGTTGATGTTTAAGTGGGGCCATTAGGCTGCCGAATTTCTAAGGGATTCTTTCACCCTTCTCATTTTTCAAAGTTCTACTTTCTTGTCAAGTTTTTCAAGATCATTTTTATTATGTTGTGGTATGATCTCTATATATATCATATTGAAATTTTATGTTCAGATGAGGAAAGACCCTATTTTATCTCGTCAAATCATTTTTTGTTGATGTTTAAGTGATGCCGTTAGGCTGCCAGATTTTCATAAGAGAAATATTATTTTTGACTTCCATTAATGTTCTTCATTTCATATGTTATGTCTGTAAAATTTCATTAACTTTTTCTTAAATCCTTTATATTCTGTTCCCCTATTTTTTTATGGATCATTTATGAGTGGGTGACCCATGTCCCTTCTCATTTCAATGTTTTCTAAAACCCCGAAACATAACTGTAATGCTGCAGAATTTCCGTCTCAAAATTGTCTCTCTCTTTTCTATTGTTATTTTATATTATTAAGTGAATACTCAAAGATCTCTCTTTTTTAGGGGTATTCACATATATACCAATTTTTTCTATTTTAAATTCTGTTATTTATATACATGAGACCTTCTATCCCTTTCTGTGGGTTTAAAGTGACGTAAAGATCATGTCTTTAAAGCAGTTTTTAAACGTTTTGATTATGAAATGAAACCCATTCCTTTTTGCTATATTGGATGTTTATGAAATGACTGATGATGATATATGTGGATCACATGATAATAATGACATGTCAAGGGTGAACACTGATAGCGCTCCAATGCATTGAGTAAAGAC
Source organism: Viscum album (assembly GCA_963277665.1). Lineage (NCBI taxonomy): Eukaryota > Viridiplantae > Streptophyta > Magnoliopsida > Santalales > Viscaceae > Viscum > Viscum album. Next base: position 1,671,641,308 of record OY728119.1, on the reverse strand, counting down.
TTAATCTTTAGAGATGACATTTTAGACTGATACTTTGTTGAATAACCTTGGTAATTTTTAATGACACCTTGGGGATAGACCATGGAGAAACGAAATGATTGTAAATATTAAATATTTAGCCACATCTTAAAGTTATGAAAAATGTTATTTTTATTATGATATTCCTCAAGATTTCTTTCTCATGCCTTAAATTTCTTTTTCATTACATTGTTGATGTATACCAAGTTCACATGTTAAATATTTCCTCTTGTTTCCCTTACTGGGCCTTCTGCTCACCCTTTCTTTTGATGTATGTCCCCAGGTTATGATATGCACTAATGAACCTATTATGAACATGAAGAGATTCTTTTCAAGTGTTTAAGATGAATTTTTTATGTTTTCATGTTTTAAGTTACTGGTTTCCAAGACACTAAACCTTATAGATCCTCGGTTTTGTAAAATGTAATGAAAGTTTATGTGATAAAAAGGCGGGATGATATAGTTGGTATCAATGGATGGTTTAGTTATTTGTGGAAATTTGGATATGAAAACATTAGGATAATCCCTATATAAAAGTTTAAATATAAGACATCTTCCTGGTATTTTGGTGAGTATTGAGTAAGTGGTTGCCAAGAAAATACATCCTTGTCTGGATATGAGCAGGTAGTGGTGGCTTTGGCACAGATGTACATAGAGGTAAAACCCGAAAACACCGCTTTGAGCTAGACTCGAATGGGAACTGGTACACGACAACGGGACTTGCTGTACTCTTGGTTACGACACTCCTGGGGGATATGCTTTGGTAAATTCATATGCTTTTATGAAACATTATTAAAAGAACAAAGATAAAATAAAATAAAGATTCACATAGGAATATATGATCGTGGATAACCTAGTTTGAAACCTATGGGATCACAAGTTAAGGTATACATTTCTTCTTCAACTTTTTTATTTATGCTTTAACTTCTTTTTCATGATTATTGGCAAAGTATTTAAGCCCCAAATTATACATTCTCTTCTTAGTTAATGGTGGGAAATGTAAGAACATGTCCCAACAACCAATGCGATAGGAAATGCGATGATTGTCGTATTAATATGATAGAGATGATTAGGGGATTAAAATATGATTATTATTTTATAAGATGTTCACTATTTTGGGAACCCTATTTGATCGAGGTAAATATATTACTATGGTATTTTCATTGAGGAGTAAGGTTGACTTATAGTTTGAAGAATCGATGAATTTAAGGTTGACTTATAGTAATTTAGGTTACTTATAGAAATGATTAACCTATCATGGGTAAAATATGCTTAGGTCAGCTATTTTTTTTATAATATATTAGGTGTGGTTGATGTTGTTTGGAGATGAACAATGATGTTTATTTTGGAAGACTGATATCAAATCCTTCTTGTATTTGGGTTTCAATCATACATTGGTTTATTTTGTGGAATTTTAATGACCGTTATTTATGGAATGGTCTATAATGAACTTTGGGTAGTACCGTGGAACTTTTATGATTTAAATGTAGTTTCCATTCCTATGAGATTATTTTTTTTTGAAGAGTTGTTAAACCTGGCACTTTATGTTTTTTGGGATAATGTTTAAAGATAGAAGAAATAGATAATTAATATTTTGTGGATTATGTGATTCTCTAGAATATGATTCTTGTGATTTTGATGTGACCAAGTGTTTTTGAATTCTCATCGTTTGGGGAAAAGATTAGTTTTAGTAGAGACTTATTAAATGATGAAACTATACTTTAAGGTAGGAATATTTCCTTATGTTTTTGTTCTATATAGTAAATGAATTCCTCAAAATTATGAAAAGTAACGTAAAACAAAAATGTTTTTGGTTTACGTTTCCTACTAGGTAATCAAATACCATTTAAACAAATCATAATTTTGGGATTTTCTCGCGGTTAACATTCTCCTAATCATGTTTTCTATCACTCCCCATTAGAATGTGACCCTTTGTTTCCTCCCCCATGTCCATGTTATCCTACATCGAATCATAGTATGGGTAAACTCGGGTGGCCTTTGTACTTCCTTTTCGTTCTTTAAAAGTAATAGTGATACTTACTCTTTTTCCGATGTGGGACATTCAATGAAATTTCAAAAAGAAATTTTAAAAAAATTGTGAGGACACAATTTCTTAAGGGGGGAAGATTGTAATTACACAAAATTTTGAATAAATCATGTTTCCTAATTTTTTGTGTTATTTTATACTCAACAAAATAGTTTCATTTGATAACATGAGTATAATAAAAATGAGACTGTTGGGTTTGGACTGTTATATGACTGTTGTCCAATATGACCACTGGAAACTAAATGTTTTGATTATTGTCTCTAAATACATGTGATTTTGGATAATTAATATAGAAAGAAGATTTGATGGCCTCACCCAGTAGTCTTGGACCGATCGAAGCCCATCTAACCGAACTTGGTAAGGAGGTAGCACCACTGGGATTTGTTCTGGACCAAACCCAAGACGAGCTTCTTCATGTTAAGCTATAACGGAATCACCTTCATGAGAAGTTCAAACTGATAGAAATTACCACTTGTGTGATTTTGGCCGAGCCGCCCTCAGATTCCCTCACCTTAGCACACCTTACACTTAGGCCATTTGCTGGTGTAATAAGGGGCTATGTAAGGAGAACGTAACTTCCTTGTGTAACCCTATGTTTTAAATAAAAAGTTTCGATTTCTTCTTATGATGAAGTTTATGAATTTTCAAATGACCTGATATATATAATATGAATATTTTTTATGAATTTTAGAAAATGGATATTTTAAAAATGTTTATGTAAACCTTAAATAATTAAACATGTGTAATGATTTTCAAAAAATGGTCTTCTACAATTATGTTCAGTACGAAATTTAGAGTCTTATAAGATCAACTTGATTTTTGATGAATATTAAATTATGAATAGTGATTTTTTTACTTATGATTAGTAATGTGACAAAATGGATTAGTAATCCCACTTAAAGAAAGTTTTAATATAATTTAGACATCTTGTTTAAGTAACGTGATTCAACAAAATGGTTAAATAACAGTTTCATAAATTATTAGTCAAGTATTAGTTTTTTTTCTGGTGAATAGTTTTTTTAATTAAAAATTAAATTATAAATAATTGGAAAATTATTTTTATAATATTGACTTTATTTTTGATCTCATAGCATCGATATTATGTTATGGTAATTTTTGGGGATTTTTCTGAAAAAATGAATTTTCGATGAATAGTGTATTTATTTCAAAATTAAATTAAAAATATTCAGAAAATTATTTTTATAAAATGGAGTTCATTTTTTAATCAGAGCATCGATATTTGGTTAAGGTGAAATTTTGGGATTTTTCCGAGAAAGATGAATTTTCAATGAATAGTAAAAATGCAGTTTTAAGGTTTTGGTATGTTTAATGACATCATAATTATGTCATGATGATGTCATTAAATATTTTAAGGGTTTTCTGACCAAAGGTGATGAATTATTGTATGGGGGGAATGTGGCCTAACTCCATGAGAAATACCATGGGAGAGCCCCTGGTTTTGAGAAAACCACTTGTGAGGTGTCCCTTGGCCATTAATGTCTTGTCCCCTCACATTCCCTATAAATACCCACACATTCCTCCTTTATTTTACACTCCCAACTCTCCCCCAATGAAGCTATGGTCTCATTACCTCCCATGGAGTCCTCCCAAGGTGCCCCCAAGCCCTCAAGGTCCCAACCTTTGAGTTTTAAGAGTTACGTTTTTACGTAAGGGATCTGACCACTCTCTTTCTTTTCAAGTAATATCTTTTATGGCATTTCATTTATGCTCCATGTTCTTATATTGGAGGATGTTTTTTTTATATTCATCTTACATCCCTTTTCATTTTCATATGATGAGAGACCCCATCTTTCTCTCATCAATTCTTTTTAAGAATGTTATAGTGGTGTCGTTAGGCTGCCAAATTTTTAAGGGATTCGTTCACCTTTCTCATTTTTCAAAGTTCTACTTTCATGTCAAGTCTCTCAAGTTCCTTTTTATTATTATGGGGTATGATATCTAAATCTTTCATACTGATATTTTATGTTCATATGATAAGAGACCCTATTTTATCTAGTCAATTCATTTCTGTTGAAATTTATGTGGCGCCGTTAGGCTGCCGAATTTTTAAGGGATTCTTTCACCCTTCTAATTTTTCCATGTTCTACTTTCATGTAAAGTCTTTCATGTTACTTTTTATTATGTTGGGGAATGATCAATAAATCTATCATACTGATCTTTTATGTTCATATGATTAGAGACCCTATTTGATCTCATCAATTAATTTTTGTTGATGTTTAAGTGGCGTCGTTAGGCTGCCGAATTTTTAAGGGATTCTTTCACCCTTCTCAATTTTCAAAGTTATACTTTCATGTAAAGTCATTAAAGTCCCTTTTTATTATGTTGGGGTATGATATATATATCTATCATACTGAAATTTTATGTTTATATGATGAGAGACCCTATTTGATCTCGTCAAATCATTTTTTGTTGTTGTTTAAGTGATGTCGTTAGGGTGCCGAATTTTCGTAAGAGAAATCTTATTTTTGTCTTCCTTTCATGTTCTTCATTTCATATGGTATGTCTTTAAAATTTTATTAAAATGTTCTTAAATCCTTTATATTCTGTTCCCCTACTGTTTTAGGGATTATTTATGAGTGGGTGACCCATGTCCCCTCTCTTTTCAATGTTTTCAAAAACCCTGAAACATAACTGTTATACTGCAGAATTTCGGTCTCAAAATGTCTCTCTCTTTTTCTAAAGTTCTTTTATTTTATTAATTGAATACTCAAAGCTCTCTCTTATATAGGGGTATTCAAATATATTCCATGTTTTTCTATTTTAAATTCGGGGATTTACATACATGAGACCCGCTCTCCCTTTCCGTGGGTTTAAAGTGACGTAAAGATCATGTCTTTAAATAAGTTTTTAAATGTTATGATTATGAAATGAAACCCATTCCTTTTTTCTATATGGGTTATTTATGAAATGAATGATGATGATATATGTGGATCACATGATAATAAATACATGTCAAGGGTGCGTCCTGATAGCGCTCCAATGCATTGGGTAAAGACTTAATCTCTAGTGATGACTTTTTAGACTGATACCTTGGTGAATAACCTTGGTAATTTTTAATGACACCTTGGGGATGGACCTTGGTGAAACGAAATGATTGTCAATATTAAATGTTTTAGCCACATATTCAAGTTATGAAAAATGTTATTTTTATTATGATATGCCTCACTATTTCTTTTTCATGCCTTAAAGTTCATTTTCATGACATTGTTGATGTATCCCAAGTTCACATGTTAAATGTTTTCCCTTGTTTCCCTTACTGGGTCTTTTGCTCACCCTTTCTTTTGATGTATGTACCCAGGTTATGAGATGCAGTAATGAACCTAGGATGAACATGAGGAGAGTCTTTTCAAGTGTTTAAGATGAATGTTTTATGTTTTCATGTTTTAAGTTCCTGGTTTCCAAGACACTAAACCTTATAGAACCTCAGTTTTGTAAAATGTAATGAACGTTTATCTGATAAAAATACGGGATGTTATAACTATTATGTCCCAAAGCATGGAAGGTACCACCATGGGGTAGTGGTGGAAATAAGTCAACCTATATACCACATATAATTAATGAATCTCCTCCTCTACTATATATTTCACCATTTATACCTCATTAATCTTGATAGAATCCATGGTTGGGTGGTCCATCAACTATCTCTTTAGAAGACACAAAATGTTTCAGACAATCACACATCATATGTCCCCAAATGTTGCAAGAAAAACACCACCTCTCTCTTGGATGACTAAAACCATCTAGATATCCCTGAAAAATAGACCGTCTATCCTTATACAAAATCCATAGGTGTCATGTATTACCTAGATAACAGTTTTTATAGTCCCCTATCCACTATAAAAGTCTCACATATGTTGTGCCCACTACCTGAACGAACTGTCGGTGTTTTCTGCGTGAGAATGACCGGTAAAAGAAAATAATTCTATAGTACACCAACATAGATATAATTTTAATGAGGTGTCACAAAATAAAATTTATATCTTCATAATCCTCTCTTAATGGTATTTTCCTAAACTAACAGACCACCATCTATATCTACAAAGTAGCATGAGAGGTCTGTGTACCTCAACATATACTCAACCATTGTTTTGTTTCCATAAAAAAGATACATATGTTTCTAGATGTGAAATAATCACATATTAGTTTTAGGGAAATCATATATGTAAAGACCATAAAATATTTATACTAATGTTCCATCCCATCACATTAAAGAGTCACTAGGATCCACCATTTCCCTAAGGATCATTGAAGAAGGATCACCTCCATGGCTAAAATCATATCTGCAGGTGTTATAAAGATGTGGATAACATAAATAACTAAATCAATACAATACATAGTTTCATATTTTATAAATATCCGTTAAAACTTATAGGAATCTACCACTAAAAATCTTGAAGTTCTATCATCCTACATTCCTCATCTACTCGTACTTCTAGTGATACATTCTCCTCATCTGGTGGTAGAAAGACCGATAAACCTCTCATTGGTAACACCATTTGATTAGGTCCCTATATTAAAGCCTCATCTGCTAGTGGATCATCCTAGAGATCTAGATATAGAATTTTATATAAAAATCTTGGTATAGTAATCCTTAAATAGAAACTATTTACCACATTCAAGAGTATATCTATGAAGATAAATTAAGATGGACAAGGAAAAACCACCCATTAAAACATGATTCAAGTACCAATGTTTTACCAAAAAATAGTGTGTAAATTTTCTAAGTCAAAAAGATTGTTCCCAAAGTCATTTTGAATGGATATGTGGGGTGGTGAATAAGAACATGATTCCAAATACTTACAGCCGAACTAGAAAGACTTTATCATTATTTCTCATGTTCCCAAACTTATCTTTAAAAATATATAATCTCAAAACTCCAATCCTAGGATGAACACCGACTCTAATAACACTCTATCATTAACTAACCCAAAAGATCCTTCATTTTATGAGGAAAACTATGTTTAAAACCCCAAGATGACCTCTAATAGGATAGTAGCTAGTGATAGCCACTGAGAAGGCATTTCCCTGATATGGGAGGCCTTACCCCGAGTACCAGTAGGCACACACACACACATGTATCCAAGTACACATAAAATGATAAAAGGTAAAACACAACTAGTACATAATGTATGTATCACATCAATTTCACATCAGAATTGGAGAAAAGTACTCGAAAACATAATGAGCCAAATACAAGCCCACAAAAACTATACAAGAATCATACCTTCTTAGAAAGATGAGAATGTTGTGTAATGAAACACCTTGTACAGTATATGGTGTTTTTGGACAAAAATATGATATGTATGCTTCTTATCATCCTTTTCCTCTATGAAAAGTATTTTCATCTATATAAGAAGTGACAAGTTCCTAATCATCCCATCTAAGGATGAGTATAATAATACCTAGTAGGACACCCTGAAAACACAAATCATAATTCTTCAAGAGAGTTGTAATCTACAAATAAAAAATGTATGTCTTTATAAATTTTTCAAATATCAATAATAACCTTGATATAATCATTATAGATAAAAAGTATCAATGTAAGGTTATAACGACACCACCAGACTCAAATTGTTCTTGAGATTTCCAAGTAACAGTAATCCAGGAGAACTCACTCAACAAACAAAATAACGCAAATGGGGCTAACTTAAGAGGTTGTTCCCATAAAACCTTTCCATTAATATGTTCACGCTATAACATAGAATATATTGATACATATATAGGGTATCACTCCGCAGTCCATAGGGTATACATCGCACTATATCGAGTAACTCGCTATGTAGTGAATCGACACTCATGTATGTTGGTAATGTATATTCCTAAAACCCTATATTTAAAAGAATATACAACATATGATCCCACCCCAAGATTTAAGGATGGATAAAAAAACTAGTTTTGAGACTTATCTAGCATAAGAGATTAAATCATATTCATAGAATGTGATTCCTCACTCTACCTTTATAGGGATGGATCAAGGGAATGTACCCCTAAGAAACTGGTCAACAGAAAGACTAAAAATGGAATCAAATCACACTGGATAATGTGAACATTGTTTAATGGATGAAAATGGTTAAAAGTGATAGTATATGATATGTATCACCCACCCCAGGTCTTCCCATGTACTTCATCCCATGCTCATGTACTTCGTGTCACGGCAGTGTACTTTGGCATTTCCCATATACCATGTAATGTCTGAGTACCAGGACATACACATGTACTATAGTTTTGAATGATTACATGGACATATATATACCCTTTTACACTAATTATACATTCTGAATCACTATCATGGGTCACATAATGTGCAGTAGCTCCCAAATGACATGTGATATTTTATTTTCTACAAATTTCTAGTCTATGCATCCATGGTACTGCATGACATGTATTCTCCAGAAAATGATCATTTTCAAACCACACCATCTTCTCACACCAAACCCTGGAATGGGTTTTCCTAATCTAATAATAATTCACCACCAAAAGTCTATAGTCGTCAATGAAACAAAATCATATCATAAATAAACGTATTTCACTTTCAAAAAAATTATTTATCTACATTTTGATTGCATACCAAAAGGTTTCGGTGTATTTGTTGAACCGCTAACCAAACGAGATGCCAATATTGATCACACGATGAAATGTATAAGAAATGTCCAAATAAAATAAAATCCCTTCCTCACCTAGGGATTGATCGCTGATGATGAGTGGTCACACGTCACGGTCGCTCATGTGATTTAAAAGAACTATTATAACGCAAATTTTCAATGTATGATCCTTTTTTGATCACATGAGAATCCTTTTCCAATGATCTACTATGATTATGAATCCAACATGAGGGATTTAAAATAAAATGGATTTTAGAATAAGGGTATTAATTATTCAAATTTAAATAATAAAAAAATATTTATTTATTATATTATCATCACTATGACTACATAATTCTAAAATTCTCCACGTTAAAAAATATTATGTCACACATAGGGTAAAAAATGAATCCAAAATCCACAATAGTCTAAGATTTCCATTTTGAGATTTCGTTAGATAGTTATTACTTTATTCCAAAATAAAAATATTTTGTGTGATATAGTATATATAATATTTTTGTTATATCAAATATGTGCCTCCCCAGAACAAAAAATTCCATGATAACTATGTTCCATACTCTGATTTTTTTTAATATATTCTAATGCATTATAATAAAAAAATAAATTATCAACATCAATCATTTGATAATTTTATCTATTATTGAATTATTGTAGGAATAATTATTTATCTTGTGATACAAATTCTTCTTCTTCAGTAATTCCATATTATTATCTTCCTTGAGTTTAAATCCATCATCTTCTAAATGAAGACTAAATCATGATAATTTAACATATTGTGCATGATATTAAACCAATATTAAACATATATTATACCATATTTAATTATAGGGATTTCACGATGCACAAAAAATATTCGAATGTGATGGGGGTTTTGCAGTTCTGGAAAAATTAGAAGGGATCATGTTTATTTGTAGAAAATTCAAATCTTGACTGGAATGGTGGAGCTTAGATCCCATATACTAAAAGAATAACTCAATAAAATTGGATGAATAAAATTTCTCTCAATAATAGAATTGATCCTCTATATTTTTCATTAAAAACCTATCAAATATTCCAATTTATTTATCATTTAATATTAGTTTGATTATAACTTCAATAAGATTCATTAAAATCATTAAATTTAATGATGGTTAAAGAACATGTCTATAAAACTTTATAGTTTCAAATCCAATCAATTTCATCATTTAATTCCATAATTTATGTCGAAATAATGTTACAAGTGGTTTGGTAGAGAAATTATAAAAATTTGAGTTAATACTAATTTCAATATGAAACATGCCTCTACTATATAATGGTAATATAGTTTTCCCAAACATGATTGGTTACCATAATGTGGAGGTTAGAAGCTATATATTACCATTACATTAGATTTATATAATCAATGAGTACATTTATATATTGGATGATCTACCCTTATATAGCCTTTATAATTCATGGTTAACCCTTACAAAACTCCACTATCATGTGATGACATTTATGAAACCTTATGAAAATAACTATTACTATTAGGCTATTAAATGTTATTATTATGTAGAAAAAGAGGCCAATATAGAGATATATAACCTTTAAAAAAATCATTCTACCATTACAGAAAATATTTTATTTACATACGTGTAAAATAAAACATTCATATATTAAAATAACACCATTTTGGGGGTTTCAATATTACTTATGAAAATGGAAAAATTATTTTAAAACATCATATATTTTAAAAATATAAGTGTGAGATTATGTTTTACCAAATTTTTATTTAATGTCATAATAAAATAATGTTCTATAAAACATAATATAACCCCAAAATAAATTATTAAAATAATTAAAATAAAATTATATATTATTAAACTATTTTATAACTTATTATATAAATCAAAAATTTTGTTTGAACCATTCGACATGTCAAAAAAACTACGTAAGGCTCAATAGTAATTTGTACCATTATATTAAATATGACTAAAACAATTATCATCCTCTCTAAATATAACATAACATTGATGGTGGTGAAAATGATTGGGAATAATTCAACCATCTGATAAGGTAAATATCAAAAATCATACAATGCTTGTAACATGATAAACACTCAATAGGAACAATGTTTTTAAATATGAAACACAATTAAATCAATCTCAAAATAGTATCAGTGTAGAGATACCTTTTACAATATTAATAACACTATTAAGGAAACATTTCATCAAATAGGGGAATCAATCACATATTTAATTATGAGATGTGATAATTCATCCCAAAAAAAACAAGAATTAAACAACTTGGAACAAAAATCATGGATCTACAACTCTCCTTACAATGTAATATTTCACAATCATGTCAATGAAAATATATTTAGAAAAATAATTTTAGAAACTAGTACCTAATCAAATAAACACTACAAAAAAATAACAACACATAAGGAAACACCATCTGAAATAATTTTTTCACATTGATATAAACCAAAAGGTACAAAACCATAGTTTGTAGAAAATATAATTAAGTAAAATAATTCCAAAAAATTACTTAGTAATTCCATCAAATGAAATTCACTTCATGATTTATCCGCATGTATCACAAATTTAATTTATCATTTAATTTCTATATTTTCCCTTATCATAATATTCACTAAATTAATGCATAAAATAATAATCATGAAATGTATTTAATTCATAACATTAAGAATATATCATTCAAAACACGTTATAAATAATGTAGAATAACCATATTCTATAAATATTTATTATCTTCACAGTTATTTTTCTTATAAAGAAACCATTAGGTATTATAAGATAAAAATATCAAAAAACTAAACAAGAATTCTAGGAAATTTATTTTTTCTAAACAAGTATCACTAAATTTTATATTAAACCATGTTAAATTCAAAGGTAAAAATCTATCCCTATGTCTCTTATAGTCAAAATTTGGATAGTTAAAAACTGTTAAATGAAATATTTTTAAAATTTTCTTTATGAAAAGATATTTTTCAAAATTCTATTTTTAAAACACACTAAATAATTTTTTTCAAAATTGTTTTTTAAATAAATGAATGTTTCCTGGAAGAACTGCTATTTTTTATTTAATAATACATGTTTTCAAAAAAATGTCACTTACTAAGTAAAATTTTCGATATTATCACATATCATGAAAAAATATCCACTGATAACACACTAAAAGTTATTATTTATATCATTTCAAAATCATATATATCTAGTTAGAAAACTAAACTATCTAATATATTAAACAATTTAATATACTATTAATTAAAAAATTTAAATAAATAGTGCATCACACTAATTTAAAACATATACATGTTTCATGTCTATATAAATTGATAATTTTAGAAATTGAAATTTTTTTAATAAAATATATAAAATTACGTATTTAATAAGAACTGGTCAAATTATTATAATTCAAATATCCTGTGTCTACCATGATCATTACCAAATTAATATCAATACACGTAACTTCAAAATTAGAGAACGTAATTAAATATATTTAATAAACCATAAAAAACATGGGGTTTGAATCATCCATCTTATCATGTTATAAAAAGATTCCCTTGTCAGATAAAAAAGATTATTTAGCAGGAGAAAAATCATCCAAAAATTATAATAGATTTGAAATTATAATTTACAATTTCCATATGTCCTTGTAATTGCTTTATGGTGTTTTATATTTGTACCACCCAATATTCTTTAACAAAAAATTAACTTATATAAAATTTAGTAAATATTTTCTAAGAATATAAATTAATGGAACTCATCTAACACACTATGATATCAATCACTTTGGTCCACAATAGCTCCATATGTGGTTATTAAATAAATAAAAAAAATAATGCTTCATGATGTGTGAAGTGTGAACATTATTCATGTGCTTGAGGCTTTAAAATGGTACTAGTATTAGTTAAATCACTTTTGGGGATGTTATAACTCAAGGCCCCAACCATAGAATAAACATAATATGATGAACTACACAAAATATAAACAAATATATTTCAAAATATAGTGAGAAGTTAATATAATACTAGTAGAAAAAAATAGAATCACAAATTTAAAATTCTCATTTCCTAAACCATGTCCCATATCATTTGAGTTGGTAAAAAATTAATAAATATATCAAATACTTCACCAAGACCACGTATCCACCACATACGAACTTAAAGAAGATTATTAGATGTTTATGATAATATAAAACCCTCCTGTCAATCCATATGATTAATTCAATATGACTAAGAAGAGAGTTAGGGAATGATACAAACAAGGTAAGATAAATCATTTATATTGAACATACCTCTTCCTCAACACTAGTTTAACACCCGGTGGACTTAAAATACGTAAATTATATTCAATAGTGCAAATGAATAGTAAAAATACATCAAATTGTGTTATGTGAAACATCGATTTTATCTTGCATTACACACAAGATATAAATTATTATGTTAGATAAGATATTCATTACAAAACACAAACCATAAACAACCCATGATATATAATACTGTTATAACCATGACATTAGAATGGTGGTTATAACTGGTTTAACATAATTCTAACATAATTGTTTACACTTATAAATGTTTTAGTGGCCTGGAACTTCATGTCTATTACGTTGTGGGAAATCTGGTGCTTGAGGTGTCTGCGGGAAGTCCGGGGTTTTTTTTGAGGATGTTGGTCACACCCTAGTGGTGGATCACGAATGATGGATCATTTGGGTAGTGGATCACCAATGGTGGAATTATTGGTGTGAATCAATAATGGTGGTGCCCAAGATGTTTCCCCGTAGTGGAGAACCCTTACTAGTGTTACCATGGTAGTTGTAATAAACAATTTTTCTAGTGTTGCATTTTTTTATGTATTTTAAATTTTTTCATCTTTTATGAAGAAAACATAGACTAATGTCATTGTTAATAAATTTGTAAAACTATTTCAAAGGGTATTAGTTGTATATTTAATTTCAAAAACGTTTTGAGGTATTTTAAAATTTTAAAACATTTGTATTTATTAATGTGTAATTTTAATGAATGTTTTAAAAAAGAATAGAATCCCATTGGTTATAGATCTAATCTTACTAAAGATATTTTTTCATTATATTGGTCTGTATTTATCTTGAGCTAAAAGGTTCCAAAACCTCCTCCCCTTGGAGATGTGGATCCAATTTTGATGCAGTTTCCTCGATTTTACCTAAAGAGGTTTCCTTCTATATGTGAACCCCTTGTTTTTGGTGTAGGATGTTTGTGTAAATCTCTATTATTCTATGTAAGGGATTCCTCAATTCTCATTTCTATGTATTAAATGGGACGGGTTACTTTTGTTATCTATTTGGAGAATAGTTTTATCTACATTAACAAATATAATTAACCAGTTTAAATGAAATGTAAAGTTGTTGGGTAATTCTTAACATACTTTTTTATATTTTAGATATAGTGATACTGAGATAATCCATGTTTTTGGTTCACTATATAACGTACCTATATATATACCTTGATTTTTTAGTTTTCTAATATTCTTTATTCCCATGTTGTGTGATTTGTTGTGATATCATTTTAATTGAATGGTTATCGACGAATATTTTTTTAATTAAATGGATTCTTCATGATCTTATTGTTTTTGTGAAAAATCCCATAAATAATGAACTGGGGATGATTAAAACCCTTTATCTCTACTCTAGAAAAATATATAGTATGATTGCTAATATGTTTGTGTATATGACTATGTGTTATGCCTTAGATGTGATGTCATGATGCATGGGTGGAGGCTATATTATGATATGTATATTGAAAGTGCTTGTGATATGGTTGAGAAGTGGGGTAGTGATGGTTGTTTGTGGTGAAGTTGTGCATTATGTCTTTGATGGGGGATGTTTATGCTAGTTTCCTATGTAGTAATTGATCAAAATTCAAGGAAATTCATCAAAATGGGAATATTTAAAAAATTAATTGATGATGGGATTTATGGTTTAAATAGTTAATTTTTTGCATCAACTAATGGGACATATATAAAAAACAATGTTCTAGTTTTAATTGAAGTGTTGGTGATGACATTTTTTCAAAATGTACTAATGATAATTAAAGACTATAATATAAATTGTTTCTTATATGTTTCTTATGAGAGGTTGTAAATATAGTACTGGAATCAAAAGTGGAGTATCATGTGAGTTATATTACTAATTGGTTATGAACCCATTGGATTGGTCTGGTGTGACATGAATCAATAAATATATACATTTCATATTACTTATGGTTTCATTACATGCGTGCCACATGTTGAGTACCTAGTGCGAACAACCAAATGTTTTTCTAAAGCTTTTCCCATCATCCTAATGGGATAATGGATGGATGGCTACCCGATCACCCCCACCTCTTAGAGGTGATATGAAGGACATGAATCAGTTTGTATGTACATAAGTGAAAAGAGACTTTGCATATATATGATGTGATGATATGTTATGGCCTAAATGTATTCATCGTAGATGTGGTAATATTTCTTATGGTGGGGTTCATGAATGGTTGTAGGAGGGAATGAGGTTGATGTCCTTCATGTTCATAACACCCTACTAGACTAGTTATACTATGTGGGTTGATGAATCATGTGTCTACGAGAAATATTTTATATTATGTGATAAACTAGGTGTTTTCTAGTGGGATTTGAGGTGATATATAATTAGAAGTGGTGGGAGCACTAGGATATAATATGTTGGGTTGCGAGACAGGAAAAACAGTGTGAAAGCTGTGCGGGTACCCTATCATTGATATGATTCATATTATGTTGTTATTATTATTTGATGATTTATTTTGTGAGCGAGACATGGTGAGGAAGAATATGGTTAGTATACCTATATAGGCCCTATTTGGTTTTAATATTTTCTCACTAATGCGTTAGTATTCTCTTATCACTTGTGCATGAGACATTGGTTTTCTAACAAAGTATACTTATATGATAACCCTATGTGTAAAAAATATTTGATGGGTTTCCCATATAAATTCATGGATCTTGATAGATATTACTAGCTCAGACCATTAGATAGGTTCTATGTCACTACTGTATATTTTATTTTCTGTATTTACTTTGGGGAGTTTTCCCTATATTTGATTTCTTTACACATTCATTGTAGGATGGTTTTTAGATTTTCTATATGTATGTCTTTGCTTTTATTGCAGTTTATTCATATTACCTCCCATAACATTTATATTATTGATGTAAATTCATCACATAATTCAGATCATTATATCCTTGGTTCTAGTCTCTGACTCGGGCCTGCTGGAGGTGGGACTTGGTGGGGGGTCATTATCTATCTCCACTCATTGATGTGTATTTAAAGGGAGTGGGTCATAATAAAGTGTTATATTATTGAATGGTTGAGAGATATAATGGATTTTGTAGGTAGTAATAGTAAGTATTACATGGTTTGGAATAAAAAAAGTTCCAGTTTTCCTTGGTGTGTCACCTATGCCAGGGTGATCCTCCAGAAAATGGGATTTTTGGCCCCCTCATGATATTGTTTATGGATTCATAATTTATTGAATTAATATGTTATGTGGAACCACATATATTTTATGTAATAAAGAGAGTTACCCAAATCATTATAATGAGGTATCCACCATCAAATCTTTTATCTTTCCCCTTTATTCTAAAAATGAATACATCATTCGTGAGGTACTGAATTACCGCCTTTAGGGAGGATGATATTTTTTCAATTATTCGTTAATGGATGGCCATAAAATTATTTTAAATGTTGAAAAAAATCTGTGATATATGTAATAAATCTTATTTAATGTTTTATAACAATTATATTAACAAAATATTAACATGCAAGACAAAACTAGTTCATAATGATCGAAAAAACACAAATATAATCTAAGTGATTATCAGTAGAATCTTTTCCAATAATTTATTCCAAACCCAAATAAAAAAATGATTTATATAATGATTTAATATTTCATAATTTCATTAATAACAAATACTTTAAATTTTATATGACTATTCTAATTTTAAGGATCATTTGTACACGTATACAAGTGAACCAATTGTGAAAACCAAAAAAAGAACACTCTACAATAAAGAAATTGAATCTTAGATATTATAAAAAAGGACATAATTGAACTTAATAATACTATTAAAAAATAAAAAAATATTGTTAAATAGGTCTTAATCATTGTATTAATTAATATAATATCATTATCAATGATGATTAGTACTTGTGCAAAACACTCTCGTACAGATGGTAAAGGTTTTCACATCTCACTCTCATTTTTTTGAGATATTCCAAATTCACCATTGTTTATTGTTTCTGGTGTAGATATACTAAAAATTGATGTAAGATATCAATAATCTATTTATCTTCATGGTATTCAATGTCTTATTTCATGATCATTAATTTTATGGGGCAGATAGTTCGAGAGTTTTCAATGTGGTAATGGTTTCTTCATGAACATCGATTTTTCATTCAAGTTATGATTTTTCTGTATTTACCCCCAATGTAATTCTTATTTATTTATATATAATTCATATAATTTATATTTATATGTTCATAAAATCGTGTATCTATATCAGTTAACTTTCATTGATGGAGAAAAACATGTTTTATAAGGTTTACGTTTCAATTCCTCCTGCTAAGGGAACCCGATTTAAGGGAACATTCCAATTTCATACCAATTTTCTATTACACTAAATAATATTTTTTATGAAACCAATAATTTTCTAAAATAATTATAATTACCATTAAAAACTATATTTTTTCGATTCTAGTTATATATAATCAATTTTTCCTATTTCCACTTTAAATACTCTTATATTATCCCTCAAACCCCACTAAAGTGGATCATTTGAATAGTTTTTTTAAACACACTCATTACATGTTTTCAATAATGTTTCCAAATATTAGTAATAATTTTCTTTTCATATTCCAAAAATATTATTTCAATCCATTTTCATTTATGGTATATACATGTTCAAAAAGATATTTTTATGAAAAATACATATGATCTTCCAAAAAAACACTTTTTTTCAAAGAAAATAGTGTATTTATCTACAGGATTTATGAATAATTTTATTATAGTACTTTAATCTTTGATTATCATTAAAATATTTCAATGAGTTATTGGAATATTTTATTTAGTTATATCTTTTTATTTGACATATAAATAATTCCTTGGGATTAGTACGTGACAGTTGGGGCCCACAATGGAACCTCAATGCATCGACAGGTCTCATGAGACAAACTAGATAGGGTTTTTACCTATTTATGCACCATTTCATGGAAAAATCCATGATGATTTGTTTATGATTCCATAATTTATGTATTCACTCATAATGATATTAGTTAATGATAATACATATGTTTATTTGACTATATGGATATCCATGGTTACGTTTTTTCTCAGGTGATTATTTAAAGGATCATTTAATTATATTTTATTTCAGTCATATTATAATCAAGATTGTGTTTTAATGGTATAATATTTCTAGTTATTAACCATGATCTATAATTTATGCTTATTTATAATTGTTATAATTTTATTTTATACCCTTACTCAACATTTGAGATAATTCTTTTCTTATCTTTTATATTCAATAGGATGCGAGATGTATATTATGAATGACCGATAGGGATAATCTAGTAGATTATAGGTGTTTCCATTGTAGTTGATATGTTGTATTTCATTTCAGGTTACAATTTAATACTTAGGTTTTAATCTATTTTTACAATTCTACAAACTCTTCGGTCCTTAATGATGAAACTACATTGTCTATTATACCTATGTAACCAATAGGTCATCGAATCCTATTTTCTAGGGTTGGGCTCTTTACAGTTGGTATTAAAGGTAGTTTTGTAGAAACATTGGAAACTATATTTTTAATTTATATTTTATGGAATATAATATGTTGATCGAGTTTCATGATAAGTATATAAGAACATCCGATATTTTTTTTAAGTTAGAGATTATGTGGTTATTTATAGGCATACATCCATACCTGAATACTACAAATGGAAATTGTTCTGGCATAAATGTACCTTGGGGTAAAAAATCTTACATGCTATGTCATGTCTGACTTACTGTAACCAAGTACATTATAATGGCCCTTACTATGCACCTATATTGACACTCCCCATTGATATTTTTAGGATAATTCACATTTTCTTTACAAACCATTATAAAGGATTTAAAATAAAACATGTTCCCAAATAAACCATGTTTATGATTATGAGATTATCTATGCATAAATGTCCAATTAATGTGATGTTTTTTCTAGTTATAAAATTATACATTGTTTTTTATAACATAATTTACTGTATTATACTATTTATAAATTGATCTTAGTGGATGAAATGGAAACTATATCCATGCACATATTCCATACGGGGATTTCACGATTATGTAAGATAATGACATTAGAACAAGAGCTAAAACTAGAGCTGTTCAATTTATAACTATTCTATGAAAAATAACTCTAGTTAAAAACAATAACATTACCCACATGGATAATCCAAATCCACAATTTAGTAGAACAATTTGATACTACATCCTGAGACAACAACTTTCATCAATCAATGGGACTATAAACCCATTTGTAGTAGAGTAATGGATTAGTTCCATAGAGTTGATATTTCTATCTTTGGGAATTAATGAAAGTGAGAAGGATATAATGTTTATTATTATCTCTGAGGAAATATTGATTAATGGTGGTCATTGATTTAAAATATAAATGAGGTTTAAGTAATTGAAAATATCGAATGGAAATATTTTAAGGAAATATTCATAGAAAAATATTTCCCTCATGATGAGTGAGTATATATGGAGAGGAAATTATTGATTCTGAGAAATAATGGGGATAAAAACGTTTCCAATTATGAAGACAACATTACAATGTTATAAAGACATGACTTGAACTAAATATGTAATAGAAGGAAAATATTTACATTTTATAGACGTACTCCAATTCTATGACGGGAACTAATTTCCAAAACAAATCATGATATGAGGATATTGTGTCATATTATATCAATATAGATAATAAATACCCTAAATATTATTCATTTATGATGAATAAATAAAATAATATAATGATAGATAAGGATGTGTATAATGTGAAAAATGAAAAGAATGATTTTCCCACATGTGATAATTATGGGAAAAAACACCCCAATACATTCCTGAGTAGAATGGAATTTCGTTAAAACTGTGGAGAGTAGATACTCCAGGCCCATGATAATCGGATATACATGATCAAATATTTTATCTTCCCCTTTTATAATAAAAATTAAAACATCATTTGTGAAGTTCCAATTTACTACCTTTGTGTATGGTGAGTTTTTTTTTCAATTATGCCATGATGAATGGTAATAAAATCATTTTAATTATTAAAATAGACATTAATATATGTAATAAAACATAATTTATGTCCGGGAAACATTATAAAGATTTAATATTAATTCATAAGACCAAACTAGTTCATGCTAAGGGAAAAAATTCCAAAATAATCTAAATGATTATCATTAACACCTTGTATAATGATTCATCCCCATCCCAAAAAAATTATTTATAAATCCATTTAAAAATATTTAATTTCATTAATAACTAATAATTTAAATTTTTTATTACTATTCCCAAATTACCGGATCTTTCATAGATGTATACAAGTGAACCAATTGTGAAAACCAATTATAAAAACATCCCTGAATGACGAAATTGAATATTATAAGTCCCTAAAAAGACCATAAATGAACATAATAAAACTATTAAAAATATTTAAATAGGTTCTTAATTAAATTAATAATTAGTATAATATCATTTTTGAGGATGTTTATTATTGGTGTAGAACACTCTCGGACTTAAGAATTGGGTTTTCTGATGTCGCTTTTATTTATGCAAGGTATGCATTATTTAATATTATATCTTATGTGTGGTTGATGAATACAACCCATTTATGTATGGTATAATGAATATAATTATCATAATGGTATTTAGTGTCTTATTTCATGATTATTAATTTGATGGGGTATATGGTTCAACTATTTGCAATGTGTTATGGGTTTCATCCCAAACCTCCATTTTTCATTCTAGTTAACCAATCTCTATATTTACCCCCAATGTAATTACTCTTTATTTTTATATAATTCATCTAAATTATGTTTATATGTTCCCAAACTCATGTATAACTATCATTTAACCTTTCTTATATGTGGAAACTCCTGGTTTATAAAGTTCACTTTTTACTTAATCCTGATAAGAAATCCCATTTTAAAGATAACATCAAATTTAGTACCAATTTTCATGCACACAACATAATCTGATTCATGCTACCAATATATTTCTAATATCATTATTTTTATAATTAAAAACTATATTTTTTTCATTTCTTTTTTATTCAAACAAATTTTTATTTTTTCTTTTTAACGAATCTTTTATATTTTCCCTCAATATGAACTACAATGGCTTATTTCTATTGTTTCTTAAATGATATTTTTACAAGTTTTCACTTTAGTTTCAAAATTTTAACATCAATAATATTTTTGTATTACACATATATAATTTAATTAAAATTAATTTTATAGGATATACATGTTTACAATATGAGTTTTATGAAAAATAAAAATGATCTTTCAAAAGAACACTTATTTTTAATGAAAATTGGTATTCATATCAAGATTTTCTCATTTATTTTATTAGTGTACTTTTATGTAGTATTATGATTATAATTGATAAATTTAGCATGTGAAAATTTAATTTTAATTTAACTTTTTATTTTACATATGAGGAATTCATTAGAATTATTAAATGATATGTATGCCCCACTATAGCCCCCAGATGCATTGATAGGTCTCATGAGACAAACTAGAGCAAGTTTTTACCTATTTATGTATGGTGTCTTGGAGGAAGCATTGATGATATTTTTATGATATCTAAAATTATATATTCCCTTGTTATGATATTATTAATTGATAATCAAGGTGTTTATTTGACTAGAACAATATCTATGGTTATGTTTCATTTTTATGTGGTTATTTACGGAATTATTTAATAGTATTTTATTCCTACCATATTTTTCCCACTAAAATGTTTTAATGGAATGATCATTCTAGTTATTCACAATGTCTTATTTTTTATATTATTTTATTATAGTTTCTCCTTTATTTTTTACCCTTAACGAGCATACGACCTCACCCCTTTGTTATGTTTTATTTTCCCCCATGGTGTGAAGATGCATATTAGAAATTACTTGGAGGGATAATCATGATGTTTATGGGTGTTTAAATTTTATTTTTATGTTGTATTTCATTTTATGTTGTAATTTAATATTTTTTTTGTTTCTAGTTTTCTAAGGGAACTAAAACATTTGGTCATTCAGGATTCAACTTATTTATTTATTATACCGATATAATAAAGCAAGGAATTGAATACAGGCTTCTAGGGTCGGGGTCTTTATAGTTTCAATCATAGGAACTTTAGTATAATCCTTGGAAACTAGATTTAAAATCATATTTCAAGGAACATAACCATCAGATATAGTTTTAGTATAAGATTATATGAACATAATATAATTTTGGAAAGTTATAGATTATGTAGGTCTACCAAGTAATACATCACATTATGGATACAATAGGTTGATGTGGTTCTGTCAAAGATGTACCACAAGGTAAAAATTCTGATAATCTATGATGGGCCTGACTTGGTGTAACTTGGTACACAATAATGTTCCTTACTATGCACCTAGTTTGACACTCTTAGGGGATATTATTGGGATTGTTCAGATTTTATTTATAACCCATTAAGAAGGATTTAAAAAAGTAAACATTTTCCCAAATAAACCATGTTTATGATTATGAAAATACCTATTTATAAATTTCAAATTTATGTTATATTTTTTCTTGTTAAAAAATTATACATTACGATTTATAACATAATTTAGTATATACCACTGTTTTAAAATGTCACCTAGTAGAAGAAATAGAAACCATATTAAAGAATTTATTACATGCATGGATTTCCCTCGTTTGAATGATAATGATATTGTAGTAGGAGCTACAACCAGAGTTGAGATTATTATAACTATATTTATATAGCTAAATGATGTTACAAAAAATTACCATACCTATATGGAGAGTCCTAATCCATAACATGGATGAACAATGTTGGACCACTTCATCATACAACAACCTCTATCATTAAATGAGTCTACAAGCCCATTTATTGTATAGAAATGTATATGTTCCATAGTGAAGAAATTTCCCTATTTAAGAAGTTGTTAAATAGAGGTATTTATAATGGTGTTTCATCATCTCTCAGTGTATACTGATTAATGGTGGTCATTGACTCAAAACACAAAGTTTGGGGAAGAAATTGAAAATATAGAATTGAAAAATTTAAGGAAAATATTACAAAAAATATATTTCTCTAGTGAAGACCAACTAGATATAGAGAAGAAATTATTGAGTCTAAGATAAGATATAGTATAGAAATGCTTCCATGTATGAATCCAACTTTACAATGTTATAAAGAAATCACTCAAACTAAATACATAATGTATAGAGAAATAGGGGAATTTGTTTGATGATCTTAAGATAATTCAATGAATGAAACGAGTTTCCCAATCATTCTCATCATACGATGGTATATTCTCATATTTTATGAAGACAAAGAAAGAATACTAAAATCTTATGAATTGAATATAAATAAATAGAATAAGATAACTATAGATAAAGGTTCATATATTGGGAATAATGAAAAGAATTATTCTACCAAATATGTTAATTGTGGTAAGAAATACCCAAGTACATTCTTGAAGGGAATGGGAGTTTGTTACAAATGTGGAGAAAAAATTCAACAGGCTCCTGAATGTATGGGAAAGAAAAAATCTTTAAATGTGTAACGGTTCATCTATGAGGATATTGGAACTACTCAAATGAATTTCCCATGAATCAATATAATATTGCATAGAAAAAAGGAATCAATGCGAAGATTATGTTGTTAATACATTTAAAGAGTAATTGTTTATGTATTGGTGTTTCTAGATTCAATAATTTTGAATCTTTAGATATATAAGGATTTTATAACAGTACTTCTCATATAAATATTTGGAATAATTCTTGTTTTCCATTATGGTTATAAAGTAATAAATGATTCCATATATTTGGTATGTGGGACTAAGTGTCATATTATTTGTAGAATTTTATGTTAAGTTGAATATGGAAATATAGTGACCTTCCTTCTATGTTTTTTGACACTAAATGTAGAAATTTATATTTTAGAAGTCAATAAAGATTAATTACTCGTGGAATGCATCAAGTTAAACTACGGAAATTTTTTCTGATAACATATGTGAACCTTATTGGTTTGAGTAAAAATTTAAAGGATAAAGGAAAGACATAAGGACCATTTGATTCATTTAACGTGCTACAATAATGAAAAAATCATCTTCAATATTTATTTCTAGTTGTAATGGATGAAGTGAAAATAAATCAAAGCATAACCAATGGATGGGATTATGATTATAAAATTTAAATTAATCAAGTAAGTTTATTTTCTCAATTGCTTACCTGAATATTACAAGAATTACTTATCTCATGTAAAATGATGTTGGATCAAAAAAATTATTTGTTTACTTTTCTTTTGGAGAAATACATGGTCTTTTTACTGATCATGAGTCCATGGTTCCTTGATGGTAAACTCTGTAAATAACATGTTCTCTATCACTATCTATTAAAACTTCATAGTTAGATTTTTCATCCATATCCATGCTATGTCTCAGTTGGTTTCTTTAATCAACATCACTTTTTAGGATTATGTTTCACTACATACCTATAAGTCTAATTCAATCCTCACATGTTTATAACTCAAATAAATATCCAAACACTCAACTAAAATATTTGATATAACTATGTCAGAAACTACCTATGATGGAACCCCAACTAGGTATATAAGGAAGGTGAGAGTGACCCCTGAATCATGACTTCAGTATGTCTTGGGTTGGAGACTAAAATCAAGGTTATGAATTATAAATATAGGAAGGATTAACCATATAAAATACATCGAGTGATGAAAAAATATTAAATTACTATATAAGATATTCCATTCCATAGAAAAATTTTCAATAACCCATGTTACTTATTTTTCAAACACAAAATAGTCAATTAATGCAGGCATAGATGAGCTTCAAAACTCTAAATAAACTACTAATTCTATTCAAGATACCTAAACAACAACTATAATTCCCATAAATATATATCTATAACCAATTTGAAAAATTTTGTTGGGTGGGATCATCAGAGTACTCTGTAAGATCATTCTTCTAAAATAACCATCATATGTTTACAACAAATGTTGAAGAGAAAGTAAGTGTAACAACAATAGAACAAATAATAATCATAAATATAAGAGGATTGTATAGAATAAATAATCAATGAAATTCATCTTTGAAATTGCTATAATTGTTTCATATATTTCCCATGAAAACCTCATTCAGCTTCCAATATTTAAATCTAATCAATTCCATTTTCAATAACTGAGAATAACTTCTAATATCATAATTGTTATCTATTTTTATACATTTAGTGTCTAAATCCATCTACGACACCCACCTGAAATTATAATTTTCACACCTCTATCAATTTGATATCATATTTGATAAACTCCCACTAATTTTTATTAGGAATTATAGAAAAAATACATCAAAATAATATACCTTGAACTATCACCCATATTTTATTAACCACCATAACATAACCACATATCATAATGTTCTAACCCTAGGCCCAAATACACAACCACATACATTATACACATCAATATATCACATAACCATCATTACAACCACACAATAGGAAGCTAACATAAAAATGTGGGGAATCAACCTCATGAAATCCACCTTATATGTACACCCCCACCTAAAAACACAAATCATCATCATCCACATGAAATATAAATGAACTATGGAATCCCTACTTAGAGAAACACCACTGAAATACTATCAGGGTATGGTATTGTAAACATGACTGACATAAAACCCATTCCTTTATTTTTATATAAAATATCCCCACCATGTGTCATCACTTAACACAATATAATCATTTCAATGAGTGTTTTTCATACTTATTACTTCAATACAATACAACTCATGCAATAACACTTTATCACTAACCTTTTAAAAATATTTTCCCTAAATAAAATTTCAACATTATCAAACCATCATAGAAAACACATATTAAGGAATTAATTTACACAAAAAATTATCATTATCAATATCAAAACCATACCTCAATAAAGGATATCACATTGGAAATTACATCTCATTTTAACATCATTCCCATTCAAAAAATTATTGTTTACTAGTATCCTTTAATTTATTATTACATTCATGAACCCACATCAAATTTTAATCCATTCCTTTATGTTGAAACTTATTTAATCTATCCATGTAAAATATCTTGGTGATTAAAAAATTATTGACAACCCACTCCGCTTTTTAATATTGACCATGGCAACCAAATATTGTTTATATATCCCATGACCATTTCACATTGAACATCCATTTCTTCATTTCAATTTAGATCCCAAAGTTCATGAAGTATTATATTAATAATAAATTCATTAATTTTCATTTTATATATTTAACCCATCACCTCAACATTTTTTCCCCACTCTCTATATCAAATAATCTCAAAATCCAATTCTTAATTAATGCGTCACAACAAAACCAAAATGATAAAAAGTATTTTTTTAGTGTTTTAAATTTAAATTAATTATGTTAAAAACAAATAACCATATGTTCAATTAAAAAATCCCAAAATATAATAATCATAACAAAAATAGAATTTCAAATTTTAGATTTTAGAAGTACCCATTTTTAACTTCAATCTTTCAAAAAATAACAGAACATAATAGAGATAATTTACATCAATGTTTTCAATAACAAGAAAACCACAATATAAATCATCAATAAAGAAAAATATAAGCATAGATATAATTTCATGGGAAAAAAATAAATACCATATTACTCCCTCTCCCTTATTATTTTCTCACAATCGGTTAAAAATAATATTTTAATTTATTCTTTATTTAAGTATATGTTTCCAATATGTTATCTCCTAAACCTATAAAAAAATAACTCCAATAAACTTACTTTAATATAAATATAATGAAAAAATGACCAAAAATATGCAATTAACTGTTGAAATAAATTTTAATATATAATATTCTATAAAATAAATGATTAATTTAGAAATCCACTAACTCATGTAGTGATAAAATATCCACTAAATAATTATGGAGAAGAAGATGATGAATGCCTCAAGATCTAAATCCCATGAGAGTAATATAATAAATATGAAATCATATATGTACCTCTTAAAAATTGAATCCATGAAACTTAAAAACCTCTATATGATTGAAGACCATTGAGATAACATATAAAACAAAGAAGAAACCCACCTTAAATCATATGTAAATGACCTCCTAAAGAAATGTTTTATTACCATATGAAAGGAAACTAAAATGACTCCCAAAAATTTCTTAATTCAACCAAGTGTCCTGAAAAATAATTGAAATAATATTTTTTTGTCCAATTTATAACCTGTTGGAAATTAATATACTATGACATAATATTATAGAACATGGTACAAGGGTCAATCTGTTCAAAATACAATGGTATAACCTAATAGGTTATGCAGAAATGAGTCATGGTCACGAAAATCTATATAAATCATGTTACATATCTCTTCCTTTAAAACTTATCAACCCTTATATTCTATAAAATCATAGAATTTCCCTGTAACAAGAAATGAAATTTGGTGAAAAATAACTAAATAAGTAATAATTCTCCAAAACCTCTCTCTTAGACTCCATTAGAAAATATAGAGTACCATGAAACAACATAAAAAATTCCTTAAATTCAAAAAAATATCGAAATATAACCCACAATAGAAATAGAGGGTCACACAACATGGGCTATCTGATTCATTGATCTAAGGAGTAATTACCACTTTAGCATAGTGATATAACACACAATCTAAACTCCAGGCTATCATAGAAGGATAAACCCAAAAAAAACTATTCTACAATTGAAACTATCACACTACAACATAGAAAACTCCAACTAATCATCCCATAATTATTTTAAATCCCTTATACAAAAAAACACCCAATTGAATGTTTATATTAAACTCTACCTATCTACCCTCAATCCTTATCATGGAACTTTCTACTCCAACACTCAAAATGTAATGAGATTAAAATTATAAATCATTACTATTATAGGACATATGTTTGTAAAACACATGAAGTGTAAGAAATTTTTGGGTTGGTAAGGTAATATTATATATGGAGCGTCATTTATTCTATTGTTGGTTATTCCCTCCTATAACTAATTGGAAATCTATCCTCTTCTCATAGGATATAAATACCACACAGTCCATCCATGTACTAATACATTATCATTCAATAAAACAACCACTTGAGGTTGAAGCACAAAAAAGGCTCATGATGATAATACCTTTGTTTTGAGGTATCTATCTATGAGGTTGTATCTGATATTTTTACAAGACGAGATCATAGTTATAATTAATATCATATAGTAGTGACAAAATAAGGACATGGAAAGAAACAAAATTGTAATTTTATTTTATCCATATACAAC
The DNA here is from genome assembly GCA_963277665.1 of Viscum album. Classification (NCBI taxonomy): domain Eukaryota; kingdom Viridiplantae; phylum Streptophyta; class Magnoliopsida; order Santalales; family Viscaceae; genus Viscum; species Viscum album. Next base: position 1,671,613,007 of record OY728119.1, on the reverse strand, counting down.
CTTATTAACACTGGAATTTTATTCCATTGATTCCTAAGTGAACTAAAAGATTATACGAGTCTGGAAGAAATGTTCAGTCAGCTTAAAATACATATTATGGGTTCATTGACTTTTTAATTGAAATAGAAACATATTGAAACGTTTTAACAAATTTATCCACACTAATAAAAGAGGATTGAATTATCATAATCTAGTCCAAGGGAAAAAAACTACCGTAATATCATTATATTATAATTTGTCCCCAAAAGTCCTAACTAGGGTAGTAGTAGGCCAATTGTGTAAACATCAGCTCACCTCTAATAGTCCATGATATGGAAACTCACACTATGAAGTTATAAACATTATGGTATTCCTTATACTGTTCATAAAATATTTAATTCGTCGTCCTTTGTGGATGTGCTCTTTTAAGGGCCCATCTCACTTCCCTGGAGGGTTGGGTGGATTCCGCTAGGAGTCCACCAGTAGGTCTATGGATTTGGGCTGGTGCGACGGCCACAACGGTGGGCGTTCGAGGAGAATGGTTCTGAGGAATGTCTAGTTCTCCTAATGTTTTTTTCCCTTAGTTTGTGGTAACTCAAACATTTCATGGTGATTTTCGCCTCCAAATTGATGATTTTTCAGTTTGAAGGCTTGATTTGGTTTTTTTGGTGAAGTGGTAGTGATATGGTGAGGACATGTTTGGTTTCTAACTTTTTTCCATAAAAGTGTTTGCATAATAATAAAAAACAATTTTCAGTAAGTCATAAAATATTTAAAATAAATATCATAATTAAAAAAATATAATATTACAATAATAAAAAATAATCATCTTTAATATAATATGAATATAATTCTACATAAAAATTTAATTTGTAAAAAACTAAAACTATTCAAGTGGGGTAAAATAAAATCACCCATTATTCTAAAAACAAGTATACCTCAGAAAACAAAAAATGGGAATCCTATGCCAGGATTTCTATCATAATGATCTATAATATAAAAAACTCAACCATACTCTGTTAAACAATAACTGTACTTACCCCATGTCTAACAAAGTCACCTTTATTCTGTGAATCAACTACATAGAATGAAAACGTATTAGGATGGGATATATGTAGGGTTATTATAATAATATTAAGTAGGATTCCATTATAATACAAAATAAGGATTGGATAACTGGTCTTCTCAAATATTAGAAGTATAACCCGATGTTCCCTATGGACAACTAAAGTATGAATAGTGTTTATTGTTAGTCTTCACATCTTATCTCCATAGATATAGTATATCAAAAAAAACCTGGAAGCCCAATAACACCATGAAACTTGAATCAGTTAGAGTAAAAAACTAATAAAATATCATAGCATCCACACCACCTCTCTTATATCACAGTGGGACAATCAAGCCTGTCTAAATATTTCATTTCATGTAAGGGGTAGTACCCCCTATTAAGGGATTTCACATCTTCCAATTATATGATAATTACTTACTGGGTTTATATATTCTATATGTAGTTAAATAAAAAATTAAATAATGTTGGGGGTTAATTAGTCCACTGTGTGTATGGATGAACCATTCCTTTTGAACAATTCACCTCTAAGGGAGTTACTAACCCCATTAATTCTCGAAACGTCCCACTCACACTTTTTTATCATCTCAATAAATTTATGAAATATGTTCCACCTAATACATGTAAAAATATATTTTTTAATGATGGAATATTAACCATCATTTTCTATATTGAAAAGGTCTCAGAATTTAGTATCATATTATCCTATTCTAACACTCGAGTAAGAAGATATAGAAAATGTAAAAAAATTCTTTTATAAGATGTCAAAATTATACCAAATGTTCAGGCCTTGGGAAGTAGATGAGAATTTAGGGTCATTGTGTTTTCATTTGGGTCAAACTATGAGGTGTGTCCGAGTACTGTACATGATATGTTGTCCCATTGGATTAGTCAAGCATGTACATTCACGGGAGCCTACATCGTGTCTTTGAAATACACACGTTTTCCATTGTCCCAAATGATGTGTAGGTCTATGGGGTTACTTAGGAATATAGTTGGCATATGAAATTATTTTTGGTACACTAAATATCACATTTGACTCATCACCAAAAACCATTATAAATTTATCATTGATTTATAGAAATTAGACACATCAATGTTAAATTCATAGTTGGTATTTCAATAATTAGATATTGTGTTTGTATGAATTCAAGATCAAGAATAATCATCAAACATTTATTGAAACAATATTCACCACTATATTAACCATCTCTTATGAAAACTCTTCTATCATTCAAATTTAATTCCAATAGGGACCACCAAATCGAATCACTAAATCATTGTTTATACTATTCACCATTAATGTAATTTATATAAAATATACAACCTCAGAAACCATTATAGGTGATCCTTTTTCTTGCCTTAGTGTCACCATCTATTCCATCACATCACATGAATTATTATATTCTCATCAATAACCTTAAATATCAGCACCTTGATCCTCCATTTTCAATGTATATCCAATTACATAGGCTATTGATTATGGTTTATCATCAGATGTAAGTTAGGATGGGGAAATTAAGAGGCGAAATTGTCAACAAGTGTCACATCATCCAACCATGGGTTAAATGAAAAAATCACAAGATTTTTTCATATATATGGAATAAAAACCAATAATATATATTTTAATAAATAAAAATCAATATGAGAATATCAATTAAATTAATTTAATATTCACGAAATTATTTTATAGGAATCATATTAGAGATCACAAAAATAGATTTTATAGTCAATTAATCATTTTAAAATCATGGTTCCGTATTTTAAAATGATATATTGAATCTAACACCCATGAGAAAAATAGATTTATTTTTAGGAATAACATGGAAACATTAAGAATAAAAAAATCATTAAATAATGGAATTGACATTAATGTTTCAAGAATCTGGCATCGATCCATGATTATTGTTGATGACTACAAATATAATTTGACAGTATTCTAATATCACTCTAATAACATTATTATGTTTTCATGTTTGAAATAATTACTTATACCCCTTGAAAGATCATAAAAATTATTTATTAAGAAGATTAGTGATTGAATTTTTTAGCCATATATTTTTTGACAAACACTCGAAATAAGTTCATACTTTTCTTGAAACCCAAATGAAAATGGGAGCACTCTAGGGTAAAACCCTTTATTTTGAAAACAACTAAGGGGTTAAAATATCCATTTTGGGACTTGTTCAGTAATTTTTTTTTTAAAAAAACTAGAAGGATAATATTATTATATTGAAAATTATTATTTATTTTTGATGATCCGAATTCTACAAATAATCAATTTTACATCACAAATAGTTAATAAAATATTTTTTAAATCATTTTAAAGTATTAAAAAAAGAACATCTAAAATAATAAATGTATGGGTATTTTAACATTTTATTTTTTTGGGTTTGTAACAATTTTTAATTAACAAAATGAAATAAATTCTTTGGAGTCCTAATGAAATTAATCTTAATGTAGAATCTCAATAGTTTTTTATTTTTAGAAGGATTATATGTACTAATTTGGTTTGAATTGGATATAAACCATTACATATGAGTTATTTATAAAATTTGTAACTTTTTTGGGTAGACATGGTGGCCCTGGAAGTACTTTATTCATATTCAATTGCCTTGACGTTTGTCTATAGGACCTCAATTAAATAATTCTAGGATTATATATGCATAAATTATCATAGATTATATTATATAGAAAATTTTCAGATAATAATGTGTCTTAAGCGGTGATTTTTTGTGGTGGGTTTAATCAGTATAAACTCCATTGATTGATCAACATTTAAATATGCATATATGATTTATTTAATGTGGTTTATCATTTTTATACTCCATATATGTGCTTGACTATATCATTTATGAAATATTAGGTTTTTTCATTATGTTGATTTATAATGTGTCCAATTACATGTATCGATGTTCATTTTAAAATTATAATTAGCTATCAATGTATAAAATTAATTTATCAAGTTTTATTGTATATTTTGATAATAGATTTTTTATGGGGTGACTTCATAATTAACCACATCCTTTTAGGGAACCATTTGTTTCATTATGATAAATTAGAATACATTATATGTGTGTGGAGTGGGGTTGGATTAGGTATTAAAATAAGGATATGAATGTTAAATTTATGTTTACATAAATAAATAAACTATCGGTGTGAGTTTTCGTGAATCCGGTCAATTCTATCATCGTTAATGTAATAATATTTCCACATAACCAACACAGTTTGTAAAATGATAATTCAATACAACGATTACTAAAATTATTGTAATAGTTCCATCAATGAAACCTAAAATAGTTTATATGACTAATTATGATTAATCTCCCAAATTCATATATTCCACTATTATTATATATCTAAAATTGATACGGGTGATTGATATAAATCATTAACACTAATTTCAACATAATTTTATGTTGAATTCAAAAAAAATATGGATTTAAATTTCAATAAACAATAAAAATATTAACTAAATTTATAATGTGATTTTCAAATTAATGGGAGAATACACACCTAGTTATTATTTTGTTTTAATAAATTTACATTTATGTAGGTTACAATCCAACAATTCTAAGGATTAATTTATAGTAGTATAAATGATCCAAATATGTAAATATACATTATTGCACTATTTTCATTGAATATGTTAGAGATAAAATTACAATACATCAAATTATATTAACTCTAAAGGAATACACATGACCACTTATTTAAGAGGGTCTTCCCAGGATATAATTTAAGGGACATTGGGTTTTATTAAACATAGATAAGTTTTAATGTGTTTTCTAAAAGGTTACATAGGGTTTATTTTATTTTAAAATTAATTAAATAAATATTAATTGAAATGGACATATCGTGGTTTGTAATGATATTAATATCCTTATTTACAGTTTTAAGATTAATACATGTCTATGTTTAAATTCTCAATTCATTACTATGTTTTAAAATTACTATACATATGTAATAATTAATTAATTCAAAAAAATGTTCAATTTAATATATAACCTAGTTAAATAATACCAAAAAGATTTTTCTATTTATTTTTTATATGAGAACGTATAATAAAAAAATATGTAACTTGTTTTGTTACAAATATTCATCAAAATAGCCATTAAAAATGATTTCTTAACATAAAAAATATCATAACACATGGTATATTAAAAATTTAATAAAGAACACATAACCTAAGTTTGGACACTCCATCTCATAATAAAAATTAAATTAATAAGAATTAAATTTGTCTATTTCATAAAAAATAAAATAAAAGCATAAAAAAATATAATGACCTGAAAGAAGAAGTAATTTAATAATAAAATAATATAATAAATGTTTTTTGAGAAATAAAAAAACATATGGTCTTCTAGATTTATAAAAAAACATTTAACTAAAAAAATACTAAATGTTCATTAAATTATTATTCTATATTTAATTTAATATAAAATTATAAAAAAATATAGAAGACATATTCTTTAATGAGTAATTAAAAAATTATAGAACAATTCTATTAATTATAAATTGAATATATTGAAGACATTGTTTATCAATTTTTAAAATTTGATTTTAAATAAATCAAAATTAATGTATTGACATTAATTTTTATATCATTGTACATAACACATTAAAATTATTTCTAAATTTTTTAAAAAAATTCATATATTGAAGAATTAGTCAAATTATTTTCTAACTATTTTAATTTTTTATATTATAAAATATTCTCATTAAAATTAAAAAAATATATTTTTTTTATTTAAAACTTCCACATAACCTTAAAATTTAATAATAGTGGTTATGTTCTACAAAAAAAATTAATTTAAACGCATAAGAATTGATCTATTAAAAATCAATATAAATACATAGAATATTATATAAAAAATATAATAATAATAGTTGTGATAATTTATTATGTTTGAAAATAGAAACAAATGTAACAAAGTACATATTATATTGAAAAATAAACAAATGTATTAATATTATATTCATAAAATACATATTATATAAAAAATTAATAAATAACATAAAGAATTTCTTATATATATTATTATAATTATAGAACATATTATTAATTGAAAAATTTAAAAAAATTTGAAAAAAGATATGCTATATTTATCATTTTATGAGAGTCATATAATAGAAAATTTATTTTTTATTATAAAAATTTAACAAATAGTACTTTAATATATGTTATATATTTATATATAATCAAAAGCTCTAAATTTTTACATACACAAAAATATAATTATATAAATTCCAAAAAATTGAAAATAAAAAATAATATATATTCTATAATATAAAATAATAATCATATATATTTTTATTCTTAAAATCTAAAAATTAGATTTAATATTTAATTTTTTTTTTGCGTTGGTTATTTTTTGTAGAATAAAAACCACAATATGTACGTAAGATATTTTGAAGTTTGTTTCACTTTCAAAATATAATATGAAAACATATATTAAATGTCGTTATTTTATATTTTAAAGAAGGGTTGAGTGTCATAAAAATATTTTTAAATATGATAAAAATCATAAAAATACTATATTATATTTTTTATAGTTATTTCTTGTAGTTATTTTATATTTTAAATAATTTTTTATTTGGAAACCATAATTTGATAGTAACTCGATTACTAGGCTGAAACTTAATCATCATCAAGATGAGTATATAAATCCATTTGTTTAATTTGTCATTGATACATCAAACTTAAACATTGTTGATTAATTAAGGTTTATAATGATTATAATAACTCAAACAATATTATTCTAGTGATAAATCATGATCATAATAGACTGTATCGTGAATAAAACTTCCACTAATTAATAGGTTATTTATCTAACCTAAAAAATGATATGAAATGAATACTATTCCAAACTATACATCATGTACGGGTTCCCCTTAAACCCTTAAAAGGGGTATTATCCATAATAATATAAATAAATAAGGCCTTTGGGCCATTCCTGTCAAAAAAGAAATAACAAAGATTGTGATTTTTTTCTTAAAAAATAGATACGAAAATATATAAAAAATTATATTCAAGATAAAATTAATGAAATATATGTTTTCCCAAAATAATATATATTTGTGTGTGTGATTAATTATTTTACAAAGAAATATATGTAGGGAAATTCTATGATATAAGAAACACAATATAATCAAATAAAAACTTCTACTAAAAATATCAATATTTATACAAAAATAAGTATGTGATCTATTTTAGAGAAAATTATACCATCTGATAAACATTTTAACATTTAAAAATTCACATCAATATTTAAATTAATAAAATAAAATACCTAATAACCATTGAAAAAAATATATAAGAATTAAAATGTAAATTAACCTAAAATTTATGAAGGAATTAAAAAAGTATTTTTCCCCCACATTTACAATGCATAGTTTTAGTTTCTTTTAGTCCATCATTGAATATATTATATAATTCCAATTATAATACATCCTAGGATATTCATCCATCAAATGATCAAACTCTCCAATAAAATACAGGAAATATGTTCGTGATTTCACTAGGTTGGTAATAAGAATTAGTTTTAGAGAACACTGTCTTCTCGATTGATTTCACCCTTGATATTTATAAAAATATCAATAAAACATATCCAGTTAAATTATAAAGCATTGTAAGGATACATAAACAGAACTAGATTTAGGTAAACCTCACATCTCTTACACAAAAAATAATAAATAACTCACCTAAACAAGGTTCAAGACTTAAAGGCCGATAAATAGTTACCTAAATAAGAAATTTATTACCCAAACTAAATGGATACCATCGTTCTTCATATGAATTTGGAGAATCACCAGATATCAAGCCAACTGTTTGACAAATCCCAAAAATCTAAAACAAATATATCAAAGATAATTGATATGGAAAAGTTTAAATTAAGAGATTCAAAAATTGAATGGTTTAGGTAGAGTGTGAGTGAAACTGATCCCATTTCGTAAGTGCCACATTGTTTATGAAATTCATTATGAATTAAATTTCATGATAGGAAACTTTAAAATTCAATAAAAATATATATTTTCATTTATATATATATGTACTTGTTTGTTTGTGTATTTATATATAATCTAATATAACACTCAACCCATCTTTTTAAAAAATCCAACTTCTTCGTTTTAAATGAGAACAATCACTAAAAAAAATTTATATCTCAATACAATTTTATCCAAAAACTACTTTTAAAATATACTTTTGAAATCTATTTATTAATTTTAAAATTTAGAATTTGTTTAGATAAATATAAAAAAACCCTAATAAAAGTACAAACTAATAAAGCACCATGAAACCATGTCAGATGTTTAATTATATGAAATGGGGTTGTACAGTCCCTTGTGTGTCAATCAGTAATGGAAACCAAATATTAGTGATATTACCTAAGTATATTCATTAATTAAACTTGGTAAATTCATAAACATCTCAGGACGTGACAGTAGATGTAGATGGTTTTGAAAAATGTCCATATTAATCAATGCTTTCCTATTTCAATAACTTCCTAGATGCCCTTAAATGACCTCACCAATGGAACAACCTTGAAGGAAAATTAAATAAAATGGGGGATCCGTTCATTATAAGTAGGACTAGATATATATATATATATACACCTCATCTATCACTAAGATTCCGAGTATCCCCAATCATAAAAATTAATAAATATTTTGAAACAATAAGGTATCAAATCGATATAAAAATAGTAAAAATCCCAACTAATCCTAACCTATCATAGTAAAAAACACCTCTTAATATATACATATTTTTAATATTATACAATATTAATGCCTCTCTGAGACAAAATATTTATCATATAAATAAAAATATCCCCCTTAGGGGTGATATCTTAGCATGGGTGTTAATAGGGTCTCACAAAGCCACGCCTTTAGAAAAACATTTAAAAATAAAAAAAATACATCACTATATAAATTAATTGGGGAACCAAGTCATTTATCCTTATCTTGAAATTCCATTTGAAAATATATTTTAAAATAAAACATATTTTATCAATTTCAAAATGATCTTCCAAAAAAATCCCCTTGATAGCATTTATAAATCTACTAAATATTCTACACATTTATTATTAAAACCCTAAGAAGTTAAGTAAACCATTATCCAATCCAAATCATATCTCAATTCGATCGATGAATTTTTAAACATTTCTTTTAAAGTTATAAAATTACTGTAACATCATGTAAAAAAATTTCATTTCACGAACCCCATTAAATTTCAAGTAAAATACTTATATCAATTTAAAATCCAGGAAAACAATTATGAAATATTTTTTAACAATCATACATAGTCATAATTATTAAAATAAGATATTTTGAAACAATAATCATCAAACTGAATATCATTTTCATAAATTGAACAGGGATAAATACCTCAGTTCAACTATAATAAAGATTAAATTCAATTCCTGTTATAGTAAATGCTCAAATCACCCTTAAATAGACCTCTTCTTATTAAAACATCTAAAAACCCTTATATTTGGTTACCTAAAACCCACTATTCAGACCTATAGTCGCTAATGGTTCATGGAAATTTAAACACCAATAGGAAAGGTTGATGGGATTTAATCAAGAATTAAATAGTTTAATGCAGTTAGGATTACCATGTTAAATCATAATAAAAATGTCGAGGGAGGATTGTATCATCAAAGGAAGTAGAGAGAGACAACCTATCATTCACCCTTACTCATCCAAATAAGGAAGAAAGAAAATGAGTTAAAAACAACATTAAAACATTTAGTGGTTAAAGAGGGGGGGGGGAAATTAAATTACTGTGATATATATAAGGTTAGCCCACACATTTTGTAAATATATGCTTAAAAAATGTGGGATTACATGGAATGACAAGACACACTAACAGAGTTTGACTCTGTGTTTTTATAAACCATGTGAAAAATGTTTCAAACCAAAATATCATGATTTTGAGACTTACCACATGTTTATAGCATGTGTCATGACCCATCCTCGGGGCTCGTGTCGTGACTACCCCAAGCCCGCCTTCCTTAGGCCAGGGGCTGGCGACTAGGACCAAGGTGTAAATCCCGGTAAAAACGGAAGGCATTGCCTTTGTAAAGTAAACAAACACCATAGAGTAAGCAACCAGAAGAAGTAAACACTAAGTAAAAACTGAGTACAGTAGTAAGTGTGGAAAAGTAAGTGGGCCAGAATACAAACAAAAACTGAACGTAAAGTAAAACTCGAAAGGGAAAACAACAACTGAATAGTAAGCCGCAGCATCAAGCCATCCACTGGGACTCCCACCTGAAGGGTTAGTACAGATAGCCTCCACAACTCCTCAGGTCCAACCGTCCACTCCGAGTACGTCCTGCCAGTGGTCCACCTCCAGGTTCTGTCATGCTCCGCAAGCCTCAACCACGATCAGCACTGTCCGTCGTCTGCAACCAACACAACATAGTGTGGCATAGCCCGTGTAGGGGTGAGTATAAGCTACTCAGTAGGGACCCCGAGACCCCCAAAGGTATCCCAGAATCTAAAAAGGATAATCCACAAAGGAAAGATACAATCACAAAGTAACATCTGACACTACATAGGTATATGCCCATACATATACCTAAGTCATCAATTCTCGTTCGGCTCCAACATCTGAGCTCAAGTACAACCCAGTCCACACAGGAAAGAAAAATGTAAATCCACACAGGATAGCTCAACACAATCTACATAGGAATGAAAATCAGGATTCATCTCACACACGTATACTTCTTCGTATGACGATAGAGATGATAAGATATATCCACTGATTAATCTAAGTCGTCGGACCCACAAAAGATAGATAGGTACTATCCCCCACAATGACCCAGGAAGTGTCTGACCCACACAGGATCGATAGGTAACTAACCCCCGCAATGAACCAGGAATGGTCTGACCCACACAGGATCGATAGGTAACTAACCCCCGCAAAGACCCACACAGGATAGGACCCACACATGATCAGTAGGCATTGGCTCACACAGAACTGCTGAGCGCTGACCCACACAGGATCAGACCAACACAGGATTGGTAGCACTGATCCACGAAGGATCGCTGAGTGCTGTAGTCGTCACCATCGAATCCACTAAGGATCTCTGTACAGTTGTAGTAGTAGCAGTCGCAGACGCAGCCGGCTCTAGGGTTCCCGCACACTGCATACTCGTTCGAGAGGGTCTGCTCCACGAACCGAGATGCTGATACATCAACTGACACATAGTCCAGAGTTTATGTATCCAAAAGTTCCGTATTGTCAACAGGAACTCAACGTCGCAGACGGCGCATCAATCGGACGCCCGGTCTGAGAGTTATTGGCTTTTTCGTCCCAGGGGCCCGGTTGGTTTTTAAGGAAAAACCAACCCGACCGTACTCCACCTGCATCCAAACCTCGGGCGGAGTAATCCAAAAGATCCGTCTCAATAAGTGGAATCTAATAAAGTCGACGACACGTCAATCGGACGTCTGGAGATCAAGTTATGAGCGTTTCCGCTACGAGGGCCCGATTAGTTTCGTGTATGAACCAACCCGGCCAAACCCAAAGTATTCTGAAACCATTAGCGCAATATACTGAAACGACCGTCTCAACCCAAGGATCGCATTGCCGCTGACAACGCATCGATCAGAGTTCCTTAGCCTGAGATATGGGGAAAAGACCGAAGAGGGTCCGAAAACAGGGGTTTCGAGCCTGGATCGACCTAGCCCGAGACCCCCTGGGTCGGCCCGAACTGGGTCGACCTGTCCCAGGTCCGGTTCGGCCCGGCTGGGTGCGGCCCGGCCCGGCGGCCCGGCGCCTTCTGGCTCTGCCGAGCCGTTCGATTTGCGGGGGGGGGGGGGGGGGGGGGGGGGGCGCTGCCCCCCACGTTTTGTAACCCCCCCTTAATGGAGGCCGCTAGCTGGCCGACCGAGGGTTTGAACCCCCGGCTTTCCTCCTGTCCGGCCGGCCCGCCCCGGCCGGCCGGTTTGTGCCATCACTGGACCAGCGACGGCCGGTCCCCTCCCTACTCCAACACCAGCGGCCCGGAACTGACCGCCAGTCACCCTGCTCCGCCGCAGCCTGGAACCGGCCACGGTTTTATTTCATCCGGCGCGGCGCGACGGCGCCGCGCCCCTCCGCCGCAACCCCGCTCCGGCCACGGTTTCTTCGGTTTTCTACGACGTCGCGCGCCGGCGCCACGACTTGTTTTAGTTTCACGGTGCGGCGTGACGACGCCACGCTTTACATGCCACACAATCCCACGCGGTGCGACGGGACCGTGCCATTCCCGTTCCGACCACTTTAGAAACAATAACATGGATAAGGGAGGAGGGTCGGCCGTGTTTGTGCGGTCCAACCCCCTATTTTAAACTTTATCGTGGTAATTTATTTTTATAGTCTTCATTATTAATTTTGAAACAAAATTACGATGAACTTATTATATAATTATAACTACAATTATTTTAAACAAATATAAAATTTTAAAAAAAAATAAACTTTTTGATGTTGTAGGATTTAATTTTAAATTAAACCCTCAGATGTAATGAAAAAGATGGTTTCCAAAGAAATGATTTTCATAAGTATAGAAAAATTTAATTTAAAAATTCAATATTAAATTTATTCAAATGAACTAAATTTTATTAATAAATATACAATTTAAGAAGTTTTTATTTTAAAAAAAATATTAAAATAAAATTTATCTTATAATTTTATTAAATGAATAGATTGCTTTTAATAAAAATGAATATTTTTTAATATTCATAAAGAAATGAATTTTTAAAGAATTCATGAAAGTTATATCAATTATTATTTATACATGTATTTATAAAAAATGTAATTTATTTTTTCATATAATTTTATAAATGTTAAAAAATAGCTCCAATATTTATTCAAAAAATTAATAAAAATATTACTTTTTCTGAAATATGCATTTTTTAAGTATATAATTTATTTACTAAAAAATTTGTACTATTTTATCATTACGTTTTATTTATAAAAAAAATACTATAATTCATTTTAAAAATTTTGTTATTCAAAAGTTTAACACCAAGGTAGTAATTGTCATGTTAAATAATAATCATTTTCTTATATTATGGTTTGTTTAAACATGATGTTTTCTATAATGTATGTTATCAAATAAATTAAATTTATTTGAAAATATTATTTCATAATAACCCATGGTGAAACATTATACAACCATTAAAATAAATTTCTACATAGAAATTATTCACTATGATAAGTATTTAGGTGAGTAATGCCTCATAATATCCCTAGGTTCCCTTGTGTCTTCTTCAATTTTGTCGACTCACCATAAATCCTTGACCAAGTTTGTGGTATTTTTTTTACAGAACACTCTACCTATGATCCGGAATCTCCATAGGGTTTTCTTCATCTAAATTATCCGGATCCAATGGTATGACCTATGATTTTAGTACATGTGAAGGATTTGGTTTGTACTACCATAAGAGAAATACATGGAACACATTGTGTAATTAATATAAGTTTGGTGGAATCTCTAGGTGATGAAAAATCATAGATTCTTAGTAAATAATCTAAATAGGGAAAAAATACCTTGGGATAAACATTCATTTCTTTTTGAATAACATAACCTTCTTCAATGAAGAAATTTTTAGTAAGTCGTTATCAGTATTGTTAAAGTCCAGATCACACGGACGATTGTCAGAAAAAATTTTGTGTTTAATATGAGCTTCCTCAATGAGATATTTAATAGATCTGACATTATATTCCATTTTTTCTTATAGATCATGTATCAATATATTTATTTCCCAAGTTTTATGCCAAAAGTTTTTATTTCTACACTTCATTATATATATAGATTCATATGGATCTATATAAATAATCGAGGAAAGCTATGGTTTCAGTATATCTCAACTAGAAGAATGTGTTGATCCCCACCACCATTAAAACCACGATAAAAAGATATCATAACATTCTTTAGGGTTTGAATTTTTCTAAATAATAACCATTAGTATAAGGATGATATAATTTACTGAAACATATATTTCTATCCATATCCTGCTGGATATTTCTGTAGAATATCAAGGTAACCCTCAGATCCCAATCAAACACAATTGAACATGGTAATCCATGAAACCTTATCAATTACATAACATATATCATGGTAATATGATCTAAATTGAAATATTATCTGATAGTGGTGAACTGTGCTAAATTTTTATGAAAATCTACTACTACCCATATAACATTATTCCATTTTGAGGTTTTGGGGTGTCTCGTGACGGAATCCATAGTGATGTTTTTGAATTTCTATTATGGTATAGGTCGTTATAGTAACATATCGTTAAACATTTCTCCCTATAATTTATCATTATGATATATCATGAACCATGATACATATTATGTAATATCTCTCTTCATGTGGTACCACCATAAATATTTTTTCCTATCAATATAAATGTCCATACATCCAATATGATTATAGAATTAAGAACAATTAGACTCCTATAATAACTCCTTCAAATATGGTACAACTAAAATACAAAAACTATTATTAATACTTATCATTCCATCATAATCAAGTATAAACACAACAACATTTCACGCATTCTCATATTGCTCCATATTATCCTTTTATACATCTTTAATCATTACTTGGATTGATGTTAGAAAAGTCATATGATAGCGATAAGATTTAACATTTCCTTCAAGATTTATAGATCTAAATGTTATAAATCCATAAATATTGGTTCTTTCATGATCCCTATCATAGATAATATTGAGCGATCCTTTTAACAAAAATCATCAACCACCTTGTTCTCTTTCCCAGTGTTGTAATGCATTGTGAATTAATATTCTTAAATCATATCTAACAATATTCTATGGACCATTTACAAAATCTTATATATGAATAAATAATTTAAAATATTTTGTTTAGTATATATATCACAACTTTATCCATAAATATAATTACTTAATAACTTTAATGAAAAAATTGATACAACTAACTCAAAACCATGTGATGGGTAGTTTTTCTCATGATTCCCCAATTGTCTTGAAACATATGTCATAACCATGTCATTATTTCTTTTAAATAATCCAAATATCTTCTTAAATTAATCAATATATATTTCATACTATTATCCATTGTAGTGTAATGTATATATAGATTCAATGACTAGTCTTCTCTTTATTTCCTTGAAATTTTCCTTAATTCATCTTTCTAGAGGAAAATTTGTCGCTTCCGAGTCAACTCGGATTGTGGATTGGAAAATCATGAAATTTTTTCCACAAATCCATGATGATATTTATCCCAACCAAAAAGACATTAGATCTCATTCTCTTTGGTTGGTTTGGATGAACAATCAATAGCATCCATCATTGATGGATCTACCAGTATACTGTTTGTTTAGATTATGTAAACCGAAAATGAAAATTTTTGTACAAAAAAATCACAATCAATAAATTCTTAATACAATTTTTCCTTCATTAGGGTATTTATTATTTTATTAAAATTATCATCATGTTATTCTTGGATCATTTAATATATAAGAATATAATTAATTAATACTACCATAAAAATATTATGGTAATCACAAAGGATGTATTCATAAAATCTATTAAATATGTATTAGGAATTGGTAAGACCAAATTGAATCACTATATATTAATAGTTTTTATAAGTTGTATATAATTATACATTGAGTATATTATCATTATTTACCCTCAATTAATGATATTCAAAATGAAGGCCAGCAATGGAAAAGTTTCTGTCTCCAAAAAGTTAATCAAAAAAATCGTCGATATGGGGCAGGGGATAATTGTTATTGATTTTGATATTGTTAAGTTTTTGATAATATTTTCAAATTAACATCAACCAAAATTTATTCTTGAAAAAATGATTAGGTTCTCACTAAGGTGACACACTTTTTTGAGAAAACCCCTTGTCAATATTCCCCTTGATATGCTTCTTTAATTCCCACAACTCAGTCGGTGCTAATCTATGAAGATTCTTTGAAATAGGTTTTGCACTAGGAATGATACATATTGAAAACTCATGTTTATGTTTTAGTTAAAAAATTGGAAACACTTTTGGAAATACATAAAAAGCTCCCTCAATATTGTAATATCATAAATGATTAGTTACTCTATAAACATCTATGATAAATATCCATTTTGAAAATGGTTTAGGTCCCATACAATAGGTTTAATTTCAATTTGATATTTATATTTATTAGAAAAATTGTAAGCCATCATGGATTTGTTCAAAATATCAAATTTTATATACCCTAATTATAAATTAATGTGTGATTTATATAGGGAAATGTAATCCTTTCCTAATAAATCATCAAATTATAACAAAGGGGTAATTTAGATATTTGATGGTGAAAAACTATAACAAACATCAATAGGGCATGAATCATAGACCATAGATGAAGTCATAATTTCTTTAGTGGTTTTCACTATTAATTCAAAATCTAGTTTATAAGTTTGTACGTTGAATCGATTAGAATATTATTTAGATATAAAATTGTATGTATTTTTGGATTCAAATAATACATTAGTAGTTCTATAGTGGATGGTAAGTGAACCTTTCACCATTTCATTATCAAACCCCTCACTATAAATAGTTATACCATGATATTTCTCATTGTCTATTAGCTTAATAGGATGCTGATGTAAATAATTTTCATTAAAATTTGGATTATTGAGCTTGTAGTCATAATAGTAAAACTCATTTCATTTTAATTATAAATTGTAGGAGGTACATTATATGAATATTTATCATTACCCAATCACCATCTAACTTATTCCCATCACATTAATAACGTGCTACTCGATGACCTTCTTTTATACATTTAAAACATTTATTAGTCCACTTATGAGAATTGACATCATGTTTATTTCCACAAATTGAGCCTTAAAGAATGATCATTTTCTTCTCTCAATGGTTTTTTGAGTATCCATTGAGTTATATCATTATTTTCTTATAAAAAACACGATAATTTTCAGAAACCACAATCTATATTTCTACCTTGATAGCACATGGGATGATTTATTCATTAGTATTGAAGTTCATTATATTCTATAAAAAATTGATTATAATTAATTTTATACTTGATGGTAAGATAATAAGTGTACTTCATAAGACATATAAAATTTTCCTCATATGAACCAATAGATTCATCATCCTTATTATTTTTGGAATAATACTTGCTCTATTTTTTGAATGAAAAATATGAAAAAAGTAATTATTTATAAATAATATCTTAAAATAATTCCACTCCACGAAATCAATTTATTCATGTTTCCTCATAGTTTTGATAAGATTCTACCATTGATCCACTATTCCTTCCAAAAGATACACAACCAAAAATAATTTTCCATACTATAAATACTAAAGAACAAAAAATATAATTTTAGAGGTAATAATCTATTCCTCAAATACTATTGGATCTATGGAACCAATAAAAGAATGTGTGCATTGCCTCATGACGTAATAAATAGGAAATGGATCTCAATTATTCTTGTTTGGATGTTATGTATGATTAATTTCATAATAATGTTTTGTGAGAATAAAAGTACATTTCATTCAATATCCCTTAAAAATTTGTTTCTTAGGTTGATAATCATTGCATTATCAGTTTCATTCATCCTTAACATGGTTCCGTGGGGTTTCATCAATTTATAAACACAAAAACGTATAGTCGGAGGAACAAAAATCATACCGGGAAACAACATAATCCTGGAAAATTATTTATTTAATTTCTAAATCATGACACATTATTTTATATATATAAAACATCGATTTATCCTAGTCCCTTAATGTTCATCATTTATTCATATTCATAATGTTGATTCATTAAGTGTTAGTTAATTTCTAGAGAATATTTCCCATGAGTGTTAATCTAGGTGCACAACAAATCCGGTTTTCATGAATCATGTCATGATTGAGTATATCTCAATACACCCTTTTTAAAGTTATTATCCCTATACACAACATCCCTATATCCACATTAACATTAATATCGAGATATTGATGTAATTTCTTGGAATCAAATTTCTTCATCCTTCACCAAAATTCTAAGACATTTTCATATACATTGACTTATCCTTAGACATATCCTTATAAATATACATAGACTCATCCTTAGACATATCCCTAAGGATATATTTAATGTTTTATCATCATAGTTTCCAATGGTTAACTAAAACTTTCTATGATACCAACTATTATTTCCAGTGATTATTAATATTAGACTATTATTAATATATATAAGAAGACTCCATGGGCGGTTACACATCCAAGAAGGGACTGTAACCACCCTTCCCACTTGTAGAAAATTTATATTGAATAACATGGCAATACATCCCTGATTAATCAAATTCTCACACATGAATGTTACAAATGATTGTATTCATTAATTTGTATTGATAAAAATTTTAGAGACCCAATGTTTACTTATATATAGATATTACATCTTAATACATGAATATTTATAATATTTCGAAAATAAATTATATAGGTCCATAAAAGGATTACTGTCTTTGGATATGAGTCAAAAAATATTCTTATTTTATAAAATATCTCCAAAATATACTATAAATATCTTCCCACATATTATGCTTCATAGAAGTACCATAAATTAAACCATTCTTTATAACATAGGGAAAGGTAACAAAAAAAGAATGAGATCAGATTCCCACTAAGGGTAAACATGGAGGATATCAAAATAGAATGAGCATAAAGGTATGATAACATTATAATAATATTTCAAAGTCATACCCAATATACCATAGATAAATAAAATTGATTCATTACATAAATCATGGTACTTCATAATACATGGATTATAAAAGAATAAAATAATATTTTCTATTGGAAAAACATTGGAATGAAACACAGATTTATTGCATACACATAAGTATTGAAAATATCAAATCAAGGATATAAACCAAAAAATTCATAACATGTTTTTCTCAGACTAACCACTATTATACCTATATAATGATTAGGATAACCTAACATGTACCCTATTTTTTTTTGTATAACCTCCTCTATACCCTCTATTTGTATTGGGATAACCTCTCATGTGCCATTTAAAATCCTAGAATATTAATAATTACCGCATGCATTAGAATGAGACAAGGTGTCCACATTCATAAAATCCATAAATTTATGGTAAAACAATATCATAAAACATTAATCATATCCTATCCCATGAAAATTAAATTTGTTTTGTATATAATTAATCATAGAATAACCCATGGAAAAGAAAATTGTTTTATAAATATCATTACACCATAAACATAAAACATCGAGAGAAATAAATAGGATGGTATAATTGGATCATATACCCACAAAATCCTAGGGAATATCAAATAATTTTATATTTTATAGAAAATTATTTTGGAATATAAATATAAAAATTTCTAGGGGAAAATGAAATTTTAACTCTAAAATCATTTATTTAAATAATAAATAAATTCAAAAAAAATTAGAAAAATTTTTATTTTAAAATAACATTGAAAAATTTTAAATATAGATTTAAATAATTGAGATGTAATTAAATTGGTAAACACAGTTCCTTCTGGAAATGTTGAAACAAATATTCCTTTCACATTTTTATATAAAAGAAAAAAATTACCATATTTGTTAAATATTAGGATGATTCCTTTTAAGAAATTTCATAAAAAACATCTAATCGGTAAAATATAAATTAAAAATTAATAAAAATAATTTAATGAATACAATTTTAGAAAGAAATTATTTTGAAAAAAAAAATCATTTTCGACCGAAGATGGAAATAAAGTCAATTTTATTTAAAAATATTATTTTGAACTCATGTGTTCATAAAGATATTAAATTGAAAGTGAAAAATTTATATTCCTAATATAAGTTATGTATAATAAATTCAACTATTTATTTATAGATATATCATAATATTTTACCATTGGAAGGATAATCATAAACAATCCTGATATGTAATGAGATTATAACATTAAACATTTACCAATTTGGTAACTTTTGAATCATAATTCTCATGAAATAAAGAGAACTAGATAGAATCTTAAATCCCCATATCATTGATAAGAAAAAATTTAAAAGAAATTCTTTGTTAGTACGTACACCACACTAGAGTAACAATTTTTTAATATGGAATGTGTCTTATAGAAATAAATGTGAGAAAAGATCCTTTAACATGAGTCTTGACTTACTTCTTACACATCATATCCTACTATATAGAAACTATAGATTTATTATACATATATTATAGATTCATATATATATATATATATATATCAAAACATATATGATTTAATTATGACCTTTTCTTACTCGTTTATTACAATTACTTGTTAAAATATCATTTCAGTTAATAACTGCTTCAATTTTCATATATGTTTTGTTTGATATTTTCAGATATTATAATTTGATCATGGTTACATCATCTCTATAATTTCATGCATGGTATAAATATAATATATATTCAATAAATTTCATTATATTAATCCATTAATATTGGATATTGAAAATTAATTACACCTTTCACGGAGATGGTAGGTCTTACATAATAATGAACAATGTTTCTATTTTATCAATAGATTAGAAAAACGGAATCAAAATAAAATATCACCATTATAGAGTCATTATGATTTCCAATATATTAAATATATTCATTAATTGTTTCATGACTTCTTTTCTTGTAAATAGTGATTTAAAAATAAATCACATCTCTTTGTTAGTTGGTAATCCGTCGTTCACATAAACGACCTTATCAGTTTCCTATGGAAATTAAGTAAATATGATTATGTGATATTATTATTACATAATTATAATTATATTATTAATATAAAAAACAGATATATATAAATATATATTACACTCATTAGTATAACCTTTCATTAGAGGTTGTGTTAAAAAATGAATATGATCAGTTTGTGAGGTAGTATTTCGTCGTACACACGATTTGTAGTGTCATTTACCTTATTATGGAATATTTTGTAGATATATGTTATAAAATAAATATTAAAATATTAAAATATATTCTATATGTAGTTGTAACAATATTATAATTAATAGTACAAGAATTAATGTGGTAAGGTATGAAGTAAAAGGATCAATTTTTAGTAATGAAAATTTCCATTCACTTAGAAAAATAATCCATTGGATTTGTTGTTAAGGACCCAGAGATTTATATTTGGGGAATAACACAAACACTAGAACATTTATATTAATTTTGGAAAAAAAATTTCTATAATTTCTTCAAGGGAAATGAATTAAGTAGTGTGAATTATTGGGGGGTAGAAGTTCCCTTTAATAATTAAAGAGTGGCGTTTTCATAAATACCAAAAACTATTAAATAATGAGAATTAAATCTCACCCTTAGTGACTCCCAAATTTATAAATAACATAATAGAGTTAATATAAGGTATATTTTAACCTTCAACTCAAAAAGAGAATGTCTTAAACATGTTATTTCTTATCCTTTTATGTTTATTTAATTTTCACATTTTAGTTTTAAGAATGGAAATAAGTGTTTTAATTATTTTACTAGGTGATAAAAATGTATTGAGGATTATTTTATAATATGGTACCCTTGATACTAAATATTGAGTCCAATTAATCCAATAAAAATAACCTCTATAAGGGTAATTAATTTTAACATAGGTTCATGTAACGCGCAAAACCACGTTTTATCCTTAATCGAGGTAATTAATTTTTATTTTTTATTCACTATAAAAAAGTTAAGAGAACCTTATTATTAATTTAAATTATTTTGATTCTAATTTTGGAACCCATTTTATTATAATAAATTTACAGAATTAGAATTATTAAATTTAAAATGAAACTCGTATACACAATAAATAACCGATTTTCCAAAGAAAAATTATTTATATGTTTATAATGTTTTAGAATACCAATTGTTACGAAATTAATTACAATAAAATAAATTAGGTTAAAAAATATATAATTGAACCAATTTTACTTTCAAAACCATTTTAATGTAAATGTATCTTGTAAAGGCTTTAATTAAAAAGGGACTTATTAATAAAAATTATTATTCCATTAAAATTCACTGAAAAATAAAACTTTTCCAAGAATTATCTATTATTGGAACAAAGATAATTTGGATATTTAGATTTTAAATTGTAATTTTATTTTTTTAAAATACAATTTCTTATAATAGAAAAATTAATTTTCCTATTTGGTCAAAAAAAGAAAATGAAATCCATTTTTTGAGAGAAACATACATTTGAACAATATAAAGACTCTAATAAAAAATAATTACTTATTTATGAATTTTTGTTACTTACATAAAACCACTTACATTATAATTAAATTTTTTTATTCCAATTCATTTTTTCAATTTTAATTGCGATATTACAATAGTCATGTTTAAATAATAATATTAATCATATATCAAAGTTTACTAATTGTTGGTGTTGTGTGTAACACAATCTATTGACGAAACTAAACTTATTTAAAAAACAGATTTCATAAAAACATGGGGTGTTATAGTGTAGGTGGGTAAATCTTTATTTGGTATGAATGGAGGTTTTTGATATCTTTATAGTTTTTTATGTTAGTTAAGGATGATTTAATGGTAGATAATTTTAGGTTGAATAAGTTTTTAATGGTATTGATAACCCTTTATGTTTTTTGGGGTAATATTGAATATTTTAGAAATAATAAAAATAGAAATTTATTGAAAACCCTAAGATAATAGGAACTGTTAAGTGTATGTATAGGATAATAACCTGAAATTACGATATAGTAAAAATGGATGGTTATCCTAGAAATTAAATGCACATATAGATTATGAAATTAGACGTAGTATCATGTACAATTGTACAATGGGATAATAACATTGAAAAGAGAGTATTGCGTATTAATCGATCATCACCTCGTACATGAAAAATAAGAAAAATTACACACATTTCTTGAAACTCATGGAGGGATAAGTTATGGTTAATTAACATTCTCTCTATCGGATTATTATAAATGGTTTTGGTATCATGTAAACTAATTAGTTTATAGACCCCAATAAGAAAATAATCATAGGGAAGAAATGACTGAACTAATAACTTCGTATGTAACGTTCCTGGCCCGGAAGCCACTAAACCGGTGCTCCGAGATGGTTAGTTACATAACCTTATGCGTGCCTCCCCATACGCCAAAGGCTGCCGACTAGCAGCGGGGGTCTATGTGGTCATGTGGGGAGGCAATACCCCCTTTCTATCAGAGTAATCCACAATAGAAATAAACAAATAGTGGAAACAATAATCGATAAACAAGGAACATGTATAATAACCATTTCCAATAATAAATATGAAATGTCCTACTACAAGTTCAAAAATTAATAGAAGCCCAAAATAAAGACAACGTCCAGAATCCCCAAAATGGTCCCAACAACATCTCTAGATCCTCCACCAAGTGATACCCATGTCCACTCAACTATCTAGCAAGGACCCTTTTGCTTATCTTGATCTGTAAACATGAAGTCTGGTCGGGTACCCAACGATGGCCTAAGCAGGGTGTGAGTACAACTCTGTAGGACACCAATAAGAGTGTCTAAAAAATATCCAGTATGAACAGCTAGTGCATGAAAAAGGAATATGAATGGTATTTTCCAAATAATTATTTAAGGTGCCATTAACCTGTTCAAATCCAAATCCATTGCCACTTCCATTACCATACAATACACACCAATTATCATCACTTACCATTTCATCACATTTCCATGGGTTAATGACATACATTATGTTACTTGGGTCTAAGGACAACAATCACATGAAAGAGGGTACACAAATCGTTATCCTATCACACATGGACTAACCCCCTCATAGTAACCATATCTTCAACTCGAAGCCTCAGTCCGGGTGGATGCAACCGTTAGGAGAATATATCCTCATTCCCACATTCCTAATCCGTGAATTTAGGGTTGAGTTCAGAGAATCAGTCTTCACTCGACCCATGGGCATAGATGCTTAGGTCATTCTACACTCTACCAAGCCATGTGGACATGCTTATATATATAAGTAACCGTCAACCCACCATACCATTTCCCTTTGAAAAAAACCACTCACAACAAACTATATGGGAATTCACATTGTTCCTTAACCCATTAACACCATACCATTTTACATCATTTAACCATTCACCCAATCCCCATTTGTTATGCCTATATCACTAAGTGTTCAACACTAAACCCATAACCTATCCTATTATAGTATTCAATTAGTTTACACATTAACCATTTAACCCGTTCATCATTTCCATGAATCAACCATTAAAATCATTCCAAATAACCTTTAGGTTATTTCCATGTCTAGGTGCATCACCTAACTTCTATTCCATGTCCAACCAATCATTCCAACATATTTGTCAAGGGCTCTACCATTTATTACAACAATTTAACTTGTTTAATAACAATCCCTAAACCTGGGATAATCTGGAACACCCCATTTATGGCCTCAATTTGGTCACATCATTCACAATGCATCCCATGGTGATCGTGAGAGTTCCCATTTAGCATTTTTAAGGATCCTTTGTAGAAAATGCATCCATGTTTATCAAAGGACATCAAAAGGAAACCATGAGCAAAGCCACACATGCATAAATCCACCATAAAACAATGGGATAACATTTGTAGACCACCTACCATGAAACCGCAGTTGAACGCATAGTCAATAGAGTCCTTATACCTCAATCCAACCATCCTTTGGAGCTTCAACCTAGAACTCACCCAAAGGATAGCGTTTCAGAGCATCAGAACAAGAGGGATAGAAGGTAAAAACCGTATACCAAAAATAGAAGTACGGATGGGATTAGCCTTACCCGGAGCTTCGATCTGCATCCAACCACACCAAAAACACCATAGAAATGAGGGAGATCGACCTCTTGGAGCTCTTGGGCAATTTGGTTCATTCCTAGGGTGAAGAGGGAGGAATGGAGAAGAAATCCTGAGGGGTTTATTAAAATCCTGGAGTGGAAATTTTGTAATTTTTCACAAATTTAAGAGATCGCACGGTTTTCCCATATAGTTTGAAAAACCTTGTGCAAACCGTGAACATGATACTATTTGGAGGAGGAGGGGTTGCATGGTTTAGTTGGGCAGGCCGCACGACTTTCCCTGGCCATACGCAGGTTGTGCGCCCAGGCTTGTCTTTCCCAGCTTTCCTTTCTTTCGTGCCCCGAGCCCCCGACACACCCCCAAGATCTCTCATACATTCAGAAGAAATCCCTTGAATCCTGAAACAAGGGGTCCCGAAAAAATATAGCGAAAACATAACCTTCCAAAAACTGTGATCTTACAACCTCCCGTCTTATAATGGCTCGTCCTCAAGACGAATTTCTAAGCCTCATTCATCCACCGAAGAGAAGAGTTTGGGCCACTAAGCATGCATAATCGATTCCTACTCCCAAGTTTCATTATGATCATTCCCATGATGCCATAGTACTTGCACTAATGGGACAACCTTGCATCGCAAGACCTTTTCACTATGATCCACCACACAAACCAGATGCTCCTCAATGGACGCATCAGCTTCAAGCTCCACATCCTCAACATCAACAACGTGAGATGGGTCAGGCTGATACCATCGAATCTATGACACATGAAACACATCATGCATTCCACCATACTATTGTGGAAGAGCGAATCGGTAAGCCACTAGTCCAATCCTCCCCACAATCTCAAAAGGTCCCACATACCATGGCACCAACTTACCCTTCTTTCAAATCCGATAGTGACCCAGCCTTGGTGACACCCAAAGGAACACTTTATCACCCATCAAAAACACAAGTGGTCTATGCCATCGATATGAATACGACTTCTTCATACTCTAAGCTGTAGCCATCTACTTTCTGATCAAATTAACTCTCTCTGATGTCTCCTTTACAAGACTTGGCCCCAACAACTCAGATTTCCCAGCCTCTAGCCATCACAAAAGTGTCCTACATGGCCTCCCGTAGAGTTCCTCAAACGGTTCCATCTAAATCATAGCATGAAAACTATTTCTGTAGGAAAACTCAACTAACGATAGGTGCCTCTCCCAAGAACCACCAAATTCCAAGACACAAGCTCATAACATGTCTTCCAACACGTGGATCATACGTTCTGATAGCCTGTCCATCTACGGTAGGAAAGCCGTACTCAAAAAAACCTGTGTACCAAGCGCCTTCTACAACCCTTGCATGAAGCACGATGTGAAACGCGAATCCCGATCCGAAACAATGATCTATGGAACACCATGCAACCACACTATTTCCCAAACATACAGCTCACCCAACTAGTCAACTGTAAAGGTCTCCTAAATCTATAAAAAATGAACCACTTTCGTTAACCAATCCGCAACTACCTAGATTGCATAATTCTTCTGTGGAATCCTTGAAAGACCCACGATAAAATCCATTGTTAAATAATACCACATGAATTCTAGAATGGGAAATGGATGCAACAAACCACCTGGGCGTTGATGCTCAACCTTCCCCTGCTGACAGGTAAGGCACCATGCCACAAGCCCACAACTTACTTCTTCATCCCAGTCCACCAAAACTACCTTTGGAGGTCACAGTACATCTTGGTCAAACCAGGATGTGCTGACCACATTGATGCATGGAACTCACGCATCAACTCTTCATGCCCACACTTTGTCATAACCATGATATCCCGAAAACGAACACACCTTCTGCGTCGACGGCCCAACCAGAACGTAGCTCCCCATCTTTAAGATTTTAATTCATTATCAAACACTCAGGATCATCAAGCCGACCTTCCTTAACGTGACTCAAAAGCATTGAATCCATCACTATGGAAGCAAGAGTGACTTGACCAATCCCCCCTGCACCTCTAGGTGAATTTCTGCAAACAAATCCATCACCTTCCACTCAGTGATGGACTCCTGAACCACCTGATTATGAACCTTTCTACCCAGAGCATCAGAAACACTGTTTCCCATTCATGGCGTGTACACCAACTAAATGTAAAAATATTGGAGATATTTAACCCATCTTTGCTGCTGAAGATTCAGATCCCAATGTGAGAATATTTACTTTAAACTGTTATGGTCCGTAAACCGTTCTCCCAATAGATATTTCCTCTAGCACTTCAAGTCGTACACTACTGCATCCAACTCAAGATCATGAGTGGGATAGTTCTACTCATGGGATCTCAACTGCCTGGACCCAAAATCCACAAACCGCTCATCCTGCATCAACACAACCCCATATCCGACTCTGGACGCATCACAAAACATGATGTACTTCTTACCCTGCTCAGGTAAGATCAAGATAGGTGTGGTTATCCACTGCTTTTTAAAATATTGAAAGGAAATCTCACAAACCCCAGACCACTCGAACCTTATTCCTTTCTGGCCAACCCTGAGATTGGTGCTGCCCAGCGAGAGAAATCCTGAATGAACCTTCGGTAATACCCGAACAAACCCAGAAAACTCCGAACATCTAAATCACTATTGGGCTGCTCCCAGGCTACAACTGCCTGCACTTTCTCTGGATCCATAGACACACCTGACTCCAAGATGATGTGACCCAGAAAATGCACCTCACCTATCCAGAATTAACACTTTGTTAGTTTGGTGTATAGTTGATGCTCTATTAGCGTTCCCAAGACTATGCTAAGATGTTGGGCATGATCGTCGTGAGATTTCGAGTAAACTAAAATATAATCAACAAAGAAATCCACAGACTGATCACGATAGGGATGAATGATTCAGATCATCATAGTCATAAACATCGTTGGTACATTGGTCAAGCTGAAAGGAATTACCATAAACTCAAACAACCCGTACGGACTTCCGAAAGTTGTCCATGGAATATAGGAAGACATCACCCATAACTGGTGATAACCCATCCTGAGATCAATCTTATAAAACACCGACGCACCCCTAAATTATCATACAGGTTATCAATTCTAGGAAGAGGGTACCGATTCATTACTGTCATCAGGTTCAACTTTCGATAGTCAACACAGAGCCTTAACGACCCATCGGCCTTCATTGAAAAAAGCAAGGGAGAACCCTAAGGAGACGTACTAGGACAGATAAAACCTTTACGCTCCAACTCCTCAAGCTGAACCTTTAGTTCATGGAGTTCAGTCGGTTCCATTCGGTATGGAGGAATAGAAACTAGCTCTGCTCCCGACTGCAACTCAATCGTGAACTCAACATCTCTCTCGAGGGGTAACCCCAAGAAATCCTCATGAAGAACATCCTTAAAATGACCCACCATAAGAGGAAAATTATATTATTCCCATCCCTAATCATCATAGAGGATGTGACATGCCACTTGAGGAGTGAATCCACTCATCTATTGAAAAAACGGCCCCGCACACCCTGCTCAAATATCCCATTCTCCACAGTGGACATAAAGTCACCCTATAGCGACCTGAACGATACTCTGCGACGATAGCAGTATATGTGATCCTGATACAACACCAACCAATAAATTCCCATGATTAGGTCAAAACATGACATCTCGAGAATGAAAAAGTCCCACAGAAAATGATACCCACCAACATCCAAGGTGAATTCCTTGCACTGCTTGATATCCTCGACCCGCACCCCCAACAGGGTGTCAATTGACAGAACTCCACACACCCCCTCCACAGGTAAAACCAGCACTACCACAAGTTGAGTAGAAAAAAGAGTGTGTGTGGAACCTATGTCAAAAAATGTACTAGAAATCGTAGATGCTACACTGATCATACCACAAACAGCTGACAGTTCAGCCACGCCAGCACCACGCATGAACTGAACTACCTAAAGATGACCTGCCACACTACCTAGGGCTCCAGCCCTAGCACCATACGCCGCATTGCCATGCTAGCGTGAGTGATCTTTCCCTGGAGATCCAAAACCACTGCCCCTACCAGTATGACCCATGGAGCTGCAACTTCCTGCCTGATACTATGCTATGAACCCACTTCTCGTACCTGGTACCTACTTTTCATCATCGTACTAACCCATCTACCGAGGGTTCCTGCAGAACCTTTGCATATTCCCCATCCTGCCAAATGAATGGCACTCATTTGGAGGTCGAGGAAACAGACAATGCATTTTCCTCGTCATACCGCACTGATAACAGAACACCTGGTTCACACTCTGAGAGGTTTACCCTCTCTTCTAACCACGATGCTGGAAAATTTCAAAACGGCGCTTTTGACCTTCGGAAGATGCACCACTTGTCCTCCCAGCTGGAATGAAAATCCCACCACTACAATCTTTTTTCAGGTTACCTTACGAGATTAGTGCCTGATCCATCACCTCTACAAACCTCTTCAAGAGGAAGATATTTACATGAGACCTGATCTCATGTCTCAACCCATCATAGAAATGCTTTGCTACTGCTACCTCATCCATTGCTAACACTGGGACAAAGCGTCACAAATCAGTGAAGCGACTAACATAGTCCATCAACGATAGTGATCCCTAAGTCAATATCATAAACTCTGAAACATGCTCCTACATCAATGTCTCTAGGTAGAAATGCTCCAGAAACGTCTCCTGGAAAACCTTCCACGACATCCCATCAGCCTACTCGATTTGAGCCTGAATGTCCCATCAACACCTTTCCTGGCCCGTCAACATATAAAGTGAAAGCTTTAAATTCATTTCAACAGGGGTCCCCAAATGATCTAGTATCTTCTAGATAGAATCTAACCAGAACTCTACTTCCTCTAGCCCACCCTCTCCGGTGAAGGTCAGAGGTTTCGGAAGCTGTAACTCCATGGTCAGCTCATAAAAACATGAAACCCGCTATGGGTCTCAATCCATTATCTTCATATTTCAATCTATGTTCTACCGAAACTAGTGTTCTATACCTTCATGGATCACCACATTTTCCTGTACTTCTACCGGAGGAGTGTTCACATCAACATATTCTCATTTACCAACTGGTAACCGACGTCGTGGTTTGATATCTCTACATTGTCAAGCATGAGATTTAGCACGCTTACCATAAAACTTTCATGAATTAATCAAATATATATTTACTAGATATAAAAACCCATTTTCATATACTAATTAAATAACATTAACACCTCAAATTCAACACCCCGACAAACCCTACCGCGACCATCTTCCACATGGGGTAAACAACCATGCACTACAACCAAACTCACATAACATTTTACAAAAATATTTTCCACTTCATTTCAACCCCTTACATTTCATTAAATATCATTTACCCTCTTGTTTTATTTCATTCTTCTCATTATTTCATGGTTTCATGAAATGCATGATGCACCCTACTTTCCCGCCTCACACACCCACCATGTGTGTGTGCATCACACAATGCATGTCACCTATCTTCCTAGGTTCCTACAATGATGCATGAATGCAAATCCTCATGTCGTTAAGGCCACGTTCCAAATATCACAAAACATTCACATCAAACCACATTTGCATCACCCAACAGTGAAATATCATCAACTGTAACAGAACACAAACAAGAACAACATTTCCCACCTAGGGTGACATGGATTTTCCATTGTACATGGGTTGGATACTACCAAGAACGAGCTCATTTACCAAGTACTGACACATCTTAACACTGGAAAACCTATCCCAAATAAAAATACCATGGAGAAGGAGAAGAAAGACCTCCTCTGATACTACTTTGTATCGTTCCCGACTCAGAAGCCACTAAACATGTGCTCTGAGCTGGGTAGTTACATAACCTTAATCACACCTCCTCGTATGCCAAAGGATGCCGACTAGCAGCAGGGGTCTATGTGGTCAAGTGGGGAGACTATACCAACTTTCTATCAGAGTAAGCCACAAAACAAATAAACCAATAGAGGAAACAATAATCAATAAACAAGGAACATGTATAACAAACATTTCCAACAATAAATATTCCATGTTATACTACAAGTGAGAAAATGAACAAAATCTCAAAATAAAGACAACGGAAAAAATAACCAAAATGGTCCTGACTCCATGTCTAGATCCTCCTCCAAGTGTTAACCATGTCCACTCAACTATCTTTAAATGACCCTTGCCCTTCTCCTAACCTGCAATCATGATGTTTTCTCGGGTACCCAACGACGGCCCGAGCAGGGTGTGAGTACAACTCAATAGGCCACCACCAACGGTGTCTACAAAATATCCAGTATGACAAGGTAGGGCATGAAAAAGGTATATGATTGATAACTTCCAAGTAATTATTTAAGGTTCAATTAACTAGTTCAGATCCAAATCCATTGCCACTTCCGTTACCATTCATTTCACACCAATTATCATCACTTACCATTTCATCAAATTTCCATGGTAAATCAAATACATAATGTTACATGGGTCTAAGGCCAAAAATCACATTCAAGAGGGTACACACATCATTATAATATCTCACTAGGACTAACCCCCTTATTGCAACCATATCATCTCCTCGAAGCCTCAGTTCGTGTGGATGCAACCGTTACGATAATAGATCCTCAGTCCCCATTCCTAACCCATTCATTTATGGTGGATTTCGGAGCATCAGTCTTCACTCGACCCGTGGGAGTAGATCCTCATGTCATACCCCACTCTACCAAGCATTGTGCACATGCTTATATATATAAGTAACCATCAACCCACCATACTATATCCCTTTGACAAACACCATTCACCACAAACCACATGGGAATTCACATTATGTCTTAACCCATTAACACAATACCATTTCACATCATTTAACCATTCACCCAATTCCCATGTGTTATGCCTATCAATCTAAGCATTCAACACTAAACCCATAACCTATCCCATTAGGGTATTTAATCAGTTTAGACATTACCCACTTAACATGTTAATTATTTCCATGAATCAACCATTCAGCCCATTCCAAATAACCTTTAGGTTATTTCCACGTCTAGGTGCATCTCCTAAATTCTATTCCACGTTCAACCAATCATGCCAACATATTCGTCTAGGTATCTTCCATTTATTACAACAAGGTCACTTGTTTAATAACAATCCCTAAGCTTGGGAAAAGGCGGAACACCCCATGGATGGCCCCAATTTGGTCATCTCATTCTCAACGCATCCATTGGGGATCATGAGAGTTCCCATTTTCCATTTTTAATCATCCAATATACCAAACTCATCCCGTTTAACCAAAGGTCATCAAAAAGAAACAATGAGTAAAGCTACACATGCATAAATCCACCATAAGACTATCGGATAACGTTTGAAGACCACCTACCTAAAAACCACAATTGAACTCACACTCAATTGACTCCTTAGACCTCAATTCGAGCAGCCTTTGGCGCTTCAAACTAGTACTCACCCAAAATATATGGTTTTAGAGCTTCGGAACAAGTGAGAGAGAAGATACAAACCCTAAACTAATAAGAGAATCAAGGATGGGATTAGCCTAACCTAGAGCATCGATTCCCATTGAACGACACAAGAAACTCATTAGAAACGGGGGAGATTGACATATTAGAGATCTTGGTCGATTTGGTTTGTTCCTAGGGTGAAGAGGGGGGAATGAAGAGGAAATCCCGAGTGGGTTCATAAAATCCCGGGGTGGCAATTTTGTAATTTGTCACAACATTAAGATGCTGTATGGTTTGAAAAACGGTGCGCAAACCGTGCACATGCTACTGTCTGAAGGAGGAGGGGTATCACGGTTTACTTGGGTAGGCCGCACGGTTTTCCATGGCCGTGCGCAGGCCGTGCACCCTGGATTGTCATTCCCACCTTTCCTTTCTTTCATGCCCTGATCCCCCGAAACACACCCAAGACCTCTCATACTTTTAGAAGACATCCCATGATTCTCGAAACAAGGAATCCAACCAAAACATAATGAAAACATACTCTTGCAATCAATGGGATCTTACACTATAAGTAATGTCATATGTATCAAATATTGAAGAAAGGTCTCCTAAGGGATTACAACTTTAGAATGATGTTTTCTAAATTTATATTTTATATTATCATAAACATTGTTGTTTTAGTATTATATTAATCAGGATCATGAAAATGAAGGTTAAAATGGAATTTATCTAGAAACATTTATAACATATAACGGAATTATAGATTATAAAAAAAAGGTTTGTAATCATAGTATATTACAATTATGGTGGAAAATGTGAGTTTTGTAGTGATACCTATGGTAGTGAGGTTGATAACATATTTAGAAAATTTTGATACTTTTAGTAATCATCATTAGTGAGTTGTATTTATCGATGATATTCACGTATATTATAAATGTTATTAGGATTTTATGAAACATATATTGATTTTAAATTATTAATTTTTATTTATATTTTTTGGAAAAATATATTAAATGATATTAATAACTTTGAAAAGTGATTTTATGTTATAGTTATATTTTTCGGGTAAGTATTGAAGAGAACAAGATTATGGGATGAATAACCCGTAAGTATAAAATGCAGATTTTTTTTATGAAATTATGATATATAGTATGATAACCTTAGAAATTGTTATTAATTTAATAAAAAATTGTATCCAATTTTTTTTGGGTAAATTTTATATTGTTTATGGATTATGATATATATTGACTACTCTCTAACCCTATAGACTAGTGGGTAGTTTGATTTCAGTGTAAATGGTATAGTAAATGTTTAGAAGAATATATTATTGTACTATTGTTTAATGTCTTGGAGATTACAATTATTTTTAGAATGTTGTGTTTTTTGATAATATATGATCATGGTCTGTACATACTAGTGTGCATGAATGTAAGAAGGATTAATATTTTCGGAGAAAGACATGTAACATGATATAGCCTAATAAGGTAAAGTAAACATCATATTAGAATTTGTATAATAATTTATGACTATGATAAGAATACCTTCATTGACATCCTTCACTATGTAATAATGAAAATTATAGAGATTTAATTTATTAAATAATGTATATATTAATGACCTAGGATTCTAGATGTTTTAAATTAAAACCATATTCACTAACTTGGGTTACATGAAACATATAAATAATGAAACAAAAAAACTAAAATTAATCATGTATAATAAAATTTCACAATAAATATAACCATAAATGAATTAAAATATAATAATCAATTGAAATAATTACATGTGATATATTTTCTTGGACTAATATTAAATAATAGATTCATTTTGAAGAACCATTTATAAAAAATTGCTTTATATTTTTCATTAATAAATTATGATGATAATAGTTAAAAATTTATTATAGTAGTAATATTTTTATTTATAAACTATTATAAAATATTCAATTATTTATAAATGTTGAATGGTAACATTACAGAAACGTAATGTTTAAAATGTATTTTTTTTAAATATTATTTTTGTTTTATATTTAATATTTTATTTAAAATTAGATAAATTTTTCAATTTGAATTTGATAAAAATAAATAAATTTCTGATTTTAAAATTAAATTTTATACACATTGTTATGTTTTAAGATTCTACTAAAATAATTTATTTAAAGATAAATAGTCAGAAATACACTATTTGCTAACATAATAATGTTTATGAATATATAAATACGTAAGTGTAAATTAATAACATGTTAAACATATATAATGATAAAATACTCATTTAAAGAGTAAATATAATTTTTTTAAAATACAATAATGATTTTTAAACCCTATGTTTAACAATATAAATAATATTTTCCAACAATAACTGTTTCTTTTGTTTTTTTAGTTAAATATTATTTTTCAAATTTTTTTCATGATTTAAAATATACACAACCTTTATGTGTTATATAATAAAACATTTTGTATCATTAACATCAAGGACGTCGATAATTTTACACTAAACATAAATTTTGTGACTAAAAATACAATTTTTCAAAAAGCATGATTTGAGATATTATATGACCTAATAAAAACGTTTATTTGTCTTAGACATAAAAAATTTATTTAAGTATATTAATTTCAAATTTTAGACCATTATTTCAAAATTATTTAATTAAAAAATTATTTTTAGTCAAAAAGGATAAATACTTATGTTGAAATGAGTAATAATAGTGAAATATAAATTATTAAATTTAATAAATCTAATGATAAAAGTGATTCAAATTTTTCGATAAGATGTTTATAGGAATTTTTTTTAATTTTGTTGAACATATACCATTAATCAATCCATTATTTTATATTATTGAGTCTATCAGACATTTAAAACAAGTTCTCTAATTATATTAATTTGAAATATTTAAAAAATTTCACTTCTCACCATTTGTTAAAGATTATTCACATAAACCCTTAAAACACATTAAATTTTTTTAGTTCCTCTTCAAAATTTGCCTTCATTAGTCATCCAAGAATACTATTTCATCCTATTATGATTCTAGTCATAATATATTTACTAAATTCATCCATTTCCAAAAAAAATGTAATGGAATATTGATAATCCTATAGTACTTCGCACTCTAAAATATTTTTCCTTTGATTATTATTTACGTTAAATGTTTTTTCTTCATTAGGAAATTATAAAAATATTATTACATATTTAATAATTTTTTTGGGAGATACATAATCTACAGTTTCCATATTCTATTAATAAAATTCAAAACCTCATTCATGAGAATGTGTGGACCACACATCCATGATACAACATATTTCTTTTTTACTTAACCACCATAAAAAGATGGTATTAATTTGGAAGTAAATATATAATTATTATATTTACAATGGAAATTTCTTAAATAAATTAATATATAATGAGTTTCTTCTACTCTCTATAAAATTAAATTACTTTCTCTTGTAAGTGGAGAAAACCATCTTCATGGAATGTTCTATTATGTATTTAATTACAACCATTCATAGGGGGTTTTAAGCTTGATATTACAAGAATGATTTGTTTTTTATGAAATTATTATGGTTTTGGTAAGTAAAATTGGACAACATATAAATTTTAGGAATAATAAATGATTAGTTTAAATTGTTCCATCTAAACACATTCGTAATAAGAGGGAAAAGAATTTATTTGAACAATTTATTAGTTTAATATTAATTAACCATTATAATATATCTCTTAAATTATGATATATCATTATAGAAAACCTAAATAATATTTTTTATCCTATATAACAATGATATCATATCTAGAACACCAGTTGAACATCCACTAAACCATGGTATGTTCGTTTTTGGTTCAGTTTCACCACCTACTTGAACAATGCTCTTAAATTGTATCCTAGATAATAATTCAAAATTAACTAATAATGAATCATGATAAAAATAAGTACATTTTTAGATCTAGATTACTAACATTAAATTTAATATCATCAATTTAGATACTTGTACTTATTCATTAAGAATAATTGAAATTTATTCATCATTAAATTCACCTTTCAAGATCATAAGAAAAACTCTCATTTATATCTTATGGTTTCTAATCCAAAACGGATAGGGATTATTTATTAAAAATAAAATACATACATAATTATGAAGAAAAAAAACTTTTATAGAATAAAATTATAACATAATAAATAATTATAATGCATCAATTTCCACACCTATTATGATATGTAATTTTTTTCAAAGGTTGGGGCCGAAGCCTCATTTTTATTAATAAAGAAAAAAAGACCACTTTTAATAGGGTAGAGGTAGACCCATAACATTGCCCGAAGGCCCAGTGGGCATGTAGCCCATTACATAGACCGTAGGCCCAAATTTTTGACCAAATTTCTATTCTATGAATAGTAACATGGCTCCTCCAGTACCGCACAGTACCGCTGCCGCTACAATGCCCTGCCGCTACTACAGTACCCGCCGATCAATAGTTTCGCCGCTGCTACAGTACCCGCTACAGTACTGCTACAATACTGCTACAAAAACCTGCGCCAAATGGGTTTTGAACCCCCATTTTTCATGTAGTATTACGGGGTGCTTACCACTAAGCCAAACCCTAAATACTCCTATTATGATATGTAAATGATGAATTGTAGGAGAAGAAAAAAGAGGAACAAAATTATTTCATAAATTGTTCAAAACATTCAATACTAACCATAAAAAATAATGAACATTGATTTTAAATAAAAAATATGAATTTATATTATAATTATTAACAATGTTTAAAAATGATTATATTTATGAGTATGTTTCAGAAATATGATTTTTATATATTTAAGTTTGTTATCCCAGAAAAGAGACTGAATTTGAGTAATCAGGGTTTATTGTTTCAAATTTTCTCTCTTGAGATATATTTACTATTATAAAACATGTCAAATTTGGAATGTTTTATCTTCTTTCCCTTTAATTTTATATCATGATACTCTCATTATTTATTGTATTTATTGTTTTATTTGATATTATATCATTAAATAGGGTTTGACTCACATATTTCAAATGCCGTAAGGGGTTTTTTTCTCGAATATAATTTCATGAGATGTGTTTGATATTTCACACTATATTACTTTTATATGAAGAATTCACCTCCATTTTCCATTTATGTATAAAAATGTATCTATTTACCGAGGACTTAATGACCATATCATTATATTACTCTCAAGCTAATTTGAGTATTATATTAACCATATAGTGAGGGTTTTATCACCAATATCAATTTCAAATATATATTTTTATTAAATGATGATCCATCTATGTTATTTGTATACTTTTCACAATTAAAAATCTATCATTTTATTCTCCTATCTCAATTATTGGGGTTTTTTCATTTATTATACCTATTTCATTTCCCCCTTGGATCATTATTTTCACATTATAATGAAATCAAATATTCCATTACATTTTTGTCAGGAACCTCCCTTTTTTCCATGTCTATATTCATTTTTTGTTTTTGAGAATGTCCATTTCTATTCCTAAAAAATTGATTAAGTTCATTTTCAAATATTTTAGCTTCTTTAATTTTTTTGAAATAAAATTTGGGTTTTTTTTTTGTAATTTTTATTTTCATTAAATTGTTTAAGGATTCACTTTATAAAAATTTCAATGCAAAAACAAATTTGTCTTACCTTTATCAATAATATGAAACTTTCTTACAACATTTTTATGTTTATAAATGAAATTCGATTTCTCTTAATTTTATAAAATATTTATATTGAGTTTTTTTCTAATGATGAATTATATTTCTCAATTCGGGAGTGATTTTAATAAATCTATAATTTTATTTTTCACATATGTTTTTGACTATTAACATATATTTTTTGTGATAAATTTCATTCATAAAATTTAAGCTTCCACATTCATTTTTTACATAGGTTATGTAACTATCGTATCCCTTAACCTAAAAAAATACCCCTCCTGGGAAGGAAATATATAAAGTGACATAGTAAAACATGGAACCCTCCGACAAATAAGTCATCTGTTGGATACTGTAATAGAGGCTATATAATCTCACACATGAGAGGAATTATAATTATAACAATTTAATAATTAAGGTATAATAAGATAAAAAAAATTAATTATAATAATAGAAGAACAAATTAAAAGATAAGATTTATGTAATATATAAAGGGTTAAACTGAAATAAAAAAATGGTGAAAATCCAATGTAATGGTCATGAAACTCCAGAAACTCTTAACGAAACAACTCAAACAAGTAATGTAAAAAATAATCACAGAATAGATCCTGTTATATTGAAAATATTTTATATATAAATAGGTTTAGAATATCATTTATGCATAGTATGATCCTACCTAAATGAAGTCATGAAAAATGTGATATTATAATACTAAATCCTAGTGAGTAAAAGAATAAAACCAACTCGTCACAAAAAACCTAAATTACTATTATTGTCCCATCATCTTTATGAATCTCTTAAAAAATTAAACATAGAATTATAACCAAAATATTGAGAATATATATATAGAGAGTGAAATAGCTACCCTACACTCACTTCTTAACTAGTTTACAGCTCTCACTCCCCAACATCAGACGTCGTGATCTCTCATATCATCAATAAATAAATTCATACCTGATGTGAGTTATTCCTTGGAAATAACTACAATAATTCTCTATGGGGACCATTATATCATGTTGGAATCAATATGAATTTTCATCTCATCATTATCATTATCCAGTTCATAACCATGTGTAGCTCCAAAATCTACAACAACTTGGGTATATTCATTATACATCACGCCATCACATCCAGTCATGTACACCCATGGTAATTTGGAGCCACATAAATTAGATACAATAATGCATCAAAATATCAATCCATAATATCCTACTGCACATATGTATGGGAAATAGACCTCATTCATACCTATACGTGATATTGTTGATGACGGGTGAGATGGAAAAATGTTTTAGTCAGCTAAATGTATCCTTTCCAACCAAAATATTGGGGGAGAACACCCTCAGAACATCTGGTAATCAGTATCCCTTTTAAAATGTGTTTTCTATGTATGGAATGAAAATATTACGTAGATATATCTTGTAAGGACATTAAATAAAGCTACAAAACCATAGAATTATAAATTTTTATTTTCACGTAAGACACTCCCATACTACTACAAAATCCATGATATCAAATATTATTATTATCATCAAGTATTACATTAATTAATTCATTATCCATTATTTAATATTATTCTATTTCCAAAAATCACAATTTTATCTTACAAGATAAGTTTCAAAGGAATTGTTAATTCCTTTATTTTTTTTACCAAGTATGTAATCAGTTTAAGTAAGAATCATGAACTGAACCCATTATTTAATTTATTCATTATCAATTCTTAAATGTCCATGTACTCTACGACTCATCCCTCTTTACAGCTTAAAATATTCATTCATAGTGCATATTATCAAACATCATCTTGTAGTTTGAAACAAATAATATAAATAAAATTTTTACATTGTTCATCAAGTAATAATCTTGAAATAATTATGTATCAATGAGAAATCATCTCCTTGAGCTCGTCGTAATATCACCAATTTCCCAAACCATTACACATATTATCACATACAACATCCCATGTCAACATAATTAACAAACCATTCATTGTATGTCTCCACCATCATATCCTCGAGAATCGCTTTCCCTTACCCATAATATATTCCAACCACACAATGTATTATTTCAATCATATCAAGAGTCTATTTCAATTGACTATAAATATGTATTAAAAATATTTTTCAACACAAAATTTAATACAAACTTTGGCC
Source organism: Viscum album (assembly GCA_963277665.1). NCBI lineage: Eukaryota > Viridiplantae > Streptophyta > Magnoliopsida > Santalales > Viscaceae > Viscum > Viscum album. Next base: position 1,671,572,912 of record OY728119.1, on the reverse strand, counting down.
AAATAAAACAAGTACATCCTTAATCAAACTAGTACTTTCTCCTTCATCCAAAAGATGTAATTTATAAATTCATTTAATTTTCATTATAATACTTACTTATTTGATTAATAATTAATAAATACTTGAAAAAATATATATAAATATTACCAAGGATAAATTTTATATATTTAATAAATATTTCTTCCTTTAGTTTCTCTTTAATATATTAACAACTTCAATAGTAATTATTTCAATATACCTATTTAATTATAATTAATTTTTTATCAGATCAAAATTGTAATTTAATTTACTAATAATATAAATCATTATTAACAACAATAGTAATATATATCACACTATCTATTAAATATCCTAGGAAAATAAAATATATCTAAAAAATTGTGATAAAAAATACCAAATATTTCCATATTGAATATCAAATATCAATATATGATAACATATAAATTTTCATGAATTTAATTCAATATTTAGAATATGATCTATAAGAATTAATAAGGTTATACAAACAACGAAATATTATATAGAAAAAAATAACACCAATAGCACATCACGCAATAATTCATATTTCATGTACAATGATTAAAATTATTAAATTAAATAGTAACATAAGATAAGTATTTATCCATGGGTCAAAATATAATCTTGATACATAAAGATGATTTTATATATAATTCAATTATAATTACATGTAATATTATTAATCTCTTCATAATATTCCAAAAATCAAAATGTATTAATAATTCAACTGTATTTTTGAATAATCACATTATAACACTACATGTGAAAACTTGTTTCGGAATGAAGAATATTAGCTATCTTTATGTGACACAAACTCTCATTTGTTGATAATTTATAGATTATCCAAATTTAAAAATTAATGAAATATTAATTCATTAAACATGTGATATGAATTTACAATTTATTAATTCCATTTCATAGTATTATTATATGTGTGATATTATATCTCTCTTATAAGAAATAATAAATATATTCCATGAGATATAAATTTATAAGGAAAATTTATTAATAAAATTTAACTGATTCTAGTCTAATAAGGAATTAATCAATTTACACTTAAAAAAATAAATTTTCTCCCTTAAATAATTTCTAGAATTCTATAAACGTATAAGCATAATACATGAAAAAAAGAATTTTTCTTTAATTTCATTGAAATAATCATCATTATTTTCTTTACCAATTTTTAGTGACAAAGTATTTCTTTAAAATGAGATATAAATATATAAAGAGGAATAATATTATTTACATCATTTGGAAAAATATTTAATTATTGAGTAATACCATAGAAACATGTGATAATGTTTTAAATATATTTATTTATCTTAAAATTGTATATAAATTTCAAATTTTTTATTAAACATGACAACATTAGTGTCATGAAAAGACCCACCTGGGTTCACATGGCCCATGTTAATCCATGTGTAGCACCCTAATACAACATCTAATTGGCAAGGTCAGACAAAAAGTGTCGACCAGGAATATCCCAAACATATGAGGCATTAGCCTAAGTACATGTACACATGATCATGTATCCAAACATCCATACAATGTTGATAGGAATAAAAACTAATACCATAATGTGTGTATAACATCTATCCCACATCTAAATACAAAAAAATATTGGAAATAATAAATGTACAAATACACTCCCACCATAAACTATAAAAGAGTCCAATTGTAAGAAGGTGGGGACTGTTGTTAAATGAATAAACAAGTAAAAACAATGGTCCATCAAGATCAAATGATTCTCTACCTACTCTTGGTACTCCAAGGACTATGTAAAAAGGTATTTAATATTTATAACACCTAACATGGGAGGTTATATCCCATATAGTGGTGATCATGGAAATACCTAGTAGGAGACCCAAAATTCACCTAACATAAAAAATCATGGGAGTAGTCATCTCAAAATTACAAATTATTGCTAATAATAGTATGATACATATCCATAATAACCATGATATAATAAATATAATAACTAATTCAAAAGGTAAGGTCACACACACACTACCATCCTAGTATGTTATTTGATATTTCAATGCAAAGCTGATCCGGGAAAACCCACTCCACAAGATTGAAAATGGTGAGAGAACTCATATTAGTGGTTTTAATAACTAGGAAAAAACATAAATAAATATATTCTAGAACTCAGAATGGATTTATACATAGATATGGGATCAATCCAAGCGCTATGGTTTATGCATAACCTTATCTGCAATAACCATATATGTAGGGGATCAATTCTTGTATATGCTGTTCACAAGGATTTCTGAAACCCCACCTAGAGAAGAAGGTTTGATAGATAATCTCTACCCATTCCTTGTAAAGGGATACATAAAACTCTATTTCAGAATAATCCGTAATAGGGTATCATAAAAAAAGTTCAAGATGTTTTTCCTCACCCTACCCTCTTGATGATGGACAATTGGAGGTTACCCCTAAGAAACCAATCCACACTATGGAAAACAATGACTTCAAACTAAACAGAGAAAGGTATATTGCATGTGTTGGGGTTACACGGTGTTTCTTTACATCCCTGATTCTACCCATGTTCTTCATTATGTGTCTATGTAATTTTGGTCTTTCTTTTATACATTAGTTATTCTGATGTACCAGGCTGTGTTTGAGTACATGATCATTTCTGAGTACCCATCCATTCCCATGTACTCTATCCATGCTTGTGTACTAGGCCATTCCTATTCCAGTAAATCCTTAGGGTGCACTCCTAGTATCCATGAATGGTACACAGAACGTGTGGTATGTCTTATATGGAATGTGATATTTTATTTCTTCCAAAACCCTGAAATATGTAGCCCAGTTGCCCCATGGAACATGTTCTTTGGAATACATGTTGCGTGTTGATAATTTTTATATATTTGGTTTTTCCTTCATGAATTATCTTCTTGTACCTCTGAATCAATTTATCCAGTAGTTAATCTCACTATAGAAGATGAATCAACCATTTAATGTTCCTTTTTTTCAGTTTCCATATTATTTTCAATTAATCCACTTAGAAAACGATCCATGACGCACCACACCATTTATGCATGTAATAAACTATTTTCTAATATGATTGTTATCCCTACCAAAATATATATAGTCATAATTAAACCATAATCATCCCATAAATCTCAATTTACCACACATGAAAATGATTTGATATGCAAAATTTTTAATTTTAAATAATAGTTTTCCATATTTTTGTGAAATAGTTGGCCAAATATGATTTTAATTATGATCACATGATTAAAATGTGGGATAAATGAAAAAAAATTAGGACTGAAGCTCATCCATTTTTTGGGTTCTCCTTGATTATTAGTTTTTAGAAAATCAAACATAAAACCAATAAATGATCATTTAGTATAAATTCAAAAAAAATAGGAAGAATCCCCTTCAATAGAAATCAACTATCGATTAATAAAACACATTTTTTATTTAAATGGGTTTGTGTTTGACATGGGATAATATAAAATGATAAAATGAAAATTGGTGAAATTACCTACCATAGGATTGGATCGATCACTGATGAATAATGTTCATACATTACTGACATTGGAGATATCCACAAGCACGTTTGGAATAATGATTACCAAAGAAAAAACCACCACTGATTGTCTAAGAATAATCATCCACATCCCCTCTCTCATCTTTGCAGGTTATGTAGCTACCCCAAGACATTTTATATAAAAATAATTTTATAATGAGATGATTAGTGTACATCATTAAAATAATAAGTAAAAAAACAAACAAATTTATTTATTTTCTAATTTTCACCGCTGAGTCCAACTTACCCAAACAACCAATGCCTCTAAATATTATGTAATACCTAGGGTAAAACCACATTCCAAATTCAATGGTGGTCTCATATTTCTACCCTGAGAATCATTCAAGATATATTCCATTTTTCCTCAAAACACTGTGGGCATTATATAATATATTTTACATTTTTATTATAATAAAACCAGGATCTCTGGGCCGAAAAATCCTATTATAACTCATACCCTATCACCAAAAAATTATTTAAAATAAGTTAATGTTTTAAAATGATGAAAGAGAGACATTACATTTTCCCCACATCAAGGATTTCTATCATGAAAATTAAAAATACTACTCAAACGATTATGGTACTAATCTCGCATATGGTACTCCCACTTACATGTTCTATCCAAAACATTCTCGTTATATTACCAGGAATGCACTAAGGTACCCGTTCACCCATATATTATCTTCACCTATTTATCCTTAATTTATTTTAGGTAATCTTTAATGGTATAACCATCCATGATTTCCATCTCTCCCCAGATGATAACATGAATTGGGTTGTTCATGTACCTCCTTTTCTGTGACATGTGGAAGATATCGTGTACCCAGTATAAATGTGGTGGTAGTGATTAGTGGAATGATACCTCACTGACCCTACACAATATCATTAAAGGGACTATGTTTCTCATAGATAACTTAGTGCCCTAACTAAATCCCTATTATCCATATTGATGTGAGACTTTCAGGAACACATGGTCTCAATTTTCAAAATAAAAAACCCTCTGTTGGAAGTATGTATAAGGATTATGATGGATCTATAGAGTCCCAATCAACTCATGGTCCATATAACGCTTATATATTGTTTATCCCACCAACTATTATCACATAATCATAGACTCGCCTTGATTAGTCCAATATATATATTGAAATTATTGTCTCACATATAAGGCCTTTAATAGTGTCATATTGATGTTTTGATGGTAGGTATAACTGTAGAAAACTCTAACAAGGATGGGTGATCCCCACAATAATAGAAAAATTCAAACATGAAGGTCTGAAGCATGTCCTCCAAAAACTAAATGGTTTTCTCAGTTGGATAGTATGTTTTTCAGGAGATAATGTGATGATCGAAAACCATAAATTATTAGTAGACACTTATAATCAAGTCCCTAATTGTGACATAATGTGAGAATCATAGTCTAGATCAATTTTTAAGGGAACTTCTTGAATCCTGGGTATCCTATGCACCTAAATTAGTCATAATCTCTCAATTAAACGTTACTCATGGATAACTAGGAAGTATGCCAGTATGGTGAGTTAATCTATGATCACCCAAATGGTCGTTTGTATTGTTGAATGTCATGACAGTCCCGTGATGATGTACATAAAGATACCATCCAAATACCACTTTGGAACCTCATTGGGTTTAGCTAAACCCAGTGGAACATAGTGCTCAACATTCACCTTCTAAATTGCGAGGCATCGAGAAACAAACTCAGCTACACTCTCCCTCATTTTTTAACCACCAAAACGTTAATCTAAGTTATTAAAACATATTTTTAACACCTATATGTATTGATAATGTGGATTTATCAATCTACCTTAGAAAATATTCATTAAATGTCACATGTACCATTGTCCTCTCTATGAAGAAGATGAAATTCTAACCACCTAAATAAAATCTCTCTGGATAGTGTTCAGTTGATATAAAAATACACAAGATCACACAGTCAGTATATTTAAACTAAAGCTTCCTAAAATGTTTTTAAATAAGTGGGGTAAAAACCATATACTGAAGGTATGGCACACCATTATCACCCATTAAGGAAACCTACAATGAGAAATACTACTTTGAAACTCCATCCTGAAACTGAGAACAAGATATCTTACAAAGATAATATACCACTAAATTCCAATTCCTTTGAGTATATAATATCTTGATGTAATATCCTAGAGTATCTCTAGCCATATTCTCTATCTCATGTCATGATCATCCTATGAGAAGATATACTTGTGGATCTTGGGGTCAGAAGAGATGATGAATTGCTCACCCATAAGGTAGTTCCACCATATATTTAGGGTGAAGAACACTTCTACCTAATATTGATCATGGGTTAGGTAGTTATTCTCATCTGGTATCCATTTTCAGGACCCATAAAAAATGACCACCTATATATATATACAAACTGAACTAGGTCCTAGATGCAATGTATAACACCAAATACTTGACACCTTCTTTTGGAGGTCTCAATATGGAGGTCCTCTATAACCAATGCCTCAACTCCAAAAAATAATACAAGAGCCTATATTTATAAATGAATGGATACCCCTTTCATGTTAATGTATTCAAGGGTGATTATATCCTAGATAAATAAGGCATGAGTTTATGGTAGTATCCTTCTATACCATAGAAGATATGTACCCATATCATGCACTTTGGTTGGTCCCAAGATAGACCTTCATCGACAATCACTATGTTTAATGATAATACTTATTATAAGATGAAATTTCCAATGAAGTGGAAATTTTGAATCCGGAATTGAAATTTTGAGAGATTCCCATTAAAACATTTTTCTTGGTGTGTATCCTAGACTATCTCTATGTGTCTTGCATGCTCCTTCTCTAAAACCAAGTATTACAAGATTTAATAAATGATTTATTCCCTGAACCGATATAATAATGAATGATATAATGATTTCATAAGTCTAATTAACACTTTTGGGGAGGTCATCAAGATAAAAGGAATCACCATATACTCAAAATGATTATAGTGACATTGAATTGTCATGTCTATTAAATTTGAATCTCTCACTCAGAGATGGTAATAGCTTGATCTATGGTCAATTTTTGAGAACCATATCTCCCTTATCTATAATAAAATAGAAATTATATCTTCAGAAGTGAATAATTTTTCTTCACGGGTACCTTGTTTTGGTTAATATAATCATAAGAAAACCTCAAACTCCCTCGTTCTTGGAAAGAAAACTGTGCCAACTAGAGGTGAAATGCTGGCATTGAAAATTCCTTCATCTTAAACACCTCTAACTTTACCCTCATCTAAGAAATATTTTCTAGATCCATCTAATATACTGGAGTAGAATTTTTGGGAATCCCAGGGAGAAATTATATGGATAAATTTATCTCCTAGTGAGGATGTAAGTTCAACATGTCCTCAGAAATGAAATACTCATATTCTTTTTCCACAACAGGAAGCTAATACCAATAACAACCATTTCTCGAAGGGTAACACATTCCAACTGGGGAATAATCAACCATATCCACCAACTTATGATCCCATTATATACTTCATGGATATACCTCTCACCCATTATGTAAAACCTCTTCCAATCACCATAGACGCACTGGATCCACTACCTAAAACAGTCAATATGGTCATGAAATATTGATGAACATTTCATACATAAAATAAATTTACGAGGCCTATTTCATACATTAAATATGACCCATTATAATTTATGAAATATAAGAGTCAGGTCAAACTGTTAGAAAAATCATGTGATCACTAAATCCCCACTAGAAAGAGTTTTCAAATGTAATGTGTGAGCTAGATGTTCGACTAGAATCCGTTGTTCTCAAACTATGGATGTAGAATGAAAAGTTTGGCACATAACATTGTATACCAGTATAAAAAATATGGTATAAATGACACATATTAACCTACAATAATCACAGGAGACACTTGGTAACAGGCCTCCACTACCTTTAGTTGTCCTAATCCATGACTACCATGTCCCAAATCCTGGAAGGTACGACCTTGGGGTAGTGGTAGAAATATGTCAACCTATATACCACATATAACTACTGACTCTCCTCTTCTACTATATATTCCACTATTTATACCTCATTGATCATGATACAGTCCCTGGTTGGGTGGTCCATCAACTATCTCTTTATTAGACACAAAATGTTTTAGACAATCACACCCCATATGTCCCCAAACGTCGTAATAGAAACACCACCTCTCTATTGGATGACTAAAACCATCTTGATATACCTGAAAATAGACCATATATCCTTATACAAAATCATTATGTGTCATTTATTCCCCATATAATTGTTTTTATAGTCCCATATCCACTATAAAAGTCTCACCTCTTTTGTTCCCACTACCTGAACCATCTGTCAGTGTTTTCATGGAGAGGATGACCTCTAAAAGAAAACAATTCTATAGTATGCCAACATAGGTATAATTTCAATGAAGCATAAACAAATACAATATATAACTTCATAATACTCACTTAAAGGTATTTTCCTAAACTAACAAACCCCCAACTATATCTATAGAGATGTATGAGGGGTCTGTGTACCTCAACATATACTCAACCATAGTTTTGTTTCCCTAAAAAAGATTCATAAGTTCTTAGATGAGAAATACTCACAAATTATTTTTAGAGAACTCATATTTTCAAAGAACATAAAACATTTCTACTAAGGTTTCATCACATCATATTAAAGAGTCACCAGACTCCACCATTTCCCTAAGAATCGTTGAAGAAGGATCACATCCTTGATCAAAATCGTATCTTCAGGTGTTATAATGATATGGAAAACAAAAATAAGTAAATCAATACAATATATAGTTTCATATGTTATAGATATCTTTTAAAACTAAAAGGAATATACCACTAAAAATCATGAAGTTCCCTCAACCTACATTACCCATCTACTCATACTTCTAGGGATAAATTCTACTCATTTGGTGGTAGCAAGACCAATAAACCTCTCATAGGTAACCCATCCTGATTATGTCACCATATTGAAGCCTCATCAGCTAGTGGATCATCCTAGAGATCCAGATATAGAATTCTGTTTCAAAATCTTGGTCTAGGAATTCTTATATAGAAACTGTTTACAACATTCGATAGTATATTTATGGAGATGACTCAAGATGGACATGGAAAAATAACCCATTAGAACATGATTCGTGTACCAATGTTTTACCAAAAAATAGTGTCTAGTTTTTCTAAGGAAAAAAAAAGTTCCCAATGTCCTGGTGAAGGGATATGTTGGGTGGTGAATAAAAACATGATTCCCAAGACATATAGCCAAACTCGAAACACATTAACATTATTTCCCATCTTACCAAACTTATGTTTACAAATATATAATCTCAAAACTCTAATCCTAGGATGATCACTGACTATAATACCACTCTATCGTGACCTAACCCACCAGATCAATCATTAGTTGAGGAAAACTATGTTTAAACCCCCAATATGACCTCTAATAGGCTAGTGATAGCCACTAAGTAGGCATTTCCCAGATATGGGAGGCCTTATCCTGAGTACCAGTAAACACACACACACATGTATCCAAATAAAAATAAAATGATAAATGTTAAAACACAACTAGTACCATAATGTACGTATCGCATCTATGTCACATCAGAATTGAAAAAACGTACTCAAAAACATAAAGATCCAAATATAAGTCCACAAAAAACTATAAAAATATCTTACTTTCTTAGAAGGACTAGAATGTTGTGCAATGAAACACCTTGTAAAATACATGGTGTTTCTGGCCAAAAATATGATATGTATGCTCCTTATCATCCCTGTACTCTCTAAAAAGTATTTTCATCTATATAAGCGGTGACATCTTCCTAAACAGCCCATGTAGGGATGAGTATAATAATACTTAGTAGGACACCCAGAAATCACTAAACATAATACTTCAATAGAGTAGCCAGCTAAAAATAAAAATGGAATGTCTTTATGAATTTGTGAAATATCAATAATAACCTTGATATAATCATTATAGATAAAAAGTATCAATGTAAGGTTATAGCCACATTTCCAGATTCAAATTGTGTTTGATTTTTCCAAGTAAGAGTAATCTAGGAGAACCCACTCAACCAACACAATAACGCAGATGGGGATAACCTAAGAGGTTTTTCCCATCAAACCATTCCATTAATAAGTTCATGCTAGAATATAGAAGAGATTGATACATATATAGGGTATCACTCCCCAGTCCCTAGGTTATACATGGCCCTGTATCGAATAAATAGCTATGTAGTGAATCGACACTCATGTATGTTGGCCATTTTTATTCCTAAAACCCTATATATGAAAGAATATACAAAACAGGATCCCACCCCAAGCTTCAAGGATGAATACCAAAAACTCTTTCTGAGACTAATCTATAATAGGAGATCAAATCATACTTTTATAATGTGATTCCTCACTCTACCTTCATAAAGATGGACCAAGTGGATGTACCCCTAGGACATTGGTCCACACAAAGAAAAAAAATGGAATCAAATCACACTGGAGAATGTGAACATTGTTTAATTTATGTAAATGGAGAATAGTGGTAGTATATGATATGTATCGCCCACCCCAGGTCTTCCCAAGTACTTCATCCCTTTCTCATGTACTTCGGGTCGTGGCAGTGTACTTTGGCATTTCCAATGTACCAGGCAATGTCTGAGTACCAGGACATACACATGTACTACAGTTTTGAATGATTACATGGACATATCTATACCCTTGTACACCAATCGTACATTTTGAATCACTATCATGGGTCACATAATGTGTGGTAGCTCTCAAATGTCATGTGATATTTTATTTTCTCTAAATCTCTAGTCTCCACAGCTATGGTTCTACCTGACATGTATTCTTCAGAAAATGATCATTGTAAAACCACAACATCTTCTAACACCAAACCACGTAATGTGTTTTCCTAATCTAATCATAATTCCCCCAAAAGTCTATAGTCATCAATTAAACACAATCATATCATAAATAACCATATTTCACTTTTAGAAACAATTCATTTGTCTAGATTTTGAATGCATACCAAAAAGTTTCTGTGTATTTTTCGAACTGCTAACCAAACGGCATTCCAATACTGATCACAATATGAAAGGTATAAGAAATGAACAAAACACAATAATAGGAATGAAACGGGTCTATTGTTTAGTTTGGAATAGATTCATTTCCACTATAATGAATAATTAATAACCAATAACTAATAAAATAATATCAATTACCATACTATAGTAAGATAAAAACATCAATTGAAATCAACCACTGATCCACAAATCTATTTTTTATTGCAAATTAGCCTACTTTAGACATGGGATAAAATTGGTTAAATAACAAATAAAAAGAAAATAACTTCCTCACCTTTGTATTGACCACTTATGATGAGTGGTCACATGTCACTGTTGCTCATGAGATTTAAAAGAACGTTTGTCACACAAATTTTCAAAGTATGATCCATTTTTGATCACCTGAGAATCCTAATCTAATGATCCGCTATGATTATGAATCTAACCTGAGGGATTTACCATAACATGGATTTTAGAATAATGTTATTAGTTATTCTAATTAAAATATTAAATATATTTATTTATTTATTATATTATCATTAATATGACTTCATAATTCTAAAATTCTCCACGTTAAAAAATATTATGTCACACCTAAGGTAAAAAATGGATACAAATTCCACAATGGTCTGGGATTTCCAATTTGAAACTTCGTTATATTGTTTTTCCATTATGTTAGGAAAAAAATATTTTTTATGATATAATATTTATAATATTTTTGTTATATCAAATATGTGCATCCCCAGACCCAGAAATGCCATGCTAAATAAGTGTCATACTATAATTTTTTTAGATATTGTAATAAATGATAATGAAAAAATAAATTTTTTACATCAATAATGTGATAATTTTATCTCTTCTTGAATAATTATAGTATTAATTATTTAGCATATTATATAAATTCTTATTATTTACTAATTTAATATTTTTATATTCCTTAAGTTTAAATCTATAATCTTCCTAATGAAGACTAAATCATGATAATTTAACATATTCTTCATGATATTAAACCAATATTAATCATATATTATACCATATTGATGTATAGGGCATTCACAATGCACCCAAAATAGTAGAAAGTAGTGGGGGTTGTGCAGTTCCTGAAACACTAGAAGGGATCACGTTTATTTGTAGAAGATTCATATCTTGATTGGAATAGTGGAGCTTGGATCCCAAATACAAAAAGAATAACTCAATAAAATCTAATGAATTTAATTTTTCTCAATAATTGAATTGTTCCTCTAGATTTTTCTTTTAAAACCTATCAAATATTCCAATTTATTTATCATTTAATCTTAGATTAATTTTAACTTCAATAAGACTCATTTAAATATTTAAATTTAATGAAGGTTAAAGAACATGTCTATAGGACTTTATAGTTTCAAATCCAATCAATTTCATCATTTAATTCCTTAATTTATATCGAAATTATGTTACATGTGGTTTGGTAGAGAAATTATATAAATTTGAGTTAAAAATAATACTACTATGAATCATGAATATACTATATATTGGTAATATAGTTTTCCCAAACATGATTGGTTTCCATATTGTGGGGATTAGAAACTATATATTACCCTTACATGAGATTTAGATAATCTATGAGTACATTTATATATTGGAAGATCTACCCTTATATGGGCTTTATAATTCATGGTTAACCCTTACAAAACTCCACCTTCATGTGATGATGTTTATGAATCCTTATGAAAATAGCATTTACCTTTAGGATGTTATATGTTATTCTTATGTAGAAAAAGGGCCTATATATAGATATACATCCTTTAAAAATCTCATTCTACCCTTAAAAAAAATATTTTTTTTACATATGTGTAATATAAAACATTCATATATTTAAATAACACCATTTTTCGGGTTTCAATATTACTTATGAAAATCGAAAAACTATTTTAAAACATCATATATTTTAAAAACATAAGTGTGAGATTATGTTTTACCAAATTTTTATTTAATATCATAATAAAATAATATTAGTTAAACCAAAATGTCAAAAATAAATAAATTTTATAAATATTTTAAATAATATTATATATTATAAAACTTTTATATAACTTATTATATAAATTTAAAATTGGTTTTGAACCATCTGACATGTGAAAAAAACAATGCAAGGCTCAAGAAAAATTCGTACCATTATATTAAATATGACTAAAAAAATTATCATCCTATATAAATAAAACATAACTTGGAAGGTGTTGAAAAGGATTGGGAATAATTCAACCATCTAATAATCTTACTCTAATAAATCACAATATGCTTGTAACATGATAAAAACTCAATTGAAAAAAGTGTATAACTATGAAACTCAATTAAAATTCTCTCAATATAGTATAAATATGGAGATACATTTTCCAAAATCAATATCACATTAAGGAAACATTTCCTCAAAGAGGGGAATCATTCTCATATTTCATCATGAGATGAGATAATTCATCCCAACAAAAATCAAGAATTAAAAAACTTGGAACATAATTCATTGATCTGTTACTCTCCTTCCAATATAAAATTGCATAATCATGTGAATTGAAATAAATATAGTAAAAATTTAAAAACTATTACCTAATTAAATAATCACTACAAAAAAATAATAACGCATAAGGAAACACCTTATAAAATAATCTATTCACATTGATATAAACCAAAAGGTAAAAAACCATAGTTGGTAGAAAATATGATTAAGTATAATAATTCAAAAAAAATTACATAGTAATTCCATGAAATGAAATTCAATTCATGATTTATTTGTATGTATACCATTTTTAATTTATCATTTAATTTTATATTTTCCCTTATCATACCATTCACTCAATTACGACATAATATAATAATCATAAAATGTATTTAATTCATAACATCCATAACATATGATTTAAAACACGTTAAGAATAATGTAGAATAACCAATTTCTATTAATATTTATTATCCTCATAGTTATTTTTCTTATAAGGAAATCAGTAAGTATTATTAGTTAAAAATATCAAATACATAAACATGAATTTTAGAAAATTTATTCTTTTTAAACAAGTATCACAAAATATTATATTAAACCATGTTAAATTCAAAGGTAAAAAATTATCCCTATGTCTCTTATATTCAAAATTTGGATGGTTAAATACTGTTAAATGAAATCTTTTTAAAATTTTCTTTATGAAAAAAAATATTTCGAAATTCTATTTTCAAAACACACTGAAGAATTTTTTTCAAAATTTATATTTATATAAATTTATGTTTCATGTAAGAACTGTGATTTTCTAATTAATAAAAAAAAATTTATCAAAATAACACTTACTGAGTAAAATTTTAGATATTATCACATATCATGAAAAAATATCCATTGATAACACAATAAATGTTCTGATTTATTTCATTGAAATATCATATATATCTAGTTTGAAAACTAAACTAACTAACAAATTAACCAATTTAATACACCATAAATAAAAAAATTAAATTAATAGCGCATTACTGTAATTTAAAACATATACATGTTTCATGTCTACATAAATTGATAAATTTAGAAATTTAATTTTTATTAATAAAATATATAAAATTTCATAATTATCAAGCATTGGTCAAATTAGTCTTATTCAAATATCATCTGTCTACCATGATCATTACCAAATTAATATCAATACACATAACTTAAAAATTAGAGAACCTAATTTAGTATATGTAATAAACCATAAAAAACATGGGCTTTGAAACATCCACCTTATCATGTTGTAAAAAGATTCCCTTTTTAGTTAAAAATAGTTATTTATCAGGAGAAAAATCATCCAAAAACTATATTAGATTTGATAATATAATTTACATTATCAATATATCCATGTAATTTCTTTAAGGTGTTTTAGATTTTTACTGCCCAACATTTCCTAACCAAAAATGAACTAATATAAGATTTAGTAAATCTTTTCTAAGAATATAAAATAATGAAACTCATCTACCACACTATGATATCAATAGCATTGGTCCACAATAACTCCCTATGTGGTTATACAATTAATCAAAAAAAATTATGTATCATGATGGGTGAAGTGTCACCACTATTCAAGTCTTGAGGATTTAAAATGTTACTAGTATAAGTTAAATCACTTTTAGGGATGTAATAACTGGAGGCACCAACCATAGCATATACATAATATGATGAAATACGCAAAATATACACAAATTTATCTCTCAATATAGTAAAAAGTTAATATAATACTATGAAAAAAATTGGAATCAGAAAGTTAAAATTCTCATTTCCTAAACTAGGTCCTATATCATTTCAGTTGGTAAAAAATGAATAAATACATCAAATACTTCACCAAGACCAAGTATCCTCCACATATTAATCTAGAAGATGATTATAGGATGTTTATGATAATATAAACCCCTCCCCTAAAACTATGTGTTTAAATAACTATGACTAAGAAGAGGATGAGAGAATGATACAAACAAGGTAAGATAAACCATTTATATAGAACATACCTCTTTCTCAACACTAGCGTAACACCTGATGGCCTTAATATAAAAAAATTATATTCAATAGTGAAATTGAATTTCAAAACTACATAATACTGTGTTAAGTAAAACACCAATTTTATCTTTCATTACACTCAAGATAGAAATTATTATGTTCATTAAGATATTCAATGCGGAACACCAATCTTAAAAAACACATGATATATATTACTGTTATAACTTAGAAATTAGAATGGTCATATAACTAGATTAACAGAGTGTTGAAATAATTTTTTACACATATAAATATTTTATGTGGCCTGGAACTTCCTATCTATTACGTTGGGGGAAATCTTGTGGTTGAGGTGTCTGTGGGAAGTCTTGTGTTTTTTAGGCTGTTGGTAACACCCTAGTGTTAGATAATGAATGATGGATCATTTTTGTAGTGGCTCACAAATGGTGGAATTATTGTGGTGGATCAACAATGGTGGTGCCTAAGATGTTGCCCTATAGTGGTAAACCATTATTAGTGGCACCATGGCAGTTGTAATAAACAATTATTCTAGTTTTGAATTTTTTTATAGATTTTCATTTTTGACATTTTTTATGAAGAAAAATTAGTCAAATGACATTGTTAATGAATTTGTAAAATTATTTCAAAGGGTATTAGATATATATTTAATTTCTAAAAAGTTTTGGAATATTTTAAAATTTTAAAACATTTGTATTTATTGATGTGTAAATTTA
Source organism: Viscum album (assembly GCA_963277665.1). NCBI lineage: Eukaryota > Viridiplantae > Streptophyta > Magnoliopsida > Santalales > Viscaceae > Viscum > Viscum album. The sequence continues at coordinate 1,671,557,062 of OY728119.1, read as the reverse complement.
ATGAATATTTTTAAAATGTATAAAATACCATTAGTTACAGATCTAATCTTACTAAATATTAGATATTTTTTCATTATTTTGGTCAGTATTTATCTTGAGACAGAAGGATCCAAAACCTCCTCCCCTTAGAGTCTTAGATCCCGCTTTGATGGAGTTTCTTCGATTTTACCTGAAGAGGTTTCATTCTATACGTGAACCCCTTGTTTTTGGCATATAAAGTTTGTGTAAATCTTTATTATTCTAGGTAAGGGATCCCTCAGTTCTCATTTATATGTATTATATGTGAATGACTACTCTTGTTATTTATTTGGAGAATAGTTTTATATGTATTAACAAATATATTTAACCAGTTTAAATGAAATGTAAAGTGGTTGGGGAATTCGTCACATACTTTTATATATTTTTGATATAGTTATGATGATATAATCTATGTTTTTTATATCACTAAATATCATATCAATCTATATACCTTTATTTTTCAGTATTCTAATAATTTTTATGCCCATGTTGTGTGATTTGTTGTGATACCATTTTAAATGAATGGTTAACAACATATATTTGTTTAATTAAATGGATTATTCACGATCTTATGGGTTTTCTGAAAAATTCCTTAAATAATGAAGTGGGCCTGATTGAAAACCATTATTTCTAATCTAGAAAACTATATAGTATGTTTGCTAATATTTTTTATATATGACTATGTGGTATGCCTTAGATGTAATGTAATGATGCATGGGCACAATCTATATTGTGATATGGTTGAGAAATGGGGTAGTAATGGTTGTTTGTGGTGAATTTGTGCGGTGTGTATTTGATGGTAGATGGTTATTCTAGTTTCCTTTGTAGTAATTGATCAAAATTCGAGGAAATTATTTAAAATGGGAATATTTAACAAATGAATTGATGACCGATTTATGGTTTAAATAGATAATTTTTTGCATAAACTAATGAGACATAAATACAAAACAATGTTATTGTTTTAATTGATGGGTTTGGTGATGAAACATTTTGAATATGTATTAATGATAATTACAGAATAAAAGATAAATTGTTTCATGTATGTTTCTTATGCGGGGTTGTAAAAATATTACTAGAAAAAAGTGGTGGATATTTTGTTTTATATTACTACTTGGTTATGAACCCATTGGATTGTTCTGGTGTGACATGAATCAGTAAATAATTTCATTTCATATTAAATATGCTTTCATTACATGCCCAGACCATGTTGAGTACCTAGTGCCAACAACGAAATGTATTTCTGAAGCTTTTCCCATCATCTTGATGGGAAATGGATGAATGGCTACCCGATAATCCCACCCACCTCTTTGAGGTGATATGAAGGAAATGCATCAGTTTTGATGTACATAAGTGAAATGTGACAATGAATACTTGTGATGTGATGATATTTTATGGCCCAAGTGTATTCAGTGGATATGTGGTGATATTTCTTTTGGTGGGGATCATGAATGGTAGTAAGGGGAAATGGGGTTGATATCCTTCTTGCTCACAAAAACCTATTAGACTAGTTATGATATGTGGGTTGATGTATCAAGTGTCTATGTGAAATATTTTATATGACGTGAAAACCATGGTGTTTTCTGGTGGGATGTGATGTGATATATAATTGGAATAGGTGGGAGCACTAGGATATAAGGTGTTGGTCTGTGAGAGAGGAAAAGCAGTGTGAAAGCAGTGTGGGTACCCTATTATTGATATGGTTCATATTATGTTATTATTATTTTGGATGCATTATTTTGTGAGTGAGACATTGTGAGGATGGGATTGGTTATTATACATGTATACGTCATATTTGGTTTTACTATTTTCTCACTGGTGTGTTTTTATTCTCTTATCACTTTTGTATGAGAGACTTTGGTTTTCTAACTAAGTATACTTATATGATAACCCTATGTATAAAAAAAAGTTTATGGGTTTCCCATATAAATTCATGGATATCGATAGATATTACTAGCTCATACCATTAGATAGTATCTATGTCACAACTGTATATATTCTTTTCAGTATTTACTTTGGCGAGTTTTCCCTGTATTACATTTCATTACACATTCATTGTGGGATAGTCTTTTGATTTATTATATGTATGTATTATATTTTATTGAAATTTATTCAAATTATATCCCATATGTTTTATATTATTTATTTAAATTCATCACATAATTATGATATATATATCCTTAGTTCTAGTCTCTGACCCGGGCCTGCTGGAGGTGGGACTTGGTGGGGGGTCATTATCTATCTTCACTCATTGATGTGTATTTGGAGGGAGTGGGTCATAATAGAGTGTTATATGATTCAATGGTTGAGAGATATAATGGAGTTTGGATGTAGAAATAGTAAGGATTACATGGTTTGGAATGGAAATAGTTCTAGTTTTCCTTGGTGTGTGACCTAGGCCAGGGTGATCCTCCCGGAAATGTTATTTTAGGGCCAGTCGTGATACTGTTTTTGGATTAAGAATTTATTGAATTAATAAGTGATGTGGAACCAAATTTATTGTATATAATTAATAGAGTTAAAAAATCATTATAATTGGATACCCACCATCATTTCCTTTCTCTTTCCACTTTATACTGAAAATGAATACATCATTCGTGAGGTGTTGAATTATCGCCTTTAGGGAGGATGAGTTCTTTTTTCAATTATTCCTTCATGGATGGTCATAAAATAATTTTAAATGTTGAAAAAAGTCTTTAATATATGTAATAAAACTTATTTAATGTTGTATATCCAATATATTAACAAATATTATCTTTCAAGACAAAACAAGTTCGTGATGATCAAAAAAACAGAAAAATAATCTTAGTGATTATCACTAACATCTTATCTAATGATTTATCCCCAACCCAAACAACCAAATGATTTATATAAAAATATAATATTACATAATTAAATTAATAACAAATAATTTAAATTTTATATGACTATTCTAATTTTCGTTATCTTTTGTACAGGTATACAAGTGACCCAATTGTGAAAACAAATAAAAAGAACACTCTTCAATAAAAATATTTAATCTTATATCTTATAAAAAAGGCCATAATTTAACATAATAAAAAAATAAAAAATAAAAAATAATGTTAAATAGGTTCTTACTCAATGTATTAATGAATATAAGATCATTATCAAGGTTGTTTAGTACTTGTGTATAACACTCTGGCACAGCTGGTAAGGGTTTTCTCATCTCACTCTCATTTTTTTGAGATTTCACATATTCACCATTGTTTATTGTATGTGGTGAACATATACTATGCATTGATGTATGATATCATTAATCTATTTAACATTGTGGTATTTAATGTCTTATTTCATGATCATTAATTTTATGGGGAAAATAGTTCGACAGTTTTCAAAGTGGTAATGGTTTCTTCCTGATCCTCAATATTTCATTCAAGTTATGATTTTTCTCTATTTACCCCCAAGGTAATTCTTATTTGTTTATATATAATTCATATAATTTATATGTATATTTTCAAAAAATCGTGTATCTATATCAGTTAAGCTTCCATTGATGGTGAAACACATGTTTTATAAGGTTTACATTTCAATTCCTCCTGATAAGGGAACTTGATTTAAGGGAACTATCCAATTTTATAACAATTTTTAGGTACACTAAATAATATTTTTTACGAAACCAATGATTTTCTAGAATAAATATATTTACCATTAAAAACAATATTTGTTCGATTCTAGTTTTATAAAATCAATTTTTACTTTTTCCTCTTTAATGACTCTTATATTATCCCTCAAACCCCACTAATGTGGATCATTTGAAAAGTTTTTTTAAACACACTTTTTACCTGTTTTAAATTATGTTTCAAAAAATTGGAAATAATTTTATTTTCATATTCCAAAAATGTTATTTCATTCCATTTTCATTTATGGTATATACATGTTAAAGAAATTATTTTTATGAAAAATAAAAATGATCTTCCAAAAGAACACATCTTTTCAAAGAAAAAAGGGTATTTATCTACAGAGTTTATAAATTATTTTATTAGAGTACATTCATCATTGATTATGATTCTAATATTTCAATGAGTTATTATAATATTTGATTTAGATATATCGTTTTATTTGACATATGAATAATTCATTGGACCTAGTACTTGACGGGTGGGGCCCAATAATGCACCTCAATGCATCGACAGGTCTCATGAGATAAAATATATAAGGTTTTTATCCATTTATGCAACGTTTCTTGGAAAAATAGATGATTATTTGTTTATGATGTCCTGATTTATGTATTCACTCTTTATGATATTATTAATTGATAATCCATGTGTTTAGATGACCAGTTGAATATCCATGGTTTTGATTTTTCTCAGCTGATTATTTAATGAATCATTTAATTATATTTTATTCCAGCCATATTATATTCAAGATTATGATTTAATTGAATAATATTTCTAGTTATTAACCATGGTCTATTTTTTTATATTTTTTTATAATAGTTTTAATTTTATTTTATACCCTTACTTAGCATTTGGGATCATTCTTTTCTTATCTTTTATTATCCCTAGGATGCGAAGATGTATATTATGAATGACCGGCTGGTATAATCTAGTAGTTTATAGATGTTTCCAGTGTAGTTTATATGTTTTATTTCACTTCATGTTGCAATTTAATACTTAGTTTTTAGTCTAGTTTTACAATACAGCAAACTCTTCGGTCCTTCAAGATGAAACTTCATTGTCTATTATACCAGTTTAACCAATTAGTCATCGAATCCTAGTCTCTACGGTTGGGCTCATTACAGTTGGTATTCAAGGTTGTCTTATAGAAACATTGGATACTATATTTAGAAAATATATTTTATGGAATATAAAACTATTGTTGAGTTTATGGATAATCATATAAGAGTATCCGATAATTTTTTTAAGTTAGTGATTATGTGGGTATTCCGAGGAATACGTCCCTAACAGGATACTACAAATGGTCATGGTTCTGGCATAGATATACGTTGGGGTAAAAAATTTGACAAGCTATTTCATGTCTGACATGGTGTAACCAAGTACATTACAATGGGCCTTACTACGCACATATATTGACACTCCCCATTGATATCCTTAGGATAACTCACATTTTCATTACAAACCATTATAAAGGATTTAATATAAAATATGTTCCCAAACAAACCATGTTTATGATTATGAGATTATCTATGCATAAATGTCCAATTAATGTTATGTTTTTTTTCTAGTTATAAATTTATACATTGTTTTTTATAACATAATTTAGTGTATTCCACTATTTATGAAATTGATCATAGTGGAAGAAATGGAAACTATATCCATGCACATTTTCTATACCGGGATTTCACTATTATAGAAGATATTGACCTTAAAACATGAGATAAAACTGGACCTAGTCAATTTATAACTATACTAAGATAACTAAATGAGGTTAAAAACAATAAATTTACACACATGGGGCATCGAAATCCACAATGTAGAGGAAAAATTCGATACAACTTCATGAGACATCAAACTCCATCAATAAATGGGAATACAGACCCATTTGTAATAGAGCAATGGATAATTTCCTTAGAGTTGATATTTCTATCTTTGTGAAGTATTGAAAGTTATATGGTTATAATGTTTGTTATTATCTCTGAGGAGATTTTGATCAATGTTGTTCATTGATTTAAAATATAAAAGAGGATGAAGAAATTTAAAATATGGAATGGAAATATTTTAAGGAAATATTCGCAGAAAAATACATCCCTCATGATGAGTGAGTAGATATGGAGAGAAAATTATTGAGTCTGAGAAATAAAGGGGATAAAAACGTTTCCAATTATGAAGACAACTTTACAAGGTTATAAATTCATGACTTGAACTACATATTTAATACAAGGAACAAAATTTACATTTTATAGACTTACTCTAATTCTATGAAGGGCACTAATTTCCAAAAAAAATCATGATATGAGGATATAGTTTCATTATATATCAATATATATACTAAATACTCTTAATATTTTAAATTTAAGATAAATCAATAGAATAATATGATGATAGGGAAGGATATGGATAATTGGAAGAATGAAAAGAAATATTTTCCAACATGTGATAATTATGGGAAGAAACAACCCAACACATTCCTAAAGGGAATGGAATATTTTTACAAGTATCAAGAGAAAATTCCCCAGGACCATGATAAAGGGATATACTTGATCAATTATTTTCTCTACCACTTTTGTACAAAAAATTAAAACATCGTCTGCGAGGTTCCAATTTACCGCCTTTGTGTATGGTGAGTTTTTTGTCAATTATTCTATGATGAATGGTAATAAACAAATTTTAATTTTCCAAATAGACATTAATATATGTAATAAAACATGATTTATTTTCGGGAACCATTATACCTATATAATATTAATTCATAAGACCAAACTAGTTCATGTTGATAAAAAAATACAAAAAATCTAAACGATGATCACTAACATATTGTCTAATGATTCATACCCATACAAAATAAAAAAATTATTTATAAAACCATTTAAAAATATATAATTTCATTAATAACTGATAATTTAACTTTTTTATAACTATTCCCAAATTACAGGACCTTTCGTAGATGTATACAAGTGAAATAATAGTGAAAACCAATTAAAAGAACATCCACGAAGGAAGAAATTGGATATTATAAGTCCTTAAAAGGACCATAAATGAACATAATAAAACTATAAAAAATAAATAAAATATAAATAGGATATTAATTAAATTATTAATAAGTCTAATCTCATTATTTAGAATGTGTGTTATTGGTGTAGAACACTCTCAGACATAAGGAAGGGGTTTTCTCATGTCGCTCTTATTTATGTGAGGTATGCATTATTTAACATTATATCTTATGTGTGGGGTATTAATACTACCCATTGATGTATTATATAATTAATATAATTATCATAATAATATTTAGTGTCTTATTTCATGATTATTATTTTTATGGGGTATATGGTTCAACTATTTGAAATGTGGTATGGGTTTCTTCTCAATCCTCCATTTTTCATTCTATTTAATCATTCTCTATATTTACCCCCAATGTAATTCCTCTATATTTTTATATAAATCATCTAAATTGTCTATATATTATCCCAAACTCATACATCTATATCATTTAATCTTACTTTGATGGGGAAACACCTGGTTTATTATATTCACTATTCAATTGACCCTGATAAGAAAACACATTTTAAGGAAACCTTCCAATTTTGTACGCATTTCAAGTACACTACATAATCTGATTCAAGAAAGAAATATGATTCTAATATCTATATTTTTATCATTAAAATCTATATTTTTTCATTTCATTTTTATTCAAACAAATCATCATTTTTCATTTTTTCGAGTATTTTATATTATCCCTCAATCAGAACTAAAGTGGCTCATTTCTAATGTTTCTTAAATAATCTGTTTACACGTTTTTACTTCAGTTTCAAAATTTTAGTAACAATATTATTTTTATATTACTCATATATAATTTAATTACAATTTATTCTATAGGATATACATGTTTAAAATATGGTATTAATGAAAAATAAAAATGACATTCCAAAAGAACACTTATTTTTAAAGAAAAGGGGTATTTATATCATTATTTTCTCAATTATTTTATTAGAGTAATTTCATGTAGTATTATGATTATAATTATTTAATTTATTATGTGACAATTTAGTTTAAATTAACTTTTTATTTTACATATGATGAATTCATTGGAATTATTAAATTATAGGTAGGCCCCACTATTGCCCCTAGATGCATTGATAGGTCTCATGAGAAAAACTAGACCATGTTTTTACCGATTTAAGTATGGTGTCTTGGATGAACCCATGACGATATTTTTATGATATCTAAAATTATATATTCCATTATTTTTATATTATTAATTAATAATCCTTGAGTTTATTTGACTAGATGAATATATATGGTTATGTTTCATTCTCAAGTGGTTATTTATGAAATTATTTAGTAGGCTTTTATTCCTACCATAATTTTCTAAATATTATGTTTTAATTTAATGATCATTCTAGTTATTCACAATGTCTTATTTTTTTATATATTTTCTCTTGTATTTTTTACCCTTACTGAGCATACGAACTCACCCCTTTGTTATGTTTTATTTTCCCTCATGGTGTGATGATACTTATAAGGAATGACTTGGAGGGAAAATCTTGATGTTTATGGGTGTTTATATTGTATTTTTTATGTTGTATTTAATTTTATGTTGTAATGTAATACTTTTTTTTCTATCAAGTTTTTCAATGGAACTAAAACATTTGGTCCTTCTGGATACAACCTCCTTATTTATTATACCGATGTAATAAAGCAAGGGACTGAATCCAGGCTTTTAGGGTCGGGGTATTTATAGTTTCAATAATATGAAGTTTAGTATAATCCATAGAAACTCGATATAGAAAACTTATTATAAGGAACATAACCCTCAGATATAGTTTGAGTATAAGATTATAGAAACATAAATAACTTTGGATGCGTAGAGATTATGTAAGTCTTCCAAGTAATACATCACTTTATGGATATTATAGTTTGATGTGGTTCTGTCATAGATATACCATAAGGTAACAATTCCGATAATATATGATGGGCTTGACTTGGTGTAACCTTGTACACAATAATGGGCATGACTGTTCATGTAGTTTGACACTCCTAGGGGATATTATTGAGACAATTCACATTTTATTTACAACCCATTATGAAGGATTTAAAAAAGTAAACATGTTCCAAAGTAAACCATGTTTATGATTATCAGAATACCTATTCAGAAATTTCAAATTTATGTTATATTGTTTCTATTTAAAAAATTATACATTTATGATTTATAATATAATTTATTGTATACCACTATTTTAAAATGTCACCTAGTAGAAGAAATAGAAACCATATTAATGAATTTATTACATGCACGGATTTCCCTAATTTAAATGATAATGATGTTGGAGCAGGATCTACAACTGGAGTTGATATACATATAACAATATTGATATAGCTGAAAGTGGTTAAAAGAAATTACTCTAGCTATATAGAGCATCATAATCCATAACATGGAGGAAAAATGGTGGACTACGTCATGAGACAACAACCTTTATCATTCAATGACTCTACAAACCCTTATATTGTATAGAAATGTATAAGTTCTATAGTGAAGAAATTTCCCTCTTTAATAAGTTATTAAATAGACATAGTAATAATGGTAGCTCATCATCTCTCAGTATATACTGATAAATAGTGTTCATTGATTCAAACCACAAAGGTGGAGGATGTTATTGAAAATATAGAATTGAAAAATTTAAAGGAAATATTCCTAGAAAAATATTTCCCATGTGAAGACCAGCTGGATGTGGAGAGGAAATTATTGATTCTAAGATAAGATACAGTATGGAAATGCTTCCATGTATTAATCCAACTTTAAAATGTTAGAAAGGAATCGATCAAACTACATTCATAATATAAGGAGAAATAAGGGAATTTATTTTATGGACTTAAGATAATTCAATGAATGAAAATAGTTTCCCAATCATTCTCATCATACGATTGTATATTGTCATATTTTATGAAGACAGAGAAAGAATACTCAAATCTTATGAATTTAAGAGAAATAAATAAAATGATATAACTATAGAGCAAGGTACATATATTTCGAATAATGAAAATAATTATTCTACCATATATACTAATTGTGGTAAGAAACACCCCAGTACATACATAAAGAGAATGGGAATGTGTTACAAATGTGGAGAGAAAATTAATCAGGCCCTTGAATTTATGGGAAATAAAGAATCATTAAATTTGTAATATTTCAACTATGTGAATATAGGAACTGCTCAAATGAATTTCCCATGATTCAATGTAATGTTCCTCAGAAAAAAGGAATCAAAGCCATGATTATGTTGTTACTACATTTAAAGAGTAATTGTCAATGTATTGGTGTTTTTAGATTCAATAATTAAGAATCTTGAGATATATTAGGATTTTAGTATAGTACTTATTGTATAAATAGTTGGAAGAATTCTTGTTTTCATTATGGTTTTAAGGTAATAAATGTATTCATATATTTGGTATGTGGGAGTAAGAGTGGTATTATTTTTATAATCTTATGTTATGATGCATTTTGATATATAGTGACCTTCCTTCAATGTTTTTGGTCATTAAATGTGGAAATTTATATTTTAGTTGGCAATAAGCATTAATTACTAGTGGAATGTAACAAGTTAAATTATGGAATTTTTTTTTGATAAAATATGTGAACCGTGTTGTTTTGAGAAAAAATTTATAGGAAAATGGAAGGACTTAAGGACCATTTGATTCGTTTGACATGCTACAATAATGAAAATCATCTTAAATATTCATTTCTTGGTGTAAGGGATGAAGTGAAAATAAATTGAAGCGCACCCAAAGATGGGATTATAATTATAAAATTGAAATTAATCAAGTATGATTATTTTCTAAATTTATTACCTTAGTATTAAAATAATCCCTCAGATCTAGTAAAATGATGTTGGAAGAAAAAAATTATTTTCTTACTTTTCTTTTGGTGAAATCCACGGTCTTTTAACTGATCATGAGTCCATGGATTCTTGATGGTTAACATTGTAATGAACATGTTCTATATCACTCTCTATCAAAACTTCATAGATTTATTTTTCATCAATTTCCATGTTATATCTTTCCACTAAGGAATTCCTATATGAAATCTGAGTTTTTTGGTTATCTTAAAATTTCCCTTTTACACTTATTAAGCTGATGTTTTATTAACCCTACATTCTATGTCGGTATCCGAGAAAGGAATTTTGAAGTATTAGGATTTGATTTTCAAAGTAAACTTACAAATTGCGAGGATGAAACTTTTTGAAGGAGGGGATTATTTAATACCCCAATATGTTGTGGTATGTCTCTTTTTAAATTTAAATTTTTGATAATATACCTTTTATACAACAAAAATCTTTAAAAAATAATCATATAAGATTAAATATCATTATTTTAAATTGACTATCATAACATAGCCATTAAATTAATGGGAATGTGTAGTGTAAACAAAAATTGTAAATTAATATATTATATATTTAATCAAATGATTTTACATTCATCCAAGAAATTTTATAGGCATAAGATGCGAATGAATCCAATTTTACACATTAATGGTATATTTTTTTTCTAAAGGATGTTTTAACTCCATTTAATAGTGCACCTATTTTAAAATTTATTTTTAACAATTTTATAAAATTTCTTGAAAAAATAAACATTATTTTTAAAAGATTATTTTCAAAATTATATTAAGGTAAAATTTATTGTATTTTTTGGAAAATGTTTAATTTCCAGTGAATAGGGAAAAATCAGGAGTTTTTAAAAAACTATCACGTTATTTATATTAATCATATATTTATTATTTCAATATAAATTTCACCTATAAAGTTATAAATATTTTTTTGGTATCTTATAAACAAAAATATGATATATTTATATCAAGGAATAAGTAAATAAATTTTTATAAAAAGAAAAATTAATTATTGGTATTTATCTAAAATAGAAGTGTTTATTTATAATTTTATAATCAATATAATATTTTAAAATAAAATTTAATATTATGAAAATGATTCTTAATTTAATAATTATTAATCTCATGATTATTATATAATTTTATGGTACTTCAGTTAATATTTTAAAGTGTCATGAAATTAGATATAATTTGAAAATCAATATTTTTCAAATAAATTATAATTTTAAATAAAAAATAAATTTTTCATATTTATAAATTTATTTTTATAACAGTTAGTCTTTTTTTAAATTATATATATTTAATATTGGTTATGATTTATTTTTTGGATTTTTCAAAAATAGTTGAATTTTAGTGAATAGTGAACAATGATTATTTACCATACTTAAAAAATACATGAATTATTGAGTCATAAATGATGTATGAATGAATAAATTATATAATCTCTAACTATAATTATTTAATTTAATGAATATATTGATAATTGTAAAAATATTATTAGTCTTCAGTGAAAATAATAAACTAATAAATAAAAACACTCTTCTCCTCCCATTATAAATACCGGCCCTCACCACCTCTTATCCTCACACCTCTTAAGCCATTAATCTTGTCATGTTAACAAAAAAAAATCTTCCTAATTCTCATCAACATTTCCAAGATACATTGTTCTCACCGAAATACCAATCCCAAACCCATTTAAGAGGTTCTCATGGACAAGAACTCAAGAGGTAAATCTCATCTTATTGTTTTAAATTTCTTTAATTTTATTTCATTTTCTAATCATTTTATTACATACTCATTAAAAACATGATTTAAATATCCATTATATAATATAAACACTAATATTATTATGATAATGATATATACCCCATGATATCTTTCTTATTACCCTTTTATTCTAAAAATAAAAACATTTTATATGAGGTGTCGATTTACCAAATTTGTGGCCACCGAGTTTCATTTTTCAATTCCTTCATAATGGATGACAAAAAAATTTTAATTGTCAAAATAGTCATTAATATATGTAATACTACTTATTTAATCTTCTTGAACTATTACATATACATAATATTAATTCATAATTCAAAACTACTTCGTGATGATCGCAAAAACGCCAAAATAATCTAAAGGTTTATCACTAGTGCCTTATCTAATGATTCATCCTCAACCAAAATAACAAAATTATTTATATAACCATTTAATCATACTTAATTTCATTCATAAACAATAATTTTAATTATATATAACTATTATCAATTCACTTGATATTTCCCAAATGTATAAAAGTGAACCGGTCATGAACCCCATAGAAAAGAACACTCTCGAATGACAAAATTGAATCTTATAAATCATCAAAAATACTATAAATGAGCTAAATAAAATAATAATAAATAAAATACACGTTAAATTTTTTATGAATTAAATTATTAACGAATGAAATTTTATTATCATTCATTTTTATTACATGTGGATAATTCTTTCATACAATAGGTAAGGTTTTTATCATCTCACTCGTATTTATATAATATATACCTTATTCGCCAATATTAATTGTGTGTATTTTATGTATAATTACCATTTATGTATCATATCATGAATATATTTATATTTATGGTATTAAATGTATTATTTCACTATCATTAATTGTATTGGGTATATGGTTTGACCAATCAGAAATTGGTAAGAGTTTCTTCATGAACCATCATTTTTCATTCGGGTTACTCTTTCCCTCTACTTACCGAAATATTATTAATAATTATTTTTATATTATTCACTTATATTATGTTTATATGTTCCATAATATTTTATAAATATGATTTCATCCTCCATTAAAATATAAACACATGTTTTATGAGGTTTACTTTTCAACTATTCTCGATAATAATGCCAGATTTAAGGGAACCTTCCAATTTGTTACCCATTTTCAAGTACACTCTATAATATATTTTTAGCCTAAAATATTTTTATAAAATAAAAAAAATCTCATTTAAAACTATATTGGTTCAATTTTTGTTTTATGAAAACAATTATTCCTATTTCAGCTTTAAATACTCTTTTTTTATTTTCCCTCAAACCGCACTGAAGTGGATCATTTCTAACGATTCTTAAACACTCTATTAACATGTTTTCAATTCAGTTTAATAATTTCATTATGAATTTTCTTTTCATATTTTTCATAATTATTATTTAAATCCCTTTAATTTTATGGGATATATATGTTTACAATATTATTTGTATGAAAAATATGAATAATTTTCAAAAAGAACTACGCTGTTCCAAGAAAAGGGCATCTCTCTCAAGAATATATAAATTATTTTATTATATTACATCAATATATAATTATGATTCAAATATGTCAATTTGTTATTGGAAAAATTTATTTAATGATAGATTTTTATTCTACATATATTAAATGCAATGGACTGTGTAAGTGACAGATGAGGCCTGTTATAGCCCCTCGATTCATCAATAGGTCTCATGATACAAACTAGATTGGGTATTTAATAATTTATGTTTTTTGTCTTGGCCAATGACATAGAGGTATGTTTATGATGTTTCAAATTATGTTTTCCCTAATTATGATATTAGTAATTAATAATACATTTGTTTATTCGACATTAATAAAATCCATGGATATGTTTTTTTCTCATGTGATTATTTATGAAATTATTTAATCAGCTTTTATTGCTACAATATTGTGCTCAAGATTATGTTTTAATTGATTTTTTTTAGTAATTCATAATGAATTATTTTTTATGTTTATTTATGATATGACCCATAGTATTTTTTACCCTTTCCAAGAATCATTACTCACCCATTTTATATGTATTTTTTTCCCCATGATGTGAAGATGTGTATTATGAATGAATTATAGGGATAATATTAAATTTTATGGGTGTTTTCAATTGATTTAAAAGTTTTTATTTCATTTATATTTATAATGTAGTACTTATATTTTTTTCAATATATTAAATGATACTAAACTATTTTTCCCTTCTGGGTGTGACTTCCTTGTTTGATATACCAATGTAATAAAGTAAGGAACTAGCTCTAGGTTTCTAGGGTTGGGGTCCTGACAACTAAAATTAAAAAAACTATAAATATCATATGTGGGAAAATATAAAAAATAATATAAATATAGATAATTAATAAAAATTGAAATTTTAAATATTTTTAGGGTTTAATATAATTATTAAATATTATATTAGTATAAATATTGTTTATACAAGAGGATAGAGAATATTTCACTCAACAGGAATAAAGGTAGGGGTTTTCATTACTAAAATCTACTCTTTAGGTTATAATAACTCTACTTTTATTTTTATATTTCAATACTGATAAATTATATCATATAATATATTAATTTTTTATTTTACCCTTATTGTTTAGTGAAATTATTTTTAAAACCAAATTCTGTTTCCTTGATGATTCTATTTTTTGTTTAGATTAATTTTTTTATGAATAATTCATGTTACATTTAATATAATTTTATACCATATCTATGTTTTTAAATCCGAAGAATATTATATATTCTCTAATGGAAACTATTTTTTTAATGAAAAATGATCTTTCTATTAATCATTGTTATGTTTTAATAATTTTTTTTACCAATTTAATGATATTGGTTTTCAAACAAAGGTATTTTAAGAGATAAAAATGGGATTTTCCATCTTTTAAAAAATAAAATATTTTATCTTGCACTCGAAATTTTATGGAAAAAACTTATATATGTTAAATGATATTTTATTTGGAACTATTTATTTTAATTTTTAAAAAATTACCCTCATTCCCTTATCGAAAGGGAGTCTTTTGGATGTATTGTTCCCTTCACCTTTTTTAGTAATTTTTTATATGTTTTTTTGATATCTTTTGTGTTTTGACTTCTATTTTTACTCAATGATTTATCTATCATAAAGTTACATTTTGATCATCTTCTATATGTTATAATAATATGATTACGTTTATAAAATTTTATTTTTATATCCATGATTTATAGAGTTTATGTTAATTAAAAATCCATTCCTTTTCCATCAGTTCATTCAGATATATTTATGATAGATATTAAAAGGAAAATATATGTATGGATATTGATAGGTGGGTCCTATATCACCCCCTATTCATTTTAATACATTTTTATCTCATAATATATTATTTATAGTTCGTAATAAGTTTTTTCAAATAGGTGTGGGTATTATGGGTTTTCTCACATTTTCATTTGTGAACATAATGAGTCTGTTCGCATTGGTGTTAGAAAGATGGGTTTCGTCACAAATATTTTCCTAGGCTTATTGTAATTCCAAATTTATAATTTTTTACCATTGTATGATAAAATTTCATGATTTATTTCATTTCCATAAATTTCCATATTTTGATGATAATTCCTTATTTTTAAACTTTTTATTACTTTTATGTCTTCATCACATTTTATTATAATTGATATGTTTGTTTTGCCATGTAATAAATTTTATGAATCCTTAATGATTTAGTTATGATATTATGTTTCATTATAATCTGTTATGATTATCATCTATGGTCTTTTAATCCCTTCTTAATATATTTAAGTATTCACCGTGTTCTACATTATTTCTAGTATCTGACACAGTATAATATATTTCTCCCCTTTGTGAGAATTTGAGATCACCTCATTATTTATTTCAATTACCTAGTTTATGAATAAGTTTATATCATGTGATATTTTTAAAAAGGATTATAGGATCATGATTCTGTAGAATACATTTCAAATCTTGTAAAATAAGTTTTCTATGATTTTAAATTTATATTCACTACACATTTAGGTCCTTGGGTAATGAGGCTATTTGTGAGATTTATTAAAACAATGTTTAGTTTAATATATTATTTATGTCATGTTAATATTATATAAAATTTTTTGTATCATAATATGGTTTTTTTATTTTAATATATCAGTTTTGTTAAAAAAAATTAGTTTATATAACATTAGTGAAAACTATATATATGAGTCTAAGTATGTGATGAAATCCTAAAATATTGATAAATTGTTGAGTAGATTTTTTACATAGAATTAAAACCATTTATAGATTTTATAAGTGGATGAAGGACCTAATATATATATATATATATATATCAATAAACACACCTTAAAATGTTTTGTGGGTTATTGACTCAAATTCCACTTGTTACATGAAAAATAGGCCTAACTATACATATGGTTTGACACTCCTAGGAGATACACATTGGTGTGTCATATACTCATAATAAACAACTATGGAGGTTTTATTTCATAGTTACATTGATGTATTAGGTTGAAATAAATAATATAACTCATCTTAATGTACCTTCGTATAAAGTATTATGGATATAGGTTAAACTAAATGAACTATTATATAATGTGATAGTATAAAATAAAAAAGGAATTTAATGTTGAAACTCCTATTAGTATTATTATAACTTCCCAATATTTTTAATTTTATTCCTCTAATTTCAAACCTTTTTATTTTAGTAATGGATTTAACTACGGGGAACCTTAGGTAATGGGGATAATATATATATTACCTAAGTGACCAAACCATCAAAATAAGAGTTGTAATGGGAAACCTTGTGATAATTCCAAACAAATTGTTATGAAATATTATTAAAAATTTGATTGAAATTTTAGTCTCAAACACACAAAATTAGATAAATATGTAGTATCATGAAAGATTAAGTGATGAATATTATAATGGAAAAATTCTCAATTTCCTATACTTCCAAACTATTAGAATAAGAATAAAGGTAATTTACTCAAGGGGGTCAGAAGATACATTACTTATATAATAGTTGGTCATCAATCATAAAACTATTGAGTATAAATTAAGAATTTTTCTAACCTGATTAGATTAAACATAATTCACCCTAAGGTAATATTTATACTTCAATGTCTTATATACATGGAAAATATTCATTATCCAAGTCATTACCATAATCTAACGACTAACCAAGATGATGTGCATCAATAAAATAAAAAACCAATAAGATAATATTGTTCATGTACAAGAATTACTCCTTAAGTAGATCACGATATTTAAGGAATATACACCCTCCTAATTGAAGTTGTTGTTGTCTTGTAAGAATGTTATTATTTGAACTCAGGTATATCTATGATGTTTTCTATGATAAATAAATCATCACAATGATTATATGATTCTGAATGAAATATTATAGTGGTATAATTATTATATTATAAGTTGATGTTTATAATAATTTCCATTTTAGAAATTTAATTACCCTTATATTAGGTAAATTAAATGCTATTTTATTAATTTATTGGTTCTCTCCACTTAGGAAAATAGTTATCTCGAGTAAGGAAAATCCATTTAATATTAACATATGACATTATAAACAATATCTAGAAAAATTTTATATTAAATCGCCCATGTTACCATATAATAATACATTATTAGCATAAATCGCTAGAGAAAAACTTATTATATGGGATAATCCTATTCCAATAAATGTGATTTGATTCCCATATTAATCTTTTTGATATCTATTAATGGATTATATCTTGAGTCATCTTTGTAATTTTGACAAAAATATATATTTCCATTGAAATGTGATAATTAATATTTTGAGGAAAAATTTTATTTATGTGGAAGAGAATGTAACACCCTTGATTTTTATGAAGAATATTATTTCCAAAAAAATATTATTTTAATTATAAACTAATTTTTTCTACTTGTATAAAGTAATAACATTTTTTTAGAAAATAATTATTATGAGATATGCATTATACTAAAAACATTGTATTCATTCCAAAGAAAAACATTAAAAATAAATAAAATAAAACCAAGTATTATACACTATGGATTAAAACTCACTATGTATGCAATAAATCGATTAAAAGTTTATAAATAAATATGGGATAAAAGATATAAAATAATAAAAACAACACTATTAGAAATTCCACTTCATCATCATCAAACATGAGGATAACTTATAGAAAAAAACATATATTGATGTATATTATTATTAATGGAATTTTTTTTATAAAATTAATAACTTGAAAAAAGAACTATTCCTTTTGAAGTTAGGGAAAGACGAATAAATGATTTATGAAGTCTATATAATGGAATAAAATTTTATTATTAAAAATTTTATTTTTTCAAATATTATCATAAACAAATATGTTTATTTTTGATATGTACATCTGGTATACTAATTTTATTTGTTTTTATGTAGAAAATTTTAAAAAATATAACTCATAGTGGAAAATCTGATATTAAAATATTATAAATATATATGTTTATTCATTATGTATAATTAATAATAATAATATCTATAAAATATGATTTTTAATATATTTCAAATTTAAATAAATATTTTAATATAAATGAGGTATTAAAATTAAATTATACTTTATAAATATTAAATTATTATCATATTTTAAAATATAATATTTATTATATAAGTAAGAAATCATTTATGAAAATATATTTTCTTACAAGTATTATATATTTTATCATAATTAATAAAATTTAAAATTTAATTTTATATGAAAGAAAATATTAAAATATTTTAAATTTTAAATTGTTAGTAAATAATACTTTGGGAACTTATGGTTTAAAAACATCATTTTCAAATAAGATAAATTTTTCATTAATTTTCATTTTTATTATAAAAATAAATTTATAAACTTTAGAATCTAATTTTGATAAATCTAAATACATTTTTATTGAAATTTTTTAAATTACTTTATCATAAATTGTTGTTTTTTTAAATAGAATAATTTTCAGTTGAATAGTTTAAAATAGTATTTTTAGAAACAAAATAACTTTTATTGTGTTATTGGTATATAATTATGGATTAAAAATCAATGAACGCTTTTACTAAGAACAAAAAATTATTTTATAAGTGTATTTATAATTTTATATATTTTAGTTTTAATTTATAAAACCATATGTGGAATTTTTTAATTTTAGTTATATTTTTTTCAAGGAAGTTTTTTGAATACATTATACATTTAATATTATAAAATTATTTATTATCACTTTAAAAATTTAAACAAAATGATTTAATAATTCAAATAATTATTTAAAAATTATATAAACATTTACTTTTTATGTTGTTCAAATACAACAAATCAACTATATAAAAACATGTTATCCGGGTGATAACTAAAATGATAAAAATGTGCATCCTTATAAGTAATGTGTCTATCCTGATTAGTAAAGGAATAAAATTTAGTGGTGGTCGTGGGTTAAAAAAATTATATATTTTCAAGTCAATTATATCATAATTTTGGTGTCTAATTACTTAAGAGTAACTTCCAATTATTGAAAAATGGTGGGTATTTACAAAAATGTCACTCCTTTTAACTTACAATAGGGGAACTCCTCTCCTCATTTACCATCACAAAAAAATCCTTCATTTTCAAACCAAAATATACCGAAAACTCTCATTAACAATCATATTTACCTTAATAAGGCTATGGTACTCTCAAAAGGTTATCCCTCAAATGTTTAGTCCCCTTTGTAGAGGAGATAATCTCCTGAATAGACATAGAAGTTCATATCCAATATTTATTTCTTCCATTTAATTATGTGTGTTTATTAATCATTAAAGTTAGTTAAACCATCATAACATGATATTATAAATATAATTATTATAAATTTATTTTATTATAATTAGTTTAAAATAATTAAACACCCTCCCATTTTTCAATTAAAAAATTGAAACATTAATCATGTGTTTTGTGGACTACCAACTCCACAGAAACATGTTTTGTATTCCATAAACAATGATTAAAGATTATCATAATTGGGAATTTAGTACAACATTATGAAATTTAAAATAAATTTTATATTCTTAAATAATACTCCTAATTACTCTGTTGTCTCATTCTATGAAAAATGAAATCATCTGCCTTGCATAAATGTTCCCAACCGCATCCATAAAACGATCGATTTATGTATTTTATTTCATAATTGACTTACATTAATGGTCATACGAATTGTATTAAATTTTAAATATGATTTCTATCATATCCATAAGGTTATAATATATAAATATTTAGAACCTATTATTCATGGTATCAATAAATTTTTATCATTAATTCAATTGATTAAAAAAAATATAGAGAGGAACATCAATAAATCAACTTATTTAATATTGTGATATCCTCTATGTATTATGTTACATTGTTTATAATCATTATATATCCCAATAATTAACACTAAATTATATCATTAGTATATTATTTCAATGATATTACTATTTATCACCTCGTAATCATTAATAATCATGGTATACTTATGATTGTGTCTATTTTACCAACTAATATAACAATAATATGAAATTATATCATGAATGATTTAGAAAATATAATTAATTATATAATATTTTATAAATATGTAAACAATTTTTTTGGAAGGATACATTATAATTTAACTCACAAATTGAGAAAACAACCGTTGTAGGTTGAAAATATCTGAAAATGTTCATTTTCAATTCCATCTTCTATTATAAAGACTAAAGAACTCAAGAAAAAAATATAAATATCGTAAATAGTTATAAGTAGTAAATTATTTTATCATTAATGAACATTGAATGAATAAATTTAAAATAATTATGAATTCTGACACAACTCCTATAAAGCTACTTTAAATAGTCAGTTCTATATTGACACGATGTTTGAAAATATGAAAAAAAACTAATATACAAATAGATAATGATTATATAGTTAATTTATAAATAGTATTTAGGTATTTATATTGTTATCATATAGTATATTAACATATATATGTTTTTATAAGATATTAGATTGAATTAATATAAGATATAATAAAGGTAATGGTTTTTCATGACTGAAATATTTTCGTTGGGTCGTAGTGACTCTCCTTTGACTATTGTCATTCATGAATGATATATTAAAACATTTTATGAACTAATATTATATTTAAAAAAATTATTGGGAAATCATATTTTACACCAAAATATTCTTCCATTAATATTTTAATGTTTCATTAAAAACATTTTGATACAAATAATTCTTTTAACTTTTAAGGGATTTTTCTTCTATGTCCATGTGTTTTCATGACACCAATATTCTCATTTCCATAATAAAAACACAATTTTTTTAACCGTCATGATCATTTGTATCAAATTAATTATTTTTAAACTATATTTTCTATTATCTACTTTACCATAAGGGTGCTCAAACCAAGATATTTCAAATTATAAGAAGAGGGGTTTTAATCATTTAAAAACACAATGCTTTGTCATCCTATCATCATTTTCATATAAAAATTATTTATTTTCAAGGTTATTTTATTTATAATTAATTTTATTAAAAATTTCTAAATTTAACCTCTTTCTTTATCATTCATTTTTTTATTTTATGTTATACTTTTTCAATTTATAAAAAGGTTTAAATAATTTTCTAAAAACATTTTTATTATCTATACTATGGTTTTCTCCTATATTTATCTCTCATGAAGTGATTTTTTGATCACCCTATATATGTTATTATGTTATTATTCGATTTTGAAAATGAGATTCTTATATATATTTTTTATTAATATCAAGTTATGTGAAAACCCATTATTTTTTCATGGGGTCTTTATGATATGTTTAAGATTGATTTTAATTAGAACCTATATATGTGTATGATGATGGTGGGGTATTATATAACCCTAAAATGAGTTGATTTAGGTTTATATCTCATGAGATATTCACTTCGGTACATAATTACATTGTTCACATATGCATGCACATGATGGGTTTTGTTCACATTTTTAGCATGTATATAATGATTTTTTCATATAAATACGAACATTATGTGTTTTCTCACATATTATTTCTAATGAATATGGTTGTTCCATATTTAAAAGATATTTATCATATTAAACCAAATATTCAAGATGAATTTCACTTTCATAAAAATCTATTTGTTCAGCATATGCATTGTTTTAAATTACTCCATAATTTTTTATCGCATTCATGGGTGTTTTGTTTATTGAAATTAATGTTATTCAAAGTCATTAATTTTCCATATACTTAACTATCTCGTTATGATATTTTATTTCTTTATCATGTTTTATGGTCATCATTTATTGTCTTATTATATCATGTTAAGATATTTATATATTCATAATGTTATCTGACATATTTATGATCTGATACGTAATGATATATTTTCCCTATACTAAATGTTCGGGATCACCAATTTATTATGTTTCCATTTACCATGTTATAAAGATTATTATTCATTATTATATATCTAAAAAATTACTATAAGAGATTGAATATGGATAAATATATTCTAGTTTTGTTCATTCATATGTATTTTTAGATAATAATTGACATACAAAACCTTTGGGTGATTGAGTTGTGTGACTAATTTTGATAGCCATTATTTAAATCCTGAGAATAATTTGTTATATATTACATGTTTGACATGGTTTTCAATAAAATTTATACTCATTAGAATCCTCCATGAATCCAATCATGAAAAATGTGATAGAATCATACGAAATATCACTAAGATAAAAAATGAAACCAACTCTTGAAAAATGTGAAATAATCACCCGAAATATCACTATGTTAAAAAATGAAACCAACTCTTCACGTTAATAGGTTTAATACTCCTTACCCTCCTCCAAATGTCTCACCCACTAGATAACACAAATAACTAAAAAAAATTAATATATATATATATATGGGTACACCATGGACTCTACCCCATTGGTTTTCCACTATCATGCCCCAATATCTCAAGTCATGAGATCCAATCTCTTTAATAAATAAAGCCATCCATAATGTGAGTCGGGACTCAACACACCCTACCTAATTTATAAACAAGGCTAGAAATTTTTGGTTGACATAAAAACACAAATCTATCTCATCCTCATAACCATCCTGTTCATAATGAAATGTATGTTTAGAATCCAATATATCCTATGTAAATGAATTATAAATCAAGCCATCAAAACCCATGCACAAAAACCTATAGGATGTCTGGGCCACTATGACTAGATTCAAGAATGTTCGATAACATCAACACTTATAGAGCGAAAGAAACCTGTATTAGAAATCACGCATGTGTGTATTGGAGATGACACATTGCCGAAGAGATATGATGAGATAGGGGTAATTAATGATCTGTATCCCAAACAACGTAGATGATGTGTAAAATACCCCGTAACATCATGTTTTTGTTTTCCCATCTAACATGGGTGTCGTGTATATGAAATAACACAACACATATAGTAAATATACATAAAAACAATAAGAGAAACTACTTATCCTTAAACATATCTACAAAAATTGTCTTATAAGTCAACCATATACAACTATTAAGGTCCAGATATAAAACAAAATATAAGAATCATGTTAAAAATTAATTATATCCTTTTAATTTAATTAATATTATTACATTTACTTATTAAAATTTTAATATTCTTATCAAAGTGATGATGAAACTACCAATTATTTACTTCCTTTATCAATTATTTCATTATCATAATTAATAATAAAGAACCAAAATCATTAATTAATTAATTTAATTATCAATTCAGAAACATAATGGTATTATAGGAATCATCCTAATTTACATCATATAGTTTTCACTAATAGGACATATCATTAGACTATTTTTTCAATTAGAAACTTCTCATATAAATAATAATCAGTCATTGGACATTAACTTAGAAAAAAACTAAAATTAATAATAGATGAGATAACTTCACTCTGAACTCATAGAACAACATTTTTGTCCTTGTAAAATTGTTCATAACATGAAATATAACATCCTATGCCTATATAATTACTATAAATAAAACCTCATGCCACCACCATCATTGTAACGACCTAATTCGAATCACTATTTTTTAGTTGATGTTCTAGAAATTATCATACTTTTCCCCCTATGTGAAATATGAAACCAACTAGTAATAAAGGTCTAAATTAATTTGGGATACTATTCATACATAATAATATCCATCAATGGATAAATAAAAAATCAATATATGCCAACAAATAATCATAATAAAAAATATAATTAATGAATTTTGTAACATATATTATTTCAGGTCATACAATAATAATAAATTTTTTTCCCAATGTCGAGTGAAAATAATAGTGTAACATCAAATGAACCAATAAATACATCTATAATTTATCTAGGTATCACATAAATCTACTATATTCAAGGTCCTCAAATCCTTCAACAAGTCATATTCCCTTAACTGTATCCCTGATCATGATGTCTGCAAGTGCACTATGATTCATATACATCGTGTGAATATAAAATCTATAAGAACCAACAAATTCAACCATAACATACGTGTTCATGAATAAAAGGGTTTTTCCATGATAATTATTAAATGTGAAATAAAAAAACTACCAATTTATTTCTAATATATTGTGTGTTAAGAAAAATTTAAAGAACCTCATTTGTTCCAACTTCAGCTCCATTCCCGGAGAGTGGTCAAACTAAAAGTTGTGCTCATTGGTCGACACAAAATTCCCAACACATATCTATTACTAGCCACAAAGACAATGAGTATTTGTATAATACATATGGTTTTCAAGCCATTTCACTATCATGGATTAGGCCACAAGGACATTGTATCCACACACAACCTCAGGAAAGACCACATGGCCATTGTATCCTGAAATTATGTCTCAATTCTAGCCATGAAACCATTATTCCACTCAAATACCTAGATCCAGGCCATAAGGTCTTTATACCCAATCAATAGGTCTCATTCCATTATATTTATCATCACATGTTACACATAGTCCCCCTATATGTGGCAATTATTCCATAATGTTGATCCTTTGATTTTCTACCATCATAAATCCACCAAATGAAATACATCTACATAAAATTTGTAATAAATCATATTGAGACATTATAGAATATAAATAATGAATATCAGTATCAATTCATGAAAAAAAACATGTGATCGTCATCAAACATGGATATCATGCGATACAAATGTAGACACATGTGATCAAACTCAATAATGTGTCTCAAGGAACATAAAAAAAATATCATAATATTATTAAAAATATAATATACATGGTCTCATTTATGGTATAGAAACTCTGATATGATTTTTTTAAATCTCAATGTCATTCATTTCATGGAGGGTCTTTACCAATTTCCAAAATTCTTTCATTCTCTAACCAAAAAAATCATGTACACCTAGGATTCCCTAAATCCAATAGTAATAAATTATAGAAATGGGTTCATGTGTGAGATTTTACACATTATTCATTCCCAAAATATAAATCCACATAAACCTAAAAAATTATATGTGATAAAACCTAAATTAAATTTAACGGATCTCACCATTAATTTCCATGAATTGATCCTCGAATATAGTGGATGAAACTAAGAACATGGTGGTTGGATGAAATCTTTGAAATGCCATAGACTCACTCAAGGATCGAGAGGGAGAGATTTGAGAAATATGGGTTAAAGGATCCAAAAAAATTTATATTAAATATAAAAAAACAATCAATCGTGACACTAGAGTTATGGATATTCCTCAATATATCCTAAATCGGAAAGTACAATGGTTTAAATGATATAGTCACAACATAGTGGATCCAATTCAAATGAATGTTTGGAATCCACAACATGGTAAATAGTAATATCATATAAATCATGGAAGGTGACTATGATATAATGGTAACCACTACACAACTTTATCTAATTCTACAAATAGACGTAATGTCATATCAACCATCCACAATGAAATGTTTACCAATTTTGCATGACTACACAGGTTCAACCTTCTTGCATTCACACCACATCCCATGCTCCATGTCATAGTGATTCAAAACACACAAGAACTATCAAAACCGAATATTACACTCAACTATTACAACCACACTATAACCAAGTTCTTCATTGAAAAAAATGAGCACGTTGTCATAGAATGTAGTTCCTTCTAAAAAAATTATTTGGTTTCTCCTTTCTCCTTCTGAACCAGCCCCTGAATATTTTCTCAAAATTATAGGGTATTACAAATCTACCCTAGTAAAAACATCAAATCCTCAAGAAGTGATTCAATAAACCTTGTTTTAATGACATAGAACATTGACTCTAAACATTATAATCCCTCTCTTGCATCACCTCATTGATATATCTAGGTTTCCATTGAAATTTGAAAATTGGTACCATCTTACCTCATAATTCTTTCTAGATCTAGTATATGATTTATAATTTTCACCCCAAAGATGATGTGTGAGGATCCAAATAGGTGTCGTTATAGTTAACAACATATCTAGGATCATTCATGTAAATATGAATCTTAAATACATAGAACACTTTATTTATACCATGATACCATGGTTGAAGATCTTAATAGTAGGACATTGTCTTGATATGATCTATAATATTAAATGGAATAATTAATCCTTTCACAAGATTACCACATATTTATAACTATCAATGACCTATTTCGTAAGTTATACAAAAAAATGGTTTCCGATAATGAACTCCAGGGATTTCCACCACATGTCTACACATAATTATTGTCTACTTTTAGAATTGACTTACATATTTTAAATAAATTTTACTCTTTTAGAAGTATCTTCCATCATACATAGACCCAAAACAACTGCCTCACCAACCACATGGAAACAAGGAGGTGAGAGAAAAGCCTAAAAATACAGAGACTCAAAGGGTTCAACATAAACGTAAGACCATAAGTTGTTGATGTTATAAAAATCTACTAAGGTTAGGTGATCATCATATGATACACCAAAGTATATCTTTTTTCCCATAGAATATCCTCTGAAATATGGACCATCGTCATGAATTTTTCACCTGTCTACAGATGATAAACTATACACCATATAAATTGGTTACGTGAGGACTTAAGTATGATTTACCAAAATAGTGATGTGAAATGCACATACTTGTCTAATTCTATTATCAAAATACCTCCATGTAGGAAAATAATCTATCATATATACATATTTCCAAACACATCCAATAAAATGATATAAAAAATCGATAAGAAATGGGAATATTTTACCATATAAAAAAAACATGTGCACTAGATGTAGATAAATTAAGGTGAGTAATAATGAAATAACAATAGTGAGGTCCCTCTTCATACATGGTCACTAAATATGAAATCAGATATCATGGTACATCATCATTGGCCCTAGATGTACTTAATATTTAGGAAAATTAGAGTCCCTCATCATATACTATCTCAATATAACTGTCACTTATATCTTTCAATGAATTTAGATCTTTTCATCATAATCTATGGACCACCATGTGATAAAAACATCCATTTCCAAGTGTGCCCGCCCCACTAAAAAATGAGGATTCCCCTCTTGGATGACCCATAATGCATTCACAAATGAACAGATGATAAATAAAGGTGAAAACATGATAATAAATTGATATAAATATGAATCTACTAGAAACATAGAAATAAAACTCATCAGAATTCATTCCTCCTATGAATACCACTGACCATGTTCACATGTCTTCAATATTTTATTTTTGTGAGCATTTGGAATGTCATTACCTTTTCTTAGAGGATATTACATATAAATATTGAATTTTTGTAGTTAATATTCCACATAATACATCCTCAAAATTGAGATCCCACTATGATAAATTCTATCATAAGATCTTATGGTCTGTGTAGATGATGAATCTCTCTCCAAAGAGACAATGATTCCAGAAATTTATAGCATGGAACAAAGATTACAACTCTATGTCTTGTGCTGGAATGTTCAAATCAAGGGGTCATTAAAAAATTAAATATTAGTGATTACCTTACCCATTTGTATCAATAATTATCCCTAAAAATAACATGATACATCATAACACACCATGTATCCCATCCTAGATTCAAGATGAATCAACACTTGTGTTGTTTTCTATCAACTATTCTTATCAAGGAGGCCTCCTCGTAATAATAAAAACACTCAAACTTCACCCCATATTGTTCAAAACTATTATTACAACATTTGTACTAGATACATGAAAGATGAAACATTTATTATACCCTGAAATACCATGTATACTTCTAATCTTAAACACATTCCATAGATTGGACCATGAAATCAAAGATCGTACCTTCTCCTATTCCACTGAAATTTACTCCTCAGAAATTAAAACAATGAGGAACTAAAAATAAAAAATGCAAAAGTAAAAAATAGAAAATTTCGTATAATGTTTATTCTCTAAAAGTATACTCTATATAATATGAAGGTTTCAGGAACTAATATATTATGACCTAGAATATGTTGGGATATTGAACAAAATTAAATTTACTAAGGAGTCATGGTAGATTTGAAAAATCATATTTCTAATATCTATGAACACTGTAGGAGAATTGTTTTCACCCAAATGAATAATAATATACTCATATAGTCAATATCTACACTGGGAATTCTGTCTTCTAGGACATGAAATTGATGGTTTCCTGAATGGAGATCAATCATGTAAAATCATCAGGCTACCAATAACAAATCAAATAGAAAATCAATCATCGATTCATATAACTTAATCTTCACTATAACTTTATTCTATTTCTACAGTCCAAAAAGAGTAATAGAATATCATCTTCAGTATCATTTTTTTTGAACCTTCAAAAGATATACTCGACCTAATAAATATCGTCACCAACAAGTCCTCTAAATTATACCGTAACACTCTCAACTAAAATGGTTCCATTAAATATTGGGGAATCCATATCTTCTATACAAAAAGTATAATCCCAACTCCATATTCAATTCCTTGGTTTTGAGGAAGACATAATTTGTCAATCTGTAATACATATTCATAATGATCCACCAATAGAGGGTTGATAGAGGGGGGGGGGGTGACAATCGATTATTTCATGAGAGATGACCCTACCACTAACACAATGATAGCTATTATCTAGCTTAGGTATAGTCATATCTAACCTACTATGTAATACCTTTCACTATTCAACACAAACCACTCACTTATAAGCATGGTAAAAGTCATATATCTCAAGAATCAATTTATATGATATTGATAGCTAGTCAACCAATCCATTTCAAATAACATTTCAGAACTAGTAATCTCAATTATTAGCATTAACCATGGATATTATTTTCTAAAAAACTAAAATACAATAAGGATATCATTGGAAACAATTTACTTTCTTACCCAAAGGTATGATAAGAGAGAATAACTCATAATCTTAATTGACAGTAAATCTAAGAGACCAATAAATTGACCTCATATAAAAGAGTGAGAAGATCCTATATCAAAAAAGGTGAATATATTTTAGTGGTGATAAATACAATACCTTTTATTATAGAAATCACTTCTCCACTGATGGTTGGAACCTCCTCTACTCTATAGTATCTTCATACCTTCACTTCACAGTCTTTTGATTGAGTGGGATAACTCACCTAGGTCATCGATATCGATGGGGTCAGAGTTTTCTAATGAGGACCACGACTATATACCTATTTCATATTCCATTTATAACACTCACCCCCATAAAATCCATAATAAAATACACTTAAATATATTTTTTCAAGATGTCCCATTTTTTCATATCTATAACACCTGATCCTAGGTACTGAGCAAATTTTTTGATAATTCCCACTCTATACATAATTGAAATACTGGGTAAATATACCACATATAGAGTGGGATAAAGATACCCTATTATATCATGATTTACATATACCAACATACTATATATCTTAGACCACTCTCTTCTTTCTATCAGAAAAGGTACTTAATGTATTATCGGGAACACTATTAATCAGTGTTGTTTATCATGGAAACAAAACTGTAATCCAATAATCTTTTATCCCCTTATCAATATCCACAACCATTCAAAGAACCACATATATCATTATCAGGTCAAATCCCCTTACCTAAATTTGATTCTATGGATTAAGTATGATCTCATACTTTCTATAATTATGTGCATAAAACCCATAAAAAACAGGACTAATGTATATGAAATCCATAATATATTTATATTATATTGAAACCAAAATTATACCCTACTTAAGCTCCATGAACACCTATACTCTTTCTAGAATCTTCATGTTAGGAATGAAATCCTAAAAAACAACTTCTTGAATGCATACCATATAATACCATCAATATTTCTGACTTGAAAAATAAGTTCCCACCACGTAGTGGTAGGTCGATGAAACAAAAAGGCATCCAATTTCACCTTCATATAAATATGGGTCTCTTGAGGATCAAATTTTCAATCAATAATGTAAATCTAGTACTCAGAATCCTATGGACCACTAGTTATCTGGAATGACAGAAAACATTGAATGTTGAACTTTTAGGAATAATCAATCATTTTCCTTTGTTCCCCTATTCTGATAGTAGGTTCAATATGTAAGATTATATGATACGGTGGGTTAACCTCCTGAACCATTAGATAAGGTTTGGTAACATATTAGGTGAATCCTCTAATATGTCATATAAAAGAATAATCACATCCTCCCTAGTAAGAGAGGCATGGAATATCCAAGGTGGACTTTTTCTGAAATTCCAAATGAATGTTTAGAAAACATATAAAAATTATATTACACATAAGAAGCTATAGTGAATTCCTATGGAATTTAGATTGGAGGTTTTATCCTTTTAAATACCCACACATTATGTATAACACTTAGTTACACCCAAGGATCAAGTCTAGACCTCAATCCCTATATGTTATCAAAAATCATTTATTAAAAATAACAATATCGAATAATTGAACTAATTAATACAAGTATGGATATATATCACAAGAGTATAGAGTGAATGTATATCATAAAATGAATAAAATAAATAAATAAATATAATTAATGAACTACCACCTAAAAAAAATAAGTATATACATGAAATGTTATCCTTTGTTCTCATTTATGATACATGAAAAATCAAATAGATTAAAATTATTAAAGAAACATGAAACAAAACAACTTGGAGATCAGTTGGACAAGGTATAGATGGGGACATTAAATCTATTCAACCCATGGTCCATACAACTTACCTCTATTATATAATGTCTATTAATTTTCAAGAAAAAAATAAATGAATCACAAGACTATGATACCATTTTATAACACTCATAATTGAATCACTAGGTTAAATTTTTAGTTCCATATTACCTCATCTGGTTCTCCTCCCACACAAGAGGATTTCTACTAGCGGCGAGGGGATAATGTAATGTGGGGAGACTATAACCACAATAATCATATCAATAATAGAATAAATAAAACATCAGCATAGACCGATGAAGAATAAAAATGGAAAAAAATAAATGTTATGAAATATTTCATGTCTGATCATATAATAATATTCAAACAACGCCAAAATGTTGATGGTCAACATGTGTATGAAATTGGAAATGATAATTTTTAAAATAGAAACAAGAATTATAAGGATTAAGTCCTTATATTATGTTCATCATGCATCTCAACACACCTCAAAAAGTATTTTTAGTGGCCTTTATATTTATCATATCCCGAATAATAAATACTATACTAACTGTTAGATGCTATTACAGGGTGTGAGTATAAACCCAATAGGACATCACAAATGTGTCTTTAATATAAGTTCACTTTCATAACGGGTGTATTCCATAAAAACATTTAAAACATAAAAGAAACCAATATTTAGAATATTCCTAATTAATATTATATTTTAGGTTAAACATCAATTTTTATTAAAATTAATTGTAAAATATAAAAATTAATTATCATGGATAACGTTAAAATGGGTTCACTAAAGGATAAAAAAAATATTTGATAAAATGAACTTAGAACAAGTAAATATAAAATATATGTTCATATTTTGAACTTATAAAAAATATGTCTCTAGAATGAATCATTTTCTATCCTTGTGGAAATTTTAAAATATTGATAAACATTATTCTTTTTACAAATTCCAAGAATATCCTTTCCCACGCCTATAAAAGAAAACACTATATAATCTACTGTTAAATCTTCCAAAACCATTTATTTAAGCCAATATCTATCCAAATACATTTCTAAATTCCTTATACACATAATATATTCTTTAATTTTATTAGAAATTCTCTGAAGAGGGATTTAGGTGTTAACCAAAAGGGTGTCTTTGATGAATATGCTAACTCCTTAAATATGGATCTTTATTTTGTTTATTCATATAATCTGTTAATATATTATTAAACCATTATGATATAATATAATAATTATATTCAATTAAATACTATTTTAATATATTAATGAAATGAAATAATTTTGTCTCCTCTTCTATTAAGAAGGAAATTTTATCATCAATTTTATGTATGGTAAACTATTTCCACACAAACAAACATAACTAATTTTATATCAAATACTCTCAAAGTAAGATAATATAAGGAATATAATATATTTAAAATTTTATTTACGACATAATTATCTTCATGAAATTATAATATCACATATACCTTCTTATATTCAATTTCTTGGGAATACAATAACATCGCTCCTTTGTATGTCGTAATACAACTATAGAAAGAAATGTGTCTCGTTTTTCACATACAAATTAAATGGATGGTAATAAAGGTATATTTAATGAATATATGTGAAATATATGACATAATAATGTATCTATTAATGTTATATATTATTCAATTTCCTTTAATTTTTTCCTTTTAGAAAATTGAAACAGTGTTCATGCGTACATAAAACATTATGTTTTCCTGAACAGTATAATTCATTTTATATATCTAAATGTAATTGATTACTATAAATAAATATTTGTATAATATATAATATAATAATATCATGGTTAAAATCTTGTATATGTTTTATTCATGATAAAATTAAAAGGATTGAAAATATAACATCAAAACATACTTGAAATACCGAGTCATCATTACCAAAATTACAATGTTAACCATGGGTTGTAAAAAATGGTTATTAAAAGTTTATAAGGAAATAATATATAGTAGGATAAATATTATTAGGTTTCATTAATAGAAATATGAAAACCCTATATTTATTATGAAAAAAATTCTGATATGTATGATTGAATTAGAGTCTTCTGATAATATATTTTTGTCACAATTTTATTTCAATTGGACATATTCCACATTCATCACATCATTCTTTGTTGTTCAGTATATACTTCATATTAATTTATTTTAGGTTTATTATAGTGTAATTATTGGATATATATATATAATATTATTTATTAAATTTTATATATATTAAAAAATATACCAAAGTGGTAAATGTTTTATCTTACAATCCCATTGTTTATCAGGACTGTTTAAGAATGCATTTTTTATGGTGAAATATTATGATCCATATTTAAATAAACTAATAAATTTTCTTATCCTATAGTTATTTCATTAAATTAGTTTTTTATATTAACTTTCCTCTCTTTTTGTACACAATAACTCAAAATAATGGTTGTAATGTAAAACCAAATTTATTTCTCTCTTCAGAGTAAACCCCCTTTTCATTCATGTATATGGTTGTTAAAAATGGTTTTATAAATTTTTTTAATATTATACAATAAATTTTTAAAATAGTTTTTAACAATTTTAATTTTTTTATAATGTTTTAATAGGAATATTTTTATCATTTTTCAGACAATTTCTCAAGAGTTTTTACAGAAAACATGAATGGATCATCATTTTTTCATGTATGACATGAATGATATTTTCCAATTTCATGATCACTCAATTATTTAATTTCTCATTTAAATTTTCCCAACTATATTTTTAGTTCAAATTTTTTCATTAATATATGTTACATTGTTAGATATTAATTATGAGTTTTATGAATTGAAAAGATGTTTTCATCAAGAATGTTTTAATGGTCTTTTTATGGGATTTAAATCCATCAATGACAACTAGAAATGGAGCTTTGTATATTTATTTTAGAGATATGATAAAATTTTATTGTAAATAATATTTCATTTCATGGAATATGATGATGATGATGATGATGAGATTTTGATAAATCCCATTCAACTTCCACGTGTTATTAATTGATGAATCGATAATTTGATTATGAAAACCATTTCCTTTTTAGGAGTTACTCTATGATTAAATGTTTACTAAAACCATTTCATTTATATGGGTTGTGATATGATGAATGTCTTATGATCTTTTGGGACAAATCGTTATGTATTATTTAATAGGTAGGACATATATCTCCCTCAAATGCAGTGGATAATGATTAATTTTCTTTAACATCAAAGGGCACATGAATGGTTATACCAATGCCAAAATAGGGTACATGAGATTTTATACCATGCGGAAAAGAGACCAAACATTATTTATCCCGAGAAAAATATTGGTACATGTGTGGTTTTCCAAATCATAACATGTTATTAATGTCTTGGTGGTTATTCTTGACATAATATTTCCTATGCCTATGTGTATTTCCCAAATCTATGTCATTTGGAAATGTTATGATCTAATGGATCTTGATCATTGATTACATTATGGTTCCTGTATTATGATCTTTCATGATTTAGGTGTTGACTCATGTTTATGATTTATGATATAATGTTTAAGGTTTTCAAATGCAATTATCTTGTTCTCAAACCATTATGCTCACATTTTGATGATATCTCCCTTCTTTACCCTTACTGAGAATATGAGATCACACATTATTATGTTTTCATTCCCCATGATATGAATAATATTATTATATATAATATGTCTTAAAAGGGTGACGATTTCTAACAACTTAGGGGGAGATTATTTAGTTTGACTATGAGTGATATTTCAATGTATCCAAGTTTCTAAATGCACATGAACTAAATGATTATGGAATGTATCATTATATCATGTAATGAATATTCATATGTCAAGATTTAATACTTTTTAATGAGAAGTGTGGGTCATCACAATAATTATCAACGAATGGTATAGTCGAATATTTGGAAAATAGGATGGAAAAATAGTATAGCCATATGCATATATCTCAAAATATAAAATATAATATAATTTTGGTAAAGGATACAATGAGCGGTTTTTGAGAAATTAATTTCATATCTAGATACTACATGTGGGTGTATCTCTAGAACTATTTTTCCATGGGGTAATATCTCAAAAAATGGAACATTGAATTGGACTAGATAATCAGTTGTTTCATGAAAATGGAATGTTCTACATATCTAGTCTGACAATACTGAGGTATATTCTTTGGAAATTTATAAACATCTTAAGAACCACGTTAAAGGATTTATATAATGATCATGAATAGCCTATGTTAAGATAAAGGATTCATCAATTTAAATAGTGGTGTAATGATTTAGACATCCTATATGTGATTCTTCAGGATTATTTGGTTACCTATTTTGAATATTATCTATTAAACTATTATTTTAGAGTTTATTGATGGATTTAATCCAAAGGAATCATGTAAATGATAACTGTAATGGAAAATAACCTAATTGTATTCCTGTAAACCCAAATGTTGTGGGAGTTGGAGTGAAAAATATTATTTATATTATCATACAAATTTCACAAGATATGGACCTTGAAAAACCTTAAAACAATTAAATAGGGGTAAAAATTTAATTTCTTCCTTCCTGAGGTAACATCTACATTTTTTAGTGGTTCCTCTAATCCACTATTTATTGAGAATTGTATAAATACCACTGAATATATATTCTCCTCTATCCAGCGGTTAGAGAATGAAAAAGTCAATTTGGTAGGTTATCATTTGTAATGATAAGTGGATCAACAAACAACCATTATCAAGAATATGAGGTAACAAAAAGAAACTAACTAAATAGAGTGGGATGATTTTAAGAGATATTTTAATAACTAATTTCCTTATATTATTCATATGAAAATAAAGAAGGAATTATTTGAGCTTAAATATAAGTATGAAGAATTTATTTGAATATGTGAATAAAAATTTACAAGAATTTTGAGATATGCTTCTGTTATTATCATCCCACATAAAATTAAGGTTGATTAATTATTCAATGGCGTAAAACTGGGTCTTTGTAATATTTTAACCATAAGGGACCTTGGTAGCTACAAAAAATCATTTGATGTGCTATCAAGGTGGAAATATTGATTAGGGTTAGCCCTTAATCTCTTAGTTTTGATAAGAAAAGAAATATAGAATTCATGTGAAACTCTAAAAACAATGTATAAAAGAATATGTTAATTCATTAATACTATATGAGGGGAAGGAAACATATAAACAAAATAACTTATGGGGACTACTAAAATTCATAAGTGTCGAAAGGAAGGCCTTCGAGTTCTTGAAATCAAAAGTGATGGGTAGATGTAAGATAATGAATCAAATAGGGGGAAATCTCTATGTAATTAGCCAATAATACTCTAATGCTTAAAATTAAAGGATTTTTGGAATTATTAAAACCACTTATCAAATATAATGGTTAATGACTATGATCAATGTCACAAAACTCTTACATTGAGAGAGAAACGAAAATATTATAACTTAACTATATCTAAAGTAGAGTATGGTAAATATATGGTGAAATGTACACTTATGATATATTCTAGAACTATTAAGGTCTTCTTTGATTCTGGATATAAACAATCTTTTATATCTGATGAATTTTATAAGGGTACAAAAATTTCACCACAATTATTAGATTTTGAATTATTAGTGAAAACCTATAATTTTATGATGATCACATCTATTATCTATTATTATTATCTGGACAATGATTGTGGTAATTATCTTCCTATAAATCGTATCATTCTTAATTTAGTTGAATTTGTTGTTATCCTAGGCATTAATTTAATTTCTCTAAATAAACCCCACATTAATTTACAATGAAGGGAAGTCATGTATAATATTCTAAACCAACCTATGATCATCTTACTATGTGATAATAAATATAAAATTTAATGGGAAATTTCATCCATTATTTTGGTCTTGATTCCTATTAAAAGGGGGTGGTTATCTCAGCTGGTTGGGGAGAAATTCAACAACGATGGTTTGTCTATTGTAAAAGAGTTCATCTTTTCCTTTTTATAAGAGTTTACTAGTATTCTACTGAATCCTGATGTTGAGTTTTAAATAGTACTTATACCCTGTTCCATTCCTATTACAAAGACTCCATAAAGAATGACCTAGATTGAGTTTCATGATATGTAAAAGAAACTCCTAGAGAATCATGAGAAGGGATTCATTCTTCCATAATTGTCTCGATAGGGTGAATTGGTTCTTTTTTAAAAATAATCATGGATTGATTTGACTCTACCATTGTTATTATTAACTAAACAAGACCAAAATTAAGAAAATCTACTCTCGACCACGTGTTAATTCCTTGTTGGATAAACTAATTAAAGCTAAATTTTTTTCTAGGATTGCACTTCATAAGGGATATAATCAATTGATGGTAAAGAAGGGGGATATACCAAAGACAGAATTCCATAAAATATATGTACAAAATGAGTATATAGTGAGTTCATTTATTCTAATTTATTCCCACATTACCTTCATGGATTTAATGAATATTGTCTTTAAAAATTACATTGATCAGTTTTTATAATAATTTTTACTGATATTGTTATATATTCAAATGGAAAGGAGGAGTGTGAAAATGATCGTAAAATTTTATTAAAGATCCTAAGTAAGGAGAAATTATTTGGAATTTTAAAAATTATGATTTTTCGCTACATTAATATTAATTTTTATTTAATATAATCTCATGTGATAGTATATTGGTGGATCTGTCAATAACAGATGTTTTTATTGTTTCCCTATACTGAATACGGTAATTTAGATCTGATTATTTATTAGTTTGACTGAATATTATCAACGGTTTGTAGATATTTTACCATGACTATATTATCCACTCACTATGTAATCTCAAAAAGTAGTTAATTTGATCTGGGAAGATGAATGTTCGAAATATTTCAAAGAACAAAAAGCTATGATTAGTTAGAAAACCTATTCTTACATGACCCTAATGTAGAGAAGGGTTTATAATCTATAGAGATGTATAAAATAAGGGATTTTGATGCATTCTCATGTATAATTACATGGTTACAGATTATGACTCATGAAAATTCTTGATTCACCATAATTATTACCCAAATCATGATTTGTAGTTAGTTGTGTTAGTTTTTTATTAATGATATGGAGGAATTATCTTTATAGATATAGGTGTGATATATATATTGATGACAAAAATTTAATGTATATATTCACACTAAATGATTTTAACATGCATCATAAAATATGGTTAGATATTATTAAAGAATATGGATACTCAAAGAATTACCACCCAAGGAAATAAAATAATGTTGATGATGGTTTAAGTCAAATGATAATGTTGTCATATCCATGATGTGGATAAAAAAGATCCAATATTTTTTTTATTTTTAAATGATTGATATAGAAATCATAAGGAAGGGGAGAAATATTATCTTTCTCAAATATGTGTTCAACCATTTATATAAGTGTATATTAAAGAGGTACAAAGGGATCATAAGGAGTTTCAAAAGATGATTAGAAATTTTCCAAAGATTTATCTTTATTGTCATTGAGTTATAATATATAGGAATGATGAGGGTGTTCCATTTGGTCCAGAATTTAAGTAGTTGTTAGAGGAGTCAAATAGTTCTTCGTTATCAATTTATCCTTGAAGTAAAAAAGTTCTATAAATATTTGAATGAGTGTTTTCATTTGGAATACATGAAGAGAGATATTGAAGAGTCTGTATCTCATTTATTGATATGTTAGTAAGATAATGATATGTGAAAAAAGTCTAAGGGGATATTACAGTCATTGCCCACATGAGAATTTAAATGGTAAAAATTACAATGTATTTTGTTATCGAACTCCACAAAACTTATGAAGAGAAAAATGATCTATTGTTTTTAGTTGATCATTTTAAAAAAATTCACACATAATATATATAAAATAATATTTATCTTTAGATTATCTTTCTATGATATATATTGAGGATGTGGTAGGGCTGAAGAGAGAACAACATTCCATTATATTTGATCAGGTTTCAATTTTGACATCAATGTTCATGAGAATTCATCAAAAAAGTAGGATATAGAGTTATGTTTCATCATTTATTATCATCCTTAGATAGATGGTAAGTTTAATATAGTAATTCAAACTCCATATGATATGTTGAGATTTTTTTCATATTTATTTCTATAGTGGTTGGGGTCAGCACCTTCCTCGAGTTGGGATTTGTTACAACAAATATATTTTACTCAAGGATATATATGGATCCTTATAATGGACTATATATAAAAAATTGTATAACTCCAATTTATTGGGAATAAGTAAGAGAAGGAAAGGTATTGGGACCCAAAATGGCTAAATAAATATTAGATAATGTTTTATCCATTCAAAAATAAATTAGGTTTGAAATAATTTGTTAGAAAATATATGCTGAAATCCCCATTGTGATCTTGTATTTGAAATTGGTGAAAAAAAAATCTATGATTTTCTCCATGGAAGAATGTAATACTATTTTTAAAAAAGGGAAAACCAATCCTTTGGTATATTAGTCCCTTGAAATTATTGATCATATTTGGATGGTATCTTATCAATTGAGGATTCCACCAAACCACTGTCAAGTCCAAGATCTGTTCCATATATCACTCCTGATAAAGTAAATACATCATAATTCACTTGTAATTTCAAAAATATCATTCCAATGGAACATCATCATTCCAATAAAGGTCATCCTCCACATATTTTGGATCATAGAGATAATATTCTTCGAAATAAGGCCACTCTCCTTCTCAATGTTTTGTGATAAAGCTACCAATTTAAAGATGATATATTGGAAACTGAGGTTATAATGTTGAAACATTATCATCATTTTTTCCACCGGAGTAAAAAAATTCAAGGGAATATTCATTTTGGAGGGGGAGAGAATGTTACACCCCAGGTTTTTAAATAATATTTTTTCGATTAATTTAATTTATATGGTTGAATAAATTATACACAACATATAGTTTTAACTAAATGTAACATACTATTAATTTAATTATTTAGAAATGACCATCATAACATACCCATTAATATTTGAGGAATTAATAGGAATAAATAAATTTTAAAAATTATTTATATTATTTTTATATAATAACCACATTGATAAAAAGGTACATAATGTTTAGAAAAATTTTATATATATCAAAACTAATATTTTCTCAAAAAAATATTTCTTTTTATAAAAAAATAATAAATTTAATTTTCTATAATGTTAAATAAATTAAATTTAAGAATGAATTAAATTATTATTATCTAGATGTCCAAATTATCTTTGGGTGATTATTTGATAAATTTCTACATTAATTGATTTTTTTTAAAACCGCCTTCTCATTTATTGAATTTAAATTATAAATTTTATAATAATATAGTTTTAAAACAATTATTTGTTCAATTTTATATTAAT
This sequence comes from Viscum album, assembly GCA_963277665.1. NCBI lineage: Eukaryota > Viridiplantae > Streptophyta > Magnoliopsida > Santalales > Viscaceae > Viscum > Viscum album. The sequence goes on along the minus strand of OY728119.1, from coordinate 1,671,516,186 downwards.
TTATCCATTTTCCTTCATTGGAATTAATTTCGTATTGAATTTAGATATTAAATGTTTCTATAATTATCAAAATTTTCACTTTGAAGAACCAATTTTTTTGTCGCATTTAAGGGTTTATTTTTAGTTAAAAATTTTATGAATCAATGAATGAAAATTGTTAAAAAATTATTCCATATTTGGAATACGGGTAAATAATTTTATTTAATAATTTTATCATAATTTTTTTCCGAAATTAATATTAAAAGGAGTAAATATTAATTAAAATGGTTAAGGTTAAAAAGTTTTTACTAGGTGTTCAACTAATAGATAAAGCCTAAAATAACCTATAGTCGTTTAAAAATCACATTTTATATAAATATTTTGAGATTATATTATATTCAGTTTGAAAATTATCCATTTTTAAGACTTTTTAAATTTTTTAAATGTGAGTACATTTCTTCCTTTTCCAATAATCAATGTGTTCTTGTGCCCCAAGTTATAAATGGGTGCCCACTCTCCTCTACTATTCACACATCAAATAACATTTTTATTTTTCCACACAAAAAAATTCATTTTTTTAATTACCTCCCCACATCCTAGAGTCTATATTTTGTTTAGGAAACCCTCATATAAAGGCATTAGATGTAAACCTAAAGGGATTCTCTAGATAGTAGGTATATTCTTTAACTATGAATTTTCAATTTATTTCATTATCTAATCCATTAATATATTATTTAAATTGAAAAATATAAAAAAATAATTATCTATCATGTACTAATATGTTATTATTTTAATTTAAGAACCTATATATATCTCATCTTCAATCAAGTTGGAAATGAAACCATTGATCTTGTGTACAATAGAGTACTACCCCGTGAACTGATGTAATTTTGATTCCTTTACCGCCTATCAAAAATGAATATAATGATATATTTAACAAGTTTATATGATATTTTTGACATAATTATACTCTTTGAATTATAATATCTCTTATTCCTTCTTACATTCAATTTTTTTTTGAATATGATAATGTCTCTCATGTGTACAGAGGGCTACCAACTTGCGAAATGTTGTTATTCATTTTTCACTTATGATTTATATGTAGGGTTATTAGGGTAAACTTTATGAATATAATTCATATATATTAAATAAAAATGAATATAAAAATGTGATATATTATTTTCCTTCATTTCATTCCATCCTATAAGAAAATGGAAATTGCATCTATATGTATGTACGGCATACCATCCCCAAAAACAATGTAATTCATTTTCCATATCAAAATTTAATGGATTAAATTTAATAAATTGTAAATGAATATATATGATATTTACATAATGGATAAAATTTTGGATATCATGGAACCATGATAAATGTAAAATGACTAAAAATAGTAAATCAATACCAACATGAAAAGAAACAGAGTAATTACCAGAAATGTTATTTTAAATTGTAATTTTTATTAAGTAGTTGATAAAAAGTTATAGGTAAATCATATATTGTATTATACGTAAGATTATTCTTACACCCCAAGCTTCCATGGTACAATTCCCTTGAATAATATAATAGCTTGTGGTGTACGTAACTTCGAGTTCTAACAACCCACAACCATAATACTAGCCATTATGAATAGAAATACCCACTTTTTAAAATATTATAAAATTTATTTTTAAATGGAATTTATATTTGGATTTGGAATATCGAAATTAGCTCAGGGTGATTATTTGGTATTTTTCAGAAAACATTCAATTTTTGATAAATAGTGATAAACATTATGTTATTTTTTAAAACTGACATTTTAATTAAATAATTATTTATTTTATTTAAATTTATTTTAGTTCAAAATATATACATAATACCAATAAAAGTTTAATTAATTTATTGGAGTCATTTTATAATAAGTGTAGATATAAAAAATTTTATTGAACTTTTTACCTCCTTTTACCAACCTCCTAGGATTATTTGCAATTTTACGGAAAAACTAATTTTACCACATCTGTGATTTTAATTTAAATAATTTGAGACACACAATTGATATTTTTCAGTAAAATGTGGTTCAATAAGATGAAAATAATTTTTGGTGCATAGTAACTTTTGACTTTTATTTACTACCGTTAAAAGTAAATAAAGAAATTAAAAGTATAAATGTTATTTTAATGACCCTCACAAATGTAATAATTCTATTTAATAAGTTTAATTCGACCAAAAACAGCCTTAGGAATAAAATATGACCCTTTAGATCCACTTTTGTTATATTAGGACACTTATTATTATTTTATTTAAAGAAGAGTTAAAAGAGTTAAAATCATTTTTTAATAACAAAACCATTTTTAATATAAGGTTATACAGAAGATAAATTCAACTATAAATATTCATTAGAAATATAAAAATATTTCATACATAAGGATATTTTATTTATTATTTTTGGACATTAAAGAATTTATATTATTTATGACATAATGATGTTGCAGTAATTACCTTATTAATAAAAGATTATAATTAATGATATAATAAATACCCAAATAAATTTAATTTTTTACTTTTAATTAATTCCAATAAATTTCTAGGTTAATATGACATTTTAGGGTGTATTAAATGAGTTTTTTTTCATATTAATAATGATGTAATTATTTTAACATAAACAATCCCAAATAGTGTCAAAATTGACATATAAGAGTTTTTTAAACAGATATCATATTATTAATTGATATTCTCTTCCTAAAAATCAAGGGTTCTACCAAAAATCATAAATAAAATTATATATTTCATTAATTAACACCCTGAGGTTCTCATATATATTTATCGTTAGTTTATAAACCATTTAATATATAAATACAAAGAGACATGGTAAATGTCAAACTATTTAACTAAGAGTTAAATCTAAATGATAAGGTTAAAATGGTAACCTAAACTTTCCTAAAACCTATTGGTGTAGTGGAGTTAGACCCATAACCACCTTATCATAAAAATAAATCAATTTGGACCCATTTTAAACCAAAAAATATTTTATAATAAATTAATATTTTAATCATTTCCTAAAGTGACCCTCACCCCTCTTATAAAAGGGCACATACCCATCTCCTCAATTCACTCGTCCCAAGCAATTTGGATCAGCCAAACCCCACCCAAATATCCTCCCAAATATACTCCATTTATCATAGAGGCTTTATTTTGTGAATAAAGCCATCCTAAGGAGCCCTTTTTAACAATCAATAGGAAGAACCCGAAGAAGATGTAAATATCTCACCACATCTTTCAAGTTATTTTATTCTTCCACTTCCCCTTTCTTTGTTGTTTCGATTATAAAATAATAACTCCAGTATCTTCAATATATTGTTCCGTTATTATAATAATGTTATAATCATATTCATTATTTTATCCATCTTATGAATAACATGTCACCATACGTTCGTATGTACAGCTTACCATCTCCACGTCATGGTGCAGTTGTTATTCAATACAGTATTATTTGGATGGGTATAATAATGGTTTATAAATGATGTAAATAATAAATATATAATGTTAAGTATTCAGTATATATGATGTAACATCTATTTTTATATGGTTGTAATATCAAAATAATGATATTTTCCCTCATCCGTACGTATGGATTACAGTCTCCAAGAGCATGATGTGATTCATTTCCCCATCCTATTCATTCAAGAATAATTTTTATTTGATGATTAAAACTAATATTTGAAGAACATAATATCATTATCGATTTGAATCAAATACATCCTATCCATAACTAACATGTCTTAGGTAACCAATTGTATAATGAAAAAAGAATCAGTTAACACCCAAAACGATGATAATACTAAAATATTATAAACACTAAAATTTTAGAAGATCATATATGATATCATATTTATGTATATGGTTATTTTATAATTTAATAATATTGATTAAACTATTATAAAATAGGTTAAGGTACCCTAGACCAAAGAAAATTACAAGTTAAGGGTTAATTTCACAATCTCTTTATTATCTGAGGTTTGTTTTACATAAGTATCTATTGGGACCTATTTATCATCCACATCCATTTTTCTTAAAAATTTACTTCAAACCATTTTTACTACATAATAAACAATGGGTTAAATTCATTTATACCCTTATTTTACCTTATATTGTTTTGGAAATAATCTTTCCGTCATTTTCCAAACAAGGTACATTATGACCTTTTCGACAAAATTAAGGTAAGAATGTTTTTTACTTATACGGAAGGTGCAACTATTTTCTACCATTACAACATCATCGAAGCTTCCCTTACAAGATTATAAGATTATTTTCAAAAAAAATTTTTTATTTTATAATTTTTTAACTCTTAAATGATTTCAAAATATAGATATATATTTCACTCAAATATATTTGATTTCATCTATGTCAACATCCATTCATAAATTTTACACTTGTATGATATTGATTTGTTATTATAAAAATCTTCCTTATTGTATTTATGGTTTTATGATATATTTGACTGTGGATGTGTTATTTTAATATCATTCATGGTTTGTAGTTAATGTATTGACATTTTGTATCATATTTGAATACGAATGCTTATGTTATGTTTCAATCATTTCATATGAGGAATGCACTGGAACTAGTATGTTATAGGATGGGGATTGATAAAAGTAAACCCACGGGTTGGGGTCCAGTTACAGAAGACCCTTCATGTTAGAGTCTAGTTCTAGATGATCTCCGATTTAAAATCTGGTTACAGAGGCTCTCTGGGATGGAGTCCAGTTACATAGCTTCTTCGGCTTAGGGTCCAGTTATAAATAGCCCCTAGATCATAGAACGAGGCCTTGACACTATGCAACATATACAATTTTCACATTAGTACTATTTAAATTAATTAACAAGAGGAATATTATACTAGTATAATATTCCAGGTTAAAGAGACAATTAGATGTGGAATTGGACGAGGCCTTTCACAATATGATATATGGTTTTGGCCGAGGCATTAATCATTTCTAGATGACTTGTCCATGGCCTTGAAAAAAGGTTTAAGAATGTCTAACATTATACAATAACTCATTATTAAAATAATATTGATTGTTAATGTGGTTATTCGACTAGTAGAATACCCATGACTATGTTTTATGATAGAATTCTTTACTCATCTCATATTCCTACCATAAAGTGTTCATTTTTATTAATTGTAATGTCATGTTATCTTAATTATTCACCATGCCTAATGTTTATGTTATCTTCTGCTGTATTTCATACCTTTACTGAGCGTTTGAGTTCACACCTTTCTATGTTTTATTTTTCCCATGATGTGAAAGGGAATATTATGACTGACCTACAGGGATATTCTATGGGATATGAGTTTGGCCTATGTAGACTATGTTTTTTTAGTTTTTCATTTTATAATGTAATGTAAAACTTATTAATTTATCTAGTATTTCCAAGGCTACTAAACTGATCAGTCTTTCGGGACATGATTCCTTGTATCATGCCAATGTAATGTAATAATGCTCTAACATTGGGTAACAAGGGTTGGGGCATTACAGTTGGTTCAGAGGAAGCTTATTACTAACCATGGAATCTAGATTTAGAAAAAACTCTGATTATAAAACATTAACCTATCATAGAATTTGAGGATAATTATAGAATAACATCCTATAAATTTGGTAACATATAGAATTTGTGTATTTTCCAAATAATACATTCATGTCTGGATATGAGAAGGTAGAGGCGGCTCTGGAAGAGATGTAACTAGGAGTGAAAACTCTAACAAAGAGTTTTCGTCTTGAAACATGGTATCCTGTTACACAATAATGGGCCTTGATACACTATTGGTTTCGATACTCCCGAGGTATATGTTTAGGATAATTGATATTTTCATTACAAACCATTATAAAGGATTAATGATTATATACCATCTTAGAGAAAACATTTTTTAATGATTGTGGATTATATCCATAAACTGGTCAATTTATGTTATGTATGTTATAAGTTTGTAATTGTGTATTTCTATTAACAAACAAATCTAGTGTATTTCATTGATTAGAAATTGCGCCTAGTGGATGGAATGGAAACTGTATCAATGAACGTAATCCATGTATGGATTGACCTCCTAGTCAATATAATTATAGTGGAGATAGTGATGAGACTTATAACGACCCATGCATTACATACATTGTTGTTAATTCATAATTGAAGTATTCTTATTACAACATATAACAGAACCACAGTAAGAAAATATAGGTATAATGTCTTTAAAACAGGGAAACATTAAAAAATGGATCATAAATCATCTACATTGTCTCCAATTTCATTCATCATATCAAGAATCCCTTTTTGGAAAATCCTACTTAATACCCTTCTTCCTGACCTGGGGAAAAGAAAACATACAACAGGGTGATCTCAAATTCTCAGTAAGGGTAAACAAATGAAATATTAATCATATCATATTCATAAGAACATAACATTTTAGAATATTAACCTACAAAAGAGATCATAATATCATAACATGGGGTAAATCATGGTAGTGAAATGTATTACCAATAATCATAAAATTAATCTTTGTGTAATACACACATAATCATATAGAATCATTTCTTATTAGTAAAGACTCATTTCCAAGACTATCTTAGTGGAAAAACTCCATTTTTGAACCAAGTTCCCTCCCCGTTTCAATCATGTATCACTGAACCAGATTAACATGTAGTTCCATCCATGTATATATCATGAGATATAAATCATTACCCAATGCATTGGAGTGAGATATAGGTCCCACCAATCTCATAATGAAACCATTATTATGTCTACCACAAGATCATAAATCAAACATCATAGCATAACCCATGTAATAAAAATAGGATTCTTAAACTTCATGGCATCATATAATAATACATGTAAGATAAAAGGACATCATAAAAATAATTCCATCATAACATAATCAAAACAATGTAAAAATAGGGATAGAAACAAAACCTTATATTATCATAGATGGAAAATAATTTTGTTAAAACACTTGAACTCCATTCTTGAGGAAAATTTCCTTTCTACTTCAAAAACATTTTTTCTTTTCTTAACATGTCATAAAATTTTAAACTAAATGAATTTGATTGAAAATAAACTTGAAAATAAGTAAAGTAGGCTTCACAGAAATAATGTTCTAAAAATCCATTCATGCCGTATAAGTTAAATAAAAACCTTATTCTCGTACTTTGACCGAAAAAGTGAAAAAGTACTTCGTACTAAAAATGACAAAAGATTACTTTCATATATTTTAATAAAAAAATACCAATGGGTAAAATTAGGTTTAAAAAATTATAGTAGGTTAGAAATAATATTACATATTGAGGAAACATGGATGTGGATGATAAATATTTCCCAATAAACTATGAAGTGTAAATAATCTCGGATAAAAATGAGATTGTGAGGTTTTCCCTTACCTTAGGTCTGATTTCCTTCGTATGTGTCCGAACCTCCTGAATAATGATTTAAATAATGTTATTGACTTATTCCAGAATCATACTCATTGTTATGATATCATATATGGTCATATTCTTAGCTTATTATTAGTAATATTTCATTGCTACTTGTTATTCGGGTGATTATTGCTTTTTGTTCTTATGTGTGTTTTCTCGAATAAATTCTTATTCTTATTTTTAGGTTATAGATACATCATTTACATAATTTTATTAGTGTAATATATATCATATTTATTCATCAATTAATTTATATAATCATTATTCCTTGAAGATAATGTATAATGAGCCACATTACATCGTGGAGACAGTAGGTCGTACGTACGCACGAGCGATGATATCGTTCCCATGATCGTGGGATTGTACTGAAGTGTATGAATACTATTTCAGAATTAATATCACTTTAAAATAATAATATATAGTTATTTTTTACACCAATATACCCATCCAAGTAAGGTGGTGGTGGAAAACAGATTACACCGCGGCGTGGAGATGGTATTTCGTACGTACGCACGCGCGGTGATTTTGTTTTCCATAAGACGGATAGAAGGTGAAATAGGTTTGTTTCATATTTATAATAAAATATCAATATATTAGTGATACCAATGTCATTACTTCATAATTAAACAACTTAATAAGAGGAATCAGAAGAAGAAATAAAGTTGAAAGAATCGGTAACGGACATTACCTCTTCTTGAAGCACCTCTTCTTAACTTCCCCTTAGGTCACTAAAGATGGTCTTTGAAGAATACGAGAACCTATAAGATGTTTCTAGGGAAGTGGATAAGAGAAAATTTAAGGAGTTGGCTGGGAATGAAGGCTCAAAGTGGTGTTTGGAGGAGAGGGAGGAGGTTCCCTTTTATAAGGGAGGAGAGGGGCACTTTAGGAAAAACTCAAAATATTATTTTATAATAAAGTTATATTAGGTTTTTAATAGCTAAAAATTGATTTATTTCTATGATAAGGTATGTATGGGTCAAAATAATCTCAACCAATAGATTTTATACAATTTTAGGTTACTTTTTTAACCTTATCATTTAGATTTAACTCTAAGTTAAAGAATTTAACTTTTACCGTGTCTTCTTATTTTCTTACACTATATGCTTAATAAACTTACAATAACAAGCCAAAATAACCCCAAGTGGTTTATTATTAATATATAAAACCTTATATATGTTATTTGTCTGATCCATATATTTTTACGAATAATATAACAATTAAAAATATAATATTTGTTTTAAAAACTATTTTATGTCAATTTTGACACTATTTTGTAATTTATTTTTGTGAAAATTATAACAGCATTATTATTTCAAACAATGTTAATTAAATAAATAATAATATGTCACAAAAACCTATAAAATATGTTTAATTCATAAAAAGTCTCAAATAAAATTTATTTGGGTATTTATAATATCAATTATGTTAATATTTCCTTAATAAGGTAATTACTGCATCATCATTGTGTCATAGATAAATTAAAATATTTAATGTCTAAAAATTATAAATAAAATACCATTATGTTGGAAATCTTATTATATTTCTAATTAATATTTATAGTCGATTTTATATTATTGATAACCCTATATTAAAAATGTTTTAGTTATTCATCAATGATTTTAACTTTTTTAACTCTTTTTTAAATAAAATAATATTAAATTTCCTAATCTAATCCACGTGGACCTAAATGGTCATATTTTGTTCCTAAGGTTGTTTTTGGTCGAATTAAACTTATACAATAGAATTAGTACATGTGTTTGGGTAATTATAATATCATTTTTACCCTTAATTACCCTAATTACTTTTCACCGTGATAAATAAAAGTAAGAAGTTACTATTCAAAAAAACATTGTCTTATTGAACCACATATTACTCTTTGATATTTATAGTTTCTCTAGGGTTTTCAAAATTCTACTCACAGATGTAGTAAAATTATGTTTTATGTAAATTTTCAAACACTCTTAGTTGGTGGGTAAAAGACGGTGAAAAGTTCAAAAAAAATTATATTTCTAAAATTGTTATAAAATGACTCCAATGAATTACATTGAACTTATATATGTATTATGTATCAATTTTAACCAAAAATAAATTTAAATAAAAAAAATAATTATTTGAATAAAAATTCAGTTTTTAAATAGTATCCTAGTGTTTTCACTAATCATCAAAATTTGAATGTTTTTAGGAAAATATCACAAATTCACCCAAGGATAATTTCAATATTATGAATCCAAAAATGAAGTCCATTTTGAATGTTAAAATTTATAAAATTTAAAAAAGTGGGTATTGCTATTCATAACAGCTAGTTTTAATAATATTATAATAGAATATTGTTGTTTAGTGAAACTCGGTATTGTGTACAACGCAAGCAATCATGGAAGGTCACAATTTCGTGTAAAGAAAGCCAAGCTAGTGTTGTATGTAGTGAATGATTCCTTTGATGAATTATATAACATAAAAATTAAATATTTTTCATAAAAATATCAGGTGTTACAAACCTGGTGTGGATCAGCTTATCAACTTACTAGGAAAACTCACTTAGTTTATGAATAATAACCATTCTTGTATGATGCACCCTGATCTGCAACCCGGAGGATCGATGTTATATTTCTTTATGAGGTAAAAAACACCAAATTTAAGGGGGAATATAAATCCATTTGTGGCTGTGCAAAGGATAATTTCCATAGAGAAAATATTTAATTCCCTATGGAGTAGATAAAGGGAAAATGTTTTCACGGTATATTATCACGTCATGGGAAATGCATATCAATGGTGGTTATTGATTCAAACACAAAGTATGATAATGAAGTATCAAATATCGAATGGAGGTATTTTAAAGATAAATTCTTAGAAAAATACTTTCCTTGTGACCATCGAGCGGATATGGAAAGACAATTCATGAGTCTAAGGCATTAGGAGGATGAGAATGTCGCGAAGTATGGGGATAAATTTACAAGGTTGGAAAGGCATGTGGTAGATTATATACATATATCTAGGAGTATGACTGATCGATTTTTTTTGGGTTTAAAAAGTTCCTCCATAGAGTATTATTCTCACAATCCTTTTCATCATATGAAGATATAGTCACATTTTCTATCAAGACAGAAAAGAAATTTTCTAAGTCTTAAGATATTAAAGTAAAGAAATTTTAAAAGAGAACGGTGGATCAAGAGACAGATAGTGGAAATAAAGGGAATAATGGAAATGTTTAATATCCATCATGTGGTAAATGTGGGATGAAACACCCCAGTACTTACTTGAAGGAAATGGGAGTCAGTTACAAGTGTGTCGAAAAAGGCCACCAATCTCATGATTGCAAAGGAAAGAAAGAGGCTATCAATGTTGAATGCTAAAATTTTAGAGAAATGGGGCATTATAAAAGAAATGTCCTAATATACAATTAAATTTACATCAGAAAGGAAAAGAGAGCAAGCACAAGCTTATGTTGTTACTATAGTTGAAGTGGAATAATTAATGTATTTCTATTTTTGGAATGAAGAATTATATTCTGGTTATAAGAAGAAGGTGATATATATAAGGATTTTACTAGAGTAATTTTTGTTTTCATTAGGTTTTTATTAGTATGATGGTAATCATATTTTCATTATATGAAAATAAGGGAAACATTATGTTGTTTGTGGAATCTGATATGACAATTGATTTGGGAGTTTATATTATTTTTAGAGAGATAGATTGGACAGAAGTATTTTGGATAACTATAATGTTTGGAATTTATTAAGTTTAACTATAGAGAGTATTGATTAAGGTTAAAACAATTATTAAGATAATTTTTGGAATATTATAACACTATAGTTTTAGAAAAAGTACATCCTGCAGGTCAGGAGATAACCCGTCACGTCGGAAAAATCTGTAGGAATCGAACCCAAAACAAATGTGCGACAAGGCTATATCACCTACCACTACCCTAGATAAAGTCCCTCATTGTTACAAAATTGTATTCTTAATTTAAATGTTATATGTATATATTTTTAACCCCATACGATTAGGATAAATTGAATATTTTTGAGATCTATTATGGTTTAGAGTTAAAGATGAGTTTGTGGTAGAAATTTATTAATGGATAAAACTCTAATTGTAATGTTAGTATATCTCCTTATGATCTTATTCATCTCATAAATAAATTCCTCAAAATTATGAAATTGAAATGAAAAAAAAAACATTGTCCATTTACTTTTCCAACTCTGTAATCAAACACCTTTACACATATCAAAAGTTTAGGGATTTCAGATCGCTAAGTATCTCCTAATAATATTCTCAATCTCTGTCCATCAAAACATTATGATTAGTTTTTTCTTCCATATCCATGTTTTTGTACATGTCACCCTAGTTTTTGTTATTTCCAAGAACCTTCATAGTTTCCATTCTTCATTTTAAGATAGAGGCTTCATAAATACCTTTTTCGATGTGGGTTTTCATATAACATATTTTAAAATGTCAAAACTCACGTTATCAATACCGAACATAAATTGTAAAAACACAATTTATGAAGGAGGGTATAATATAACACCCCATGATTCCACGATACTTTTCTCCTTGAATAATACACTAGCTTTTGTTGTATGCAACTTCGAGTTCTAACACACCACAACTAATCAAACTAGCCGTTATGAATAGTAATACCCAGTTTTTGAAATTTTATAAATTTTATTTTCTAAAATGGACATAATTTTTTGATTTGGAATATCGAAATTTTATCAGGGTGATTTTTTGGTATTTTTCTAAAAACATTCAATTTTTTATGAATAGTGAAAAACACTACGTTATTGTTTAAAACTGAAATTTTATTTAAATAAATATTTATTTTTTAACTGTATTTTATGTCAAAATATATACATAATACCTATATAATGTCAATGTAATTCATTTGGTTCATTTAATAATATGTTTAAATATATAAAATGTTATTAAACTTTTTACCGTCTTTTACCCACCTCCTATGAGAATTTTCAAATTTACATAAAACATAATTTTACCGCTTATGTGAGTTGAATGTCAAAAACTCGAGATATAGGATTGATATCCATAAGTAATATTAGAATCAATAAGATGAAAATAATTTTTGGTAAATAGTAACTTTTGACTTTTATTTTCCACGGTTAAATGAAAATAGGGAAATTAAAGGTAACAATGATATTAGTATTCTCCAAACAGATGTACTAATTCTATTGGATAAGTTTAATTATACCAAAAACAAACTTAGTAATAAAATAGTTTCATTTAGGTCCACAGGGATTAGATTAGGACACTTAATATTATTTTATTTAAAGAAGAGTTAAAAAAGATAAAATCATAGTTTAATAACTAAACCATTTTTAATATAGGTTTATACATAAGATAAAATCAAATATAAATATTAATTAGAAATATGAAATTATTTCTTGCATAATGGTATTTTATTTTTAATTTTTAGACATTAAATAATTAAATTTATTTTTGACACAATGATGATTCCATATTGTCATTAGCATTTAATGATTAAAATAATATATATTATAAATATCCAAATAATTATAAGATGAGACTTTTATGATTTCCAAAAAAAATAATTTTTAATATTACATGATATGGTTGATTAAATAAATTTTTTTATATGTAATAATTCTATTATGAATTTATCAAAAATGAAATGCCAAATAGTGTCAAAACTGACATAAAAGTGTTTTAAAAAAAATATTATATTATTAATGGATATTCTATTCATAAAAATATAAGGTCCTTCCAAAGGGTTAAAATAATGTTATATAAGTCATTAATGAACCACATGTGGTTCTCTTTGATGTTTATAGTTAGATTATAAACTATATAATATAAAAGTATAAAGGGACATGGTAAATGTCAAACTATTTAACTAAGTGTTAAATCTAAAAGATAATGTTAAAATGGTAACCAAAACATGTATAAAACGGATTGGTTGAGAGTATTTCTACCAATACCAACTATATATTCTATTTAAATCAATTTTGTCCCATTATAAAACTAAAATGATTTTATAAAAAATTAATATTTTAATATATTTCTAATGTGACCCTCACCCCTCTTATAAAATGTCACTTCCCTTTCTCTCCAATTCACTCCATCCAAGCCATTTTTCTCAGCCAAACCCAACCAAAATATCCTACCAACTATACTCCCTTCATCCTAGAGTCCTTATTTTTATTAGAAAGCCAACCTAAAGATCCCTTATGATCAAATAAAATGATGAACCCAAAGAAGAGGTAAATATCCTACCACCACTTTCAAGTTATTTTCATTTTTCCACTTCCTCTATCTTTGTTGATTCCATTCTAAAATAATGACTCATGTATATTCTATATACTGTGATGTCATTATAAAAATTTTACAACCAAATTCATTGTGTTATCTGTCCTATGAATAACATGTCACTGTATGTGCGTACTTACGGCTTACCATCTCCACATCACGGTGAAGTTTTTATTCAATACATTATTATTTAGATGTATATAATAATGTTGAATAATTTATGTAAATAATAAATATTAAATGATAAGTAATATGAATATATTATGTAACATCTATTTACATACGATTTTAATATCAAAAGAATGATATTTTCACTCGTGCGTACGTACAAATTACAATCTCCACGAGTGCGATGAGATTAATTTACCCATCATAATCATTCAAGTAAAATTTTCATTTGATGATTAAAAATAATATTTAAATAACATAATACAATTTTAAATGAGAATAAAATACATCCTATCCATAAAAAACATGGCTTACATAACCAGGTGTATAAAGGAAAACGAATCAGTTAACACCCGAAACAATGATGATACTAAAATATTATTAACAAACCAACATTAGAAGATCATATATGAAATAATATTTATTAATATGGTTCTTGTATAATTTAATAAAATTTATTTAACAATTATAATGGAGTTTAATGTTACATCTACCAAGTAAAATTAGAAGGTAAGGGTTAATTTCACAATCTCTTTATTATCTGGGGTTGTTTTCACGTAAGTATCTACTAGGGCCTCTTTATCATCCACATCTCTGTTTCTTAAAAATGTATTTCAAAATATTTTTACTATTTAATATACAATGTTTTGAATTCATTTATACCCTTATTTAACCTTAAATTTTTTTCGAAGGAATATTTCTGTCATTTTCCAAACAAGGTACTTTATGACCATTTCAACAAAATTAAGGTAATAATTTTATTACATATACGACAGGTGTGGCTATTTTCCACTGTTATAACATCTTCAAAGCTTCCACTACAAGATTATACGAATATTTTAAAAATTAATGATTTATTTTATAATTATCTAGCCCTTAAATGATTTCCAAATAGAAAGAGACATTTCTCTCAAATAGTTTTGATTTCATCTATGTCAACATCCTTTGATAAATATTACACTTCATTAATGTTTCTTTATTATTATTAAAATCGTCCATATTTTATTTGAGGTTTTGTGATATATTTGAATGGGGATGTTTTATTTTTATACCATTCCTGATCTATGGTTAAGGTATTGAAATTTCATAGTCTATGTTATCATGAATGTTTATGTTATGTTTCAACATTTTAATATGAGGAATGCATTGGACCTATTATGGCCTGGGTTGGGGACCAGTAAAATTAAGCCCTCTAGGATGGGGTCTAGTTACATCAGACCCTCTGGGTTGGAGTCTGGATACAAAGGCACTCAGGGTTGGACTTCAATTACAGAGGCTCTCTAGGATGGAGTCCGATTACAGAGGATGCCCGAGTTGGGGGTCCGGTTACAGTTATCCCCTCTGTCTTGGCATGAGTCCTTGAAACCGTCTGACGTATGCACTTTTCTCATTATTAATTTGTAAACTAATAAACAAGATGAGTATTTTAAAATTATATTTTCTTGGTTAAATAGACAACTAGACGTGGAATTGTCCGAGGTCTTTTCCAATTTAATATATGGGTTTGGTAGAGGTCGTAATCATTTTTAGACGTCTTATCCAAGGCCTTGAAAAAAGGTTCTAGAATGTCTGGCATTATACATATCATCATTATGAGAATAATATTTATTGATCATGTGGTTATTTGACTATTAGAATACCCATGACTATGTCTTATTATGGAATAATTTACTCATCTCATATTCCTGCAATAAAGTGTTCATGTTTATTAATTTCAATGGGATCTGTTATTACTTAATCACCATGCATAATTTTTATGTTATATTCCACTTTATTTCTTACCGTTATTATGATTTTGATCTCACCCCTTTCTATGTTTTATTTTTCCCACGATACGATGAAGTATATTATGACTGACCTGCATGGATAGTATAAAGGACATGATTGTGTCTTATAGATACTATGTTGTTGTGGTTTTTCATTTTATAATGAAATGTAAAACTTATGGATGTATCCTGTATTTCCAAAAAAAACTAAACAGATCGGTATTTCAGAACATGACTCCTTGTATCATGCCAATGTTATGTAATAATTCACCGAATCTGGATAACTAGGGTCTGGGCATTACAATTATGGTTATCTACTTTATTTATAATAAACCTATATTTATTATACTAGTGGTTTTAATGTGTATGAATAAATTCAAGACTTATGTTAAGGGATATTCATATCTATTTTATTTCTATGGGACTCATTCCATATTCACCACTTGTTTATTTTGTGTAGTGTATATAATTATTGTGAATTTATTTCATAAATAATGTCATTTAATTTTGGTATATAAATAACAATATATTTTATTTCTTTTATGTTCTTTATAATTCAATAGATACAAATGTGGTAAAGGGTTTTTTACAATCTCATTGTCTATCAAGAAATTTTAAGATGAGGTTTTTGATGATGGAATATTATGATTTATCATTTACTAAACTCGTGAATTATCCTATCCTATGTGTATTTCATGAAATTAAATGTTTTCCTTACACTTTAACCTCTTTATATAATCCATATTTTTGGCATATTTTTTATGGGAAAAGAAAATTTATTTCACTCATCAATCTAAAACCCTTTTTTATCCATGTATATGTTTTCTAAAAATGATTTAATGAATGTTTCTGTTATTCTCTAATGATTTTTCAAATACATTTTTAAACACGATTTAAATTTCAAAAAAATAATTAAATGGAAAATTCTTGTTATTTTCAAAAAAGGATCTCTTGACTTTTTAGCAAAAAAGTGAAAGGAATCTTCATTTTGACATGTACAACATGAATTAAATTTTCATCTGTCATCATTGATCAATGATTTAGAGCTTCCTTTAAAATTTTCCAGGTTTATTTTCAAAGACATTATTTTCATTGATATTTTTGTTATTTTTTTGATTTTTATGAAATTATTTTCAAAAATTAATGTATATTTCTGTGAATAATAATTTAATGATATTTTCTTTAGAATTTATATCATCAATGATAACAACCCTTGTTGTTTTGTTTGTTTTACTTGGGATATGATACAATTGTACGATACTTATTCATTATTAAGATGGTTTTGGATCATGATACTGATATTTTTATGAAATTTATTCCATTCCCGTGAGTTATGATTTGATAAATTGATCCGATGATTGTGAATCACATTTACTTTATATGGGTTACGATATGATGAAATGTCTATGAAACACATTTCCTTTATATTGGTTATGATATGAGGAATAGTTAATGATCTTGTGCATAAAAAATTTATAGATAATGTAATTGGAGGGACCCATATCACCCTCCAATGTTTTGGGTAATGATTAATGTTCGTGTGATCCCAAATGGTACATGGGAGGTTATCCAAATATTAAAAGAGTGTAAAAGGGAGGTTATCTAAAGCATGAAACAGTGTACTTGGGAGTTTATCCCAAGACTGAAAGATGATACACAAGAGGTTTTCCAAAGCCCAAAATTGGTTCATGGGTTCTTAGACTAGGTCTAACCTATTATAAATTTAATATTTGGTATCCTTGAGTCATGGTGTTCTATGATTATGTGTATTACACAAATCTATGGATTATGACAATGTTATGCTATCATGGATCATATTATTTGATTCAATTATGATTCATGTCTTATAAAATAACAAAATTTATTCTATAAATCATGTTTATGATATAAAATATGTAGGTAAAAGTTTTCAAATATTATTCTCATGTTCTTATACACCTATGCCCATTTTAGGTTGACATCTCCATTGTTTACCCTTACTGAACATTTGTGCTCAAAATTTCTTATTCATCCATTCCTCAACTTATGAATAAAGGTATTATGGATAATATATCTATGAAGGGTATAGGTTATGATGAAATTAGTGGGAGATGATGTAGTATAACTATGAACTAGTTGTTTTATTAATTCAATATTGTGAAGGCACTATAACTATATGATTTTATCATGTATTTTTATGTTATGTAATGAATATTCATCAATTGATATATTATATTTATGTATAGAATTTGTGTTTCATCATAAAAAACATACTCAAATGATAAAACTCAATCATGGGTATCATGGAATAGAATCACATACCATCATATCATGCCAAAAATAACATGCAAGGGATCTATATGGTATGTAATTTTCTACCTAAAACATGTCAACATAAATGTAATAATTTTTCTAGAGGATCTCCACCCATATTAAAAACACATTCATGCACCATCAAGAATAAGCATGAACACTATGGATTCCCTATAAATGGTCCTAAAATATCATAGTAATGATACAACAAAGATATTCAAAAATATATTCATTCCCAAAAGATAGAACCACATAAATATACTCTAGGATAAGGGTTAAACCAAAAAATAATTAGAGAGGAATTTATCTATAATATCTATGAGTTTATCTTATAATATCATGGATGAATCCAAGATATTGGGTACAGAATGGCAAAATGATAATGCCTATAGTTTCCCATTGCTTGGGATGTATGTATGAGATAAGGCATGTTTTCAGTTTTGTAAAAAATGTATAGGTAATATATAAAAAATTATCATATTTAATACATTAGGCTATTCATAAATTCCTCCCAAATTGGTAAGGACAAAAATTTTAAATAGATGTCCAAGGAGTAGTTGTGCCTGGTCAATTGTATGAATGGAATCCACACCATGGTCAAATTAATAATCTAATAAACTAGGTAATGGTGCCATGATACAATGGAAATAACTATTCCACATCATATAGTTCCTTATAAGGACACTACATTTCAACTACCCTCTATACTAAAATAGTTTCATATTTTATAGAACATACCAAAATATTACTTCTAGGATTCACACCATAGTCAGTTAATCATGCCAAATTTATGTCAAAATAAGTAGATCCATAAAAATAATATTATATGGAATACTTCCCCAGCTATTCTACAACCAAATCTTCCGCAACATAAAATAGGAATTATTCTATAGAATTTAGTTCCACCATAATAACTAATCAACATAAAACATTCTAATTTGGAACCAAACCTATGTTTTTTTATCAAAATCGGTATGTGTTTCAATCATATCCTTTGTCATCTTCAACCATTACTCATCAAATATTACAATGAAACAAAGTTATCAAACTATCATATCAAGACTCTAAATCCAGCGTGTATAAATATATATGTTTTTTACACATTATTCGGGGCGCATTCATATTTCTATGATGACGAACAACTATTGACCTACATTCCCGCTTTCAAATGGTGGGAATCATCTGTTCCTTATTCATTGACATTTTTTCCTTAATCGAAACGGGATGATGGGATGTCGGTTCTTCCTTCTGTGGATTCCTCTTATAAACTCATCACCTTGTATGGGTCTCTATTATAGTTAATGTTGTGGTTCGTGAATCTCATTATCAGTGCAAAATAATTGTAGACTCCGGTTAATTATAGTATGTCCGTCTAGACATTCCACGAGGTATTGACTTGGTAGAAACCTTAGATCAGATTAGATGAAAACCTTAGGGATGTCCGGGCATCTCTGGGTTCGTGGACATAGGTGAACCTGTAATCTTCCTCATAAGAGGGAATCTCAAGAGTGTGGAGCATGAGGCATCCCACATCAGCCATGGGGTATCTTATGCCAAAGGAATGTCTATGAGTTTTTCCTTAGTTTTTATTTCTAACACGGGGTATATCGTGAGTTTAACATCTTGCAGACATGGTTACACCAAAGGCGTGTCTTCCATGATTTTCCTCATCCATCTCATGTTTATCACAAGGTAGGCTGCGAGTTTTACATCTTATAAAGACAGATTGGACTGATCAGAACAATGACTAGAGTGGATCAGACTGGTGCAACCCTTGGAGGGAACACCGATGTTGGGGCCAACGTGTGGCTGGATTTTCGATTGCTATTAGACGGAATGGGAAATGGGGTGGCATAATCCCAATGGGATGTGGTGGCCCGGGTAAGAATCGGGATGGATAATGGAAGGTTCTGTGAAGTGGATGGTGAATGGGATGGAAACTTCATGAGGATGACGATGGTTTTGGGCTTCATCCTCGAAGAGGCTTCCTATGTATCCCCATGACAGGGAATCAATGTCCACATAGATCATCTGATGACGATTTGTATCTGATTGGGGGTTTCAATGGATTACCACAAGATAGTGTCACAACGGCCTACTGCTGGATGGGTTCGCAATTGCTTACCACTGGATGGGGTCGTAACGACATACTGCTAGATGGGGTCGCAATGTATTACATCTGGATAGGGTCGCAACGACATACCGCTGGATGGGGTCACAACGGCTTACCGCTGGATGGGGTCACAATGGCATACCACTGGATAGGGTCCACAGTTTAATGTCATGCAGGACTGGGGAGAACCGATGTGATGGGGTCTAGAACTGCTGGATTTTGGGATTTATCCTTATGGATGCATCCTACGTAAATTTCCTTAGCAAGGATCAAAGACCTCGTATTTTGGGATACAGGGGTAGTTGGGGCATACGCTCGGAGGCGGCCAATGGTGTTGGTGAACCAACATGAATGGGGTCAGAGCGACCAATGAGTGGTGGTATTAAAACTCATGGAGGCTTTCTACATACCCTAACTTAGCGAGGATGAAAGAACACGTAGTTTAGGTTATGGGGGCTTGGTGCACCGACGTGAAGATGGTAGGGACCAATGGATGGTGCTGGGCTTGATCCACATGGAGGATTCCTATATACCATACCTTGGAATAGATCAAAGACCACATAGTTATTATTTGGTGGGTATTATACTCTAGGTAGCCCAAGTGCCGCTATTGAGTGGTAATGGTTGATGAGGCTTACTCAAGGAAGATACATGGGTGTTGCTATGGAGTGGTAATGATGAATGGGGATTACGCAAGGAAGCTGCCCGAGTGCCGCTATGGGACAGAAAAGGTGAATGTGGATTATGGAAGGAAGATACCTGGGTGCTGGTATGGAGTGACAACGGTAGATGGGGATTACGCAAGGAGGATGATCGGGTGCCCCTATGCAGTGGCAATGGTGGATGGGACTTACGCAAGGAAGCTTCCCAGGTGCCGCTATGGAGCGGTGATGGTGAATGGGGATTAAGCAAGGAATCCGCCCAGGTACCACTATGGAGAGGAAATGGTGGATGAGGGTTACACAAGGATGGTGCTCGGGTGCTGCTATGGAGCGGAAATGGTGCATGGGGCTTACAAAAAAAATTCTTACTTGGTGCCGCTATGGAGCGGCGATAGTGAATGAGGCTTACTCAAGGAAGCTACCTGGGTGCTAATATGAAGAAGCAATGGTGGATGGGGTTTACGCGAGGATGTTGCCCGTAATGTCTTTCTCCTGACTGGCCATGAGGGAATACCAAATCACTGGTGGGAAGAGGTATTCAACTATAAACTAGAGCACAAGAGGGATAATGCCAAGGGTGTTTTAATCAGTCAGAATAATGGTAGATGAAAAGTGTGAATAACATGCCCAAAATTCGTCATGCAATAAGGGTGGCATGACAATGGAGGATATCTGTTGACCATGTTAGAAACATAGAATCCAAACCATGTTATCCTGAAATAGGGACAATCAAATCAAGGTTTACTTTTTACTGTGTTTTAAACACAAGACCTAACTCAATGTGTCGTCCATATAATTTCAGGGTGTTGGCCCAGGACGGTAGGTGAGCCGATGCAACATGGTACCGGGCCATTAGGGGGTCCCTTTAGACATGGAAGTCGATGAAGATCCGAATGAATGACATGAAAATAATGATGTGGAGTGATGGAATGATTTAACGGATTCCAACTCTCTTGAAATTACACCATTTTAGTCATTCCATTAGGCATCTGATTCATGAATCATAAGGCATCTCTTGTTTAGTTCAAGAGGCATCCTATGTTTGGCGCATAATGCATAGTATAATTTATTTTCATATAGATAGGACAGTTTGCATCTTATGCATGAATCATAAGGCATATCGTTTTTCGGATCAAGAGGCATACTATGTTAAGATCATAGGGCATACTACTGGTTAGAGTCTTGTAGAAAGTACTGTTGGCATCGCTTTCTTGGAGCCTAAGGCATCACTTATTTAGAGCAAGAGGCTTCATATCTTAGGTACATAGGGCATACTACAGTTTAGATTCTTGTAGAAAGGACTATTGGAATCCCATTCTAGGAGCATAAGGCATCTATTGTTTGAGAAAGAGGAAAAATATTCTTTGAACATAGGGTGAACTATAGTTTATAGTCATTAGATATGGCTGTTATGCATCTTATTCTTGGAGTATAACGCATCTATTGTTAGGAGGAAGAGGCATCCTATTTTCTGAACATATGACGTACTACAGTTTAGAGTCTTGTAGAATGGAATGTTGGCATCTCATTCTTGGAGAGTAAGGCATATCTTATTTGGAGCAAGAGGAATCCTATGTTTTGAATATAGGGTTCACTATTGTTGATTGTCATTTAGATAGGACTTTTATGCATCTTATGCTTGGAGAACAAGGCTTCTCTTGTTTAGGAGCAAGAGGCATCCTATGTTTGGAACATAAGGATTACTATAGTTTAAAGTCATGTGGATAGGACTATCATGGATAATCTGCCTAATAATAGATGGTGTTGGGGCTTACGCAAGGGCAGCCCTTTCTGTATCATCCTCTGATAGGAGTCAGGTGATGGGGTTCAGATGAGTACATGAAGAACGGTTCGACTCAATGTACTCGGGAATTGTATATGAGAATCTCAACTCACGACTTGTGAAAGGGACCTAGAGGAATATGTCATCTCAAGGTATTTTCATGGTGTTTTGAGGAGTATCTAGAATCATTGTATTTCATAGGTGGTATATGGATGTATATAAGGGTGCAATAGGAAATGTCGACGTCCCGACCCGAAAACATCACGGTGCGACTATCCATTTTTCATGGGGGTCAGGCCTAGATATGGTTGCACATAATAGGAGAAACACGCAGGATGGGCTGTGAAAAAGGAGGGTTTGCGCGCAATAATGAAGCAATGCTTGCAATAGGGCAGGTGAGCACGCAATATGGGACACGTTCCAACAAAAGGGTAGTTGTGTCCACAAAATGGGAGATCTGCACGCTATAAGTGGTCGTGCCCGCAATAGGGCGACCGTGTGTGAAATAGGGAAGGAATTGTGCAAAATTGGATAGGGGAAACATTTGGTTATCAAAAAAATGGCACTGTGGAACAGTTGAGTGAAAAAATAACGTCATGCGTCCAAAATTGGGAGGGTTTCTCCTATTTACATGCAAAAGTGTTGTTCTGCACGTAAGAGAGTGGATTTTCCATGTGGGTGTGGAAAATTACGACTTACGCATAGTATATCAGTGTTCATCCTCTGGGAACCCCCTTGGAAGAAGGGGGTTCACTTGTATTTATTTGTGGAAATTGGGAAGGCGGTGTGCGTAAAATTCCGCGCGCGCAAGGGCTTTTTTGCATGAGGCGGTGTGCATAAAATTCCTCTAGCGCAAAAATTTTCCGCGCGAGGCGATGCGCTTAAAATTCCATGCACACCAGGAAGGGCGTGTAAAATTCTGCATGGGCAAGCCAGTGTGGGTAAAATTCCACCCGTGCAATTGTTTTTTATGCCAGATTCCTTTTTTACGTGAAAATCCATAATTTTCCCCAAAATCATCCTCGATGGCCATTTCTAGCAGCCCGACTTCGAAAAACCATAACTTCTGATCTGTAACTTTGTTTGGGCTCCATGACCGGTCAGATCGAAGCTTGCGGCACCAGCTATACTATGTGATCATTTATGGGAACATTTGCAAAATTCTGGGGACACATGTTTCGATGTCAACAATATATTAATTTTATTTTCCCAAACATAATTTCTAGGTAACTATGTACACATAAAATAAGGAATTATATCATTTATCAAAAAAATGGATGGCCTTTTTTATCGAAAATCAGTAATTTATGAAATAACTAAGATTTCATTTTTATCATTAATTAATCGATTAATATCTAATAAATCATAGTAAAACTAGCCTAAAAATTAAAATATTATATATTTGATATAACGTTTCATCTATTAAGATGCTCCTTATTGTATCAATAAAATTAGTAGAAATTATTTCATCATACATATTTTATTATAAAAATTATCAAAAAATTCAAATTTTTATTTAATTTCCAAGGATGTCAACCATACTAAACAAATATAGAAATAGATGTGGCATTTTATAGTAAATATGAGAGGAATCAAAATATTAATCTCAGAAGAATGAGTTCACAGATTGTAAATATTTTAATCATGGATATAAAATTTCTAAATGTAGTATTATATAATTTTTAATTAATTTAATTCAGTCATGAGATAATAATATCCATGAATGAATAAATATTTATAAACACAATAATGATCTATAGAAATTTCAAAAATAATTAATACATATGACAATAATTCCTTTTTCATGTATAATAATTCCCATTTTCAAATAATTAAATAAAACAAGCTAATTATTTCTTCATAAGGAAAAAATATAATATGAAAATGTAAGGATGGATTTATTGTAAATCAAAATAAAAACAACAAGAAATATTATTTATCTCCTGAAAATATTCCAAAAATCAGCATGAGATAATTACTCACATTAATTTTTAAATCATAAAATTATAACAATAATTTCTATAATTGGTTGAGTAATGATGTATATTAACATTGATATTTTATAAATTCTCCCCTTTCCATATATTTATATTTTTATCCAATTTTAATAATTAATGATTTATTAATTACCTTCAGATGTGATAAAAATCACTAAATTATAAGATTCATGAAATATTAACATTCTACATGATATATTATTTCTCTAGAACAACATATTATAAATATATTTCATGAGATAATAAATTATATAAAAAAATATTATTACAATGAAAGTGATGATAATCTACGAAATAACTAATAAATTCACAAAAACACAATTATTTTTCCCATTCTAAATAATTTCAAGAATAAAAATATATTATTATTCATTATCCAAACCTTGAAATATCATTATAATATTCATTTCGATAATTCCATTAATTATATAAATATATTAGCATATTTTATGGAAAATATATTCTTATTTAATTTATTAGAATTTATTTTCCTACAATGCAAATGAAAATTGTATGGAGTTAAATATATCTTGTATTATGAGATGATTATATAAATGGGAAGAATAATATTTTTAGGATGTGATAATAATTTTAATGAGCGAATAATGGTACAATGACATAAATAACAATATCAAATGATGTATGTTTCATCAAAATGTATTATTAATTTATCCTTTTTATGTAAATGAGATAATTCCCACATTTTATAATTATTTATTTTATTGAATAATTCTAGGATTAATTATTCATCATGTGATATAAATTATTATTTGTTATTAATTTCGTCGTATTATCTTTTTTAAGGATGAATCAATCATCTAATCAGAGTATACTAAATCATTACTACATCACTTGATGTGAATGATATTAAGGGTATATTAAATGGATATCATACGTCTTATATGAAGAATGAATTCACAATGAAGAGGAAAAATAAAATATAATGAGGGTATATGTTGTTTCTAAAAACATGAGAAGTTAATAGGTCTACCTCTCGAAAACTCATCACTAGACAGAAACAAAGAAAAATGTATTCCATATATGTGATAGAAAATAACAAAACTCAGATATATTTCGTTTTTATGAATATATGAAATGAAAATTTATATTATTATCATGGAAATCATTAAATCATCCCATTTTTTAATCACATAATTAAAATTTCCTTTTATGTCTCAGAAGGCTCATTCAAATATTCTAAATTTATGGAAGGTCAAAGATTACAGTTAAAACCCTTAAAAAATATAAATCCATCTAATTTCCTCATTTAATTACCTAAATTAAATTAAAATTATGTTACATGAGGTTTTAGGATGTAATTATGGAAATTAGAAATAAATTATACTCATATTCAAGATGAATTAACATCATTATTGTAACGTAATTTTACCCTTATGAGGATATTTTCCCTTATGTGGTTATTTGGAAATAACTGTTACCCTTTCCTAATATTAAATGAATCCTAGGAAAACTTTACATAATTGTAGATATACCATTACAAAGACTTTTAAATTCACGGCATACCCATAAACAAATCCACCATCATGTGAACAACTTTATGAATCCTTTAAAAACATCCTTTAACATTAAGATTATCAGAACATACCCTTAAAAAGCTATATAAGTTATGATAGATATATGCATCTTTTAAAAATTCATCATACCCTTATAAGAAAAAGGTTTTATTTAAATGAAGATAAAATAGATTTTTTATATTTTAAAATGAAACTATTTCCAAGGATTCAAAAATACTTATAAATATCATAAAAATATTTTAAAACAAATTATATTTTAAAAACATAACAATGACATCATTTTTATTGAAATTATGATTAAAATCACAAACATATATTTTTCTTTAAAACATAATTTTATTTTCAATTGATTTTTTTATTATTTAAATTTACCTTATAAATTAAAAAACAACTTTATTACTTTTTCTTAAAATGAGGAAAACTTATTTGAACTACTAGACACATTATAATGACAAAATAATGATATCAAATATTCTAGACCTTTATGGTAATTTTATTTTTCAATAAATATATGAACTACAAATTACATTATATTTATAAATTTTGACACCTTGAAATATTAATATAATATTACATTTAAAAAATTCATTGTCTTTTATACCTTCTTCCAAATGCAACGGTGAACAGAAATAATATTTTGTGATATATTTTATAAAAATGTTAATATTAATTATGATATTTAATATTTTTTCCTTGAATTATTTTGAATGAATATGAGTGACCACTTTAAAAAATATTTATATAAATAAAATAATGGCTACATTTAATATGAAAGAAATCAAATTAGTAAACATAAAACAACTGGGAAAACCATTTTATGATTAAAAATCTATCTTCCTAAAATTGGTGATTTATTTCCAGAAATTATATATTATGATTACATTATAATAACATAATTTGTTAATATGAATAATAAATTAAAAAAAAAAATTTAATTTATATTAATGCTATATAATATCACCATTATGCACCTGAAATATCATCAAATTTAAAAGTTATTACCTATAAATCATATTTCAATTTTCTCTTGGATGTCTAAGGTTTTTGTTTCATGACTCTAATCATATGATTGATGGATCACGAGTGTAAATCATCAATTCGACATCAAATCTTATGTAAAATTGATATATAATTTATCTTTCCTAATGAATCGCTCCCTCTCTATATATATTTTATTTGAAATATATGCTCATTGAAATTTTGGTAAAAAATATGTTTTCTAATTAACCATTTTATATATTTGAGTGATATATTTAGGTATGTGATCCTAGAGTATTCTATATGGAATTTTTTCTCTATTGACACGTATATATAGATAGAATCAATGAATTTTATGATATTTAACAATATTTTATTACTTTTAGTTAATACTAATTAATCAATATTTATAAACATATGATTTATGTAAAATAATTTTAACATACGAATTGTGGTTTTTGACACAACATGGGTTTTATTAGAAGTTAAAACTGTGTTTTTTGTAATGGTACTAATGTAGGGTGTGGTTTTATGATATTTGTAGTCTAATGGTAGGTTGTGAAATAGGGAAACAATGGAAATGATGTGTCATATCAGTGTTAGGAGGATGGATGATAGAATACTAATCTATTTACATAATGTTATTTCATTTGATGCTAGTAGGAATGAGAAGCTGCCTCATTTTAATAAACACCAATATATTTTTACAAGATTAATTTTTAGTGTGGATTTTGTTCCAAAAATATTAAAACAAAAAATATTAGGATTCCAAATTTAAACATTTAATTTTATATAATTAATTTCAAATTAATAAATTCAATATCACATTTTTTCATTAAAAATTCTCGATCATTGAAAATATACACCTAGATCGAAATTCATAAATTTAAACTCATTATTATATTTTTTAAAAATAATAAAATATATGGGATTTCATTTTATTTTAAAAATGTTATGAAATAACTAAAATTTAAAAAATCCATTTAATGATATCATGATAAGATTATAAAATCAAATTTATCAGTATAAAAATAAATCACAGTTTTAATTGTTGGATTCAAAATTAAAATCAAAAAATTTATATAATCATTAAAAAAATAATAATTCAATTTTAAATTTAATTTCTATATTCCTAATGTCCACAAAAAATGATTTTCTCATGTTTTTATTGAATTATGGGGTAATTTCAGTGAAATAATGACAAAATTTTCTAAAATTTTTGCTTTTATAAAAAACCACTATCCTTTTGAATTATATCATCCTCAATAAATCATCTATCTTTTCACGCCAAAGATGTGGTGTTTGGTTTAATCCATATAAGGTCTTTTTCAAACTACATACTTTTCATTCATCATTATTAATAATAAAATAAACCTATTTATTTAATATTTACCTCTTCTTTAAAGACACCATTCCAGAAATATAGTCTTTATATCTATCTAAAAAAAATTGAAAATTATTTAAACATCCAAGTCTTAAAATAGTTTTAAAGAATAGGTCCTTACCATTTATGTTAATGCATCTTCAAGATAAATAAATTCAACTTGGGAATATCACTTACAGAACAACCTTTCTTTATTTCAAATAAATTTTCCATTTTCATCTAGATTTTCATGATCACCAACTTTTTCCCAATCACATTGTTATTTTGGAGTATGTTAAAAAGTTCCCAACGCTAGTTTTTATCAATTTTCTTTTATTCCTCCTTCATAGATTTTATTTATGATTCATCATTTAGTTATTTTTAAAATTTGGTTTCTCTAACATGTGATAGTAGAGATGTGTTCTATAAAGTTCTCAATAATTATATTTTATATGATCAATTTGATCACAAAAAATAGTGTTCACACCAACCCCATCCAATATTTCTCTTTTATAATTCCCTAGCTCCCTTTATAAAGATTCATTTGTATCTCCTAATTCATCATTAGAATCCTATTCTGTTTATTTAGAAATGTATAAACTACTATAATTCATATTTTTTTATTCTTTACCATCCCACACCTGATTAAAATATTATATTAAAAAATATTTATATAATTTACTCAATGGTATTAACATCACTTATTTCCATAATTTCATCTTCCACTTTTTTAGATATTTTTAATCATTAGTATTGAATGAGTTTCCTAAAAAATCCCTTTATATTAAAGATCTCCATACGTTCCTTGGTTTAGTTTTTGTTTTAAATTTAAAACTTACTCTCACACACTTTATATAGGGCCTCATCCTTAAACCTTACTTAATGTTGAATTAAATGAATAATTCACATTGAGGATCTTTTCAGTTTTAGAGTTTTAGAGAATTAGGACATAACTATTACATCTCAAAAGATTACAAAGTATAAACTTGTACTAAGTTTCCATAAAATAAAAACTCTTAAAAAGAAACATGTCTAGTTCCATGTTTTAGGTAGCATGAATTTCCCTTGATCCCATCCTTGACCCTATTCCACGTTATGTCTTGTGAAAAAAACTTCAAAAACTTGGGAGGAGCATAAAAAGATCAGTAATGGATACACAAAGAATGAAAACTGTTAGTTTCTCAAAACAACAAGTAAACCATGTATACTTTATCATAGTAATACTTTTCACCTTTTCGAAGTAGTAAAAACTCTTCACTGAATAAAAGTTCATTACTTACCCTTTAGTAACCAAAAGATTACCATAAACCCATATAAAGACCACATCACATATAAAGGTAACTTGGGACATAAAAATAATTAAGTGGAATAACCATAAGGTCGACTTCCACACATATCACTTAATGGAATAACCATTCGGTCTAATTCCAAACATACTTAATGGAATAGCCATACGGCCGACTTCCATACCCAATGCATTGGAGGTTATAACGTAACCACCCATCCTGGTATTCACGACACCACCCGTAATATGGTTTATCACGTAACCACCGGTCAATTGTCCAAGTACCAATATAAAATCATAAAACATAAAACAAATATAAAGGAATGATAACATTTCCACATTTCAATCACAATATATCATTTAAATATATTTACATAATAGAATCCTTTATCAAAACCATTTTTAATACCAAAATACATAAAAGAGTATATGGTATTAATTTTATTTTAAAAACATTACGGCTTGTTGAGGAAGCCAATGACCAAATAATACTCACGGCGGTGGAAAAGGTCGTTGTCACCGCGTAAGTTAAAAATACATTCCTTTTTGTTGTTTAGCAAAATGCTTCGTAGAAAAAGATTCCTTTTGTATAAAAGTAAAAGTCAAAGGGGTTTATACACCGTATAAAATATAGTTGTGTATAAAACGAAATATTCCCCAATGAAAGTAGATTGGGACTAATTCCTTTACAAAGACGGTATCCTTGATTTAAGGATAAGTCAATTACATATTTATGTGTGAAAAATGAATACACCCAATATAAGTGGATATTAAGCATAAAATAATCAGAGGTTATTCACACATATTCATAGAATGACATATTCAAGGAGTACAAGATTATCCCAAAGAATCAAATTTGGGTTAAGAAGTTCCCTTGCAAAAATATAACAGCCTAACGACGTCACTACAGAATTCATAAAATGAGTTGATGAGTGATAAAAATGGTATCTCATCACTTGGACATAAAATTTACATCAATAAGGTTATATTAGATTTTATCCCAACATAACAATCTGTAATTTAAAAGACCCAACTAAAGAAGTCTTTTAAAAAGAGGAGGGTGAAAGGTTCCTTTACCGACATGGGTATCATTCGAGACATGCACCCCATGAAAGAAGGAAAATACAACATTGATGTAAATACTCATAAATGAATGTATTATACACAATGAGTAAATTAATGGGCAGTACATTCACCAGTCAAAGGATATTTTGGCAAATGTAGCATAAATCTCACGGGAATAAGAGTGAGATGAAAAATCCCTTACGAAAACTCGGCAGCCTAACGACGACACAAAAATGGACTGATGAGATCAAATAGGGTCTCCAATAATATTAAAATAATGTTTAAAGAAAGAGGAATATAAAATAACATCCCCCAACATAACAAAGTGGAGCTTGAAAGAAGTGACATAAAGGAGAGTACTTAAAAATAAAGAGAGAGGTTAGATCTCTTACGAAAATTCAGCAGCCTAACAGCGCCACTCAAAACATCCAAAATCGATTGATAAGAGAGAATAGGGTCTCTCATCATATGAACATAAAAATTACAGTAAGAGTAATATAAAATAACATCCCAATCACAAGAAAGATGAGCTTAAAAGGAATGGCATAAAAGAGTGTTCTTAAAAAGAAAGAGAGGAGTAGGATCCCTTACCTCAAGTCCAACTTGACTTGTTCGTTTCTTTATATTCCTGAATAAAAAACATCAGTTAATTTCTACTTTTTTAATAACCTTTATGAAGTTCATTATTCATTTTACATCACTTATTACCATGTCATGAACATTATTTAATCATTTAAGTTAATAATGTTTGTTTTGTCGATATTTGGTTCTAAAGTCGAAAGTTGACTTCTTACAATTACATGTTGTTCATGTGGTCAAAGGTTCATTATATCCATAATTTAATTCATGATTTATATATCATATATATCATATATATCCAGTATATTCATGCATTTATAATATTACATAACATTTAGAGTTAAGAAAAGAAATGCACCGTTCATGGAGACGGAAAGCCGTACGTATGCATGAACGCTACTTACATTTCTATTTCATATTTAATGGAATTAAAACATAATGATACATAATATTATTTTAATTCCAGTATGATATCATATATAATATAATTAAACATATCCTTTATACGTACAACATATGGTATTAACGAATCAATAACTTTGAGGGGGTGGTAGTCCGCACTTCCTTAAATGAAGTTATCGTGTTTACCCATAATGGAAACCACAAAGGTATTCCATAAATGAAAAATACAGAAGAATAAGTAAAAAATAAATATACTAGATATCATATATAAATATATTTTCATCTTAATGGCCACCATTGAAGGTGTTAGAAGAATGTTGAACAATCATCGTTTCGGGAGGCAGAAATTCACCATCCACAGAAACAGTATGTTCTTTAACCATTAGATGTAGGTGTGTGTAATTGTAGCATGAATCCTTCTTATAAAAACATCCTAGTATATTAAAGATACTGGATTTGTTACAAAATAAATGAATAAAATGAGTTTATGGGGTTGGAGAAGCAAAATAAAACAAAAGGACTCAAGCGAAGACATTACCGTAAAATCGGGTAACTTCCTTTGATTTGAGCTCAAAGGCTTCCTTGGAAAGGATTATGCCCAAAGTGAGGCTTCAAAGAGTTAGAGAGGGATGTGGAGAGACAAAATGGTCAGGGGTTGGACGACCCAAAGGCATTGGAAGTGTGGGTAAGGAGGTAGAGGTGGGGGCCTTTTATAAGAGGAGAGGAGGGGCACTATTGGAAAGTAATGAAATGTAATATTATTTTAAAATGGGTTTCGGATTTAAAAGGTCCCACATTGATATAATTCGAGGATAAGGTTATGAGGGTTCGAAATATACCCATCCAATAGGTTTTGTACATGTGTAGGTCCTAGATTTTACATTATCTTCTCATTTTATTTAAATCCTTTATTAATGAGGTAATCACTGCATCATCATGATGTTATAAATAAATTAATTTATTTAAAGTCTAAAAAATTATAAAACAAATAAAATGATTTAGGAAACTTTTTATATTTCCATTTATTATTTATAGTCAAAAATCTGACTTGTATAACCCCATCTAAAAATTGATTTAGTAAAACATCTCATGTTTGTGTCATTTTTACTTTAACATTAAATAAAAAGATATTTATGTCATTTTCCAACCAAAGTGGCTCCATGGGGTCCCCAATTTGACCCATGGATTGTCATGTTCGGCCATGACACATCCAATGAGGGTAGGACATGTTTATAGGTCATTTCAGTTTATTAAAACAATATTCTTACCTTAAACTACACTAATTACCTCTAATCGCGATTAAAAACTTAATAATTTACTATTCACCAAAAAATTATTCTAATCCCATTGAACCACATTTTACTTCTTAATGAAAACCATGTATGTCGGATTTTTGAAATTCGAAACACAATTATGGAAAAATTTCATTTAA
Organism: Viscum album; assembly: GCA_963277665.1. NCBI lineage: Eukaryota > Viridiplantae > Streptophyta > Magnoliopsida > Santalales > Viscaceae > Viscum > Viscum album. Next base: position 1,671,483,066 of record OY728119.1, on the reverse strand, counting down.
ACGGAAAATCAGTTTTTATAAGTACTACTTAGTGGTTTCACTATTCATCAAAAATTGAAGTTTTTCAGAAAATTATGAAAAGTTCACCCTAAGAAATATTTGATATTCCAAATTCAAAAATGATTTCTATTTTACAAAATTCAGAACATATATGTTTCATTAATTAATTTAATAATTAATTCCCGCTGTCAAAACAAATTGCGTGTTTTTATGAAACAAAATGTATCAAAAGATTGACACTAGGTTAAGTCCGATTTCAAAGTGAAATTAATTCCAACGACCACTATTGGATTAAATGGTAAAAATATATTCTAATTTCACTTTAAAACCAATTCAAAAGATAATCTAATCATATAAATAAATTAAATTAAAAGAGGTTTTGAATTAAAATACAACATTTTTCACTATTCATTAAATATTTAACTTTTTCGGAAATATAACAAAAATTTACACAAAGTAAATTTTGATTTCCCGATTCTAAAGAAGAATTTTATTTTGTCAAAGATCACAAATAAAATTTTCAAAAAGTGGATTTAAAAGAGGTTCGTTATCAAAAGGCGGTTAATCGACCTTTTAAATAATATTAGAATGTTTACGCTCAAAATTGGATTCATTTTCATTTTTAATCCTCTAACATTTATTGTAAAAAGTAAAAATATTTGGGAAAAATATATAATCATTTTTTAGTTAGTTCTTTTCATTCCCACCATTACAACGGCTAGGCGTTAACTAATATTTAAAATAATATTATTTTATTATTAGAGTGCAACGTAAGATTCCCAAGAAACTCGTTGTTGCGTGTTGGGTACGCCATCGAGCATAGCGTCCCCTTTAAAGTCATATTAATATTTTATTCACAAATATGGATAAATGTAAAAATATCATACTCCTTATTTACCTGGGGTGTTACATCGTTCCCCCTTCTGGGAATTGCATCCTCGCAATTTTAAAATTGGGCTCGGAAACATCATTGAATGTCCCACATCAGAACAAGAGTTGGTAAAACAATCACTTTAAGATAAAGAAAGATAAGTACAAAGGTCACCCTAGTTAACCCATACTAGGATTCCAAGTATGAAAACATGGACATGGAGGAGAAAACAAAGGGTCATGTTCGGATGGAGAGTGATTGAAAACATGTTTAGGAGAAAGTTAACAACAAGAAAATCACAAATTTGTGATGGGTTAAACGGTATTCGACTCCACAGTAGGAAAAGTAAATAGACAACATTTTTGTTTTAAGTTAATTTTTATTGAGGAATTTATTCATAAGGAAACATATTCACTTATAATGTTTACTTTCAACTTTTATTAGATTCCTTACACAAACTCATATTTTCTCCAAAAGATGAGTATTTAGGAAGACTTGTTCACATTAAGAGTACTATAATCAAGTTCTTGAGAATCACCTAATCCAAAAAAAGAGAACTATATACTTCCCATGTCTTTAGACTTTATCCAAAACCAAAACCCAAAAGGTTAGTACAAGATCAGAAAATCCAGAAAAAGATAACCCCAATATTTGAATGATTTAGTCACATAGTCTTCCAAGTTAAATTGTAACATTTATCTCCAAACAAACATCAATTGCTCTAAATGTCTCGTATTGAAAAGTAATCAACCTAATCACATATCCTCCATGATAGGTTAATAAATTTCCATAGATAACCCAAAATCAACTAACTCTTAATTCATAAAATCATCTAACTAAAAATAATCAGTCAAACTAACCAGGGACTTCACGTAGTCCAGTGGTAGGTGATAAATACCAATTACACTTTGGTTGTGGGTTCGATTCCCGCAGATTTTTCCGACGCGATGGGTTGTCACATGGTCTGCGTGTTGTCCTTTTTCGAAAACTATATTATTCTCAAATCATTTCCAAAAAGAGATAAAATCATCAAAAATAACCATAACATAATTTAACCGCAATTTAATTTCATTCCTTTCACTTCCATCATAACATATAGTAACCCATAATTACCTCAAATGTAACGATAATATAAACCCAAATGGTTCTTTATAACTATGTTCACAAAAGAACAAATAACTATTCCTTGAATAAAATTTTCATATATTAAACATCAGGGTTACACATACTATAAAAAGTCTTCTAATGTAACCCCATCATCAAAAGAGACTTAATACTCTTAAGAATTTCACCATAACTATTGAATCCCTTATATGTTGACATCTTACTCATTAAATATTCTTCATCATCCATTAACCATTCCTTTCCAACTTATTCTGAAATAATTTTTTCCTACAAACAAAATCATGAACCATATCCTAAGATTCCAAAATAGGAAAACATAAGTTATGAAATAATATATACCTTTGATTGGTCATTGTCAGATTTTTCATCATCAATCAGAATTGCATTAGGTATTGGTAAACAAATATTTGTACGATCGTGGTGATCCCATTCACAAAACTTCTTCATAGGACATGTGGTTGCATAATGACCATGTACACCACATTTAAAACATTCAATTGATCCCTCAGAAAGAACTTCTTTCCCTTTCCTCGAGTCAACTGGATGCTTCCTTTTTCCATGGAAGGTTCTATCTTTATGACCTTCATTTCCACATCTATAGCATATTTCTGTCCCTTTGAAACATTTTCCTAGGTGTTTCCTTCCACATCTTTGACACATAGGTTTTTGAACATACATACCTTTATGATTATTACCCGTAGTTCCATAGGGATTTGTTTCTCACATATATGATTCCATATAGAAATCACCAAGGTTTAGGTGGTCAATCATGACTCCAAATAGTTTATTGAGGATAAACACAAGAGTTCTCATTGCAGCTCACATATCATTCAGTTGCTTGCTCAGAAAACTGTCACAGTTTCCATCACATCCATTATTACTTTAGTGCCTGCTAGATCCAACCATTTACTAAAACCAAAAAGGTCAATGTGAGTATATCAACAAAACCATCATGTACTAATTAGGAAGATAAACACTAAGATATACTTACTGATTCACTTTATCTAAAACTAGGTCTCTTTCTGAATTCCTAACCATTATGGTAATGTCACTTATGCTTAAAGAATACCCTAACCTCTAAAGTTATCTAAACCGACCTCTGATACCAACTATAAGGCCTCATCCTTAAACATTATTTAATATTGAATTAAATGAATAATTCACATTGAGGATCTTTTCAGGTTTAGAGTTTTAGAGAATGAGGACATAACTATTACATCTCAAAATATTACAAAGTAGAAACTTCTACTAAGTTTCTATAAAATAAAATCTCTTAAAAAGAAACATGTATAGTTCCATGTTTTAGGTAGCATGACTTTCCCTTGATCCCAACCTTGACTGTATTCCACGTTATGCCCTATGAAATACATTTCAAAAACATGGGATGAGCATAAAAAGCTCAGTAAGGAATACACAATGAATGAAAACTATTAGTTTTTCAAAACATCAAGTAAACCATGTATACTTTATCAAAGTAATACTTTTCACATTTTCGAAGTAGTAAAAACTCTTCACTGAATAAAAGTTCATTACTTATCCTTCAGTAACCAAAAGATTACCATAAACCAATATAAAGATCACATCACATATAAAGGTAACTTGGGACATAAACATAATTAAGTGGAATAACCATAAGGTCGACATCCACACATATCACGTAATGGAATAGCCATTCAGCCAACTTCCATACATACTTAATGGAATATCCATACGACCGACTTCCATACCCAATGCATTGGAGGTTATAACGTAACCACCCGTCCTGGTATTCACGTCACCACTCGTCATATGGATTACCACGTAACCACCCGTCAAATTTCCAAGTACCAATATAAAATCATAAAACATAAAACCAATATAAAGGAATGATAACATTTCCACATTTAAATCAAAATATATCATTTAAATATATTGACATAATAGAATCCTTTATCAAAACCATTTTCAATACCAAAATACATAAAAGAGTATATGGTATTAATTTTATTTTAAAAACATTACGGCTTTTTGAGGAAGCCAAAGACCAAATAATACTCGCGGCAGCGGAAAAGGTCATTGTCACCGCATACGTTAAAAAAACATTCTTTTTTGTCGTTTAGAAAAACGCTTTGTAGAACAAGATTAAATTTGTATAAAAGTAAAAGTCAAAGGGGTTTATACACCGTATAAATTAAAGTTGTGTATAAAAAGAAATATTCATCAATGAAAGGAGATTGAGACGAAGTCCCTTACAAAGATGGTATCATTGGTTTAAGGATAAGTCAATTACATAATTATGTGTGACAAACGTATACACCCAATATAAGTGTATATTAAGTGTAAAAAAATCAGAGGTTATTCACACATATTCATAGAATTACATATTCAAGGAGTACATGATTATCCCAAAGAATCAAATTTGGGTTAAGAAGTTCCCTTGCAAAAATATGACAGCCTAACGGCGTCACTACAAAATTTAGAAAATGAGTTGATGAGAGATAAAATGTTATCTCATCACGTGAACATAATATTTACATCAATAAGGATATATGAGAATGTATCCCAACATAACAATATGTAAATTAAAAGACCCAACAAAATAAGTCTTTTAAAAAGAGGAGGGTGAAAAGTTCCCTTACCGACATGGGTATCTTTCGAGACATGCACCCCGTGAAAGAAGGACAATACAACATTGATGTAAATACTCATAAATGAAATTATTATACCCAATTAGTAAAGTAATGGGTAGTACATACACCACTCAGAGGAAATTGTGGAAAATTTAGCATAAATCTCATGGGAATAAGAGGGAGATGAAAAACCCCTTACGAAAACTCGGAAGCCTAATGGTGCCACAAAAATGGACTGATGAGATCAAATAGGGTCTCTCATCATATTAACATATTTATTACATAAATAGGAATATAAAATAACATCACCTAACATAACAAAGGGGAGCTTAAAAGAAGCGACATAAAGGAGAGTACTTAAAAACAAAGAGAGAGGTTAGATCTCTTACGAAAATTCAGCAGCCTAACAGCGCCACTCAAAACATCCAAAATGGATTGATGAGAGAGAATCAGGTCTCTCATCATATGAACATAAAAATTACATTAAGAGTAATATAAAATAACATCCCAATCACAAGAAAGATGAACTTAAAAGTAATGGCATAAAAGAGTGTACTTAAAAAGAAAGAGAGGAGTTGGATCCTTTACCTCAAGTCCAACTTGTCTTGTTCGTTTCTTTATATTCCTGAATAATAAACTTGAGTTAATTTCTACTTCCTTAATAACCTTTTCATGTTCATTATACATTTTACATCACTTATTACCATCTCATAAACATTATTTAATCATTTAAGTTAAAAAGGTTTGTTTTGTCGATATTTGGTTCTTAAGTCGAAAGTGGACTTCTTACAATTACATGTTGTTCATGTGGTCAAAGGTTCATTATATCCAGAATTGTATTCTTCATGTATATATCATATATATCATATATATCCAGTATATTCATTCATTTATAATATTACATAACATTTAGAGTTAAGAAAAGAAATGCACCGTTCATGTAGATGGTAAGTCGTACGTACGCATGAACGTTACTTCCATTTCTATTTCATATTTAATGGAATTAAAACATAATGATACATAATAGTATTTTAATTCCAGTATGGTATCATATGTAATATCATTAAATATATCCTTTATAAGTACCAAATATGGTATTAACGAATCAAATCACTTTGAGGGGGCGGTAGTCCGCACTTCCTTAAATAAAGATATTGCGTTCACCGATAATAGAAACCGTAAAGGTATTCCATAAATGAAAAATATAGAAACTTAAGTAAAACATAAATATATTAGATATCATAGATAAATATAGTGTAATATTAATGGCCAACTTTGAAGGTGTTTGAATAATTTTGACCAATCATCATTTCGGGAGGTAGAAATTCGCCATCCACAGAAACAGTATGTTCTTTAACCATTAGATGTAGGTGTGTGTAGGTGTTGCTCGAATCATTATTATAACAACATACTAATATATTGAAGATACTTAATTTCTTACAAAATAAATGAATAAAAAGAGTTTAGGTGGTTGGAGAAGCAAAATAAAAAAAAGGAATCAAGCGAAGACATTACCTTAAAATCGGGTAACTTCCTTTGATTTGAGCTCAAAGGCTTCCGTGGAAAGGATTCTGCCCAAAGTGAGGCTTCAACGAGTTATAGAGGGATGTGGAGATACAAAATGGGCAGGGTTTGGCCAAGACAAATGCTTTGGAAGTGTGGGTAAGGAGGTAGAGGTGGGGGCCTTTTATAAGAGGAGAGGAGGGGCACTCTTGGAAAGTAATGAAATGTAACTTTATTTTAAAATGAGTTTCGGATTTAAAAGATCCCACATAGATATAATTATAGGATAATGTTATAAGGGTTCTAAATATACCCATAAAATAGGTTTTGGACATGTTTAGGTCATAGATTTTACATTATCTTCTCATTTTATTTAAATCCTTTATTAATGAGGTAATTGTTGCATCATCATGATGTCAGAGAAAAATTAATTTATTTAATGTCTAAAAAATTATAAAAAAATACTATGATTTATGAAATCGTTTTATATTTCCATTTATTATTTATATTCAAAAATCTGACTTGTATAACCCCTTATAAAAATTGTTTTAGTAAAACATCTCATGTTTGTGTCATTTTTACTTTAACATTAAATAAAAAGATATTTATGACATTTTCCAACCAATGTGGCTCCATGGGGCCCCCATGTTGACCCATTGATTGTCTTGTTCGGTCATGACACATCAAATGAGGGTAGGACATGTGTCTAGGTCATTTCATTTTATTAAAACATTATTCTTTCCTTAAACTACACTAATTACCTCTAATCGCGATTAAAAACATAATAAGTTACTATTCACCAAAAAATTAATCTAATCCCATTGAACCACATTTTACTTCTTAATGACAACCATGTATGTTGGATTTTTGAAATTCAAAACACAATGATGGCAAAATTTCATTTAAACAGAAAATCAGTTTTTATAAGTACTACTTAGTGGTTTCACTATTCATCAAAAATTGAAGTTTTTCAGAAAATTACCAAAAGTTCACCCTAAGCTATAGTTGATATTATGAATTTAAAAATTATGTCTATTTTACAAAATTCAGAACATATAAGTTGAATTAATTAATTTAATAAATAATTCCCGCTGTCAAAACAAATAGCATGTTTTTATGAAACAAAATGTATCAAAAGATTGACACTAGATTAAGTCCGATTTCAATGTAAAATTAATTCCAACGACCACTATTGGATTAAATGGTAAAAATATATTATAATTTCACTTAAAACCCAATTAAAAAGATAATATAATCATATAAATAAATTATATTAAAAGAGGTTTTGAATTAAAATACAACATTTTTCACTATTCATTAAAAATTGAACTTTTTTGGAAAAATACCAAAAATATACAAAAAGAAAATTCTGAAGTCTTGATTCTATAGAAGAATTTTATTTTGTCAAAGATAACACATAAAATTGTCTAAAAGTGGATTTAAAAGAGTTTCTCCATCAAAAGGCGGTTAATCGACCTTTTAAATAATATTAGAATGTTTCCGCTTAAAATTGGATTCATTTTCATTTTTAATCCTCTATCATTTATTGTAAAAAGTAAAAATATTTGACAAACATATATAATCATTTTGTAGTTAGATCTATTCATTCCCACCATTACAAAGGCTATGCGTTGACTACTATTTAAAATAATATTATTTTATTAATAGAGTGCAACGTATGATTCCCAAGAAACTCATTGTTGCGTGTTGGGTACGCCATCGAGCATAGAGTCCCCTTTAAATTCATATTAATATTTTTTTCACAAATATGGGTAAATGTGAAAATGTAATAATCTTTATTTACCTGGGGTGTTACACTTTAATGTACTTCAAATTTGTATTTCATAAGTTCCATATTTGAAAATAAATTTTCATTTTAATATGGTTAAAAAATCCTAATTCCTTATTTAAATATCCCCTTGTACAACTTCCTTCAAAAAAATCATTAGATTCCATTTTCTATAAATATTGTACTTTCCATATTTTTTGCCATACAGTTCCTCTTTTGTTCAAACCATTCTATTGTAGTGTCATTACATATGAGTCTTAATGATTAATCCAGTGTTTCTCCATGTATTTATCCACATCATAGGAAAAATATTGCATACCATTATCAGATCAAATATCACTAATTGTTCTCCTAGTTTCATTCTTTAATCTTCTCTAAAACCACTCAATAAACTCCATTAAATCATTTCTTCCTAAAAAACATGATACTACTCATTATAAAATAATAATAGTAGAATAATAAATATTAAATTTTCCCATGCCTTTTGATAAAATTATTAATTCCACATAAATATATGTGAATAATATAAAGTGTATTTTTCGCTCTCATCTTGTAATATCCAGACCTTTTGAAAAGACATATCTCGTTTCAAAGTTTGGTTTAACCCCTATTAAAATTGTTCATAGAATGATATATGAAAATACAGATGGTCCTGGGAGTGTCCCAGGGGTTTGGGAGAAAAAAGAGAGGGATTATGGTCCATAATATGTCAGTCTCATGGTTTGTGAATAGTTAGTACTAACCATACATGAAGACTATCACTCTAGAGAAATGAGGTGCATGGTTTTAAAACTATAAAATGTGATCTTGGAATCTATGTGTCCTTGGATAGAGCCAACATCATAGCTTCTTAATGGTTCCCCAAACTATGTGGGATCCCTAGAAAACCATGTCACTTATACCTCCCTTGTATAGTGGATACACCTTGATTGGATCACTATTTTCCCAACAATGTGGCCTAACTGTGTGGACCATTAAAACTATTGATTTAATGATTTTCCCTCCAAATTTTTATATGGCATATCCTAATTTTATTACCCAATTAACCCCCAATATGCTTGTTGGAACACCAAGAGATCATATCTCTTCTAAAGATCAATATTTATTTTTTATTAGGTGTTTAATATGTCGTTTAGTGTGAATCAAATCCCCAGTTAATTCTCCGAGAACTATTTATTCTATTTTTTAGAGGAAAAATTGTGTGGTTATTCCAATACATCAGAATATAATAAAACTTCAATTTTTTTGTAAATTTTTATCTTCGGTATTAGTATTTAATTTATCATGAATTAATGGGAATGTTTTGGTGATTGTTTTATGATGAGCATGAGTTTGGTGTTCTATAATCTGTCTCCCCTAGTTTTTATTTTACAATGTTATATGTGATTGTGATAATGAGTTTCCTTATAGAATTTTTATTCCTTTGACTTATAAACGTAAATTTTGGCCTTTAATTAGGATGTAATACCCCTTACAAACCTTTTATAGTCTGTGGATTATTTTATGTACTAGTTCTATATAAACCCATGGGATAATTCAATCCCTTAAAGGTAATTTAATGAAATATTAAATGATGAAATTGAGAGACTCTAAGATTAAAATATTTTTAATTTTTTTCTATTCTGTTTTCATGACTTCATGGGTTTCTTGACTTGACATGGTAAGTAACTGTGTTATGATCTTATAATAATAGAAAATGTGAACTGAGTAAAGGGGAATGTAAATGTTATAAAATTATTTTGATAAAATTTAAGTGCTGAGATAAATGAGTAAATTTTTTAAATTTTGAATTGGGTTAAATAAGTTTATGGTATGTGACAATAAAAATAATAAATATTTTAATGGGTTCTTCTTTGATTAATAGGATACATGTGTTGGACAGTGGAAATTGTGAAATTATGAAATTATTATAGATTATGGACATGATAGATCCAACCCATGGGTATGGATTTTGGACATGCCTTAACTTATCCATGATATAGGATGGATAGACATGATTCTTGGAATCCTTGAATCTATAAAATAGACATGATGGCCTTTATTTTTAATTAGGATTTTGGCATGAAAACATAGGCACTAAGAATGTTATATATGGAATTGGTAAATGTTTTGATACTCCTTGGTTCTACATAGACTAAAATGGTCAATAAATGACTTCTTATTTTGTAGTGTTTAACTTTAGGATTTATAACAATTTTTGAGGAATATGTTTCACATAATATCATTTTTATTAGTTTTAAAATACATATGTTTACATTTTATTGTTATGGGACTATATATTGGTTTTGAAACTGTTTTTGTTGACCTATTGAGTTGTACTCAAATCCTTCTCAGGCCGCCAATGGTACTAGATCATACGTAATGGTGGAAGGTCAGGATAAGGGAAAAATCCCATCGATATATGACTGAGTCCATATGGGGATGGTTCATGGATGAGGGAAAAAAATTATTTCTAGACCTAATTAATATATTTTCATTTTGTTTTTAATTTGATTATTCCTGTGAAATTTGACACAAGTATGACCTGGGAAATTAAATATATTTGGTTTGTGGGTATTCTCATCTTGAGGATTTGGTTATGTGATATGTGATGCTTGGTTATAATTCAATATTGTTGGTGGTTGTTATTTTTTATTATTTAAATTATTACTTACTCTATAAAGAGCTTATGGTCTAACCACTTCCTTATTGGAACCTTGATACTGGTCGAAATCATCATGAATATGGGGAGGCTCGGCTAAAGTTAAGTGGAAAACCAGCATAAGGAACCAATTTAGTGGAAATTGCATTAAATGTTAAACTTATTCATCTGTGATTGAATTTATCATATGATTTTATTTTACACATGCATAGAAGGACTTATCTTGTTTTATTTTAAAATTGGAATGTCAATTATTGCTTTTTTTTGAAATATTTTCCAATATTTTTTTGTAATATGATTTATCCAGCAGTGTTAAATATTCTTTTTTCACTTCTACTAAAATAATACATGTTCTTTCCTAAATATTAATCTATAACAATATTTATATATTCTAAAAAATTATATACAATAACATCTTGGATTTATTTCTATATAAAATCCCTTCCAATTAAATTTTAGATACAATCTTAATTCACAAAGCTGACTAACACTCAAAAATATTTGATGAATTCCATAAATATAAATAATGTTAGTATTATTCAACTTTTCATTTGTAAATTAAGAATTTCCACTTAAATATTTAATGCTCCTTCATTTCTAAATAGTATAATTCCATCTTCTACATCTTTAAAATTATTCAAAAATAATAATATTTAGAGTCATAAAAAATTATCACCCGCTATGCAAAATACAAGTGCTTCAATTTTTTATTTCTTTTATAGAAATTTACACCTTGTTTTACTTCTCAACATTATTGTTTTCTTTATAATAAATTCCCCAATATGTTTAGTATTTTTTTTGTCTCTTCACATAATTTTTAAAATAATACACTAAGTAAAACTATTATTCTTTATGTGGATCAAAACTATTCATAAATGTAATTTAATTATGTTGTATTCTATTCATTTTTATTTTTGTTCAATAAAAATATCTTTTTGTTCTCTTCTTGTAATATATATATATATATTCATAATGAATATATAATTAAAATAGTAACTATGAAATAGTTTCTTCCCTCATATAAATAGTATGTTCAAACTCTACTTTGATAGGTTCTAATATCTTCTCATGTTAGATAGATATTATCTTCATTATAATAATACATATTATGGATAATAACCCAATAAAACTAACGTTTTATAAATGGAAAATTTATTTTATTTTATCTTATCGTAAAATATTAAACTTTTAAAAACATCATTTATTATAGGAATGTTTTTGATGTTGATAAATTTATCACATCAATTTTTATCTTTTACTCTCCATATTTGATGATTTTATTTTTGACATTAAATCCTTATAAAATATGATAATTTTACCCATGCCATTTGGTATATAAGAACTATAAATTTATTTAAATGTAATTAAACCTAACTTTACACTCTATTTAAAAAATTCATATTAAAAACATTCAAAACTAAAGCTTCTTCTTTAAACTATCTATATATATTTTTGATTTTAACATATTTCTCAATGAAATAATTTCATCCTCATGACTTTAATTATTATTAACATTTGACTTTATGGATAATATAATATTATGAATAATATTACTTTATCTTGTTTATTTAATATTTATTTAAAATTATTTAAAGACTTTATTGAAACGTATTTATATTTTTCAATACATTCTCAAGAAGATCATATTTAAAATCAATTTCAACAATATAGCTTGAGGGATCCTTCATGAAACATATAATTTTCCCTTTATTCAATATTTTTAAGTCAATATATTCAATGTCACATTACAAATCTACTTGAAGGTATATAACTCATTAAAACTATTCATTTAATTCCTCTATAGTTTTATAAATCTCCTCTGATCCCATCATTTTTTCCTCCAAATGTGAGATTTACTTGGGTTCAATGGTTTCCAATAAATCTTATTCAAATTTATAATCTTCCATTATAACAAAAACCATACATGAAAACATATTTAAACTTTAATTTATAGAATTTATGATCAATATAAATAAGAAAATATTATTTTTTGTAAGAACTCATTCTCACCCACAACATCATCAGACCACATTTCACGCATAGAATTGAAGTACCCACCTTCTAATAATAGAAAAAAATAGAGGTATCATAACCTCGAATCTACTATTTCCTCTATTAATATACCATTAAATAATAAATAATAAATAATAAAGTACATTAACTTAATATTGTGCCTCATAAAATTCCTTTACTTAAAAAGCGTTGAATGTTATCTCTTTATATGGATATTCTTAATATATCCCTAGTTTCACCAAGATCTCATATGAAATCAAATTTTCATGTTGGTATTCAAGAGAAAACTAATCAATATTGATCTATTCTAATGCTGAGTCTTTTGGATTAAACATAATATGAAATCTTCTAATGATATTATATACATTATCTGAATCATTGATTTCTTGACCATGTTAGTAAATAAAACTAATAAATTCTATAATATGACTAAATAAACCTTTTATGCTTTCATATGATATCATATTCATATCATCATAACTATTTTCTAAAATACTCAATATTTACTACATTTTTGTGACACGTTCTAGGATATTTTCAATTTTATCCAAAATATTTTTTTAGTAGTCCATTACAGTCATATATATATTTATAATTATAAATAAATTGTAATAAGACATAATGATCCCTAACATCATCATTCATCAACCTTTTTTTAACGTCGATAATCAATAAACCTATTGAATCACTCATATGCACCCCTTATATTATAAATAAATATACATTAATACCATGATATTATAGATATGATTTAATCCTAGTCTTTTGCAACTAAAAATATTATGCATCATATAATTACACTCCCTTTTCATTTCCATGGTTTCCTATAATACATTCTTCCGATAAAAAAATTCAAGAAGTAGTTAATGGCTCAGATACCACATATCACGGTCCCTCTGTATACCAAAAGAGGGGGTGAATTAGGGTGATGAAATATCTTATTCTCCTTAAATAAAATTAGATCTTTCCTGCACATTGGGAAAAGAAAACATGAAGCTAATTACAGTCATAAATAAATATATTAATATAAATATCAATAACAGAGTAATTATAATTGGAACTTCTATAAAATTATACTCCAATTAGAACATATGAACAATGTTTTGATATTCTGATTAACCATCAATTCACAAGAATGCGATTAAAATTATATTATGATAAAACTACTAAACCAAGGTCTAAATCCTCTACCTATATTCCACTCACCAAATTAAAGAGGAATAAAATGATGAAATAAACTCAATTTGTGATATTATAAGATTTTAATCAAAGATAAATACCACCAAAAATAAAACTATGTTCTTTCAATATGTTTTAATATTTGTATCCATATTTACATAGGTAAGGAATATTAGAATATTCGTTCAATAACTATATTAGATTCAATTCAATATAATAACACTTAACTAATAAATATTATATATTAAATATTTTCCTCATACCTGATCCAAATATACTTGATAATAATAACATTTTATTTTCCTATATCTTTTGTGATAATGAAATTCTACACTATAACATTCTCTATATTTAGAGTGTGTTTTAACATTAAATATTAAAATCAAACTCTAGTTAACTTCTTATTTAAATATATCCCATGAATTAAAATTTCATATTAACTCTTCCTTCGAAATTAAAATAGGTAGTTATTTATCCTTCATATTTCTACCAAAAAATCCAATTAGTGGCACACAAAAATTTAAATTTTAAATCATTAGAAACTAATTATCATGATATGGAATTTTTCTTCAGGGCATGAGGGATCTATTCTCCTATATTTTCTTTGAACTATAAAAAATGACTCAAAACATCCTATACCTTTAAATAATAATATTCTATAAAATAATTTAATGGAATAAAATTTTCACAGTATAATGAATTGGAATATAGAATCACCTAAATTTATCCAATTATTTCACACTGTGAACTGTTCTATTATAGCACATCCAAATCCTTCTAAGTTTAATGTAAGTAACTAATATTTATTCAAAATAATAAATGATGTTTCATGAAACATTAACATATTCTAAAGATATACTCATAACTATAAATATTTTTTATGGAGAGATCTTCTATTTCATGACACCCAATGGTCTATTCTGGATTAATTGAAAATTTCACAAATTAGATTCATTATGTGATTTGATATGTCATATCATGGAAGACTCTGTATATAGATCATCGAAAAATATACTCAACCTAGTTTCATTGTGTATCCTATAGTCTCTCCACTTGAAGAACTCTACTGAATTTCCAAAATTAAACTTTCAATTATTCTTTTCATCATCCCATGAACTGTTTCAGCAAGAATCATTATTTATATCATCAAATAAATCTTTTAAAGAACATAATTTTGGTGTGATAACTATTTTCATGTAATAACATGTGATATTTATATAATATTTATATACATCATCCAATGAACCTTTATTTACCTCATGGAACTTCAAGACACGTCCAAGATTCAATGATACACCATCTTGGTGAAAATATTGAAGAAAATCCAACCAAAATAGCCTTTGGTTACACAATGATATTATTTTTTAATAATAGTTTATTTACGGTCCAATAGTTTTTAAGAAAATGAAATTAATAACACATCCAATATCCAACACAGATAGGTCGAACCCCCTCCAAGGTTTGACCCACTCTAAATTCTTCTTAATATAATTTATTAAATGACAAAAAGACCCATTATTTCATATCCCAAAGGAAATATACCCCCAAATTCCCAATATTATTTTCTAAGGTCCCATTTCTTGAGAATATTAAGCCTACTAAAACACTTATTACTACTACAATACTGTGTTGCTATAGTGTTGTATTAATTTTCTACCATACCGGAAAAAAATCACCAAAAATGGAGGTCATTAAGGGTTGAATAGCCAAATCCAAGGATGTGTAAATGAATTCCATAAAATAGAAATTTAGGTTGAAAAAAATAGAATTTGTTTATTAAACTAACTATTAAATTAATTAATTAATTAATTAACATAATGTTGATATGATCAATGTTTATATCATCATAGGACATTACCAAAATTCCATCTAAAGTTAAACACAGAAATCTGAGAACATTAACTCATTTTAAATTTTATTTTGTGCCCTCAAAATTACAATTTTACCTTTTCCAAAATGACTTAAATGACTCCATCAATTCCACAAAATATAAGAAAGAAAAAATATTTAATTTTTATATCATCCAAATTTTAAAAAAAGCATACTAAAAAATAATTAAAATTCATATCATAATAAAAAATAATAATAATATTACATTTAATTTTCATTACCTTAACTTTTATCATTAAAACATAACATATAAAATTATATTATGTAATGAGAATATAATATTTCACAATAATATGATATTTATATTTTCTAAAACATTCATCAACTCTTTTTTGTGTCACTAAAATTCATATAATAGGAATAACTTCTCAGCATAAAATTTCATCACTACAATACTAAATTTCCATAGGTTGTTTTATAAATGTCAAATCGTCTTTAAAATCAGGTTGTCTATAATACAAAAAATTAGACGGAATGTTATATAACCATTAAAATTAAAAAACATTGAATATTCCATGGACTCTATGAAATTATTGGTGTAGAGCCCATAAATAAATTGTATCTTTAATACATTCTAATATGTTAAAGGTTCAAAGGAAACTGGGTGAATGATTTCTACTACATTAAAACCAATGGTGATTGCATATAGGGGAAACATTCATGAATACATGATCAAAAACTGAAAAATATAGTACTTTTATCCTTGATTTTATATAATATTTATTTCCACTCGGATAATTCTTCATGTGATCAAGACACATCTACACACCACATTATTTTTCCCAAATTATATCCAAATAATTATTGAATAAATAATGCCATCCAAATATATATTTTAATTAATGGTATTCTGTAGAGTTTCTTATAAAGTTATATTCCAATGGAATAATTCTAAATCCTATTATTAGTCAACTTAATTAAATGTAAATTATTCTTCTATGAAAAACTACAATCTAAAGAGGATTCTATCAACACATCCTCTAATGTTAGGATCACTATATCAGTTTGAATATCTTTATATGGGTATATTTTTTTACATAGACAAATTTATTTACCAAAATAATAATAAATTATTCTATATATAAAATAACTAAATATATTTTTAATATTAGTTACTATCATATATGTAATTCTGTGAAACTATATTTATTTTTCCATATCAAATTGATTTAAATATCAACTGATCACCACTCCATGATTATTATGAAAAGAGATAATTTTAATAATATGATAACAAAAACCTAATAGGATTTAACACCTATAATAACACAAGGATATTTTATTTAAAAATTATATATAAATATGTTAACATTTTCAATGAAGATTACACAATTGTTTCTAGTTCTTGATAACTAGCCTTTAAATTCCCAAAACTATGATATCTATGTTAATACATCATATAAGAGGCCAAAGAAATTTCTAGTTTAATCCAAAATACATTTTTATTCTTCCTGAGTACATTAGAAAAAATAAGACTATATTATAATTCATGTTTTTAAGAATGACTAACCATTATACTAATAATAACATCATGCTCCCAACCTTATAACTAATTATAAATATAATCTCCATAAAAGATAAAACCTCAAAACAAATATGCCTCGTCATTATGGAGTAGATTATTAGAAATTTATTTATTCAGTGAATAACTAAACATGGCTGGGTTAACAAAGAACCACCAACTACCTCTTCCATTCAAATTTTACAAATTATCAATCAATAAAAAATCATGTTAAACTTATAATAGTCTCAAAAACTTTTGTACTTACAATATTTATATTCATTGTAAAATTTCATTATATGTCCCAAATTTTCCCATATTTTATTTCAAAAATATGAATTTGGAAACCATATCAATATGAAATTAAAACAAATATTGAGACCTAAGAGTAAAAATTCACAAAAACTATGATTAATAGTTCATACTAACAAACTCCAAGAAATGATTCAAATGGTATCACTCTATTTAGAATGCATCTAACATTAGATTCATCAATTTATTTTAACACTAAAAATCATAAAACCAAGACACCACATTATTAAACTAAAAATTTCGAACTATAAACAAGAACCCAGTAAATTTAATTAAATTACAACATAATCAATGAAAATAATCACAAATATATAACTCAATGAATATATAGTTGTAAATCTAATAAAACATGACATCCAATAAAATTTTTTTACATTAAAATATTACCACTCATATCTCAAGAGAAAAATATTTTACGTATAAATATACAAAAACCTAAAACATCCTCAAAATTACAAAAAATATTCTATGTCAAACTTTTCCAATATTTCCATCAACTATTTATAGATATATATTATCATTATAAATTTTTAAAATTGTAAATCCTTGCAATTAGGGAAGTATTAAATGTATGGATATTATCTTTTTTTATTCTACATTCAATTTCTAGTTGACTAGAATATGGTCTTATATTCCTTTATGCTTCCTCTATTCTTCATAATCATCGCAAAACACACCTTAACACATTCAAAATTTACTAAACACATGTAATAATACTAACTAACACCCAAAATCTACCCAAAGGATAATCAAAATATACATGTGACACGTTTTTTTCAAAAACACCCTATAATAGGTACATATTGATTGTTAAACCCCAAAATAAAAGGTCTGAAACATTATCCCAAACAACTAATCTATTGAAGGTTAATAAAATCGTTATAAAATTCATAAAGCATGTTCATGAAATTTCAATTAACTCTTATTCCCACACATTAATCCATTAATGAGTGATTTTTATGCAATCCATTAAAATTCTATAAAATAATCAAACCTAACCTATTATAAAATATAAAATCATATCCATGATTTATATATGGAAAATTAAATAATAATATACAATTTCACATTAAAATACCTCAAAAAATTCAAGGAGTTGTAGCTTGAGGATCCACGGGATCCTTACATTCCCCTAAAATCCCATCCTTAGTCAGTATTCATAATTTCCCTTAAAAATCCCCAAAAGTCTCACACCATGAGTTCTATAATGCATCCACCAAAGTATTTAATCAAGAAAAATAACACTCATAAATACTTCCACATTTATTACGAATTCTAAAAAGGTCTTATTGTTAAATTATCACATCACTAAAATTTTGGATATATATGTACTAATCCATAAATATGAGATTAAAATCCATGTATTCTGAATTCACATTATCATAATTCTAATAAAATTTAACAAAATGTGTCTTGATATTATCAAGGAATGAATTATATTAGAAATAGTTCACAAATTATAATCCATTGATATATAGAATCTTTTACATATTAAAGAACCAACATCCACCAATGACATACTAATCCACAGAATAGATGGAAACTGGTCAAAATAAATGGAATCATTTCATGAGGGAAAATTATATCAAGCTTGTTAAGATATTTTTCAAACATATCATATAAACTAACCTTAAATTTTTATCATAATTTGTTCTTAGAAATAATATATTGATTCATTCCTCTTATCATTAACTTTTTAAATCACAACACTGATTCAGAAATTAATCATCTCTTGTATATGTTGTACCCCCATAAAATTTTAAATGTTATATTATTTTTTCAGTTATATATCTATAAATAAATTTATAAAATTAAAATAATGATAAATTAGGATGTTTTGTAAAATTAACACATATTTCATCCCTTATGAACCATCATTTTATACACAGTACATGCAATTATCATAACATAAAATGATGTTATATATGAACTCTTAAAAAATATCATTTAGTTAGTAAAAAATCCCTAATTAATGATTCAAAGGTATTTTCGGTCATTAATGTCACGACCCATCCTCGGGCCCCGTGCCGTGACGACCCCAAGCCCGCCTTCCATAGGCCAGGTGCTGGCGACTAGCACCAAGGCGTAAATCCCAGTAAAAAGTGAAGGCTTTTCCTTTGTAAAGTAAACAAGAACCCCAGAGTAAGCAAGCGGAAAAACTAAACACTATGTAAAAACTTGTACAATAGTAAGTGCGGAAAAGTAAATGGGCCAGTATACAAACCCAAACTGAAAGTAAAGTACAAATCGAAAGGGAAAACAGCAACTAAAGAGTAAAAGCCGCTATGCCGAGCTGTCCACTGGAAATCCCACCTGAAGGGTGGGTACAGATAGCTCCACTGCACCTCAGGTCCCACCGTCCGCTCCGAGTATGTCCCACCTAGTGGTCCACCTCCAGGTACCGTCCTCCTCCACAGGCCCCCACCACGATGAGCGTTGTCCGTCATATGCAACCAACACAACGTAGTGCGGGCATAGCCCGTGCAGGGGTGAGTATAAGCTACTCAGTAGGGACCCTGAGACCCCCGATGGTCTCCAAAAATCAACAAAGGATAAACCACAAAGGAATGATACAATCACGAAGTAACATCCGACACTGCTTAGGTATATGCCCATACATATACCTAAGTCATCAATTCCAGTATGCTCCAACCTCCTAGCCCAAGTACCACCCAATCCACATAGGAAAGTATACGTATTCCACATAGGAAAGGAAAACGTAATCCACACAGGATAGCTCAACACAATCCACACAGGAAAGAAAACAGGTTTCAGCTCACACAGGTATACTTCTTTGAAGACTATAGAGATGATCACTGATCCATCTAAGTCGTCGGACCCACAAAGTATCGATAGGTACTAACCCCCGCAAAGACCCACACAGGATCGGTAGGAAACTAACCCTCGAAAAGACCCACACAGGATCTGTAGGCGCTGGATCACACAGAATAGCTGAGCGCTGACCCACATAGGATCGGACCTACACAGGATTGGTAGCACTGATCTACATAGGATCGCTGAGTGCAGTAGTCATCGCCGTCGAATCTACTGAGGATCTCTGTACAGTCGTCGTCGCAGTAACAGTAGCAGTCGCAGCCAGCACTAGGGTTCCCACACACAGCAAGCTCGTTCGAGAGGGTATGCTCCACGAGCCGAGCGGCTGATACATCAACTGACACATAGTCCAGAGCTGATGTATCCAAAAGTTCTGTATCATCAACAGGAACTCAACGTTGTAGACGGCGCGTCGATCGGACGCCCGGTCTGAGAGTTATTGGCTTTTTCATCCTAGGGGCCCGGTTGTTTTTAAGGCAAAACCAACCATAGCGTACTCCACCTATGTCCAAATCTCGGGCGGCGTAAGCCAAAAGATCCATCTCACTAAGAGGAAACCAAAAAAGTCGACGACACGTCATTCGGACGTCCGAAGCTTAAGATATGAGCGTTTCCGCTCCGAGGGCCTGGTTGGTTTCATGTATGAACCAACTTGGACGAACTCAAAATAATCAGAAACCTTGTGTTCGATATACCAAAACGACTGCCTCGTTCCAAGGATAGTGTCGCTACTGACGGCGCATCGATCGGAGTTCCGTAGCCCGAGTTATGGGCAATTGAACCCAAACGATCCGAAAACGGGGGTGTCGGGCCCGGACCGACCCGACCCGAGACCCCCCGGTTGGCCCGAACCGGGTCAACCCGCCCTTTTCTGGGTCGGCCTGGACCGGCGTGGCCTAGGGTTGTGGTTCGGCCAGGCGGCCGGCCCGGCTGGGCACAGCGCGCCCAGCGCGCTGCCAGCTCGGCCTAAGGCCAAGCAGTTGGCAAGGGGGGGGGGGCTGCCCCCCTTGCGGTTCGATCGGTGCCCTCAGAATTCGATTCTAGGAACCGGTTCAAAAGTTAGAAATTCCCGCTCGTTCGTTCACTGAACGTACTCGAGCTAATCTTCGGATAGAAATTCCGGGCACACCGGGCCTCAGAATCATGTGCCGTCTGAAACTGCATTCTTGTAATATTCCAAAAAAAATTAAGAAAAAAATTTCCCTTGAATTTTACTGGTCTTTACATTACTCCCACCTCAGGGCTTTATGTCCCTGTAAAGATACATCGAAAACTAGGGAAACAAATGGGGGTACTGAGCACGCATCTGAGCCTCCCGCTCCCATGTGCTCTCCTAGTGGTTTCAGTGTTGCCATCCGATGCGCACTAGAGGAGTCGACCGTCCACGTAGGACCCACTCCTGTCGATCCTCGATCTCCACTAGGACCTCCGCAAAAGTCTCCCCATCATCAACGTCAAGCTCCCCATGGTCAATGATGTGCGTCGGGTCGTGCACGTATCTCCTCAGTTGAGATATGTGGAAGACGTCGTGCACCCGGTGCAACTGAGGTGGTAGAGTCAGACGATAGGCCACCTCTCCAATCCTGCTGAGGACCTCGAATGGTCCGATGAAGCATGGAGACAACTTTCCGCCTCGGCCAAATCTCTGTAATCCTCTTCTAGGTGAGACACGCAAGAATACGTGGTCGCCATCCTCGAACTCTAGTGGCCTCCGCCTCCTGTCATCATAAGACTTTTTCCAGCTCTGAGTTATCGTCATCCGCTCCTGGATGACATGGACCTTCTCTGTCGTGGCCTGGACCATCTCCGACCCCACAAGTGCTAACTCCCTAAGGTCTCTCCAGCACAAAGGAGATCTACAAGGTCAGTCGTACAACGCCTCGTACGGTGCCATCCCAATGGTGGAGTGGTAGTTGTTGTTGTACGCAAACTCCACCAAGGGTAGGTGGTCCTCCCAACTACGACCAAAGCCAAGGACACATGCGCGGAGCATGTCCTCGAGAGTCTGAATGGTCCTCTCTGTCTGAACATCCGTCTGAGGGTGAAAGGTTGTGCTCAGACGTATCTGCGTCCTGAACGCCTCCTACAACCCCTTCCAAAGATAGAAAGTAAATCAAGCATCTCGATCGGAGATGATAGATGATGGCACACCGTGAAGCCATACAATCTACAGAATGTAAAGTAATCCCATGCTCTCCACTGAGCCCTGCTCTCTGATGGGTATGATGTGAGCCGACATGGTGAGTCGGTCGACAATCACCCAAATGGAGTCATGACCTCTGGAAGTGTGTGGAAGTCCAGTTACGAAGTCCATAGATATTCCATCCCACATCCACTCCGGAACCTCCAAGGGCTATACCAAGCCTGCTGGTACCTGGTGCTCAGCCTTCACCTGCTGGCAGGTGAGGCATCGAGAAACGAACTCTGCCACAACCTTCTTCATGCCCAGCCACCAGTGCTGTTGTCTGAGATCCTGGTACATCTTCGCCACTCCGGGATATACCCCCAAGGGAGAAGTGTCAAACTATCTCATCACCTCCTCCCGTAAAGAAACTGGTACCAAGGTACGTCCTCTGAAAAGGATGTCGTGCTCTGCTCCAAAGGAGAAACCATTAGGTGCATGTCCTGAGGATATCTATGCACGCCGCGTCTCACAATCAGCGTCCCCACGTTGTGCCTCTCTGACCTGTTGTAGTCGTGGAGGAGTGACTATGAGAGACTGAAGGAAGGCTGCTCCATCTCTATCCATGAAGGATATCTACAAAGAGGCTAGCTGCTCTGTCGCCTCCTCATGTAGCTGAATTCCCATCCTCCTGCTGAGGGCATCGGCTACCACGTTCCCCTTCCCAGGAGTATAGACTATCTCAAAGTCATAGTCCTGGAAGAACTAGAGCCATCGTCGATGTCTTAGATTCAGATCCTTCTGAGAGAAGATGTTTCTGAGACTCTGATGGTCAGAAAAGACTGTAAAGTGCTCGCCCATCAGATAGTGTTATCATGTCTTCAGAGCGAAGACCACAGCTGCTAACTCTAGGTCATGGGTAGCGTAGTTATGCTCATGTGGCCTCAACTGACGTGATCCATAGGCGATCACTGCCCGCTCCTGCATCAGGACACAACCGAGTCCAGTTCCTGATGCATCATAGTAGACTACGTACCCTACTCCCTCCTCAGGCAACCTCAAGATAGGTGCGCTGGTCAATCTCTGTCTCAGCTCCTTGAATCTCTACTGACATCTTTCTGACCACACAAAGGGTTTCCCCTTCTTCGTTAAAGCTGAGAGTGGTGCCGCAACTCTAGAGATGTCTGGCACAATTCTCCAGTAGTATCCAGCTAGTCCCAAGAAACTCTGCACCTCCGTCACGCTCCTGGGTGGCTCCCAAGATAACAATTCCTCGATCTTTGCAGGATCCACTGCAACTCCTACCTCATGAATGACGTGTCCCAAGAAGTGGACCTCACGTATCCAGAACTGATACTTCGAGAGCTTTCCATAAAGCTGGTGCTCTCGGAGTGTTTCTAGTAGAACCCTTAAGTGGTGGGCGTGCTTCTCCTCAGTCGTTGAGTAAATCAAAATGTCGTCGATGGAGACCACGACAAATCGATCGAGGTATGGATGAAAGATCCTTTTCATGAGGGCCATGAACACTTCTGGAGCATGGGTTACACCGAAGGGCATAACCAAGAACTCATAGTGGCCATACCGATATCTGAAGGCCATCTTCTACACGTCCTCATCTCGAACTCTGAGCTGGTGATAGCCTGACCTGAGGTCTATCTTCGAGAACCACCGTGCTCCTTTGAGCTGATCA
The DNA here is from genome assembly GCA_963277665.1 of Viscum album. Taxonomy (NCBI): domain Eukaryota; kingdom Viridiplantae; phylum Streptophyta; class Magnoliopsida; order Santalales; family Viscaceae; genus Viscum; species Viscum album. The sequence continues at coordinate 1,671,458,986 of OY728119.1, read as the reverse complement.
AAGAGGTCATCAATCCTCTGTAGCGGATACTTGTTCCTCACTGTCACCTGATTCAAGCGACGATAGTTGACACAAAGTCGCAAGCTTCCGTCCGCCTTCTTGGAGAACAAAATCGGGGAAGCCCAGGGTGAAACACTGGGTCGGATGAACCCCTTTCCCTACAAGTCCTCCAACTGTACCCGCAGCTCTCAAAGCTCAGTGGGGGCCATCCGATATCCTGGAGTCGATATAGGGGCTATCCCAGGGTACAGGTCAATATAAAAGTCTACCTCTCTGCGAGGAGGTAGCCCTGGAACGTCGTTGGGAAATACGTCCGCATACTGATCCACCACTGCAGGAAAACCATGACTCTGCACGTCAACTGCACCTTGGATGAGGCTAGCCAACTGATGAGTGATGGGCTGTCCTCTCCTCCGCGGAAGTCCATCCTGTGCTGCAAAGGCTCCCTTCTCGCCGATGATGGTGAACCTGCTTCCGTCGGTGCGTACACATCGCACCATGCGCCTAAAATAGTAAATCTGTGCATGGACCGTATACAACCAATCCATGCCCAAAATGACGTCGTAAGGCCTCGACACCGCTACAAGAAGATCCCAGCCAAAGCTCTCGCCTCCTAGAGTAAGTTCACACTGCCGGCACCAGTGCATAATCGTCGAGTCTGCTCTCGTAGGAGTCTCTAGCCGTAAGGATCAAGCCAACGGCTCTGTCGGAATCTCTGATCTCCGAACAAGGGAAGTGACTATGAATGAGTGACTCACTCCTGTCTCTATAAGTACTTCAGCAAGGGTGGAATAGACATAGATAGTATCTCGAATCATCTCGGGTGCACTGTGGTCGTAGGCCTCTACTGCCTGGAGTTGTGCCTGTCTCTGCCCGCCAGCTCCCTGTGGTCGGGGTGGACCTCCTGGTGGTGGTGGTGGTGGTAAAGCCACAAAGCGTCACCCAAAACCTGCTACTCGGCCAGCTCCCCTGCCTCGTCCGCCTCCTCCCTGTGGACCACCACTGTAGACCCTTTGCCTCTGTCTCTGTGGTCCATCAACCGTCTGCTGCTCCTCGGCAATGGCGGGTTGGGAAATCACGAGCCATGTGGCCCTACCCACCGCATGAGTAGCACTGTCTACCTCTCGAAAGACTGACTCTACGATGTGTTCCCTACACTGCTGAGCCAGTGTCCTGAGGTCGTCTTCCTGAGGGTATGGTCTGCCTGGACCCATGAGTCATCCGTCGACTGCCTGCTGCAAAAGACTCTGCTACGTGCCACCCTGTGGTGGGTCTCGGCGCTGGTGTAGACTCAGCAAGAAAGCTCTCGATCAAAAGGGCTCGCTCTAGTACTCCTGTCTGAGTCGGAATGTTGTGGGAGATCAGCGATGCCCTGATCTCGTGTCTCAATCCCTGCTCAAAGGTCCGGGCCCGGAAGAATGGGTCCTGTACCATGTCGGTCGAGTAGCGTGAGAGATCGGTAAATATCGCCGAGTACTGGCCGACCGTCATTCTGCCCTACCGCAGCTGAAGAAGCTCCTGAATGCGCACCGCACGGAGGGTGGCTGGGACAAAATCTGAGCAGAATAGTCTCTCAATGTATGTCTAGAGTAGAGATTCCTCATCATGCACCTGGAGCATCAAGATCCACCATCGGCCCGATGCCGCGTGCAGTAGGCTCGCTGCGAGGATCACCACGAGGTTTGCTGGTGTCCTCACTAACCGAAAAACTCTCACTACTACCTCCAGCCAGTCCTCGGCTGCCTGGGGGTCCGTCTCCCCATGGAACCTGGGCGGTCACTGGCTCTGGAACTCATGCAGCGCACTATGGCGACGTGCATCGTCCGCGACTGGGGCTGGAAGCATTGGTGGCTCGGCGGGTAGAGCTACCGTCGGTGCCACTGATGACAAAGGGCCATGCACCGAGGCCTCGTCGCTCGGTGGGTTTTCGTCACGCTCGACTCTCGGAACCCTAGCTGGCTGCCATCGTGGGGCCATCCTGAAAGGAAACAGCTGTGCCACGGTCAGAACAGTATACCTGGTGGGATGATATAAAGTAATCACAAAGAAAACTTGAAACACACATGCAATCAATGTTTTCATGCATTAAGTCGGAAATTAGAAGTCATGGTCCTGGTGTACGGATACGTCGGCCGCCGTACCAACACCGGACTCCCTGGACTGATAACCACACTCAATACACTAAACACCATTGCTTCACATAGAAAAGATCAGAGTCCAATGTTATGTGGTAGAACCGAACTCATTTGATACCAATTTTTCACGACCCATCCTTAGTGCCTGTTCCATGACTACCCCAAGCCCGTCTTCCATAGGCCAGGGGCCGGCGACTAGCACCAAAGTGTAATTCCCGGTAAAAAGGTAAGGCATTGCCTTTGTAAAGTAAACAAGCAACTATGAGTAAGCAAGCAGAAAAAGTAAACACTAAGTAAAATTTGGTACAACAGATAGTGCGGAAAAGTAAATGGGCCAGTATACAAACCCAAACTGAAAGTAAAGTACAACTCGAAAGGGAAAACAGCAACTAAAAAGTAAAATCTGCTACGCCGAGTTGTCCACTAGAAATACCACCTGAATGGTGGGTACAGATAGCTCCACTGCCTCTCAGGTCCCGTCGTCCGCTCCGAGTATGTCCCGCCCAGTGGTCCACCTCCAGGTACTGTCCTGCTCCACAAGCCCCCACCACGATCAGCACTGTCCGTCGTCTACAACCAACACAACGTAGTGCGGGCATAGCCCGTGTAGGGATGAGTATAAGCTACTCATTAGGGACCCCGAGACCCCCGAAGGTCTCCCAAAATCCACAAAGGATAAACCACAATGGAAAGATACAATCACGAAGTAAAAACCGACACTGCTTAGGTATATGTCCATACATATACCTAAGTCATCAATTCCAGTATTCTCTAACCTTCGAGCCCAAGAACAACCCAGTCCACACAGGAAAGTATACATATTCCACACATGAAAGAAAAACGTAATCCAAACAGGATAGCTCAACACAATCCACACAAGAAAGAAAACAGGTTTCATCTCACACAAGAATACATCTTTGAAGACGATAGAGATTATCACTGATCCATCTAAGTCTTCGGACCCACAAAGGATCGATAGGTACTAACCCCCGCAAAGACCCACACAGGATCGGACCCACACAGGATCTATAGGCGCTGGCTCACACAGTACCACTGAGCGCTGACCCACACAGGATCGGACCCACACAGGATCGGTAGCACTGATCCACATAGGATCGCTGAGTGCTGTAGTTGTCGCTGTCGAATCCACTGAGGATCTCTGTACAGTCGTCCTCGCAGTCACAGTAGCAGTCGCAGCCAGCACTAGGGTTCCCGCACACAACAAGCTCGTTCGGGAGGGTCCGCTCCATGAGCCGCGAGGCTGATACATCAACTGACACATAGTCCATATTTTATACATCAAAATGTTCCTTATCATCAACAGAAACTCAACGTCGTAGACGGCGCGTCGATCGCACGCCCGGTCTGAGAGTTCGTGGATTTTTTGTCCCAGTGGCCCGGTTGGTTTTTAAGGTAAAACCAACACGACCATACTCCACCTGCATCCAAACCTCGGGCGGAGTAATCCAAATGATCTTTCTCATTAAGAGGAAACCAAAAACGTCGACGGCACGTCATTTGGACGTCCGGAGCTTAAGATATGAGCGTTTCCGCTCCGAGGGCCCGGTTGGTTTTGTGTACGAACCAACCTGGCCGAACTCAAAGTAATCCGAAACCTTGAGTGTGATATATCAAAACGACCGTCTCGTTCGAAGGATTGTGTCACCACTGACGGCACGTCGATCAAAGGTCCGTATCCCGAGTTATGGGAAATTGAACCCAAACGGTCCGAAAACGGGGGTTTTGGGCCCGGATCGACCCGGCCCGAGACCCCCCGGTCGGCCCGAACCGGGTCGACCCGCCCCGGTCCGGGTCGGACCGGCTAGGCACGGCCCGGCCCGGCGTAGCCCGGCCCAGCGTAGCCCAGCCCGGCTGGCCGCGGCCCAGCCTGGCGCGGCCCAGCTGGGCACAGCGCGCTTCCAGCTCGGCCTAAGGCCGAGCAGTTGGCAAAGGTGGGGGGGCGCATGCCCCCATGTGTAAACGCCCCCCCCCCCCAATTAAGGGGGCCGATTTCAAGTCCGGTCGGGGGAATTATTTCCCCCGGATCCTCCCTGTCCAGCCGGCCTGACCTGGCCGGCCGGTTCCTGCTCAACGGCATTGGCGATGGTCGGTCCCCTTCCATCTCCGGCGCCGGCGGCTCTGTCCGGCCGCCGGTCACCTTGCTCCACCGTGGCCCGGAACCGGCTATGGCCCTTGTCGTCCGACGCGGTGCGACGACGCCACGCCCCTCCGCCGCGACCCCGGAACCGGCCGCGATATTTTCGGGTGTCTCCGACGCGGCGTGATGGCGTTGCGTCCTTGGATTAATTCGCGCCACGGCGCGACGGCGTCGCGTTCTTGATCTTCTTTCCACGGCGCGGCACGACGGCGCCGCGCATTTCCTTTCCCTTGATTCCGCGTGGTGCGACAGCACCACGCCTTCCCGTACCAAACCACAAAGGAATCGACATGAAAAAGGAGGAGGGTCGGCCGTGTTTGTGCGGTCCGGCCACCTCACGTTATTCGATAACAATGGGTTTTAATCCACGATGATCATCAAGTTGGCAATCACAAAAAAAATAAATAAATAAATCCCCTACCTCGGTTTCAAGAACGGTGCATGTCATTGAGCCGCGGAAGACGAGCATCGCGGAGGTCGGGCGTCGCGGAAAACAAACATCGATTCTGTTGTCGTCGAGGTGCATCCGAAGAGGAAACGTCGCAGAAGAAGAACGTCATGGAAGAAGTTCTGCACATTCTTCGGCGGAGATGTTCTTCATTGAAGAACGGTGTTCTTCGTCGGAGTCTGAGGTGTTATTCACATTTTTCGTTGAAGAAGTAGATGTTCTTCCCCAAACCTCTCAACGACAAACTCTAACAACAAAATAAAATAAGTTCCTTTCTTATTTTATTAACACAACAAGCCTTATGAAAATTCAAGGGTTTGAATTTTAAAAACATACATTTAACTCACCACATTAAAACCATAAGTTTAATAAACTAAAGTTATCAAAATTTAAGTGGGAGTTTAGATGGGTTAGAGGATATGAAGGGGTGGGGTTCGTATGGGCCCCACCACCCTCATAACCTCCCAAGGGAGGTTGGGTGGTTACCCAACTTCCATCAAGAACGAAACACTTAGAGTAAAAATAATAAAAGTTGTAGAGTAATTATAAAATAAACTTCCACAATTTTTATCATCAACACTCGCTAAAACACAACTCCGGAACACGAGTTCCTAAGAAATTACCGGTGCTGCGGTTCCATTGGTGCCCTCGGAATTCGATTCTGGGCAATGGTTCAAAAGTTAGAAATTCCCGCTCGTTCGTTCACTAAACGTACCCGAGCTAAACTCCGGATTGAAATTCCGGGCACACCGGGCCTCAAAATCAAGTTCCGTCTGAAACTTCATTCTTGTAAAATTCCAATGAAAATTAAAAAAAAAATTCCCTTGAATTTTACGGGCCTTTACAATTAATTATAATAACACAATACCACTAATGATTTCAGTTATAAAATTATTTTAATTATAGTTAAAAGATCATTTATTATGAAAATTTCATTCATTGTTCTGTTCTTTCGGTGTATTTTTTTAGTTTAGTGGTATGTGTATAAAAGTGTTAAAAAATTAGAGGGGAGATTTTTGACATTAAAATGTTTAAATTCATAGAACAGAGTAAATAACTGTATTATAGAGTTATCATACACTATTATATAACCATGCGTAGGTGGGAAAGGGTTTTTATATGGTTTGTCACATTGATCTTGTAATAAAACTATAGTAACCAAAAAATTCGGCAAATATGGTTATAATATATTATTTTATTATAAATAAATATAATCATTTACTTGTGTCTAGGGTCATAACACTTGGCTCCCCCTTCTTATTTCATTCTTATTTATTTTCTTCTTAATAATCAATCCATTAATAGTAGTGGTCCTCCAATGGAAAGGGTATGGTCATCCACGTTTTTGTAGTTTTTTCTCTTTTGTAAACCGTTTGGTTTCAAAAAATATATTTGGATGAATTATTATTTCATAATTTCTATAATAATAATAAAAATCTCTAATTTAAAATACCTCCAATTCCATACTAATTTTTTTCTAGGTGAAACAAAATATTTATTTGGTAAATCATATCATGTCTTCATTTTTATAATTGTTAGTCCATGGAATGTGAATGTACTGGGACAAAAGTTTGATTTTTTGTGTTTAAAATTCACAAAACATTATGACTTTTCTAGTTTAACCTAATGTAATTTTTTTTATAATTAATAACACTTTTTAGATAACCAATTTCATATCTCAATATTTACAGTAGTTATTATTTATATTAAAATAATTTTTATGGTATATTATATAAATAAGTGTAATTAATGTTAAATTAATTAACTGTATCACATATTTAAACATGTGATACACCTTTAGATGATGATTTTATGAGATATTTTAGCATGATTAGGGAATATTGTGATCATAGTGATATGTGTTTAAAATATTAAATATGATGGTTTCATTTCTCTTATCAATTTAAAGAAGATAAATTATTGATTTTAAATGATAGGGAATGCTATGAGAATAATTTTTCAATATTAAATAAGATAATTGTTTTAAAAAATTGTTATATCATGTTATGTGCTATTATATGATTCACTATTAGGACTCATGTTATAATTTCTATTAGAATATTTTAATTTTCATTTGACTGTTTATTAATATAATTATGTCATATACACTATGTGTTATGTAAATGGGATATAAAGAGTGTAAACTAAATATTGAGTGGTGTTGACTCACTATGATGGTCGATTATTAAGGCTTGAAATTTTAGGTGATATTGTTTCAATTTTATTTGTCCTCTTTGACTAATGAATTAGTCAATGTTTCTAGATATATTATTCACTTGTTTGATTCCTCTTCAATTTACATTAATTAATTCATTTATGATATTGTTTATTTATTTTACAATTACATTTATATCATAATTCATTAAATGGTAAAATATTATATACAATATGGGATTGTGATTAGACTAGGCTCATAATCCTTGGTCTTAATGACTTTGAAGACCATTATTATGTTCATGATATGATATTTATTTTTCAACGCCTATGGGCTAGGATTAATTTGTGTAATATTATTGGATCCAAGGGGGGACTAGAATGGTTCAAGCCTTCTATTTTGTTCATAATGTTGGAGAAAAGTGTTATATGTATTTTATTATTTTCTAGATCTAATTGGGAAGTATAATATTTTTAGTTGACTAATTTATACTAGGGTTTTGAGTACTAAATTAACATAGTACTATTTTGATTAACAATTGGGGTATAAGGACCATATGAATATGATATAACTAGGGATAATGGGTTGAGATATAATGCTCATAACCATGGTTTTGAGAGATGTTATTCATATTTCATTGTTTTTTATGAAAAGAAGAGATAGATATATATATATATATATGTGTGTGTGTGTGTGTGTGTGTGTGTGTGTTTGTGATTTTTGTTAGTGTTGAAGGGTTATTGTGACATTCATAGAATTATAGACATTATGAGTGTCAGATAGGTGAATTTTTTAATGGATAATTAGTCATGTTAATGTAATTATATTGTCCATGACTTATTAGTGACTTCAATATCAATGTGAGATCCTCATTCTATACAAGAACCCATATATCATTAGTGTATTGGTATGGATAGAATCCATGATGTCTTGGTAATCACACAGTTCTTGATGGTTATGTGTGAATTATTATCCTTTATAAGAATATATTATTATTATGTTATTTATTTTAATACCATCAATTCATTTTATGACTTATGTATTTACAATCATTGTTTATTAACCTCTTATGCAATCAGGATTGTATTAAATGGTTGTTATGATTTGTGTAGTGACCCTTGATTGAGATTTTTAAAAACACCACAAATACACACACCATTGTATATACATACCCGATATATATTTTAAAAGTATATATGGGAAGACTATAATAAATATTTGATTTCCCCATCCTTAATCATAGGATTTTATGATCATTATGAGAGTTTGATATTATATAATTAACAACTATAAATATTTTCTTATTTTTTGGGTTTTTTTGTATATGGCGATTTACACAGATATCATCTAGCATGACATTTGAATATATGAGATTCCATGACTAGTATATGATGTATGGGTTCTATCCCGCTGTTATTTTTTGTTATATTACTTTTTTCACTATGATGGATGATACATACAATATTATCCTATCAATATTCAAGAAGTAATTATTAGAGTTATAATCTACTAAATATTTATACCTAGCCCAAGCTACCATATAGAAACCTATAGAATATGGGTAGGTTCTCATGAGACCATGTTGTACTATAGTCTATGTTTTGAGTAGATTAGTCAAAACCAGGGTGTCAAAAAATGGTATCGATGCATGTTTTTAATTATTTATTGACTTTTTCATACTGTTATACCGAATATATAGTTATTAGAACTTTTAAATTCAGTAATATTTATGTTTTTTTATGAAAATATTATTGTGGTGGCATCAGTTTCTGGGGTGGTATGAAAATTTATGTAATTATTAATTATTTACTAAGAATTTTTTATAGATTAGTTCAAGTTAAATTCCACTATTTTCCTACAATGGTTGTGAAATTTTGTTATTATACATTATATGATATATGAAGGATTTTAAGAGATGAAATGTTTTGTATGTATTCTTAAGATATTTATAAAATTTGATTTTTTAAAAAATAATATAATTTTTTTATTTTTATTATACCCTTTATAAATCCAACAGTCTATATGTCAATTAGTGGGGGTTTTATATGATTCCCAATGAGACCAGGCTTTAGTGTTGTTTGAAATTTTAATTATACGTATTATGGGGAGGTACGTTGGCCCTTATTATACTGATATGACCCACATAGATGAAACCATTTATTATGATCTATATAGGCTAGTCATCCTACGTACATTTTCACAACAACCGTATCAAATCATTCTAGTGGTATCTTTATTGATCCCCAAAAATTTGGGTAACAAAAAATCACTTGTAAATATTTAATATTTTCTTACATAATTATGAGTGGTAATTTAACCCTTTATTACTCATTTATATACTACACTAGTCAATTATATTTCTATTATTATTATATTATAATCATAATATCCTTCAGTTACTATTATCTTATATTAATTAACAATGATAAAAAACACTAATAATATTTATTTAAATTAAAAGAGTAATTAGTGGGAAGTGAACCAATTGGATATTAGAGAAATTTTAAAGACAAAAAATACTATGTTAGTAAAACACTATAAATGATCACATGATGAAAAATAAGATCATAGTCTATAATAAGATATTATTTTCAGAAAAGGGTGGCCAATTTAAAATATTCTATTAAGAAAAATCAGACATTTGACTAAAATGTAATAATGTTTGATTGTTAAAAATATTTTCTTAGGGAAAATATTTATATTTTAATGTATCTTGAATTTAATATGAATAATATTTTGAGAATGGTGGAACACATTTTGATTTATAGAATGTTTATTAACTTTAAATTCTGATATATATATATATAGAAAATAAATTGAGTAAAAAAGGATATAAAATAAAACATTATTGATATTTTAAAAGCATCATTATAATAAAAATGAAAAAATCATACAAATTATCATATGATGGGTCTATTCAAAAGGATGGTAGACTAGGTAGTGATTATTTACTTATTAAATTATTATATAGGTAAATATTTTATTTAATTTATTTAACGGTTAAAATTAATTATGGAATAATAAATATAAAATACTAATTCAATATTTAGATTATTATAATGAATTAGGGAAGAGATAACTGGTGGCTTTATTTAACTAAAACTGAATAATGGTTAGAAAATGATAATGATCATAATTATGATCTATTAAGGATTATTATTATTTTTAGAATGATTAACAATTTTTTTATAAATTATTAATAAGTAAGTATAAATTAATAAGAATTATTGGCATTCAAATTTCAAATAGTTATCTGTAATTATATTTGTTTATATTTAACAAATTAATATTAGGATATTATGGGATAATTTTTTATCCCAAAATAGATAAAGTATTCCAAGTGTGTTGATGAGGAACCAATGACCACACTCCTATATCTATAACTGAAAATAAATTCTATTATCATTGGATTCGATAAAAAATGAGAAGAACCAATAAAAAATACATCATTTAAAATAATTAATCATTGCATATCATATTAATCTCAAAATAATTAGACCAAAAGGTTTTATTTTTTTCAAATTGTCTATAAAAGAAACATATTTAAAAATACTTGTGAAAATTTATCCTTAATCAAACCACAATAATCCCCATTTTATAATTTATATAAAATACACGTATCTTGATAATGTAGGGAATGTAAAAACAAGAAATTGTAACCTCAGAGACTCAGTAAAATATCAATATTTCATTAAGGGTTACATAATATTAATGTGGATAAACATGTCAATTTGAGTAATATCTGATTAAAAATAACACGGAATAATAAGGGTTATTTATTTGAATAATATATGGTTTTTTAATTCCAAATTGTAAAACATATACCACAAAATAAGAGTATAAAATCATTAAAAAAAACACGCTCCATATAGAATATCATAAGCATATAATAAATAAATTTTTCATAACAATAAACATTTTAAATCATAATATTATAATTAAATTTAAGATGAATCGTGTCTATGAACACTCTTGTGACCAAAAAATAATTAATCACGCCGACACAAAACCTTATTAAGTATATATAACATAACCATATCCACAGAAAACCTTGTGAAAAAATAATAACATGATCATTCATAGAAAAAACTATGTGAAAAAAAATGAAATCATGTTTATACCCAACCCTATTAAAAAAGTAGAATTTGATCGTGTCCATGGAAAACCTTGTGAACAAATCATAACTCGATCACATCCATGCACGACTTTGTGAACAAAAAAATATATAGAATTTCCCGGAAAATAATTATTATCTATTGAGAAATGAAACCTTAAATAATGAACTGGAGTGAGATAAAGGACTTAATCCATCAACATAATGCATATGTGTTCCATAATAAATCCAATCACATATCATATCATGATAACCCATGGAAAGAAAATGGGTTTCATAAAATTTTTAAATATTTTCACATAAAATAATGTCATGAATTATATCAGTTGATACAAAAATTTCAACAACCCTAAAGGTATATTTCATAAAGTAATTTTAAGGGTGATTCATGAAAAATTACTCTAAATGAGATGATTATTTTTGATATAAAAATGAAAATAAAATAAAATCCATGAATGATATTTTATGAAACATTTATTAACATTTTCTTAAGAATATTTAGTTATGATCCACTTTTGAAAAATGAAATTTAATATATCTCACAAAAAAAAAATTTCAAAACAAATTTGAAAGAAATTCCATAAAAATATTCATTTAAAGCAAGAAATAGTTAAGCTAAAAAATATGTAGAGTAAGCTAAATTAAATTATCATGAACGGAAAACCGTATATATATTAAAATATAGTTGATGAAACCCACCTCATAGAAAGGGTAATAAAATTTATTTAAAATAAATAAATATGAAGATTAAGATAAAATGAGATAAAACATATTTGGGTTCCAAAATAATAAATGAAAATATTTTTGGAATGAAACAATATGTACATGGTTTAGAAACAGTCATTAAAGAGGATAAGTATAATCATAATTAGAGTTACAATTTTATTGGAAAAAAATTCATCAAGTAAGAGGATTTGAATTAAAAATAATACTTTAAATAAATAGGTAATAGTAATTATCATATTAAATGGAAAATTAAATAATATAGGGTACCTATAATAGTAGAATTCATGAACCTTATAACTCAAATAAAATAAGTTGAGTTATAAATACCAGTTTTGGATTTTGTAACATTAAAAAAAATCCCTCAAAATATTTAACCTGAAATAAAAAAACAAATTAACATTAATAAATATATAGTAATGATATAAATTTTCAATAATGATGTATCTAAACCATGTATAATATGGTCTATGAAAAATAAACAACATGTCTCAAATAATGAAACTTTGAGACGAGAAACCCTTACAAATTTGGTTACAATTGAATCAAAATAATTAGAAATATGTATTCATGAAAATAATTTTAAATTACAAGAATTAATAATTAATATTAAGTATAATATAAATTGGGTTAGTGGGTACATCATATAAAATATTAATAGGTGAATAACATGTAAAAAATCCCCAATGAATAGAAATTGAGATGGAAACCCTTAGCTTTATTCTAGACTTACATTAAAGTAATTTAACCTCCTATATAATAAAAATAACCATATTAATAAATTAAATAAAATTATTATTAATATTTATAACTTTTTCAATCTTAAATTATAATCATTTATTATATATTTATTAGTTATTTGTATTTTATTTTCATCATTAAATGTTAAAGATTTTGATTGTTTTGTGTATTCTTTAAAATATTGATGCCAATACCAATTCATTGATATAAATTTTATCATTAATAGATTATAAAATATAAGAGATTGTATTATTTATATTGATTTATAAATATTTAGATTTATTCCATCAATTTTTTAGTTGTGATTCATGAAGATGAAATTAGTGATAAGATAGTTTCAATGTTTTTAATGAACGAAAGGTGGAACATTAATAACTAGTTTATATATTAAAATTACTTTTCTATAACCAAAATCAAAAATTTATTTACTCGTTAAAAAATATTATTACCATTGATTATGTTTTCATATTCATTTATGATATAAATTTATAGCATCATTTATATAGGTTTTCAAACCGACACACACAAGAACATGTTATAATTAATTGATAAGTATGATTATGAATTGATTTAGTTTAGTCAAATTTCTTCATAATAGTAATTCCCCTAATTATATTATAAAATACAGTTATAAAGGGGTATAAGAAGAATATTATCTATAAAAATTCATTACATAGAATAAAGAAATCATTTTTCCAATTTTTTTTCTTTTTTTTATAAGGATAAATTTATAATGATCACTTATTGTTATTAGAATGTAAAATTTATAATTTCATAATATTAGTTATATCATAAATATTATATTTATTCAATAAATACTATTTTATAATTATTTAATTATGGTGGTGATGAAAAATGAATTATATTGTTCCATGGAGGTTGAAGTCCACATGTACACATAGATGATGTTTTTGTTTCCAATATAATGGGATGAATGTAAAAAATGTATAGATTTTAAGAATATTAATAATTTTATAAGTATAACATTCATTAATTAAATAAAATTATATGATAATCAATGTAAGGTGGTAATGAGAAACTAATAATGTTTTTCATAGAGGTGGATGTTTGTATGTATGCTTAGACATCATTTTCATATTTCTAAAGATAAGAGAGAAAAGAAGATAATGATTTATCCACAAATATAATACCATTTTTGTATAATAATTATAATGATATTATTATTATTGGATGGTAAAATATAATTTAATTATAATAATAAGTCTTCATTATATAAACATCAAGAGGACTGATTACTAATTTTTACCTTACTGCTGGGAATAACTCTTTTGAAAATTATATGAAGCATTTAAGGCATAATATATTGTGGATAAAAACCTATAAAAAATATATATCAATTTTGGTTAGGGATTTGGGTATATTTTAGTCAAAATAAGGTAAATTTTTGTGAGAATAAGTAGGATGTTGAAGGAATCCTTTTATAGGTGATTGTTGTAGCACTTTTGTAAATTCCCATAACATTATACATAAAACAAGTCTTTTTCAACGTAATGAAACTGAAAAAATATGACATAATGGAAAGTGAATGTGTATTGGTCAATCCAACTCTTTTTGGTAAATTCCTTAGGCCTAGTCCATCATTGAAGTGTTTTAATGAAATATGTAGATGTAATTAGTTTCACTGGTTTCCATATTGGCATGTTAAATTCATTAAATGTAAATTTTCACCTATCTTATGAAGACACGTAATATTTACATTGGGAATGATTATTGTGTGTCTTCGGGGGGTTTTCCCATTAAATTTATCAAATAGACCCCAAATTTTGATCCTTACATTGATTCACCAATAATATTGTTCTACTAGAATTCCCTATGTTATCACTTCATTTGTTTAATCATGCCGTTGTGTTTCTGATTTTCAGTATTATTGGTAATCCCATAAAGTTGGACCTTTTGAGGAATAATCTTTCAGGGCCCTAGGTTTTGATGGTTTTTACTAAGATTGAAATATCCCAAGATCTCTCATCTCATATATGGATTCAAAATTTATGTTTGTGAATTTTTCTTGTAAGTATATAATGAAGATCTTCCTTAGTATTACAGCTCTTTAAATAAGATTTGATAATTTTTGAAGGATTATGGACTTCAAGAATTACGCCCTTTGAATCATAAATTGACATGGGTTGAGAAATCAAAAAAATATATATAATTGGGAGAATGAAATGATTGAAAAATAGTTATTGTTGTCTCTACTAGGGTTTAGGATCATCTTGGGGGATAAAATGATATTGTTGAGAAATATGTTAATGAGGAGACATTATTTTTAAAAAATAGTAAAAATTTTCAATTTGTGAGGCATTAATTTGACCCTAATAACCCTTCAGACTTCAGTAATTCTATTCACATAAAACTAGGTGATACTACTGATTCACCCACTCTAGAGAGGAAACAAAAAGACCCTAATAATTCCCATGAATCCTATCAATAGGAAAGATAAAATTTACACTCTAATTCTAGTGAATTTTTACATGATTTATATGATATATTATTCCATATTGAGTTTCCCTAAATGAAATTTAATACTATGAATTTTAAAAAATATATCATTGATTTGGATGGATTAATACTCAACACCCTAAAAAGACTTGAAAAGGTAGGGAATATAATAATATCAAGAGAGAAATTATTTTAAGATATTTATAGGATTCTCGAAATGTGAACATAGATATTCCCTGTCAACAGGAGGTTTCTAAAAATCTTGTGACATTTTATAGTGAAAACAATTCAGGTGACACTTATTTTAATAAAGACTCTAATTGATCGGTAAAGAATATATATAATATTAAATAGGATGTGCTAAAATAATTGAAATATTATATGGGTGATCAATATATAATTTTTTTCGGAAGGTACAAGAAATGTGAACTCATCGCAAATATTTACATTCAAATTATAATGTTAATGTTTATGAAATTTTTTGAGTAATTTAAGAAAAATACGAACATTATTTTTAGAGAAGTTTCATGGAAATGAGTTATTTTAATTTTATCTTATTTGAAGACAAAAATCGTTGGATTTAAATGATGTAGATGGCCAACCATTTATAAATGGCGATTTGATGTTTTCTACGGCATTTATTATTATGATTTTTTATAGTGTTTAAAATTCTTGTTTTCATTGATGATACCCCTAACTGGCTCCAAATGATGATGAATTTTTGGAATATGCAATCTTTTTTTGGAGAGTTTTGTTCTCTATTTCTAATTTGGTTGAAATATTTTATGGATATGAATCATTTGGATAGAATTATATTAATGTCTTGTTTTTGATGATATATTTACTTGTTTAATGGTCTAGTTTTTCATATCTGTATTTATTCTACAATTTTTTTCTTTAGTTCCTTGCTTCACTTTGTGTCTTATTACATTGATGTTATGTTTGTGTTTTCCTCAGATCCATTATAGACATGTTTCTTTTAAGATCATGATTTTCACCTGAAATAAATAGATGAAAACATATGTGAATGAAACTATTTATAAATATTTTGGATAAATTATTATCTTTTGGAAGATATATGAAATTACCATGGATGATATAAAGGGTATAAAATGTGCACATGTTGTGTAATGGAATAACCCATATGTATTTTAGCGATTTTTTCCTATATATTGATGGATTTATAAGAAACCACCATTATTCTTCTTCTCACAAGTGTCTAATGTATCTTTTCATTACTCCGCCTAACGGAATCCAAGGAAAGATTTTCTGCTTATGTTGATGACAATTGTTTCTTCACCAGAGAACATAGCTCTCTTATGCCCAATCAAAGACTAGTTTTTCTTTAGTGATAATATGATGTAGCTGGAATGGATTAATCAGTTGCATATGTGTATTTCATCTAATAAATTATCATATTCATTAGTTTCTATAATGGGAGATTTGAGCTGCGGAGGTGGATGGCATGAGCATGTTACTTTTTATCAGATTTTTCTAGTTATTACCCCTTAAATTTTGTTTCATGTCATGTTTTCTTGTTGTAATTTATGTAATTTATGGTTTAATCTCATTACACCACGTTTTATCATTATATTCATCCCTTTATTTAATATATTTTTGAGGGGTATGGGTTGGGAAGATAACTCATGTTTCAGGTCGATTGAAATAATATATTTTTAAAAAATTCCATAAAAATCACTCTAAAATAAAATTTTAATGGTCAGTGTTTAAGTGATTTTAATTTATTCAATTTAAATTTAAAAAATTTATAAATTTAACTTATAAAATGAAATATAGAATATAAATAAAAATAGTTTTTATTCGAAAATTGATTTTTTTCAAATATTAATTATTCTTATTCTTATTTTATATAAATTACTAATTAAATTATTATTAATATATTATTCATATCAAAATTATAATTTATCATCATTTAACAATAATATATTTTTTCCTAAAATAAAAATTCATTGTGTACAAAAATTTATTTTCGGGAAAAATAAATTTTTAATCCTAGAATGAGTTTATTTTAATTACATACCGAATAAAAAATATAGTATAAATTATAATTTGTTTTCCAGTAAATATTATAAATACAATTCATTGAAATAATTATTTAGATAATATTAACTATAAATAAAAAACAATTTTAAAAAATTCTCTAAAAAAAATTACCTTCATATCAAACACTATTAATAATAATTATTTATAACATAGTAATTTACTTTAACTAATCAATTGATCTGAAAATATTTATATAAATTTTATAAATACATCACATAGTAAAAATATGTAATCATAAATATATATATTTATATATATTAAAATAAAATATTAAAATTAAATATTATCTTTTTGTTTCATTATGACACTGTCATAATTTCATAATGTCTATCTTGAATAGAAATATATTATAATAATAAATTATATCATGGTTTTTCTTAGTTTGATGTTGTGTGTGAAATAATATATTGTAAAAATATGTATTTAAAGAGAAATTAGTACTAACATATCAGGGAGGTATAGTTGATAGAGAATTTCCAATAGGGATAACGATAGTTAATAGGGAATGTTGGGTTTTTAAAATATTGAAATGTTCATAATCAGTTATACGTTATTAATTATCAGATAACTAGTAAATATCTTTTGATGGGTTGTTTTTTTCCTAATATAATGATTCCATAACAATAATTTATATATTTGTGTCAATATAAGGTGACGGAGATTACTTTTTGAGTTGGTATATTATATTATATTTCATTTGTGGAAAGCATGTTGTGAGTGTTTAATTCCTTCAGTAATGATTTCACTACAGGGGAAGTAATGGAATTACAATCAATCCATGAATTCCAAATTTAGATTGACATATATTTTGGAGTAATTTAGTATCACGTGATGTATAAACCAATATGGAGAATATTTTTAATTCTCTTTTCATAATTCAACAAAATAGTAACCAATCTAGATTTCCATATCACATTAAGTATGTCACCACATATATTAATGGTTATTTTATAGAAACTATGATCCATTAGAAACATTTGAAAGAGTGTTACTACTATAACATAACAATAAAATAATTATAAATAATTAAAACATAAACCAACAATCAAAACATTTTTTATAATTTTTTAAATATAAAAAATATAAAAAATATGATATCATACATTATCAGAAAAGACCCTATAATTTTATGAATAACTTACATTAAAAGGGGGCACCCACTATCTGATATTATGAAAAATATGATTGATAATAAATAAATGTGAATAAAGAGGCTAATCAATAAAACCATGTAATATGACCTAAATAACATATATAAGGTCTTAAAATTTACAATGATGCATTTGTAGGTTATGAGTATAAAACTATATTGAAATCCATAAGAAGGAACCTTAAGGTATTCACAATATTCTATTTGTATGAATGGGAAGGTAAATAAAAATGGTAACACACCGCATACGACAAATCAACATAGTTCACGGTGTGTTAACCCACCCACCCTGATACCCAACTCTAATTACATTGTAATGTGTTTGTGAATAAAACATGAAATACCATTGTATAACTCAATAAATGTACTTGACCCTATATATTTGTTCATAAAAGGGAAGAAACATACATTTTGTGGATCACGAAATATCCATTAGAAGTTACTATGCACTCAAGGGGTGGACCATAACGTACCAAATATGTGAAAAAGAAAATAGGGTGGTAGATCATGATATAAAAATAGAAAATATGACACAATGGAGGTATAAATCAAGAAAAAATCACACTCATGGAGAATACATTTAGACTATATATCCTAGGATACCACCAATGTTGATGATCCAAGTAAGGGGTGTTTCTTGATACATTACACATGGTGAGAATCCATTCGGATGTTAAATCATGACATTCTAGTAGAAAAAAAGACCCAAGATAGGGGTGGATCATGATACAACACAGTTAAGGAAAATAAAATTCAATTGTTGGATCATGAATACATATCACCTACAACTTCAAATATCCACCGTGAAACTAGAATTTCTATAACAGCATGCTACACTATACCAAAACAAGGTATCTGTAGCGCCATCCTTTAGTAGAGCTAAAAAAGTGCTAATAAAGGGAACTTTTAACATCACCAAAAAATGAATAGTTAAAAGTTAACCTTTATCAGCGCTTTTTAACACTAATAAATCCACCCCCCCCCCTTTATCAGTGCTTTTTAGTACTGTTAAAGGGGACCCCTTTATCAGCTCTTTTTTAATTAGCGATGATAAATAGTGGATTTATCCGCACTTTTTCCTAGCACTGATAAATATTATACCTCAAAAAATCATGAAAAATAATATATTTTTATATAGTTATATTTATATTGATATAAATATAATATTTATCTTTTAAATATGTTTTAGATAATTATAAATAAACTGTTACATTTAAAATATAAGAAATTTAGAGAAAGTGGATTTAAAATATTATTAAAAATATTATTAACTAATAATTTTCTAATTAACATCGATTAATAATCATTTGATATTAATTTAAAGATGCAAAGAATTCCAAAAAAATATAAAAGATTTAAAATAAGTAGAAAATTTAACACAAACTTCAAACGGCCATTACTTTTGATCTAGGGGTCCATTTGAGCTCTACAACATATCAAATCAATGTTTGTGATGTGATGTACATGCTAGTGTCCCAAGGGAACCTTCTGTCACATATTTTGAGGCCCAAAAAGGAAAATAATTCTTCCAAAAATGAGTTTGTAGTTGGGATTCCCCGATTTTTTAACATTCAAATAGGTATAACTTCTCATAAGAAGGTCCTCTATGCTTTAACAACATATAATATTGAATATTGTTTCATTTTCATTGATTTTACTAGTTTTGGAGTATAAACAGTCTTATGGATTAGAAATTATGGTCATTTTAATATTCTATGGCTTTTTAGATACACATATATATGTATTTATTCATATATATGTGTGTGTGTGTGGGTGTGTGTAATTGTCTGTATATGTGTGTGTGTCTTGTATATATTTATGTATTTATTTATTTACTTATTTATAAACACACATCAAAAAAATATATTTTAATATGTATTTAAAACTAATCTTATAAATATATATTAATATACAAATAACTATACGGATAAAAATTATAACTAAATGTATATATAAATAAATATAAATATATATATATATATACTATTATATGAATAAATATATATGTATTAATATTACTAAATATATCTATATTAATATGAAAATATATTAATATATAAATAAATATAAATATATATTTATATACAAATAAATAAATACATATTAATATATGAATAAATATATATGTATTAATTTAACTGAATATATTTACATTAATATTAATCTATATTAATATACGAATGAATATATATATTAATATATAGTTATATATATATATATATTAAAATATGAAAAAATATATGTATTAATATAAATTAATATATTTATATTAATATGAATATATATTAATATAAGAATAAATATAACTATATATATATATTAATATAAAAATAAATATATATATTGATATATGTATTAATATAACAAAACATATTTATATTAATATGAATCTACATTAATATATGAATAAATATAACTATATATATGAATAGATATGTCATTAAAATGAGTAAAAAAATAAATAGCTCAGTGGTAACGGTGGAGGTGTGTAAGGGGGGAGGTCTTGGGTTCTAGTTCGTGTGGAAGCAGGAAAGTGCAACACGTGGGCAAGTGGGGGATATGTCGGAAAGTGCATAGTGTGGGGATAATGGGAAGGGGTCCACCTAGTGCTGATAAAAGGGTGGGTCAAGAGCTATTAAAAGCTCCCCGAGCATTGTATTTTGTTTAAATTTTTTCTTATTTTTCTCCTACTTTTATAAGTGCTCAAAAAATCATTGATAATAAGGTTAATTATCAACAATTTTTTTAGTTTTTGATAAAATTAACCATTAGTCAGTGATTTTTTGTTGCGTTAATAAAAGAGTCCTTTATTAGTTCTTTTCTAAGCGCTGATAAAAGGAACCGACCTATCTTCTCCTCGATTAATAGCTCTTTTCTAGAACTATTAAAGCCCTTTTCTAGCACTAATAAAGGCTATTTTTTTAGTAGTTATACACCATATCAATGTTAATATAAAAAAAATTATTTAAAAACACCGAATATCTATATCTTAGACAAATTATATACCATGATTTCTCCCATATCAATACCCACATCACAATTCCCAGTTATTATAGGCATAGCCATCAATAACCCCTATTCAGATAGACCATAACAATAATAAAAACCCTGACTAATAGGTTATGACTAGTAAAAACCAATCAACTATTATAAGTGATAACATATGCACCATGCTCATAGGAAAACCTAAAAGAAAACTATATAAGGATTCCAAGTATTTTTTACCCTTAATTTCAATTCATAACTTTTTCTATGGAAGTATTAAGACATAATGAAACTCTTCCTCTCACTTTCTTCTCAATAAAACACATATATGGGATTTATCAAAGAAACCCAGCCACAAGGATTTCCAAAAAAGTTCTTCCTCACAAGAAAATTCAAAGCCTATCAAGGTAATTTTAAATCATAACCAATACCCAAATTCCCAAAAAAATATTTCAATGAATCTTCATAGAACCTAGACTATGCTTTCTTCATTCCAAAACTGAAATTTTTTTAAACATACTCCCAAAATCAATTAAGAATGGAATATCCATGATATACCTCTCTAAAAAGAAAATATAAGCACATACTAAGCAACTCATCTTTTATCACATGAAATGGGGACTTTTCAAAGTGTATCGTATACAATTAGTTTATATAACCCTTGGAAACATAGTAATAAATAATTCTTAAATTCAATGATCCTTGTGAGAAATATCCATTCCACACTGACACACTGATATTTTCATGCAATTATGATTATAAATTTTATTTTTCTCAATAATTTTCAATGAATGTTACCATGTTTTTCAATGTTTTATACAAAATTAAGAACTAAAAAAAATTAAAATATATTTATTTGAATATATGAAGGATGATTTTTAGATTTTAATTATATTTATGAATTTATTATTAGTATTCGGTAACTATATTTGAAATATTTCTAATAATATTCATAATTTTCAGGAATTTTCTAAAAAAGTTGGCCATCCATTGTCTATCACTCAACATGCCACCCATAGTAAGATATTCAGCCTACTTAAAGAAAATATCTAGCCAAGGGGGCCATCGGGAGAGCCTGAATAAGGATGAAGGTGTTCATGAGAGACCATGAGAGAATCCCACCCATATGTTTGGGCATAATCATTCACAGTTCATGAAATTCATCTTAGATTGGGCGCGTGTATATTTGTCTATCTATGATTCCACCCCGGTATAGGAAACTCAACTGAATCAACACATTGGTTTATATTCAAGAATGTCGCGACTTCACTTTTTGGATTTGGGATTCTCTTTGTCACAAACCGAATCTGGTCGCCTTCAAACTTGGCACCCGACCCGGTCCATGGCAAGACCCGAAGGGCGTTCCCGATCCCCACGGGCTGGCACAAGTGCCCAGGTATCATAAAATGAAAATTGGGAACGATTTACCCGAGTTTATAAACATAAAACAACAAAAGAATCCAATGAAACAAATCTGGATTTTTCAAACCAAACAATCTTTTACAAAAATTCAGAACTGAATTACATGGCTTAAAACAACTCAAAAGGTCTATACCAAAGTTAAAAATCCAAATAAGGACAGCCCAAGAACCCTCATGGCAAGGGGCACCTCCCACAAGCCACCTCCACAAGACTTCACCACCAAGGACCTGCTAGAAACCCGAACCACTGGAACAAACAAAAACTGTACCCAACCTGCGACAAAAAAAACCATGTCTACTTACACCCAAGGGTGTAAGTAGGGTGTGAGCCAATGCCCAGTAGGATACCAGCACTAAGAGATTCCATGTGATAAACATTTAAAGACGAAAATCATGCAAGTTTTCAAAAACATGAAAAGCTAGTTACAATTTCTAAAAGATGCTACTTTGAATAAAAATAGTTTTCAAGTGGGCTATCATTAAGAATCAACACTTTTAAAAATAATGTCAACAATACTGAATTTTCCAGCCAACTATACCGTATGTCGACGGTAAGTACAATGTAAATAATGAGCACAAGAAATAGGAAGTAACACCTAGGCACTAGCTAGCTGTGGGTCCCAGGTACCTCGTATCTCGGTGAGATTAACCATCACAAATATCCATTCTCGTGCACGAGCCACTAGTAGGGAACATACCCATAACCTAGTGGTCCCCAATCATCATCATCATAGTTTAGTTAGAGTTGTAAGCGTCAATCTTGCTAAGTGAAACTGAGGCCAAACCCCACGGATTCACTAGCATACTAGTACACGTCCACCCACCTAGATACCCAGGTTTTCCCCTTGTGCTCAAACATGTTCAACACATCAAGAAATGTACATTGAACATGAAAATATCATTTCCACATCACAAATTCACCAAACAGCCCATATGTATACCACACAAGTCACAAAAAATCCATTTTTCATTCAAAATGATTTTGAAATCCGAATCACACCAAAATAGCCCACAACACATTTCACATTTCTTCAACACTTCCACAAAACCATAAAAAAATTTTATAAAACAATTATATGATATTTAAACTCATATAACATCCCACACACATGTAATATAACACTTATTTCATATTCAAAAATTCAATTTTTCACATCACACTCACACAAAACACTCCACATCACTTTCACATCACTTTCACTCCAAAATATCTCCTTCAAACAATTTAATAAAATATTTCCAAGATGATACATATCACATAGCAGCCTTTTCAAAAATGAAATGGACCTTTTAAAAATATAATCCTACCAAAACAGTTTGCTGATATAGTTTCACCTATTACACAACCCAGTAAAGCATTCAAAACTTTCATAAAACAATTATAAAGAGTATACCCAAACTTTGCACATAAAATCAATTTCAAAAATCTCTTTTTAAACCAAAAGCACACCAAGACCCTACCAAAACATAATTGGCATCCCAATAAACATGAAATAATCCACATTCAAATGTTATATAATCACGTTGAATAATATCACAAAAGATACCCATGAGAACACACAAATCCATAAAACACATTCAAGGAGTATAACAAGGTTATACAAATAAAACCATTCAAATACACCCCATTTTTAGGCCCACATGGAACTATATCATTATCTAACCATAATTTTCAGCTCCTTTCAACAACTAATAAATCACTTCCACATTTTACAAAACTACCACAAGATATAACACATGAAATACATTTGAAAAATACACACTTCAAGCAAAAATGTAACTTTAAAAACAAATGCTTTACTATTGCTACCAAAAATGGTTTTCACATAATGCACAGCACATAAGGAACATTCAAAATTATTTAATCAAGCAAACTAACTCATCATTAAATGGTTACCCACAGAATCACCTACTGAATGTGTCGAAACCCTCAAAACTAGGTGCGAAACCTTAAGCGCACCACCGTTGCACCAAAAGGAATACAAATCCAGACCTAAACCACAAAAATTTACCCAAAAGACAACAAATCATACATTAGGATCAAACCCCAACTTCTGGACATGAGGAACTTCAAGAAAAAGGAAATAAAACTAATAGAGGATGGAAGGAACCAAGAAGGAATTCCCTTACTTGAAATATCTTGAAGGAATCGTCCCCAATCCACAAAATAATGACTCATCAAGTACCCAAAACTGGTATGGAGGTTCTAAGGATTCATATTAGGTCATGTGGGGACTGAAATGGGGGAAAAGGATGAAAAATGAAGGAGTTATGAAAGGATCAATTTACCTCTCCAAATCTGCCCGATTTTTGAAACCCTAATAAGTTCAGTACTAAATCGCGATGAAGAAGAGCTCCAAAGAGGGGAGAGAGAGTTTGGGCGCGTGTCTGGGTTCAAGGGGCGCATATGAGGCTTTGAATCACCGAAATATACATAAAAATGAATATGTTATTAATTAATAAAATATTATTTTTAAAACTGGAATTGGGATTTCGGGCAGGCCCAATCCCTTAAATAAAAACCAACATAAACCTTGGTTATGGATTTCCAAAGGCTCCAAATTTTAAATTTGGTGTTAATATATCAGGGGAGGAAATTTAGGAGTTGGAATGAAGGAAAAATATAAAAAAATGAAAAAGTTATAAAGGAAACAAATTTTATTTTTAAATCTGGAATTGGGCTCGCGGTTTGGCCCAATTCATGAAAACTCATCTATTTTTCCATAAAACCTTTGGAAACCATCCAAAACAAAACATGAAAGGAAAAAAAATGAAATTTAACTTAAAAATAATTCATGTATGTGAGACTATTTCTTATTTATTTTTCATACATAAATAATTGATGTTGTCCTTATTAAATCCCTCTCACTCATGCCCATAAATCTCAGGTCATCATCCATCATCATGCTTTCAATTTTAATCCTTGAATTTTTCCACTCCTATCACTAGAGGCTTCAATCTCCACCACCGAGTAGCATGCTTTAGAGATCAACAATCACTCTCACTACCATGGATCACCTCTGAATCCTTGTTCAACCCCCATGAATATTATTTCAAAGCTTCATCCAACCACTATGAATGTTAGATGAATCAAGGGGGGGGGGGGTCCTCATATTTCATCCACACCCTAGTCACCTTATTCAATATAAATCTCATTCTTACATATCCCCCACAATTCATGGATGTCACATTAAAGACTTAAGTATAATAAAGAAGGATTCCTTCAGACTTATTCTATTCTACTGGGGAGTTTAAACTCAATAAATATTTAGTTACTTCAAAAATAAAACGTGTTGTTCTTCGTTGTGTTTTAAAATTATATATATTCCAAAATTAATTGAACATATTGAAATTAATTTACTTTAGAGAAGGATCCCAAAACCAAGGATTTATATCCCTACCTATAAATTAAGATCCTCAGACACGAATGAGGAGGGTCGTGCACCAATGGAGGATGATGTTTATTAGGATTCTACTTATTGTTTGCTATTTAATTTTTTTATTCTACTTATTATTATTTATTTTTTTAATTTATAATTTTTTTCTTATTATAATTCACGGATGAATGTATTATTTTTATTAATGAATATTTTTTCTCTATATTTTTTTATTTGACTTCTTCTTCTTCTTCTTATTCTTATATTAATTTCTTAATTTATTTCCTAAATTTTATCAATATTATTTTTATTTTTTTATTTCATATTTTATTTCTACCTCTCAATATCATTCTCCATCAACTTTATTCTTCTTCTTATTTAATAATATTATTTATCATTCTTCCATAGTGACATATTACCCTTGATAATGAGTGGATGACTCAAGGATTGTTCTGGAAAAGAGATTGGTGTTTTCTAAATTCTGAACTTAAATTATTATGTTTTATTTATGACTGTAGTGAGATAAGGTGAAGCGATATGGGATGGAAATTTTCCATAAGGACACATAACTCAAACTCATTTCTATAATTTTATTCAAATATTTCACCAACCTTCTACTGGAAATTATCTATTCATACGACGGAGTTGAGTTATTGAGTGTATTAAAAGAAATATGATGGAACTTGTACCTATAAGTTTTCACAATATTGATAATGGTGATCCATCATCCTTGATAATAGGAGGAAGTGGAATTTTTTTTCCTTAAGGCCATATAAATTTCCCTCCCACTAAATAATAGATAATAATTCATGCCTGATATTTCATAGTTGGATTATTGACTAAATTTAAAAAAAAATTAATAAGAATGATAGAACCTAATAACCACATCATAAATCAAACTTTCTTTCTCCACTATATTATATTTTATATTAGTTAATTTTATAAATTTAATAATATTCCTACCATCAATTATTTTCATAAAATAGTATAAAAATAAAAAACAAGTATTCTGAGGTGAATTATAAAAAGTAGATGAAAAATAGTGATACTCCTCAAGTGGGATGACCCTACTCAACTACTGTGATGTACTAGGAAATCATAGA
Organism: Viscum album; assembly: GCA_963277665.1. Classification (NCBI taxonomy): domain Eukaryota; kingdom Viridiplantae; phylum Streptophyta; class Magnoliopsida; order Santalales; family Viscaceae; genus Viscum; species Viscum album. The sequence goes on along the minus strand of OY728119.1, from coordinate 1,671,431,955 downwards.
AATTTTCATTTCACAAACACTATTGTAGGAATTCATAAAAATGGTTTGTTACCAGGGATTTAATCATTAGTTTGATTAATTATTATTTTTTGACTCTATTGAAATTTTCTCATTTTTTTAATTTAATTCTAAAAAATGTTTAACATTACATGGTTTATAAAAGATTGGGTTGCCTTATATTCACGACATATTAAGAGAACCCGAGGAAAAATTAGATAATGGAAGGAATCAAGGATCTCATCCATGATCTTGAAGAAACCCTTGAAAAAAAAAATTCAATGGATTTTATAGATATTTATCTGAACTCTATGACTACATCCATGAAATTAAGCAAGAAACAACTAAGAAAAAAGAAGAGACCTCCTAGTTTCCTACCATAATTTCTGAAAATATTACTTGGGAGAATTTATTTAAAGAAGTGGATAAAAAAATATTAAATTGAAGATCTAGAATATTGAAGAAATGTTTCAAGATATATATAGAAATATGGAATGGATAACTATGTATTTAAATTTATCCCTCAAGAAACCCAAACATGTACTAGAGGAAGTGCCACTGGTGAATCGCAATATTTCATAATACAACCAAAAAGTTGAGGAAATACTCATGGACCATTAACGAAAAAACCATTTGAAGATAAAATTTTGAGATGACCATGATGAGCTAGGGTGGAGTTATAATGAGGATGACATTCCTGCTGAGCTACGTCTGGGACATAAATAAGATATATAGGAATTATGGATTGAAGATGTGGTTCATCTTCATCTCTCAGTTCCAATGAATGCATAAGTGGAAGATAAAATTAATATTCTTCTATCCATAGATGGATAAACCACCCAAGTGGTATAATTTGATGAAAATATGGAGGATCTCAGTTACCAAATTTCATCCAGTAAGATCCAAATTCAAGGGAAACCAATGACCAATTAATATATTCAATCCAAACAATGATTGGTTGTTGATCATTCCTTAAACTACATTTAATTTAATTTAATTTAATCTAAATTGCATATTAATCGCCACTACATTACATTTTCATATTCAAAATATCATTATTCCCTTAGGGGAATATGATAAAAAAGAACATGAACCTATTGAGGAACACATGGAGCTCCTTTATTTTGATTAACATGCATTTGAGGAAGCCCATGAAAGAATTCCAGGTGTTTGATCTAATTAAAAAAATAAAAAACTCACTCACTATGAAAGGGATGATTTAGATTTGAATTTATATATTATTCATGTGATATTACATGATTAATTTCCATTTAATCATTCAATCATTGTTTCATAAATTGATGATGAAATTAAAAAAGGGAAGGTTTCACATGTATCAAACAAGGAAGAGGATGGTATATACTTCATCCTACCCCAGCCAAGAAATATATACATAATTGGGAAGGGTAAGGATTTTTTATACTCTATCCATGGATTATACTACACTAACAATAAAGAAGTGAGAGATGGGAAAATTTACATGTATTGGTTAAATTCATAAAAAGATCCAACCACCATCAGACTATGGATAAATGTTGGTACATCCCTTTAGAGGTAGTAAAAATATAGGTCCTACTTATAGTATCATAAAATGATTTATAATTATATTTTCTTTGTAACATCCCAAGTAAGTAATGAATAATTGATATTTTTATATATTTCTATTAATGATTAAGATAGTGTTTTAGAGTCTTAAAATGAAAATAAATACAATCTTATGCATGGAATACACTAATATTCTTAAAAGATTGTTTTACTTCCTTATGATGGAAAACCCTTTTCAAATCTATCTTTTTACAATTTTATAAACTATGTTTGTCAAAATAAACTTATTCGTTATGATTGGGACATCAAAATTTACTTTGTGTGAATTTTTGGTATTTTTCTGACAATGTTCATTTTTAATGAATAGTGAAAAATATTGTATTTTACATCAAAACTGTTTTTTAATCTAATTTATTTATATTATTTTATTATCTTTTGAATTGGAAATAATGTGTAATATTAATATATTTTTACCATTTAATCCAATGGTGTTCATTGGAATCAATTTCACTTTGAAATTGGACTTAAACTGGTGTCAATCTTTTGATACTTATTGTTTCATAAAAACACGCTATTTGCTCTGACAGCGGGAATTAATTATTAAATTAATTAATGTGACTTATATGTTTTTAATTTTGTAAAATAGACTTCATTTTTGAGTTTTTAATATCAAATATAGCTTTGGGTGAATTTTTGGTAATTTTCTGAAAAACATCAATTTTTGATGAATAGTGAAACCACTATGTGGTACTTATAAAGACTGATTTTCTGTTTAAATGAAATTTTTCCATCATTGTGTTTTGAATTTCAAAAATCCGACATACATGGTTGTCATTAATAAGTAAAATGTGGTTCAATGGGATTAAAATAATTTTTTGGTGAATAGTAACTTATTAAGTTTTTAATCGCGATTAGTGGTAATTAGTGTAGTTTAAGGTAAAAATAATGCTTTAATAAACTAAGATGAGCTTGACACATGTCCCAACATTATTGGTTGTGTCATGGACGACCAAGAAAAGCCATGGGTCAACTTGGGGACCCCATGGAGAAACTTTGGTTGGGAAATGACATAAATAACTTTTTATTAAATATAAAAGTAAAAATGACACAAACATAATATGTTTTACGAAAACAATTTTTACATGGGGATATAAAGATCGGATTTTTGATTATAAATATTCATTGGAAAGGTAAAAAGATTTCCTACATCATAGTATTTTTTTATAATTTTCAGACATTAAATAAATTAAATTATTTATGACATAATAATGATGCAGCAATGACATCATTATTTGACGATTTAAATAAAATGGAAAGATAATGTAAAATCTATGAACTACACATGTCCAAACCCAATTGGATGATTGTATTTCTAACCCTTATCACCGTATCCACGAAATTATATCAATGTGGGACCTTTTATAACCGAAACACATTTTCAAATAAAGTAATATTTCTTTACTTTCCAAAAGTGCCCCTCCTCTCCTCTTATAAAAGGCCCCCACCTCTACCTCATTTCACACACTCCTCAAGCCTTTGGCTCGGCCAACCTCTGCCCATTTACTCTCTCCACATCCCTCTCCTCATCCTAGAGTATTCCCTTTGGGTAGAATCCTTTCAAAGGAATCCTTTAGGTTCAAATCAAAAGGAGTTACACTTTTAAAGGTAATTCATTCTCTAATGTTCGTTTGTTTTATTTTTTTTCTCCAACCCCCTAAACTCTTTTTATTTACTTCTTTTGTAACAACAACAGTATCTTAAATATACTAGGATGTTGTTATAAGATTTATTTGAGCTACACTCTCACAAAACTACATCAAATGGTTAAAGAACATACGGTTTCCGTGGATGGCGAAATTCTGCCTCCCGAAACGATGATTGTTCAATACTCATTTAACACCTTCAAAGGTGGCCATTATGATGTCACTATTTTTATATATGATATATAATATGTTTATGTTTTCCTTATTATTCTGTTCTTTTCATTTTGGTCATACCTTTATGGTTCCCATTATGGGTAAACACGATATCTTCATTTTAGGAAGTGCGGACTACCGCCCCCTGAAAGTGATTTGATTCGTTAATACCATATGTGGGATGTGTAAAGGATAAAGTTAATGATATTATATATGTTATTATACTGGAATTATAATATACTCTTATATCATTATGATTCCATTCCATAAAATACAAAATAGAAATGGAAGTAGCGTTCATGCGTACGTACGGCTTACCGTCTCCATGAACGATGTATTTCATTTCTTACCACTAAATGTGACGTAATATTATAAATACATGTATATGATGAATATATATGAAATATATGTTATCCAAATCATTAATATCATTCTGGATATAACGAACCTTTGACCAAATTAACAACATGTAAGTGTAAGAAGTCTATTTTTGACTTAAGAACCAAATACCGACAAAATGAACATTATTAACTTAAATGATTAAATGATGTTCATAACATGGTATAAATGGAAAAATGAAAATGAAAAAGGTTCATAATCAAGTAGAGATTAACTCACGTTTATTATTCAGGAGATTAAAGAACGGTCGGGTCAAGTCGGATACGAGGTACGGGACTTCGTCTCAATCTCCTTTCATTGAGGCATGTTTTATTTTATACACAAGTTTCTTTTATACGGTGTATAAACCCCTTTGAATTTTACGTTTATTCAAAAGGAATCTTTTTTATACTAAGCGTTTACTAAACGACAAAAGGAAATGTTTTTGTCGTACGTATGAGGCGACAATGACTTCTTCACCGTCGTGACCGTTATTTGAGTTTCGGCTTCCTCTACAAGCCATAACTTCTTTTTAAAATAAAAATAAATACCATGTTTTACTTTTCTTTTATTTTGGTATCGAAAATGGTTTTCATAATGTTTTTATACCAATGTGTTGTATTGATATCTTGTGATTGAAAGGTGGGAATTTTATGTTTCTTTTATTCATGTTTTATGTGATATGATTATGTTGTGGTTCTTGGGAATTATTATGAAGACGGGTGGTTCCGTGATAAACTAAGGGTGGGTGAGCCCGATATAGCTCTCCAATGCATTGCGTAACGCGAAGGAGTGAAACTTTAAGGTTTCTCTGAAGATATTTAGGGAATATACTGTGATGGGTATTCCAAACGTAACCAAGAGGGTTACTCCCTACGTAAGAATGTTATGAATGCCTCAAGATACCTTTATGTATTATGATTTCTATGATTTATTCATGATTTTATGAGGTATGTTAAAGTGAATATGTTTTATGGGTAAAGTATTATTTCATTCTTATGTATATATGAACTCATGTTTCCTTTCCATGTTTTTTTATAACCCATACTGAGTTTTTATGCTTATCCCATGTTTTTGAAATGTTTTTCACAGGTCAAGGGAAAGGTACATGATAAGATGATATAGTCAAGGATGTGTCAAGAAATAATCCATGTTTTATTTTAAATGTGTTTCCATTGATGGGAATGAAGAATACTATGTTTATGTAACCACTTTGTTTATATGTGGAATGTAATGCATGTTTTATGATCTAATTCTCTAAAACTCTAAACCCGAAAAGATCCTCAATGTGTAATCTTGTAATAACTCAAGATTAAGTAAGGTTTAAGGCTGGGGCCTTATAGTTGGTATCAATGGTCGGTTTAGATAAATTTAGGAGTTAGAATTCTATTAAATGATTATCCAAAAAAAAATCTTTGGAATGATATAGCATTTGAAGATTACCATGTTTCTTCATCTAAGACATGTTTGTTCAGAATGGTTTTCCGCAGAGGAAATAGGGAAGCAGTGCTAGGAAGGCATACAGAAGGAAATAACCTTCCGAATCAGCATCAAAAAATGGTCAGAATTGGAACTGAACAGTTTGTTGCAGTAATGGCGCCGTTGACTCAAGCGATAAATAGTGGTGGTATCCATGCACGAGATCAGCCAGATCAACCGCAGAGGAACATGTCAGTGGTGGAACATTTCATGAGGCAACATCCCCCATCATTCAGAGGATCATCTGACCCTGTGCTAGCTGAAGGGTGGATTAAAGCACTGGAGAAGATTTTTGATGTCATGGGGTGTTCAGACAATCAAAAGGTTAGTCTTGCTATTTACCGTTTGGAGGGTGAAGCAGATCAGTGGTGGTCTATGGTTAAAAATATCAGGGACGCCGATGAGATTGATGCTCTTGACTGGGATGAATTCAAAGGTATGTTTCTTGAGACGTATTTTCCTAAGGCTGTTCGACTTAGGATGGAAAAGAAATTATTGGAATTGAGGCAAGAGGAAGACTCAGTGGCTGCCTATGAAGAAAGGTTCACTCGATTGGCAAGGTATGCTCCAAATTTTATCCGAGACCTTGATAGTAAAATCAATCGTTTTTACTCAGGATTAAAGCCAAAATATCGAAGGGAATTAGCTTCTCGTGAGTTTCAAAGTTATGAAAAGCTTGTTCGATGTGTTGAGAAGGTGGAAATGGAGTTTGCCGATGACCAAGTTTTCTATAACAACCAGCAGAAGAAGAAACCGAGGTGGCAGGAGAAAGGTAAGAATTCTTCAAAAAAGTCTGATTGTAAGAGAACTAAGTTTCCAGTTTGTGATAAATTTGGCAAAAGGCATGCTGGGGAATGTCTTCTGAGTTCTGGGAAGTGATACCGATGTGGTAAGATGGGACATAAGGCTTGTGATTGCACTAAAAAGGATCAAGGTGAAGGTAAGAACGAATTTGATTTACAGTTAGTGAAATGTTATAAGTGCAATGAGATGGGTCACTATGCAAACGAGTGTCCGACAAAGAGCTTGAGTGATGGGAAGCAGTTAGACTACAAGCAGAAAGGGGTGGTGAAATCCTTTGCAACTACTTCAGCAGATGTCGGGCTATCAAATGAAGTTGTATCAGGTACTTTGTTTGTTTTTTCAGATTATGCCAGTGTGTTGTTTGATTCAAGGTATACACATTCTTTCATCTCTGAAAACATTTCTAGTAAAATGGGAATACCATCTCAAGAAATGACTCCTGAACTTTTGGTAAAAACACCAGGGGGAAATGTTGAGGCAAAAAGAATTTATAAGAATCTTCCTATCCTTATCTGTGGAAAGAACCTACTTGGAAACCTTATTGTTCTACCTCTAGTAGAGTTTGATGTTATCCTGGGTATGGATTGGCTCTCTATCTACCATGCTAAGATTGACTGTAGAGCTAAAGATGATTCTTTTCAGAAATACTTTCAATTTGTTTACATGAATGAACCCTTACTTTTGATAACATATCAAGAGGCCGAGAAACATGTAAAAGATGGAAATGAATGTTACCTTGCACACGTCATTGAAAATAAAGGAACTGTTCAGATTAATGATGTGCCAGTGGTAAATGAGTATCCTGATGTTTTTCCTGATGAGTTGCCTGGAATAATACCAGATCGGGAAGTTGAGTTTACTGTTGACTTAGTTTCTGATGATAAGACAATTTCAAAACCCCCTTATCGAATGGCACAAATTGAACTTTTAGAGTTGAAGGAGCAATTGCAAGATTTATTAGAGAAAGGTTTCATTAGACCTAGCACATCACCATGGGGTGCTCCTGTTTTATTTGTTAAAAATAAAGATGGTTCTATGAGACTTTGCATTGATTATAGAGCCTTGAATAACATCACTATTAAGAAAAAATATCCTTTGCCTCATATCGATGATTTGTTTGATCAGCTCCAGGGAGCTCATTTTTTTTCAAAGACTGACCTGAGATCGGGGTACCATCAGCTGAAGGTAAAGGAGGCAGATATTCCGAAGACCACGTTCCGTACGAGATATGGCCATTATGAATTTGTAGTAATGCCTTTTGGGCTAACCAATGCACCTGCTGTATTCATGGACTTAATGAATAGAATTTTCCATGAGTTCTTGGATAAGTTTGTGGTGGTTTTCATTGATGATATTTTGGTGTTTTCTAAAAGTAAAGAGGATCATGAAATACATTTAAGGGTTATCTTGCAAACCTTAAAAGAAAAGAAACTGTATGGGAAATTCAGCAAGTGTGAGTTTTGGTTGCAACAAATTTCTTTCCTTGGTCACATTGTTTCTAAAGATGGAATAACTGTTGATCCTTCAAAAACAAAAGTTTTGGAAGAATGTCCAAGACCCACAAATGTAACCGAGATTCGTAGCATCCTTGGTTTGGCGGGCTATTACCGGAGGTTTGTTAGAAATTTTTCATGGTTATCTAGTCCAATGACTAAGCTAACTCTGAAGGGTGTTAAGTTTATCTGAAAAAAATAATGTGATGATTGTTTTCATGAATTGAAAAGAAGATTGGTGAATGCTCCAGTTTTGGAACTACCTTCTAGGAATGGTGAGTTTGTTATATACAGTGATGCTTCATTGAAAGGACTTGGTTGCGTCCTAATGCAGAATGATCAGGTAATTGCTTATGCTTCACGACAGTTGAAAACTCATGTGGTAAATTACCCTACACATGATTTGGAATTAGCTGCTGTTTTTTTTCTTTTAAAATTTGGAGGCATCATTTGTATGGAGTAATGTGTGAAATATATACCGATCACAAAAGTTTAAAGTATATATTCACTCAGAAATAGTTAAACATGAGAAAAAGGAGATGGCTTTAATTAATCAAGGATTATGATTGTACAATTCATTACCATCCGGGAAAAGCAAATAAAGTGGCTGATGCTTTGAGTCGAAAAAGTAATGCTTCATTAACAATGTTGCATTTGGAACGTGATCCTTTGGTTAAGGATTTGATAAACTTTGGCATAGAAGTTGTTGGTGCAGGAAGTCCTTCTGTTTTGTTTCAGGTATCAGTGAGATCATCTCCATCAGATAGAATCAATCAAGCACAGAAGCAAGACAGTGAGTTGCAGAAAAAGGTAGAGCTGGTTCAGAAAGGTAAGTTGCCTGAATTCAACATTGATAATGATTGTGTTTTGAGATTTGGGAAGAGATTGTGTGTGCCTTGTGATTCACAGTTGAAGAGAGAGTTGTTATGTGAAGCTCATAGTTCTCCGTTTTCAGTTCATCCGGGCAGTACTAAGATGTATAGAGATCTACGGGAGTATTACTAGTGGGATGGAATGAAGAGAGATATTGCTGATTTTACTGTGAAGTGTTTGACTTGTCAGCAGGTTAAAGCAGAGCGGCTGTTACTGAAAGGGATGCTTCAGCCTTTTCCAGTGCCAGAGTGGAAATGGGAGAATATATCCATGGACTTTGTTGTTGGATTACCGAAGACATCTCGAGGTAATAATGCAATCTGGGTTATTGTTGATCGCTTGACCAAATCTGCTCATTTCCTTGCTATACGAGATACTTTCTCTCTTGATCAACTTTCCCGTTTGTATCTTAAAGAGATTGTCAGGTTACATGGAGTTCCTCTCTCCATTGTATTGGATCGTGATCTCAGGTTTACTTCTAACTTTTGGAAAGGCCTTCAGAAGTCGTTGGGTACTGAATTAAATTTTAGTACAGCTTTTCATCCTCAATCAGATGGGCAGTCAGAACGAACAATTCAGACATTGGAGGATATGCTATGAGCTTGTTCTATGGATTATCAGGGAAGTTGGGACCAACATCTTTCTTTGGTTGAATTTTCATATAATAATAGTTTTCATTTCATTATACAGATGGCACCATTTCAGGCATTATATGGGAAGCGGTGTCGAACTCCAGCTTTCTGGGATGAAGTGGGTGAAAGGAAGTTGATGGGACCAGAATTGGTAGAAGAGATGGCAGAAAAAGTTCAGCTGATTCAGAAACAAATGAGAACAGCTCAGAGCAGGCAGAAGAGTTATGCGGATAACCGGAGGAAGGATCTATCTTTCGAGGTAGGTGATCATGTTTTTCTCAAGGTTTCTCCTTGGAAAAGTGTGATGAGATTTGGTAAGAAAGAAAAGATAAGTCCAAGGTTCATTGGACCATACGAAATTCTGGAGAGAGTTGGATCAGTTGCATACCGAGTGGCTTTACCTCCGAGTTATTCTCAGGTACACAATGTTTTTCACGTTTCGATGTTGAGAAAGTATATGCCAGATCCATCTCATGTTTTGAGTCCAGAGGTAGTTCAGCTGGAAGAGAACCTATCTTATGAGGAACAACCGGTCCACATTTTTGACCATAGGGAGCAAGTGTTACGGAAATAGGTGATTCACCAGGTAAAGGTTTTGTGGAAAAACCACATGATTGAAGAGACAACATGGGAATCTGAAAATGCAATGAGGGATAAGTACCCCCATTTATTCGATAAGTAAATAAATTGCGGGGACACAATTTTATAAAGGGGGAAGGATGTAACATCCCAAGTAAGTAATGAATAATAGATATTTTTATCTCTGTCTATTAATGATTAAGATAGTGTTTTAGAGGCTTAAAATGAAAATAAATACAATCTTATGCATGGAATACACTAATATTCTTAAAAGATTGTTTTACTTCCTTGTGATGGAAAAACCTTTTTAAATCTATCTTTTGACAATTTTATAAACTATGTTTGTAAAAATAAACTTATTCGTTATAATTGGGACATCAAAATTTACTTTGTGTGAATTTTTGGTATTTTTCTGACAATGTTCATTTTTTAATGAATAGTGAAAAATACTGCATCTTACATCAAAACTGCTTTTTAATCTAATTTATTTATATGATTAGATTATCTTTTTAATTGATCTTAATGTGTAATATGAATATATTTTTACCATTTAATCCAATGGTGGTCATTGGAATCAATTTCACTTTGAAATTGGACTTAAACTGGTGTCAATCTTTTGATACTTATTGTTTCATAAAAACACGCTATTTGCTCTAACAGCGGGAATTAATTATTAAATTAATTAATGTGACTTATATGTTTGGAATTTTGTAAAATAGACTTCATTTTTTAATTTTTAATATCAAATATAGCTTAGGGTGAATTTTTGGTAATTTTCTGAAAAACTTCAATTTTTGATTAATAGTGAAACCACTAAGTGGTACTTATAAAAACTGATTTTCCGTTTAAATGAAATTTTGCCATCATTGTGTTTTGAATTTCAAAAATCTGACATACATGGTTGTCATTAAGAAGTATAATGTGGTTCAATGGGATTAAAATAATTTTTTTGGTGAATAGTAACTTATTAAGTTTTTAATCGCGATTAGTGGTAATTACTGTAGTTTAAGGTAAAAATAATGCTTTAATAAAATAAGATGAGTTTGACACATGTCCCAACCTTATTGGTTGTGTCATGGATGACCAAGAAAAGCCATGGGTAAACTTGGGGACCCCATGGAGACACTTTGGTTGGGAAATGACACAAATAACTTTTTATTAAATATAAAAGTAAAAATGACACAAACATAATATGTTTTACGAAAACAATTTTTACATGGGGTTATAAAGATCAGATTTTTTATTATAAATAGTCATTGGAAAGATAAAAAGATTTCATACATCATAGTGTTTTTTTTATAATTTTTAGACATTAAATAAATTAAATTATTTATGACATAATAATGATGCAGCAATGACATCATTATTTGACGATTTAAATAAAATGGAAAGATAATGTAAAATCTATGAACTAAACATGTCCAAAAACCAATTGTATGAGTGGATTTCGAACCCTTATCACCATATACACGAAATTATATCAATGTGGGACCTTTTAAAACCGAAACACATTTTCAAATAAAGTAATATTTCTTTACTTTCCAAAAGTGCCCCTCCTCTCCTCTTATAAAAGGCCCCCACCTCTACCTCATTTCACACACTCCTCAAGCCTTTGGATCGGCCAACCTCTGCCAATTTACTCTCTCAACATCCCTCTCCTCATCCTAGAGGATTCCCTTTGGGAAGAATCCTTTCAAAGGAAGCCTTTAGGCTCAAATCAAAAGGAGTTACACTTTTAAAGGTAATTCATTCTCTCATGTTCATTTGTTTTATTTTGTTTCTACAACCCCCTATACTCTTTTTATTTACTTATTTTGTAACAAAACCAGTATATTCAATATACTAGGATGTTTTTATAAGATTTATTTGAGCTAAACTCCCACACAACTTCATCAAATGGTTAAAGAACATACGGTTTCCGTGGATGGCGAAATTCTGCCTCCCGAAACGATGATTGTTCAATACTCATTTAACACCTTCAAAGTTGGCCATTATGATGTAACTATTCTTATATATGATATATAATATGTTTATGTTTTCCTTAATCTTCTGTTCTTTTCATTTTGGGAATAACATTATGGTTCCCATTATGGGTAAACACGATATCTTCATTTTAGGAAGTGCGGACTACTGCCCCCTGAAAGTGATTTGGTTCGTTAATACCATATGTGGGATGTGTAAAGGATAAAGTTAATGATATTATATATGTTATTATACTGGAATTATTATATACTCTTATATCATTATGATTCCATTCCAGAAAATACAAAATAGAAATGGAAGTAGCGTTCATGCGTACGTACGGCTTACCGTCTCCATGAACGGTGCATTTCATTTCGTACCTCTAAATGTGATGTAATATTATAAATACATGTATATGATGAATATATATGAAATATATGTTATCCAAATCATTAATATCATTCTGGATATAACGAACCTTTGACCAAATTAACAACATGTAAGTGTAAGAAGTCTATTTTTGACTTAAGAACCAAATACCGACAAAATGAACATTATTAACTTAAATGATTACATGATGTTCATAACGTGGTATAAAAGGAATAATGAACTTGAAAAAGGTTCATAATCAAGTAGAGATTAACTCATGTTTATTATTCAGGAGATTAAATAATGGTCGGGTCAAGTCGGATACGAGGTATGGGACTTCATCTCAATCTCCTTTCATTGAGGCATATTTTATTTTATACAAAACTTTCTTTTATATGGTGTATAAACCCATTTTACTTTTACGTTTATTCAAAAGGAATATTTTTTATACGAAGCATTTACTAAATGACAAAAGGGAATGTTTTTGTCGTACGTATGGGGCGACAATGACTTCTCCGCCGTCGTGACCGTTATTTGAGTTTCGTCTTCCTCTACAAGCCATACCTTCTTTTTAAAAGAAAAATAAATACCATGTTTTACTTTTCTTTTATTTTGGTATCGAAAATGGTTTTCATAATGTTTTTATACTAATGTGTTGTATTGATATCTTGTGATTGAAAGGTGGGAATGTTATGTTTCCTTTATGCATTTTTTATGTGATATGATTATGTTGTGGTTCTTGGGCATTATTATGAAGACGGGTGGTTCCGTGATAAACTAAGGGCAGGTGAGCCCGATATAGATCTCCAATGCATTGGGTAACGCGAAGGAGTGAAACGTTAAGGTTTCTCCGAAGAGATTTAGGGAATATACTGTGATGGGTATTCCAAACGTAACCAAGAGGGTTACTCCATACGTAAGAATGTTATGAATGCCTCAAGTTACCTTTATGTCTTATGATTTCTATGATTTATTCATGATTTTATGAGGTATGTTAAAGTGCCTATGTTTTATGGGTAAATTATTATTTCATTCTTATGTATATATGAACTCATGTTTCCTTTCCATGTTTTTTTATAACCCATACTGAGTTTTTATGCTCATCCCAAGTTTTTGAAATGTTTTTCACAGGTCAAGGGAAAGGTACATGATAAGATGATAGAGTCAAGGATGTGTCAAGAAATAATCCATGTTTTATTTTAAATGTGTTTCCATTGATGGGAATGAAGAATACTATCTTTATGTAACCACTTTGTTTATATGTGGAATGTAATGCATGTTTTATGATCTAATTCTCTAAAACTCTAAATCCGAAAAGATCCTCAATGTGTAATCTTGTAATAACTCAAGATTAAGTAAGGTTTAAGGCTGGGGCCTTATAGTTGGTATCGAAGGTTGGTTTAGATAACTTTAGGAAATAGAATTCTATTAAATGATTATCCAAAAAAAATTCTTTGAAATGATATAGCATTTGAAGATTACCATGTTGCTTCATCTAAGACATGTTTGATCAGAATGGTTTTCCGCAGAGGAAACAGGGAAGCAGGGCTAGGACGGCATACAGAAGGAAAGAACCTTCCGAATCAGCATCCAGAAATGGTTGGAATTGGAACTCAAGAGTTTGTTGCAGTAATGGCGCCGTTGACTCAAGCGATAAATGGTGTTGGTATCCATGCACGAGATCAGCCAGATCAACCGCAGAGGAACATGTCAGTGGTGGAACATTTCATGAAGCAACATCCCTCATCATTCAGAGGATCATCTGACCCTGTGCTAGATGAAGGGTGGACTAAAGCACTGGAGAAGATTTTTGATGTCATGGGGTGTTCAGACAATCAAAAGGTTAGTCTTGCTATTTACTGTTTGGAGGGTGAAGCAGATCATTGGTGGTCTATGGTTAAAAATATCTGGGACGCCGATGAGATTTATGCTCTTGACTGGGATGAATTCAAAGGTATGTTTCTTGAGAAGTATTTTCCTAAGGATATTCGACTTAAGATGGAAAATCAATTCTTGGAATTGAGGCAAGAGAAAGACTCAGTGGCTGCCTATGAAGAAAGGTTCACTCGATTTTCAAGGTATGCTCCAAATTTTATCCGAGACCTTGATAGAAAAATCAATCGTTTTTACTCAAGATTAAAGCCAAAATATCGAAGGGCATTAGCTTCTCGTGAGTTTAAAAGTTATGAAAAGCTTGTTCGATGTGATGAGAAGGTGGAAATGGGGTTTGCTGATGACCAAGTTTTCTATAACAACCAGCAGAAGAAGAGACCGAGGTGGCAGGAGAAAGGTATGAATTCTTCAAAAAAGTCTGATTGTAAGAGAACTATGTTTCCAGTTTGTGATAAATGTGGCAAAAGGCATGCTGGGGAATGTCTTCTGAATTCTGGGAAGTGCTACCGATGTGGTAATATGGGACATAAGGCTCCTGATTGCACTGAAAAGGATCAAGGTGAAGGTAAGAACAAATTTGGTTTACAGTTAGTGCAATGTTATAAGTGCAATGAGATGGGTCACTATGAAAACGAGTGTCCGACAAAGAGCTTGAGTGATGGGAAGCAGTTAGACTACAAGCAGAAAGGGGTGGTGAAATCCTTTGCAACTACTTCAGCAGATGTCGGGCCATCAAATGAAGTTGTATCAGGTGCTTTGTTTGTTTTTTCAGATTATGCCAGTGTGTTGTTTGATTCAGGGTATACAAATTCTTTCATCTCTGAAAACGTTTCTAGTAAAATGGGAATACCATCTCATGAAATGACTCCTAAACTTTTGGTAAAAACACCTGGGGGAAATGTTGAGGCAAAAAGAATTTATAAGAATCTTCCTATCCTTATCTGTGGAAAGAACCTACTTGCAAACCTTATTGTTCTACCTCTAGTAGAGTTTGATGTTATCCTGGGTATGGATTGGCTCTCTATCTACCATGCTAAGATTGACTGTAGATCTAAAGAAGTTTCATTTCAGAAAGACTTTCAGTTTGATTACATGAATGAACCCTTACTTTTGATAACATATCAAGAGGCCGAGAAACTTGTAAAAGATGGAAATGAATGTTACCTTGCACACGTTGTTGAAAATAAAGGAACTGTTTAGATTAATGATGTTCCAATGGTAAATGAGTATCCTGATGTTTTTCCTGATGAGTTTCCTGGAATAATACCAGATCGGGAAGTTGAGTTTACTGTTGACTTAGTTCCTGATGCTAAGCCAATTTCAAAACCCCCTTATCGAATGGAACAAATTTAACTTTTAGAGTTGAAGGAGCAATTGCAAGATTTATTAGAGAAAGGTTTCATTAGACCTAGCACATCACCATGGGGTGCTCCTGTTTTATTTGTTAAAAATAAAGATGGTTCTATGAGACTTTGCATTGATTATAGAGCCTTGAATAACATCACTATTAAGAACAAATATCCTTTTCCTCATATCGATGATTTGTTTGATCAGCTCCAGGGAGATCAGTTTTTTTTCAAAGATTGACCAGAGATCGGGGTACCATCAGCTGAAGGTAAAGGAGGCAGATATTCCGAAGACCACGTTCTGTACGAGATATGGCCATTATGAAATTTTAGTAATGCCTTTTGGGCTAACCAATTCACCTGCTGTATTCATGGACTTAATGAATAGAATTTTCCATGAGTTCTTGGATAAGTTTGTGGTGGTTTTAATTGTTGATATTTTTGTGTTTTTTAAATGTAAAGAGGAGCATGAAAGACATTTAAGGGTTATCTTACAAACCTTAAAAGAAAAGAAACTGTATGGGAAATTCAGCAAGTGTGAGTTTTGGTTGTAACAAATTTCTTTCCTTGGTCACATTGTTTCTAAAGATGGAATAACTGTTGATCTTGCAAAAACAAAATTTGTGGATGAATGGCCAAGACCCACAAATGTAACCGAGATTCGTAGCTTCCTTGGTTTGGCGGGCTATTACCGAAGGTTTGTTAGAAATGGTTCACGGTTATCTAGTCCAATGACTAAGCTAACTCGGAAGGGTGTTAAGTTTATCTGGACAATAGAATGTGATGATTGTTTTCAGGAATTGAAAAAAAGATTGGTGAATGCTCCAGTTTTGGCACTACCTTCCAGGAATGGTGAGTTTGTTATATACAGTGATGCTTCATTGAAAGGACTTGGTTGCGTCCTAATGCAGAATGATCAGGTAATTGCTTATGCTTCACGACAGTTGAAAACTCATGATGTAAATTACCCTACACATGATTTGGAATTAGCTGCTGTTGTTTTTGCTTTAAAAATTTGGAGGCATCATTTGTATGGAGTAAAGTGTGAAATATATACCGATCACAAAAGTTTAAAGTATATATTAACTCAGAAAGAGTTAAACATGAGACAAAGGAGATGGCTAGAATTAATCAAGGATTATGATTGTACAATTCATTACCATCCGGGAAAAGCAAATAAAGTGACTGATGCTTTGAGTCGAAAAAGTAATGCTTCATTAACAATGTTGCATTTGGAACGTGATCCTTTGGTTAAGGATTTGATGAACATTGGCATAGAAGTTGTTGGTGCAGGAATTCCTTCTGTTTTGTTTCAGGTATTAGTGAGATCATCTCTATCAGATAGAATCAAGCAATTACAGAAGCAAGATAGTGAGTTGCAGAAAAAGGTAGAGCTGGTTCAGAAAGGTAAGTTGCCTGAATTCAACATTGATAATGATTGTGTTTTGAGATTTGGGAAGAGATTGTGTGTGCCTTGTGATTCACAGTTGAAGAGAGAGTTGTTATGTGAAGCTCATAGTTCTCCGTTTTCAGTTCATCCGGGCAGTACTAAGATGTATAGAGATCTGCGGGAGTATTACTGGTGGGATGGAATGAAAAGAGATATTTCTGATTTTACTGAGAAGTGTTTGAATTGTCAGCAGGTTAAAGCAGAGCGGCAGTTACCGAAATGGATGCTTCAGCCTTTACCAGTGCCAGAGTGGAAATCAGAGAATATATCCATGGACTTTGTTGTTGGATTACCGAAGACATCTCGAGGTAATAATGCAATCTGGGTTATTGTTGATCGCTTGACCAGATCTGCACATTTCCTTGCTATACGAGATACTTTCTCTCTTGATCAACATTCCCGTTTGTATCTTAAAGCGATAGTCAAGTTACATGGAGTTCCTCTCTCCATTGTATCTGATCGTGATACCAAGTTTACTTCTAACTTTTGGAAAGGCCTTCAGAAGTCGTTGGGTACTGAATTAAATTTTAGTACAACTTTTCATTCTCAATCAGATGGGCAGTCAGAACGAACAATTCAGACATTGGAGGATATGCTACGAGCATGTTCTATGGATTATAAGGGAAGTTGGGACCAACATCTTTCTTTGGTTGAATTTTCATATAATAACAGTTTTCATTCCAGTATACAGATGGAACCATTTCAGGAATTATATGGGAAGCGGTGTCGAACTCCAGCTTTCTGGGATGAAGTGGGTGAAAGGAAGTTGATGGGACCAGAATTGGTAGAAGAGATGACAGAAAAAGTTCAGCTGATTCAGAAACACATGAGAACAACTCAGAGCATGCAGAAGAGTTATGCAGATAATCGGAGGAAGGATCTATCTTTCGAGGTAGGTGATCATGTTTTTCTAAAGGTTTCTCCTTGGAAAAGTGTGATGCGATTTGGTAAGAAAGGAAAGCTAAGTCCAAGGTTCATTGGACCATATGAAATTCTGGAGAGAGTTGGATCAGTTGCATACCGAGTGGCTTTACCTCTGAGTTTATCTCAGGTACAAAATGTTTTTCACGTTTCTATGTTGAGAAAGTATATGCCAGATCCATCTCATGTTTTCAGTCCAGAGGTAGTTCAGTTGGAAGAGAACCTATCTTATGAGGAACAACTGGTCCAGATTATTGACCACAGAGAGAAAGTGTTACGGAATAAGGTGATTCACCAGGTAAAGGTTTTGTGGAAAAACCACATGATTGAAGAGGCAACATGGGAATCTGAAAATGCAATGAGGGATAAGTACCCCCATTTATTCGATAAGTAAATAAATTGCGGGGACGCAATTTTCTAAAGGGGGGAAGGATGTAACATCCCAAGTAAGTAATGAATAATAGATATTTTTATCTATGTCTATTAATGATTAATATAGTGTTTTAGAGGCTTAAAATGGAAATAAATACAATCTTATGCATGGAATACACTAATATTCTTAAAAGATTGTTTTACTTCCTTATGATGGAAAACCCTTTTTAAATCTATATTTTGACAATTTTATAAACTATTTTTGTCAAAATAAACTTATTCGTTATGATTGGGACATTAAAATTTATATTGTGTGAATTTTTGGTATTTTTCTGACAATGTTCATTTTTTAATGAATAGTGAAAAATAATGCATTTTACATCAAAACTGCTTTTTAATATAATTTCTTTATATGATTATATTATCTTTTGCATTGGTCTTAATGTGTAATATGAATATATTTTTACCATTTAATCCAATGGTGGTCATTGTAATCAATTTCACTTTGAAATTGGACTTAAACTGGTGTCAATCTTTTGATACTTATTGTTTCATAAAAACACGATATTTTCTCTGACAGCGGGAATTAATTATTAAATTAATTAATGTGACTTATATGTTTTGAATTTTGTAAAATAGACTTCATTTTTGAATTTTTAATATCTAATATAGCTTAGGGTGAATTTTTGGTAATTTTCTGAAAAACATCAATTTTTGATGAATAGTGAAACCACTAAGTGGGACTTATAGAGACTGATTTTCCGTTTAAATGAAATTTTGCCATAATTGTGTTTCGAATTTCAAAAATCTGACATACATGGTTGTCATTAAGATGTAAAATGTGGTTCAATGGGATTAAAATAATTTTTTGGTGAATAGTAACTTATTAAGTTTTTAATCACGATTAGTGGTAATTAGTGTAGTTTAAGGTAAAAATAATGCTTTAATAAAATAAGATGAGCTTGACACATGTCCCAACCTTATTGGTTGTGTCATGGCGGACCAAGACAAGCCATGGGTCAACTTGGGGACCCCATGGAGACACTTTGGTTGGGAAATGACATAAATAACTTTTTATTAAATATAAAAGTAAAAATTACACAAACATAATATGTTTTACGAAAAAAAATTTTACATGGGGTTATAAAGGTTATATTTTTGATTATAAATGGTCATTGGAAAGATAAAAAGATTTCCTACATCATAGTATTTTTTTTTATAATTTTTAGAAATTAAATTATTTATGACATAATAATGATGCAGCAATGACATCATTATTTGACGATTTAAATAAAATGGAAAGATAATGTAAAATCTATGAACTAAACATGTCCAAAACCAATTGGATGAGTTGACTTAGAACCCTTATCACCTTATCCACCAAATTATATCAATGTGGGACCTTTTAAAACCGAAACACATTTTCAAATAAAGTAATATTTCTTTACTTTCCAAAAGTGCCCCTCCTCTCCTCTTATAAAAGGCCCCCAACTCTACCTCATTTCACACACTCCTCAAGCCTTTGTCTCGGCCAACCTCTGCCCATTTACTCTCTCCACATCCCTCTACTCATCCTAGAGGATTCCCTTTGGGATTAATCCTTTTAAAGGAAGCCTTTAGGCTCAAATCAAAAGGAGTTACACTTTTAAAGGTAATTCATTCTCTCATGTTCATTTGTTTTATTTTGTTTCTCCAACCCCCTAAACTCTTTTTATTTACTTCTTTTGTAACAACACCAGTATATTCAATATACTAGGATGTTGTTATAATATTTATTTGAGCTACACTCTCACACAACTACATCAAATTGTTAAAGAACATACGGTTTCCGTGGATGGCGAAATTCTGCCTCCCGAAACGATGATTGTTCAATACTCATTTAACACCTTCAAAGGTGGCCATTATGATGTCACTATTTTTATATATGATATATAATATGTTTATGTTTTCCTTAAGCTTATGTTCTTTTCATTTTGGGCATACCTTTATGGTTCCCATTATGGGTAAACACGATATCTTAATTTTAGGAAGTGCGGACTACCGCCCCCTGAAAGTGATTTGATTCGTTAATACCATATGTGGGATGTGTAAAGGATAAAGTTAATGATATTATATATATTTTATTATACTGGAATTATAATATACTCTTTTATCATTATGATTCCATTCCAGAAAATACAAAATAGAAATGGAAGTAGCGTTCATGCGTACGTACGACTTACAGTCTCCATGAACGGTGCATTTCATTTCTTACCTCTAAATATGATATAATATTATAAATACATGTATATGATGAATATATATGAAATATATATTATCCAAATCATTAATATAATTCTGGATATAACGAACCTTTGACCAAATTAACAACATGTAAGTGTAAGAAGTCTATTTTTGACTTAAGAACCAAATACCGACAAAATGAACATTATTAACTTAAATGATTAAATGATGTTCATAACATGGTATAAAAGGAATAATGAACATGAAAAAGGTTCATAATCAAGTAGATATTAACTCAAGTTTATTATTCAGGAGATTAAATAACGGTCGGGTCAAGTCGGATACGAGGTATGGGACTTCGTCTCAATCTCCTTTCATTGAGGCATATTTTATTTTATACACAACTTTCTTTTATATGGTGTATAAACCACTTTGACTTTTACGTTTATTCAAAAGGAATCTTTTTTATACGAAGCTTTTACTAAATGACAAAAGATAATGTCTTTGTCGTACGTATGGGGCGACAATGACTTCTCCGCCGTCGTGATCGTTATTTGAGTTTCGGCTTCCTCTACAAGCCATACCTTCTTTTTAAAAGAAAAATAAATACCATGTTTTACTTTTCTTTTATTTTGGTATCGAAAATGGTTTTCATAATTTTTTTATACCAATGTGTTGTATTGATATCTTGTGATTTAAAGGTGGGAATGTTATGTTTCCTTTATGCATGTTTTATGTGATATGATTATGTTGTGGTTCTTGGGCATTATTATGAAGACGGGTGGTTCCGTGATAAACTAAGGGAAGGTGAGCCCGATATAGCTCTCCAATGCATTGGGTAATGCGAAGGAGTGAAACTTTAAGGTTTCTACGAAGTGATTTAGGGAATATACTGTGATGGGTATTCCAAACGTAACCAAGAGGGTTACTCCCTACGTAAGAATGTTATGAATGCCTCACGTTACCTTTATGTCTTATGATTTATATGATTTATTCATGATTTTATGAGGTATGTTAAAGTGCCTATGTTTTATGGGTAAAGTATGATTTCATTCTTATGTATATATGAACTCATATTTCCTTTCCATGTTTTTTTTATAACCCATACTGAGTTTTTATGCTCATCCCTAGTTTTTGAAATGTTTTTCACAGGTCAAGGGAAAGGTAAATGATAAGATGATAGAGTCAAGGATGTGTCAAGAAATAATCCATGTTTTATTTTAAATGTGTTTCCATTGATGGGAATGAATAATACTATCTTTATGTAACCACTTTGTTTATATGTGGAATGTAATGAATGTTTTATGATCTAATTCTCTAAAACTCTAAACCCAAAAAGATCCTCAATGTGTAATCTTGTAATAACTCAAGATTAAGTAAGGTTTAAGGCTGTGGCCTTATATTCTTTCTTGGATATATATTTCATTCATAAGACTAGTTTACCATGTAACCCCACTCCCATTATCATTTTGATATTTTATGACACGATTCTTGTGATTAATTAAATAATTCACATGTGAAGTAGCATGAAAGAAGAACATTTCCAAAAAATAGTGAATTAAGAATATTAAATCTTCATTTTTTTAGGGGTTTCACTTTTAAATATCATCTTTAAAATCCTTAATTGTTGTCCTAGAAATATATTTTGATGTTTTAACAGAAAAATTGTGTGCACATGCTGAGGTTTTATTCTTCACCTGAAATATATAGGAGAAATAAGGTTCTTAGGAACCCTTTGATTCCATGTTTTATATTTCAATGATAATGATATTTAATTAGTAAAAAGGAAATTTAATTATTATTTTGATTCATTATTATTAAATAGAAGACTCATGATTTGATGGAATTTATTGATTTATGTAAATTAAATTTCCCTAATATTTTCCATATTTGAATTTCAAACATTCATTTTAATTGAGTTACCATTATTATTCTTGTCATGAGTGATTTTACAAATGTAATATTTCCCATTCTTGAGATGATTTATAGACTAAATAATACCTTTTTTATCTTGATCACATTTCTTCATTGATCTTGGTATTTGACAGATAATAGAGATTTCATTGAAACATGTCAAAGATATGACTATAAAAAACAAATTTAAAGTGATTGATGTATATTTCGATAAAACCTTATCCATAATACCACCTTATACATTATCCTTGTTTATCACTTTGAGATCATGGCTAACTTTATTAGTAATTTCCATATGTTTTTATCTATTCTTACCCTTCCCATAGTATTTTCATGATATTTTAATGTTGAAATTTGGGGGAAAGAAACAATATAGAGAAACAGATACACTATATTTTAAGATAAATTTTTAGGGAATTTATATTGGTTATTGGGAAATTATTATTTATATATTAATTATTCATTATATTTTTCCCGTATTGAAAAAAATGAAAAAGAAAAAGAAAATACGGGGTTTGAATTAGAAATATCAAAAATTATAATTACTAAACTGATGATGATTATAATATGTGGCTAGGTGGTGGGTATGAAATTAATTCTAATCACTGATTTAAAAAATGTTAAAGAAATGAAATACTACATTGAAAAATAATGTATAAAAGTAGAGAAATTTCAAGAATGTGTGCACCATCCATTATGATTTCATATACATCATAACCTTCACTGTGAGCACATGAAGTAGAAGTAGTAAATTTAAAGGGGATAATTTTATTTAAATTAATCTTTTTATATCAAGCACTATACTTTATAAATAAACTTTCTCTTTGAGATTTTATTTCAAAAAACTAATTCTTACCAAACTCAAGCCTCAGAGTAATTTGAAACTTTATTGAAATCCCTCATGATTTTATGTTAGTTTTTTTACAAATTAGAGATAGTAGTTCCTTTACAAGAATATGGAAAAGGAATATTTTCTCATTATACGAGATATACTCTACTTGAATTATATAATGAGTGGTGAGAGAAAATATTTAAAAGTGTGGGAAATCATGATATGTCATATTTCATAAATAATTAATTATGAAACATGAATGAATTAAGGATAAGTAACATCATTTTTCAACAGGAAGAAATTAAAATACATGAATTGATTTTTTTCTTTGAAATGTGTGAAATTGAATTTATAATTTATATGAATTTGAAAATTTTATTTTCAATTGATAGTTATTTTATTTTATTAAATTGAAATTTGAATATTAGTAGAATTGGTTACCTCTTGAATTCAATGTTGACTTTGTATGTGTGAGGAAAATCATAGATTAATTGTATAGGTATTTGAAACACTGATATTTGTATGAAATTATTCTAAAAAATTCTACTATTTAAAAAAATCAATGAATATTCCCACATATTTCTATGTTTTATTCAAAAAGGAATGTAAAAATAAATAAATTAAAATAGATTTATTTGAATTATAAAATTTGGAATTTTCATATTTAATTTTATTTATGATTTTTTATTAGTATTTTGTTAATTTATTTTTCATTTTTATAAGAATATTCATATTTTTTAATAGTTAACTAAAAATCGGTCATCCATTGGATAACCATCAACCAAGTACCCCACACACACATAGCCAGCCTATTTAAAGTGGTCGACCAGCTATGTAGACCACTAGAATATCCTACAAGAGGTGGATGGTGTGTATGAGAGGACACTGAAGAATTCCACATATATGGTTAAGACTAAGCTCGTGTGGGCCAAGTGGTGCATCTTGGTCCATGTGTGTGTGTGTCCATCTAAGAGCCCATCTCGGTGGAGGAAACCAAGCTGACCGATCACAATTTTGATTATATACGAATGCGCCTCACCTTCACATTTCCAATATGGGATTCCATTTCATAGTTACTAATCATAATTAATGAAATGATGATGTCCTATGAAAATCCTTCTTGCTCATGCTCAAACATCTCATAACATCTTCATCCATAATGTTGGCCACATTCATCCTTGGATACCTCTATTTCTATAATTAAAAACTAATATCTCTACTTCCTAGAAGCTCATTCCTGATCTAAAAACTCACTTATATCACCATGGATTGCCTCTAAATCCTCATTCATCCCCCATGAAGCCCATTTTGATGTTTCATCTGGCAACTATGAAGGATAGATAAATAATAGGAGATACATGCATCACGACCACATCTCAGAAACCATTCCCACTACAAATATCATGGTTTCATCACCATTATAACCCATGAAAATTGGATTCATGATCTAAGGAGAGGAATATGATTTATATGTGACTTATTCCACCAGAGAAGGGAGTTTAAATAGTTGAAGTATTTGGGTGTTTCCAAAACGATACAAGAGGGCCTCTAGGTAATTTTTAAAGTATTAATATTCTAATAATATTAATATGTGTAAATACATTAACTTAGGAGGTGGAATCCACCATTTAGGATGATTATCCCTACCTATAAAATAAAATCCTCAACCGCTACTCAGGGCAGTTGGACACTAAGGTTAGACGAGTTTGAGGAAGCTTATGTTGCTCGTTTTTTATTTCTCGTTATTTTATAATATTTAGTTTTATCTATATTTTAATTTATAAATTTTTTCACAAAATAAATCATTTATTTGTAAATTTTATTTTTAAACCACTATTTTTTCCCATATAATTTTCTTCTACTGTTCCATTATCTTCTTCTTAGTTATTTATTTTCTTATATTAATTCCTCCATTAAATATATTTTATTTTCAATTTTTCTATCTATCTCTCATTCTAATTATCCGGCACATTTCTTATTATATTTTTTTATTCTCTTATTTTTCATCTTTTAGTAGGGACCTCTTACCCTCGATAATGAGAGGCTTACCTAAGTCATGTCTAGGGAGAGGAGAGTGGTGTGTTCTGAATTATGTACTTAAATTATTATGTTTTATTAATATTTATTGTATGAAATGGAGAAGTTAATAGGAATGGGAATTTCCTACCATGACAGAAATCAAAAACACATCCATAAGATTTTAATTAAATATTTTCCCACTCTTATACTATAATCAAGCTCATTATATGATGTATATGATCTATTTATTAGATTAAACAACATACAATAGAGATAGGCCCTTGAAGGGGTCACATTCATTATTGAGGTGTTCCATCAACCATGATTATAGGAGGAGTTGTATTCAATTTTATTTAATCATTAAAAACATCAAACCCACTAAAAAAAGATATCAATTCATGAAATATATTTCAAAATTGGATTATCAAAAAAATTAATAAACCTAACTAAATAATGGAACCCATTAACCAAACTATAAAGGCTAATTTCATTCTCCAATTTCATTCATTTTATATTATTATATTTTATCACTTAATTTATTTTCTCAAACTCAATTTTGTCATAAATTAGTATAAACAACAACAAAAATTAGTCTTATGTGAATTAGATTAAGTACGTGGAGAACTATAAAGATCCTCAACTGAGATGACCCTAGTAATCCATCATGTTTAACTAGATAACATTATAATTTTTTTCAATCCCCATGATAATAGTGTGCCACATACCTAAGAGGCTCCATTTTAAATATATCATAATACCACGTTATATAGATTCTTAATCAAATAACATTAAACTAAACATAAATTCTTGTAGGCAACACCACACATACACATATGGTATATAGATTAATATCTAAGAGCCCTATTTTTTCATCCTAGAGTTACTCCTCAAGTATCACTCATATAACTTCATCCATGATACACTTTCCATTTTCTTGGCCATGTGATTTTATCTCAAGTCGTGGACCTCCATTAATTAATTATAATTAATTAATCAATTAAAACCATGATTAATTCAAATGAAATAAACAGAGAAAACTCATTGAGGAGTATAATGTCAAAGAAATTAAATAAATGTGGTGTTCATGGTCTATGAAATTATTTTGAAACTCCTATAACAAATATATCGATGCTTTTAACCTAAAAATATTAAATTTTAAACAAAATTTATTAAATACAAAGAAAAAAAACTAGAAATTCACATCCCTTATAATATTGAGTGTTGAAATGTGTTATACCCCCTTTGGTGTAACTACCCAGTGTAAGTAAATTCCTTATAATTTGTTTATGATTACATTATCCTATAGTGAAATTATAAATAAAGTTCACAAAACATCAATAATTACAGGCAAACAAAGGGTAAATATAGTGGAGAAATAATTATGGAGTAATATTACCTCAAATGGGTGAACACATTAATTAAAAACTACAAAGGTTCAAAGGGGAAACAATGAATAATAGAGGGGGAGAGGAAAACTAAAATTACCTCTCTTAGAATACACCATATTTCTAAAAAAGGGTGCGAACTATTCAATTAATGGTTCTACATCGCCCACTTAAAATAATATTCCATTCACTCATCGAGTAATCATTAGGTTTCTAATGGGTATCTGGTCACCACCCAAATACTTTCTCGCTTTTAGACTCATTAGTTACTGGAAAAAACCCCACTGGATAGCTGATTAGATCTCAAAATATTCATTACACTACAATGTTTCACAAGATAACCAATATACCTCAACTTCTTAATAGGTTATTTTATTTTCCATGATAAATGATACCACCCAACGCTCTTTCATGCATGAACCCCTAAAAATCCTCAAAAAACTCCACTTTACCCATTAAATCATGAAAAACACTCCCTTACATTGATTCAAACAACGAAAAATAATCATATACAAATTATTATTATATAAAACCAAAAAATTTCTTAGTCACACTAATATATTATTATATTGGTCATTTTAAACTCTCCACCATATGGTGTTTATCCATAAGAAACATCCTGATGCATCTCCAGTGAACTAATCTGGTCACATATCCCTATGTAATGTCTTAACCATGGATTTCCCAAAAAATAGATTTCCTCAAAAATCCTCTAGATCTGATATATAGGAAATATTGGTCACATTATAAATCATGTGTTTGAATCTGATTCTATATCACTATACTCAATCAAATACATAATGAACCATTCAATACCACATTGTACAAACATATTCCAATAAAATCATGTTTTATACATTGTGACACCAAGCATCAATATCTTCATAATCATTTACATATTAACTGTAAAGACATCGATATAATAACACTATAAATAATGTTTATTTCTATTAATAAACATCAAGAGTTTGTGTCAATATTGTATGTAATATAAAAATAACTAACAATTTACCATTGATAGTTTATGTTAAATATAAGGTCTCACACTCAAGACTTGGTCTATGAATAACATCCAAATTTAGTGAATTCATCATCATATTCTCACTATGAGTACCAAACTACTATTTTAACAACTTTATATATTAGACATTTTAAATTAACACTATCTTTACTAGTTTGGGTCACACGATAATGCCATAAGTTATTAGATGTGTCAAAATTATGGGTAAATTCAATTCATTCATTTCATGGATAAGAAAACCACTATTTTGAGCTTTTGAACATA
Organism: Viscum album; assembly: GCA_963277665.1. NCBI lineage: Eukaryota > Viridiplantae > Streptophyta > Magnoliopsida > Santalales > Viscaceae > Viscum > Viscum album. The sequence goes on along the minus strand of OY728119.1, from coordinate 1,671,404,288 downwards.
AATCTAAAAATTTCAGAACTCTAATGTGTCTTATTATGGTGTTTAAGCCTCTATTAGTGCCTCATGGATGATAATGAGTTTTGGGAGCATCATGACCCAAAAAATCATTTTTAGATATGATAGGCTCGGGAACATGGTTTTTTCAAAGTGTTTAGAGAGGGGCGGGAAACCACAGAAGAAGTTTTTATTATATTTAAAATATGATCCACATGTGCTACACATGTTTTGATATACTATGAACATATCCACATGAGGTGGGTGCCCTTTGTATTATGGCACCCCATTTTTATCACACGGTTAGCCAAATCGTGTGTCCAAACTATGTAGTTCATTAAATAGTGTGAAATTTTTGATTTTAAAATCCCATATTTTAATTTTATTCCTCCACTTTCCTTCACCCATTTGGTTTTTCTCCTCCAACCATGTGTTCCACCCTTATCCTATACTAGGATTCTTTAAAACTCATTTATCGGAGCTCTGATTCAAGATAATTTTGGTGCATTGGGTAGCTAGTGATAAGGATAATCCAATATTCCCTCTTTTATATTTTATATCACTATTTTTAATGTAATTTCAATCTGAGCTCATTTTACCTACTTCTAGGGTATTTCAAATTCTTCATTTATTACCATTTCCTCTTGCATTAATGTCTGGTATTCATTTAGTGAGCACATACAAGGATAAATTTGGTGGTTCCTAGATTTAACATTGTTTATGTGCATGAAATGGGATTCCGTTTAAATATATGTTATTGGGTTCGTTCGGGGTAGAAAATTAATTTAATTATTATCTTTTATAATTATTATTTGAGTATGTTTATGGGAAAATCCATGTGTGTTTATGTATATTGAGCATCAAATGGAATGGTATGAGTGAAACGGGGTTTTCAAATTAGTTGTATAGGATATAGTTATTTTTAATTTATTAAATTAAATTAAATTATTTAATGAATAACTTTTTTATGGGAATTTGTTGGTATTGGTCTGAGTTACATGAGGTGATGATGATCCCTGGAATTAAGGTAATGAGGTTTGTCAAGATGAGGTTGAGGGTGATGAACCTTGCTATTTTTTTCAATGAAGTTCTCAAGTGGCAATATAATTCTGCCAAATGTGGTGGCTCCGGTATGGTTGGTGATTTAAGCTCACCATGCATGGAAAATATCACCATTGGAGTCATGTTCACGTAGGAAACGACTCGGTGAGGTAGTTTTTACAACTCAATGTGGGTGTATTCCTCCATAGTATATGCATCTTAGTGGATTATGAAGACCATTATTTATAGAGTAGGTTATCACCATAGAAATCAATGGATGTTGGTGACTAATACCATGTGTTAGGGGTTGAGGTTCATTTTATATGTTTGGAATGATAGGGTAGAATTTTTGAATGAAGGATATATTGATGGATTGGTACATTGAGTTGTCAAGCCAATGATGATTAATTATATATAGAAGGATGGACATCATCCTTCTATGTGATTTTGAGTTGATATGATGGTGGTGATTGTTTAAATGGAATTCAAATGGAATAGTGAAGAATTATTTGGGTGTGCCGATGGGACATCTGTTTAATCAACAAGTGATAAATGGAGCATTGGTTATCATGAGGTTCTAGGTTACTTGTATATGAATATGGTTTGGTAATATAAGTTTATTTAGAATGAATGATTGTGGATATATCATTCAACACAAATATTGGCTATGGAAGTTAAATACTTTCCTATAGAATTAAAGTGAAAGATAAGTGGGATATGTATTTTTATTTTTGAGTTAACACTGTTTATTTATATATTCATACACTGTAATAAATATGGATGTACGTAATGCACAAATTGGTAGTGGCCTACTGAGTTCATACACATATCCTACATGGGCACCTTGGAGTGTGTGTAGAATTTATTACATTGAGATCAGGTAAAAGACTCGGATCATGCACTGGACTATAGTGATAAGGGATGATCAGGTTCTTGGGATTGATGGTAGATGGACTATGGATGTTTGCAACACCCCAAGATTCCACAGTACACTAATTTTTAATTAATTCAATAGTTTTCTGTACACGCAACACAAAATTTGAGTGCACTACGACTAGACATTTAAATATTGATTATGTAGTATTAATTTTTTTTAATATTATATATTTCATATAATTTAAGTATTCATCTCATTTTTTTTAAATATTATATATGAACAAATTCAATTTTTCAAATGAAATAACTTTTTTTCAAATAAATTCAGTTTTACCAACTTTTAAAAGAGAAGAATATATAAATACAATATTTTACACTTTTATATATTATATTTGGAGAAATAAACTAATTATTTATAATTTTAACATAAAATTTTTGTTTGGAAAATTTTTTTGTGTTTTTATGAAAACATGAATAAATTAAAGAATTGTGAAAAAATATGTATTTTATTTCAAAACCAGTTATATATCAAATTTATTTATATTGTTATATTATTATTTTAATTAGTTTAAAAATTATAATTAGATTAACTTTTTATCATTAAATATAATTTAGGTCATTTAAATTATTTTAGCATTAATATTAGATATAAACACATTCAAATTATTTGATGGTTTTTACTTTTGAAAAAACATGAATTATCATTTTGTGAATGGGAATTAATTTTAAATTATTTACATAAAATTATATGTTTTAAATATTTAAAAAAGGATTCCATATTTCAAATAAATAGTTCAATATTATGTTAATAGTTTACTTTTATTTATTTAGATATTATGAATGGTAACTTTAGTAATTTATTATTATCGCAGTTAAGGGTAAATTGGGTAATTAAAGGTAAAAATAATATAATACAATTGCACTAACACTTATAAAAATCCTATTTGAAGACTAAATTATACCCTTATCACATATTTACCTAAAATTAATCATTTAATGGACCATTTTCCATGAATATGACATTGATATTATTAAACATACTAAATGTGAAAAAATGTCACACTCTGATTTCCTATAAGTATAATAATTTTAAGATATAAATAGAGATAACATAGATTATAAATATTATTGAGAAATATAGAATAATTAAATACATCATATAAATTTATTTAAGATTTTTAGAGTATAAATAATTACAAATAATTATGACACAATAGTGATGTAGAAATTATTTTATAAATAGAAATATCAATTAAATTATTTAAAAAATATGAAGATATATATTATTTTTATTAATTAATGACATAAATTAATTTTATAGATAACATATACTTGTTAGTAAAATATTTGAATTATTTTTTGTACTTATCTTGATATTTGGATATTTTTTTAAATGAAAATTTGAATATTATAAAGATTAACATAAATGATACTTTAAAATAAATATTAACTTATAAAATTTTATAAAATTTGAAAAAATATTTTGTTATTCCAAAGAACTATTATTGTCTTAAATATGTCATAAATGGCCTGATTGGGTTTCATTTGTTATTTTATAGTAACTATATTAACTTTATAATATAAAAAGACAAGTAGACATGGTAAACATTAAATTGTTTATCTACGAGTTAATCCTAATAGAAATGGTTAATTTTGGGAGATAAAGTAGTCTAAAAATAATTGGTTGTGAGTATTTATACTAATAGAAATGTTATCCACTAAATAACTATCTTTTTGGCTATTTGAAACCGAAACTCAATTTATAATAAATTAAGTGTTTTGTATTTTACAAAAGTCCCTCTCCCCTCTCTTATAAAAGGTAACTTCTCCTACTCTTTCATTCACACCTCCAAAACAATTTATTTCCACAAACCCCCTCCTAAAAATTTACCTCAATTCATCCTAGAGTCCACAATTTTTTCATAAATCCATCATAAGTATTCAATTGTAAATGGAAATAAGAAACTCTAAAAAGATGTAATTGTTTTATCACCACTTTCAATGTTATTTTATTCTTATAAATCATATTTCTATGTCGTTTCCATATTAAATAAGTAAATACAATATAAAAAATATACTAAAATTTGATTATAATCATTTTACAACCATATTCCTCATTTTATTCATAATATGAATAAAAATATCACCATGCGTGTGTGAGTACAACTTACCGTCTCCATGTCGTGGTATAATTTGTTATTAAAACACTACTTTATTTGGATGGGTATAATGATGATTTTAATGGATATAAATAATATATATAAAAATATAAATATTTTTTATAATTAATATTTCATCTAATCCTTTACAATTTTACCATTAAGGGAATGGTATCTCCACTAATGTGTACGTAAATCCTACCGTCTCCACAATGTGGTGAGATTAATTATCCACGTTAACCTTTAAATATTGATTATAAAATTTTTATGATGTGTAAAAACTAACAATTATGAACTTAATATCATTTTATATATGAATAAAATAGATCATATTCATAAAAACAATACTTACATGGTAAAATAAAATGGTAACACAAAGCAGTTAACACCTGAAATAATGGTAATAATAAAAAAGAATTACCAAATGATATAATAGTGTCATATATGATATCATAAATATGGATATAGTAATTTTATAATTTAATAAAATTATTCAAAAATTATGTAGGAGGTTAATTCACCCTTTACTATGTGAAAATACAAGGTAGGGTTAATTTCACAATCTCATTATTATTCGAGGTTGTTTATACACAAGAATCTACTGGGACATATTTATCATCATCATCTATGTTTTTTAAAATTTAATTATAAATATTATTGACAATTTTTTATAGTAATTATTACCCATGTATGGATATTTTTAAATCATTTTGAAATTAATCTTTCCATAATTTTATAAATTAGGAACTTTATTACCTTTTCAAAAAATTAAGTAAAGAATGTTTTTTAACTTATAGGGCGCAATAGAATATTTTCCACCATTATGTTGCCTCAAAATTTTGAATATTTCATTACAATATTATAATCTTATTTTCAAAATAAATATTTTCTTTTATAATTTCATGACTTATAAATGATTTCAAAGTAAAAAAGGGATATTTCTCCAAAACAGTTTTAGTGAATTTGTTAGATTATTTTAATCTATGTCATCATAATTTTTTATATTTTATCCTTAATTGAGGTTGATTTAATATGAAACAACATTCTAATTTACATTGAATGAATTATGATATATTTTACTATGGATGTGAAATTTTGATATCATTAATGGTTTCTAGTTAATGTTTTAACATTTTGTATGCTAGTTTTAATATGAATGTTTATTTTATGTTTTACCCATTTCATAAGAGGAATAAATTGGAATTAATAAGTGATTTGTGGGTCCCTCTATATCCCCATGATGTATCAGTATGTCTCATATGACAATCAAATGCCATGGAACAAGTCCTTGATGATATGGTGATTTATTGTCTTGGAATGAGGCCTTGACGGTTTTGTTATGATGTCTGGTATTATAAATTCCCTCATTATGAGATTAGATTTTGATATTAAATCTGGTAATTTGAGTAGTAGATTATCCATGTGAATGATTAAATGAAATTATTTTATTTATTCATTCCATATTATGATCAATATTTTGATTAAAAGTATTGGGTTTCAGTTGTATACCATTCCTTCAAAGTTTAGGCTTACTTATGATAGCTTCTTCTATATTGTTTATCCTTACTGAGCATTTGAGATCACCCATTTCATATGTTTCATTTTTCCCCGAGATGCAAAGAAGTTTAAACTGATTGACTATGATGGATAGTCTAATTGATATAAGAGTTTTCAAAGAGGATAATAAATGTTTATTTCAAACATGTAACTAAGAGTAAAAACCCTGACAAGGTGTTTCGATCATGACTCGGGGTAACATGGTACACGACAAAAGGCCATATTACGTGCCCTGTTTGACACTCTAAAGGGATATGATTATGATAATTCACATTTTATTCACAAACCATTATGTAACATTTATGAGTAAATATGTCGAGAAAATAATGCAATTTGGATATTATTGATTAGATTTGCATAAATATTTCAATTTATGTTTCAATATTGGAATTATGTATTATCATTAATACCCAAATCTACTACATTATAGTGTTTTGAAATCATTCCTATTGGAAATAATGAAAACTGTATCAATGCAAATAATATATTTAGGGATTTACCTCTTATATAATATAATTATAGTTGTGATAGTGATACAATTAGCGCTGAACAACATATAACTATATTGTGACACTAACTGAAGTTACGAAAAATAACATTACCCATATGAAGAAGTCTGTTTCACCCCATGGAGAATAAATGTTAGACTGCTTCATGAGGAAACATCCTCTGACATTCAACTGGACAATAAATCGATTTTTTGTTGAGAAATTTATTAGTTCCCTAGAGATTTTTTTTTCTTTCGGGAGTAACAAAAGGGTAATTGTTTTTATGAATGTTTATCATCTATTCAGAGATACAGATCAATGGTGTTCATTAATTCAAACATATATGATGATGAAGAGGTCATAAATATGGAATTCGGGTGATTTAAATAACTATTACTATAAAAATACTTTCCTAGGGATCTATGAGCTAATATGGGGAGGGAATTTCTGATTCTGCAATGAAAGGAGGATGAAAATGTTGAAAAGTATAAATCTATCTTCACAAGGATAGCAATGCATCCTACACAATATATACATAACCCAAGAAGTAATCTTGATAGATTATTTTATGGGTTAAACCCATTCCTATAACATGAATTTTTCTCATAGTCTTTCTCATCATGTGAAGATATATTATTATGTGATATCAAGATATACAAGTAAATCTCTATGTCTTACAGATTTTATGTAAATTAATATAAGTTGAGGTCCTCTAAACACTCTGTAAGTGTAAATAAGCGGAAGAACATAAAATTTGAATTTCCACCCTCTAGTAATAGTGTGAACAAATTCCCTAGTACAATCCAAAATGGGATGGGAGTTTTTTAAATGTTTAGAGGAAATTTCCACCAAGATCGTGATTGCAAGGAGATGAAATAATCTATAAATTTACATTGCTATAATTTTAAAGAGACATGACATTATGAAAATGATTTTCCTAACGATCATGGAAAATTTCCCGAAAAAGTACACGCGAGCAAGGCCAAGCTTTTGTGATCACAACTACTAAGGTTGAAGTTCCTAATGATGTGGTGGTGGTTACTTTAACCATTTCCTCCAATTTAGATAAAGAATTATGTGATCCGGGATCCTTTTATTCATTTATATATTCCATTTTTCTTTAATAATTAGATATTTCCAATTCACAAAACAAATGAGTTTTCATTTAAAAATTCTAATAGAAGTCTCATGACAACAAATATGTTTCAAGTGTTTCCCATTATAGAATATAAACGTCCTTCATCTACTGACCTTATCATCATGACAATGGGTTTCATTGACATAATCCATAATATGGTCTGGCTATCAAAATATTATGTGAAAATTTCTTACAAGAATAAGGAAGTAGTGATTTTTGGGGAAGATGTATAATCCATTATCTTAGAGAAGAAACTTATTCACCTGATTCTTATAAAAACCCACCCCAAGTAGCTTTACTTAATGAGATTCTTGAGGAAGAAGAGGAAATACCATCTAGTGGTGAAGAAAAAAATATTCAGATTAATGATGTGCCTATTTTATGATAATATAATTATTTATTTCTAATGGATTTACCTAGAAATCATCCAGTGTGGGAAGTTGAGTATTCTATTGATTTAATCCATGATTCAAGGCCAATTGAAAAAAATCACTATAGAATGGATATTATGGAATTATTATTGCTAAATAAATAACAATGGTATTTGAGTAATAAAGGATTTATTCACCCTATTGTTTCTCCATGGGGATCCAGAGTTATTTTTGTTAAAAAAAAATATGGATCAATGAGGTTGTACATTAAATATAGTTAAATAAATGCTATTACAATAAATATTAAGTATCATCAACCTCCCATTGATGATTTACTTGGTCAAATTAATGGAGATCAATATTTTTTAATGATTAAGCATTGTTCCAGATATCATCAATTACGTTTAAAAATGATGATATTTCAAAGACAATATTCTCAATAAGGTATGTTCATTAAAAATTTATAGTTATTCAATTTGGATTGACTAATACACGCTAAATTTTCATGGATCTAATGAATTGAGTTTTCAAGGAATATCATGATGATTTTTTTGTATTATTTAATGATGATATCTTAGTATACTCTAATTGGTATGAAGTCCATGATAATCACTTATGAATTTTTCAGAAAAATTTTAGGAGAAATAAACACTACAGGGAGTTTAGAATGTGTGAATTTTGGATATAAGAAATTTCTTTTATTGGCCAAATTTTCTCCAAAGATAAACTATATGATGATACTGCAACAAAAAATTCAATCTAAGAACATCCAACACCAATGAGTATAACTAATGTATGAAATTATATTAGTTTAGAAGGTCATTATTGATATTTAGTTCAAAATATTTTTTATTTGAAAACCCATTAACAAAGATAACATATGATAGCATTAAGTTCAATTGTATAAAAGAGTGGGAATAATTTTTTGAATAATTGAAGATAATATTAGTTAATTCTCATATATTGAATTTATCATTTAGTAATAATGGGTTTGTGATTTATAGTGATGTATCACGTAATGGACTTGGTTTTGTTCGTATGTAGAATGATATGGTTATTTAATATGAATTAAGGTAGTTAACAAATTAACAAAAAGATATCCAACTGATTATGTTGAGTTAGTAGTGGAAATATTTTCTCTGAAGATAAGGAGACACTATCAATATGGTGAAAGAAGATAGATATATACTGATCATATTAGTTTGAAATATGTTATCTCATAGAACGAACTCAAAATGAGTCAAAGGATATGGCTTAACCTACTCAAGGATTATTATTACACAATACACTACGACCCAGGGGAGGAAAATAAGGTGGAGGTTTCTTTGATTAGAATGGACCATGGAGTTATAAAAAAATGAGAGTTGAAATGGATCCTCGTTAATGGATCTCCTAAATATAGATATGGGAATTTTCATGGAAGGTGAAATATAACTAATTTTCCAAATGGTTTCCAAACAATCATTACTAGAAGTGATAAAAAGTTATCAGTCTAATGAGTAGGAGTTTTAAACAAAAATTAACATTGTGAATGATGGGAGACCGGCTGAATTCATTTTTGAGGATGGAATTTTGAAATTTTGGAAGAGTATTTGTGTTCCTACTATACCTGATATAATATAGAAATTATTATATAATGATCATAGATCTAATTTCTCTATAAACGTTGGTATCACTAAGATGTATATAAATTTGAAATAATATTTTGTTGGGAAAACATGAAGATATATATCATTGATTATGTGTCATGTTGTTTAGTTTCTCAACATGTGAAGGCTGAAATACAATATTATGTAGGATCCCTGTAACCTCTTCCTATACTATGAGGAAATGGGATGATATTATGATGGACTTTTTCATGGATCTACCAAAGACTCTCATAAGAGATGATATGATATGGGTTATTTTTGATCATTTTACCAAATCATCACATTTTATTGTTATAAGAGATGATTTACCACTTGAATGTTTACAAAGGATATATATTAATGAAGTTGTAAGACTCTATGGTGTACCCTTATCGATTGTCACTAACCGTGATACCAATTTCAAATCAAAATTCAGTAAATTTCATAAAAAGTCTCTAGATACTGAGATTCATTTATGCACTATCTACCACCTTCAAACTGATAGTCAATCAAAGTATAAAATTAATATTGTATAAGACATGTTGAGATCTCGCTCACTTGACCTTCAAGGAATGTGAGACCAGTGCCTACATTTATTAAAATTTTCTTAAAACAATATCTTCCCTTCAAGCATTAATATTACACCATATGCAATGTTATTTTTGAAGAGATGTTGTACACCATCTTTTTGGGATGATGTTGGTGAAATAAAACTTGTATGCCTAGAACTTTTTTAGGAAATTATAGGAAAGGTAATGATAATTCAGACCCATATCAAAACAACTCAATGTAAGAAAAAGGGCAATTCTAAAATCCTAAGGAAGTATTTGGAATTTCATGTGGGAGACAATTTTTACTTGAAGGTATCTCTATGGAAGGGTGTTATACTATTTTGTAAAAATGGTAAATTATTCCCCAGGTACATCGGACATTTTGATGTTCTTGAACGAGTTGGTGTAAGACATTAACTTTTGGAAATTCCACTAAGTCTCTCCAATGTTCATGATGTGTTCCATGTATCAATGTTAAGGAAACACAGGCCAGACCCAACATATGTACTCCCCTGTAATGAAATAGAACTAGAACCAGATCGGTCTTATTGTGAATATCCTATCAGGATTCTTGATTCTAAAGAACAAGTGTTGAGAAATCAGACAACACTATTGGTAAATTTTCTTCGGGGAAACCAAACAACGGAATAGGTGATGTGTGAACATGAAGAATCTATGATGAATAACTACATAAATATTTTAATGGAGTGATATTTTAGAAATTTTGAAGACATAATTACTTTAAGTATGGAATAATGTAACACCCCAAGCTTCCATGGTATGTTTTTTTGAATAATTAAATAGCATGTGCTGCACACAACACCGAGTTCAAGTGCACCATGACTAGCAATTTAAAAAACCGTTTTGAACAGTATTAATCATATTTTTATTTTTATATATTCCATTTAATTTTAATATTAATCTCATTTTTTATTGGGAATTATATAAGAACAAATTCAATTATTTGAATAAAAAAGTATTTTTAAAAAAATGTAGTTTTACCGCCTTTTAATGCAGCGCCCTTTTTAAATCCAGTAGTTGACACTTTTTTATGTTAAATTTTATACAATAAACTACATATATATAATATAAAAAAATTAGTATGGAGAAATTATTGGTTTTTTATGATAACTTTCATATTTTAATTAATAGTGAAAAATAATTTTTTTAATTCAACTCATGATTTTCAACTAATTTATTTATATTTTTATATTATTATTTTAAATTTTATAATTATAATTAGATTTATTTTTTATAATTTCATATAAATTATGTTATTGGAATTATTTTCACATTAAAATTACATATAAACAAATTCCCATTTTTATGGGTTTTACATTTGAAATATTCACTTTTTTTGTTCTGTTAATGGGTATTAATTTTAAATTAATTACATCAAATTATATGTTTTAAATTTTCAAAAATGGATTCCATATTTTTAACCTATAGGTTCAAATTAATTTAATAGGTTCATTTTAAATTTTTGGATATTATGAATAGTAACTTTACTAATTATTTAATGGACCATATTCCATGAATATGACATGAATATTATTAAAATTAATTAAGGTGACAAAATTTTGTACTCTCATTTCTTATAAGTTTAAATATTTTAAGATAGATATCTCTAAGAGATAAAACTTATTATAAATAGTCTATAGAAATATTAAAGAATTAACTACATCATATAAATTTATTTATACTTTTTATAATTAAATAACTATAAATAATGATGAAACAATAGTGATGCAGAAAATATTTTAATAAAATAAATATAAATTATATTATATTCAAAAATCTATAAATTTAATATGACTTAATTAATGACATCCACACATTTTATGGATAACTTAGAAATTTTATTGGCATATTGGAATTACTGGTTTGAATTTATCATGATGTTTTGATATTTTTAGAAATATATATATTGAATAGTATCAAAATTAACAAAAAGGATATTTTAAATAAATAATATTTTATTAAATGTTATAAAATTCCTAAAAATATAAGTTTTATAAAACTATCTAGGATGGTGTAAAATATTTCATAAATGGTCAAATTGGGGTTCTTTTTGTATTTGATAGCACCTATATTAACATAGTATAAAAATCAAAGTACGCATGACAATAGTGTAACTGTTTAACTAGGGGTTAATCCCAAAAGATAAGGTTAATTTTTTGACAAAAACATGTTTAAAAATCCCAGGATCATATGATTTAGACCCGTAATCCTCATATCCTATTAATAACTCACATTAGAGGTATTTTAAAACTAAAATCAATTTATAATGAATTAATAGTTTTGGTGTTTCCAAAAATACACCCCCTTTATAAAAGGGAACTTCTACTTCTCTTTAACTCAAACATCTAAATCCTGTTAGTTTGTACATACCTGGACCATTTCTCCTACTAACATTCATCACATAATCCTAGAGGCTATACTTTGTTCATAAATCCATCCTATGGAGTGCTTTGGTAAATCAAAAGAAGATACATGAAAATAGGTAATTTTTTATCACCTCTTTAAAAGTCCTTTTCTTCTTATAATTCCACTTTCTATGTTTTTTATATACCAATGTAATAAATATAGTATAATAAATTTACATATATATTATTATAATAGTGGTACAACCATATTTCTCATTTTATTTATCCTATCAATAACAATTTCACCATGCATGTGTACATACGACTTACAGTCTCCAGGTAATGGTGTAATTTTTTATTCAGACACTACTATTTTTAGATTGTAATAATTATGAGTATAATGGATATAAATAATTAATATAACATTATAATTATTATATATAATTAATATTACATCTAATTCATTACCATTTATCACCAAGGGAATGATATCGTCCCTTGTGTGTACGTACAGCCTTCCGTCTCCATGAGGTAGTGAGATTCATTATCTATGACAACCATTCAAGTATGGTTATAAAATTTATATGATGAGTAAAAATAAAAATTATAAACTTAATGTAATTTTTATATAAACAAAATACATCATATGCATACCAAACATGACATACACGGAAAAATAAGAATAAAAAAATGAAGCAGACAACACCCAAAATAATGTTAATACTAAAATACTATTAACAAAATGATATAAGAGAATCATATATGATATCATATATATGGATATAGTCCTGGTATAATTTAACAACATTATTTAACCATTATACATGAGGTTAAAAAACCCATTACTAATGAAAGGTTCAAGGTAAGGGTTAATTTACAATCACATTATTATTCGAGGTTGTTTATACGTATGTATCTATTTGGATATTATTATCATCCATGTCCATGTTCCTTAAAATGTAATTCTGAATATTATTTAAATTTTTTTAATGTATTTTTTACCCTTGTTTTACTTTTTATAAAATGTTTTGAAAGGAATCTTTCCTTCGTTTTCCAAACTTGGTACTTTAAAACCTTTTCGAAAAATTAAAAAAAATGATTTTTATCTTATAAAGTGCAAGAAGCTATTTTATTTTGTTATCAAACCTTACCATTTTTAATATTTCCATACAATATTACAATATTATTTTCAAAATAAATGTTTTATTTTATAATTTTATGCCTACTAAATATTTCAATGTAAATAATGGGTATTTATCTCAAAGAGTTTAAAAGAATTGATTAGATTATTTTAATCTATGCCAACATACATTATTGGATTTTTTTATTAATTATGGTTGATTTATTACAATACAATAATACATATATTATTTAAGGTATTATGATATATTTTACGGTGGTTGTGATATATTTTTTAGAATTCATGATTTATGGTTAAAGTATTAACATTTTGTATGCTAGTATTAGTACACATATTTTTGTTATGTTTTTCCTCTTTCATAATAGGAATGAATTGTAATTAGTAAGTGACTGTTGAAGCCCAATCTATCCCCTCTATGCAATAGTATGACTGATGAGACAAACTAGTTTCATTGGCACATGGTCTTGAGAGTATGGTCATTTATGGTCTTCGTAAAATCCCTTGGTAGTATGGTTATGATGTCCGATAGTATGAAATCCCTCATTATGAGATTAGTTATTGATATTACAAGTGATTATTATACTATTAGAATGTCCATATAAATGTTTAAATGAAATTATTTCATTTATTCTTGCCATATTATGCTGAATATTATGTTTAAAAGGCTTGTGTTTTAGTTTTATACCTTTCCTTAAATGGTTATTCTTATTTATAATATCTTTCACTATATTGTTTATCCTTTCTGAGCATCTGAGCTCACCCCTTTATTATGTTTAATTTTTACCTTTAATGTGAATTAGAATATTATTATTTACATATTGGTGTATTATAATGTATTTGATATTTTTTTAGGGGATAATATGTTTTTTCATTTCGATGTGTAATGAAAAACTTATGTTTGTTTCTATTATTTCCAAGGATACTAAATTGATCGGTCTTTCAGGATTTGATTTTCTTTTGATCATGAAAATGTAACAAAATAATGAACTGACACTATTAAAATGAGGTTAGGGTGTTACAGGTTTTTTCTACATCAAGATGGAGTCACTTTTATGGTTCTGATTACGCAGTTATGTGATCCGCCTCTGGGAAATCTCACATGTTTTTTATGATTGATATGGAATGTGTATAATCTCTCTGATATGTAATGTGCTTTTGATTTTTTGCTCATTGTTGGAATGTTTTATTATTATTTCAAAAAAAACTTGGTTACTTCTACAATTCTATATTTATATGACTTTTATTATTATCATCATCAAGTGGTATAGTCTCCCAAAAATCACTTAATAAAATCCTGTTTCTAGTTGGAATCCTTTGGAATACATGGATGTATGTCTATGGCCTTTTGGTCCTTTATCACAGAGCACTGGTTATGTGGACCATGATTCAGGTCACTAAAAATGGTATTAGAGTATGATTCATTTTCTTTGGTATTACTATATGGGTTATGGTTCGAGGAGACTTTGATCTAGTGAGAACACATTAAGAGCTCATTCTTGGGTGATTGAAGCCACATGTACGAGGGAATTAAAATTTATAGGGGTGGTTAATTAATGTTATGTTTTGTGATATAAATATTGATATATTTCGAGCTCGAGTGGGACATTTGGGTGTGATATTATTCAATTTTTTAACTTTGAACCCTATCCTAGAATTGAAATAGATGAGTTATTATGCATTATGGAAGGAACTTAATATAATATGACATGTGTATGATCTTGTGAATATTTTTTAGAACCTAGAATACATGGAAAGTGTTTGGTTTGTATGAAATGTCCGTAATAGGATAAGAAGTGTTTTCATGTATTGTTGCTTAGCTTCATTATACTCATCTAACCAATGCATGTAGTTCCTATTGAGATTGAAATGTTATCCTACATGTACAGTGCATGTGTTCTTGACATTGACATGGGTAGGTATGGATTAAGTAACGTATTGAGCTATTAAAAATGTAAAAAATAATCTAAATACTTTTTCACATATAGCCTCTTTATGGAATTATTCTTAGCCACCATAGACATGTTAATTTTGATATGCATGAGAAGTGATACCTAACTCTAATATGGATAGGTGGTGGGGCTATTAGGAAAGGTGATATGTGATATGGGTATAGTATAGAATTCTATTGGTGGTGAAAATTTATTCCTATTACATCTTTCCCTATTGTAAATATATGACTATTATTTTTGTAAATGACCATGGTGTTTAGTGTTCAATATGATTCCATACAGACCAGCTCTAGTGGAGCATTAAGAGGTCAGAGATGTGGTCCCACTAGGACATTAATGGGATGGGGCCCCTAAATTCAAAGATAATCATGATCCATTGGTCTTTGAATTGAGACAGCTTAGGTGGCCACAAAATATCAAATATTTAATCCCTAAGTAGATGAGCATCTCAGGGAGATCGTGGAGTGAGTCATTAAGTGTATTGAAAGGGGGGATTAGGGAGTGTATCCGTCCATGAAATATCTGACATACATGTTCCAGTCATAGTACCGATAGATGCTTTAGGGTGTGGGTAGACCACAGGCAATAGAGTACGTAGTCATGTCTAGGTAGATAATATTTAACCAGTTTGAGACACCCTATGTCAAAGGGTGAATTTGGTAACATATATGATCAAATGATAAGAAAACATCTTGATGGATATATAGGTATTGTCATGTAGTCATTAGGGTATAGTATGGAAAGAAATTGAGATGGGTTTTTTTGGAATTTCTTCCTATAGATGTCGAGGAAGAATCAAGCCCATGAGTTTATGAACTTTCAAAATGGGGATACAACTATTATGGATTATTCTAGGAGGTTCACATGCCTTTTCGATTTTATGAATTCTATGGATGGGGATAAAACTACTAGCTTGAGGTGATTTGATGATGTATCAAAACATAATATTAAAATATTCGTCAATATATTCATGTTAAGATCACCCTCATAGGATGAAAACCAATACTTGATAGCCTAAAGAAACATGATATAGGTGAATTACTTGATCCTCGTGATAGGGATAGGTGAGTTAGGGAGTGGGGCCCCAGGAAGCAGGATGTAGGATCCTGAGGAGTCTCAATAAGGAAATTAGGCCAGGGACTCATGAAGAGAACTAAGGAGGGTTTTATCGATGGTGTGCATCCATTTGGTAAGTTGGGTCATATCTGGACATAGTCTCATCAATCTCTAATGGGGTCTCATGAGTGAAGGAATATGAGGTATCAAGATAGGTTCTATATAAATAATTCCTGAGTGGCTAGGAGTCTGAGACTGTGCTATACTTGTAGATATTTGGTGGTACCATGAGTGTTATTAGGAGATGGTATCTAGTATAATATTTTGTGATTAGGATGTGTGCAAGATAAAGAGATCCAATAGTGGGGTCATTGGATCATAGCTCGTGCATCTTCGTACAATGTTTTGGCCTTGGGATGTCGGGATTTAGTCCAAGTGAATAATGTTGAGCTATAAGAGTTATGGTAGTTTTAGGATCCAATTATGGTTATAGGTACACCATTATTGATGTTATTCCATTCATTTTTGTCATGGATGATATGGGTGCCCATGGTGCACATGTGGTATTGAAATTAACCAGGTCGTTGTTAATATTTGGGAATTAGAAATGGTGTGTGTCTTGTATGCGTTAGTAGGAATATCATCACTTTTTTGAATGTGATATATATATATATGTGTGTGTGTGTGTGTGTGTGTGTGTGCGAGTGAGTGTGATATGGGATTTTTGGCATCAGATGTGACGCAATAACTCTTGGGAATCTGTTCTGAAGTAGGGATGTGAGTTTCATGAGAGATGTGGGTACTAATTGAGTACCCAGATATGTGAGGGAATTATAGTTTGTAATGTGGGGATGTTTAAGTGTATAGGGTAGTCTAATGAACCATCATAATGTTTAGTAGGGTCTGTAAGTGACTCAATTGCTACGTTCTTATGTTTGGGAGCACCACAAGAAGAATTAACCTACAAGTGGTGACCTGGGTATTTTTGGGTAATAATTTGAAGTGGTTATGTTTTGTATCATCCCATTTTATAACCAAATATCTCATAAAAAATATATCTTAATTTATGAATTTCTTAACATATGATGTATTATAATGGGTTGATATTTCATGTCAATTCAAATTTTTCATTTAGTGGATAGGCCACCTTTGATTTTTAGATTTCGAACATAAATCTGAAATATTTAACACAATAATATATTATTTTTTGATTTTTTTAAGTTCCATTTATTTCTTAAGGTTTTGGATGATTTTTTAGACAATAGTACCTTGAAAACTCATTTTTGAAAGGTGAAAACTGGGGAACACAGTTTTTTCAAATCATGTGGCCCTTTACAGGAAACTATACAAGCCAAATTTTGTTCTATTCAATGGATAGTCAAACTATATTGTATGGGGTGGATGGATGTGTGAAAATTATATAATTTATTATTGATTTTATCAATTTGGTTTCTGTATTTTTTGACAGATGGTGTGCCCAGCCATGCGAGGTGGGTGCCCTTTGGACAGGGGCACAGAACAGTTGGTGCAAAGAGAGAAAAAACATGTTGTTTATTTGTATATTTTATTAAATGGTGTGAAATTAATGATTTTACCCCCCATTATTTTATATTTATTCCTCCCTTTTCCTTCCCCAATTTTGGGCATCTCCACCATCCATGAGTTTCTCCCCTCTCCTCTCCTAGGATCTATTTGAACTCAATCGTTCAGGCATCAATTTGAGTGTCGTTAGGTTCATTGGATAGATAGGGGTAGTTAGACTAGTCCTATAACATCCTTTAATATTATATCATGTTATTTTGAATGGTATTTTCATATATTCCTATATACCAAATTTTAAGGGTTTGTCTCAGATTCTCCAACTCCTTTTATTTTGCCTCATATTTGAGCCTAGTATTCATTAAGTGATAACCAAAAAGGATAAGGTAGGTGGTCCTATATTTATCCTTGATTATTAACCTTCTATGGTATTAAAATAAACATATGTGTGATTTCAATGGTCTAGGAGGCACAATAAATTTATTGTTTTCCTTTTATAATTAATATTGGATAGTGCTGATGGAAAATCCATTTATATTTAATTATGTTGATCCTATAATGGAATGGTATAAGATAAATGGTTTTTCAGGTTTGGTTGTGTTGGGTATACAAGTTTTTTAATTTGTAAAAATTAATTAAATTGTGTTATGTTTGATTTTGTTTCATGGATATATTTTAAGAATGGCCCAAGTGACTTGAGGTGATGATGATCATCCGGATTGGGCCAACAAGGATAATCGTAATGAGGAGGGAGATGAACCTTTATAAATTTGAAAGATGATTTTCATATGTGGATACCATGTTATTCTATATGGTGTGCCGTATGTATGGTTTTCCATTACCGCTCACCATTTTGGGATGATAGCATTGTTTGAGTTGATTACACTTAAGAATGGTCTTAGTGAGTTGGTCCAGACCATTTGATATTAGTGGAGTACTCTATAGTATAAGTGGATTATGGTATATTTATGAGAAGATTCTATAAAGAAGTTTATCACCGTAAAAATACATCGTTCATGGTGAGTGAGACCATCATTTTGGGCCTAATTCTCTCTATATATGTTTCGGATAATGGGAAATTCTTTTTGAAGGACAGATCTCACTATGACTCGAGACCTCAGGATATCAATCCGATGATGGGTAACTATATCTGGAAGGATGGAAAGAAATGTACCTTGTAAAATTGGTCTGGTATGATGATATTTATATGGAAAATGGATGTCCATGAAACTTGTGACATAATATTTTCAAATTTTAACGGGACATCAGTTGACTCAACATGTGACACATGTATTATTGGATTGCATGAGGTGATAATTGAATTTTGAGTGGAAATGGTTGGGGAACTAAGGGTTATTATGGTTTGAAAAACAATTGTTATATTATTCCACAATTGTGTTGGTTTATATGATTAAAGAGTTCCTTATGGCTGCTGAGAACATGAGAAGTAGGTTATGTATTTTTATGTGTGATTTAACGCTATTTATTTATATATGCATAAACTGGTATAAATATGGATATAAGACAGGCACACATTGGTGGTGGTATACTATTTTCACACACACACACACTATATAGTCCCTTTTGGATATATGTAGAGGTTTTGGATTTAATATAAATTAAGGGACCTGGATTGTGTGCTAGACCATAGTGAGCTAGGATGTGCAGGTGCGTGGTATGGATGGAAGATGGATCAGGGGTTCTTATTCATCAAGCTAGAGTAACATTTAGGATTTTAAGTAAGCACTTATGTGATAACCCTTTAGTAAATCTTGAATGTTTATTATTATTGATATGGTATGTGTATACTCTATTTGATAGGAATGACTCTATTTTTTTCTAGTTATTGGCAATGTTTACAATTCCTTCCATTGAGTTTTGTTGTTGTTTTCATAATTCTTGTATTATATAACCATTATTATTATCATTTAAAAGGGTATTATCTCCCCATAGTCACCTAATATACCATCACTACTAGTTAGAACCCATTGGCATATAGGAAGGAGTTCCTAATTCCTAGTAAACCATCCGCCTAGAGCACTAGTTAAGAGGCAACTGATCGAACCACTACACACATGTAAGACTGAACTAATGCAACAATCCACTAAAAACCCATGAAATAATAATATTTTATTAATAATATGATCTATATTAAATAAAAATATAATAATAAATTTCAATATATATATATATATATTATTTTTCTTTGACAAATATTTTTAAAAAATAACTTTCGAAGAACAATTTAAAAAAAATGGGGAATTATATTTTACCTTTGAAAATTTTATTAGTCATAGTTAAAAGATTATTATAATATTTAATATTTATATGTATAAGCTATTATTTTAACCTTTAATGATTTATATTTTTATAGGAAATAATATTAATTATTCTTGAAGTTTAGAAAATGTCATTTAGCCAATAAAAACAAATTCTCTTTTTATTTTTCATTTTCTAAAATAAATATAAAAATGTTATAATTTTAATTTTATAAAAATAACATGGTCTTTGAATTTATAATTTAATCGTTATCTATATTTAGTTATTTATTTTCTTCTAGAATAAATTATTTTGATATGCATTGTCAAAAATATAGTTTTTAATAAAATCGTAGGGCTTATGATTATATCAAAAAAGTATGTATAGTTTAATATATTATAAAACATTTTTCATGATCATATTTAAATTTAAATATTATAAATATATATTTTTGTATGCTATCATGAATTTAGGAAATCTATTTTTAACAGCTTCAGTAATATTTTAAAATAGTAATTTTTTTGGTATTTTCTAATAGTTAAATATTATTTTTGTAAATTTTAGTTTTGGATTGATTTGAAATAAAAATAACATTTATTTTTTTATAATATACTATTTTATATCATAAAAATAATATAAATGGATAGTTTTATGAATAATATAAATTTTACGCTTCAAAACGCATTGTTTTAAATTATATGTTTTTCATGTGATATATGTGCTAATATTAATATTTATTTTTTTATGTGTATACATTTTATCTAAAATATATATTAAATATTTTTTATTTGTAGGTCTAAATTATTCAATAATTTATATTTAAATTATAGTAAAAAGGGAAAAATTACATAGGTAAAATCTAGTTAATGTGGTAAAATCAAAAATAGTAAAATGTAATAAATCTTGGGGTAAAGGAATTAAAACATGATAAAAAAATATTTATAATTTAGTGGTTAATATATTATCAAATTTATCGCATAAATCAATCCAATGTTTCTATTTTTTATTCTACTTCACATGAAAACATTTACTCTCTTTATATTAAGTTGAAATATTTACAAAAAATGTCATTCTCACAATATATAAAATGCGCCTCTCACCACCACTTCAATATCACTAACAAATTAGGTTTAATCTTGACACTATTCCATTATTACATACCTAATAATCATATTTTACCCTATTAAGTTTACGTTTACAAGATATTGTCTAAAGTCCACCATTTCTAATAATTTCTTTAAGTAAAATATTGAGATCTCAATGTATGTACTTCTCACTCTATAATATTTTTTTCTGAATATTTTTATTCTAAAAAAATAATTAAATTCTAAAATAATTATTATATATATAATTAAAATATTTCATGATTGTGGGATATATATTATGTACTATTTAACTCTTCCCTTAAAAAAAGAGAAAACATCAATCGTGTATATGTGCAGATTACCACCGCACAATGCATCATGTTTAGTTTTCCTTCACCACCTTAAAAAAGATTTTACTCATGGGTAATTTAATATATAAATATTATATTTATTAAAAAACTCTAGAAAAATTATTCATATTATAAATTTATCTGACTCTATCGAAAATAAAATCATTAACCATGTGTATGTGCTGGCTACTGCCTCAATTGAAAAATGTATTTTGTCTTTAATTGTCACCATTCATAGAAAATTATGTTATTATTTTTAAGGGATAAATATATTTTTATTTTATTTTTATATTTTAACTAAATTAAATTGGACAACCTAATAAATATCTGAGAAACAAACAGACATAGTAAATTCATCCATCTAAAAAATCAAACTATGGGGGGAAAATCTATTTATTCTATGTAAAATATTTCATATCCATCACCTTTTCAAATATTTATCATGAATTATTTTATATAATTCTAATATAACCTATATAATATCATTATTATTCTTGAAAATTCATATTATAGATAAACTGCCTCATAATAAACCACTAAACTATGGTATGTCCATGTTTGAGGTCATTTTAACCATTTAGTTGTATAGTACTATAAAATTGTATCATAGATGAATATAATAACATAACTAGTAATTATTTATTATATAAATAAGTAAATACCTTTTTCATTTTAGTTAAGGAGTTGTAATGATAATATCAATATCATCAATTAAGATAATAATTTTCATTGATTAAAAATCCCAGTAACTATCTTATCATTGAATACATCTGTATGGATAATAACATTAAATCCCATAGAATAAAATTATAAAATTATAACTAATTATTAAATCATCAATTATATAGTCTTTCATGTTCTAGGGATGATTGCCTTTGGAATAATAACAAATACAAACATTGTTATTATGAAACTTGTTAAAAATGATCAAGACTACTTGCACCCAATATTAAAAATAGATAATAACATACTAATATAAAGGTAGAGAACAATTATAAATAAAGGATAAAAATTTTAGTTATGAATTAGGTTTCAAAAAATATATTAATTTATTTAATTTTGTTATAATGGATCTTAGAGAGAATTTAACTAAGATGGTAAATAATGTAAGGTTTTCTTGTCTCAGATTGTCACCCTTTAGACATATTTCATATTATACACCATGTATTATTTGCAATGTTTTATCTAATAAATCTTTATTATTTATTATCATGATCAT
The DNA here is from genome assembly GCA_963277665.1 of Viscum album. NCBI lineage: Eukaryota > Viridiplantae > Streptophyta > Magnoliopsida > Santalales > Viscaceae > Viscum > Viscum album. Next base: position 1,671,381,521 of record OY728119.1, on the reverse strand, counting down.
CCCATTTTTCATGGAATTTAACTTCTCATTTGAAATCAGATCCTTCACGTAGTTTTAACTCTATTGTATCTAATATTGTAAGGGGTTCTTATATAAAATTTAATTTCATGAGACATATTTGATATTCAACTTAATTATTTATTTTATACGGTGTATTCACCGCCCAATTGAATAAAAATATCAAATATCTTCTATTTCATGAGCTTTTAGTAACCATTTTGGGTACTTCCTCTCAATCTTCATTGATTCTTATGATACCCATATCATGATTGTTTTGTCCCGAATATCATTTTCAAATGGATTTTTCTTCTAAAAGACAATCCATATTAGAAATTTACATAATTTTATCTATAAAAACCCAATCATTTAATTTCTATATGGTCATTCTTGCGGTTTTACTTTTATTTTAACTATTTTATTTTTCCACTTGGATCATTATTTACCTGTTGTAAGATAACAAAACGTACATTTTCTTTTCAATTGGGAACCTCCTTTTTTCAAATTACATATTCATTGGATGATTTTATTAATGTCACTTTCTATTCATAAATAATATATTAATGTTATTTTTCTTATACATGACATTATTTAAAAACTTTAATGAAATTTTTATCATTTTCCATATGGTTAATTTTCATCAATATAGGAAAAACATAATTTTTTAAGGTTTTATATATAATTTATTATTTCCACAATGTTTTTTATTATATTTTAATCATTCTCTCTGCATTTTCATGGTCTCTAAATGAAAATATTTTTCTTTTAGTTTTATAAAATATATCGTTAAAAAAATACCGAAGATATTTCTAATTTCAAAAGTGATATTTATAAAACCCTAAAAAGTGTTTTTATTGAATTCATTTTATTTTGAGATATATTATAATTGAGTGAGGGAATTATTCAAATTTTTCCATCAACCATATTCCTCTATATGGATTATATAATTTTCTTTTCGATAATAGATACGATTCATAATTATCTTTTCTATCCAAATAAACCTTTTTATAGGAATGATCTTTCTTATAATTAAATTACTTTGGGAATACTATATTTTTTTATTTCTTTGAGTAAATTTTGTTAACCGAAATTCTGTATATAAATTTATTATAAAAAACTTTTCACTAAATTTAATACTTTTTTATATATGTGGTGTAGATACCATATATCCCATTATCTTAATTGAAGGGTATTTTACTATAAGGTTACTAAATATCAATGGATACTTATTTATTTTCCATTAGTTTATCTTTTTCTGATAATAAATTATTTATTTAAATAATTATATTTCAAAATGATATGAAACCTAATTTATTTTTATATGTTCTTTATGATGTGTTTAATCAATCATGTTTCCATTCAATTGGTTCATTATGATAAAATTATTTATTCATCTCAAGTGGATCTCAAATGTATAAATGATTATGGGTATCATATTATATCACCTTCCAATTAATTTAATAAGAATTTGTATCTATTGATATAATTATGTTAATAGAATATGGAATGTTCTCTCCACTTTTGGAACTAGGAAATGAAGCATTCTCTACTATGTTATGGAAATTATGCTATGTATTCTGCTCTTCTTTGTTATAGGAATCAGGTGGTGTATCCTAATTCACGATGTTATGTTTACATATGCTCATGTTTTTGACACAGTCTAATATTTATTCATATGGTTATGAAATTATTTATGGATCATGTTTATTTAAAAAATTTCCTACACAATTGTGATTAATTTTATATGTTTTAACATTCCATACTCTATAAATCATGATTTTAGATCTATGATTTTCCAGTTATAAATTTCTTATGTATCTTGATTATACCAATATGATACTCTTATTCGTACTTATTAAATTTGATTATTATTGTTAATGTTTACCCTTGGTGAACATCTAATCTCACCACTTTCTTATCTTTCTATTTACCTAGATTATAAAGATAATAAAATTATGAAATGTATGAAAGATTATCTTATACTGAATAATTGTGGGAGATTTTGACGATAGATTATGGACTATGTCGTTTTATATATAATGGGAAATGTGTCTATTTTGGTACAAAGAATACAGGTTCTACTGGTTAAATAGTTTTCTAAATTCACTAAAGATATAAACCTAATAGATCCTTGAAATTTATATTTTACATTCTATTTAAAAGATCTTGTAACTAAGGATTTATATCAAATATAGTGTGTAATTTATGTTTATTGATCAAATTATCTTATAGTCTAGGTTTGGGGAACCTTAGTTGGTATAAAAGGAAGATTTAGGTAACTATATAGGTTTGAATGATTGTTGAGGATAATTTAATGATTGATAAGTTAAGTTTCATCATAATTTAAAAGTAACAGATAGCCCTTTAGTCTAGTTGAGGTAATATTGAATATTTTATGGATTAGGATAATAGAAATTTCATGAAACTTATAGTTTAAAACTAGGGGATATATCTATGTAAAGGATAACATCCTCAAATTTTTGTAAAGTAGATATTTTTTTGTTCTCATTACCATTCCATACAAATCTAAATACTAAAAGTCGATATAGGCAAAGTCACATATTTACCTAGGGGTAATAACCCTGAAATATATATATTGCATAATAATAGATCTTCACCTAGGGAATGAAAAAAAAATTGAACCATACACCCAGTTTGAAACTCTCTGAGTATATCCTATGGTCAATTCACATTATATCTTATAAAAAATTATGAAATGTTTGGGAATTATTTTAACTAACTAGGTTAGAGAACCTAATAGAAAAATTAACATGGATTATCAAGCATTGAACAAAGAGAGTTAGATGTTGAAATAATAGTATTATATTTTAATAGTAATGTTTTCATAAGGGAATACATACTTGAACTGATGTTTTTAGGTTCATATTTTTTATATTAACATAACCACTTTGGTTTTAGTATTTGGTTTAAAAATGATAAAAAAATGATGTTTAGAAATTTAAATATCTACAAACCATTATGTATTATAACTGACTAATATACCATAATTATTATTTTTAAATGTTAGTGTATCTAATTTATACTAGAAAAGGTGAAATTACTAGTAATGATATTAGTAGTGAGTTTGAAAACTAAAAAAATATTAAATATTAATATTCTTAGTTATCTTCATTAGTGAGTGATACTTATCGATGATATTCTAGTATATTATAAATGTTATCAGTATTATGTGGATTATCTATGGATTATCATTTTATTATTTATTCGTTAAAGGTATTGGTAAAATAAATTAAATGATAACAATAAATAAGAAATGTGATTTTATAAAACTGTTATATTTTTGTGTATCTGTTGAATAAAACATGGTTGCGGGATGGATAACCCATTGGTCTACAAGGATGCATGATTTTGATAAAAGTGAGTTGGGTAGTATAGATGACCTTGGAATTGATTTTTTATTTAATAAAAATATTATGCGTGATATTATTTGTTAATTTTATCTCATTATTGGAATTATGATATTTATTTACTTGTGTGTACCATTACTGACTGGTGGTTAATTTTCTTTAGTGACAAAAATTGAGTTAATTTTTATAGGAATATAAGATTTTACTATGATTTAATGTCTTATAGATTAAAATGGGGTTTGGAATGGTATTTTATAGATATTATATGACTATGGTATATACATACAAAGGTACATGATTTTATAAACGATTTAATTTGGTTAAGGAAAGATAAATAATATGATATTGACTAATAGAGTAAGGTATATGTAAAATTATATGTAATATCATGAATGATGAATATGATAAGAATAAATTAACGAAATCTCATAAATTATTAATAATTAAAATTTTGAATATGTAATTTTTTTAAGAAGGTGGAATGTAATGATCTGAGAATTTGGACCCCGTAAATTAATATTAACTCCAATAGTTTGTGTCGCATGTAACACCAAAATAAAGTGACACCCAACTAAAATTAACTAAAACATAATAAAATTTCATGAATAATGCAATAATAAATAAAAAAAATTATAATAATCAATTGAAATAATTACCTTTTTTTCATTGACCAATATTTCATTAAAAATAAAATGTCTCTCGAATAACCATTTTAAAAATTGGTGTTTTTTATTTTACCCTAAAAAATTAAATTGTTGACAGTTAAAAGTTTATTAAAATAGGTAATATTATTATTTCTAAACTATTATTTAAATATTTTAATATTTATAAATTTATATCTAATAAGATTAAATAAACTTGAAGTTTAAAAACCTATTTTTTCAATTAAAATACTTTTTCTTTATATTTCGTATTTTCATTTGAATAAATAAATATATAAATTTGTTTGTTTGAATTTAATTAAAATAAAACAATTTTTTAATTTATAATCTTAAAATTAGATTATGAAAATGTTTTTTGATATATCTAAAATAACTTATTTTTATTTGAATAGTTAAAAATACATTTTTTACTAAAATAATAACATCTATGACTATACCAAGCAATAAGTATATCATAAAAAACAATATAAAATTTTCCATGAAAAAATATATATTTAAGGATTAAACCTATATATTTTAAAATACTATTATGAATTTGGAAAACCAATGTTTAACAATTGATGCAATATTTTCCAATAAAAACTGTTTTCGGTATTTGATTTTAATTAAATATAATTTTGATAAAATTTTATTTTGAATTAATTTTAAATATATTTTAATTCAATTTATTTTATAATAAACCAAATTATATCATAAAAATAAAATAAATGTATAATTTTACCCTATATATATTAATCGTAAAAATATAGTTTCTTTAATTATTTTTTGTTTACTACATGTGATGTTGTTAAAATTAATGATACAAACATGAATGAATTTTATATAATAAAATTGAATATAAATTTTGAATTAGTAAGTCAAAATTATTTAATAAGTGGCATTTTATTTATAACATATCATCATGAGGTATGTCCCTTTTTGATCTTTGGAGTTTTTTCTTTTGAATTAGGGATGCATTCGGTGTGGCATGGTGGTTTTCATGGGTGTTTTTGATTTTCACAATGTTGAATATGTTAGATCATAGTGTTTCCCAATTTGCTTCACCCATGGGGTGTTCTTGTGTACCATACTTATAGCTTACATTCCTAGAGATAATTGTGGCCCCAAGCATGCCTAGAGAGTGGTCACGCTGTCCACCACAGCCAAAATGTCCCCACCCTGAGTTTAGTGGAGTCTATGATCCATCCCAAATTCAGAGCCAATTTTTTCAATGGAATTTTGAGGTGGGAATTTATAGTTATGAGTGTATTTTCCCCATGGAAACCATTAGTGTGGTGAATCCCCATAAAGTTCTTGTGTTTCCTGATCTGAAATTTCCAATGCCTAATTCTGCCAATTATTTTTCTACAACCATTTGTAATGATTATAGAAATTATAATGACATTTAAGAGGGGTTTTTAATTTATGTTTACTATTATTTATCCTCTAATAATCCCTCATTTTTAATTCTGAATATATGTACTTGAATTGGAATTTTATGTGGAACATCGTATGTTCATTCTACCTTGTATGATCTTCTTTTGGCGATTGATTATGGACCATTTAGTCATCATCATTTTGTTCATATTGTGTGGTTGGTTACTGGAGGATGGATATAGTTTATTTTGGAATGTTGTTTTTTGTAATTTTAGGTGTGTGATATATTCCCTACTCCTCCAACATTTTTCTTATGTAAACTTGATTCTATGATATGATAATTGATGTATATGGCCACCTTTTAAGTTCTCATAGGCCACCTTTCCTCTGGTGTTCATATATACCATGTTTATTGTTGTGTGGGCACAAGTGTGGGGTAGATAGTTCCATCTCTATACTTTGTTTGGTAAACTTCATATGATCTAGTTCTTCTAATAACTTTTTTAAACAATGTTTGGTTTGATCCAGCATGTTTTGATATCCATGTTAAAATGTTTTTTTTGAAAAAAAGGTTTTCCCCTTATTTTGGTAAAGGAAATATTTAATCAAATCACTATGAAATGGATTGGGAAATGGTTTTTGAAATGATTATTTTGATAGAAAATGGTTTTTTTTGAAATTTATTTTGAAATGTGATGATACCTTTAAAAATTATTTGACATATAGAACACATGGTATCATTGGGTACCTAGGAGGGGGTTTAGTATTGGGACTTTTCATTATTTTCATATGGGTTTGACTAATGGGTTATTCCTCTATTCCCTAGGTCTAGTTGAACCTTGGGTGGTAGTTGAGTAGTTTACATGCCCTATAATCTTGCAAAAACCCCATGATCAAATCCTTATTGGGGTGAATTTCTTAGAGAACGATATAAGGTACTGTTGTGGGTGATATACTAGTTATTGTAGATATTGAGCTATTCGTATGAATTGGACATATGGGACACATATTTGGGCCTTCTAGACATTGGGACTTCAGGATACCTAGGTCTTCAGGCCATAAAGCCTCTAGAACACATCAAGTCTTCAAGAAAAATTGTTTTTGGGCCATGAATTAGTTTGTTCTGACCACATGGAAGTAGGTCTGAGAAGAGGAATTAGAGTAAGTATCCACCACCATAGAAGAGATAATCATATAGTAATTATGATAGGGTATGGAAACAACCATCTTAACCAAGAAAAGAACATCCCTACATGGGACAATGCTATCCAAGTAACCATGTGAGGCGGGGATCTTGGTGCCATAAATGAAGAAAATAACGGGGAGGGGAAGATCGAGTGTAGTTGAGTATTTGGACCTTTGGATCATGTACTGGGACTTGTTCATATTGTCCTACAGGTCAAGTAATGGTTCTATATAAACCTAGTTTAAACAAATTGAATCTCCCAAAAATAAATAAAAATATAAAAGGTGTTTGGGCTAGGTTAACCACCACCTAGGCCTTGTTTCCTATTTAATTTATTATCTAACAATGTAGGGGTTCAACAATGGGGTCTTACTCTATTTAAAAGGCCTTATTTATATGGGACTTGTTTAGTGCACTAATTAATGACTTATTACTAAGGTACGAGAGTACTATTTAGGAAAAAACTGTGTTATCCTCGGGATGATCTCCACTGTGATTTTAATTTTAATTATTTTGGATTTGATATGATATATGAATATTGCTTATATAATTGTAAAATAATTAATTTGAATTGTGATTTAAAAATTAATTATATAATTTTTTTTAAATTCTAAAGAGGGGATTCATTTTTCCATTATTAGGATATAAATGTGGAAAATTTTAGTATCATTCCATGTTTTTCATATTTTGAGTATATTGAGATAATTTAGTGGTGACTTGTAATAGAACACTTAGATGGGTTCCAACTAATATGCTTTCAATCAAACCCTAGAAACACCCATATGGGTTTGTACACCTTATTTTTTCTAATTCAAGAAATATAAATACATCGTAGTGATTTTGTGATGATTCATGTTAGCTGGGCATTGGTTGTCGGTGGTGAGATGGTGTTATGTTCCCCTGGTTTTTCATAGAGTTTTTGTTGTTATTCTGAGTTAATTTTTGTTTTCCTATAGACATTTACCGTTGTTCTAACTTGTTTCTTTGGTTTTATCAATTCTATTATGGGTTTCTGGTTATGGAATATTTTATTTTATAGTTATTTTTCTCATTATGTATGGTATATATCTTTTATTAGGTTGGGTAAATCATTCCCTATATTTTTCATTAAATGAATAGGTTCTTGTATCTACCCCATGAGGGGTAGTAAGGAACTTTGGGTTTTTTTCACAGACTAGTTCAAGTCCTAGATGGTTGGGTTTTCTGTTCCAACATTTTTTAGGCATAAAGGATGAATTAATTAGGTAACAACTAGTTAGCATATTAAAATCTAAAATAGAAAATGTAACAATTCATCGAGAAATGTACATGAAACATGTTCAAAAATTGTTTCAATTTGATTGGTTGAGATAATATAAACATTATCTCATCCCCCGCTCTATTATTTTACTTTTTACAGTTATCTTGACTTTTGAAACATGTTCTGTTTTTTATATTAAGTTGATTTTTTTTTTTAAAATGTCCTTATCACCACTTATAAAAGGGCCACTCACCACCCATTCAGTAACAATCAAAAAAATTGGTTTCATATTAAAAATATATAATTATTCTCTCCCCTATAATCTTATTTATCTTATTAATATTCGGGTTACATGATATTGTCCAATGTCCTCTAATTATAATAAGTACTAGAGAAAATGTTAAACATCTCAATGTAAATACTTATCACTCTCTAATATATTCAATTTTATATTTTTTTAACTTATATTATTTACTATGAAATTATAAAATAATTATTACTTTTATAAGAAAAAAATTATTTTTTTCATGGAAATACATTATCTAATATGTCCCTCTTTTCTTATGAAAATTGAAAAACTCAATCATGTGTATGTACAAACTACCACCTCCACCATGAAATGTGTTTCTTTTTCCTTCACCACATTAAAAGTGGAGTAAAAAGTTATAATTGAATATATATATATATATAAGTATGATATTTATAATATTTATTTCTTCTAAAATAATAAACCACATTATCTATTTTTCATGCTCTATGGAAAATGAAATCATCATCCATGAGTAAGTACAGACTATCACCTCCACGGAACTGCGTATTTAAAAATTCATTACCTCATTTCATTGATGGTTATAAGATTGGTTTTATGGGATAAATATTATTATTATGAAATTATTAATCTTTTTTAAAATCAAATTGGACAACCTATTAATGATATTATCAACAAACATATATTATAAATTCAACCATCTAAAAAACCCACTATGATGAAAATAATTTTTCTTTAAAATGTAATAATTTTGTGTCTATAAAATTATCTTCTAATATTCTCAAATTATGATATAAAATAAAAATAAAATCCATATAATATCATCATTACTCTATAATAATTAAATTATAACTAAACCACCTATTAATAATCCCCTAAACAATGGTATGTTCACATTTGTGTCAGTTTGACCACTGATTTGAACATTAATCTAAAATAGTATCATGGATGACTATAAAAAACAAAATATTGATGATATATGATATAAATAAATAAATAATAATTTTATTTTGGTTATATTATAGAAACATAAATACTAATCTCATCAATTACGATTCCAATATCAGTTCATTAAAAATCATCAAAACTCACTCATCACAGAATTAATTTTTAAGGATTATAACCTAAACTCTAATAGAATTAAATTATAACATTATAGAAAATTATAAAAATATATATTCCATAAATTATTATTATATAATTATTATGAACTTTTTGATAATAATGAACAACTAAAAATATATTATGAAAGTAGTTCAAAACAATCTAGACTACTCAAACCAGATGATGAAAATATATAATAATTAACTAATATACATATGGATAATAGTTAAAAATTAAGGTTGAAAAACATTAAAATTTATGAATAATAATCTAAAATATGATATTTCTCTATTTATGTATATTATAAAAGGTTCTTATATTTCATTAAATTATGTAAATAAATAAGGAAAAGTTTTTATCTCAAATTTTCACTCTTAAAAAATATTTCATAGAATATTCCATGTTAAATTTGGAATTATGTATCACCTATCCATTTAATATTTTTTAATAATAATCATATCATTATTATTTATATTTATTGTTTCTTGTGAAATTATATCCTCCATAGGAATTTGACTTGAACATGTCTAAGGTTATAATCTGTTCTTTTGTGAAATTTAATTTCATGAGACGTGTTTGATATTGTACACCATTATTTATTTTATATGGTTTGTTAAATACCACATTACATTAAATTAATAAATATATTTCATTACATGATATTTTAATTATTTTTCATGAACTTCCTCTTAAGCTGATTTTCTATATAGATTTCCTATACTCTGATGGTTTCTTCACCAATATCATTTTCAAATAGAAATTTCCATTAAAATATAATCCATTTAGGGAATTTATATAAAGTTCTATGTGAATCCCATTTCATTATATTGTCAGTTATTCTTTATTGAGGTTTTATATGTATTATCTCAATTTTATTTTCCCCCTTGTATCTTTATTTACCCATTGTATGTAAATGATCTCTACCATTTATATTCATTATGGAACCTCCCATTTTCAATGTACATATTAATTGGATAGTTTTTTAAAAATCACTTTCTATGCCTTAATTATTGATTATGGTTATTTCATACTACTTTAACTTCTTTTATAGTTTTAAATAATACTTTTACATTTTCTATATTGTTTTTTTCTTCAAAGTGTGAAGATTATTCATTTTAAAATTTCATATGTAAACACATAATTCTACAGCCTTTGTTGTTTATTATGAAATTCTATCATAATGTTTTCATGGATTATAAAAAAATTATTTTTTTATTAGTTTTATAAAAAAATAATTAAAAATGTGTTCAAAATATAAATGATATTTCTTATATCCATATTTGTTTTTATAAAAATATAAAAATGTGTTTTCATCTAACTCGTTGTATTTTGACATATCATTTTTATTATCATGGAAATTATACAAATTTTACCATCCACCTTCTTACTCTGGGTGGTTTATGTAATTTCCATTAATATTAAATATATGATCCACCATTTCCATTTATTTCCAAATTTTCTTATATTACATAAATGATCTTACTTCCAATGTCTTTTATTTTTGGATACCATGTTTTTAATTTCATTTATTGATTGATGATCTCCATTATTCTATATATCAATTTATTAGTGAAAATTATTGAATAATAATTATAGTTTTTTATTCATAATGTATTGATAAACTAAACCCCATCATCTTAATTGAAGGTTATTTAGATAAAAAATTACTAAATATATATTGATACCTATTTATTTTCTATGAGTTTATCATTTAATATTTATGAAAAAAATTATATTATTTTATTTTCAAAGGAAATAATCCCATTTTCATTGCATGAAATCTTTATGATATATTGAATGAAACCAGTTTTTCTTTACGTGGCTTCTTTATGGTATGATGACTGATTTATTTCCACTGGAACATGAATGTCTAAATGATTATTAGTGGGGTCCTGTATCACCCTCCAATGAAATAGTTAAGTATTTGTATCACATGATATAATTATGGGAATATAGTGTGTAATGTTTTATCTAATATAAGAATTAGGCAGTGATTTCTATGCTAGAATATTATGGGAATCATGTGGTGTACCATGCTTCACTATGTTATGGTAATTTGGTGGTGCAACATGCTCTACTATGTTTTTCATACATATGATCATGTTTATTCAATTGTCTCATCATTATCATTATGACATTTTTGTGATTTAATAAATCATGTTAATTCAATAATGATCCATCACTCTTATGGATCATTTCATATTCTCTGTGATTTTATACTCTATAAATCATGATTTATGATTTATAAATTATTGGATATAAATTTCTTTTGTATCCTAATTTATAAAAATATTCTCATCTTATTCTCACTTGTTAATTTTTTTATTTCTTATGTTTACCCTTTTGAGTATTTGATATCACCCATTTATTATATATTTTAATTAACCATTATAAAAATATATATAAATTATAAAATTAATAGAATGATATTTTATGTGGATATTTTTTTTGGGAAATGTTAAAGACTTTTTATGAATTAATTAGTTTCTTATATAGTGGTAAAATTTATGATTGATTCAACGAACATGGGTTTTATTAGTTAAATATTTTGTCTAATTCCATAAAACTAATAACATAAAATGATACTTGGAATATAAAAGTTACATTATGAGTGAAATAAATTTTAACTGAGGATGATTATAAAAACCAATGAATAATGTATGTTTCTTTTAGCATCGAATCCAAAATTTTTGTCTAAAGAACCTCACCTCTAGTCTAAATTTATACTCAGCATGATCTCTGAAATCTAAATCCCATATGTTTTCATGTGAATTTAATTTCTCTAAAACCCTAGGTAGATATATATCCTTTTCGATCTCTCATGATCTTAATATATTTCTATTATCATCTTTTTATATCCCTTATGATACCTTGAATATCATCTACTAATTAATTACAGCCACCACCCATTAAAATAATTTATTTGATCCCGAATCAGTGGGTAATTATTCCAAAACCATCCCTAATAAAATTCTCTATATAGAAATTATTATGTATAATCACTATAAAACATTACCTTAGAAGTCACAAAAATTATCCACTAATAATAGTTGTTCATATAAACATTCTTACTACTTATATATATAAGGAATGTTTCACATATAAGTGGCTTACAATCCAAAAACTAATACGGTACTCCTTACTATAGTATTTCCCAAATATTTATCTAACTATCACCATTTCACATGAATTATGAAATTTATTGGAGAGAACTAATCATAAAAAAATTTCACTAAATCTCCACATACACATCCTTGGATCCATGTTAAAAGGTCTTAGGAAATTATGGTTCCCCATAACACCACTTCTATAGATCATAATTGATCAACCATTAAAATTAATAATTCCAATGTACAAAAATTTATATAATGCATGGAAAAACCTAAATCACACATGACGTCACCTTTTAAAACACATTCATAAACACTAGTGTCCTAACATTTCTCAAAAAGTCATATAATAGTCATAAGACCTCAATATATAACCATCAGTAGACATTATACCTACATATAAAAAGTCTTTCAAAAAACATTGACATCCTAACATACCCTACCAGAAATACATCCTTATATATCATTTCCACTATTATGGTTATCTTTATAATATAATTTTTACCATTATTGATTCTAAACTGCACTATGGTTTTCATATAAACCATAAAAATCACTTAATATGCATTGAAATAAGAATTTAAATCTAGTTATGAGAATTATACGGTTCTAAAAATTGTTTAGTACGACTATTTTCCAAATCCTAGCCAACATTGGGTACTAACAGTATCCATTCATGAACCTCTAACCAATTCTTCCAACGATTTACTCAATATTCACTCTAAGGGTAGTTTCACTAAGTAAATACTCATGATTGAATTTTTCAATCCTTAAATGAAATGCCATTAATGACTTCCTATTGGAATAACTCATTAACACTAGGTTACTCACATGATGGTAATTTAAAAATCACTCATCCAACAATCCACTTAATATCACATTTCAAGGGTTATTCCCATGTTCTTCAAATCCATATCAACAAAATATTATTTTATGAATCTAATATCTCAAGATAATTTTGCTAAAAATATAATAATTTAACATTGAAATGACACTCCACCTCTTTCCAATTTCAAGGAACATTATTCCCCAAAAAATCATGTTTCCCAAGCATCCTTTAAAATATACCTTTCAACCCACCTTTCCCTGGAACAATTTATCAAAAAAGAAATAACCATAATCTTACATAACTATTCAAGTCCTAAATCCAAATATATGTTACCATACCTAATTTTCGTACTAGTTATGTTAATACGGATCACTCTACTACATGGTCTATCTTATTTTTAGCATCCCACTTACTTCATAAAATTTATAAAAAACACACACCCTTACATCCCATATAATAATGATTATAAATGTTTTGTTCCCATAATAAACCCATAATTAATCCCTGAATCTCATATAATATAGGGTTATCTAGACTCTTTATTTAATTCAAGAGATATCCAACTCACCAATAGAGACACCAAATCCCAATTCATATACACAAGTCATCATACAATCATGAATAACTCTATTATCCCATCTAAATCATTCTACAATAAATCCAATCACACCACAACTAGGATTACTTAATTAATTATTCATGTTAAGATCTAATTGAACATACTTATTACATATATAATTCTATTCCATGAATTACTATTTATAAAATTATTCCCAAATATACAAAATGCACACCACATGCATTACTCAAACAACATAGGGATATCTATCCCATCATTAATCAAATGTCTAAATCAACCTATACAATAGTAATCATATTTTTTACCTATCAACATCCTATGAATAATATAATGGAATAAAATTTGACATATGACATTGATGTCATTACCAAAATACACTCATGGCCTACACATCCCATGATACTCCACCCCTGATAAATAACATGCCTCTACACAATCATATCTAAAGAAAAACAATGTATTTTCACTTATTTTATGTTCTAATATAATATATATACATATACATACTATTATCATCAAGTAGTTTATTCAATAAAAATAAACCAATATGTTTTAGATAATTACCATTCTGCCAAACTATAATTAGGTAAACATTGATTTTTTTTTAATTTTAATCAAACAAACCTTCTTTCTAAAACTGCTTTCAAAATACCATTTCTATCAAAAAAAAAATTTAAACACCTTTTTTTAATCTTGTGTCCCAATCACACATAGTCATTTGCATGTCATGTGATCATACATTACAAGTATAATTCTTTAACACATACACTAATTCCACCTCAATCCAATAATAATAAAATAAATAAATTACCACAATATTATAATTTAAAAAAATCAATAAAAAATAGCATAGTCCCAAAACCCAAGTAAAATGGATATTTTAATGAAATGATGTGGTGTTTTATTGGTATAAATATAGATGTAAAATATCTGAAAACAATATCAAACATGTGTAATAGGTTGTAATGACATATTTTCATTGAATTTATATGTATTGGATAAAAAAAATTTAAAATGTGGATTATATTTTTTCTTAAAATTTTGTACTAGTATTATAGGGTAACTTTTCATAGAAAGAATAATGGGTATAATGGGTGATGGTCTATGATATCATGTAGTGATATCATAAGGAATCACTATATCTTTAAGTCTCAAAATTTGTTTTCTGAGATGGGTATAATAATTCATGTTCGTTTTGGGTATAAAGAATAGATTTACTAATGTATTGGTAATTGGGAATAAATTTTTTAATAAGATAGTGATATAGTTAATTTTATAGTAGTGAAAAACTCTTTGGATACACAATGGAGTTTCCCATAAATTATTATTATAGTATAATGATTAATATAGGGTAGAAATACATGATAAAAATGGGTTATACATAATGGGATTATATGATTGTTCTATCTAGTGGATTTAGTTAAGAATTATATATCGTTAATGAGAAAATAGAATATTTTTGTTTGATTATCAGTTAGGAAATTTAATGGAGGAATTCGGTAATTAGAAATGTTATGAATTTAGTGAGTAAACTATTACACTATTATAGACCCATTGATATTATAAATTTATAATTAATTACTGGGGCAGACTTAATGGCTTTGAAAATTTTCTGGAAGTGAGAAATTGACTAGAGGTCTTTGATGTCCATGGGTTCATTATAACAATTAATTAATTGGATATACTGTTATCCATGTTTTATTAAAACATTTTTACCTTTTACATTTTCATAATTTCATAAAAATATATCTAATTTAGTTTCATTCTTTAAAATCCTGAATAAAATAGTGATATTTTTAAGAAATCATGGAAAAATTGATGATATTGGTAATAGTGACCACCCAAGTTGAATTTTTATATTTTGGGATGTGTTTATTGAAAAATCATGTCAAAAAATAAAAAAGTGGGTATCACTATTATATATTCATTAAGTAATGTCTCTATAGTATTTTCATGGATATTTAAGATGTTTTCATTGGAATATGAAGCAAGGAATGGGTGTCGTGTAAGCCAGGAACACTCTCGATACAAATAGGTTGACATACAAAACTGTTTGTATGAATATTTTGGATATCAAAGATGAGTGGTGGTGTATTTTCTAGAGTCTTAAATTGGTTTTAGGACATGTGATATATGGATTTTTCTTT
Source organism: Viscum album (assembly GCA_963277665.1). Lineage (NCBI taxonomy): Eukaryota > Viridiplantae > Streptophyta > Magnoliopsida > Santalales > Viscaceae > Viscum > Viscum album. The sequence continues at coordinate 1,671,365,674 of OY728119.1, read as the reverse complement.
CCAATAAATAGGGAACTAATGATTGTTGGGAGGTGAAAAGGAAACTAAGAGAAGCACTAAGATCACTATTTTCACTTGATCTTTCCACAAAAAAATTACGTTCATGAGAACAGTTGTGTGACTAATATTTAGGTGTATATATAATAATACATTAAAAAGTTTTCAGGTCAAAATACATTACATGAACATATATTTTTCACAAGAAGTGGTTTATTTTGGTTCGTGGCTAACATCCAAATCCTAGAAGTTATCCACCAGAACTAACTAGGTAGTACAAAAATACCAGAACAATACTACATACTCAATATAATAAAACATAAAAGATAATAATGACCAAATCATAATCAAAACATAATACTTTGAAACAAACACAAACAATTTTTCAAAATAATTTGTTATATAAATGAAATAAGAAAATAAAAACACAAGTTTTCCTTTTCAACTATGATTCCTAGTCCACTGGGTGACACTAAAATAATTTGATGCAAGGAATCATATGATGATTACATTTCACCATCCATACCGAAAAAATCTACCACTATATTAAATATATTGTATCCCAACTATTTAAACTGTTATCTAACACCTTTATGTCTTCATAGGGATAAGTCCACTAGATCGTATCACTATAGATATTCTCTTGTACAATCAAATAATTTTTTCACATAAATTCTAGATTTTATTATATAGTGTTCACATATAAAACATTCACATTTTTACTCTTATATTTGGAAAATTCACACTTTTATATCCATTTTCTATAAATATGATGGGAAAATCCTCCATAAATAATCTTACATATGCTAGACTTACTATCATGTAAGTCCTTTTTACTTCCCACACTACCTCCATCAGATTCACCATGTAGAGTGTAAATTATGTTAACATCTTCCAACTTCCATCATCTATTATACAATCTTTCAGATGATTAGACTACATCACTTCACTCTATTATCATTATTTAAATTTATAATTTAGTGTTTCATAACTACATTATTTTGAATATCAAATTCCTCAGTCGAAAAAAGGTTTTTGTAGCCATGACTAAAAATCCCCCACATTATAATCATTTTAAACATTCGCCAAAACTTCACCTGTCAACATATATAGAAATATATATAATACTCAAACATCATTTATAGATATATGGTTCTCCCTCCACACTTATGATCATCACTTCCAAACCAAGGGGAAGTATGGCCTCCTTACTTTCCTGATTATTAAATCTGTTAGCATATTCACAAGATTATAAGATATATCTAACATTCATTTATCCGATTCTTTATCTCATAAATAATTCTAAATAAATATTTTTTTTTGATGAATATAATTTATATTGATATGAAATATTGGGTTCCTGGCCAAGTGGATGTCACTTTGTGAAATAAAAAATTGCATGCCAACTCCCTTTCTTTTTCCAAGACCATCCAACAAACCCTTTATAAAAGTAATCTCCTTTATAGATTTTGTAAGTGAAACATACTCTACCTCTAATGGTAAAAATAAAAATACTAGTTTAGGATTCAATATACAACTCATAGTCTCTCCTTTGATGGTCAACGCATATCACATGGTTCTCTTCTTTGAATAGAAATCCATTATGAAATCTGAATCCATGAACCATTACAATGGTTCATCAGTTCTGATGAAAGGAGATAAGATTTTTGAACCCTTAAAATACTAGAGGATCTAGTTCACTACTTCTCAATGCTCTCTTCTTGGATTCTCTATGATCCTGTTACTAACTATCATTACTTGTTCAATACGAGGTCAATTATAAATCTTGGGATACATCAAGCTTCTGACTGATGATTCATAGCTATCCTTTCTCATATACTCTTACATATCTTGGATTAATGGTTTCTTCTCTTTACTAATATTTAAATTTACATCCTATGGATTTCTCATAAGATTCTATTTTAAATTTCTAATGTATTCCACCACCTTATTGAAATAGCTATACTAACACAAGTATAATTTATTGAAATATAATTCCCTTGTAATGAGGATATCAACCATTTTCTTAATCACTCCTCCAATTTCTACGATATTTGGTCTAAAGTATTCTTTTTAACTTATATCCTCCTTCATTGTGTCGAAAATGAATTCATTGACTATTTTTTTCCCTATCTTAGTCATGTATCGATTTCTTACATCTAAATTTTTAGGAGTTGAATTTTATATTTTCTTTTTCTAGAATATATATTATATATTTGTGACATTTAAATTGTGTTCATTTATTTATTATTATTATAAATTTTGTATTTATTTATTATATTATCATGATTTATTTATTTTATTCGTATTTATTTTATATTTTTTTGTGTTGATCAAATGTTTATAAGTTTATATTGTATTGATTTTTAGATGTGAATAAATGATTAAATTTTTATATAAATATTTATAAATTTATAATGTTTAAAATATTACATGATTATATGTTTATATAAATTCTTACATTCATATTGTAATAACTTTTAATTTAGTTGATTAATTTATTACTTGATAGTTTTCTATATAAATATTTATGAATACATGATTATTTGATTGTTTATTTTGATTATATTTTTATAAAATGGTTATAAGTTTTATTTTTACTTTTTGTATATACTTTTCAGATTCAGTATGTGCTTTGACATTTTGAATATATTACCTATATATATATATATTATATTACTAACTTAATATGTTTATATATTTTATTTTTATATATAAATTTATAATTTTAATATATATATTTTAAATTTATATGTGTTTCTATATTTATATGTTTTTATATGTTTATATGCTTATATGTTTATATGTTTATAGGATTATAGGTTTATATGATTACATTTTAATAAGTTTATATTTTTATATGTTTATATTTTTATTTATTTATTATTTTATATGTTTATATGGTTATATGTATATATGTTTATATCTTGATATGTTTATATGTTTATATTTTTATATTTTTATAAGTTTATATGTTTATATGTTTATATGATTATATGACTATATTTTTATATGTTTATGCTTTTATATGTTTATAAGTTTACAATTTTTAAATTTAAAAATGTGTGTGTGTGTGTCTATGTATAAATATTTCTATGTTTTAATATATTCATATATTTAATTATGGATTTAGGTAATTGATGGATCAAAATTAGATGAATTCATGAAGGACTACTAAAAAATATGACAAAGGTGTTAATGATTGCATATAATTCCCTAAACAGTATCATAAAAATATTTATAAGTTTTTATTTTAATGCCTGAAGTGTTTGAATTTTATAAGTTTGGGTCTAATGAAATCAAAGACTATTTGTTTTTATATAGTTTTAATCATATAAATACTAAAATTTGTATGGTAAAATAAAAAATAATTCATGATCTAACATTGATGAATATGGTTTGTATAAGATATAGAATCATCTTGATGAAACAATTCATCATATCAGTTTTAAAACCATTGAAAAGTATAAATTGATAAATTATTGTATAAAGATTCTAACAAGTCAATATTTTTAGGATTTTTTTAATTTATTGTGTCATTAGTTTTGTTGATATTGGTTGAATTAAGAACAAAGTTGTTATAAAAAAGATATTTTTTGAATTGATTGAACTTTTAAAATATATACATACAGAATGTAACAAAATCATAAATTCCAATTATTATGTATGAAAAATATTACGACTAATGGGAATAGGGTGTAAGAAAAAATATATATTCTCCACTAGAAATTTGTTATATAAAAATGAATATGAAAATAAATTAGAATCTTATAAATAATAGAGATCATTATATAAAAAGGATGGGAGATCCTACAGTGATTCATTATCAAGGATAGAAACCAAACAACGTGTTAAGAAAATATGGTATATTCTAAAAAATTTTAATTTGAATCATTTATTTTCCAATTTAAATGATTCAAATAGGTTGAAATTGAATAAATTTGGGGGAATATTCAATAGAAATATATGACACAAAGCTGATTAACCATAATGGAAGATATTTCATAAAATTTTTCTTAATTTTGGAAATTATGTTCGAAATCATAAATTGGATTATTTACATATGGAATGAATCTATATCGAAACATCAATAGTGAACATAGTTAGAGAACATTTATGTTTATGGTTAATATCATTTCCCCACATCTATATATTTTCTTTAAAAATATGTTATGTTGAGTTTGATGGTTTATTGGAAAAAAATTATTAGAAATGATATTGATGTTTAACCATCACCTTTGATAGAAGATATAAATTTTATATAGGAGGTGGGAGTTAAATTTTCTGATTTATATAAATATGTTTATTTTCTTTTCTATGTTATGTTAAGGTTCACTATAAATTCTTTTATTACATATAAAACTTATCTAGATATAGTGTTATGGGATATAAAGCCAGTATAATTTATTAATAAGGGACTTGTAATCAATTTTATAAGGGTATAAATATAGTGTGAAAGGTTCATATTGGATTTTAATGAATGGATCAACCGTTTAAAAGACTAAAAATTGAATTTATTTTTTTAATAGATTACGATTTCCCTCATAACCATTATTAACTAAATAAAATTACGACAAGTTTATAAAAATAGATGTCAAATTTGGGAAGACAAAAATTTTGTTTTATAAGAAAAAAACTAGGAATAAACAATCTATCTTATTTAACTTTCTTAAATGGATATTTTTAAGGTAATACATAACTTTTATTTCATGATTGTTTGGAAACACATATATGACAATTTTATCATAAATATGTTTGACAAAAAATGAAAGGGAAACGTTTTATTGAATATAATAATGGACATAATATCTATGGGAATAAATTTGGAGTTAGTTCCCACTATAAAAGGAAAAAACATATTTATATCATTCTTGTCACATGTTAAGAATGAATGGGAAAATAAATTATTTCCAGTGTCTTTATCATATTAATGTACACAGTTTGTATTCATAAAATGTTAAATATTTTGTGTTAATGAGAGATTTGAAGTCAATATGGATACAACTTATGAAACATGTGTATGGATGCAACGACTAATACTGATTACCCTACAAGGCACATTTTAATTTCCTATGAAGAATTCTATGATTATGTTTTTCAACTTTATCGATTCCATTTGAAAAAAATAATGGATATAAATTTTATAAATTATTTTTAAAATGAACATTTACTCATACTTTTTCAATTAGATTTTTATTTTTCATTATATTTTTTATATAATTGTTCATCAGGTGATTCATTTGGTGTGAATAATAAGGATATATGGGATAATATACTTACATTATTTGTATCATTTTGAATGATATATGAAAATATTTATCGTAAATTTTAAAATTAATTAATGATCATAACCCTACTTTATTAAAATATATATATCAAATGATGTCATTAAGTTATTATCTAAAAACATGTATATATTGGTATTTTTTGTCCCTATATCTCAACCCCTGAAAATAAATTGTAATATTAAGGGGATCCATAACATAAAAAATATTTATTTCATGTGATGTAGTGATGCAAGTACAATTATTGATTTTATACAACACATGTGATGTTCAGCCATATATATCAACACATGTTACTAAATTAAAGGTATAATATACCAAAATAAATAATATGTGGTTAATGAATGTGCATTAAAAAATTTATTTCACTATTTATGAAGAAACTCAACATTGATTCATCTGAATTAAAAAACATGAAATGGTTAGTTAGGGGAATATATGTTAATCTGATCACATGGTCTTGTTCTGAAATTAATTATTACACATTTAAAAAAATTATAGACAAAAATATTACCATTAAAAATAAAGGAGTAATGGTTATCACTATAGAAATTGATTTTTAGAATTAATAAGATAAAAACAGAATTTCTACATAAATAACAGATTTTTGAGTATTTGATTGTATATGGGAAATTTATTATACTAAATTTCATTTAATATTGTTTAATGGTAATTGTGATGATACTAATAGTGCTGTAAAACAAGATCATTATGGATTTTTACTTACTTATTTAAAAATATATAATTGAAAATATGATACATTTATAATGGTAATGCATGATATGTAGATATATTATATTATTGACCCATCAAATCATCAATGGTCTATCATTTGGAAAGCTAAAAATTTAATTTTGGTGATGAGAATGTCGATGGTGTTTTTCTCTTATGTCATATTACTTCATGTATTACATGATTACTAGAGGATAAAAATGACTATAATATTGACATATTTCAGACTATAGAAAATGATCATATACAAGGGATATGGGGAATGTGTCTATTTGTTTCAAACGTACACATGTCAAAATGCTTTTTTATTTCATATTTAAATCAATGGATGTTAATTATTTCTACCAATTATTTATTAATATTAAATTGTCAAACTTACACATGTCGAAATGATTTTATTTCATATAAAAGTATGAAATGTATGAAAGTGTATCTTATATTTAAAATTTGTGGGAGCTTTTGACGATATATTATGGACTATATAGTTTTATATATAATGGGAGATGTGTCTATTTTGGTACAAAGAATGCATGTTCTACTGGTTAAATATTTTTCATAATTCACTAAAAATATAAACCTAAACGATCGTTGAAATTTAAATTTTACATTCAATGTAAATGATCTTGTAACTAAGAATTTATATCAAATATAATGTGTAAAGTATGTTTATTGATCAAATGATCTTATAGTCTAGGTTTGGGGAACATTAGTTGGTATAAAATGAATATTTAGGTAACTTTATAGGTTTGAATGATTGTTGAGGATAATTTAATGGTTGATAAGATAAGTTTCATCATAATTAAAAAGTTACAGAGAGACCTTTAGGATATTTTCAGTAATATTGAATATTTTATGGATTAGGATAATAGAAATTTCTTGAATCCTATAGTATAAAACTAGGGGATATATCTAAGTAAAAGATAACATCCTCAAATTTTTGTAAAGTAGAGATTTTTTTGTTCTCATTACCATTCCATACAAATCTAAATACTAAAAGTTGATATAGGAAAAGTCACATATTTACCTAGGGGTAATAACCCTGAAATAGATATATTGGGTAATAATAGATCTTCACCTAGGGCATGACAAAAAAATTTAACCATACACCCATTTTGAAACTCTCTGAGTATATATTATGGTTAATTCACATTATATCTTATAAAAAATTATGAAATGTTTTGGAATAATTTTAACTAACTAGGTTAGAGAACCTAATAAGAAAATTAACATATATAATCAAGCATTGAACAAAGAGAGTCAGAGGTTTAAATAATAGTATTATATTTAAATAGTAATGTTTTCATAAGGGAATACGTACTTGAATTGATGTTTTTAGGTTCATATTTTGTATATTATCATAACCACATTTGTTTTAGTATTTGGTTTAAAATGATCAAAAAAATTGATGTTGAGAAATTTAAATATCTAAAACCCATTATGTATTATAACTGAATAATATACCATAATTAATTTTTTTTAAATATTTCTGTATCTAATTTATACTAGAAATGTTGACTTTACTAGTAATGATATTGGTAGTGAGTTTGAAAACTAAACAATTATTAAATATTTATATTCTCAGTTATCTTCATTAGTGAGTGATACTTATCGAAGATATTCTAGTATATTATAAAAGTTATCAGTATTATGTGGATTATCTATGGATTATCATTTTATTATTTATTTATTAAAGGTGTTGGGAAAATAAATTAAATGTTAATAATAAACATGAAATGTGATTTTATAAAACTATTATATTTTTGGGTATTTATTGAATAAAACATGGTTGCGGGATGGATAACCCATTGGACTAGAAGGATTCATGATTTTGATAAAAGTGAGTTGGGTAGTATATATGACATTCGAATTGATTTTTTATTTAATAAAAATATTATGCATGATATTATTTGTGAATTTTATCTCATTATTGGAATTATTATATTTTTTTACCTGTGTTTACCATTATTGACTGGTGGTTAATTCCATTTTAGTGTCAAAAATTGAGTTAATTTTTATAGGAATATAAGATTTCACTACAATTTAATGTCTTATAGATTAAAATGGGTTTTGGAAAGGTATTTTATCGATATTATATGACTAGGGTATATACATACAAAGGTACATTATTTTATAAACGATTTAATTTGATTGAAGAAAGATAAATAAAATGATATAGCCTAATAGAGTAAGGTATACGTCAAATTATATGCAATATCATGAATAATGAATATGATAAGAATAAATTAACCAAATCACATCAATGATTAATAATTAAAATTTTGAATATGCAATTTATTTAAGAAGGTGGAATGTAATGATCTGAGAATTTGGACCCCTTAAATTAATATTAACTCCAATAGTTTGTGTCACACGTAACACCAAACTAATGTGACACCCAAATAAAATGAACTAAAACATAATAAAATTTCATGATGAATCCAATAATAAATAAATAAAATATAATAATCAATTGAAATAATTACCTTTTTTTTCTTTGACAAATATTTCATTAAAAATAAAATGTCTCTTGAATAACCATTTTAAAAATGAGGGTTTTGTATTTTACCCTAAAAAATTAAATTGTTGACACTTAAAAGTCTATTATAATAGGTAATATTATTATTTATAAACTATTATTTAAATATTTTAATATTTATAAATTTATATGAAATAAGATTAAATAAACATGAAGTTTAAAAACCTATTTTTTGAATTAAAATACTTTTTCTTTATATTTCGTATTTTCATTTTATAAATAAATATATAAATTTTTTTGTTTGAATTTAATACAAATAATATAATTTTTTAATTTATAATCTTAAAATTAGATTATGACACTTTTTTGATATATATAAAATAACTTATTTTTATTTGAATAGTTAAAAGTACATTTTTTACTAAAATAATATTATCTATGACTATACCAAGCAATAGGTACATCATAAAAAAATATAACATTTTCAATGAATAAAAATATATTTAAGTAATAAAACTATATATTTTAATATACTATTATCAATTTGTAAAACCAATGTTTAACAATTGATGCAATATTTTCCAATAAAAACTTTTTTTTGGTATTTTCTTTTAATTAAATATAATTTTGATAAAATTTTGTTTTGAATTAATTTTAAATACTGTTGAATTTAATTTATTTTATAATAAACCAACTTATATCATAAAAATAAAATAAATGTATAATTTTACCCTATATATTTTAATCGTAAAAATATAGTTTTTTTAATGATTTTTTTTACTGCATGTGATAATGTTAAAATTAATGTTACAGACATGAATAAATTTTATATAATAAAATTGTTTATAAATTTTGAATTAGTAAGTGAAAATTATTTAATAAGTGGCATTTTATTTATAACATATCTTCATGAGGTATGTCCCTTTTTGATCTTTGGAGTTTTTTCTTTCGAATTTGAGATGCTATGGGTGTGGCATGGTGGTTTTCATGGGTGTTTTTGATTTTCACAATGATGAATATGTTAGACCATAGTGTTTCCCAAGTAGCTTCACCCATGGGGTGTGCTTGTGTACCAAACTTAAAGCTTACATTCCTTGAGAAAATTGTGGCCCCAAGCATGCCTAGAGAGTGGTCACGCTATCCACCACAACCACAATGTCCCCACCATGATTTTAGTGGAGTCTATGATCCATCCCAAATTCAGAGCCAATTTTTTCAATGGTATTTTGAGGAGGGAATTTATAGTTATGAGTGTTTTCCCATGGAATCCATTAGTGTCATGAATCCCCACAAATTTATTATGTTTCTTGATCTTAAATTTCTACTGCCCGATTTTTCCAATTGTTTTCTACAACCATTTGTAATGATTATGGAAATTATAATGATACTTAAGAGGGGTATTTAATTTATGTTTTGTAATATTTATCCTCTAATAATCCATTATTTTTCATTCTGAATATATGTACTTGAATTGGAATTTTTGTTGTAACTTTGTATTTTCATTCAACCTTGTGTGATCTTCTTTTGGCATTTGATTCTGGACCGTTTAGTCATCATCATTTTGTTCGTATTGTGTGGTTGGTTCTTGGAGGATGGATATAGTTTATTTTGGAATGTTTTTTGTACTTTTAGGTGTGTGATATATTCCATACTCTTCCAACCTTGTTCTTATGTAAACATTATTCTAAGATATGATAATTGATGTATATGGCCTCCTTTTAAGTTCTCATAGGCCCCCTTTCCTCTGGTGTTCACAGATTTCATTTTCATTATTTGGTGGGAAAAAGTGTGGGGTAGATAGTTCCATCTCTATACTTTGTTTGGTAAACCATATATGATCTAGTTTTTCAAATAAGTTTTTTAAACAATGTTTAGTATGATCCAAGATGTTTTGATATCCATGTTAAAATATTTTTTTTGAAATAGAGGTTTTACCCTTATTTTGGTAAAGGAAATATTTTTTCAATTCACTATGAAATGGTTTGTGAAATGGTTTTTCAAATGATTATTTGATAGAAAATGGTTTTTTAGAAATTGATTGTGAAATGTGATGATAGCTATAAAAATTATTTGACATATAGAACACATGGTATCCTTTGGTACCTAGGAGGGGGTTTAGTATTGGGACTTTTCCTTATTTTCATATGGGTTTGAATGATGGGGTATTCCTATATTCCCTAGTTCTAGTTGAAACATGGGTGGTAGTTGAGTAGTTAACATTCCCTAAAATCTTGCATAAACCCCATGATCAAATCCTAGGTGGGGTGAATTTCTGAGATCACTATATAAGGTAGTGTTGTGGGTAATATACTAGTTATTGTAGATATTGAGGTATTCGTATGGATTGGACCTACGGGACACATATTTTGTCCTTCTAGACATTTGGCCTTCTGGCTACCTAGGTCGTCAGGCCACTAGGCCTCTAGAACACATCAAGTCTTCAAGCCAAATTGCTTTTGGGCCATGAATTAGTTTGATCTGACCACATTGAAGTAGGTCTGAGATGAGGAATCAGAATAAGTATCATCCACCATAGAAGAGATAATCAGATAGGAATTATTATAGGGTATGGAAACAACCATCTTAACCAAGCACAAAGCATCTCTGCATGGTATAATTCTATCCATATAGCCATGTGAGGTGGGGATCTTGGTGCCATAAATGAAGAAAATACTGGGGAGGGGAAGATCGAGTGTAGTTGGGTATTTGGACCTTTGGTTCTGGTACATGGCCTTGTTCAATTTTCCTACATGTCATGTAATGGTTATATATAAACCAAGTTTAAACAAATTGAATCTCCCAAAAATAAATAAAAATATAAAAGGTGTTCAGGATAGGTTAACCACCACCTAGGTCTTGTTTCATATTTAATTTATTATCTAACAATATAAGGGATCAACAATGGGGTCTTACTCTATTTAAAAGGTCTTATTTATATGGCACTTGTTTAGTGCACTAATTATTGACTTATTACTAAGGTACGAGAGTCTTATTTAGGCCAAAACTATGTTATCCTCAGGGTGATCTCCACTGTGATTTTAATTTTAATTGTTTTGGATATTATATGATATATTAATATTGCTTATATAATAGTAAAATAGTTTATTTGAAATGTGATTTAAAATTTAATTATATAAATTTTTTAAAATTATAAAGAGGGGATTCATTTTTCCATTATTTGGATATAAATGTGAAAAAATTTAGTATCATTCCATGTTTTTCATATTTTGAGTATATTGAGATAATTTAGTAGTGACTTGTAATATAACACTTAGATAGGATCAAACTAATCTGGTTTTAGTCACACACTAGAAACTCCCATAAGGGTTTGTACACCTTATTTTTTCTAATTCAAGAAAGATAATTACATCGTAGTGATTTTGTAATGATTCATGTTAGTTGGGAATTGGTTGTTGGCGTTGAGATGGTGTGATGTTTACCATGTTTTTCAGAGAGTTTTTGTCATTATTATGAGTAAATTTTTGTTTTCCTATAAACATTTACCATTTTTCTAACTTTTCTCTTTGGTTTTATCACTTCCATTATGGGTTTCTGGTTATGGAATATTTTATTTTGTAGTTATTTTTCAATTTATCTATGATATATATATTTTATCAGGTTGGGTAAATCATTCCCTATATTTTTCATTAGATGATCAGGTTCATGTATCTATCCCATGAGGGGTAGTAAAGAACTTTGGGTATTTTCACAGACTAGTTCAAGTCCTAGATGGTTGGGTTTTCTATTCTAATATTTTTTAGGCATAAATGATGGATTAATTAGGTAAAAACTAGTTAGCATATTAAAATCTAAAATAGAAAATGTAACAAATCATAGGGAAATGTACGTGAAACATGTTTAAATTTTTTTCCCATTTGATTGGTTGAGATAATATAAACATTATCTCATCCCCCGCTCTATTATTTTACTTTTTGAAGTCATCTTGAATTTTTCAAACAAGTGTTGTTTTTTATATTAAGTTGAGTTTTTTTAAAAATATCATTATCACCACTTATAAAAGGGACACTCACCACCCATTCATTAACACTCAAAAAAATCGGTTTCATATTAAAACTATATAATTATGCTTTCCCCTAGAATCCTATTTATCTTATTAATCTTCAGGTTACAAGATATTGTCCAGTGTCCTCCAATTATAATATGTAATAGAAAAAAATTTAAACATATCAATGTAAATACTTCTCACTCTCTAATATATTTACTTTTATATTTTTATTTTTATCTTATATTATTTATTATGAAATTATAACATAATTATTACTTTATAATAAAAAATTATTTTTTCATGGAAATACATTATCTAATATGTCCCTATTTTCTTATGATAATTGAAAAACTCAATCATGTGTATGTACAAACTACCACCTCCACCATGGAATCTGTGTTCATTTTCCTTCACCTCTTTAAAAGGGGAGTAATATGTTATAATTAAATATATATATATATATATAAGTATGATATTTATAATATTTATTTCTTATAAAATAATAATCCACATTATCTATTTTTCATGCTCTATGGAAAATGAAATCATCATCCATGAGTAAGTGATGACTATCACCTCCACGGAACTGCGTATTTAAAAATTCATTACCTCATTTAATTGATGGTTATAAGATTGGTTTTATGGGATAAATATTATTTTTATGAAATTATTAATATTTTTTAAAATAAATTTGGATAGCCTATTAATGATATGATCAACAAAAAAATATTATATATTCAACCGTCTAAAAAACACACTATTATGAAAATAATTTTTCTATATAATGTAATAACATTGTGTCTATAAAAGTCTCTTCTAATATTGTCAAATTATGATATAAAATAAAACTAAAAGACATATAATATCATCATTACTCTATAAAAATTAAATTATAACTAAACCACCTAATAATAATCCATTAAACAATGCTATGTTCACATTTGGGTTAGTTTGACCACCTATTTGAACATTAATCTGAAATAGTATCATAGATGACTATAGAAAACAAAATATTGATGATATATGATATAAATAAATAATTAAAAATTTTATTTTGGTTATATAGTAGAAACATAAATACTAATCTCATCAATTACGATTCCAATATCAGTTCATTAAAAATCATCAAAACTCTCTCCTCACAGAATTCATTTTTAAGGTTTATAACCTAAACTCTCATAGAATTAAATTATAAAATTTTAGAAAATTATAAAAAAATAGATTCTATAAATTATTATTATATAATTATTATGAACTTTTGGATAATAATGAACAACTAAAAATATATTATGAAACTAGTTCAAAACAATCTAGACTACTCAAACCAGATATTGAAAATGGATAATAAACAACTAATATACATATGGATAATAGTTAAAAATTAAGGTTGAAAAACATTAAGATTTATGAATAATAATCTAAAATATTCTATTTACCTATTTATGTATATTATAAAAGGTTCTTATATTTCATTCAATTATGTATAGAAATAAGGAAAAGTTTTTTTATCTCAAATTTTCACCCTTAAAAAATATTTCATAGAATATGCCATGTCAAATTTGGAATTATATATCATCTATCCATTTAAAATTTTTGAATAAAAATCCTCTCATTATTATTTATATTTATTGTTTCTTGTGAAATTATATCTTCCATATGGTTTTGACTTGAACGTGTCTAAGGTTATAATCTGTTCTTTTGCGAAATTTAATTTCATGAGAAGTGTTTGATATTATACACCGTTTTTATTTTAATTTGTTTATTAAATACCCCATTACAATAAATTAATAAATATATTTCATTACATGATATTTTAATGATTTTTCATGATCTTCCTCTTAAGCTCATTTTCTATATAGGTTTCCCATACTCTGCTGGTATCTTCACCATTATCATTTTCAAATAGAGATTTCTATTTAAAGATAATCAATTTAAGGAATTTATATAATTTTCTATGTGAAACCCATTTCATTATATTGTCAGTTATTCTTTATTTTGGTTTTATACTTATTATATAAATTTCATTTTCCCCCTTGTATCTTTATTTAGACATTGTAATTAAATGATCTCTACCATTTATATTCATTATGGAACCTCCCATTTTCTATGTACATATTAATTGGATTTTTTTTAAATATCTCTTTCTATTCCTTATTTATTGATTATGGTTATTTTATAATACTTTACCTTCTTTAATAGTTTTAAATAATACATTTACATTTTCTATATGGTTTTTTTTCTTCAAAGTGTGAAGATTATCCATTTTATCATTTTATATGTAAACACATATTTCTGTATCCTTGGATGCTTATTATGAAATTCTATCATAATGTTTTCATGGAATATAAAAAAATTATTTTTTATTAGTTTTATAAAAAAATAATTAAAAATGCGTTTAAAATATAAATGATATTTCTTATTTCTATATTTATTTTTATAAAACTCTAAAAATGTGTTTTCATCTAACTCGTTGTATTTTGACATATCATTTTTATTATCAAGGAAATTATTCAAATTTTACCATCCACCTTCTTACTTTGGGTGGTTTATGTAATTTCCATTAATATTAAATATATGATCCACCATTTCGTTTTATTTCCAAATTTTCTTACATTACATAAATGAACTTCTTTCCAATGTCTTTGATTTGTGGATACCATGTTTTTATTTTCATTTATGGATTGATGATCTCCAAGATTCTATATATCAATTTATTAGTAGAAATTATTGAATAATAAGTATAGCTTTTTTATTTATAATGTGTTGATAAACTATACCCCATCATCTTATTTGAAGGTTATTTAGCTAAAAAATTACTAAATATATTTGGATACCCATTTATTTTCTATGAGTATATCTTTTCATATTTATAAAAAAATTATATTATTCCATTTTCAAAGGAAAAAACCCATTTTCTTTGCATGAAATCTTTATGATATGTTGAATGAAACTATTTTTTCATTACATGGGTTCTTTATGGTATGATGACTAATTTATTTCTAGTGGAACTTGTATGTTCGAATGATTATGAGTGGGTTCCTCTATCACCCTCCAATGAAATAGTTATGTATTTGTATCACATGATATAATTATGGGAATATAGTGTGGAAAGTTTTATCTAATATAGGAATTAGGTAGTGATTTCTAAGCTAGTATATTATGGGAATCATGTGGTATACCATCCTTCACTAAGTTATGGTAATTTGGTGGTGCAACATGCTCTACTATGTTTTTCATCCCTATGATCATGTTTATTCAATAGTCTCATCATTACCCTTATGACATTTTTGTTCTTTCATAAATCATGTTAATTGAATAATGTTCCCTCACTCTTGTGGATCATTTCTTATTATATACGATTTTATACTCTATAACTCTTGATTTATGATTTATACATTATTGGATATAAATTTCTTATGTATCCTAATTTATACAAATATTCTCATCTTATTCTCACTTGTTAATTTTTTTTATTTCTTATGTTTACCTTTTTGAGCATTTGATCTCTCCACTTTATTACATTTTTTAATTAACCATTTTAATAAGATATAAAAATTATAAAATTAATAGAATTCTATTTTATGTGGATAATTTTTTGGGAAATGATAAAAACTTTTTATGGATAAATTAGTTTCTTATATAGTGGTAAAATATTTTATTGACTCAACAAACTTGGGTTTTACTAGTTAAATATTTTTTCTAATTCCCTAAAACTAATAACCTAAAATGATACTTGGAATATAAACGTTACATTATGAGTGAAATATGTTTTAACTGAGGATGAGTATAAAAACCAATGTATAAAGTATGTTTCTTTTAGCATCGAATCCAAAATTATCGTCTAAAGAACCTCACCTCGAGTCTAAATTTATACTCAACACGATCACTAAAATCTAAACCCCATATGTTTTCACATGAATTGAATTTCACTAATACCCTAGGTAGATATATATCCTTTTCGATCTCTAAAGATCTTGATATATTTCTATTATCATCTTTTTATATCCCTTATGATACATTGAATATCATCTTCTAATTAATTATAGCCACCACCCATTAAAATATTTATTTGATCCCGAATCGGTGGGTAATTATTCGAAACCATCCCTATTAATATTCTCTATATATAAATTATTATGTAAAATCACTATGAAACATGACCTTAGAAGTCACAAAAATTATCCACCAATAATATTTGTTCATCTATACATTCTTACTCCTTATATATATAAGGAATGTTTCACATATAAGTGGCGTACAATCCAAAAACTAATAGGTACTGCCTACTATAGTATTTCCCAAATATTTATCTAGCTATCACTATTTCACATGAATTATGAAATTTATTGAAGAGAACTAATCCAAAAAAAATTCACTAAAACTCCACATACCCATCCTTGGATCCATGCTAAAAGGTCATAGGAAATTCTGGTTCCCCATAACACCACTTATATAGCTCATAATTGATCAACATTTAAAATTAATAATTCCAACATACAAAAATTTATATAATCCATGTAAAAACCTAAATCACACATGATGTCACCTTTTAAAACACATTCATAAACACTAGTGTCCTAACATTTCTCAAAAAGTCATATAATAGTCATAAGACCTCCATATATAACCATCAGTAGACTTTATACCTACATATAACATGTCTTTGAAACAACATTGACATCCTAATATACCCTACCAAAAATATATCCTTATACATCATTTCCACAATTATGGTTATCTTTAATATATAATTATTACCATTATTGATTCCAAACTACACTATGGTTTTCATATCAACCGTAAAAATCACTTAGTATGCCTTGAAATAAGAATTCAAATCTAGTTATGAGAGTCATATGGTTCTAAAAATTCTTTAGTATGACTATTTTGGAAATCCTAGCCAACATTCGGTACTAACTATATCCTTTCATGAACCTTTAACCAATTCTTCAAAATATTTACTAAATATTCACTCTAAGGGAAGTTTCACTAAGTAACTACTCATGATGGAATCTTTCAATCCCTAAATGAAACTCCATTAATGACTTCCTATAGGAATAACTCATTAACCCTAGGTTACTCTCTTGATGGTAATTTAAAAAACACTCATCATCCAAGCCACTTAATATCACAAGTCAAGGGTTATTCCCAACTTTTTCGAATCCATGTCAACCAAATATTATTTTATGAATCTAATATCTCAAGATAATTTCCCTAAAAATATAATAATATAACATTGAAATTACACTCCACCTCTTTCCAATTTCAAGGAACATTATACCCCAAAAAATCATGTTTCACAAGCATCCTTTACAATATACCTTTCAACCCACCTTTCCCTATGACAATTTATCAAAAAAGAAATAACCATAATCTTACATAACTATTCAAGTCCTAAATCCAAATATATTTTCCCTAACCCACTTTTTGTACTAGTTATGTTATTACAGATCACTCTACTACATGGTCTATATTATTTTTAGCATCCCACTTACTTCATACATTTTTCATAAAACACACACCCTTACTTCTCATATAATAACTATTATAAATGTTTTGTTCCCATAATAAACCCATAATTAATCCATGAATCTCATATAATATAGGGTCATCTAGACTCTTTATTTAATTCATGAGATATCCAACTCACCAATACAGACACCAAATCCCAATTAATATACACAAGTGAGCACCCAATCATGTATAACTCTGTTATCCCATCTAAATCATTCTACAATAAATCCAATCACACCACAACTAGGATTAACTAATTAATCAAACATGTTAAGATCTAATTGACCATAATTATTACATACATCATTCTATTCCATGAATTACTATTTATAATATTATTCTCAAATATACCAAAGGCACACCACATGCATTACTCAAACAACTTAAGGATATCTATCCCATCATTAATCAAATGTATAAATCAACCAATAGAATATTGATCATATTTTTTACCTATCAACATCCTATGAATATGATAATGGAATAAAATCTGGCATATGAAATTGATGTTATTACCAAAATACACTCATGGCCTACACTTCCCATGATACACCACCCCTGAGAAATATCATGCCTCTACACAGTCATAGATAAAGAAAAAAAATGTATTTTCACTTATTTTATGTTCTTATATAATATATATACATATACATACTATCATCATCAAGTAGTTTATTCCATAAAAATAAACCCATATGGTTTAGATAATTAACATTCCACCAATCTATAATTAGGTAAACATTGAATTTTGTTAATTTTAATCAAACAAACCTTCTTTCTTAAACCACTTTCAAAATACCATTTCTATCAAAACATTTCTCTAAACACCTTTTTTTTAAATCTTATGTCCCAATCACAAACAGTAATTTTCATGTCAGGTGATCATACATTCCATGTATAATTCGTGAACACACACACTAATTCCACCACAATCCAATAATAAGAAAATAAATAAATTACCACAATATCATAATTTAAAAAAATCAATAAAAAAATTAACATAGTCCCAAAACCCAAGTAAATTGTATATTTTAATGAAATGATGTGGTGTTTTATTGGTATAAATATAGATGTAAAATATCTGAAAACAGTATCAAACATGTGTAAAAGGATGTAATGACATATTTTCATTGAATTTATATGTATTGGATAAAAACATAAATTGAACTGGTGGATTATATTTTTTCTTATGATTTTGTACTAGTAATATAGGGTAAATAATCATAGAAAGAATAATGGGTATAATGGGTGATGTTCTATGATATCATGTAGTGATATCATAGGGAATCACTATATCTTTAAGTCTCAAAATGGGGTTTTTGAGATGGGTGGAATAGTTCATGTGAGTTTTGGTTATAAACCATATATTTACTGTTGTATTGTTAATTGGGAATACATTTTTTGATAAGATAGTGATATAGTTAATTTTATAGTGGTGAAAAACTCTTTGGATACACAATGGAGTTTCCCATAAACTATTATTATTGTATAATGATTAATATAGGGTAGAAATACAAGATAAAAATGGGTTATACATAATGGGATTATATGATTGTTCTATCTAGTAGATTTAGGTAAAAATTATATATGGTTAATGAGAAAATAGAATATTTTGGTTTGATTATCAGTTATGAAATTTAATGGTGGAATTTGGTAATTAGAAAAGTTACGAATTTAGTGAGTAAACTATTACACTATTATAGACCCCATGATATTATAAATTTATAATTAATTATTGGGGCAGACGTAATGGCTTTGAAAAGTTTTTGGATGTGTGAAATTGACTCGAGGTCTTTAAAGTCCATGGGTTCACTATAACAATTAATTAATTGGATATATTCTTATCCATGTTTTATTAAAACATTTTTAAGTTTTAAATTTTCTTAATTTCATAAAAATATATCTAATATAGTTTCATTCTTTAAAATCCTGAATAAAATAGTGATATTTTTAAGAAAACATGGTGAAATTGATGATATTGGTAATAGTGACCACCCAAGTTTAATTTTTATATTTTGGGATGTATTTATTGAAAAATCATGTTGAAAACTAAAAAAGTGGGTAACACTATTATATTTTCATTACGGAATGTCTCTATAGTATTTTAATGTCTGTTTAAGAAGTTTTCATTGGAATATGAAGTAAGGAAGGGGTCTCGTGTAAGCCATGAACACTCTCGATACAAATAGGTTGACATAAAAAAATTATTGTATGAATATTTTGGACATCAAAGATGAGTGGTGGTGCATTTTATATAGTCATAAATTGGTTTTAGGACATGTGATCTATGTATTTTTCTTTCCAATAAATAGGGAACTAATCATTATTTGGAGGTGAAAAGGATACTAAGAGAAGCACTAAGATCATTATTTTCACTTGAGGATTCCACAAACAAATTACATTCATGAGAACAGTTGTGTGACAAATATTTAGGTGTATATATAATAATACATTAAGAAGTTTTCAGGTCAAAATACATTACATGAACATATATTGTTCACAAGAAGTGGTTTATTTTGGTTCATGGATAACATCAAAATCCTAGATGTTATCCAACAGAACTAACTGGGTAGAACACAAATACTAGAACAATACTACATACTCAATATACAAAAACATTAAAGATAATCATGCCAAAATCATAATAAAAACATAATCCATTGAAACAAACACAAACAATGTTTCAAAAAAATTTGTTAAATAAATGAAATAAAAAAATAAAAATACAAGTTTTTCTTTTGAACTATGATTCCTAGTCCATAGGGTGACACTGTAATAATTTGATTCAAGTAATCATATGATGATTACATTTCACCATCCATACTGAAAAATTATACCACTATATTAAATATATTGTATCCCAACTATTTAAACTATTATCTAACACCTTTATGTCTTCATAGGGATAAGTCCACCAGATCGTATCACTATAGATATTCCCTTGTACAATCAAATTATTTTTTCACATAAATGCTAGATTTTATTATATAGTGCTCACATATAAAACATCACATTTTTACTCTTATGTTTGTTCAATTCACATATATATATCCATTTTCTATAAATCTGATGGGAAAATCCTTCATAAATATTCTTACATATGATAGAGTTACTATCATGTAAGTCCTTTTTACTTCCCACACTACCTCCATCAGATTATCATGTAGAGTGTAAACTATGTTAACATCTTCCAAATTACATCATCTATTATACTATGTTTCAGATGATCAAGATACAACACTTCTCTCTATTATCTTTATTTAAAATTAGAATTTAGTGTTTCATAACTACTTTATTTTGAATATCAAATTACTCAGTCGATAAAGGTTTTTGAAACCAAGACTAAAAATACCCCACATTATAATCATTTTAAGGATTCACCAAAACATCCCCTTTCAACATATATATACATCATTATAATACTCAAAAATAATTTATATATATATGGTTCTCCCTCCATACTTATGATCATCACTTCAAAACCAAGGTGAAGTATTGCCTCCTTACTTCCCCGATTATTAAATCTGTTAGCATATCCACAAGATTCTAAGATCTATCTAACCTCCATTTATCTGATACTTTATCTCATAAAAAATTATAACTAATGATATTATTTTGATGAATATAATTTATATTGATATGAAATATTGGGTTCTTGGCCAAGTGGATTTCAATTTGTGAAATAAAAAATTGCATGCCAACTCCCTTTCTTTTTCCATGATCTTACGACAAAATCTTTATACAAGTAATATCCTTTATAGATATTATAAGTGAAACATACTCTACCTCCAATTTTAAAATTAAAAATACTAGTTTAGGATTCAATATCCAACTCATAGTCTCTCCTTTGAAGGTCAACGCATATCACATGGTTCTCTTCTTTGAATAGAAATCCATTATGAAATTTGAATCCATGAACCATTTCAATGTTTCATCAGTTCTGATGAAAATAGATAAGCTTTTTGAACCCATAAAATACTATAGGATCTACTTCACTACTTCTAAATGCTCTCTTCTTGGATTCTCTATGATCTTATTACTAACTATCATTACTTTTTTAATATGAGGTCAATTATAAATCATGGGATACATCAAGCTTCCAACTAATGATTCGTAGCTATACTTTCTCATATAGTCTTACATATCTTGGATTAATGGTTTCTTCTCTTTACTAATATTTAAATTTACAGCCTAGGAATTTCTCATAAGATTCTATTTTAAATTTTTAATGTATTCGACCACCTTATAGAAATAGTTATACTAACACAAGTATAATTTACTAAAATATAATTCCCTTGTAATGAGGATATCAACCATTTTCGTAATGTCTACCCCAATTTATAATATATTTGGTCTAAAATATTCTTTTTAACCTATATCCTCTTTCATTGTGTCAAATATGAATTCATTGACTATTGTTTTCCCTATCATAGTCATGTATCTATTTCTTACATCTACATTTTTTGGAGTTGAATTTTTTATTTTCTTTATCTAGAATATTTTTTATATATTTGTGACATTTAAATTGTGTTCATTTATTTATTATAATTAAAAAATTTATATTTATTTATTATATTATGCAGATTTATTTATTTTATTCATATTTATTTTATATTTTTTTATGTTGATCAAATGATTATAAGTTTATATTTTATTCATTTTTATATGTGAATAAATAATTAAATTTTTATATAAATATTTATAAATATATATTGTTTATAATATTACATGATTATATTTTTATATAAATTCTTACATTTATATTTTATTAACATTTAATTTAGCTGATTAATTTATTACTTGATAGTTTGTTTATATAAATATTTATGAATACATGATTATTTGATTGTTTATTTTGATTATATGTTTATGAAGTTGTTATAAGTTTTATATTTTCTTTTTGTATATACTATTCACATTCAGTATGTGCCTTGACATTTTGAATATATTACATATATATATTATTATATTAATAACTTAATATGTTTATATATTTTATTTTTATATATAAATGTATAATTTCAACATATATATAATTAATTTATATGTGTTTCTATATTTATATTTTTTTATGTTAATATGTTAATATGTTTATATGTTTATATGTTTATATTCTTATATGTTTATATGTTTATAGGTTTATAGGTTTATAGGTTTATATGATTAAATGTTAATAAGTTTATATTTTTATCTGTTTATATTTTTATTTATTTATTATTTTATATGTTTATATGTTTATATGTATATATGTTTATATGTTTATATGTTTATATGTTTATATTTTTATATGTTTATATTTTTATATGTTTATATGTTTATATATTTATATGTTTATATGTTTATATGATTATATGTTTATTTTTTTATATGTTTATAAGTTTATATTTTTTAAATTTAAAAATGTGTGTGTGTGTGTCTATGTATAAATATTTCTATGTTTTAATATAGTGATATATTTTATTATGGATTCAGGTAAGTGATGGATCAAAATTAGATGAATTCATGAAGGACTACTGAAAAATATGAGAAAGGTGTAAACGATTGCATATAATTCCCTAAAGAGCATAATAAAAATATTTATAAGTTTTTATTTTTATCCATGAAGTGTTTGAATTTTATAAGTTAGGGTCTAATGAAATCAAAGACTATTTGATTTTATATGGTTTTAATCATATATAAAAAAAATTGGTATGGTAAAATAAAAAATAATTCATGATCTAACATTGATGAATATGTTTTGTATAAGATATAGAATCATCATGATGAAATAATTCATCATATTGGTTTTAAAACCATTGAAAAAATATTAATTGATAAATTATTGTATAAAGATGCAAACAAGTCAATATTTTTAGGATTTTTTAAATTTATTGTGTCATTAGTTTTGTTGATATTGGTTGAATTAAGAAATAAATTGTTCTAAAAAGATATTTTTTTGAATTGATTGAACTTTTAAAATATATACATACAGAATGTAACAAAATCATAAATTCCAATTATGATGTATGAAGAATCTTACGACTATTGGGAATAGGGTGTAATAAAAAATATATATTCTCCACTATAAATGTGTTATATAAATATGTATATGAAAATAAATTTGAATCTTATAAATATTGGAGATCATTATATAAAAAGGATGGGGGATCCTACTGTGATTCATTATCAAGGATAGAAACCAAACCGCATGTTAACAAAATATGGTATATTCTAAAAACATTTAATTTGAATCACTTATTTTGCAATTAAAATGAATCAAATAGGTTGAGATTGAATAGATTTGGGGGAATATTCAATGGAAATATATGACACAAAGCTGATTAACCATAATGAAAGATATTTCATAAAACATTTCATAATTTTGGAAATTATGTTCGAAATCTTAAATGGGATTATTTACATATGAAATGAATCTATATCGAAACATCAATAGTGAACATAGTTAGAGACCATTTATGTTGATGGTTAATATCTTTTCCCCACATCTATATATTTTTGGTAAATGTATGTTATGATGAGTTTGATGGTTTATTAGCCAAAAATTTTTATAAATGATATTAATTATTAATTATCACCTTTGATTGAAGATTTAAATTTTTTATTGGAGGTTGGGGTTAAATTTTTTGATTTATATAAATATGTTTATATTCCTATCTATGTTATGTTAAGGTTCACTATAAATTGTTTTCTTACATAAAAAATCTTATCTAGATATAGTATCAAGGGATATAAAGATAGTCTAATTTATGAATAAGGGAATTGTAATCAATTTTATAATGGTATAAATATATTGTGAAAGGTTCATAATGGATTTTAATGAATGGATCAACCTTTTAAGAGATTAAAAATTGAAATTAATTTTTTAATAGATTACTATTTCACCCATAACCATTATTAACTAAATAAAATTACAACAAGTTCATAAACATATATGTCACATTTGGGAAGACAAAAATTTGGTTTTATAAAACAAAAACTAGGAATAAAAAATATATCTTATTTAATTTTCCTAAATGTATATTTTTAAGGTAATACATAAATTTGATTTCATGATTGTTGAGAAACACATATATGACAATTTGATCATAAACTTGTTAGACAAAAAAGGAAAGGTAATAGTTTTATTGAATATAAGAATGGAATTAATATCTATGGGAATAAATTTGGAGTTAGTTCCCACTATAAAAGGAAAAAACATATTTATCCCATTATTTTCACATGTTAAGAAATAATGGAAAAATAAATTATTTCATGTGTCTTTATCATATTAAATTACATAGTTTGTATTCATAAAATGTTAAACATTTTGTGTTAATGAGATATTTGAAGTCAATATGGATACAATTTATGAAACATGTGTATGGATCCAACAACTACTACTAATTACCCTATATGGCATATTTTAAATGCCTATGAAAAATTATATGATTATGTTTTTCAACTTTATCAATTCCATTTGAAAAAAAATAATGGTTATAAATTTTATAACTTATTTTTAAAATGAACATTTACTCATACTTTTTCAATTGTATTTTTATTTTTCAATATATATTTTATATAATTGTTCTTCGGGTGATTCAATTGGTGTGAATAATAAGTATATATGGGATAATATACTTACATTATTTGTATCATTTTGAATGATATATGAAAATATTTATGGTAAATATTAAAAATAATTAATTATCATAACCCTATGTTATTAAAATATATATATCATATGAGGTCATTAAGTTATTATCTAAAAGCATGTATATATTGTTATTTTTTTATCCCTATATCTAAACCCCTGAAAATAAATGGAAATATTAAGGGGATCCATATCTTAAAAAAATATTTATTTCATGTGATGTAGTGATGCAAGTACATTTATTGATTTTGAACAACACATGTGATGTTCAACCATATATATCAACACACGTTACTAAATTAAAGGTACTGTATACCAAAATAAATAATATGTGGTTGATGAATGTGCATTAAAAAATTTATTTCACTGCTTATGGAGAAATTCAACATTGATTCATCTGAATTAGAAAACATGAAATTGTTAGTTAGGGGAATATATGATAATGTGATCACATGGTCTAGTTCTGAAATTAATGATTACACATTTAAAAAATCATAGACAAAAATATTACCATTCAAAATAAAGGAGTAATGGTTATCACTGAAGAAATTGATTTTTTGAATTAATAAGATAAAAACAGAATTTCTACATAAATAACAGATTTTAGAGTATTTGATTGTATATGGGAAATTTATTATACTAAATTTCATTTAACATTGTTTAATGGTAATAGGGATGATACTAATAGTTGTGTAAACCATGATGATTATGGATTTTTACTTATTGATTTAAAAATATATCATTGAAAATATGATACATTTATAATGTTAATGCATGATATGTAGATATATTTTATTATTGACCCATCAAATCATCAATGGTCAATCATTTGGAAAGCTAAAAATTTAATTTTGGTGATGAGAATTTCGATGGTGTTTTGATCTTATGTGATATTACTTCATGTATTACATGATTACTAGAGGATAAAAATTACTATAATATTGAAATATTTTAGACTATATAAAATGATCATATATAAGGGATATGGAAATTTTGTCTATTTTTTTCAAACTTACACATGTCAAAATGATTTTTTATATTTAAATCAATGGAAGTTAATTATTTCTACCAATTTTTTATTAATATTAATATTCAAATTCCTGTTTTTATTTTATTGATTCAAGAACCAAGATATAATTAATTTTTTACAACTATTTCTTCTAATACATTATTTTTAAGAAATGTTATTTTTTTTCATTTTCACTAGTTAACACAACAGATAATTTTTTTTTGTAATGAGTAATAAAATTTTTACATCTAAGAATCATTTAATTCTAATAAAAATAGTTATATAGAAGTATACATTTATAGTTTATGTCTATTTATTCCCTGTAAGTATTAATATTTATATTTTTTAGTTTAATTTATGAATTTATTGGTTAAAGAAACCTAACATCATTATTTTTGTTCTGACTATATCTTTAGATTCATTATTTTTTGACATGAACATTAATTAAATTTTATATGTTAATAGAATAGATATACTTTTACTTCTATTATGAACAACAAATTTTTTACTTTTAGTAACCATTTGATTTTAATAAAATACAAGTACAAAAAATATCATTAAAGGGATAAACACATTGGAAGAGAAACATTTACCGAGGTCAATGTATGCTTATACATATACATTTAACAGTAATAATGAAATTATCTAATGAAATTAATATTATGTTCTCCAAAATTACTTACAATATTTTCTTCTTCTATATAAAAAAATACCCAAAGTTGGTTGATTTGGAATTACACATTTAAAAAAACTTTTACTTTTTCATGGGGGAAGAGGTTTCCAATTAAATTTAAGGACAACAATAATGTGGTTTTCATAAATTCAACGAATTTTAGGAGTTATAAGGACTTGAATATTCATTATAAGATTAGTATATTATGTCATGATTGTAGTAGTACTAACCATATGGTAAAAGATCATCTATGAGAGTTAATAATGGTAAAATATCTCAACTTATTTATTGATATTTTCTAATTGGTTAAATATTATATATTTAAAATGAGTAATATTTGATCAATTCTATTGAAGATGATAGTAGAATTTCTTGATATAAAAACAATTAAAAATAGGTGGATATATTTTTCAGAAATTATGTAGAGATATTTTAAATAAAATTTGACTTCGGTTTATTTTCATTGAACAATAAAAATTAAAATAAATACCTAAAATAGGGGTTTATAAATGTTGGTATATGGTATAAATTTATTACCATCTGGTAGAAGAAACATTTCTGGTATCATAATTTTTTTATAAAATCATTTTGTAAAAATATTTTTAAATTACATGATAATTTATTCATTTATTCACATGTAACAAGAATCCAAGAGATCCATCCATATAATATGTACCCCCATATCTTGTCAAATGGGGGTATCCATTACTAATGAGAAAATTAATATAGAAAAATTTGAGAAGTTGATATCTAAATATATTAGAGGATTTGAAGAGGTTCAATTTACTCCTCTATCACACCAAAGACACCATGAAAATTGGAAAAGGGTGGGAATGTCAAATAAGGGAAAAATTTCTTATCATTCCATCAAAATACATAGATTATAATATTTTCATAAATAAATTATTATTTTCCTTGAATATTTTTATTTTTAAAATTAATCACTCTAATATAAACATTATTTATATATAAATTTATGAAACCCTTTGGGAGAAATCCATACAGGGGCCATTATCCCGTAAGGTGGTATGGACATTATTGTGACCTCTTTAAGAAATCAAGGACACTCGGGTCACATAATTGGATATGTGGTTGGAACTAGTATTAGAAAAAGAAATTATATATCTAAATATGTGATCGATGGAGGAATAATAAAATGGAAAAATATTCTCCTTAAAGGATGAGCTTTTAAAGTTGAATCAGTTGGTATAAAATAAAATTAAATCATATATACATGCAATGTTTGTAGATATAGTGATATATATATATCTTATCTTTCCAGATCCTCCACCACATAGTTCAGATCAGACTCTGTATTTTGTGTTTCATGTTTGAGATCTTCATTTACATATGATAAAATATGGAATCATATATACAATAGGTGTTATATAAATCTTTATATTATGCATTCAAATTCGGTATGAGTAAAAAACATGATATTAATTATCAAAATACTCCAATTCTAACTTCAATCAAAGAGGGTGCCATAATTAGAGAGCGCAAGGGACATTTTTCACTCACTCAAACTATGTGTTTTTAATTTTTATTTAATTTGTATTTTAAATTAATATTTAAGTTTTATTACAATTACAGTATATAGTAGTATATTAAATACAATAAATTATTACAAAATAAACAAATGTTCTAAGAAAAAACACATTCAGATAATCCTGAAGTTTCTATATTGATAAATAAATTATCGGTGAATTATTTTATATTATAGAATTATTATAGGTTTCCAATCACTAATTACATAAGTAGGAGATACTATTTATTAATAATATTTTAAAAAGAATTTGTATATTATTATTTTTTATTATCTCTAAATACTCTGGTTGTGGTTTCTTTCTACATGATTTGATTTCAATTTATATTTTTATTTCATTAAGTAAATATAAATTATAGTGATTTAATTGATTACTTATAAAATTATGCGTAATGGAACATTACGTCCTAGTCCATTACATTTCTGGTTTGGGAGTTTTATGTGTTTTTATGTATGATTATAATGTTTCGGTATAGATTACAGCTATAATAGAACATCAATAGGAAATTCACTATGTGAAATTGGAATTCACATATGGGATAGTGTTCCTCCCTTCACTTATTCACACATCTTAATCCATTTGGAGAAACCATAACCTACCAAAATATCTTTAAAACATAATAATAAATTATATATATATATTTACCAATATACTAACACTTGAGTCCTTAATAAGATATCCAACAATGGTTTCCCATAGGGAAGGTAATTGTCTTCACTATACTCTTTTTTCACTTCTTCTCCTACCACATTCAATTATGAATTAATAATTTCAATATAATACCACCATTATATTCAATATACTATGATTTTATTATTTTTATTCCATAACCAATCTACACATGCTCTTCTATCAAATGTTAAGAAACAATCAATCGTGTGTATGGCAGATTACCACCACACGATCTGATGTAATCTGTCTTCCATCAACAACGCTCACTATTGGACATAATAACTGTTATATTTTTTATATCTGATATTTGTGAAATAATTATATTTATGATATTATAATATCACATATACCTTCGTACATTCAAATCCATTAAAAAATGATAATGTCACTCATGAGTATATGTGGACTACCACCTCCACGAAGAAATTTGATACATTTTTTATTTTATTTTTACATGGATAATAATAATGATATATTTAATGAATATATATGATATATACGATAAAAAAATAATTATTTATAGGTTATATATTATTTACCATTCTTTCATTCCATCTTTCATTAAAATAGAAATAGCATCCATGCATAAGTACGACATACCGTCTCCAAGAATGGTGGGATTGATTTTATATCACTAAATGTCAAGGATTAATATAAATACATATATAAGGAATATATATGATATTTATATCATGGATAAAATTATTTATATAATATAACCATTTCAAATAAAAATTACAAAAAAAATCAAACAAAAACATATATAAAAAGAAAAATCGTTATTACATAAAACATGATTTTATTAAGGAATCTGTAATAAAAATCTAATAAAAGGTCATAAATAAATATTATATGGAATTATATATACTTTTTTGGTTTTTTAATATTATTATAATAAAACTATATTTATTAAAAAGTAATTTAGAACATGTATGTATAAAGTCAATAATTGAGTTAAGGTATTTAGTCTCAATTTTCCTTCATTGTGGCATATTTTATAGTTATGCACCTAATTTATTTTACTTGGTGTATATACTATCAATTAGAAATTTTATATCATGAATAAACTTATTTTCACGACATCTAAATATCCATTTGATTTTATTCTTTATTATTTCATACGATTCAAAAGCTTCCAATGTGGTTAGATATTTTTCTCTCTCTTTTATTTTGGTGGGACACATGCCTTATAAAACACTATTTTCTTTTGTTTGGTGTATATAATATTAATGAAATTATTTTATAATAATTATTTTTTAATTTAATTTTATTTAAATATCTATTGAATTTTATTTTCTTTCACAGGGCTTACAATTCTAAAGATACCAATATTGTGAGGGTTTTATGTTAGAATATAACTATTTATTATGATTATTTATGATTATGATTAAGATGATAAAATATTAATATATAACTCTCTGTAAAATCATATTTTTTATTCTAATATGGTAATTTATTTATAATATATTTATTTGTTCATTTTATTCCCTTCAATATCTGATTAGTCTGAATGGATATTTTTGAGAAAATTTGACTTTGTTTTTCTCTTTGATCAAATACATTTTTTATTCAATATTCATGTTTTAAAAAAAATATTTTTTTAAATATTCTATAATATTATAATAAAATATTAAAATTTAATTTTTAACAATTTTTTTCTTTTAAAAAAATAAATTTAATATAATATTCTTTTCATTTTCTAAATGAGGTACTTTTGACTTTTACAAAAAATATGAAAGCAGTCATTGTTATAACATGGTCATCTTGAATGGTCTAATCTCCTATCATGACCACTAAATAGTTTCAATGAATCATTATAATTTTTAATGATTATTTTTAAATAAATTTTTTTAATGTTTGATAAATTTTTTGACTTAAAATAAGTGATTTCGAAGTGAAAAAGTTATTTTCCTCAAGAAATTTTCCGACTGATCTTTCAAAATAATTTTTTATCTAAGATGAAAATATTTGATATTACTTAATATTTCAGGAGGATATAATCCAATTATACCATAATTATTCGTTTCTATATGATTTATGTCTTTGATTTTTTTATTTTTATGAAACCATTCTGTTTTACATTTCTTATGCTACGGTGAAATGATGGAATGTTTATGAAACACATTTATTTTTCTCATGTTATACAATGATGAATTATTTACCAAATTCATTTATTTTTCATGGGTTTTGATATGATGAGTGTTTATGGTGGAACATATATGTATTATTTTCATTATGTTCTGGGTGGTATTATATCTTCCTAAAATTAATTTTTTAAAGTTGTATATCTCATGAGATAATAAGGGGAATAAATCCTATATTATTAGTATACTAGGGGAAAAAAGATGATGTGTTTGATCCACTATAGGAAATGAGTGATGATTATTAATCCATTATGAAATGGTAAAGAGGTTTTGATATCTGATCCATTATTATTTGATGGTATTTTTTAAAACATTTCATATGTACGGGTTATATACATATGATGGTGCCACAATTATATGACATGAACTATTGTCTCATGATTGAGTTATGATTAGTTCTCACTCTTATGGTTCATTTATTTTGAAATGGCAATGTTTTATTCCATGAATTGTGATCAAAACCCATGACATATTAGCTATTAAAATTGTATGTTATATTCTAAATCTCAAACCTATATGCTCTTCTTATGATTTCACATGATCATCAGTTGATATTTCCTAGGATTACCCTTACAGGTCTTTTGATCCATCCTATTAATACGTTTCTTTTCCCCGGGGTATGACGAAAACTAAAATTATGATATTTCAATGAAGGGTAATAAATGAGAAGATATTTTTGGGAGATTTTTAAGATCATTTATAAAATAAAAATATTATGTAACTAGTCTCAAATGATAATAAACTCTTACGATCCTCGAGCATGTTTTTATGAAATATATCAAATATTCATCTACAATGATATAATATCTATATATTTAAAACCGAGTATGTTATATTTGGAATCAAAGAAGAGGTTTAGTCATCATTTGGAAACTATTTTTATAAAACAATAGTGAGAAAAATTAGGATAAGTCAAAGTATAGAAAAATTTCTCTGATGTTTTGTTAAGGAAAAACTAAGAGTTTTTTAAGAAATTACATCCTTGTCTTTATACATCAAGTGGAAATAGATCATTCCTAGTTGTACCTAGGGGTAATCACTATATAGGGGTTCCATTGAACTGGACTTGATCATGAGCCAATTCATGAAAATAGGCCTTGCTACACACCTGGTTGGACACACTTGGTTGATATGATTTGGATATTTACACTCTTTGTGAAACATAATAAAGGACTTGAATATATGGTGAAAATTAATGTCCTAGTATAAACATAATGTTTCATATATTGAAAAAAATTGACATGAAATAGATAACCTATAAATGATTTTTCATGATTATGTGGTTTTACTAGTATGATTATTGTTGCTCACACTATACTTTTTGGTATTATTCAATGGATAGATCATTAAGTAACTATGTTAATGCTGAATGTGATGGATAATGAAATTATTTTCATCCTGGGAATCCAAATTTTATGGGAGTTGAAATGAAAAATATCATTTCTATCCTCATACATCTTTCTCAAGATATAAATCATGATGGAAATCCAAATGAGAAAAAAAGTGAACAACATTCTATTGAGTCCATCCTGAGTAAAAACTCGGCTTGTTTTAGTAGTTTTGATAATTCACTATTTTTTATGTAAAGTATTAGTAACATTGAAAATATATTTTATATTCTACAATGTTCATAGCATAAAAAGACCATCTTTCCTTTCTATAGTTTACAAGTTGGAGCCTTTTAGTGGTGTAATCATATCAATTACAAGAGGGAATTGGAAGAAACTAGCTCTACAAAGTGGGATGAGTTAACGTGCTTATTATTCAATAAGTAATTTCCTTTTATACTTTATAAAATTATTGAGAAGGAATTGCTTGATCTTAATCCAAAGCATGGTGATTCCATTGGTACCTATGAGTAAAATTTTAAAAGACATATGAGGTATGATTTTTGTATTATCATCCAACCTAAAATTAAGGTTGAAATATTAATTAGAGGCCTAAAACCTTGTCTCTAAAAGGATTTAGTTTTAATAATTTTTATTAGCTATGAAAACATTGTATGATGTGAACTAAAGGTGAAAATGTATATTCTAGATTCCCATCATTACCTTAGTTTTGAAATGAAAAGTTAGACAGAGACTCCTGAAAACATGAATAAATCACATGGTGAAAAGAAATTACATCTATATACATGCCATAAATGTGGGAAGAAACATTAAAGGAATAGTTATATTAGAACTCGTATGTGATTTAAATGTTTAAGGGAATGTCATAAAGCCCATGGATGATAAAAGAAAATGAATAGTCTAGTAAATGTAGTGGAAATGTCACAGTTACTATCCACTCAATAGCTGTTAATGTCTTATTTGACTCTAGTTCTACCCACTCTTTCATATCAAAATAATTTTCTATGGGTGATACAACTTCACCCCAGTTATTAGATTTCAAATTAACAGTGAAATACCATAATGGTATGAGGATCATGTCTCAAGAATAATATGCTTCTCTGATTGAGGTTTATAGAAATATTATTCTTATAAATATTTTCATTCATCAACATGTTTAATTTGATGTTATCTTCTCCATGGGTTATATTTCTCCACATAAATCTCAACTCAATTGCTGATAAATAGAATTCATGTTTAATATTATGTATTGGCCTATGATCATCTCTCATCATGATGATAAATATGAAATTTATATGGAAATAGAATACATTGTGTGGGTATTTATATATACTAAAATGTTTTTTATCACATATTCTTGGGGAGAAACTCAACATTGATGATATGGATTTTGTTTAAGAGTTTTTGTATGTCTTTCTAGAAGAGTTTCCTTGTTTTCTACTAAATCATGAAGTTTATTTCTCAACAGAAATTATACCTAGTGTCATGCCTATTTGAAATAATCCCTATGCAATGGATCATATTGAGTAATATGAATTGAAAAATAAACTCCATTATAATATTCAAAATATGTGATTTATCCATGTGTGTCACATTGGTTTGCACCTGCCCTTTTGATAAAGATAAATATAGATCGATGCGACTCTACATTCATTATCAATAACTGAAAAAGGCCACAATCAAGAAAAAAGTATCTTATACCCCTTAATGATATCTAATTTAATCAAATTTTTATATCTCAATACTTTTCTAAACTGAACTTCATTCTGGATATCATCAATTTATGTTTAAGTAGGAGGATATTCCAATGATAATATTCCATACAAGGTATTGGTGCATTGAATATATAGTGACTACTTTTTGTATTACTACTTCCCCCCATTATCATTTTGGATTTAATTAAAATAGTGTTTATATATTACCTTGATTAGTTTAAGGCAGTGTAATTCCTCAATTTGTTTAAAGAGAAAGCACGGTTCGGTAGCATATTTGATACACAACACAAAACCCAAACAAGCAATGATCATTCAAATATCAACGGTTTAACCATTTCATTAAATTTCAGGATATTAATAGGATTGATAAATTTATGAAATATATATATATTTCTTACTAATTATAAATTTATAGATAAATTTATAGTGAATAACCACTCAGTTTTTTTGTAATGTCCATTTTTTCTTCAAAAAGTGTTTTCTTTACAAAATAATTTTTATTTATTATTGTAAAAATATATTATAATTAGTATATAAAAATTTTAGAAAATTTATATGATAAAATTATCTCCATTATTTCTTATAATAATATGAAAATTATCTTAGGGTAATATTATTGGATTTTTCGACGAAAAATGCATTTTTAGTAAGTAGTGAATAATAGTATTTTTATGTCACATTGTAATTTATTTTCATGAATTAAGAAATATAAAAGTCCCAATATTGAGTTAAATTGATTTAAAGGTAAAATAATTTTTATTTTTTAATATTTAATTTAATTATTTACATTCAAATCATACGTATACTGTATATTAGTATAAGTTTATTTTTCAGCCTAAAAACACATTTTCTTGAAAAGTGTTTCTAAATGAATAATGGTTCACCATTAAAATTAATTAAAATAACACCTAATTAGAATTTATTTAAATTAAATATTTATATTTTATATTTTTATTTGTCAATTTAAATTTATATAATTAATATTACTATTTATAGAGTTAATGTAAAATCATTTTTCCTTGGAAATACGATTTTTTTCAGAAAATATCTTTTTATCATTATTAAGGATATTATTTTAAATTATATAATTATAAATATATGAATTAATTTTTATAAAATTACTTCCATATTTTTAAAAATAAAAATTAATATTAGGTTATATGTTCAACATAATTTTTTAAAAAGATTAATAGTATCTGATGTAAATATTTATTAAAATGGTAAAAGAAAAAAATTACATTATTAAGGGAAAAAATAATTTAACAAGGTATAGAAATAATTGAACCATAATATTTTGAATATATGTATTTTAATATCAATATAATAATAAATAAATTTTTTTATTGTTACTTGATAAATTATTAAGTAATGAGTTTGGAAAAAAGTAGACTTTTTATTCATTTAATCATAAATTGTAGTTGGGGTACAATATACTTTTAATGAATAATTTTTTTTATTAATTAAATAATTTTTAAAATAAAATATATTTTTTTAAAATATTATTTTTATATATTATATATTAAATATAAATTACAATATAATTTCACAAAGTGAAAATGTAATTTTTATAAGGGTCATAAAACTGTTCTTGTTAAAAAAACAAGTATTTTTTAATAAATATGGATTTTAATATAAATATTTAATTAATCATATGTTGATAATAATTTTTAAAAAATGAATATAATTTTTTTAATAATCCCATATAAATTATCCAATGGTGAATTTTTTCATTATTTTCTAAGACAAACGAATTTTTTGTGTAATAATTAAAGACGGTTTAAGTATACGATGTCTACTATGACAAAATAATGACTAGAAAGTGATATAATTTATATCATAAAAGATATCAAATAACAAATATATATTGTCCCTTTAAAATTTTTCTTTTTAGATTATTTTATTAATTTTATAAATCTTGTATGAATCCTCCAAAACCTATGTTGTTTTTAATGTTTTAGAATAATTTTTTCTAAACGTGAATCACTTACACAACACCAAGGGAAATATTTTAATGTATTCATCCCTTTTAATTATAAAATAAAGAATAAAATTCTATTTGGTATAAATAATGGAGAAAAACCATGGTATGGTTCTTTTTTTGATAATTTATTCATATAGATTCTGAAACAAAAGTATAAATAATAATAAAGAACTCCACTCTATTTCCCAATATAAACCCACTTAAACTCGCATCCCTTTTCACTATAAACAATGGAAAGCATGCTTACTATAACATCCACACTATATTTTACTCTCGTGATTCCCCGAATATATCAATAATTTCCTACCAAGATTTTATAATCACCCTCTCTGGGTAAGGGATCTCCCTCTCTTTTTTTATTCAATAACCTCTTTTATATTCTAGCATGTAATTTTTCGTTGTTATTTCATCTGTATATTTTAATAAATCTATATTACTTTAGTTGTTATTTATATTTTATGATATAATCCTTTAACACCCATTAATCTCACTCATGAGCCTTTATATACAGCTATTATTCTACCGAAATTATCCTACAAATATCTATACCAAAATTGAGGGACCTCTCTCTCGTCGTTTTAATTCAATAACATTATTTTTATATATCCTCTAAAATATCATTTTTTTAGGTTTTAATGACTGTATAAATATCCTAGTACAATCAAATTTATTTATTAATAATGATATATCATTTATCCACACTCATTCTAACATTTACCTAAGTCATAACTATTTAGAAATTTAGAAACTGGTCCTTTCTTTCACCAATTTATTCAAGTATATTCTTCAATTTATGAATATTA
This sequence comes from Viscum album, assembly GCA_963277665.1. Lineage (NCBI taxonomy): Eukaryota > Viridiplantae > Streptophyta > Magnoliopsida > Santalales > Viscaceae > Viscum > Viscum album. The sequence goes on along the minus strand of OY728119.1, from coordinate 1,671,328,141 downwards.
TTTCCAATTCATGATGTTGGGATATGTTTTTTATATCCCTAATACTATCCATTTTATTTTTAAATGACAATATACAACTTTATCTCAAAATAATTCATTTTAAAAATCATTAAGTACTGTCGTTATGATACGAAAATTTCACTCTAATGTTTCCAAGCCAAACCATTGTAATGTGATTACCATATCTATTTACAGTCAAGGATATTCACATAGACATATATATACTTATTTTATTTAGTACTTACATGTATTTATTCAACATTCCTGGATTTTGGAAAAAAAATGTGACGAAATATAATTATATGTTCAATGACATTGATTCCACACTTATGTATGCATATGATACAAAAGTAACAGTTCTGCCAAAAATTATATAGTGCAATAATGCATTGGGTAATGTTTTAGTATCATGAGAATTTATGAAAAAGATTATGGAGTAAAACTAATCTACCACGGTACTTTTCCACCATGTTATTATGTCTTCTTGGTTAGCCTTGTTCTATGTTTGTGATTTCTTGTTTTATATTATTTCCCCATTTCCATGGTTTCTTTTATGTTACTATAATTTTTCATGCCACAATATTCATAAATAATTTTAACATCCATTTATGATCCATTTATGTTCTCATTATATAATATGTAATAAATTCTTAATGTTATACTTATTTTATATTCTCTTACTGGGATTTATAGCTCATTCCTTCCTTATATACATCCCAAGGTTATCCCATGAAGTATTAGAGGTTTGGTGATTAATAATAGCATGTTAAGAATGTTTTAAATAATGTTATTGTATCCCATGTTCAAGATGTTATTATATGTACCAAATTACCAAATAAAATAGACTTCTTGATCTTATGGGATGCGTTATGTGTATTCTTATTTAATAAATCTTGAAATATTTTGTAATAAAAAAACATGTTTCATAGTTGGTATCAAAGGAATATTTAGTTAATGTTTTTATTAGTATTAGGAAAATTTTGAGAAATCCATATGTATAAGACTAAAAATAATAAATCATCCTAAAGTTTTGGTAATTTATAGAGTAATTGAATTCCAAAAAAATATATCAATATATGGATACTACAAGTGGATGTGGATCTATCCTAGATTTTCATAATTGTAATACCGAAAAACACCATATTGATACGGACTAGATTAGAGACTAGTGAATGATAAGTATCCTTAATGAACACCTATTTCCTGGGGTATATTATTTAATAAATTCACAATCTTATTATGACCCTTTATTAAGAGAATAATATTGACTATAAGAGTCTATGTTAGTAAATGTATAATGGATAACATTGTTTGAAACCTAGAAATTAAAAAGATAATGAAATTAATGTTATTTTTAATTTATCCCTTTAATGTTATTGGATTCTACTTTTTCTATTTAATAGTTAAAATTAATCATCACTAATTTTCCCTTTATTCATGAAAATTGATGGAAATAGGAGGAAAAAAGTCAACAAACAATGTTGTAGGAAATGTGATGATTTCCAAAATGAGATACCAAAAAGGATGGGATCTCAAGTAAGACATATTTTTATTATGCCAAAGCTACTCTAAAAAAAACTAACAATTGGAACGTTGTTGAATATTCAAATGCACCAGATAATAGAAGGACTAAGACTGAGGGATGTTCAAATAATGAAGAAGATAAATGGAATAAGATTCAATTTTTTGTGTTAAAAATATTGAAAGAGGCATAAAGGGAAATTACCAAAAAAGGAACTCGAATGTGTTTTTAGTGTGGAAAAATATGGCATAAAGTTGCTTGTTTCCATAAAAACTGATGAGCATGATTTAAGGGAATATATTAACTATTATGTCACCACTTGGTTGTTCATTATATTATGTTTACATAATATGGGATTTTTCCAAGTCAATTACCTAATCTAATGGTCAAATACTAGACTACGGAAGGGCCTATTCTATGGGAATCATTGAAGTGTATGTATTAAAGTGTTTATGTAATGTTATTTAAGAGATATGTTGTAGAAGTAGTATATAAATGACATTATAAATATAAGAATCATGAAACATATAAGTATTTTTTCCCTAGTAGTTTTTCAATAAAGACTTAGAATATATATTGAGTGGTACCAATAAACTTTAAAAATTGATTTAGTGATAAGGTTATTGAAATCCCTTGATATGTTTTTGATGTGTGGCCAAACATAAAGAGTCTTATGATAATATTTATAATTATAAAATTATGTTTAAATTCTTTTCTACAACTTTTGAATATTTATCTAATTGATGTTGAGTATGATTAAGGATATATTGAGAAGCCTATTACAGGATCAAATATTTTTTATTTTTAGAAGATTGATGATATATTGAGAGATGTTTTAATGGGTTAAAGTATATATACCAATTAGGTTTAATATAATTGTTTATTTTAAAAGAATTCTATCATGTTTTTTGTTGGTGTATGATAAATGGTAAGAGACCACATTTGATGTTAAAACATTACTTAATGTTGAGTATGTAAGTGTTATTTTAGATATATGGGTATTAATTTAAGGAATGGTCTATTTTAAACCTTTGATATTATTTATGTAATTTATGGGATTAATTTATTAAGGTTTAATCATTTTCCGTATTATCATAATTTATGCTAACCATTTTATATTTAGTAAATATAAGAGGAATGGATTGTTATTATTTGGTGGATTATATGATATATTATAATCTTATTTATTCCCTTCATGCTTTAAAAAATTAATCTTGCGTATTCTTCATTTGAAGAAATTATTAGATTGTAGGATAAATTAATTAAATGATGAAATTATACTTTTCAAGAAAGTATATTTCTTTATTTCACTTGTCTAAATGGTAATTTAATTCTGTAAAACTTGGAAGAGAATCTTAAAACCCAATTTTTTCATATGATAATCATTTTTTATGAATTTTTTTTCATTTTAACTATCACATATTTATGGTTTTATAGTCATATAATTTATCTTGACCATGATCTATATCAAACTCTATTAGTTCTTTGTTGTTAATTTTCTCTTTCATGTCTATGTTTTTACTTCCCATTAATGTTCTCAAACATGTAAACCTAAGTATGTGATATCCTTTGTACTTCACTTTCACCCTTTTCATGTGGATGTTTTATACCCATTTTACGATGTGGGTTTTCAATAAAGACAATTTAAAGTTTCAAAATATTTCTTACTGATTTCATGTTTAAATTCTGAGGAAATAATTTATCAAATATGGGAACAATATAACACCCTAAATTTTTAAAAGATAAATCTACGCTTGATGGCATATGTGATACGCAACACCGAACTCAAACAAACAATGATAATTTAAATATGATTATTTTAACCATTCCATTAATTTTATGGATATGATTAGGATAACCTAATTTATGAAATATATATATCATACTAATCATAAATTTATTGACAAAATACTATAAAAATCACTCATTTTTTCTACTAATGTCCTTTTTTTTCAAAATATGTTTTCTACAAAAAATGATTTGTATTTTTTGTTGTGAAAACTAATACTATAATTATTTTATAGAACATTTAAAAAATTTATGTCAAAAAACTATATAATTTTTTTTTATAATCATATCAAAATTAACTTCGGTTTAATATTGTGATTTTTTGGAAAATATAGATTATTTTAGTGAATAGCTAAAAATAATATTTTTATCTAAAATTGTCATTTTTTGATAAATTAAGTAATATAAAAGTTAAAATATTATATTAGATCAATTATAAAAATAATAAGTATTATTTAATTATATTTAGTTTAATTAATTACAATAAAATCATCTTTAGATCAGATATTATTATAAGTTTTTTTTAGTCTTAAAACGTATTTTTTCTAAAAACTATTTTGAAAAAAAATGATTCTCCATTATAATTAATTTAAATAACACCTAATGATAAATGATTTAAATTAAATTATTTGATTATGTATATATATTTATTAATTTAAATTAATATAATTAATATAACTAGATATAGTGTAAAAGTAAAATCATATTTCCCTTAAAAATGCATTTTTTTGGGAAACCACATTCCATTATGCTTGCGAGTTTTATTTTAAATTAAATTCCAAAAAATATATGAATTAATTTTGATAAAATTGATAAAATATTTTTAATAATCATAATTAATATTAGGTAATTAGGTCAATATAATTTTCTCGCAATATGAATAGTTATCATAGTAAATATTTATTAAAGTGGTTAAAGGTAAATAATATTTTAATTATGGGTAAAAATAATTTAAGAAGGTTTTGGAATAAAATAACACTAATATAATGAATATATTAATTTTCATTTCAATATAATAATTAATATAATTTCCTTTATTACGTTATTAATAATTATATAATAATTTTAATAAAAATTATATTTTTGATATGTTAAAACATAAATTGTATTTGGGGTAAAATATAGTTTTAATAGATAAACATATTTTTATCAATTAACGAATTTTTGAAATAAATAATATTTTAATAAAATATTATTATTTCATATTATATATTGAATATAAATAATAATCTAATTTTGAGAAGTGTGAGTGTAATTTTTATATGGGTTAAAAAACTTTTATTATAAAAAACCAACATTTTTCAATAAATAGGGATATTTATATAAAAAAATTAATTTATAATATTTAAGGTTTTATTTTAATAAAATAAATATCATTTTTTGAATGAGAATGATTAAATTACACAGTGTTTTTTTTATAATTTTTTGAGACGGTCAATTTTTCTAGTACAAATTAGAAACAGTATAAGTATATTGTATGTATTATGTCACCATAATGACCCAAAAGTGATGTTATATAAACCATATAAGGAATACACGAACAAATATAAGTTTCACTTTTAGAATAATTTGTTCTTCAGGTTATTTAATTAATTTTATAAAGCATTTATGAATCCTCTAAAACATATATTATATTTTACGGTTTTAAAATAATTTATTTGTGAACATGACCCACTACCACATCACCAAGGATAATAATTTAATTTTCTGGAAATTTTAATTATAAAATAATTAAAGCCACTTATATTTGGTATAAATCATGATCAAAAAAGAGGATAAGGTTTATGGATCAGATTATTTTATTGTATAGAGTCCAAAACATATGTTTGTGAAATAAAAGAGAACTCCCCTGCCTTTTCATATATAAATCAAACCAATCCTGCATTAATATTCACTAGAAAACCATTTCAAGTTTACTTATTATTCCCTCATTTATCTATAGTCTAACCAAGGATCCCCCAATCTCTCTAGAATCTCCAACCAAGCTTTTGGAATCACCCTCTTAAGGTAAGGGATCTCCCTCTCTTATTTTTTTCAGAACCTCCTTTATATTTAGCCTCTTAATTTCCATTTTTTCTTGGTATATTATATACCTTAAGATTTTACATCAAACCCCATGTTACAAAGAAGTTGGGAGTGAATTGTTTCTAGAGGACGATGACACAGACATGACGTAGGGAGATGGTGACATGGTCATGACGCTACACTGGAAATTCAGGCATGACATTGGGCCTCTGGTTCATGTAATGTGCTTCATTGCCACTATATCTTCAAGACATATATTGAATAAAATAAGGATTGATGGGTGTATTATCCCTTGGGGTTCTATAGTCATCCTTTCCGACCGGTTTTTAGTGTGTCTGTGTGTGTGTGTTTAATGTAATTTTATCCCTGAGCACCTAATATATATATATATTTATATACATACTTCTTACCTTATATTTACCCTGTGATTATATACCACATTAATTCTCATTAATCCCCCCCCCCATGAACCATTATGTACACTTGTTAGGCTGTTGAAACTGTCTAGTGATTTTCAAACCAAAATTAAGGGACCTCTCTCTATTATTTTCAATTCAATCACCTTATTTGTAATTGTAATTAAAAATATATCTTTATTTTATTTTTTTAATGAAATTATATTATTCTCATACTATATAATTTATTTTCAAATAATGATAGATAATTTACCCTTCCTCAATATGGAATTTTCCAAATTTTTTACTTTTCTAAAATTTAGGAAGGGATCCTTTCTTTCTCCTCTTTATTAAAGTATCTTATACATTTTAATACCTTTTATTTAAAATTAATAGTGCTTGGATATGATTTTCCACAAACCTATTACTTTAAATTTTATTTCCAAATGAAGAGGGACCCCTTTCTCTCTCATTAATAGATTTTATAAATCATTAATTGATGTTGTTATGCTTCCAAAATTTTACTGTGAATTTTCCATGAAAAAACCATGTATGGTGAATACCATCACTATTTCCACTTAAGGGTATTCACCTAGACATATATATACTTCTTTAGTTTTATAATTCTATTATTTATTCTACAATACATAATTGTGTAATTACATTTTGTTAAATATGATCATATATTGAATGATCTATGTGGCACACTTATGAATGTACATGATTCAAAAGTGAAAAGTAAGCTCAGAATTATATAGTGATCTAGTGAATTGTGTAATGTTTTAGTCTTATGAGTCATTATATAATGGGTTATCAAGTAAAAATAATCCATCATAATACTTGTTTTACCATGTTATGTTGTCTTGGTGGTAAGCATTGACCTATGTTTATGATTTCATTTTTAAAGTTATTGACTCATTTTCCATGTTGAATTTATATTACCATGTTATATCAAGCCTCATTATTAATAATTATAATTATCACCCCTTTATGTTCTATTTATTTTCCCATTTTCAAACATGTAAGACTATATTCATATAATTCTTATTTCATATTCTCTCTATTTTGTTTATAGATCAGCCTTTTCTTATATATGTCCCGAGGTTAACCATGTAGTATTAAAGACTAATGATTTATAAGTGAAATTTAATGAGGATTTAAATAATTTTATTATATCACATGTTCAAGTTGTTATGTTATGTACATAATTCCCAAAGACACTATACTTCTCAACATCTAGGTTTTATGATGTGTGTAATTATATAATAAATCATGAATTAATGTGTAACAAATAAACATGTTATCATAGGTCTTATTTATTAAAAATATTCATATGGATTAAAATTGAAATGAAGATAATGAAGATCTCTTTATAATTGTAATAGGGACCCAAAAGAAGTATATATGATATGACAAACATATAAAGTGTGAGTTTTTTATATAAAAGGCTCTTTTTTGGTAATATAATCTCAGGAAATGGTATATCAGTGGATCCATGAAAGAAAAAGGCTATTAAAAATTGGTCCATAAAAACCATGGTGAATTATATATAATGTTTTCTTGGTTTGGATTCATATTATTAATGTTTTATGTATAATTTCTCCACACTATATGACCCACCCAACAAGTTAACTATAAAGGGATCCCTGTTTCAATGGATAAATGAATGTGAGGATATTTACAGGGAACTAAAGAAAAGATTATTGAATTATCATAAGGTTATATTATCATGTAGAGGCAAATGGTTTGTAATCTATAGTGATGCATTGAATAAGGAACTAAAATGTGTTCTTATATTGAATTACATGTTTAGGACTTATTCCTCATGAAAATTGAAGGTTCATGAGATAAATTATCTAACTCATAATTTGGAGTTAGTTTTGGTTTCTTTTTTATTAATGATTTCGAGTAATTATATTTATATAGAAATATAGGATATATATACTAATTATAAGATCTCAAATTATATATTTACAGAGAAGGAGTTGAATATTCACCAAAGAAGATGGTTCGAGCCGATTAAAATTATGACTTCTAAATATATTACCACCCTAGGAAAATTAATGTGATGATCCTTACCCCAATATCCAAGTTCTAGTGCCTTAATTTATTACATTTTTATATGATACAAGTGATCAGATCCCAAAGAAATTAATATTTTAGTATTACTGGTAAAATATATACATACTTCAAATTCACATTTGAATCTAAACATAAAATACAAAAATGAATTTTTTTTCAAGCATCCCATTAATAACATTAGTGTAAAACATCATATAAAACTCAAAACACTTATATCTATACTTGAGAAAAATAAAACATAAGAAATTAGTGATCTAAAATGTATAATAAGGGTAAGAGTACCGCAAAATCTATGAGTAAATATATTTGTAAACAACCTGGAAAGGTAAATCACTGAAACACACTGCATTTAAAATAATCACTTGAGCTAGGCAACTTAATAATGGATATTATATTAGTTTAATAATAGCATGTAATATAAATAACTAATATCATAGTTATGGAATGCATAATTTTTTACAACTGAAATATACTGTCGAGGCCTCTGACATGTCATATAAAAAAATAGATAACAATTCAAACAATACCATATCTAGTTTGTATCAATAGAACTATCGATGCATCGAAGGGTTATATAGGGAACCTAACATAACATAAGGAATCCAAATATTTCCTCATATGTATGGTGAGTGATATAAACAATATAAACATTAATATCAAAAAACTAGCATATGAAATGTAAATACTATAACTATAAACCATGAATGGTGTCAAAATAGCATATCCATAGTCAAACTGATCAAAAAATATTTTATAAAATCTAGTAGATGATATCATAAGATTTAAACATCAATTAATCATATAATTCAGAAAATTGTGTTTACATAAATTAAAATACTCTAATAAAATCATATAAAATATATTGTATACAAATTGTTATTAAACCCATATGGGAAAAAATTATAAAAATACCATTTTATTTTAAAAATAACAATTTTCAATAATAAATATTATTAAAATATTGGAATAGGGTTTTTAATTATATAAAATATGAAATCCTTCAATGTAATCTAGAAATTAAATAATAGTCATAGCAGTGGGAAATTCATTTTCGTCATGTACTTTAAAAAAATAGAACATTCCTTTTGTCCTTGTTCAAAACGTACCATAAAAAACATTTATATATATATAGTTCTAGAAACATTGAATTAAATTAAAAATAAAAAAAATTTATAAGGTTTTTATATATGTATAAATAAATATGAAAAATAATATCAAGAATATTGACATGGCGAAAACGATTAGATAATTTAATCTTCAAATATTCAAGGTGTCTCGTCCCACATTGAGGATTTAAATCATATTCCCCCAAAAACTAATAACATTTAACATAACTTTATATAAAATTATAATAAATAAACTAATGACACGATAAGTAAAAGGTTCTATATATGCACCTTATAAAATAAGTTGGGTGTATAACAAAAAACTATCCATCAATTAAAGGTGATTTAGACGAAGCCCCTTACCTTATGCTTCCTTTAGTGGAACATGGTTCAATATATTGTATAATAGTTTTAGGAATTTTATTAGATTATATCATAACTATATTTTTATTTATTATATCATATATAATCTTCCAATATTATTTTATCAGCTATTTGGCGATAATATTTGGTTATTATTCTTGTTTCGGGTGAAAATCGGTTCATTTTCCTATGATGTTTTAACATATATGTCCAGATTATTAGGAATAAGATATATTTGCAGGATCTAAATAATTTTATTAAGTTAATAGATATAATATTTATTAATTATATACATTATTTTAATCATTTGTTAATGTTGAACATTGAACATCAACCGCATTGCGTCGTTGAGACAGTAGGTTGTACGTATGCACAAGCGGTTGTACCATTACATTAATGGTGAAAGTATAAGAAATTTGGATAGTATATTAATTTTTCTATTATAAATATAATTATATAATTATTATATATATATATATTATTTCCATCATTATACCCATCTAATTAAATTGTTGATGAAAATCATATTACACCACTGTGTGGAGACAATAAGTCGGATGTACGTACGTGAAACGATTTTATTTTTCACATGGTGGTTAAAAAATAGAATATGGTTGTCCCATAATCATAATAACATCTTAGAATAAATAGTATAAATAATTTTTTACTCATTAATTGATACCGAACATTAAGAGTGGGTGGGTGAAGAAATAATCTTTGATGTGCTGATAAAAACAATTATATCTTCTTTTCTAAACATCCTTTAAATCTCTTATTAAGGGATATAGGGTTGGAATTTTTAGAATCCAAAGACCTTTATAACTTAACTAATATTGTATCAAATATAAATGGGTAGGTTTAGTAGTTCCATATGGATCAATGATGAGTGAATAAATGAGGGAGGCAGTGCCCTTTTATAATTGGTGTGAGGGGCACGTTCAGAAACTATATATATATTAAATTCATATAAATTAATTTTAAATTAAAACTATATCCAAAGTGATTTATTTATAAAATAATAATATTATTAGTATAAATTCACTAAAAATTAATATTTAGATACGTTTAGGTCACATTATTATCCTTATCTTTTGGATTTAACCCTTTTTTAAACTTTTTAACTCTTACCCGGACAACATGGATTTTTAATCATTAAGGGTTACTATAGATACTATAAAATACTAAAGAAAACACAAATGAGTCATTGATAAAATTTTTAACCTTATAAAAATTATGTGGCCAGGTTTTATATTTTTATTAATTTTATATCATTTAATAATATATTATTTATTTTTTAATATTATTAATTCCAATTTTGACATTATTCATTACTTGACATTTAATAAAATATCAATACTGAGAATAACTTTAAAAAAATATTATTACATTTATAATGAGTCTATTATATTTATAATTTTTTTATGATATTAATTATATTATAAAAGTTATATTTTAATATTTTTAATATCATTTATTTTATATTTTTATTAATTAAACAATTACTAAATCATCATATTGTAACCCTTTAAGGTAGTTATTTATTTCCTAAAAATCAAAAAAACACATGATAAAGATAAAAATTTCAGATTAAAAATTAATATTTATAGTTTAATATATCTTTTGAATAATCAAATATGAAAAATATAATATTTATTATAAACATAAGAATTCCATATTAATGTTATCATAGAATAAAATACTAAAAAAGTATTATAGTCCTCTATGTTACTTTAAGCGGCCTTAAAATAAGACAAATGATGATTTTTGTCAACAATAACTCATACAAAAAAATTACTACAATTGTTAGGGTAATTTTATAATACTTATAATATTATTTTTACCCTCAATTTCCCCATTCACCCATAACCATGTTAATTAAAAAAATATTAAATCTATTATTCATATTATCCAAAAAAAAAAGATGTTTATTCAATAAATTTTAAAATTATTATTATAAATAAGTATTACATATTATAAAATAGAAAATACATAATTAGAAAAAATAATTTTAAAAATAATCTAATTCACAGAATAAGAAAATGGGGTTTTAATGTGAAACTGTTCAAAAGTTTGAAATGTTTTTATAGCCAAATTCAATGTGAAGTTGATTCCAATGACTTAAATTATAATAAATGATAAAACATTTATCTAATTATACTTTAAAATCTACTAAAATATAATATAACACTAAAAATTATTTTGATGAAAATGTTGTTTTTATTTAAAATGCAATATTTCATCACTATTCATCAAAACACAAAATTTGTCTAAACAATACCGGAAATTCATTAAATTAAATTTTATTATTTCGATTGAAAAGATGAATATTATATTTTTCAAATATAATTTATAAATGTGTCATAAACTATATTTAAAACAACTTTTCCAACCAATGGTGATAAAACTATCTTTTTATAAAAATACATCATTTATATAAAAAATTGGATTTGTTTTTATGTATTGCCTAAAAACATATCGGATAAATTTTAAATATTATATTTAATATATATTTTTTATACTTAATTAATATAATAAAAAAAGTGCGATTTTATTAATTTATTGGTAAAAAATACACTTGTACGTATTTAAATAGTTTTTATATAAATATTTTCATTATATTAAATTTTGTTTCATATTTATTTACAATTTATTGGTAAAAAATTAATACAATAATATATTTTTATGATTTAATTAAGCATATTAATAATACAAAATTTAGCGTCTAGAATATAATTTCATTTTAAATAATAACATTAATAGTATATCACTGTTTTTTAATCTTGGTGTTGCGTGAAACATAAGCTATCAATGAGATTTAAATTAAAAATATATATAGAATAAAGTCTTGAAGTTTTAAATTCTCTCCTCCATCAATAAAATTCATCCCTTAAATTTGAAATTTCACTTAAAAAATAAATATTTGATACATGAAAATTTCTTTTTGTGAAACCCACATTAGAAATAGGGTTAATAAATCATTCTCTTATAAAGAGGGAATGTGAAATGTAAAGGTCACCAAAAAAATTATACTTTTGAATCCGAAATAATTAGTTAAAATAATAAAACTAGAAATTGAAGAAAAATATAACCATCAATTTCCAATGCAGAGTGATAAAGAACCGGATCATTATAATGTTAACCATCACAAAACCATAAATTTGTGATCTGTTAAATAACCATTGATTGCTGATAAAGAAAAGTAAATGGATATTGTTTTTGTTGTAAAATTTTATTCCTTAAAAATGTGGTATTACATTAATATTTAAATAATCACTTGTATAAATAAACTTACTTGATAAATTTCTATGTTATAAGTATAATCTCATCCTTTGGTTGTGATTTAATCAATTTTCACTTCATCCCTTACAGATGGAAATGAATGTTCACGATTTATTTTTTTATGCCTAAAGCACTTTTATAAATCATAAGATCCATGTGTCATTCGTTCATCTTTTAAATTTTTACTGAAACTTAAATGGTTAGATTAGGTTATCCAATATGATAAATCATACTTTAACCTCAATCAACAAAATTTTATAGGTTTCAACTTAATCCATTCTAACCATAAGACCTGTCAAAAATAAATTTTTCCAGATTTATAATCTAATTCTTTTTGTAAGGTCACTAAATTTCCAAAATCAACATAAAATTATATTTTCAAAACAAAATAATTTTTCTCTTATTATCACATAAAAAATATATTATTTCCTAGATCACCTTAAAACCTCAATTAAAACATTCATGATTCCAAATACTTAATGAATTTACTATAGCATAATCCCTATTTTTTATATAATTCTTATGAACATTACATCCTTGATAAAATACAAAAATGAAATAATTATTTAATCTAATTAAAATCAAATCAATAATTCCTCCATGTTTTTTGTAGTAGCATAAGCTTTACCATGATCCATTATCATCTTTTGGGTCATATTACTCTAATAGTTGAGACATTGTTTTTTTAGTTTCTTATCTTCTTGATGTTTAACCAAAGTACATTGGAAACCTTTTCTTACCCTTAATATTAAAAGAACATTGCAGTTTTTATCTAAATTTCTAGAAAACTAATATTCCTTATAATCAAGTACCAGGGTGTTTCTTTCCACAATTATCACATGTGGGAAAATAATTCTTTCTGTAATTTCCTTCATCCATATTTTTCCTAGTCGTACTCTTATTATCATTATTCCCACCAAAGCCATAATACTTAAATAATTATTTCATTGTATCTTTATAACATTATACTATGTCTTCAGATAATGAGAATCTTTGGGATTATAGTTATTTTTGAAATTTTAGTTTAAACCCATCAAATAAATGATCATTCCTAAACTATGGATTATGTATATTTATACAGTTCTCATTCCTTCTTCATGCTACCATTTCTAATTGTTGTAATACACTAGATTAGATGATAAAATTATAAAACATAATGTATAATCTCAGAACTAGGGAATATCATAAACTAAATTAAAATTATTTTATAAGTAATATATAAATCATAATATACGTTTATTTTGATATATTTCCAAAAAATAATTGGGTTTTACTCTCTAATCTATGTTGTCCTAAATCTAGATCCCTAAATATATACTAATCATTCTCTAATACCAACTATAATGACCCTAACCACAATATCCGAGAGATTTTAACTTAATTTATTACATTGGTATTAGATACAAGTGATCACAACCCAAAAGAAGGAATATTTTAACAGTATTTGAAAACTAGATACATACTTGAAATTTATATTATTTTCCCAAACATAAAATACACTATTATTTTCTTCTAAAATTATATTAATCCCATTAGTTTAATCCTATATATAAAATTCAAAACACTTTATCATATTCTAGGGAAAATTAAAACATAATAAAGGGGTGATCTCAAATGCTTAGTACGGGTAAGCGTACAGCTGAAGCTATGAGTTAATATGAATTAAAAAATATATAAAGTTAAATAAATTAAACACATTACAATTAAAATAATCACATGTTATAGTTAACTAAGCCATGGATATTATACTAGTAAAATAATCACATGGAATATCAGTGGTATTCATAATGATTTCATCCGAAACTATCTTTTATAAAAATAAACCTTTTATGACTAAAAAAAAGTGTTCCATCAAAATGCAATGAAACTATCTTTTATAAAAATACACATTTTTTGAGTAAAATTGGGTTTTTCTTATATCTTATCTTGAAACAAATATGATGAATGTTAAATATTAGATTTAATTTATTGTATTTAAATATCATTAATATAATCTGAAAATTTGGAATTTTTTATTTTATTGGAATAAAACACACTTGTGCCCATTTAAATAGTTCTTATAAAAAAAATTCATTATATTGAATTGGTTTGTATATTAAATTGGTTTTTATATTTACTTATAATTAATTGATAACAATTGAATTAAATAATATATTTTTATAAGTTGTTGAATCATATAAATAACTACTAATTTAACATCTTGGAGGTAATTGAATTTTAAATATTAATATTTATTGTGGGTCATGGTTAATTTAAGCTTGGTGTTGCATGATACAAAAGCTATCGAAGGGATTTAATTTAAAAAGATACATACCAAAAAATATTAGTATTTTCAATGCACAAGGTTTCTAATACATTGATTAAAAATCATCATATAGGTTAATCTATTATAACAATTAAAAAATATCAAATATTTCTATTTTTTAAAGGATGGATCTAGAGATCATGAAGGTTGTGGGAAAATATTATCTTTCTCAAATAAATATTCAATCATCGTTCGATGTGAATCTTAAAGAGTCGTACAAAGTTGATGTTGAGCTCCGGAAAAAGGTTTGAAATTCTCTTATGTTTAACCTTGATTCGTATGGAATGACAAGGTTTAATGAACCATGTATTTGTTCAAACCACACCTAATTTCAAGAAAGTGTTTTTAGATGAAGATCATAGTTCGTAATTCTTTATTCATCCAGGAACTATAGAATGATATATAGTGATTTGAAATAGTTTTTATAGTGGGAATACATGATGAGAGATATTGAAGAGTTTGTATCTTTTTTCATAGTAAGTTAGAAATTAAAGGCTAAAATACAACAACCTAAGGGGATGTTACAAACATTACCCATACCAGAATGGAAATGGTAAAATAACACCATATATTTTGTCACTATACACCCCAAAAAATATAAAGGGAACAATGATATATGGGTTATAGTTGATCACATTAAAATTTCAAAAAACATAATTGGTATTTGATAATATTTCTCTTCCAATAATCATTCCATGATATACAAAAATGAAGTGATAAGGTTTCTTGGAGTACCACTTTCTATTAAATTTTGTCATGATTTATGGTTTACCTTGAAGTAATGGTGAAGTCTTCAGTGATATTTGGACATAAAGATATGATTCATCACAGCTTATCATCCTAAGAAAGTATTTTATTTTTAGAGAAAAATTTAGACCATATAAGATATCCTACGATCTTATTCAATGGATTTCAAAGGTGCTTGTGATAAACACCTTCCTCTTATCTAGTTTTCTTACAATAATGTATTTCACTGACACATTACGATGACTCTTTATGAATACATCTATAAAAATAAGTGAATAAGCACAAAATTATGGGATAAATTTAGATAAATAAGCTATTGGGACCTGAGAAGGTGGATAAAATGGAATAGAAATTCATATACACTAAACAACACAACAAGGTAACTCAGAGTCTATAGAAAACTTATGCTGATAAAAATTAGTGTGATCTAATTTTTAAAGATTATGAAAATGTTTTCCATTGATTTTATCCATGGAATAAGGTAATTAGTTATGGTGTTATATCCCAAATAATCCCAATTTATATTTTTTAATTTGAAATTATTAAATGTTTCGAGATTGTTTCTTACCAATTTTTACTTACACCAAACCTCTCTCTTGTCTATGGTGTGTTCCATGTATCTATCCTAAAGAATTACATACCTGAACCATAAAATGTAATGAAATCATTGTTAATTCAATTATATTAATATATTTTTTATGTGTAATAACCTATATATATTTTGGATGATAAATGAAATGTGCTACGAAAAATTTCGACTAACCTGATCATTGTTTTGTGTCAAAACCACCAATTTAAAGAAGCTACATGGAAACTAGAGGATATTATAAGGCAAAAGTATCCTCATTTGTTTCTATGGAAGTGGTAAAATTAAAATAAAAAAATCCATTTTAATTTTGTAATAATATAACACACCAAGATTTTATGAAATATTTTTTTTTCAATCAATTTAATTTCATCAGTAGATTTTGATACACACAATAATGAGTTTTAACGAACCACAATATACTATTAATATTATTATTTAAACAAGAGTGTTGTAAAAAATAAATTAATCATAGAAGTATGAATAGTAATAAAAATATTTTAAAAATATTCATTAAGTAATTAGATAAGGAAAATATATTTTTTAAAAGTCAATATATATTTCAATAATAATTTTATCGAAGAAAATGTTTTAATTTTTTTAAGAGAAACTTATATAATTAATTTCTACCAAATTTTTTAAATTTATTTTAAAATATGATCATAAGTTTATAAATCATAATTTTAGAATTATCATATATTGAATTTTATATAACTGACTATAAATAATAATTTTTTATGAATAGTGAAAATGTTGATTATTATTGAAAACTGCCTTTTAATTTAAAGACATTACAAAGTTAAATAAAGTTTTAAAATGGTCTAAAAAAACAGTTCAAATATTATTATTATAAATTCAATTTATGTATTTTTAATGAATATAATATTTAATATAGATATCAAAACATTCTATACTGGTATAAAAAATTTCTTTGAAAACTATTTTGTCATCACATCTCTTAGATTAATTTAAATTAATATTTTCCTATTCTAGTAATTTAATTTGGAAAAAAGGATCCATAATTTGGAATAATATTATTTTTTATTATATAATATGTTAGAATTAGTTTTTTATAATTAATAGTAAAAATAGTAAAAATTAATTATTACGGTAATGGTTAAAATGGTGTCTGGGAAAGTTACTTGTGCATGTGTTTATATTAATTTTCACCACATGTAGTACCTTATTTGATATATTGGATTTTATAATTTTTATTATTGGGTAAAAATTATATAATAATTCTATTTTTATTTTTATTCATAATGAATAATTTGTCGTGGAAAATAAAAATACAGTAGTTCCCATTATGAAAATTAAAATGGAAAAGTGAGAAAACTAAGAGGAAAATGGAATAACATATTTAAAACATGTATATTTTTTGTAGGAGGTCCTTATTTACCCAATAATACCACCACTCCATTATTTATTGATTTTTGAGGCACATTTCTTGATATTGAATTTACATCATTGAATTGATATGGGAATTTATGAAAATTCCACTCCTCCCAAATATAAAAGGCCCCATCTTCCCCTAATTTCATCACACCTTATAATCTATTTGTATCAAACAAACCATATCAAAATATAACCCCAAAATCCTTATATAAATTATAGAATGTTTTGTATTTTTAAAAAACTAACCCAGTGGTCCTTAATAAGTGATCCAAAAGAGGTTTCTCTAAGAGAAAGTAATTTTCATCATTAATCTCTTTCTTTTCACATCTTCTCTTCGCACCTTCAATTATGCCTTTATAATTCGAATAAAATAACATCAATTTATTCCAAGTAATTAAATAATATTAGGTTTATTTAATAACCTATTTCCATCTCCTATTCTATCAAATTCAAAATCATAATCTTTTATCACGTGTATGGTGGACTACCACCTCATAAACTGATAATGTCGCTCATGCGTCCATGTGGACTATCTTGTCCGAAAATAAATGTGATAAATTTTTAATTTTATTTTGAAAAGGATAGAAAAAATTAAAAATTAAATGAATATATATAATATATATAACATGAAAAATATTCTTAATATGTGATATATTATTTACCTATCTTTCATTCTATCCATTGAGAAAATGGAAACATCGTTCATGCGTAGGCACTGCCTACCATCTCTAAAAATGGAGTAATTAATTATCTATATCTAATTATTGTATATTACTATGAATATATATATATATACTCAGAATATATGATATTTATGTCATGTTTGACATTCTGAAGATGATGGAACCATTTAAAATAAAAATCACCGAAAATATTAAAAACAAAACATAAATAAAATATGAGGTAGTTATTACCCGAAATGTGATTTTAACATAGAATTATTAATAAATGGTTAATAAAAGTTAATAATTAAATAATATATGGTTTTATATATGTTTATATGATTCTGAAATATATTTATAAAAACCAATATTTATTATATATGAGTTTTTAATATGTATGAAGAAATTAGGGACTTAAGGTATGGGATTTAGTCTCAATTTTCATTAATTGGGACATATTTTATTGATATGTGCCTAATTTATTCTATGTGTTGTATATACTATACATTTCAAATGTCATATAATTAATATAATAATTTTAATTACATTTAAAGTTTTATTTTATGATATTCTTTATTGGGCCTTATGATTTAAAAGTTACAAATGTGGAAATGGATTTTCGTCTTACTATTATTTTTATGCGGTACGTACGTTATACAACTATTGTTCCTTTTTTGTGGTGTATATACTGCCCATGAATTTATTTTATTATTATTATTATTATGTAATTTATGGTGAGTTAAATATCCATAAAATTATATTTTAGTTATTGGGCTTATGATTTTAATGATACCAAAGTTGTAATGGTTTTATATTACAATAGCACTATTTATCATGATGTCTTAGGATTATTCTTCCCAAGATAAAATATAATGATTTACCCATCAATAAACTCATTTATTTTATTATCCTATAGTTATTTATTGATAATATATTTTTTCCTTTAATTTTAAACACTTTAATAACTCAAGATACTAAAAGGGTTTTTATGAAAAATCGACTTTATTTTCTTCTTCGATCGAAACCCATATTTATTCCATGTCCTTGTTTTCTAAAAAAGATATCATAAATTTTTTTAATGTTATTAATATATTCTGAAGTGCAATTTTTACCCATGTTAGAATTTTTATAAAAAATTTAATGTAATCTACTTTTTTTCTTAATGAAATTTTTTTACTTTTATTGATAATGTAAAGGGATAATTTTCTCTAACATATACAACATGAATGATATTATCCATTATCATAAAAAATATATTTTAACGATTATTTTTCAAGAATCCAATGTTATTTTAAAAAAAATTCTTCCTTTATTTTAGATAAATTTTTATATTTTAAATAAGTTATTACAATTTGGAAAGAATATCTTCTTCAAAAATCTCCCAGGTGATTTTTCATAATCATGTTCAATAAAAGTGGAAATCCTTTGATGTTACCAAATATTTATATGGAATATTATTCAATGATTGCATCCTTATTATTTATTTGTATAGTTTATGTTAATGATGGCAATAATTTTATGAAACTTTTCCTTTATCCATAGGTTATGCTATGATGAAATGGTAAAGTGTTTATAAAATATGTTTCTTTTCCATGGGTTATATTATGATGAAATATTTTCAAAACCAATATTATTTTCATATATTTTTATATAAATAATGTTTTATAATCTATTGAAACTCATATGTGTGATTTTCATTATGTTGGGGGCGGGACGTATATCTCCCTATAATGCAATCGGTAATATTTTATATCTCCTGATATAATTATGTGAAATTAGCCAATGTGCTTAATCCACTATAAGAAAAAGGCTGATGTTCTTTATCCAATATAGGGAAAATTTGATGATGTGGGGTTGGTTATAAAATGAAAAATATGTGTTGATGCCCGATCCATTTTAATTTTATGGTATTTATTATTAATTATTACATATGAAATTGTTTTTATATATATTATGGTTCCTCTCTTATATGTCATAAACTTATGGTTCATGTTTGATTTATGATTATTTTTTACTCTTATGATTCATGTATTTTAAAAATATATTGTTTTATTAAATGATTCATATTTATGATACATGATATATTAGGAATAAAAATTTAAAGATATATTCAAAATTTCAAACCCTTATGTTTCTGTTATACTTTCATATAATAATTTTTTAATATCTCTAGTGTTATCCCTTTATAATGATCTGGGATTTCCCTTTATTATGATTCCTTTCCCCAAGTTATGTTAAAATATTTAAGTGGGGTATTTATATAAAAATTACAAAATGATAATATCTTTATGGGACATGTTTATGATCTTTTATGAGATAATAAAATTTTGTAACTACTCTCCAAATACACTTAAACTTCATTTTGTCAAGAATTTTTTTTGGAAATGTTATGAATATTCATATAAAAATGTGTAATGTATATATATGTAAATCCTAGGTGATTATATTTAGTCACCCTATTATCCATGGAATATATTTTAATTCTAAAATAAAATTTAATATGAAGGTATTTAATATTGATGGGATGGATTTGTTGTGTTGGAATCATCAATATTAAATTAAATTATAATTGAATGAGCAATATAAATTTTAACCAAAATGGATTAGTAAAAGGGAGAAATGTGAAACGCATTAATGGAAATAAATTGGGGAATATATAAATTAAATTGGGCTATAATTTATTTTGTAGTGGTTGTGTTGTTTTTTAGTTTAGTGGTGGTAACAGTTATAAAAGATATTGTATAGTTTTTTGGAAGTTTTCTGGTATATACTAAGGTAGTTGATGTCAACCTAGTGGATCTCTTTGTTGTGATATTTATCTATCATGTATATTATGTTTTTATATACACACCCCACCTGAGTTGGATAACCATACCCATTCACAATGTTTTTGGATTATGAGTGTTTTCCCCAACAACTAGGATGGTAGTGATTTGGATGGTTGGATACCCCTTCTTCCTCACTCTTCCTTCAATAATAGAGATTATATGGGTTAGTTTTGGATATTGTAGAGTAGTGATGATGACGTGATATATGGTGTGTGTCATGTGTTGGGGGATGGTGGAATGTTCTTGATGTATTCCATGTTCATGATACCTTGATTCCATAGTTATGTGATATCCTAGGTCTCTCAAGGTGAGGTTTGGTGTGATGAATGAGGTTCCTTTGAGTGATATGTGATATGACGTGGCTTTTATGTTGTGATGATTAGTGCTGGATCCTAATTTTATACATTTAGAAGGCGGGATATGTAGGGATGAATCCTAGCCTTCCATAGAGAATGTTTTTTTAATTTATATCTATTGAAGGGATCCAAGCATATGACATTTGATGTTGAGAAATTAGAGTGTTAAATTAGTGATTATGTAACAACAATGAACCTTTTTTTTATGAATTTTATATTATACTACTATATTGAATGCATTATTTGGTAGTCAATATATGGTGGTCTAGGTTTGGTTAATTAACTAGTTAATGTTCTTGTTGGTTATAATATTTTTTCATTGTCACATTGGTATTCAATTTTCAATGTGCACTAGAGACCTTCGGTATGATCCTACTGAGTATACGTTTATGATCACCTTACAGATAAAAAATATTTTTTACGTTTACAGGATGACCTTAGGGACTGATAAGGACATTGTTATCTTGGGTTGGAGCTATTTTTTGGTTGATTCTATAGGACGTGTATTTTGATATTTGTTTAGAAAATATTATTTCAATCTATTTATATTTTTCAGGAATTGCGGGATGGTTTTTGGTTTAATTTTATTTTATATGTTGGAGTTTGTTAGTGTTTTCTTTCCTATCTCTATGTGAAATTATTATAGAGGTCAATGTATTCCATATGTGAGTTATTTTTTTATACCCTCAGTGGTTCTTTCTGAACCAAGGAATATTAGAGGAAGGTCTTTGGGGTCATTATATCTAGCACTTTATTGATACCCCACGAGAGGAACCATTAGAGGGAGGGGTTGTGGCAATAGGTATCAATACACTATTTTTATCCAATATGAATCATTTTTTTATAGTTTCATGGTTCTGAAATAAATTTCTGCAGTCATCAAATACCTAAAGATCTCTGATAATGTTAAATATATAGTAAAAATATGCGAAACACAAAAAAATAATGTTTTTTTCTACCATTCCCTAGTAGGAAAAGGGACATATATAATTATTAACTATTATTAATTATAATCCCATTCATTATAAAAAATTTATATTTTAGATGAAATTGGATGTTATACATATTTTTCCCACATGAATGCATAGAATATTGGTTATACTCTTTATTAGAAAATTAAAATAAATACTTCATGAGTTATTGGATTATAATATTTTATTCTGTTAAATTATTTTTTTAATCATAAATTATTCATCTTGCATATGTTTTTGTAATTAATATATAATAATGAATCAAGTTGTTGAAGGTGTTTAAAATGGACCACTATTTGATAATGAAGAAAAATCAAATTATTTATGTGCAGGTTAAGGTAGATTACTTTAATATTCGTTAATACTTATTATATATTACATATATAGTAATTCAAAATTATAAATTATTATTTCATAACTATAGTGACATCATTTTATGAATTGTACAATATATTTATTATGTTTTATTATTTAGTTACCAGATTATTAAGAACATACTGATAAATAAATTATCACAACATTAGTTCCATTACAAGTCCAATGTTTTAAAAAAATAAAATTTATTATTCAAATTAAAATCTTTATTTTTTATGGGTTCTGGATGATTTTTCATCATATTTTACAAAATAATTAAACAAAATTTAAGTATTATTTGCATAATACATTATAAATTTGATTAATTAATAAATCTATATGTAATAGTTTTATATCCTAATAAAGTTTTTTATGAATTTTTTACTAATATTTTTTGATACAAGTGGTTTTATGTTTACAAGTCATGAGTTATTTTCTTTTAATATGTTTTTTAAAAAATATTATCAAGTATAAATGTTATATTTAAAAAAAAATAACATCCAGGGTCTCTCTATATGTATATTTAGAAGGTATTATGACTTCATTTTTTAAATAAATTGACATCAAAATTCCATTTAGAAATTGGTTTTTTAAAATATTGAAATTTAAAGAAATTGTATACATTTATTTAGAATATATTTAAATTTCATTTATTACAGAAATTAATATTGAAAATAAATTTAGAAAATGGATTTTAATAACTAATGTTAATACCTTACTCTTAACATCAGTCTTATTCAGGATGCTTTTTAATTGGTTTGAAATTTTGATAAAAATTTATATTAAATGGTATATTTCTTATATTGAAATATTATATTCAAAATATTTATGAATTTTTTATTAATTGGAGTACGTAGTATAGTCTTCTCAAACTATATACCCTTCCACCATTAGAATCTCTAGAAATCATTGCATCCATAATTTAAACCATTTTCAAAACTAAATCTCATTGGATTACATATGGTATCCTTTTACACCATGGATCTCTATAATATAAGGGTTTTGAATACGTAAGACTTTTTATTGAGAAATAATATTCACACCATCTATGTCACATATTCAATGAATGAAAAATTATATAGAAACCATCTATGAGAACAAACGGAAGTTGGCCCCTATATATTAGTTGGAACCAACTCAAGTGTCCAGTTATTCAAATTCTGACCTTTACTTTATAAGGATGGATTCTACTACTTATAAATGTTGAAATTTTTATATGTTCCAAGAATTATGTTTCTAATCTTCATAATCCCTTTAGCGGCTAGCGACTATATCCCATTTTTAATTAATTGACCCAAATGGTCATGTCATAACTTTGGGGAAGTTACATGTAACTCATCCATCATGCCTTATAATACCCTATTTAGGTACATTGTGTTGTCCTTCAATATTTTAGACACCACCATAAAACTATGTGGAATTATTTACTCTTTATCCTTAAAATAATATAAAAACCAACATTATATAACAATACAATGAATTTTTAGTTATTTATTAACCATGGGATGTGTCATATGCCATAAAACTATGGAAATATTATATCTCTTATGTAGATAGAATCAAAACCAGTTCCCATAATCTTGAGGGCTTCATCATTTTAATATTCACCTTATTTAATCCTATAGAATTGTAATTCCTCATAATTCCCCTCTTAGATGTTTAGTTAAAAGAACATACAGAGTTTATGATTTAAGACTCAAGTAAATTGGTGGAACACAATATTAAACTGCTTGTATCATTTCATACATGATCATCATACCCACTTTAAAAATCATATCTTCTTGATTTGGACCATTATTCACTATAATATTTCATCATGTGTCCCTTTTTCACCTAATTTCAACATGTGGGACCAACTTCATCCAAACTATCCCTCTTAATAATTTACATTCCTCTTCCTTTTCTATAACTCTTCTGAGCTATGGTAGGTCCTCTTCCATCTTCATTATAAGAATCTCTATAAGATTTGAATATATGTTTTCATAAAAATAATAATTAAAGATCAGGATCCTAATGATAGTAAAAAAAAGTTAGTCTTACCACATATGTTATTATTCATGGTTACCATCACATCCCAAGTTTCAGAAAGTAATGAATGTAAAAAATAGTACCCAATCTATATCTCTGAAGTCCAACTTCTTGGACTCTAAGAGATTTCTTATCATGTTGAATTCATTAATATTATATATATATATATATATTCTTCTAACATCCTTATACTAAATAAGCTTCGTAAAAGGAATATTTTATTCATCACATTGGATTATCAAACATGTTAGTGGGAGTATTCCTATGTTCTACAGTAGTTTTTACTTCCTAGATGTTATAAGACATGTTCTAGTTTAATGAAATTTGAATAAACCCTAGTGATTTCTCATCGATCCTATCACTTTATTCATGATTGATCACTTTTATTTAAGTACCATTTAATAAAAGTCAAAGATCATTTTCTAACAGACTATCCTCTATTTTCATCTTCTAGAATCCAAAATTTGTGTAATATTACTTATCCTCTCAAAACATACCCTCATCCAATTCCATGAGAACTAAAGATAGTTATCTCACACCAAATAAAATAACATGAAAAAAAGACCAGGATTTGATTTCCATTATTCTTATATAAGTAAATAGGTATAATGGATCAATAAAATCAAGCACCCAATCATCTTTACAAGGGTTTTCTCATACGAATATCTACAACACTAGATCTAATAAAAAAATTGGGATTGTGTATAACTTACAATTATTGTAATTTATCCCTCAAAACATACTCAGTAGAAAAAAAGTATCGTAATGTGCATGAATAAAAAAATCACCATAACTTAAAAGAAAACCAAACATAAGTCAATGCATTGAAATACACACCTTCCAATTGAAAATGAAAAATATTTACACAAGATAATGATCAAAATAAATGAAATAAAAAAAGAAAAACAGAAGCTTGCAAGGTTTGTACATGATTCGTTAAACAACGGGAACACATCAATACTTTTATTTATGGAATCAGAAGATGATTACAATTCACCATTCATCCATAAAAATTTGTACAACATAAAAAATATATAATAACTTTCCCATTGTATGATGTTTAACCAGTTTTTGATCTTCATGGAGAGTATTTTACTAGAACTTCTCTCCATGTATATCCCTCCATTTGGTAAAAAACATATTACAACTCAAAACTATCTTTCAATACATAGTGCCCAATTATAAAACACTAACAAGTTTTCTATTGTATTTGGAAAATTCACTCTTATATTGTTTCTGAAACTTTCTTTGGGGAGTGCATCAATATATTGAGGACACACTGGTATATTACGCCACATTCCCGCTTTCCACAAGCAGGGGTAATCTGTGGATTATTTAGAGACGTTTTCTCCATGAAAAAAACGGGATAATGGGATGTCAGTTCTTCCTTCTATGGATTCCTCCCTAGAACTCATCACCTAGTTTGGGTCTCCCTTATGGATTAAGGTATTGTTCATGAAACTCTTCTAGGTGCCATGTTTTTATGGAGGCTGGTTGATTACGTTGGTTCTATCTGAACATTCCAAAGGGTCTAGTCAGGGCGGAAACCTTCGATCGAGGGAGTAGTCATGTTGGACATCGCTGTCATGTATGGACGTTAGAACACTAGCGTGTCTATTTTCATTCCTTTATTATAGTGCTTCTCAAGGGCACAAAATCCCAAGGTATCACACATCAAAATAGGGGAATTATATCCCATAGGTATGTCTCTGAGGTTTTCAGTAGCTTCCCATCATTAACACAGGGTATTCCACGAGGTTATCGTTCTACAGAGAGGGATTAGACTGATCAGAACATTGAAGAGATTGGAATGAGTGGGCGCAACCCCTAGAGGTTACACTGATGTTTGGGCTAAATCGTGGATAATCACCCTATTTCTACAAGAATCAGTGATAGATTGGGTGACATGATCTCACCAGGATGTGGTGGCCCAAATAAGAATTAGTATGGATGATGGATGATTCTGTAATGTTAATGGGGAGTGAGATGGAACCATTATGAGTATGACATTAGTGTTGGGATTAATCCTCAAAGAGAGTTCTTACATATCCCTATGGTAGGGAATCAATGTCCACGTAGTTCATGGTGAGAGAATTAAATTTGGGTGTGTTCCTAGGAAAACAACCTGATAGTATGTAGGGGATTATGTGTGGTTAGCATCCCATATTGTTATAATTCCACTAGGACGGAATATAGAGATGGATACCAATAAAGGGGGATAATACGGCTTAATGCTGATTGGAGATAAAAATTTCTTACCTCTGATTGGGAAACATGACAGCTTACCACTGTTTAGTATACAACGGATTACAGCTGGTTGGGGATTACAGTTTAACATTATATAGGACAGGGTGAAACAACATAAATGGTTGAAACCAATGGTTTTTGGGATTTGAACTCAGTGAGGCATCCTACATACCTTACATTGGCATGGATCAAAGTCCATTTCGTTCAGCATTAATGCTTGGTGAACCAATGTGAAGTTACAGGGACCAGGTACGTGTTGGGCTAGAACCTCATGGAGGCTTCCTACATTCCATACCTTGGAAAGGATCAAAGTTCCCGTAGTTCGTAATGGTGTAAATAAATATGAATGGGGCCGTATAAAGTATGTTTTGGTCCTGAACTTCATGGAGGATTCCTACATACATTGCCTTATCTAGAATAAAATTCAGTGTATTTTGGTATGGGTGCTTGGTGAACTGATGTGAAGTGGCAGGGACCAAGTAGGTGTTGGGATTGAATCTATTGGATGATTCCTACACTCCCTGCCTTGGAAGGGATTAATGTCCTTGAAGTTTGGGATTGTATGAACCAACATGAAGAGGGTTGGATCAAGTATGTTTTGGGCTTGAACCTTCTGTAGGCTTCTTACGTACCTTTTCTTAGAAAGGATCAATGTCCATGTAGTTCAGGATGGGGATTTGGGACATATGCTCTAAGGAATTCCAAAGAGGATTCCATGATCAATGCTTACTCCAATCTCACAAGATTCGTGATTGGTGTGAGAAAAAAGAGGCAATAGAGTCCTAATGATCACATCACGAATGGTGAGTCTGTCAGAAGTGGAATTGGGATTACTCTTCATTAGAAACTCAATTAGAAAAATGGGGCTTACGTGTGGTTAGTAGCCCAAGGAGATGATTATTGGGACTTACTCCAGGATAGAGTCCTAGAGAGAGAAAGGTTGTTGGGAGAGGTACGGGATGAAGAGTATCCATGTGTCCCTCTCCCATATTATTCATTGGCACAGAAGAACAGAGGTGGTGCTGGGATGCTACCTCCCTAAAAATGGATAGGGGCATACACCATGATTATTGCGCTTCCTCGCGGACATGCGTCGCTCCATCAAAGATGATTTCATTACATGTGAGGAAGATCTCACCCCTGTAGATATGATCATTTGTAGAGAATGTTTGAGTCGGGGCACCCCACGTAGAGTGCACTAGCTGAGGCCATAGTTTAACATCATGTGCTAAGGAAGATGTTGCATGGAAGTTTAATGTCCTACAGCTCAAGCGAGGAGGGTTCACTCTGCACCACTAGGTCATACATAACTGATACTTACCCACCCTTGGGTATGGGAAGGCATCATTAATGCCATGGTGAGGGGGTGTTATTGAGTGATCCATTGAGGGGTCCACATTAGGGTGTCTATGCGAAGATGCAATAGTCGTTAGAGTGCTTATGAGAATAACAATGAGACAAAAAAGTGCAATGAGAATCACTACCCAAGGGAAAATGAAATAACATTGTACATACCGAGAGGGTCGAATAGGAAATGGAGTTCCAGAATAAAGGGGTTCAGAAGTAGATGACTCATGAAGCTCCAGTGCTCCATATAGTGGAGGGGCATCGCGAAGGGGTTTTCATTGCGAAATGATGTGGCCTAGCCTAGGCCTTGGGAATAGGTGAATTTTGGAGGTTCATTGTGAAGTGAAAATTCATTTTCGGAACAGTGCTTCGTGAAACAAGGGTTCCCTATGAAGTGTAGCATTTCAAAGAAATGTGCTCCACCAAGCATAGTGACTCTGCCTTTGCTTGTGGGTCACTTATGCATGGAGGGTGTTTCATGAAGCATAAGTGCTCCGTAAAGACACACAAGTCCCCTTGAGGATCCCCTAACTTCACATGGGCCTATGGGCTCTGTGAAGGGAATCCCTCTTTTTGTAGGGGTTGAATTCAACCAAGTGGAGAGGCACTTCACGATGCTAAAGTACATTGAAAAACACATTGTTCACAAACCATGAAATTGCATTGTGATTTGAGATCTATGAAGGAGAAAGGTCAGAGGATTCATACTTTGGTCTCATGGGGAGCCTAGTATTTATAGGTATGTGGTGCCACAAAGCAGAGATTTCTTGGCATGAAGACACGTGGAATTTTATTGTAACTGCAGAGCATCCTGACACCTTGCTTTGCCACGGCTTTTCAAACAACATATAGGTTCGTGAAGCCTCCCATATCATTTCTCTACGACGGAATCACAAACTTCAAACTGGTTCATGGATCCCCCCGCCTCCTCACACTATGTCATTTTTTCAAAATCTAGAAGCTTCATGTCAGCCGTGCTGCTAGTGCTCTGTGAATAAGCATCGTGATGTAGCCCCTAAGGATTTCCATTTTTTCTTTCTCATCCTAAATTTTGGAACCAAAAAATTCCCCCCATATACATAGAATCGTGGATAATTGATGGTCAAATTATGAGGGTCAATCTCTAAAATTCCATGGTCAATCATAAATAATATTCGTGAATGAGGCTCATGACGCAGAGAGGCGATGTGCGGACTAAGCGTGCCATGAATCTTGGTGCGGTTGGACACGTCGTGAATCCATAGGAGTCCTCACCTATAAATAGGGTCGGCTGACCTCCATTTTTACTTTATCATCTCCATGTTTTGGAATTTAATGCTCTCAATTTTCAAAGCTTCTTGTACTCCACGATTTCATTAGATGAATAGGGACTTCTACATCATGGTGCACAGTGAGTATTTGACTCTACGACAATGAGCTCTGTGGATTGCGTCTGAAGGTCAGAGCAGGGCTTCCTGATTCTATTACTGCTCTCTGTGAATGGTCTTCACGAACATGTTCCACGAAAAATCTTTGTGAACCCAAACCAAAAATTCCCAATTCTTATAAACTAAATGGGTCACCCAAAGGATTTGAGTGGGTCCTTATATATGCTTCCCAGAGAGAAGAAATGGTGGATAGCTCGAGTATTGGGGAGATCATACGAAGAAAATATAACAATAATTCAATGGTAGAGCAGCTGTCGGAGAGTCAAGAGAACAATCTGAGGTGCAAGAGGCTGTCTCTGTATGGATTTTGACTGAGGCATGATGTCTTCGACCCTGAAGCGAGCAGGGACAATCATACTTACAAGTGTAGGAGCATGTTGTGCCAGTGCCAGTGGTTTAAGAAAGATGACGACCATACCCGGGAGGACATCCCTCCTATCAACGTTTATTTTATGTACAATAACGTGAAAAATGTTGGTGGGAAGGAACCGCAACCAGAGACATATCACCCAATGATCCACACTATCTTGAAGGAAACATTAAGGAACCCAGAGAAGGGGTGTTCCGACGAGTCGTATCTACGCCAGGGAGGTAACTTCATAGCTGACTAGGCCTCGACATACTGGGTAGGTGCCTCATGTGAATAATTTGAGGTAGAGATTAGGAAAGTGGGCATGTATGAGGCAGCTTGGGCCTCCCAATTCCATAATTATCTGCCAAAGCAGCTGATTCTGGAGTCTCTGAGCAGATAGTTGATGAGAGCCATTACATTCCATTTGCATCATGGATAGGTCGACATCACTCCATGGGACCTGCATAAAATCTCAGTGGTTCCAAAACAGGGCACAATGTATGATGAATTCCTTCCTATTATGGGTGTGTTGGAGGAATCTAAGAAGATTCCACCTCAGGCGATGACATTGATGAACTGTGTTCCAAGAGAGGACAAGCAGTTGGTGAGGGACGTCCACTTCAAATGGTGGTTTATGCAGTTTTGGAACTTCCCATGAAATAGGAAGTTCCTATGTGGCCTTGGACTTTCCCGAAGGGGGATAAATGGGACACGAAGTACTCATACTGGAGGCTCTTACAGGAAAACTACTTGTAGAATTATGGATTGAGCCTCTGTACTGAGGAGTAATCAATAGTCTGGTTGGCTGCATTCATTGTGGCACTCATCTACAGTTGGATCATTCTGGTGAGAGATATGAACATGGGTGTGTAACCAAGAACGTCTACCATGGATTCCATGCTGGAGATAGGAGGACGGGTCAACCTCGGGATCTCGATGCTCTTCATGTTGTAAAAGATGTTGTGGAACATCTGAAAGGGGAAGAATCCACAGAGGATATGTGGGCCGTTCCACCTCCTTTATGGGTAGATAACAGCGCATGGAAGGTGGATTTATGAATATTGAAACCCCATATCCCCTACAGGATAGAAATTCCACCCATCCATTCTGAATAATTTAGTGTGATTTTTGGCTAAACTGATTGGGCATGTAGAACTGAACTGGGAATGAAAGGTAGACAAGTTCCATTTTCAACCATCCCCATTTCCAACGGGTGCATTCACTGATGATTTCCACGTAAATTAAGAGAATAGGTCCTATCTCCCATCCTTTAGAGGTGGAGTCTTGGTGGAACAGGTGGACCATGATTCCCTCTGTGAATCGTACACCACGCACCGATATACAAGGAAATTTTGGTTTATGCAGTGTTTGACCCTGCATGTCTACATGGGGGTGTGCCATGAGGAACACCCATGTTTAATGAGGTCGATGTGGCTCATGTTCACATGAGAATATGGGATGATGCGGAATGAGATACCTCCGCCCATGGCCATCTTTGGGCTAGTAAAGTAGTACTCCGAGATCCGGGAGGCGGAACACCTAGGGGAGGTGATTAAGTAGCCAACCATTTGGTCCACTGATGGGGTCCCTCCCCAACCACGAGTTCGGGGCTGGAAAGCGGCAAGGACATCCCACGGTGGCGAGGTTGTCGTGGCGGCGAGGCCCACACCGTTTTAGTGGGAGGTGGCTATAGTGGATCCAGCGGTGGTAGTGGACCCCATGTTCTTAGATAAGCTGAGTTATCCGTAGGGGAGTACAACAAGAATATTCCATAGAATATACACCAGGGCTCCGGGGAAGAGGAAGTTCCTTATAGGCATGCCCGAGAATGTTTTCTTCCCATAGTTATGGGACATCTGGTATGCCAACAGGAAATTCCTCGGCCCGTCTTAGATGTGGCAACACACAAACAATATCCGGATGGATTTGTTAGGGATAGGCCCTATTAGGTCTGGATTTTCAGTGTCCTAGGTGGAGGGGGAGAAATTCCTGGAAAAAATGGTGGACATTGTGCACTCTTGGAGTGTTGCGCGTTTAATGATAGATCTGGTAAAGGTGTTATTGGATCATACAGTTCCCCCAAAGTTTTTGGATGCTGATTTGCGGGAACGGTTCCCTCTGTCGTAAGAATCATACGAATCCTCCTTGGTGGAGGAGGCCATTAGAGGGAGTCCTCTAGAGGAGGGTGAAGTTTGTTATCGAGACATAGATCTTGATGAATTTGTAGAGGCCGAGAATGTAAAATCCTAATCCCCTTCCTTGGAGTCTGCTTCCTTGTAATTTTGGTCTCCTTACTAATATTTGAACTTTGTAGGAGGGCCTCATATGCAGAACCCATCCCCTCTCTATAACAGAAATGGATATATGGCTTTTGGTATCCATGCCTGCGGATATGGAGAGTATTGAATCCATCAGGTCCAGGTCACCCCGGGTGTTTCTTTGAAAGCTCTTATACTTCCCATCAATATACATAGGTCCATGCCTCGTGGTCCCCAATGAAAGAACCTTGGAGAGATACTGATAATTTAACTTCTATAAGTCTCATTTATAGATTTCATGAATACCACCCATTGACTAGGATAACTGATGTTTGTGCCCTTTTTTGTATGCATAGATCTTCAAATGAAATGGGTATCCCTGATGAGGATGGTTGGTACTCTTAGAGGTTCCTTTTCTAGGGGAACGCCAGTGGTCATGGATGCAGATATCCAGACTGACCAAGCTACGGTGCTCTCAATCACTAGTGGAGCCATTAGAAGGGAAGATCCTAAGATTATTGAGGTGGGATCAAACGATGAAGAACAATCGGACAACACATGTCCTATCGTACCAGATCTGACACCAGATGTGGACCCTACAGATGAGTTCATGGGGGAATGGACAATGTACGATCCTACCAATCACCCAGATTTGGATGAGACAACCTCTGATGAATAGGATGAAAAAATAATCTATTGTCAGTCATGGGAGATGATCATGCGCTTCATCAATGACACCCCTCATGCGCAATGGATAGATCAGATGGAGAGACTTCACTCGCGACTGCGTAAACTATGTGCTAAGGGTGGATTCCCAACGTCCCCTCATGTTCATCTGAGATCTCATGGTAGAGAAGATATGGTAGTATTATAGTGGCATTGGCATGGGTTGGCAGTAGAGAAAAGCGGGGAAAATCAAGAGGCTCCAGGAGGCTGAAAATGATATTGGACGACATCACTTCTAGGAAGATGAGCATTCCGCTTTCTTCACTGCACAATCAAAGCTAACATCATGGTTGAAGGCCCAGTTGGCAGAGGATGGGGAATAGATGAAGTAATCCCTTACGTAGATGGATATCAATTGGATCCATGAGGTGTGGTCCCGGGTTGTGGTTGACAAACTATGCCCCATTAATGCCAAGGAGGATAGAAAACTGAAAAGGTAACAATGGATCCTATATGCCACAGGCTAGAGGGTTGAGGAGCTGCAATTCTATTTTGACGGGGCCAACCTATACATGGGAGGGGTCGATCCTCGAGTACAGTGATGTATAAAACTTTGAAACACACTTTCATGATATGATTATTTGTTCTAGATACATGCATGAGTTCTATAATTTTCATCAGTCTGATATCTTTTCATCAAATTCATGAAACATTCGGCGACAAATCCCTAACCTCATGTGGTTCGGGACTGATGTGAGTTATATGGGATGAAATCCTTATTATTTTATCTAAATACTAGAGTGCTAACCAACCATAGGAGGAATTAAGCAACCAATCTAGGTTTCTGGGAAGAAAAAGGGAGGCCGAAATGGAAGATGAAATCCCAGAACAATCAAACTTTATTTTTCCAAATGTTCTCCAATGCAATAGCGGGGTAATTCCAGTGGTGTTGGAATCAATAAAAACATAGTGGAACGAATGGTGTGAATCATGATACCCAAAATTCAGAACATTTAGGGGGGTGTGACATTGAAGGATAACTGTTGACCGTGCTTGAAACATAGTATCCTTATAATGTTATCCTAATATGGGGATAACCAATGAGGGATGACCACTGACCATGTTCAAAACATAGGGCCTGACTCATAATTTCATCCATTAGTCTTTTGGAAGGATGGACCAGGATATTTGGCAAGCCATAGGCTTAGCATCCATACCGATAGGGGATTCCATTCGATGGGAAAAAGAACGATGGTACGAATAAAGGGCATGAAAAGCGTGTAGGGAGGCGTGATGGGTTGTTCGAATGGGGTCCAACAGTCATCAAATTATGCCACCCTGGTGGAAATACATTAGGTGGGTGTATCGATCTGATCTGGGATCATTCTTTCTTCTAGGTAGAACCTCTTTGGTGAGGAAGCTAACACATCACATCAGTTCGTTGGGGTATCCTCAACTTGTTCAGGGTAGAGATGCAGTTACAAGGTTCTTCGAAAGGTTTTGGGCCATGGGGCCGAAAAAAAGTGGGGGAACAGGACATATGATTCCTAGGGCTAGACCCAAAGGAAAGATACATGGGGGTATCTTCATATCCCATGAGGATGGGAATGGAGTCATACATAGTTCTCGAAGTCGTTGTGGAGTTTAACGTTTTGCAGCAAGGATGTGGTGTGGTCTTAGTTTAAGGTCCTAGTTCTCAGCCCAATGATTGTATGGATTGTAGGAGACACATGGTGTGGTAGTTATAAAACTTGACAGGAATAAGGACATGGAGTACAGATCATCATGTATTCTTTGGGGTGGTTTTAGTTCGAAGGACTAAAAATTAATGTGAGGATGGGCCTGATGACAATTCTGTGGGCATTCCTACGTATCCCATGAGAATGAGAATAAAAACACATGTAGTTATAGGGATAGAATGGTATAGTACTAGTTTCGGGGATGATATGGTCGTGTGGATCTAGAACACACACTAAAAGAAGTGGCATTGATAGATCTTGATTATCCTTTAAGATAGATGTCTGTGTTTTTTTGTGAACCAAATAACCGAGGACCAGGGATCCCGATGTCACCATAAAAATAAATACATATTTTTTCATTGACAAATGGTATGGTGGATGACTAAAACCCAACATGTTGTCTGATTGAGTGAGGTCATCACAACGTAGTTTCGTTTTTCATCGTGCGACCAGGATGATAATATCATTGTTTAGCGTCATATGAGAGGACCATACATTTATATCAACGTCATGAAATAAGGACGCAACTGTTTAAATTCATGTGGGACCAGGCTACATAGTCTAACATCCTATGGCTTGGAAATTAGAAGGAATGTGCATGACATGATAAAGCATACCAGTCGTGAATGAGGACAAGGTCCACATCACAACACGCTCAATTTTGGTGAAGAGACCTCGGGCCAAGGGGCCATAAAATATTAGAGAATAGGAGAATGGACCTGGGGATGAGGCATCCAAGTGTTCCTATGTATATCATAAGAATGGGAATCAAGTCATACGTTGTTATGATGGTACAATTTATTGGCATACAAGACATAATAGTTCAAGGTCATGTAAGACCGTACACGGTTTAACGTCATGCATGATGACATACAGTAAAATTTCATTCATGACAGGAAGTAGTAGAGAATCTCTCCCAGAATGGGAGTATGTGGTGAAACTATTGGAAACCCGATGTGAATGATGAAATAAATCCACAAAACCACACCAAGAAATCCTATAAGAGTATGTGCCAAAATGGAAGAATAGAAGAGATAAACTAGTGGAACTTGAGTTGGGCCCAAAGATGAGATGTCTGGGCATTCTTACGTATCCCATAAAGATGGAAATCAAACTATCTATAGTTCTAAAGAGAATATATATAAGTATATATTATTTCAAGGTCTTAGAGAATTCACGATGGAAAAGAGTAACTCTTCCAAGTATGCTCAGACATTGATCAGATCCCAATGTCCACGTGAGTTGAACTCATTGTTGTAAAAAGAGTGGAATATATCTTGGCAATACATGGAATACATGTAAGGGTGAAATTTGTGTGATGCCCTAAATGATATGTTGTCATGGATTTTTCCTCCTAACGTGAAAATTTGCGTCGAGTAATAGTACAAACAGTGTCGAAGTTCAACATGGACATGATGAGGTGGACAAGGATGTGAATCAATCAACCGACATTTTGGGCTTAATGGGGTTGGCGTGATAATGGAGGATTACTGTTGACCTTGTTCAAAATATTGTATCCATATTGTGTGACCAGAAATAGGAACAAAAAGTGAGTGTCAACTGATAACCATGTTTTCAATGTGGGATTTGTATCAATTTGTCGTTCAAAACACTCGAGGGCGTTGTCCTGAAATAGTAGGAGAACCCTTGGGGTGAGCATCCATGCCATTTTCGTGTCCCTTCGGGTGTGAATGATCATTGAAGCCCTAATTAAGGGGAAAAAGATGCCTGAAAAATGGACAAGAGCATGTCTAGGAAGAATCTGACTGTCTAGGTGTTGAACCAGAGTACTCCTAGGCACATTGGTGAACTGCCAAAGAGGGTCGATGGTCTTTACTTAAGAGAAACTGACTCAAAAAGATGAGTATATAATAGGGGAGCGAATATATCTCAATAAAAAGAGGTATGTGGCATGGTTTTTTGAATCCTGACGCTAATTTAGGCTGTAAGCCCATATCACACCGCATACCCTTCTCATGTAAGAACACATGCCAATGGTCGAGGAACGTAAGGAGGTTGTTAAGAAATGGGGCTAGACCGGAATAATAGATATTCGACCGGTCCTAAGTATCCCATGAGAATGGGAATAAATCCATAAATAGTTCTAAAGGTGAAGTTTAGCATCTTGAAGGATGAGGAATGAGTTGGAGATCTCCAGGGAAGGGGATATATGGAACAGTCCTGATGAACCTGACCTAAAGGAGGGAAAAAGCTGGCACCACACCATTTTTTTACCCGATATGATATTTTGAATTTGGGGATGGTCTAACAGACAAAATTTCTTGGCATTCCTACATATCCCATGAGGATGGGAATCATGCCATATGTTGTTCTAGAAGGCCATGATGTTTAGCTTCTAGGGGTGAGGATGATGGAGGATAGAAGAACGAGGTGGAAGCAGATGGTGCGATCATCATAATCCCAACATGAGCAGGGCCAATCAATCCTACACTACACTATATAGGGTCCTCCAAGATAACTATCTCCAGGTGGAATAGTCAAATAGAAGAGTTTGGGGGATGGAATCAAGAAGAATTGTCTGAGTGTTCCTACATATCCCATTCGGATGGCAATCAAGCCATGTGTTGTTCTAAAAGTGTTGTGCAGTATAATGTCGTGTATCCACGATGGTGGATAGTTTAAGGTCATTTGAGATGTTCACTATTTAATGTCATGCTGGATGACATACAATTTAATGTCATGTGGGGAATAATAGTTTAAGGTCATGTTGGACCCAACAGTTTTCTCAGGCAAAGTATTACTTGAAGAACATGGCATTAGTTGGAGGAGTTATATACTCACCATCCACAGTAACCAAATAATATGAACCATTGGGGTAAATATTGGGAATTATGTAATTTCCTTTCCATTTGGGTTCCAAATTAGGTATAATTTGTCCAGGTATCATTGGTGCTCTCATGGCCAACACCAAGTCACCTTGCAAGAAAGAGTAGAGGTGAACCATGATGTTGAAAGCTCTAGATAACTTGTTCTGATTCCTTCCAAGATTATGTAGGGAGAAAAGTATGTTCACTTTATGTTATTACAATTTACCTAAATGATTTTTGTCTACTTTAACTGTTCTTTATGATCATTGATAATTATGCGTAATGAATGCAACAAAATCATTATGGGTAGGACAGCCTATGTTCAGTACACTTGGGAGTATGGGGTCACCTGTGTGGAATTACGAGTCATTGTCTGATAATTCCAGAGGGAATTTTGAAGCTTCTCCGGCCATATCTTCTGGTTTTGACTAACCATTTTCTTTATAATGTTAGAGTGGGTATTATTGAACACCTTGATATACTCATTTTCTTACATGTGCTAGCGAGATGTATGGTTAGAACAGATATTGTACTTGGCATACAATTTCTTCAACTCTTCCGCTTGGAAGTTGGTGTTGTTATCACTAAGGATGGTGTGAGGGAATTTAGACTAGTAGATGAAATTGGAGGTCACAATGTCGATGATTGAATGGGTATTAACCTCCTTGATAGGAACTGATTCTTCCCACTTGGAAAATAAATCTGTCAAGGTTAGGATAAACTGACACATGTGAGATGTCACTGATGGATGTGGTCCCATGAGATAAAGTCCCCAGAGCATGAAGGTCCAAGAGTACATGGTAGTGTGGGGAGGATCTGGTGGCCAATGCATAAATATGGCCTGAATTTGGAACACATGGCACCACTTAGAAAACATGATGAATTATTGGATCATAGAGGGCAAAAAATAACCCAGTCTCCAGATCTAGTTAGACTGTTTCAGCCCGGTCTGATGAGCCCCTCCGGAACATTCATGAACCTCTTCCATGACCAGAGAAAGCTAGACTCCTTGGAATCAAAGGAGGAGAACACCATCAAAACCATTCTTTTAGATAATATTCTCAAAACTGGGACCACTCTAGAGGGTAAATTTTAACGCATGTCATCGGATTTTTTTGCGCTCAGCCTGATCTGTTGGGAGAACACTATGATGAAAGTACTCAACCTAGGGTATCCTCCAGTCAGGATTTGATCCCAGCACTGGGGTAGTGGGACCTGGGGCTAGGGGGCCTAATGTTGACGCGCCTGGGGTTATGTGTCTTACCTGTGTACTGTCATTGTCTTTTCAGATGACGCGAGCGATCAATCTCTGGTGTGCCATGTGGATAATCAAATCATCCTATTCAGGCTCTTCTAGGGATGCAGCTAGGTTGTCTAAGGAATCTACTCTCACATTATATGATCGAGGGACATGGGTAACCTCTGGCCAAGATGGTAACTAGGCCATCAACTAGTAGGTACATTCCAACAGTGGCACGAGCTCTGTATTTCTGAAGACATATTCACAGTTGATTTTCTTGATGACTAGTTCAGATTCCCCATTCACATGAATGTGGGGAATTTCAACCTCAAGGGATAGCTTGACGCCAATGATGAGAGCCTGATATTCTTGTTCATTATTGGTGTAACCTTCTAATAACAGGAATGAATACAACAGAATGTCTTGTGATTGGGTGATGAAGGCGATACCCAGAACTACTATGTTGATTCGTGGGTCTTTGAGCCTTCTACCGGTGGGACTCTGGGAAGCACCATCGATGTGAATTTTCAAAAATGGGATGGATTGGACTACAGAGAGCATTTCTTTGTCCGAAGAATCAAGGTCCAAATAATGTTCTGCACAAGGTAGATGGAAGTAAGGAAATCTACCAACACATGCCCCTTAATAGCCTTTTAAGGAACTAACCTGATGTCAAACAATTGGAGAATCACTTCTCACTGACCTAGATAACCTGTAAACATGGGTCGGTTCAAGATGTACTGCAACGGGTCTACATGGGACAACAGTTGTACATTGTGGTGCTTTAAGTAATGTCGTGGTTTTTGTAATGTGAATACCAGTGCAAGGCATCTTTTCATGATAGGGGTGTATTTGGTCTCCGTATTGAGGATCCTATGGATGAGGTATTAGGGGTTGTTCTCGGTTCCCCCATTGTACTTTTAGGAGATAAGGGAAGCAGAGGATCGTTTCAGGGTGGTCAAATAATAGACCATTGGTTTTCTAGAAATGGGTGGCATCAAGACCAGAGGCCAGAGTAGATACTTCTTGATTTCCTCAAATGAATCTTGACATTATTCGTCCCACTGGTAATCCACGACTTTCTTCATGATCCTAGAAATGGTCTTACACATTCCATCCAAATTCATAATGAGTCAGCGTATGTAGCCCAAGTGTCCTTGGAAGCCTTGAATCTCCCAAAATGTTACTCAAGTGAGACATTTGGCCGATTGCCTTGATATTCACTGTGTCGATCTTGATGCACCTGTATCTGACAACGAAGCTAAGAAACATTCCAGTGGTAACCTCAAAGGCACACATTAATCAGTTCATCATTAGGTGGTGGAAACTTAGGAAGCCGAACACTTTCTCAAGTTCCATGAGATGGTCCTAGTGCTGGAAAGATATTAAAAAAAAATCATCCACATAACATTCCACCAATTCTCTGAGGATTGGCTTAAATATGTGATGCATACACTACTTATAGTTGGAAAATGTATTATTTAGGCCATAGTGAATGACTTGGTAACAAAAGGTAGCTTGGGGTTCCCTAAAGGCTGTAGAATCCACATCGTATAGTTCCATTCGGATCTGGGTATATTCAGAGTACCCATCCATGAAAGAGTGGATCTGGAACCCAAATATAACATTGATCAACAATTCTATCACAGGAAGGGGAAAATAATCTTTCAAACAATGATGGTTGAGATCTCGAAATTTGATGTAGACTCTTATAAGTCCATTCTTCTTCCTGACTGACACGATGTTTGCTATCCAGCTAGGTTACTTGACTTCCTTAAAGAAATTGGCTCTGATGAGCTTATCAACTTCTGCATTGACCACGACACCGTGGGAAGGATGCATCTTTCTAGGAGGCCGCTTCCACCTGTAGTGATTTTCTAGGATCCCAAGGCGGTGGAAGACTACCTAGGGATCTACTACAAGAATCTCATTGTAACTCTAGGAGAATACATCAGGGTGTTGTTTTAGGAAGTCCACATATTGTTTCATCTCTTCGATATTCATAGAAGCACTGATCAATGTAGGATTCAGATTTTTCTCATAACCGAGATTCACGTGCACAAGTTAATCAACCATGTCAGAAACTCCCACTTCAATGGAATGGGAGTATCCTCTAAATCTTCAACATCACTTATAGAAGAAGGACCCTCAGCAGGATGATG
The DNA here is from genome assembly GCA_963277665.1 of Viscum album. Taxonomy (NCBI): domain Eukaryota; kingdom Viridiplantae; phylum Streptophyta; class Magnoliopsida; order Santalales; family Viscaceae; genus Viscum; species Viscum album. Next base: position 1,671,287,083 of record OY728119.1, on the reverse strand, counting down.
TTCCTTGGAGTCAACAGATCCTGACGGTAGACTTTTTCTAGCCTGAGCGGTGATAGAATGTGCATCAGAGGCTCATGTGCTGCCGAATCCATGGCAATGAAGGCGGCTGATCTGCTCCCATCTGGTCTCCATCTCAAAGGGACATTCTAGATGTTACCAATTTATTAGTCATGTGTCAGCTGAAGCCGATGTGTCCCAGCCCGGTAGAACAAGAAAGTATGCTATATTGTCATTTCCATGGAGTGGACATCCTGATACCTTACAGGAGTAGAGGGCTTAGGGATCACGAAGTCCAGATTCATATGAGAATACGAGGTGATACCGTGACATCACTTTGACTTGAGAATTTGGTCCCCCCTTTTACAAGAGACAACAAAACATTTCCCCAAATCCGGAGTCATGGCCTTCAATCGATGGATCGACAAGATTTAGGCATCATCTAGAACTACCCACAGGTTCGTCACAACCGCAACGGGTTCGAAATCTCCAACCTAAATCTATTTTTATTTTCTTTTATAATATTCAGCATATAGATAGAAGGCTTCCCAAGAGGCAATGGGAGATTATTCCACTAAAAGAACACCCACTCGACCATTAAGGTAGTACATGAGGCACTAGTGATATGATGAAGGGATCGCTTTATGCAGGTGAAGCCATGGCCTACCCATCAATGCATTGCAAGCAGTTCCATGTGAAACAACCATGAACTTGGTTCTGGCAACAAGACCGTCGAACTATGTTTTTAGGCGCATCTTGGAGAACGGTGTTTGTTCCTCCTATCATATCCTTAGATTTTCAGGTCATAGGGTCTCAAATCATCACCGGATAACCCCATCTTATGGAGTATCCATGTCAGGATAAGGTCATTCCCAAAGCTTGTGTCGATGAGTCCGTGGAGGATCTCTACTACATTTATGTGGCCAATGATGTACAATGGGCGAATGTTTCACCGTATTGGAGAACCTTTATCTTCTCGAGAGAAGGAGATAATGGTCTGAATTTCATCATTTATGACCGCTTTAGAATGAAAGGGCTCTACATCTACTACCTCTATCTCAAACTAAAGGGAGATTCTTAATGCCTCAATGAAGGATTCATGCATATCCGGAGACAGGAAAAGGGCCCTGATGATAGCAAGACCTGTCGGAATATTGGTGATATTCATGAGGACATCATACTTCTACACCATGCATGACCTTCTGCTCATAAATGCTTGATCTGTGACATGAGGTATGGTGAGCCCTTCTGGCTGGACCGGCGGTTGACTGTTTCTAGGAATATCTTGTTGCTCACTAGCTGAAGCATTTGGAGTGACTACTGTATGAGGGCCAGCTGACTGAGACCTGTCTGCAGTGGAGCATGGATGATCGTAGTGAGGTATATGGAATCTGCATGATCCATTTTCACAAACGGTGGTGAATGTGGGACTAATGGCATCAGATGATAAGGTTATGTGTGCTGAGCTCTACACTTGGCATGTTTTATGGTTTCTGTGTCATGAACTTCACAGCTGAAAGTGATAGCTAAGGCACTCCAACAAACCATATAGCCAGGGATCTGTCGACACCATCATTGGCGGGGGACTTTTGGGAGATCCATCTGGCACTCCCCGTCTTCAATAACTATGTACAGGTTTAACAACTAAATGGTGTTAACCTAAGCATACCCTTGACTATCACTTGAAGAGTCATCCACTACTGGGTGGCTTCTAGGCGTAATTTCTATATCTAAGGGCATGAAGTCACCAAGAGTACATGATGATGATGGAATCGGTGGGAGACTCTTTCTTCCATTTCATCATTAATTCTTGCACTTCTGGGAAGACGATGGCGGACACGATGGAGAAGAAGTAGTGGCTACAGCTGATATAGAATCTTCTGAAGGCTTAGGTTGATTTAGGCATGTACAGATAATACCATGGGAATGGGTGATCGTCTTTTGAGTAATCTAGACTTCATTCCTCTGGGACGCATGGTTGGGGACCTGCTACCACTCACCTTCACTATCGTAGCCACTATTAGGCTTCACTAGTACAAATGACACTTATGTTGGGGTTGGGCCCAGCCTGACTATGTTTTTGTCGTCTTGGTTTTGGAGCCACTCCTTTAACACATATAATTGTTTAAGGGTGTGCCCCAAGATCCGGTTACAAGGGATGTAGTTTGGACTGTCGTTGATGATTACCTTTTCTAGCCTCCTACATTTAGGTATACATATATTCCCCTGTTCCTAGGAACATTAGAAATATTCGATAACAAGATCTTCATTTAATGAGTAGGTCTAGTTTCGTCTGTCCGAGAAGGGGTCCCTAGGCGATGGCTTCTGAATAGGGGATGGAGGAGCTTTTGAAGGAGGTGCATCCTGATTATCTCGCCTATGTGGTGGAAGTGAGTTACACGGGGGCGACTGCCAATTTTGATATGGATGCTATTGGGACAGAGATTGTGCCTGTGGTGGAGGGCCTCTATTAGGATGCAGAGGATGCTCCACTAGTAATAATTCTAGTGTTTTTGGGCCTCTATTTAGTCCACTGTAGCAAGCTTGGCTCCGGAATCCCTCCTCATATGGATTGTGTTAGGAAACAGATGTGCCTCATTGGCTTATTACATGGACCCTTCTAGGTGTTGGGCCTTATCGGATAAGTCTTGAAATCCCCCGTAGTAGTTCTAGGTGATCAGAGAGGGAACCAGTTCCATTTTGACATTCCCCACAAACATCGTCAGCAGTTTCTTTAATGTTATTGGCATGTCAAGGGGGTATATGAGCCCTTTCCATGGGGCGAAAAAGTTCGAATCGTGCTCATCAAGCATGTGCTTGCACATAAAGAGGTCTTCGATAATATACTTTTGATTGAGGGAAATGAACTAGTAATGAAATTTCTTTTGAGGATCCTACCTTCCAATTATAGGACTGATGGGTAGCTGGTTGTACTAGATGAATGCAGGCCATTCCAACATCTATACAAAACACTAGATTTTAGTGGCCTCTTGATGTACCAGAGTTCCCAACATGGGTCCACACCTTAAAATAAAGTTGTCCAGATGCTGCGGTGGGTCACCTCTATAATAATAGGGGTAGAAGGTGGTATTTTCGATACCCAAGGGTGATGTCATATCATCAACCCACTCTGGATATGGATTTCCATCAGGCAGGAGGGAAACCTATCGTGTTTCCAATTTCTCGAGGTGTGTGATGAGTTCCGCCATGGGATCATTTGGACGAGGGTTTCTATCTTGACAGGGATACATGACCACCATTGAGTTTTTGGTTTCTTCAAAGTGATATTCAGGCCAAGCGTCTCATGGAGCGGCTAGTGGGGCAGCATGTGGAGTGGGTGGGGGAACTTCATCTGGGTCCTAAGGATTATTTCATCGCTCAGATGGATTTTTCGACACATACCGCCCCACATGTTGTATGTGTTGGAATCTACCCTATCTGTATGGGTAGGATGTCCAGGGTCACATGGAGGCAACTCACCGGGGGAATTATTGTTTTCCCTTTCTATACATCTCATAGATCACCGTAATCTTGTCATTGCTCTGCAACACATTCATCAAGAATGTCATCAAACATCTTCTTGTGCACGGTGAGCTGTTGACGCAACACAAATTTTTCTAATTCCTCCTCTACCTTCTGCAATGATCCTAGGGGGTCTAAGGGTTTGACACCTCTAACATTATCTTTACTCTTATAGGGATTCTGGATAAGAACTAATGCCTTAATGGGCATAGGGAGACCTGACATATTTTTCTGCCCGCGAGTAACCCTTCACAATGGATCCAATAGTTGTGGAACCCCTTTAGGGTGTAGGTCCCCATCAAGAAGCTCCAGCTCATTCTACCCTTCTGATAGGTTGTTCATGTTGTCCATGACTCTACCTAGGTTCATGTTCTTTATGTCACCTTGAAATTAAGGCTGGTGCTCGATATAACTGAAGAGGTGTGTAGCATAATTCCCCCATCTATGGATCTGTACGTGGGGGAAGCCTCCTTGATAATCCTGCAATGAACTTCGAAACACTGAATGCGTCATTGTAGGAGGGACCTATGGCGGTCTAGTGACTCAGGGAACTAGGCTATGGGGAGTGCACCCAAATCAACCAGGCGGGGTTGTTCGCCAATTTTTTTTAAAATGCGCTTGGCTCTTTGGGTAATCCACTTACCGATGACGAATGAAAATGTGCATCACCCAGAGGATTTTAGGGAATCAATCAACTTCCTCATGGGTGAGGGAATCATAAACACTATAATTCGATGATGAAACCGGCCAAAAAATATCAGGGAAATGATCTGATACGAGGATGGACCACAAGCACCTCGTCTCTGACTCGAGGTCTAGTCCATGGCTACCCCACTCATCAACTAGGGGTGGCCGAGGAACCGGTATTGGTACTATAGAAATCTACTAGAACGGTGGGCAGGCCATTTGATAATATGTCGAGAGAGCTGACAAAACGCCACAACTTGGGCTATCCTCTGAAGAGAGTAGTGAAATAGCAACCACATCACAATAATATGGGTTGTTGACCAGGGTTTCTGGCACAATTACTAGGGCTGTTGGAGATGGGCTACACTATTGCTCGTCGGCCATTGGTCCCCATAATAGATCTCTATGATCTCTAGTTGGGGTAGAGAGTGCTTCTGGTGATGATGACGGATAACTCATGGCTGGTTCTTGGGGAAATGAATGATTTTCCTCTTCTTGGATGTACCTATGGAGGGAGGTAGGAATCCAATTGACCTCGCATTCTGTTATTATGAGGCCAATGCACCTTGTTCCTACCTTGACCCTTGACACGAAGGATATAGGTGAGGGTTCCATCGTTGAGTCATATTCAACCTCATAACATGAGATGTAGACTGGTTTAATATCGGTCTAAATCTTTTTGGTATTCTTGCTATGGTGGAAATGACCCGACCTCCTACCCCAGGATGGTTCTTTGGGACAGGGTTAATTTCTGGTATGGGGAGGACATTCGTTCTTACTGGTGCTGGTGTTGGAATGATATCCACATTATTGATCTAGGGTGTGAGGAGCACTTGGAAAAATATAAAAGGGAATACGGGGATGGCCACCGTTCCCACTAATTGTTGTGTAGAGGAAATCTCTATGGAAAGTGTTCAAGCAGGTAGGATCTCTACTCGAGCTGATAGGTGCTCGGGATGGACCCTCATGCTTGTTTTCCCCCGGAAATATCAGCGTGACGAGGGTCCTCAAACTGGTCAAGACGATCACAGGTAGGATGTCCCTGCTAGGTGATGAAGATTTGAGGATAACCATCACTTCGTCTATCACTAGGGAGATGATGACATTCTTTATTATTTGTAAGGACATTAGGAGGACCCAATGCTATTGAATTAAATAACATGTAACATCTCCACACTGGCGAACTGTGGTAGGAGGAAAAACTTCGTACCCAATGTACTGAGCATGGGAGAGACTCCCATACTAAGTGTTTCTATCATGGGGAGGACCCACATTCGGATTGATGGTGGCATGGGACTATCCTCATTTCCTAGATAGGGATTGGGGAGGCCTACGTTCTCAAGGGAGGTGGTTCTAGGAGGACCTCCATACTGAATGTTGTTGTCATGGGTCGGCCCGCGATAGACACTACCCACAGCTGCTATCAGGAGAGTCAACCCATCCTTCCCATGGGGTAGTTGGGGACTCATTCTGGGCTGAATTTCTGCATGACCATGATTATAATAGACATGGGATAGATGATACATGTCATTGGTGGCACGAGCCACAATTTTTGTGGATGTTGACGCCCCTTGGAGATCATCCTGCCCGGCATGTTCCCTACACTGACATCGGGTCAGGCGGATTGGGGATGGTGGTACAGGCGCATAACATACCTCCTCTACAGCACATGGGTCCGGCTGGCAGCACTGGTGTGGCCTAGTTGGATCCCGCTTTGAGATCCCATAGCACGGGATCCCTGTAGGGCTTACCCGGACATCCCCTATCTCGTCGGCGTAGGGGGTGGAGTCATCGAATCGTTCCGAGGACACACACCTGAAATGGTTATGTGATGGAGTGGAAAACAGTGGCTCCCTACACGGACCTTGGGGTAGTGATGAAGATGAGCTAGCGATTCCTCTATCTCCTAGCGGGCCCTATCTCGGGTCGGGATAATCCCCTCCTCCTCATACCGGTGGACGAGGTCGTTGATCACCCTTCACTGAATGAATTCAGATAGGGAGATAGGGTGTGGGTTCCCAATGGTTGTGGATGTTGGAACAATCACATAAGTAGTGGAGCCACACATGACATTAGCATTAGCATTGCCTCTACCCGTACGTCAGTGGATGGGTAGTGATCGAATTCTTGATGTAGCATATTGGTTCCTGGAAAGCAGGGATATTAACCCATTAGTGCTGAATGAAAATGAATCGACGACTAGTTCCCCAACTTCGTTCTGTCTTCCATGGCTGGTAAGATGGATCCATGCTGACAATGTCACATATTGGCATGTCCAATGTTTTAAATTCCACATCTATTGGTGTGTTTCACACCAGGCCCACTATTTTCTTGGCGGGACCTGCCACCGGATAAATGGATTCGGTGACATGCTAGTATACTGACGCCTTGAACACTACTAATCACCACATTGAGGAGAATAACATCACATCGAGATCACCATTTCAATTTATAACAAATTTCATCAGGGATCACAGTCACATATTGAGGATGTGTTGATATGTTTCCCTGCATTCCCAATTTCAAAAGGCGGGCAACATCTTTCGCTTATTAAGGGCGTTATATCCTTGATCGAAACGGGGATGATGGGATGACAGTTCATCCTTTTGTGGATTCTTCCTCAGAACATGTCCCCTAGTACGGGTCACCCTTATAGAATTTGATTTTATTCGTGATACTCGTCCTGCTTCCATGTCTTTATGGATGGCGGTTAATTATACTGCTTTTGTCTGGACATTCCAAAGAGTCTAGTCTGGGTGGCAACCTTCAGTTGGGGAGTAGTCACGTTGGAAATCCTTAGCATGACTGGATTCTAGAATAATGGCATGTCTGTTTTCATTCCCTTATTATAGGGCTTCTTGAGAGAGCAGATGACCGATGCCTCCCACATTGAATGTAGGGAATTATAGGTAATATGCATGTCTCTAAGGTTTTCCTCATTTATCCATGTTTAACACAGGGTATGTCGTGAGGTTTAAATCCAATACAGACATATCAGACTAACTAGAACAGTGATGGGAGTGGTTCAGGTGGTTGTAACCCTTGGAGGTTGCACTGATGTAGGGGCTAACTCATTGTTAGTCACCTGATTACTTCTAGAAGTAGTGATAGAATGTGTGACATGATCTCACTAGGATGTGGTGACCCGAATAAGAATCAGGATGGATGGTGGATGGATGAGTGATGTGAATGGGGAGTGAGATGGAATCATCATGACGATGATGGTAATGTTGGGACTAGTCCTTGAAAATAATTCCTACATATCCTCATGGTAGGGAATCGAAGTCCACATAGTTCAGGGTAAGGACAATGAATTGGGGTGTATGCATAGTACAACAACCCGATAATATGTAGGGGATTACGCGTGGTTACCAGCCCAGATTTTTTTAATGCTGCTAGGACGAACCATAGAGGTGGATACCAATAATAGGGGTTGTAGAGGATTACTACTGATTATAGAACACAATGGAATACCATTGATTGGGAATCACGATGGCTTGCCGCTTTTTAAGGTACAACAGCTTACCGCTGGTTGGAGCTTACAGTTTAATTTCATGTAGGATGGGGGTGAACCGACATGAAGTGGTTGGAACTGATGATTGTTAGTCTAGAATGCAGATAGGCTTCCTACATAACATACCATGGAAAGGATCAAAGTCCGTGTTCTTCAGCATGGGTTCATGGGAAACTGACATGAAGTGGCTTGGACCAAGTAGGTGTTGGGCTTGAACCTCGTGGAGGCTTCCTACATACCCTTCCTTGGAAAGGGTCGAATTCTGTGTAGTTTGGGATGGTTTTAACAGATGTGAAGGGTGTTAGATCAGTTATGTGATGGTATTTTACCTCATGGAGGCTTCCTATGTACCATTCATTGGGTAGGTTCAAAGTACACATAGATTGGGATGGGTGCTTGGTGAATCAATGTGTAGTGGTTTGCACTAATTAGGTGTTTGGATTGAACATTGTGGAGGCTTCTGTCATACCCTATCATTCCAAGTATCATAGTTTGCATTGTTTAGGATGTTCTGAACTAAAGTGAAGGGGGTCAGATCAAGTAGGTGTTGGGATTGAACCTTGTAGACCCTTCCTACATACCCTTCCATGGCAAAGATCAAATTATACATATTTCGGGATGGTGATTTGGGAATTATTCTCTTATTCAGCCCAAATTTGATGACGTGATCAATGCTTACTCGTATCCCATGTGACTCATGATCGTTGTGAGAAACAAGAGACAGAATTTCCCAGAAGATCACGTCTCGAAATGTGTGTATGTGGGAAGTGGAATGGGTATTACACATTATTAGAAACCTAATGAGGAAATTGGGCCTTACGCGTGGTTTTCAGCCCAAGGAGATGGAGATTCAGACTTAATACAGGATTAAGGCTCGGAGTGAAAAAGGCTAGAAGGAGAGGTACGGGAAGTAGAGGATCCTTGTGTCCCTCTCCCCTCTTAGTGTTTGGCACGGAAGAGGAGAGGAGGAGCATGGATGTTACCTCCCACAAGAAAAGGATGGGGCTTACTCCAAGATGGTTTCCCTTCCCCATTGATAGGGGCCACTCCAGCAAAGAGGATCTCATTCCATGTGAGGAATATCTCAACTCGTGGAGACATGCTGGCATAGAGAATTTCTGAGCTGGCGCACCCCACGTAGATTCAACTGGGTGAGGCCACATTTTAACGTCATGTGCTGAGGATGATGGTGCTTATCAGTTTAACGTCTAGCAGCTCAGACGAGGTGGGTTTACTCTGCACCCCTAGGATACACATAACTAATATCCACATACCCTTGGGGATGGGATGTCATTGGTAATCCCATAGTGAGGGGGTGTTATGGATTGATCCATTAAGGGGTCCACATTAGTGTGGATATACGAAGACGTAATAGTCATTACTATGCCTATGAGAAGAAGCATGAGGCGAAGCAACGCTATGAGAATCACTTACCAAGGGGAATTAAAATAAATTTGCTCAAACATGGAGGGTCACACGTGAAAAGGAGTTACGGAGCAAAGGGGTTCACAGGTAGAAGCCACATGAAGCTCTGTTGATCCATGTAGTGGAGGGGCTTCACAATGGGGTATGATTTGCTAAGTAAAGTGGCCTAGACTAGGAATAGGAAATATATTCATATGTAAGGTTCTTCGCGAAGTGAAAAGTCATTCGTGAAATAGTGATTTTAGAATAAAGGGTTCCCTGCAAAGTGTTGCATTGTTAAGAAATGTGCTTCCTGATGCACAGTGACCCTACCTTAGCCTATTAGACACATGTGCATGGAGGGTGTTTCACAATGCATAAGTTCTCCATGAAGACACGAGTCCCTTGGGGATCCCTTTCCTTCTTGGAGGAATGGGTGCTCTGTGAAGGGAATCCCTATTTTAAAAAGGGATGAATTCAAGCAACGGTATAGGCATTTTGCGATGATAATGTACCTTGAAAAGCTCATGGTTTGCAGCGAATAAATTTCATTTCAATTTGATAGCTAAGAAGGCGAAATGTTTGAGGATCCATCCTTTGGGGACTGGTATTTATAGGAAAGAGGCATCATGAAGCAGAGCTCACTCAGTGCGAAGACAAATGGAATTTATTCATAACTACAGATCCACCTACCTCCTAGCTTTACGGCTACTTCACAAAAGCCAAATAGTTTAAGAGAGCCTCAAGCCTCCTTGCTCTGTGGCGTCTTCAAAAAATTCAAATGTGTTCGTGGAGCCTCCCACCTCTTTGCTCCATGGTGGCTTTGAAAATTTCAAACTGTTTTGTGGAGTCTCCCACCTCTTCGCTCTGTGGCGGTTACGAAAAAGGGAGAAGCTTCGCGCTGTGTGCAGTGTTGTGGCTCCACGAACAAGCTTCACGAGGCAGCCCATGAGGATTTCTATTTTTTCTTCTTCATCCTAAATTATAGCACCAACATATATATATATATATATATATTTATCACTAAAATAATAGTGGAATCTTCCAGAAATATTTTTTCATATTCTAAAGATAATTTCATATAGTTCCTTTTAACTTTCCACACAACCTCTGTCAGATTTATCGGATTGGGGGTAACTTCCATTGATATAATTTAGTATCCATCATTGGGTCTTATATCTTTTTGATGTTGAAACATTGCAGATATTTCCCCTCTTTATTTACCCAACATCAAAAGTTATACTATTGTAACTCCTCCTTATTTAAGATTCAATACAACAACTATAAAATAGTTTTCACAGTCAAAACTAATATTTTATGAAAATTTTAAAGTAATTTCCCAAAGACTTTTTAGTAACGAGGAATTCAGCTTATTTATGATATATGATCTCCCTAAATCGCCATATGTAGTGTAAAAAAATTGATCTAGAACACCTAAGGAATATTCTAGGGAAATAATGAGTACACTTTTGTTAAGATAATAGTGATTTCCCAATTCATGAGAGAGAAATAAATTCTCAAAGTGATTAGTTATAAAATAATGTGATATTAATTCTTCTTTAAACATTACAAAAAATAGGTGCACTTACTTATCCTAGTACATTAGTACGTCATAATTTTATATTCCTTGGATTATCCTAGTGTAGGATAACAAGGTAAAACATAATTGTATCATGATTTACTAGATTTATCACTTCATGAATATATTTAGAGAAAGATAAGTGTCCAAAGTAATAGTGGAATGAGATAATTAGTGAGTTTAATTTAAAGAAATTTATAAACATTAATTCTCCCCCCACCCACCCACCCTTAGGGTATTTACCTTTCTTGTGGAAAATAATTTGTATTAGATCCAAAGGATTAAGTCTAAGAAATTATTCTCTTTGTTGAAGTCCTGGAAGAAATAAATAACATAAGAATTATAATCTTTGATGGAAATAACATTCATATATTGATTAATTCAATGAAGTGATATTTTTATGCCTTTATGAATTGATTTCAATGGATATTTTATTCATGTGATATCAATTTTTATGCATATAAGAGACTCATCAAAAAGAGGTGAATAAAATCAGATGTTTATATAAAGAGAATTCATGTATTAGGGGATATTTTTCCTAAACAAATATTCATGAACATGATTTTATGTAAATACAGAAATTCGATGTTGTAAAATTTTCTTATCATTTATGAAGGTGACACAAAATTTTGAGATGAAAAATTGAATGTTATATAGAACAAGTTTGAGGAATTGAGGATTCACTCGAATGAATATTTTGATGCATTTATTGATAGAGTAAATGGGATTCTGGAGGATATGAGTATAATTTATGAAACACACAATAATGTAAATATTATCAAAAACATATTGAGAATATTTCCACCATAATTAAATTTAAATATATTAGAGCTCGAGGGTAAATATTCAAAGGATATGAGATTGGATAGTCTCCGTCATACTATTGTTGATTATAAAATAATGAATAAGGTTAATGAGGCTATAGAAAAATAAAATTATTGGGAAGTGAAAATAAAAATATTGAAGAATATTACCATGGATAAAAATCATGATGAAAAATAATTTGATGAAGTTATGCCATAACTTTCCTAAATTATAAAAAAGGAAAAAAGATCAAAGCGAAACATTCACTCGTATGATTTTTCTGTAGAAAGGATGGGAACCCTACATCAATGTCTCCCATGAAGTTTCAAGATAATGGAGAGGATAATGAATTTCCCATAAAGGAATCATCAAATGATGTAAAAGGTAAGAAGATTTTAGTAACATATTATTAATGTAGAAGAACGTGCTTTAACACGAGCATAATAGCTGAAAAGTAATTTATGTTTAAGATATTAAGTAGTTTAAATATCTATAAAAATATATTTTTATGGTTCTTATAGATGTTAATAAACAAGGGAAGATGGTGAGGATGATAAATCTGTGGTAGAATGGAGATTTGATCTCAAATAAGAGTTAGGGTTTATACTTGATGAAATATATTTTTTTATATAAAAATGATAAAGCCAATGGATTGGTTAATTAATCCAAAATATACCTGATTATCCCAGCATAAGATAAGGATGAGTTGAAGGTAAAAATTGAAAATCAAAAATCTGAAAATCAAAAAAGATCAAAAAATGTTATTGAATTAACCTATGGATTTAAGGGATGACCACAGTTACCAATGGTATAAATAACATGGTGAAATTTTGAGACATATTTTCCAAAAACATTGGTGGAGAATCTATCTTTCTATAGAGAATGGATAATATTAATATAGACTCTTGATAATCGGTATGAAATTTGGAAATCTGATTGAATGGACAAAAAAAGGTAAATGAAAATTATGGAGGTCTAGAAAAATATTTAGATCAATGTAAGTATAATAAAAAATTGATCATAATGATAATGATGGTGTGAATCTTTTGATGAATTCATGAGGTTTATCCAATGAACAATGTAGCGAATGAAAACACATGAAACAACTAGTCTATCAGTAACTAAATAAATATGTAATATTAAATAACATAAATACTTTATCACACATAAAATTATATATCCTTTATATTCTTCCCTCTAATAAATTATTCTTAATAGTATTTTCCTAATAAACATCCAAAAGAAACCTTCCTGAGAGGAAAGTATACATACCTTGGATCCACTTCCATAACAAGAGGACTCAGTTTCTTCAAAGGTGAATAATCACCTATGAAAATTGATGAATAAATAGAAACTGAAGAGATATTTATCATAGTATAACATGTATAATGATACTAATAATAGTGGGATATTATCCCTTTTATATAATACTTTAATAAATGAAGAGAGTGAGAGTGTCGAATGCCATCTCATGGAATTTTTCCTACATTACTTTAATGTATTACTCATTGAATTTATCTTATAATTGAAAATTTAAAAGATTAATAACATCCATTTATAGTATTAAATTAATAAACATTATTTATTCATTACTAAGGGATACTAATTTAATATATGTGGTAGTGTTCCTGAACATTCTATCCTATATCATAATCCTATCATACACTATGATAATGGCTAATACATAATTCAAATACCACTTCTGATATGATTTTATTGTAACATAGGACATAAGTATTATGCATATCATTGGTTATGATACAAGTAATATTGTATTATACATCTTATAGAAGAAATGGTAACATTAAAATATGAGTATGTTTCTGTGAGATCACATCAACCCCCATTGTAGCTTGAGTAAAATTGATTTTTTAATAGAGGCCAATATTGGTAGAGATTTAACCAATGAAATTTTTATTATACAATGATATGAATTTTGAAATTCTATTTAAATTATGGGCTAGAAGTTATTTCCCATCATATATGTGGAAAAATCCCATACTAGTTGAGATTTAACAAATGAAAAGTTCAGTAGAATACCCAAACAACTCCTGATTAGCTAAGCCTTAATGATTGCATAATAAATGTATAAAAGTATGTCTGAATGTCCTAAAGTCCTTCATTTTTTTTATTTTTTATAATCCTCCTTTCAAGGTGATTTTTGGAACCCTTACAATTCCCCTAGGTCTTATGTGAATCACAAGAATAAAACAACATGGAACTGCTCCTCCCCAAAAAATGTGATGATATCAACAATTAACCTTTATAAGGCTAGATTTATATCTCTCCTGTACAGATCTTCACAGTCTTGAACCTGATGGAAATGCCATATCCTCTCATTCTTCCTATTCTAGTTATCTCTACTCTTGTGAATACACTATCTCTGAACCCTCATCTAGAGCCTTTTCACTTGTAATCTTACTGGTACATCTACATATTCCTGTGGCATGATGTCCATACAATGTCCTAAAGGACTGAGGTAGCCCAAAGGCCTTGAGAGACAACTATCCCAATGTCCTTCGGTGGATTGAAATCTTTGTAGGACCCAAGGACCAAACTATTGTCCTGATGGCCCATATGTATGAATAATTCCATCAGCTATAGTACTGAACAATATGTACTACAGTTCCTGGTAGAATACAACTATAGTAACCCAGAAATATGACTCTTCCAGGAATTGATCCTAGGTCTCTTGGATGCACCTGATGAGTCCTAACCAACTGGGGTGATGCTCTTGTGTAGTATAAAAGTATTAATTTTCCCATTATAGGAATACTCAGCTAAAAGGAATTAATAATATGTATACTATCCAAAATATATCGATATTTTTATGACATTCCATGATATATATATTAAAATTCTAGTTTAAATAATAAGTCTCTACTTATTATGTCATAATTCCATTATTCATACTAATCTTAACATATCACTGTAACCCATAATAATTCAAGATGATCATTAATTAAAGAAAAATAATACCAATAATTGAAGTAATATTGTCATTCCACTATTTATGTAATATAAATTTCATACACATAACAGAATAATAAATGGATATTTCATTATTTTAAAACCAGGATATGTATTACAACCAATACATTTAATCTCTCGTGTATTTAATACTAAGAGATTGGACATGAACCTCATTCTTTTTCCTTGATAATTATATTTTCCAATGGTTCCATTAGATATGTCTTCATATGTGTCGAGATGATCTTTACATTTCCCCTGCCAAAAATATCTCAAATTATAAAATAATTTCAAAAGATATGTTTGGTCCTTTAGTGATATAATTGATCCATGGAATGTATAGTGTATCGATTGTTATCATAGTAAAGCTCGATTTCTCCATAGATGTTAGGAACATCCCCAATATCAGTGATGAAATTATTAATTCAAACATTTTCCTTCATATAATATGATGTAGAGATGTACTATTTATTTATTAACAAGCCTACTATGATGGATTTTATTTTTGAAATCTTTTATCTAAAAGCTTCAATGTTTAAGATAAACAAAAAACCAAAATGATATTGTAACATATCAAGTAAATGAAAAATAAGATATTTTCGTACCTATTAATATTTTTGAATTAAATATTAATTTTACTTTAAAAGGGTTGCTATGTTTGATAGTGTACTTGATATGCAACAACAAGTTTCTTTGAAATCTTACATTGCACAATAATAATATAAAATTATTATTTTAAATGGTAGTAAAATCATAGATATTCTATTGGAGGTAATGAACAAAACTAACTACAATATTATTATACATGTTTTTTTAATGTATTTACATTTATCAAATAAATGCTAGAGGCAAAAAATGTGAATGAATCTATCTTTAAGCATAATTTACATTAAAAGGCAGATTTATAACCTTTTAATGAAGATCCCTCCTTAAATATAGTTTTGGTTACATTAATACATTCTATATGACCAAATAAAGCCTTCTTTAGAAAGGGAACATCAAAATTTAATTTGTGTAATTTTTTGGAATTTTTCAGATAAAGTTCATTTTTTTAATGAATTGTGGAAATATTGTATTTTAATTCAAAATTGTGTTTTAATATAAATTATTTATATGGATAGATTGTATTTTTAATTGGTTCTAAGTGTTATTAGAAAATATTTTTACCATTTAATCCAATGTTGGTCATTGGAAATAATTTCACTTGGAAATTGGACATAAGCAAGTGTCAATCTTTTTATAGTTATTGTTTCTTTAAAACACGCTATTTGATTTAACAACGAGAATTAATTTTAAAATTAATTAATGACACTATTATGTTTTGAATTTCTATAAATAAACATCATTTTTGAATTTTGAATATCAAATATATCTTAGGCGAAATTTTATGTATTTTTCTGAAAAACATCAATTTTTTATGATAGTGAAACCGCTTATTAGTAGTTAGAAAAAATTAAATTTCATTTAAATGAAAATTTACCACTTATGTGAATTTAATGTCAAAAATCCTACATACATGGTAGTTATCAAGAAGTAAAATTTGGGTCATTAAGATGATAATATTATTTGATGAATAGTAACTTTTTACTTTTATTTACAGCGGTTTAAGGTAAATAAGGTAAATCAAGGTTAAAGAATATTATAATAATTCCAAATTACCTTAACACTCATCCAAACATTATTTTATGAGTAGTATCCAACAATGGGAGTCCTTTGGTCTATTTTGGGATCCAATGGAGCCACTTATGAAATATACTGACACTTTAAATTAATTAATTTAATGTAAAGACAAAATTGACATTAACAAAAATCTTTTAGTAATTAATTTTTATATGGTGATAAATAAACTATCATTTCTACTATAAATATTAATTGGAATGAAAAACATATTTCTTATGTCCTGGTATTTTTTTATAATTTTTAGACATCAAATAAATTAAATTATTTATGACACAATAATGATGCAGTATTTACCTCATTAATAAATGATTTAAATAAATGAGATTACAAGGATTAAGATATTATTAAAAACATATTCAATAATTATTGTATGATTTTATTTATAATATGAGTCATCGAATATTCAGTTATACTGATTTTTGGACCATTAAAATTCTAATATCATTATATAATAAATTAATATTTTCACACCTTCCTAAAGAGCCCCTCCTCTCCCTTATAAAACGAGTCCACTTCTAACCAATTACTCACACCACTCATGTAATTTGGCTCGTCCAAAATCTCACAAATTGAGCTTCCTACATCCCTATCCTCCTCTTAGAAGCCTTACCTTAGGTAGAAGGCACTTCAACAGGTCCTTTGGTACAAACCAAATGGAGTTACCCAAATTAAAGGTAACAATTTATCTTAAATAGTTTTCTTTTATTTTACATCTATAACACCTAAACTCGCTTTATTCCTTTATTTTTTTAACAAAACCAGTATCATAAATAAACTAGGATGTTGTTATGATAATGATTCTAACTACTCTTACACACACATCAATCTAATGTATGAAGAATATAATGTTTCTGTGGATGACAAACTAACACCTAACGAAATGATGATTGTTCAATGACATCTGACCGACTGTCATGGTGGCCATTATAATGTAACTGTATTTATATATAATATATATTATTTTTATGATTTCATTAATCATTGTTACTTCCCAATTATATCAATCCTTTATGGTATCCATAGTGGGAAAGTACGACAATCTCATTTGAGGAAGTGCGAACTACCACCCCCTCAAAGTTATATGAATTGTTAATTCCTTATGTGGGATGTATAATGGATAGAGTTAAGGATATTATATATGATATTATACTAGAATTAAAATATACATCTGTATCATTATGTTCTAATTACATTAAAATAATAAATAGAAATGAAAGTAGCGTTCATGCGTACGTAAGGCTTACCGTCTCCAGGAACGGTGCATTTCATTTCATACCTCCAAATGTTATGTACTATCAATAATACTTGTATATAATAGATATATATGAAATATATGATATCTAAATCATGAATATCATTCTGGATATAATGTACTATTGACCACATGGAAAACATATAAATATAAGGTGTTCATTTTTGACTCAAGTACCAAATATCGACAAAATGGACATTATTAACTTAAATGATTACATAATATTTATAACATGGTATTAATTCATATAAAAGGAATAATAAAATTGAGAATGGTTCTTAATCAGGTATAAATTAACTTTAGTTTATTATTCAGAAGATTAAAGAATGATCGAGTCAAGTCGGACACGAGGTAAGGGACTTCGTCTCAATCCCCTTTCAGTGAGGCATTTTTAGTTTTATACATGACTTTATTTTATATAGTGTATAAACCACTTTGACTATTGATTTTATACAAAGGGAATCTTTTTATACGAATTGTTTTAGTAAACAAAAAAAATTAATGTTTCGTTTTATTATGTAAGCGGTGACAACGAACTTTCCACCACCCCGAGTATTATTTGATCTTTGGCTTCCTTAACAAGCCAGAAACTTTTTAAAAGGAAAAATAAATACCATATTCTCTTTTTATGTATTTTGGTATAGAAAATGATTTTTAGAATGGATTTATTATTTCAATATATTTAAATGATATTTTAATATTTCAATATGGAAATGTTATCTTTCCTTTATGGTTATGTTATGTGTTATGATCATGTTATGGTTCTTGGGAATTATTTACGTATGCGGGTGGTTCCGTGATAAATCTAGGGTGGGTGAGCCCAAGATAGCTCTCCAATTCATTGGGTAACGTGATGGACGTAAACATGAATGTTTCTCCTAAGAGATTTTTTGTAATATACAATGATGGGTATTCCAATGTAACTTCCTATGTAGCTGTGATAGCTACAATGTAAGTATGATATTGATGCCACAAATTAACTTTATGATTTATGATTTCTATGCGTCTTTCATAAATCATATGATTTCATGAGGTATGTAAAATAGTTCATGTTTTTTATGTATTTATGAACAAATGTTTTCATTCTTTGTTTTATAACCCTTACTGAGCCTTTTATGCTCATCCCATGTTTGGAAATGTTTTCACAGGGCATAAAGATGAATAGGGTACTGGATGGGATCAAGGAAAATTATTGCTGTCTAAAACATGGAACTAGACATGACACTTTTTTTCAGGAGTTTATATTTTATGAAAAAAATGGAAACTGTGAAGAAGTGTCTACATTTTAATATTTTGAGATGTAATAATTACGTCCTAATTCTCTAAAACTCTAAACCTGCAAAGATCCTAAATGTGAATTATTTGTTTAATTCAATACTATGTAAATGTTTAAGGCTAGGTCCTTATAGTTTTTAACAAAGGTAGTTTTAGACAACATTAGGAGTTAGGGTATTGTTAAATTTTTCTCCATAAATTAATTTGTGTTAATATTGATATCATATAGCATTTGAAGATTACCATGTTGCTTATCCAAATATATTTCGGTGTTTAGAATAGTTTTCCATAGAGGAAATAGGGCAGCTATGTTGGGACGACATCAGGAGGAATAAAAACTTCCAAATAAGCTACCTGAGATGGTCAAAATCGGAACTGAACTGTTTTCTGTAGTGATGGAACAGTTGAATCAGGATGAAAATGGTGGTTGTATCCATGAACAAGATCAGCCAGATCAACCACAATGGAACATGACAGTAGTGGATCATTTTATGAGGCAACATCCTCCATCATTCAGAGGATCCTTTGAACCTCTGCTAGGTGGAGGGTGTATTAAAACACTGGGGAAGATTTTAGATGGCATGGGTTGTTCATAACATCGAAAGGTTAGTCTCATTGTTTACTGTTTTGAAGGTGAAGTTGATCAGTGGTGGTCAATGGTGAAAAATATAAAGGATAGTGAGGAGATTTATGATCTTGATTGGGATGAATTCAAAGGTATGTTTCTTGAGAAATATATTCCTAAGGTGGTTCTTCATAGGATGTAAAAACAATTCTTGGAATTGTGGGAGGAGGATGACTCAGTGGCTACTTAGGATGAAACTTTTACTCGACTGGAAAGGTATGCTACAAATTTCATACGATATCTTGATAGTAAAATCAACCATTTTTACTCAGTATTAAATCCAAAGTATTGAAGGGCTTTAGTGTCTCGTGAGTTCAAAAGTAATGGAAACTTGTTTGTTTTTCATAGTTGGTGGAAGTGGAATTTGCTGATAATCAAGTATTCTTTTACAAACAACAAGATAAGAGGTCGAGGTGACTGGAGAAAGGGAAGAACACTTCAAAAAAAGTTTGATGTTAAGAATATTAAAATTACAGGTTGTGAAAATTGTGGTATAAATCAAGAGGGGAATGCCTTTTGAAATATGATAAGTGATAAAAATGTGGTAAAATGGGACATAAGGCTCATAATTGCACTGAAAAAGATCAGGGTAATGGTAGGAAACAATTGGATTTACGGTCAGTAAAATGTTTTAGGCGCATTGAAATGGGTCATTATGAAAATGAGTGTCCAAAAAAGAACTCAACTGAGGGAAAAGTGTCTTACTACAAGCAGAAAGGGGTGGTGGAATCCTTTGCAACTACTTAATCAGATGTTGGCCTATCAGATGAAGTTGTATTAGGTACAATTTTTGTTTTTTAAGATTATTTAAATGTATTGTTTGATTCATGGTCTACAAACAATTTTATTTTTGAGAAGTTTTCAAAAAAAATTGTGATTTTCATTTCACAATATGAGTACCGAAATTATGGTAAAAACACCTGGAGGAAATTTAGAGACAAAAAGAAAACATAATAAAATTCATGTACTTGTGTGTGGAAATTATATACCTTCAATCCTTATTGTTTTTCTTCTAGTATAGTTTGATGTTATTTTGGGCATGAATTGGCTTTCTGTTTATCAAGCTAAAATTGACTGCAAAGATAAAGAGGTTTCTTTTCAGAAATATTTTCAGTTTGTATAAAAAAATGAACCATTGATTTTGATAACATATCAGGATGTATGGAAACTACTAAAAAATGGAAATGAATGTTACCTTGCACATATTGTTGAAAACAATGGAACAATTCAGATTAATGATGTGCCAGTGGTAAATGAGTACGTTGATGGTTTTTCTGATGAGATTCCTGGTATTATACCTGATTTGTAAGTTGAATTTAATATTTACTTAGTTCATGATGCTAAGCCAATTTAAAAACCCAATTATCGAATGGCTCAAATTAAACTTTTAGAGTTAAAGAAGCAATTGCAGAAGTTATTAGATAAAGGTTTCATTTGACCAAGCACATCACCATGGGGTGATCATGTCTTGTTTGTTAAAAAGAAATATGGTTCAATGAGACTTTGCCTTGATTATAGTTCATTGAATAACATCGTTGTTAATAATATGTATCTATTGACTCATATCGATGATTTGTTTGATCATCCCTAGGGAGCATAGTATTTTTCAAAGATTGATTTGAGGTTGGGGTTCCATCAGTTGAATATAATGGAAGCATTCATTCCAAAGACCATGTATCATACTAGATATGGAAATTATGAATTTGTAGTTATGCCTTTTGTTTTAACCAATGCACCTGCTGTATTGATGGGTCTTAGGAAAAGAATTTTCCATGAGTTCTCGGATAAGTTTTTTGTTGTGTTCATTGATGATATTTTGGTTTATTCCAAATGTAAGGAGGAACATGAAAGTCATTTAAGGGTTTTTCGACAATCCTTAAAATATAAGAAACTTTATGGGAAATTCAGAATGTTTGAGTTTTAGTTACAAAAAATTTCTTTCCTTGGTCACATTGTTTTAAAAAATGGCATAACTATTGATCCTGATAAAACCAAAGTTCTTGAAGAATGGACAAGACCCACAAATATAACCGAGTTTTGTAGTTTTCTTGGTTAGGGTGGGTATTTACTAGAGGTTTTTTTAAAATTTTTCATGGTTAACTAGTCTAATGACTAAGTAAACTAAAAAAGGTGTTAAGTTCCTCTAGACAAGAGAATTTGATGATTTTTTTCAGGAATTGAAAAGAAGATTGGTGAATGATCTAGTTTTGGCATTGCCATCCAAAAACGGCGAGTTTGTAATCTATAGTGATGATTAATTGAAAGGACTGGGTTGTGTCCTAATGTAGAATGATCAGGTAATTGCTTATGCTTCACGTCAGTTGAAACCTCACGAGTTAAATTACCCGGCATAGGATTTGGAATTAGCTACTGTTGTTTTTTGCTTTAAAAATTTGGCGGCATCATTTTTATGGAGTAAAATCTGAATTATATACTGACCAAAAAAGAATAAAGTATATATTCACTCAATAATAATTGAACATGAGATAGGGGAGACAGTTGGAATTATTCAAGGATTATTATTGTACGATCCATTACCATTCGGGAAAATCAAATAAAGTGGCTGA
This sequence comes from Viscum album, assembly GCA_963277665.1. Lineage (NCBI taxonomy): Eukaryota > Viridiplantae > Streptophyta > Magnoliopsida > Santalales > Viscaceae > Viscum > Viscum album. Next base: position 1,671,265,207 of record OY728119.1, on the reverse strand, counting down.
TTATTTGAGTCAAAAAGTATTGCTTCATTGTCCATTCTACGTTTAGAACTCGATCCTTTGGTTTTTGATTTAATGAACCATGGAATAGAAGTTGTTGGTGTAGGAAATTCTTCTATTTTATATTAGGTGTTAGTGAGATCATCTCTATCATACAGAATAAAGAAAGAACAGAAAGAAACCAGTGAGTTGCAAAAAAGGTAGTGTTGGTTCAGAATAGTATGCTTCCAGATATTAATCTTGATAATGATTGTGTATTGAGGTTTGGGAAGAGATTATGTGTACCTTGTGTTTCAAAGTTCAAGAATGATTTGTTATATGATGCTCATAGTTCACCATTTTCAGTTCATCCTAGAAGTACTAAGATATATAGAGATCTTCGTGAGTATTACTGGTGCGATAGAATGCAAAGAGTTATTGCTGATTTTACTGTGAAGTATTTAACATGTCAACAGGTTAAAGCAGAGCGACAGTTTCCAAAAGGGATGCTTCAGCCTTTACCGGTGCCAGAGTTGAAGTGGGAAAACATATCCATGAACTTCATTGTGGGATTATCAAAGACATCTTGAGTTAATAATGAAATCTGTATTATAGTCGATCAATTGACTAAATCTGCTCATTTCCATCCTATTCGAGATACTTTGTCTCTAGATCAACTTTATCTGTTGTATGTTAAAGAGGTAGTCTAGTTACATGGAGTTCCTCTATCCATTTATTTTGATCGTGATCACAGGTTTACTTCTTAACTTTTGGAAAGGCTTCCAGAATTCGTTGGTTTCTGAATGAAATTTTAGTTTAGCTTTTATCCCTCAATCAGATTGGAAATTAGAACGAACAATTCAGACATTAGAGGATATGCTATGTGCTTGCTCGATGAATTATCAGGGAAGTTGGGACCAACATCATTTTTCGGATGACTTTTCATATAATAACAGTTTTTATTCTAGTATATAGATGGATCCATTTGAGGAATTATATGTAAAGCATTGTCGAACTTCGGCTTTTTGGGATGATGTAGTTGAGAGGAAGCTGATGGGACCAAAATTGGTAGAAGAGATGGCATAAAAAGTTCAGTTGATTCAGAAGAACATGAGAACAGCTCAGATCTGAATGAAACGTTATGCCAATAACCGGAGGAAGGATCTTTCTTTTTAGGTAGGTTATCATGTATATCTCAAAGTTTCTCCATGGAAAAGTGTGATGTGTTTTGGTAAAAAGGGAAAGGTGAGTCCGATGTTCATTGGACCTTCTGAAATTTTGGAGAAAGATGGATCAGTTTCATTCAGAGTGGATTTACCTCCAATTTTATCCGAGGTACACAATGTTTTCCATGTTTCAATGTTGAGAAAGAATATACTATATCCATCCCATTTTTTGAGCCTAATGATAGTTCAGTTGGAAGAGAATATCTCTTATGAAGAACAACCGGTCTAGATTCTTGACCGTAGAGAGAAAGTGTTGTGGAATAAGGTAATTCACCAGGTAAATGTTTTGTGGAATAACCATATGGTTAAAGAGGAAACGTGGGAATCTGAAAATGCTATAAATGTTAAATACCTCAAATTATTTTGATAAGTGAATAATCATTGCGAGGACGCAATTTCCAAAAGGGGGAGGATGTAACATCCCAAGTAAATGAAGAATAATATATTTTCATAAGCATTAATATTTTTGAATTAAATATTATTTTTATTTTAAAAGGGTTGCTATGTTCGATAGCGAACCAGATACGGAACAACTGGTTTCATTGAAGTCTTATGTTGCACACTAATAATATAGTATTGTTATTTTAAATGGAAGTTAACTCATAGCTATTGTATTGGAAGGAATGAAAAAAACTAACTACAATATGATTATACATGTTTGTTTAATGTATTTACATTAATCCAATAAATGTTAGAGGCTTAATATGTGAATGAATCTAATTTAATTCATAATTTACATTAAAAGGAAAATTTATCTCCTTTTAATGGCGAACCATCCTTAAATCCAGTTATGGTTACTTTAATATATTCTATAAGACTAAATAAAATCCTTTTTATAATGGGGACAACAAAATTTAATTTGTGTAAATTTTTGGAATTTTTCCGATAAAGTTCATTTTTAATGAATAGTGAACATATTGTATTTTAATTCAAAACTGTGGATTAATCAAATTTATTTATATGGTTATATTATATTTTTAATTGGTTTTTAGGTGTAATTAGAATATATTTTTATCATTTAATCCAATGTTGGTCATTGGAAATAATTTCACTTTGAAATTGGACATAAACCACTATCAATCTTTTGATATTTATTGTTTCTTAAAAACACGCTATTTGTTTTAACAACGGGAAATAATTTTAAAATTCTTTAATGACACTTTTATGTTTTTAATTTTTAAAGATAAGCATCATTTATTAATTTGGAATATCAAATATAGAATAGGATGAATTTTTGGTATTTTCCTGAAAAACATCAATTTTTGATGAATAGTGAAACCACTTAGTGGTAGTTAAAAATACATAATTTTCATTTAAATGTAATTTTACCACATTAGTGAATTGAATTTCAAAAATCTGACATACATGGTTGTTATCAGGAAGTAAAATTTGGTTCATTAAGAATAAAATATTTTTTTTCTAATAGTTACTTTTTACTTTTATTTACTGCGGTTAAATCTAAATAATGTAATTCAAGGTTAAAAGAATATAATAATAATTTAAAATTACCTTAACACTTGTCCAAAACTTATTATATGGGTATTTTCTGACAATGGTCATCTTTGGGTCGATTTTGGTGCCCTATGGAGCCACTTATGAAAGATAAAGACACTTTAGATTAACTAATTAAATTTAATAACAAAATTTACATTAACAAAAATCTTTTAGTAATTGATTTTTATATGGTGTAATATAAATTATCTTTTCAACTATAAATATTCATTGGAAATATAAAACTATTTCCTAGATCATGATTTTTTTTTTTAATTTTTAGACATCAAATAAAGTAAAGTATTTATGACACAATAATGATGCAGTATTTACCTCATTAATAAATGATTTAAATAAATAATATTATAATTAATAAAATAATATTCCAAACATGTCCAATTATGATTGGATGATTTTATTTCGAACATGAGTCATTTTATCTTTGGCTATAATTATCTTTGGACCATTTGAAACCGAATATCATTATATAATAATATAATATTTTCACGCTTTCCTAAAGATCCCCTCATCTCCCTTATAAAAGGAGTCCACTTATAACCAATTAATCACACCTCTCAAGGCATTTTTCTCGACCAATATCTGCCCAATTAATCTCCCTACAACCCTTTCCTCCTCCTAGAAGCCTTACCATAGGCAGAAGGAACTTCAAGAAGTACTTTGGTTCAATCCAAAGGGAGTTAACCAAATTAAAGGCAATGATTTCTCTTAAATTATTTTCATTTATTTTACTTCTACAACCCCTAAACTCTTTTTCTTCCTTTATTTTGTAACAACACTAGTATCCTAAATATACTAGGATGTTTTTATGATACGGATATTAATTAAACTTACACACACCTCCATCTAATCGATGAATAACATAATGTTTTTGTTGATGGAAAACTAAAGCCTCACGAAACGATGATTGTTCAATTACATCTTACCGCCTCTCATGGTAGACATTATGATGGAAATGTATTTATATATGATATATATTATGTTTATTATTTCCTTATTCTTCTATACTTACCAATTATATCAAGCCTTTATGGTTCTATTATGGGTAAATATGATAATCTCATTTGAGGAAGTGCAGACTATCGCCCCCTCAAAGTGATAAGACTCGTTAATGCCGTATGTGGGACGTATAAATGATAGAGTTAGTGATATTATATATGATATTATACTGTAATTATATTATACATATGTATCATTATGTTCTAATTCCATTAAAATAAAAAATAGAAATGAATGTAGCGTTTATGCGTACGTACGACTTACCATCTCCAGGAATGGTGGATTTCATTTCTTACCACCAAATGTTATGTACTATTATAAATACATGTATATACTGGATATATATGATATATACGATATCTAAATCATGAATATAGTTATGGATATAATGTACTATTGACCACATGGACAAATTATAAATATCAGGTGTTCATTTTTACCTCAAGTACCAAATATCAACAAAATGGATGTTATTAACTTCAATGAATACATAATGTTTATAACATGGTAATAATTGATATAAAATGAATAATAAACTTGAAAATGGTTCTTAAGAAAGTAGAAACTAACATTAGTTTATTATTTAATAGATTAAATAATGATATAGTCAAGTCGGACACGAGGTAAGGGAGTCCATCTCAATCTTATTTCATTCTGGCATTTTTAGTTTTACACACGACTTTATTTTATACGGTGTATAAACCCCTTTGACATTTCATTTTATTCAAAGGGAATTTTTTTATATGAAGCGTTTTACTAAAAGAAAAAACAGAATGTTTCTTTTTTTTATCTAAGTAGTGACAATGACCATTCCGCCGCTGCGAGTATTATTTGTTCTTTTGAATCCTTAATAATCTGGAATGTTTTTAAAAGGAAAAATAATTACAATATACTCTTTTTACGTATTTTGGTATTGAAAATGATTTTGAGAATGGATTTATTATTTCATTATATTGAAATGATATTTTATTATTTCAATGTGTAAATTTTATCTTTCATTTATGCTTATGTTATGTGTCATGATCATGTTATGGTTCTTGGGCATTATTTACGTATACGGGTGGTTCCATGATAAACCTAGGGTGGGTGAGCCCGAGATGGATCCCCAATGCATTGGGTAACGTGACAGAGGTAAACATGAATGTTTCTCCTAATAGATTTTATCAGAATATACTATAATGTGAATTCCAGTGTAACTTCAAATGTAGTTGTGATAGCTACAATGTAAGTATGATATCGATGCCACAAGTTACCTTTATGATTTATGATTTCTATGAATCTTTCTATAATCTTATGATTCCACGTGGTAAGTAAAAGGTTTCATGTTTTTTATGTATTTATGAACAAATATTTTCATTCATTATTTTATAACCCTTACTATGACTTTTATTCTCAATCCATGTTTTGAAATGTTTTCACAGGACTTAAAGATAAATAGGTTCAAGGATGGGATCAAAGAAAAGTCATGTTGTCTAAAACATGGAACTAGAAATGACTATTTTTTTCAAGTGTTTATATTTTATGAAAAATTGGAAACTGTGTAGAAGTGTCTACCTTGTAATCTTTTGAGATGTAATCATTATGTCATAATTCTCTAAAACTCTAAACCTGAAAAGATCCTCAATGTGGATTATTTTTTTAATTCAATCATATGTAAATGTTTAAGGCCAGGTCCTTATAGATATATTATTCAATAAAATAAAATTTCAAAGTATAATTAGTGATACCCAATAAACATTGCTTGTCCTCTCATCTAATTAATAAAAACAAATTTTTATTTATTCTCAAGTACTTATATAATTTCTTTATACTAATACAATGACTCTCACTGAGATTATATTGGTATCTACATGCAATTCTCAAAATATAAGCAACATTAGTTCGATTAGATAACTTGTAATGCATGATAGACCTTATACTGGTTGTATGATTAATTCTATTCATCCTATCAAACTCTTTAGTAGGATGTTGAATCTTTTTAATACTTATGTATTGAAGAACCGGTAAAATTTAACACCCCAACCTTCCACCGTATATTTCTCTTTGAATAATAGATATCCTTCATTATACACAACTTTGAGATTCTAACACACCACAACCAATCAAATTAGCTGCTATAAATAGTAATACCCACTTTATGAAATATTAAAAAATTTATTTTTTAAAATGGACTTCATTTTTGAATTTAGAATATTAAAATTATCTTAGGGTGATTTTTTGGTATTTTTTGAAAACATTCCTTTTTTGATGAATAGTGAAAAACACTACATTATTGTTGAAAACCGACATTTTATTTAAACTAATATTTATTTTATTTAAATTTATTTTTGGTGAAAATAGATACATAATACTTATATAAGTTAAACGTAATTCATTGGGGTAATTTTATAATTTTTTTGGATATATATAATTTTATTGACCTTTTTACCATCTTTTACCCACCTCCTAGGAGCAGTTGCAAATTTGCATAAAACATTAATTTACCACATGAAGCCACTTGAGAGTGATACTGAGTCATGGTCGACCAAGGGATACAATGGGAATAATTGGGTAATGGATGACCATGGGCATCTTTGGGTCGATTTTAGGATCCCATGAAGCCACCTGAGAGTGATACTGACACTTTATATTAATTAATTTAAACTAAAGACAAAAATGACATAAACACATATCTTTTAGTAAAACAATTTTACATGGGGTTATATAAGATATCTTTTTTACTATAAATATTCACTATAATGATAAATATATTTACTAAATAATGGTATTTCATTTATAATTTTTAGAAGATAAATAATTAAATTTATTTATGACACAATGATGATGCAGTAATTACCTTATTAATGAAAAATTAAAATAATTTATATTATAAATATCCCAATAAATGAATTTCGAGGCTTTTGATGAATTAAAATAATTTTATAGGTTAATATGACATGTTAGGGTTGATTAAATGAATTTTTTATGTAATAATACTGTTATGAATTTAACAAAAACTAAAATACCAAATTGTGTCAAATTTGACATAAAAGAGTTAAAAGAACATATTATAGTATTAATTGATATAAAATTACTAAAAATAATAGGTTCCGAAAAATGGTATAAATAAGGTTATATATATAAATAATGAACCACTTGGGGTTCTCATGGCTTGTTATAGTAAGTTTATTAACCATATAATATAAAAATTTAAAAATACATGGTAAATGTAAAACTATTCAAACTAAGAGTTAAATCTAAAATAAAAGGTTAATATGATGACCTAATCAAGTCTAAAACCTATTGGTTGAGTGTATTGAAACCCCTAACCGATTTATCCTTGAAATAAATCATTTTGGAGACATTAGAAACCGAAACTTATTTTATTATAAAATAATATTTCAATATTTCCCTAAGGTGCCCCTCACCTCTCTTATAAAATGGAACTTCCAATTCTCTCTAATTTACTCCTCCAATGTCATTTTGCTTTGAAAACCCATACCCATATATCCTCTAAACATCCCTCAATTCAACATAGAGGTGTATGTTTGGTCAGAATTCCAACCAATGGAGCCCATTTGATCAAATCAAAAGGAAGAACTCGAAGAAGAGGTAAATATCTCACCACCTATTTCAAGTTATTTTTCTTCCACATCCTATTTATTTTTGGTTTCTATTCTAAAATAATAAATCCATTATCTTATATATATTGATATTTTATTATAAAAATGTGACAACCATATTCATTGTTCTATACATCCTATGAATGACATGTCACCATACATGCGTACGTACAGATTACCGTCTCCACATCGTAGTGTAGTTGTTATTCAACACATTATTATTTTTATGAGTATAATAATGATGTATAATTGATTTAAATAATAAATATTACATGTTTATTATTCTTTATATATGATATACCATCTATTTAGATGCGATTTCATCATCAATATAATGATATTGTCGCCCGTACGTACATACAGATTACCGTCTCCATGAACGCGATGAGATTCATTTCTCCAACGAAACCATTCAAGAATAATATTAAATTGATAATTAAAAATAATGTTTAAGATATTTATATCATTATGGATATGAATCAAATAAATCTAATCCATAACAAACATGACTTAGGTAACAAAACACATAAATAAAAACTAGTCACTTAACACCTGAAATGAAGATAGTACTAAAATATCATTAACAATGAAATATAAGAAGATCATATATGATATCATATTTATCAATATGGTTCTTGTATTATTTAAGAACAATGATTTAACTATTATAAAAGTGTTTAATGTACCCTCATTCAAGGAAAATTACAAGGTAAGGGTTAATTTCACAAACTCATTATTATCAAAGGTTGTTTTTACGTAAATATCTAATGGGACCTCTTTATCATCCACATCTGTGATTTCAATAAAATTTATTTTAAAAAAATTTCACTATTTACAATACTATGGTTTAATGTAAATTATACCATTACTTTATGATCTTTTCGACAAAATTAATGTAAGAATGTTTTTTTAACTTATATAGCGGGTGCAGCTATTTTCCACTTTTATTACACCTTAAAATATTCCCTTACAAGAATATATGAATATTTCCAAAATTATTGTTTTATTTTATAATTATGATACTTTTAAATGGTTTCAATATACAAATAGGTATTTAATTAAAATAGTTTTAATTTCATCTATGTTGACATCCTTTGATGGATTTTAAACTTGTTTGATGTTGATTTATTACAATTAAAAACATTCATATTGTACTAAAGGATTTGTGATATGTTTGACTATGGATTTTTTATTTTTATACCATTTATGGGTTTGGATAAAGTATTGACATTTTGTATTCTAGTTTGAATATGAGTGTTTATGTTATGTTTAAACCTTATCTTATGAAGAATGAATTAGCATTAGTAAGTGATGGGTGGATCCCGCAATAGATCCTCAAGGGATGGGTAGGACTCATGAGACAAACAAGTGTCTTGGCAGATGGCCTTGAGAAAATCTTATTTGTGGTCTTGGACTAAGGCCTTGACTATGTGGTTATGAAGTCTGGCATTATGCATTCCATCATTATGAAATTTCCTAATGATATTGCATGTGATTATTTGAATAAAAAAATTTCCATGTGAGTATGTAAATGGCATTATTTTGATTTATATTTTGTATATTATGATTATTTTAATGTTTAAAATGCTTTTGTTTTAGTTTTATCCATTTCCTTAAATATTTATGATTATTTAAGGAAGTTTTTTATATAATTTTATCCTTACTGAGCATCTAAGCACACCCATTTCTATGATTTATTTTTCCTATGATGTGAAAAAGTATATTATGATTGAACTGCAAGGATATTCTTAGGGATATGAGTGTGGCTTATGGTGGCTATGTTGTTGTAGTTTTTAATTTTATAATGTAATGCAAAACATATGAATGCATCTTGTACTTCCAAGGCTACTAAACTAATCGGTATTTCGAGATATGATATTTTGTTATCAGGTAAACATTTCGTAATAATGCTCTAACATTGGGTAACTGAGGTCAAGGCATTATAGTTGGTATCAGAGGAAGTTTAGTACTAACCATGGAAACAAGATTTAAAAAAAATATGATTAGAGCACATTGCCCTAAGATAGACTTTGAGGATTATTATAGATGAACATCCTAGAATTTTTGTAATATATGGATTTTTTGTATTTTCTGAGAAATGCATCCCTTTTTGGATATGATAAGGTAGAGGTGGCTTTGGTACAGATGTACCTAGGAGTAAAAACTCCAACAAGGAGTTTCAGGCTTGACTCGGGGTATCCTGATAGACGACAATGGGCCTTGCTGCACTCTTGTTTACGACATTCATGGGGGATATTCTTATGATAATCCACGTTATCATTAGAAAACATTATGAAGGATTTATGAGTATATACCTTCTGAAATATAATAGTTTTTAGGATTATGAATTATATCCATAAAATGATCAATTTATGATAAGTGTTTTAAAAGTTGGAATTAGGTATTTCAGTTCATAAACTAAGCCAGTGTATTACATTGACTAGAAATGGTGACTGGTGGACGGAATGGAAATTGTATCAATAGACGTACTCCATGTACATATTTCCCTCCTACTCATGATAATTATTGTGTATATGGTGATAAAACTTGTGCTGATTATCTTATAACCATATTGGGATAACTCGTTCAGGTTATGAATAATAACCTTACCAATCTGGAGCACCCTGATCCACAACATGGAGGATCAATGTTTGATCGCTTCATGAGGAAACAAACACCAATGTTCCATGGGACTACAAATCTATTTGTAACTGAGCAAAGGATATGTTCCTTAGAGAATATATTTCATGCTCTAGGGAGAAATGGAAAACGTTGTCATGATAGTTTTCACCTCACAAGAGATGCAGATCAATGGTGGTCATTAATTCAAAACACAAAGTAAGATGAAGAAGTATCAAATTTGGAATTGAGAGAGTTTAAAGATATATTATTAGAAAAATACTTTCCTCGTGACCATGGAGTGGACATGGAAAGATAGTTTTTGAGTCTGAGGCAAAAGGAGAATGAGAATGTCACAATATATGAGGCTATCTTTATAAGGTTAGAAAGGCATGCAGCATATTATATACGTAACCCAAGGAGTAATATGGATTGAATATTTTATGGTTTAAAACCATTTCTCCATCGAGAATTAGTCTTACAATCCTTCTCGTCATATGGAGATATAATCTTATGTTCTATCAAGACAGAAAAGGAATTGTCTAATTCTTACGCATTTAAAGAAAATAAAGAGAATAAGAGATCTATTGAACACTCTGCAAATGCCAATAAGGGGAAGAAGGGAAGTGTAGAATATCCATCCTCTAGTAAATGTGGGAATAAACACCCTACTACTTTTCATAAGGGAATGTTATTCTGTTACATGTTTGGTGAAAAAGGACATCAAGCTCGTGATTGCAAGAGAAATAATTTGTTTGTTAATTATGAATGAAACAATTGTATAGAAAGAGGGTATTATGCTGATGAATATCCCAATAGACAATGAATATTTCCTCAGAAAAGGCCACGTGATCAGATACAAGCTTGTGCAACCACTAATACTGAGGTTGAAGCTCTTGAAGACATTATGGAAGGTAATTTAATGGTTTACTCAGGTTTTGAAAATTCATTATTTGATTCTGGATCATCACATTGTTTCATTTCTGCCCAGTTTGTTAATAAAATGATATATTTCCAATTTGATTTAACAAGGGAGTTTTTAGTCAAATATCATATGGGATGTATCATTGCAACAATGTTTTTTGAATCAGTTCCCATTAAAAAAATAAGAATTATTTATATGTTGATCCCATCATCATGCCCATGATTTAATTTGATATAATCCTCAGTAAGGATTGGATTTCAGATCATGATGTGAAAATTTATTTTAAGAAGAATGAGGTTACTATTTTTGATGATGATGATAAATAACAACATATCTATAGAGCATAAACTTCACTATATGATTCTTATCTAGATCCATCCCCATGTAGCTCTACTAAATTCCATTATTGGGGAGGAAGAAAATGAAATAACAATGGGTTAGGAATGGAATTATCAAAAATAGGATGTACCTGTTGTGTATGAATATATTGACGTGTTTCAAGTGGATTTACCAAGACATCCTCCTGAACGAGAAATTGAGTTTTCAGTTGACTTAATTCAGGGTTCAAGGCCCATATCAAAGACCCTTTATAGAATGGCCATTGTGGAATTAGTGGAGGTAAATAAACAACTAGAGGAATTGAGTAATAAAGAATTTATTTTCCATAGTGTATCTCCATGGGGATCCCCTATTCTTTTTGTTAAGATGAAATATGGATCTATATGGCTACACATTGACTATAGATAGATCAATTCTATAACAATAAAGAATTAGTATCCCTTTCCCCACATTGATGATTTATTCGACCGACTTCCTGGTGCTCAATATATTTCAATGATTTAACTTCAATCTGGATATCATCAGTTGTGTATGAAGAATGAAGACATTCCGAAGATGACATTTCGTGCTAGGTAGGGGCATTACAAGTTTACAGTAATGACTTTTGGTTGGATTATACACCCTATATTTTCATGGATCTTATAAACAGAGTTATCAAAGAATATCTTGATGACTTTGTAGTGATATTTATTGATGATATCGTGGTATACACTAAACGGTACGAAGATCATGAAAATCACCAGCACATTATTATAAAGAATCTTAGAAGAAATGAATTATATGGGAAGTTTAGAAAGTGTGAATTATGGATTCAAAAGATTTATTTTCTTGGCTATTTTTTCTCTAATGATGAAATCTCTATTGATCCTTTAAGAAAAAGTCAATCCATGATTTTCCAGCACCAACATGTATAACTGAAGTACGAAGTTTTATAGGTTTAGTTGGTTATTATCGGCATTTTTTCCAGAATTTTTCTCGATTGGATAACCCATTAACCAAGATCACTCGTAAAGGGGTTAATTTTTTTCACAAATGAGTGTGAAGAATGTTTTGAATAACTCAAGATAATATTAGTCAATGATCCTATCTTGACTATACCATATGGGAATGATGAGTTTGTTATTTAAAGTGATGCATTAAAGAAAGGACTTGGTTGTGTCCTTATGTAGAATGATAGAGTTATTTCCTATGAATCAAGGAAGATAAAAATTCATGAACAAAACTATCCCACTCATGATATTGATATAGCAGCTATAATCTTTGCTCTAAACATATTGAGACAATATCTCTATAGTGAAAAATTTGAGAGTTATACTGATCACAAGAGTTTAAAGTATATTTTCTCACAGAATGAACTCAACCATGAGGCAATGTAGATGGATTTAACTACTCAAAGATTACGATTTCACCATACACTACCACCCGGGGATGGAAAATAAGATGGAATATGGTTTGAGAAGATAGGATCATAGAGTTTTGAACAATATGAGAGTTGAAAAGGATCCTATATACAAGGATCTAGTAAAAATGGAAGTGGGGATAACCATGGAAGGTGAAACATCAACACTTTTTCAAATGGTTTCCTATCCTTATTTACTATAAAGGATAAGGAGTTATCAAACTGATGATGAAGAGTTTCATAAAAGATTAAAGCTGTGAATGATGGGACATTGAGTGACTTTATGTATGAAGATAGATTTTTGAAATTTGGGTAGAGACTTTTTGTTCCCAACATTCATGATCAAAAAATTTAATTGTTGGATGATTCTCATAGCTACAATTTGTTTATACACCCTATAAGCACTAAGATGTATAAATATTTGAAGGAATATTTTTTTAGGGAAAATATAAAGAGAGAGATTTCCGATTTTGTGTCGAGATATATGGTTTGTCAACAAGTAAATGTTGGAAGATAGGATCCTATAAGAGTCAGGAAACATCTTCCCATACCTGAGAGGAAATGGTATGATATTATGATGGATTTTTTCATGGGACTACCCATGACTCCATGAAGGAACGATGAAATATGGGTCATTGTTGATCGTATTCCCAAGTCAGCACATTTTCTTTCTATAAGATATGATTTAAAACTTGAACGTTTAGAAAGACTATATATTAATGATGTTGTAAGACATCATGGAGTAACCCTATAAATTGTTTCTGATCATGATCTTCATTTTACCCCAAGATTCTGGAAAAGTCTTCAGATGGCATTGGATACTGAACTTTGTTTGAGCACTGCCTACCACCCTCAAACTGATGGACAATTAGAACAGACTATTCAAACCTTAGAAGACATGTTGAGATCTTGCTCACTTGACTTTCAAGGTATTAGGGATCAATATTTACCTCTGGAATAATTTCCATAAAACAATTTCTTTCATTCAAGTATTTAAATGGCCCCATATGAAGTGTTATATAGAAAAAGATGTCGCGCACCGACTTGTTGGGATGATGTTTGTGAAAGAAAACTTGTAGGCCTAGAACTTGTTGTGGAAATAATGGAAAAGGTGAAAGTTATCCAAATCCACATCAAAGCAGATCAAAGTAGGAAAAAGAGCTATGCTAATAACCGAAGGAAGGATTTGTAACTTCAGGTAAGAGATCATGTTTTCTTGAAGGTATCTCAATGGAAAAGATATATACAATTCAGTAAGAAGGGTAAATTATGTCCCCGATACATCAGAACATTATAAATTCTAGAACGAATTGGGAATGTAGCTTACTGTTTGGAAATTCCGCCAATTCCTTCCAAAGTCCATGATGTGTTCCACGAATCGCTATTTGGAAAATACATGCCTGATATAACGCATGTACTCACCTACGGAGATATAGAACTTGAACCTGGTCGATCTTATTATGAAGAACCTGTCATGTTTCCGGATACCAGAGAAAAAGTGTTGAGAAACTGAACATCTCATCCAGTAAACATTCTATAGGGAAACCATAATAAGGAAGAGGTGATGTGGGATCTTGAGGAACATATTATGATGAACCACTCGAGTATTTTTGTGTAGTATTATTCTGTAAATTTGGAGGGTAAATTATTTTAAAGAGGTAATAATGTAACACCCCAACCTTCCACGGTACATTTCTCTTTGAATAATACAATATCCATCCTTATACGCAACTTCGATATTCTAACACATAACAACCAATCAAAATATCCACTATGAATAGTAATACATGTGTTTTGAAATTTTATAAATTTTATTTTTTAAAATGGAGTTCATTTTTTAATTTGGAATATCGAAATTATCTTAGGGTGAATTTTTTCTATTTATCTGAAAACTTTCATTTTTTTGTGAATAGTGAAAAATGCTACGTTATGATTAAAAAATGACTTTATATTTAAATAATTATTTATTTTATTTAAATATATTTTAGGTAAAAATAGATACATAATATCTATATAAGTTCAATTTAATTCGTTGGACTAATTTTATAATACGTTTATATATATATATATAATTTTATTGAACTTTTTACCTACTTTTACCCACCTCCTAGGAGCATTTGCAAATTTGCATTAAACATAATTTTACCAATTATGTGAATTAAATTTCATAAAACTAAGAGACACGGTTGATATCAGTACATAAAATGTGGTTAAATAAGATGAAAATATTTTTGATGAATAGTAATTATTGCCTTTTATTTACCGTGGTTAAAGGCAAGTAGGGTAATTCAAGGTAATAATAATATTATAATAATAAAAAATTACCTTAACACTTTTCTTAACCATATTGGATAAGTCATTGCTGACCATGGCCATCATTGTGTCGATTTAGGGACCCAATGATGCCACCTGAGAGTGATAATGACACTTTATATTAATTAATTTAAAGTAAAGTAAAAATGACAAAAACACATATCTTTTAGTAAAACAATTTTTACATGGGGTTATATAAGTTGTATTTTTGACTATAAATATTAATTAGAAAGATAAAAATACTTCCTACATAATGGTTTTTAATTTATTATATTTTGATGAAAAATAATTAAATTTATTTTTGACACAATAATGATGTTGTAATTACTATATTAATGAAAAATTAAAATAATTGATATTACAGATATCCCGATAAATGTATTTTGAGACTTTTGATGAATTCCAAAAAAAAATTAGGTTAATTTGACATTTTAGTGTTGATTAAATTATTTTTTTCGAAGTAATAATAATATTATTAATTTAACAAAAAAATACCAAATAGTGTCAAATTTGACATAAAAGAGTTCTTAAATAAAATATTATATTATTAATAGATATAATATTCCTAAAAATATAAGGCTTGGTTAAATGAGTTATATAAGGTTATATATATTAATAATGAACCTACTTGGGGTTCTCTTGGCATGTTATTGTAAGATTATTGACAATATAATATAAAAATAGAAGGAGACATGGTAAATGTCAAACTATTTAAACTAAGAGGTAAATCTAAAATATAATGTTAATATGATGGCCTAAAACTGTATAAAACCTATTGGTTGAGTGAATTTAGATCCATACCCACCTTATACTATAAATAATTTATTTTTGGAGCCATTATAAATCTAAAATGATTTTATTATAAAATAATATTTCAATATTTCCCTATGGTTCCCCTCCCCTCTCTTATAAAAGGGCACATCCCCTTATCTTCAATTCACTCTTCCAAATCCATTTTTCTGGGCCAAACCCAGCCCAAAAATTCTATAAACTTTTATCAAATTAACCTAGATGCCTTTTTCGATCATAACGCCAACCTATAGATCCCTTTTAATAAAATCAAAAGGAAGAATCTGATGAAGAGGTAAATATCTCACCACCTCTTTCAAGTTATTTTCTTCTTCCACTTTCAATATATTTGTTATTTACATTATAAAATAAAAAATTTAGTATCTTCTATATACTATGATGTTATTATAAAATGTTAAGAACCATATTCATTGTTCTATCCATCCTATGAATGACATGTCACCATATGTGTGTACTTACGGCTTACCATCTCCACGTCGTGGTGTAGTTTTTATTCAATAAATTATTATTTGTATGGGTATAATAATGAAGTATAATTGATTAAAATAATAAATATAAAATGTTAATGATTCTGTATATATGATATACCATCTATTTACATGCGATTTCATCATCAATATAATGATATTATCGCTCGTGCGTACGTATGGATTACCGTATCCACGAACGCGTTGAGATTCATTTCCCCATCAAAACCATGAAAGAATAACATTCATTTGATGATTAAAAATACTTTTTAAGAACATAATTTCATTCGAAATATTAATCAAATAAATCTTATCCATAACAAGAATGTCTTGTGTAACAAAAAAGAAAAACGAAAATGAATCAGTTAACACTCGAAATGATGATAATACTAAAATATCATTAACAATGAAATATTAAAAGATCATATATGACATTATATTGATGTATACGGTTATTTTATAATTTAATAACAATGATTTATCTATTATACACGATTTTAACATACCCTCGATCAAGGAAAATACAAGTTAATGGTTAATTTCACAATCTCTTTATTATTCGAGGTTGTTTTTAAGTAAATATATACTAGGACATCTTTATCATCCACATCCATGTTTTCTCAAAAATGTATTTCAAAACATTATTATTATTTACTATACTATGGGATAAGTCATTTATACCATTATTTGACCTTATACGTTTTAAAATCAATGTTTCTGTCATTTTTCAAACAGGTTATTTTATGACCTTTTTGACAAAATTTAAGTAAGAATGTTTTTTAACATATACAGATGGTGTGGATATTTTTTGCCGTTATAACACCTTCAAAGCTTCTCTTACAAGCTTATAAGAAAATTTCCAAAATAAATATTTTTTTATAATTATGTTACTTTTAAATGGTTTCAAAATAAAATGATGTATTTCTTTAAAATAGTATTCATTTCATCTATGTTAACATCCTTCGATGGATTTTAAACGTGTTTGAATTTTATTTATTATAAAATAAATCTTCCATATTGTATTGAATGTTTTATGAGATGTTTTACTATGGATATGTTATTTTTATACCTTTCATGGGTTATGGAGAATGTATTGACATTTTTTATTCTAGTTTTTATACGAATGTTTATTTTATACTTAAACCTTTTCTTATGAGGATTGCTTTGGACTTAATAAGTGACGAGTGGAGACCACTATAGCTCATCGATGCATCAGTAGGTCTTATGATACAAACTAGTTTCTTGAAACAATACCTTGAAAAAATCTTATTTTTAGTCTTCGCACAAGGCCTTGACTACATGGTTATGAATTCTGGCATTATACATTCCATCAATTTCAAATTGGCTATTGATATTGCATGTGATTATTCGACTAGTAGAATTTCCATGTGAGTAAGTAAATGAAATTATTTTGATTTTTATTTTCCATATTATGATGAAGATTATGTTTAAAAGGATTTTTTAGTTTTATAGATTTCCTTAAATGTTTATGCTTATTTATGAATTTTTCTACTATATTGTAATCCTTACTGAGCATCTAAGCTCACCCCTTTCCGTGTTTTATTTTTTCTAGGATGTGAAGAAGTATATTATGACTGACCTACAGGGATTCTATAAGGGATATGAGTTTTTTCCTATAGAGACTATGGTGTTTTAGTTTTTAATTTTATAATGTAATGTAAAACATATGAATATATATAGTATATCCATGGCTACTAAACTAATCAGTCACTCAAGACTTGGCCTTTTGTGATAATGAAAATGTAATGTAATAATGAACCGATATTAGGTAAAAAGCATTGGGGCATTACATAAATACCCCTTCTTGGAGATATCTATGAAAAAAAATTCTCTTCATTGATATATGTGTTCTAACTCAACCAAACTAGCCTCTTATATCTATCTCTATAATTCTTAATACCCATTATGTAGGCTTATTCTTCCATGTCTTTCTATGTGAATAATTTTTCCAAAAACATCTTTACAAAAGGTAATGTTGGGACAAAATTTTAAATAATAATTATTTCATCCACATGAAAAATAAAAAACACCACTACACTCTCTCTAATGAACTTGTATTCACAATTATCATCCATGATTTTAATAAACTCAAAATCTTTTATTTTATTATCAAAACAAATATTTAAAATTTATGAATATTTCATTAATTAATAAAAAACTATTATAACTTTCACATATTAGAACACTCATTTAAAAATTTAAAACCATAGGTTTGTATCATATAAATATTCTCAAATATATTCCCAATATTTAATGTATTTTTGAAATCCAATTGATATATATCTCATAATCAAAATGAGGTAATATAGAACAAAAATATTAAAATAAACATTATTATTAAAATGGGTGGAAAGTTCTCTTCATATTCAATATCATGAATTGTTTGTAATATTTTACCACCATTCATTCTTTAGAGGTATAATCTCTACCATAAATTTTTGTTTTATTAGATAATACCAATCAAAACCACATGGGTCTCACCCTTTTAACTTTTTCAATTAATTTCCAAATATGGTTAGTGTAAATGGATTTCAATTCAAATTCAATGACTTTTATCCATATATTATAATCATAACACTCAATGAAATAATGGTACATATTAGTTTTATCTCCTATGAAAATTTTTCCATCATCATTCACTATAATAATTTTATATCTCTAAATCTCATGGAAAATACTACCAAACCTTCACGGTTCATTTATAAGTTGATTTAAATTTTATTTAGCAACTCATTGTTAAACTAGATAAATTTTATCTTGGGAATACTTCATATTTATTATTTTTCACTCATATATGTTCAAATTTCCTCCCATAACACCCTGAAATATGATTAGTATAACTATAGAAATAATATCCCGTGGTTTATTTGGGTAAAACCAACAAAAAATAACTTGTTGGGCTTAGGGTAAAATTTATCAAAATAAAATCATCATATGAATGCTTCATAACGACAAAGATTTGTTAAAATTTTCAAAAGACAATCATTCCATTATTACTGATTTATATGGAATGTAGTTAGGTATGAATATATAAATCTACATATCATATCCTTAGAATATAATAAGAATATCACAATAACTGATCATCGATAAAACCATGTAAAATAGTGTATGATTCCTTATTTATATATATATCATTCAACATTGGTTTTCTAATATGAGTGAGTATTGTAATAATTCCACAGTCTCTCTGATGATGAGTAAATTCCTGGCACATGTATTCTTACCCTAATCTGATTGGTGAATCTTAATACATTTTCCTTTTTTATTTTGTATATAGTTCGAAAACTATTTTATCTTTTTAAATGTTTTATACATATGATTCATGAAAAACAAAAAACTATACTAACTTAAATCATCAATAAAAGTGAAAAAATGGATAATCCTAAGATATATAGATTACTAATTGGTCCAAAAACATCATAATGTATGAGATCCAATATTCCAGTATCCCTTTTATCATTTCCTCTAAAAGTTTTTAAATTTATTCTTTCAAATAAACTAGATTTTCAGTTGTCAAATTATTTATAATTAAATGAACCTAGAAACCCATATCCATGTATTCATTATATGTGTTTCTCATTTAGATGTCCAACATGACAATGCCAAAGGTAGGAGGGGTTAAAATCAATCTTGTTCTTCTTATTATGAATGTCATATATATATAATTATATATATATATAATGTATAAAATATTTACCACATTCCCAACTCCATAAAACATTTCATTTATATATATATATATCAATTATTATTATTATTAGTAATTAATGAAAATCCATACTTATCCAAACAATATAAATAAATTAACTCTATTTATGTTCCTAACATAATTGAATTTCACAAATTCTATAACTAATACACTATATATAATTAGATCATAAATATCAACATCTAATGAAGAATCACTTACTCTATCGTTGACATGAAGTTCTACTTCAAACTTTTTAAATTCACTTAAATCTATGGATCTGTGTTTACCAACACAAATATGTGATTCATATTTTGAATCTAATGCCCATGATTCATAGTTGGATAAATTGATCTTTATAATATTTACATTCTAATGGTCAATATGATCTCTTTGAGAATACTTCTCAACCTAATATAACAATATAAAATCATTTTTTATATCATACCTATAATATATCTCAAAATTATATACAAGTTGCATTCCATAATCTATAAAATGGACATATATATTTGTCCGTGTCATGTTTTATATCATTTAGTCATGTAATTTTAATAAAACTTCTCCCACTAATAATTTTGATCTCATACATCATATCCATTTAGTAATATAATATCCATATTTCAGTAAGTAGTGAGTCTGATTTGGAAATTATCTGAACAATTAGTTATTAAAGTAATGTAATCATCCTGATAATATCAAATATGACTCATGGATAATTTATAAGATAACCCTTTATTTAAATCCATCATATAAATAAACTCATCCTTGTTCATTTTGTAACCAAATTCTATAAAGACTCATAGTTATTGTATCCCAAATCAGCTACCATGAACGAGTCACCTAATCTTATTCGTATCACACATTAATATCTTTCCTTACACAAGATAATACAGGGGAACCAAGGTTTGGAATAACCTACACAGTTAGATGATTGGGGTCTTGAAAAATACTGATTTGGATGAAATAACATACATAGTACTCTATTGGTTTTATTTCAATTTCTCACAATTTTAATATAAATCACATTCAAATTTAATACATAACTATTTATTCTCATGAAAATTTTATTATATCATGTTTCATTAATTAATTTATGTATACTTATAATTATTTAGTTTGGAAATCTCTATTCCTGCGAAATAATTAATATGTTCATTCAACATTAATGTATGTCCCTTTAAAACCCCATATTTTATGACAATCACCATAAATGTAATCCAAACATATTTTCACATATCCAAATTCATATCATGCAAGATGCTCTTGAAAATTTAATGTAATGGTTTAAAGTTAAATGTGAATGATAATCTCAACATTAATAATCTTAGAGCCCTATATAGCCAACCCCATCTTTTGTAGATCATGGAATAAGCCTATAAGATAGAGGGAATTATATCACAATGTCTCTCTATCTAGGAATAATTTACTCCATAGATAATTTAATTCATTATAAATATAAAACCAAATGTGTATAAACTAAATTTATCAAATAAATTCAACCATATAATTTTAATTATAAACAAAGGGTCAACGTAGATGAAAATAAAATCGTATGTCGTCACACCTATCATATAATAGATAAATAGTAATTTTTATAAGAAAATTTTCAAAATAATTAAAGTATACACAACA
Organism: Viscum album; assembly: GCA_963277665.1. NCBI lineage: Eukaryota > Viridiplantae > Streptophyta > Magnoliopsida > Santalales > Viscaceae > Viscum > Viscum album. Next base: position 1,671,243,676 of record OY728119.1, on the reverse strand, counting down.
TTTATATTGCCTAAAAAATTTATAAACATGAATATTCAAAATAAATATACAAATAAATAAAATAATTATTTATCTTCCAAACATAAAATAAAATATGAACATTTTTTATTTAATTTAGTCATGAAAAAACTCATTTTACAATGCCTAAAATTTATCAGGTATGAAAATTTTATAAAATATAAAATTCTATAGAAAAATACAAAAATTTTAAAATTTTAATACTATCATATTTTTCTAATAATAGTGGGATTATAATTCATAATTTTTTATTATTATCCTAGATTATGATATGTATTATTGTAAGGCTCCAATCATTTTTAATTATGTACCTTATATTGAATATATGACACGAAACTTCTTTTTTTTAATCTATGATTAAGTCTTAAGTTGTGATATCTCATATCACATCTTACAACATAGTACAATTCCATGGAATTTTGATATATCATACCCTTTGAAATATGGTAGTCGTATATTATGACTAAGCCAAAATAGAAGTGATGTAATATATTGTAGGATGAGATATAGCCTGAAAACATTATGACATACATGTTCGTTGGAAAATAATAGAAAAAAATATTGACTCATTGATATAGGTGGCTCTGATACCACTGATGGGTTTATTATGTTAATCTTATAAAGTTGGAAGAGAATGAAAGATCATGAAATGCATAATATATTATCAGCTAAATCAACATGTAATAATGAAGTAAATTAACATACTACCAAAATTGAAATTAAATATCCACTATATTATACTATTTAATAATATCTTCTTAATAGGGATCAACTAAGAAATGACCAAATTACTATTACCTAGGAGGGAATTATAACAACCCTGGATCCTCATTCATAATTACTAGACTATTGTTCTAAATATGTGTGACAACATCTTCCACATTAAAGACGAATAAAGAATGAATAACTGGATATAGGATGTACTTAGGCTCACAAGAATCATAATATCATAAATAGGGGGATATGATCCATTTTATAGAATCTATTCATTAAACAAATATATTCAGAGCATAATTTTTCATCTCATGGTAGTTTTCATGCATTGATATAATGCATAAACCAACTGATATATATAGTCAATGAACACTAACATAATTAAAACAAGCTTGAAAAGCTATAAATAAATCAATATCAATAATTCATACTTGATTTAAACTGATCTAAAAGATGTTGCAGTGTCGATGCACTTAAATCCCATATCGCAAGACTATTGTACACTACGATAGAGGTAAAAAGAGACGTCTAAATTGTTCTTATGATATGATAATGTGATAAACTATGATATACATCACATTCATAAATATTTTTATAATATAATGTATATTATGAAATATGATATACCCTTTTTCTTAAATTTAAATTGTTTGATCACAATCCATTGGTGTTAGTGGTTTATACATAGTCACCAGTACCCATTAAAAAGTTCAAGGTCAATTTGGGTGTGAATCGGAATTAGAACACTCGAAATTACTAATTAGTTATATAAGTAACATAAAAAATTCATAATAATACTCCTCAAATTGATAATAATACTCCTTAATTAGGTTGTTGTTCCGTGGGAAAGTCCCCACTCCAGCAACATGATAGGTGTCACTTCTTATCCGGTGTGTGTTAGGTGGTCTATCAAGGTCTCTATGTGCATCTTGGATAGCGGAGACGAGATCTGGTCTGCATCGATGACGACATCTAGGTGATGCTTTCTGATTCCATCCTTTGCAGTCATTTTTTCTTGGGTTATGTTCATGCTGGTTTTGTGGTGTTCATGAGTTGGGTTGTTGATTCTATTACTAGTTGAATCGAGTTTGTGATACATTTGTTTTAATGCACTTATTGTGAGTCAGTTCTTAATTTGATATGTTCAATGATGCTCAATTTCTACTCGTTTAGTTGTTCTGGTGGATTTTGTTCAATTTTTATATTCAGGATGTTTCCCTTCTTTCTCTAAGACAATGAATGTCGAATGAAGGTGACGATAAAGGGTTTGACTGCAAGGGCATGGCTCGAGCTTCGTCAGTGGCATGGGATGAAGACTCTTCTTTCATGTAGTTTGGAATGTTTGTGGTTTAAAATGGTGATGTTTTGATGTTTCAGCAAGGTCCAACAATTTCTTGCTGGCGTTTTTTCACCTGTGATTCAGATGATGCTGATGATGCAGTGACGTCGGGGGCGTGGCTCGAGGTGGATCGTCGTTCAAGATATGACAGACTTCGTGACTATGATGATGGTTTCTGATATTTTGAATATTATATCAAGATGCATTGTTGGGTCAGGGTCTGTATGGTTACCGGTAACTCATAAAATAGTTTTTTATAAAATGAAAAAATTGATTGATGGCATAATTTAAAGAATGATTCAAGGGGCCACTATTTCTAGTCTGTTGGAAATGCACATTTGGGTATGTATTTCTCATCTATAATGTAAAGTAATTTTTATATGAATACCCAATGTGGTCATACATTGTTGCAAAAGGAATTATGTTGTAGAATATAAATGAACAATGAATTTTTATATTTTCAAGGTGAAGTTACTCCATCATATTCAATTGAAGGATGAAAGGGTTTTGGGTAGAATAATAAAAAATTCTAGATCTATAATAGAATAGAATTTACCAATACCTATGTGGATTATTATCTCAAGAATAATGTTATAAGGAACAAATTATTATTGGCGATAACTCTTTAACAAAATGGTGTAGTTGATAGAAGAAACTATTTCATAAAAAACATATCCAAAAGTATGCCTATTAAGAAATACATATCAGAGAAGTTTTATATATAATAAGTTATAGAATAATTTTATATTTCTAGAAAATCAAAATTTTGTCTATGAGAATAAAGGAATCCATATGAAATTTTATATGAAATAAATACAACATTTAAATACTTTCAAATATTCATAATTAATTGAATTATTCTAAATTATGGGAAATGCATAGAGTTTTTGTCTTGTGGAGATGAAGAAATTTTACATTATTACTCATATGATTTAATTCTATAAAAATGATTCAATAAATGTCCTGGAAAGGTCTCTAGAATCCAAAATGTCACTATGTAGAAAAATAAGTACAACATGTATTAAAACAATTATTAGGTTCTAGAAGATGGTGAATAGGAGTTATGTGACTTATGGAAATAACAAATGGATAATGTTGATTTTTAAGAAAATAGTGATGATGAGAATAATGAATTTATACTAGAATTTATATAATAGAATAAAATTTGGCATGAAATTAATGAGAAGAACATCACCGATTACAATATAACACCAATGTAAATGAAGAGAATGAAGACATTGTAGAAAACACCATTCTTATTTGAGCTAGACTCTATGTGTATTTGAATATGATGATAAATATGAGAATTCAGTTTAGGAAATTCTTGAAGACCTTGACTAAATTGAGATGAATCACATGGGACACTATTTTAAGACCTTTAGATGACAACATCACCTAGAAAAAATATGGTTTCTATGAAAAATTGGTTAAAGATTATAGGTTGATTCATAACAAGCCAGGACATTTATGCAAAGGATAGTCTTAGATTGAAGGAATTGATATAGATGAAAACTCTACTCATGTGTCTTGGTTCGAATAAATTCCATTATTCATAGAAATATTAGTGAAAAAAATTTATGGTTTTCTAAATTAATATCAAATTGGAATTATTTAATGGATTACCTAAAGAAGAGCTATATATTTAGTAACTAGATAGTTTTTTAGTGCATGAAAATTAGAAAAAAACATGACTAAATAATGTTCTTTGTTGTTCGAAGAAGGAACCACGAGTATAATATTCTAGAATAAATCGATACTTGAAAAAACATGGTTCTTAGAATAGTGGTGTTGATCATAATCTCTAAATCGGAAATAAACTGATCAAAGGATGATGTTTCTCCTTTATATTAATGAGATAATCTTTGCAGGACCGAATGAAACAAAATGCATGTATTTTTCAAAATTTATGAGGTGTGATTCATAAATATGAATGATTATAGAGTTTATGGTTTTACATTAATTAAAGGTGATATAAGGATGAAATGGAATAGATATATCTCAATACATATATGATAAGAAAATTAAGAATATATTTTAAATGGATCATTCAATGACAATGACAACATAGGTTGTTACTCAAATGATTATTCAATTGATAGTGATGGAAAAAAAGGACAATATTATTGAGTATAGTTTGATCATTAGAAGGTTATTATAATTAATAGTGACAAGACCTAACATTGTGTTTTTCAATTGCTATGTTGAAAGCTGCAAGATAAATCCCAAGGAAATAAACTATTTTGTAGTAAAGATAATACAATAATATATCATAGGCCTGGTAGATTTCGGTTTCGTTTTTAGTAAAACATAATTATATGATTGACTGGTATGTATAGAGGAATATTGGTCCAATTCAGTAGAAAAAATAAATTCAATGTTTGGAGGTGTATTCTATCTTATAGGATTGTGTATTTCTTCTCTGAAAAATAAAAACTATTACATTTCATTGATCACTGAAGAAATTGATTATACTTTTTTCCACTAAATATTAAATGACACTATTATGGATAAATAAGTGACATGAGGATATTGAAGTTGAAATAAAGTTTCCAATAAAACTAAACAATGATAATCCAAGTGATATAAACCATAGAAAAAAATTTATCCATCACTCTAGGATGAAGTGCATTGAGATAAACTATAACTTTATAATGTAAAAATTCAAGTATGGGTTAGTGAAATTAGAGTATATTCATACCCAAAATCAATTTATAAATATCTTAAAGATATCCATAACTGAATATATTATTGAGATATATTGATTGGGTCTCAGAGTCCTATTGACACATCACACATATACATTTTGGATGTGGAACACCGATACCCCAAGCTAGTTTGTGGATATCCTTTAATTGATCCATATTATTCTTCCTCTTCTGAACCAGGAAGAGTGACCATTAATTTCAATGATAGATGGATATTCTACATGAAAGGGAGGAGATTGTCATTTATCAAACCATTAAAGGAGGTGAGTATATTCAGAGAGATAATATAATCAGTATTGTTATTTAATATTAAATTATGGATATAGATGATATAGGGGGAAGAAAAGGGGTGTTAAATATGATGTATAAAGTATCATGTGTCATTATAACTTAATGATGTTATTAATTAGTGAAATTTGTATATTAATCTTGTCTATTAATCTAATATTTCACCGTGAGGGATTAAATTTCATGATTAAGTGATCCTTTTTTTACTATCTAGAATTACATAGTGTGAATGGTTTTTGTAGTACAAATTTTGAAATATTTTTAAACAATATATATTAGGTGTTTAAAGAGTTTTCAACAAAAAAAATGGGGAGATTGTTATCAAAAATCCCACAAGTTTACTTTTCAAATATTTTTTGTTATGTTTGTTGAAAAATAATACTGACAATGTTCCAAAGTGGAGAAGCACGTTGGGTTTTCATAAAGAAAATTATATTGAGAATTTTTAAGTTGGTTTGAGAAGATTATGTGAGAATTTGAATCAAGGGGATCTCATACATGCCAGGCAGACTCTTGTGAAAAATAGGTTGACTAACAGAACATGTTATGTATCCATAGTGACATTTTCAAATGGGGGGAAGTGTATTTTTTTATGTCATGAAGGGGTTGTAATGTGTTTGATTTGTGGATCCTTTTTTTCAATACAAAGACCATTAATCATCATTAGTAAGTCGTAAAGAGACATAGAGAATATCCAAGTGTTCTATTTTTGTTTAGGGATTATGTGAACATATTCCATGCATTAGAGTAGTTTCATAACCAATAGTATCACAAAAAAAGGATGTTACATTATAATATTTATATACAAAAATAATTTACATGAACATTAATTGTGGACAACGATGAGTATATATGAACCATAATGAAATTTACACAGTTAAAAAATAGGTAAGGGAAAACCCCAAATTATATTGAATAAATAAAATTGCACTTTTAAATTGGGTTGAGGGGTAACCCTTATATCAACTGAATTTCTAGTGGTATAATGAGCCATGGGACTTATGGATTTAAATATGAAAAAGATGACCCATTCCCCAAGCTGAGCACCCAAACATCACATCATGATAATATTATTTTCTATGTTACTCCCCCTTAATAGAAATAACTACATTATAATGAAATAATGTGAATTTATGAAAGAGAAACCCTCTTTAAACCACATATTTTAAGAGGGTCAAATGATGGGTGTCAGTACCCCCAATGCTCTTTTGAGCTACCCACCTAGTAACGCTTATATGTTTCCATACCACACTACCTCCAAGAAGCATCGTATTTCCAGTTAGGTCATCACTATTCACATTATGCTTCATCCCATCTTCCAATTACCATTATGTTATGATTCCCATTGTAACACCATGTAAGAGAATCGCTCTGTATCAACCGGTTAGAGGACTAATTGATAAGTTTCAGTGCACCTTAAGAAAAATTCCATGAATCTCTATGGTAAAATGGAAGTTATAATTTTTATTAGATAATGGATTATTAATGCACCATATATAATTTAAAAAAATGCTCCAGCACATTTGAGAAACATTTTAAAGGAATAGTGAGTTTACATTAGTTTAGAAACACTACAAAAAAAGGAAATAGATATGCTTTTTTTATAGACTACCGGTGGATTAAACCACCATGTATTAGTATCATGGCTCTTTCAAAAATTGCTACATATTATATGGTCACTTTTCATTTAGTAGTCTTTTCAATAATTTTAAACCAGTTTTACTATGCGTCATAATTGGAGTATTCATCAGTGGTTTCTATTTTATATAGTAGTGGAATTTTATATAAAAAAATTTTCCAAAAAATATTTAAAAATGTAAATAACCACCACAGATATGTTTAGCGGTGATTTATTTTAGCGATGGTTAATCCAAACTGCCACTAAACTTATTTTATTTAATTTAGTTAACTGTAGTTTCTAAAAACCACCGATAAATCATATATTTTAAAAAAGAGAAGTACTTAATAAAAAACTATAAATATATAAAATGATGACATGGAATAAACTAAAACATTAATGTATGATAAACCAGCATATATATGCCATATATTCATAAATAATATACAAACATGAACAATCATCATAACCTGAATATCAGTATAACCAGACATCTATCATCCAATACATTGGTTTTCCTCCACTGCATCCATGTCACAACTAATATACATCTATTCCATGACCCCCATTTCATCTGTCTTCTTCCACTGCTACTCATAAACCGAAACTATCCACTTCATCTAATCAACCATAACAAAAATGAAAACAAAAACTAGAAATAAACAAGAAAATCGTAATTTTAGCAGAATAATTGATAAAATTTTAACATAGCACATAAAATAAGTACTATAATGAGTACCTCTTGAAGAATTTCATGGATGAGAATGGTCAACATCCTATTTACTACTGGAATATACCTAATAAAATGAAACACATAATTTTTAAGAAAAATTGAAAAAACAAAAAGACACAGAATATATTCAGAATACTGCACTTAAAACATTTTATTTCTATAATAAAATAGAATGTGTTTTAATAAGAAAAATTAATATATAATTAAAAAAACATTAAAAACATAAACTAACTTATGTAAGATAAGATTTAAAACTTGAAAAGAAGAGTTCTAATTAAATATTCTAATTTATTTTTAAAGTGGTGTGTGTTGTGATTAAAATTTATTTAATAAATAAATTTAATATAATTTCACATCACATCATTTCTTATTTTTAATTAATAACTTAATAGAGGTTTTCAAATTATTTTATGTCAATATGCGATCGTTTTTTGTGTATTTGACTGTTATATGCACATTTTAGGGGTTTAAAACACTAAAAAAAGCGTTCACGACCAAAACAGGTAAACTTTCAGTTGAAATGATGTTTCATTGGTTCCTTTATTTCAAAATTAAATATATTTTCATTTTACCTTGATTTCAAGGAAATAAAACATTATTTCCATGTTTTAACTCCCATCACTCCATTTTAAGGGGTTTTGTACCTTTTTGATGTGGTCATAGAGTCATTCTTGCCGCACCACACATAGTTTTGATGTTTTTCCACATGTACACATTAAAAATAACTCCTAAGTGTTTTTCCAATGATTTGAAATCAATATGTTGTCATTTTATATTGTTTTAACGGTTCAACACACATTTTAGTGTTTTAAAACACTAAAAATGTGTTTACAACCATAATGGGAAAATTGTCATTCAGAATGACATATCTACAGTTACTACATTTTAAAGTTAAATATATGGTCAGTTTCCCCTTATTTTAAGGAAGTAGAATATTTTTTCTAGTTTTGACCCCCTAACACTTTTTTAAAGGTTATTATACCTTTAAAATATGGTTACTAAGTCATTCTAACCACATTGCATGTCGCGTTGACATGTTGTTAGTGTGTACACATAAACAATAACTCAGCAATGGTTTTCCATTGATTTTATATCAATATGAGGTCATTTTCATAAAATTTGATAGTTCCATGCATGATTAGTGTTTCAAAAACTAAAAACCTATTTACGAACATAATGGGAGAAACATCATTCAGAATGACATGTCATTGGTTCCTATATTTCAAAAATAAATATACTTTTGATTCACCTATTTTTACGGTAAAACGATGACATTTCCCTGGTTTTTACAGCTTAATAATTGTTTTTAAATGATTTTTTGTACATTTAAGAAGTTGTTAATGAGTCATTCTGATCACACAACACATCAGATTTATCTTTTTTCTTTGCGTTAAAGTAAAAAATAACTCATTGGTGGTTTTCCTATGATTTTATGTCAATATGATGCCATTTTATATGGTTTTGATTATTCCACAAGTATTTTAGAGTTTTAAAACACTAAAAACATGTTTACAACCATAACTGTAAGAGCATCATTCGAAATAAAGTTTCATCAGTTACTACATTTCAAAATTAAATATATGGTATTGTTTCATATATTTTAGGGTTTTCTGATGTCATTTTCCTAGTTTTTACCCCCAACAGTTATTAATGGAGCTTGTAGTTTTATGAAGTGTTTACGGAATCATTCTGACCACACCACATGTCAGATTGATATTTTGTCTATGTGTACACACACAATTTAACTTAGAGGTGGTTTTTCGTTGATTTTATTTCAATCTGAGGTCATTTATTATGGTTGTTATCATTCCACACACGTTTTAGTGTTTTAAAACACTAAAAATGTGTTTATATTCATAATTGGAAAACTGTCATTCATAATGATGTGTTGTCAGCTCCTACATTTAAAAATTAAATATATAGTTGTTTTGCCATTATTTAAAGGAAATATAACATCATTTTCATGGTTTTTATCCCTTAACACATGTTTCAAAAACATTAATATATTTTAAAATGTATTGTTGAGTCATTCAGAGCACACCTCACATTGAATGAACATGTTGTTTTCTTGTAAATTTTCAAAAAAAATTAAATGGTCGTGGTCCAATGATTCATTTCAATATGATATCATTTTTTATTATTTTAATCATTAAACTTTTATTTTAGTGTTTTAAAACATGAAAATTTTATTTAAGAGCATCACATGCAAACTATAACATGGATTGACGTGGCGTTGATTCTTAGATTTTACAAATCAATATGTGGTTGTTGTCCTATGATAAATTTTTTAATCATAAAAAAATTAAAAATTATAATTTTATAATTAATATATGATTAATTAAATTAATTATTTGTCACACCCTTCCTAATGGGGTATTATTTCATGCCCTATCTAGTCACACCTCCTATCACACCCTATCTAATCACACAACACCTCATACCCAATCAATCTCTCATCTAAACATTGTTCTCTACACAAAGGAACTGGGTGGTCAAAGGTGTTACAAGAGGTTCAATACAAACAAATATTTTCTATGTGGTGGTTTTTTACTACTGTCTATGTTATTAACATCGAATACTTTATTTAGTGGTTATTAAGTAAATTGTTTTGTATTTCATACCAAATAATCTTTTCATGGGGATATTTATAGTTGTTTGATAGTTTTTATATGTTGTGTTTTTATGATACTCATTGGATAGTTATAATTTAGTTGAAGGCTATTTTTTAACAAAAAATAAAAAAAGTAACATGGGAGAAGTTATTGGGAATACTCTCTTTCTCACAATAAATCATTCCAATAATATTCCCATAGATTTCGGTACCATCACCATATCACTCTATGTCTTGGGTACTATATAATGAATAGGATCCATAGAAAGTAATGGAAGTCTTGGGTACTATATAAACCATCAATTTTTTAAGCCAAGATAAATGGTTCATCCTCTTCACGCTCACTAGTATCAATCAAACAAGATTAGTTGATAGAAGTAAAATTTAGTGAATCTTTCATTATACCGTTATCAATGGTGACCCACTTATATTTGAATAATACAATAGAGATCTAGCCATGATAGTTTAATTCCATTGTATTATTCATTTTCCCATGGAATCTCACCTCAAATAATTAAAATACACCATTATTCTGAGTTTTTAAGTCTTCCTCATGATAAATTATACAAAACCCGAATCCATGAATATTTTTGGAATCGATTGTCTTAACCTACCTTAGAGGATCTCGATCTAAAAACATTAAATTATTAAATATTTTATCTCTATATGAAACATTGATTATGATGATAAAAAATATATAAGATGTTACTTTTAACATAGAAACAATTACTACATATCAAGAATATAAATATTAGTATATTCATACATGGTGGGAGAACTATTCCAAAATCTCTTTATTAATTTCTTTTTTCAATTCTATGTTATTTTGAGATCGACCCCTTAGTCGCCAATTTTTTGTAGTTAAAATTCTTCAATAAATGGATAATCAATAACAAAATTGAGTAGAACATGTCTATGTGCTTGTATAAACACCAATTTTGTTAGTGTAAATTTTTACCCAATTCCATTTGGTCATCCAATAGTTGTAAATACTAATGACTAATAATCAGAATGAGAATTTGTGGAGATGTCGTTAGCATGTCCATCATGATTGAATCTAGTCTCAATCCCATCGAAATACCTAGAACAAAAGGTCAAGCACTCATGGATTTGTAACCATCAACAATAATGCCTTTTGGTTGAGTTTTATTCCACACATATGATTTCAAATGACCTATGTACTAGATAGAAAAAATAAGAAACTTATTAAAAAAATTTATGCAATTATTTTATAAAATAGAAATCACTAATTAAAATAAAAAATATATCAACTTTTCTCTCTATTGGATACATCGCTCGATAATATACTGGTCCACCATGTTTAGCTTCTTAAAAAATATGATCATTCAAATGAATCCTGATTTTGAATAATAAATATGGAAATAACATCTATAAATTACATAGTGTAAAAAAATTGTTTCATGAATTTTATGAAGATCAGTTGGATTTAGACTTTTCCAAAACATATCTCTAAAAAAGCTACAAAACTCAACTACATCATAGTTACCTTTTCAGGTAAAGTATTATAAAAAAACAATAGAAACTACTGCTCCATCAAAATATCTGAGAAATGAATTTCCAATCCATTTAAATATATATGTTTTAATCCAAAAAAACATGATATATTACTTGAATGTCCATATGTAACTTTTAAAATCATTAATTTTCTAAATAATACATATTTCTCATAATTTTTCAATGGAAAATTAGTCAAAAAATACTTTTCATTCTCATTTTCCAACAAACCATTATTTATATTCATTGACTCCAAATCCTTACGGGCAATAAGGCGATCCTTCTATTTACCCAACTCATTAAGAACTGTAAAAATTAAATTGTCAAATATTTTCTTCTCAATATGAATTACATAAAGATTATGAAGAATGAAATTAAACTCCCAATATTGACGTTTGAAAAATATACTCTCTTTCTTCTATTTTTGTGTTCTAATATCTTCAAATACTGTACAATATACCATTTTCCCCTTCTTTAAATTTATTACATTATTCAAATTCATTAGTGAAAGTCATTAATTATCCCAATATTTATGAACATGATAACACCTTCGGTGACTTCCTCATTTCAATATCTCTATTAAATCATGTATTGTTTAACCTGAATTTAGGAGAATCATCATGAAATATATAATGACACATAAAACACAATTTTCTTCTATAAGGTAATTATTTAGGATTAAAATCAAAATTAAAAACTAGACATGTCAAACCATTATGACTGTTCCAACCGGATAAATTTCCTAGAATATAAAATTCACTAATTTTACACATTAAAGAATCATGGATATTTAATAATTATTACATTGTAGCATCGTTTGTTTCCACACCATCATCCCCTAATTATTTAAATTCTATGATTAGAGGTTGAAGGAATACATAAATTTAATTTCTAGGATTATTCCATCCTTGAATAATCATCTAAATAGTGAATGAATTCTTATTCATACACATCCATGGAGGAATATTATAGGGGATCAAAAAAACTTGTCAAATTATATAATTATTAATTAACGTACCAAAAGGTTTAAAACCATCAAAAGCCAATCCCAAAAGTCAATTCCTAGGATCTATTGAAAATTATGGATATAGTGAATCAAACATCTTCTACGATGTTGATTCTTTTGGATATCTCATCAAGCCATCATTGATATCCTGATCATTCCACTTCATGTCGTATGTTGTCTTAGACAATATGAATAATCTTTGTAAGTATGGTTTTTGAGAAAAATAACACAATACCCTTGTATGAGTTTTTTTATTAGGTTTCTTCCTTGGGTTGTATTGATTTATACTCTCATTTTTGTTATTTATCCTCTATCGGATTGAATCTAATATCGTGCATTTTTCATTATAAGACTCTTCTCCCCAATAAATCATGAAATCATTTGGGCATTCATATATATTCGTATAATCATGTAAAAGTTTTTTGATGACATTATTCATATCATATAACAATGAAGGGATCTTAGCTTCCCTATATACATCATAATGAAACTCTAAAATCATGGAAATATATTTTTTAGTGATTCCACAAATAAACTTTATATGTATGCCTTTAGTAAAAATGACAACATTTAATACTTGGAACACCATTCATGCATCTCTTATTGACCGTAATTTTATAATTTATAGAAATAAAATTTTTCAATGAATTTATAAGAATGATTAACCTACTCAGAATCATAAATTTTTTTTCTTAATCTATTAAAATCTTGGAAATTTTATTCTATAAAACCAAATGCTTCATTTAATAAATTTTGAACTAAATTTTCCTCTATCGGGCCACTTTGTGTATTTTTTATAGTATTTTCATTATTTTGACTCTTTATATCATTTGATTCACCATGGAAAATCAAAAATACATATTAAGTTGGAAACTAATTCAATATCAAATTATAAAATACATTGATTCTATTCAACTGTCTCTTGAATTTACAACCAAGACACTGAGATTTTATTCTACCATCCACTTATAAGTTTGAAGTTGCATAATACAAAAAATTTTACAATACCTTGAAATACATCGGTGTGTTTTTGTGTAAATTAATGCAAATTTTATCTAAAGGTATTAGATTGTATTCTCCATGTACATTCAAATATAATGATATAAATGCTTAATCAAATAGGTGCAATCAAAATTAATGAAAAATTTATATATTTTATAATAAGTCTCAAGAGCATGTTATTTGATTTTTGATACATGATTCAAATAATTAATATTTAATGATAGAAGGGTGGAAAACAAGTCTACATTAAAGATTATAAATATGAATTAATTTTTGATATTTTATATGTAAATGATTATATTTTTATGGGAGTAATATATAATGGTGTATTCTACCCTAGTGTTGTAAATAAGGAGGGTTCATTCCTTTGATAAAATTTACTACATTGATCAATGTATAAAACATTTCTAATGGTATAAATGAGAACAATATAACCTCTTTAGAAATATGAATTTGAAGTATCCATTATTTGGATATCACACACTATTTGATGGCTGAAATCGATAAACATAGAAGGTATAGGTTGTTATATGTGCTTATACATCATTCTACCATTTAAGGTAATTTTATACGTGAACAAAAATTTCCTAAAAAACTATACATCACTTCCCATGTTATAAAATAGAGGGGAAACATTGATTATCCCACAAAAATATAGCCCACCATTCAATATATAAGTTCATTTCCACCTCTATAAACTCTTTTTAAAACATCTCTTTCATATTAATTGGGAAACATAATCAATATGAAACCCCCATATGGGAAATCAACACACCATATCTTTTAAATTTATAAAATCTATCATGGGGAATGATCTATGGTTAAATTTTAAGATAATTTATGAAATGTTCTATCCATAAATACGCATACACTTTGAGAAATCCCTTTATAAAATTTCCTTTGAAAACAAAAATACAAAATCATTATATATCCAGTATATTCAAGTCAGTCCAACAATGGTTCTTAAAAATACATGAACATCCTTGGAATTCATATGATTACATTGAAAATTATTTTCAGGACAAAAAAACTTTTCAGAGTCATGAAATCATGTAATAAAATACATTCTACTATTTTATCAAATGTTAGGTGTGTATGCTATTGGAAAAATAAATTTAGAATACACGTTTTCATATAAAAATAATTCAATGGAAAATCAGTGGCACATAGTTTCCCTTTAAAAAAGATTTATATAAACTTCACATAATTTCATTAAGAATCTAAAAGATAGCTTAAAGAGGCATGAAATCAGTATTTATTAATTTATTGAACTATGTAATGGAGAAAACCAATATATGATCCTCCTCTTCTAAAACATGTGACACTAAATCACCAGAAAAATGCCAGAGAAGCCTTAATAAGATAATAGTATGGGAACTAATCCTTGGAGTGGGAGGTCAGAGGGGCTGGGGTCAGCGTCACTACCAGGGAGGGGAACCGCTTGGTAGAGGGAAGTCCGAGTTGGGGTTCTGCGACACATTTAAGAAGAGGGAGGTTGGAAGGGTGTCTTGGGGGTCAGCATCACCACTGAGTATAGAGGTGGGAGGTCATGGGGGGGGGGTTCTATATCACTTCTAGGGAGAGGGTGGATGGAGGGGGTTGTATGGTCGAGGTCACCTGGGGGAGGGTAGAGGATAAATTTGATGGAGGGGGGTAGGGGTCGATCACGTGTAGAGTTAGTGGGGGAGGGTGGAAATAGGGTTCTTTAAAACATTTCATGGATGTTTAATGTACACTGTGGATAATTATTTTAATAAGAAAAATACAATTATGGGTTTACTAAATCACCGACATATAATTATTTTTTAAATCAAATTTATTTTGTGGTGATTAATAGAATCACTACTAATAAACCACTAATAAACCGTGCTTTTTTGAGATGAAAGTAGTGAATTATCAAATCATGTTATACTAGTTAATATTTTAAGTGATTGGTTGTAAAATATAGGGGTTGCAAATATAATCTAGAAATTGTAAATAAGTAGTGAGATTAGTAATTCTTACACATCATCACATCTTGGTTTTATATTCCTTGGATTATCCCAGTGCAAGTAAAACAATTAAAAATTGCTCATGTCCCTATTTAAATGCAGTATCACTTCATATATGTTTTTAAAGATAGAGTTTTTCAACTATCAGTGGAACAAGATCATTAGTGAGGTAATTTTGAGGAAATGAAAATACCCTGATTCACCCCTCACCCACATCCCCTCATGATATTTACCATGTTTGTGGCCAAAAAATATTTAAAATATAAATAATTAAATTACATTACATTAGACCTATTTAAAAAAAATAAAAAATAAATTAAATATCAAAAATTAATTTAATTCATTTTATTTTAAAAGTAATATTAAAAAATGGGGGAAGAATAATGGGGTTAAGGGGTGGAGATTAAGAAAAATAGAAGAAATGGGGGATGTAGTGAGTTTGAGGATTTATAAAATTAGATTTAAAATGATCGGATGTGGTAAATAAATAATGAATCAAGTATTAGGGATTAGATTATAGATAATGGTTAGGAATGGGGGATGTCGTGATCCTATGTATTTGAAATATTTTTAGGGGAAGTGATTTATATTGGAGAGTGATGTGGGATAATGGAGGGAAATTAGAGAGGTATGGGTATAAAGAATATATAAAAAGATGTGGTTATATCAAAAAGTTTTTAGTCTTTGAAGGAGAATTGTTTTGGATCAATTAAGGAAAGAATTATAATCTAGGTTCAGGAATATTTTATAGATCTAAGAGATTTTCATTGGCTTTCATGGTTGGGGATGAGTATGGAACAATGATAGAGGAGTTGTAGGGAATATTATCTACGATGCAATTTATTTGAATGACTTTTTTTCACATTTTTCAATTTTCTTTTTAATACTTTTATTAGATAATGATTTTTTATATTTTGATGGATTATTAATATCTAACTAATTTATTGTATTTATTTATTGACGTAAAATTGACTTATTTTTTATTCCTTAAAAAACATATAAATCTACAAATCAGAGGTTTCTATTGTGAAAATGTCCAGCATCGTGGTTTTAATGTCAATTGAGTTTCTAATTTTAGGTGGTAAAAGTGAAAATTTCAAAATCAAAATAATTTTCATTCACACAACTGATTTCACTTGTTTGACATCGTGACCTAATATGGTATACTAAAAGAATTCAAGTTAGAGACAATCATATTGAATAATTTATAGGTATATATAGCTTGAGAAATTATAGTTGGAATAATGATAGATTTCAAAATGATATTACAGAAACATTTTTATGTTAGAATGTATGATTTAATATTCACTATAGGTTCCTATTTATCATCATTATGTTTTTTTTTATTTTTTAATTGATAATACCACCAGTCTCAGTCTATAACGATAGTTTTTGGTTTAAATAACTCATTATTAATGAGTAATGTATCTCCATATTTTTATATGTGGAGATTTATATTATCAGTAAAAAATACAACAGAAGAAATATATTATGGGTGTGAACTATCACATCAACCAAGAAACACATATATGACTAAATTTGATGGTTTTTATTTGAATTTAAAGAATATTAGTTGGCTTATAATACATGTTTCTCTGCTTTTCATATACATTCTTATTAATATTATGTTATTTGATCTATCAGAAGTTTTATATATATATTGATTCTTAAAAACTAATAATGGGAACATTTTCATGACTACATTATATATTCCATTATTTTAATGTTTTTACTTGTTGTTATGTTAAGTGGGAACTTGAGAAACCACTTTCCTATGAATTTATTATGTCCAACTACTATGTCATTATTTATTATCATTAGACATATTTATCCCCTTTCTATATCTAATTTTTATTAGTTTTTTAAATTATAATTTGGTTCAACTAATTGTTAACTTTTATATTAGTCACTTGAATATGAAATTAGCTTCCACGAAGGTGGCCTAGAGCCTATATATATTACTATGAAAATGTTTTATATCATTGTAAATATTTATATTTTTTTATATTTGATATCACTTATTTAAGAATGAATATAAAACATAATACTTTTAATAATTAATTTTTCATTTGTTTTTAAATCTCATATATGATTTTTTTAAACCACTTAAAGTATTTACTTATTTAATATCATTTTATGACTACATATAATACTTACTTATTATGATAAATTATATTTTTAAAAATTATCTATAACACTTGTCACTATTGATGAATGGTAATATTAAATATATTACCTATATACCAATTTATTACATATAAAATGTTTAAAATAATTGGGTTTCAGAACTATTAGTGATATCTTTTAAATATATGTTATGTTGGTTTGATAATAATTAGGTTTCTATTGTTTATTTTAGTTATTATATTTATCAATGGAATCTTTTTTATAGATGAATTGTTCATTTTTATTCATATTTGGGATTTCATTTCTTGATTTCTTTTGGTTCATGGTTTCATAATTATTATAGCCAAGGAGTAAGGGAAGATGTTGTTGAAATTATCACCCATGTAGTTAAAATTTGACTAGAAATTTACTCAGTGTCATAAGAAGAGGATTTCGAAAAGAACACTTAATTTATTAAAAGGGGTTTATACCACTTATCAACAATGTTGGTAATGATTTATCCTATACTACATGGTTTAGTGATATCATTATAGTGTTTTCCATGTTTCCATTTAGTTTTTTATGGTGATATATTATAATGTTACATATTATATTTCTTAATCTATTTTGAGGATTACTAGTTTCTTGATTTTAATCTTGCATTATAATAATTTTATCTCTCTATCATAAGTTTTATATTTTAATCAAATGTTATTTTTTATTAATAAAAATATTTGAAATAACAAAAATCAATTTATTAAATCATATTAATTTTAAATTATGAATAGTTTTAAATAGTAAATTTTTTTCCTTGTTTTTTAAATACACCACATTTATGAACATTTATATTTTTATTACTCAAATTTTCAAAAAATATAGGGAAATGTGGATATGTTAAATTAGTCATGCTTTCAAACACATTTAATTTATCAATTTTTTTAAAAACACTCCTAAATAGATTCATTATTGGAAACACTTATAATAAGTAACATTTTAGAAAAACATTAGTAGTTAACCATATTTTAAAAAACACTACTAAGTAGTGACATTTTTAAAATAACTCAAATTATACATGTTTTTTAATCATTTAAAATTTTATATATTTCTTAAAAAATGGATCATTTACTATCATCAAATTTCTACATGTCTTTGTAAAATTGGTGAAGTGGTATTTTAAACATTGGTAAAATTGCGTAATGTAAAAAAACATGACTAAAATTAATTTTTCTTTTAGTGGGTACAATAGAAATGTTTTTGGACACTTCTTGATGATGAGAATCTGAATCTTATAGATGTTATAATGATACTAGTTATCGTATCATTTTTATTTTAATTGAAATTGCATTATATATGAATTTATTATATCTTGTTAGGCTAATTTAGTTGAATTATCATACTTCAGGTCTGGTAAATTTATCAGGATATAAAACTAACTTGGGGTAGGTATCAAAATTCCTGAGGTACTATTTGTGATGGGGTTAAATCCTTGTATGGGTGAATTAGTATAGTTGGTAATTCGTTTAGTAAGGAAGAACTATATAATGAAAAAATTATAATGTGGATCAGATGATTAATTTCTGATTAAAAAGATGCTTGTCTTATATTTCATGTTTATTTAATTGTGTAAGAGTGGTTTGGAGAGTATTGGGACCATATTATTAATAATATCATTGATTTAGATAAAAATATTAAAATTAAGGGTTTGTTTTTTAGTTCGACAGTTTTATAATAATGCATGGATAGGCAGGGATTCTTGTGTGGTTTAGTGCATGGTTATTTAACACACGTATTGAAACCATTCTTTCAATTAAAATTTATAAAGCTTTTAATATAAAATATCCTTTTGTAAGTTATATAACCAATTTTACACTTATATCTAGGGACTCAACCCAAGGATCACCGTATTTATTTCCTTTTAATTTACTCATTATATAAGGGCTTTTGATCCAGCATGGGTTGTTTTCCTCCCTTATAAAGTCTAAAATAATCCATATATTATGGTTTTTTATTGTTTTTCACTTGATTTAATTTTCAATTTTGAAACATTATTATAGTAATTCATGGTGGGTTTCTTGATATCATTATGATTGGGATTATTTCTCAAAGAAATATTCCTTTCAATGGAATCTGAATAGTGATGTTAGGTAACCCCTAACATTTTTTAGGTAAATGGTGTTTCATTAGTATGAGTGTAAGTACTAGGATAAAGAAACAAAACATATGGAACCCAAAGGGGGGACTACAGTATTCTAATATTTGTGAAACATTGGTAGTAGTTCAGTACAAACAAAAGTAACATTCTAAATAAGGTGAAAGAATTCTAATATAATTGTGTCGATATATTATTATTGATAAAATTGCATGCTAATATAAAAAAATTAAATAATATTCCTTTTAAGTATGTTTTATTCCTATTAACAATATTAAGTGGATAACCTTATTAAAAATCTGATATAACATAAGGTGATGTGAAAATATACTTTTTTTAATTGATTATAGTAAGCATTGATTAGTATGATATGTGTTATTTATTGGATTGTGATGGTATATTTTTTGGCATGTATTTGAATAAGGAAAATAATTGACAGTATATTTGGGAATATATTGATTGTATTTACATGATTTATATGAGGTTATTATTCATTGTTAATGGATTATTTACATTTTTGTGAATAATTTTATCTTCATTTATAATAGAATAATTTATCATATAATTATTTACTAATATAATAATGTTGTTTTCATTTTATTTCATTTATATGGGTTACATAAAGGTATTACAAAAACATATTTATTATAGATAACTCATAATTATAATGATATTTTTAAGCATGTGAGTTTATTTGATGATATTTAAATATCATGGGGCCTCTTTGACAACCGATTTAGTATGTGTTTCTTGAGATTTTTTCACTTAGTCGGGCCCTCTTTAATTGATTTTTGTGTTCATGGGATACAATGTCTAGGTGTAATCTTGTTAATTCTAAAGGGGGTTATTGACATTTGTGTCTACCATTTTGTTCATGACGGAAGAGGCATGAGAGACTTCGATTATTTTAATTATCAAAATTCATTTAGGCTAGAGACAATTTTTATTTTATTGATTATTTCTAGGATTATGAGGATATAATTAATATGATATTATCATGATAATAAATTGGGTATTGAGACCCATATTTTCATAATATCATTAGGTAATATGGGTCGATCTACAGTCTTCATAGTTAAGGGTAATAATATTGGTACACATATTTTCAAGGAGTAGAGGTCATGGATATAAAAAATATTATTTAAGGGATAAGGATCAATTTTGATGATTCATTTAAAAAATTAATTCTTTAATATCCTTTGTTTTGAATGTCACAACACAACCCATACATTACATGAGTTAATATAAAATTGTGTTTAAGATTTTATATTAAAATTTACATTAGAATAACCTATTTCTGGATGAAATTAGTGTAAACCTTATAACCCCCAAAACATGAGGAAGTCACCTGATCTACTTTGAGTGGAACATCATGTTAGATAATTCATTTTTGTTATATGTAATAGTTATACTCAAAGCCTATAGAGTTTACCATTTGGAGTTAGTGACACTCGAAAACTATAAATAAAAGAAAAAAAATTCACGGAATGGATGTCGACTCATGTTAGAACATATTCCATAAATATTTGTCACTATCTCAGTGTCTATATGGTTCTATTTTTTCAGGTTTATTTGTGTGAATTATAAGTATTGTTTATGTAAGGGTTCATTATAAAGTCTCTGGGTTTCATATGGTATTCATTTCCCTTCGAACATTGATGATTGAAGAGTTATATGTATTGGAATTTATACTTCTGAAATTATAGTTCAATAATTTCCTATGGATAAGGACATGGATATTTTTGATCTTCTATTTAAAGAGGTGATCTGGGTAATAACATACTTTTCCGAACCGTGTCAAATATGTTTGGGGATGTAACTTTTTCTTTTGATATTTTATATCAAAGAAGTCATCGGGTTTTAAAACATATATCCTTTAGATCTAATTATTGATCCTCACATGGATTTGGATTAAAAGGGACGATTTTTTGGATATAGGAATTGATATATCATTTAATAATATTATTTATAAGTAAGAAAATTATTATCTAGAGGTTATATTCATCATTAAATATTGTGTTGTACATGATCTATGTTCTTTACTATATTAATTTATTAATTAAAATTATAATATTTAAATTTACATTGTATTTATAATATATTATTAATCAAATAAGTTCAAAATCTATAGACTGCACTTTACTTTGAGTGAGAAATATAGTTACATTATTAACAACATCAATTCAAATCCTTTTAAAGAATGGAAGATAATAAATACTTCTTTTGGTTTAACAAAAGTATTTGTTAAAGCCTTGAGAAAATATGAGGACAATAATAAGGAGGCTAAGAATAAGAAAATATTTTCATTAATGTTAATGTAGATTAGTATAGTCTATCCATCGGTTAAAATAAGAGAGGATAGTCATTAATATATTAAAATATTGATAAAGAAGTAATTTTCCTTTAAAACTCCATCTTGTAAAGAGAAATTTAAATTAATGGAGGATTACCTCACCATATATTAAATATATTTAATCGCCAAATCTATTCAAATTAAATGGGGATGGTGAACCAAAACTAGTCAAATAAAGTTACTTCTAAGAAATTAACACTACAAGAAGCATATAATTCACCATTATCATAAAACACATAAACATTGGGATCCTGTTAATTTGGATGTTTATAAAAATAAAGGATCAATATAATTAAATATCAAGTAAATAGACAAGTTATTATAATATCTTAATGAATTAAATTCTTATGTTGTTATGAAATCTAAGAAAGATAATTCTTCATAAGTAAAAAAATTGAATTATAATGATGATGTGGAGAAATAATAATAATATACTTATAATAATTTTATTGATATTATAAATAACACTCTATATTGAATATCTCATATAGAATATAGGATGGAATATAGATGTTATAGAAATAAATTAAATTAATATTTAGAGAAGGAGATATATTATGAAACTAGTTCAGGTCTGGATTGATTTGATGAATAGTTATCTCTACTAATTGAATATATGGATAGAGTACCAATGTTTTTGTAGTAAACTTAGAAATTAATTCTAGATTAATTTTTCTATAATATCATATTGGGATTTCCATGATTCATGACTACATAAGTATATTTTATAATATCATTTTCAGATAAATAATGGTCTATTCAATTTCAAATATTAATGTCATTAAAATTTCCTGAAAATTAAGAAAATGGAAAAGTATATTAACGAATGGCACATTGACATTGGAAAACATCAATATGATAATGGTGTTCTTAATAATGAAGTAGGTAACCTTAAAAAATCAGGTTTTTGGGAAGAAATACTAAACGTTCAAGACCAGATAATAAGAGATAAAGACATGACATTGAAGAATCTTAATGAGTTATTCAAAAATATCAAACAAAATAACAAATTATAAATTGAATTTTTTACATTCAATTTTTGATAAATGGATTTAATATATTACTTTTCCCTTCCATACATATTATTTTTTTAACCCGCTTTGTATTATTGTTTAAAATAATAATGGGAGATAACTATTGTGTTAGAGATATTATTTTGACGTTCTAATTCATTCTAATATTTTGTTATGATGAATTATAATACACATTTCTAAGGTTTTGGTTTAACATGAAGTTATTTGTTTACATTTTTATATATATAGATTTAATTTTTTATCTTCTGTTATTTTAATTGAACTAATCCTTAATGATATCAAAACAAAGTATAATGTTTTAATGGAATAATGATATGATTTATTGGATGATAAAGTTAAATCATATATTCATAAAAACATAGAGTGTTGCATATGATGTAGTTGTCATCATACCTTGAGATCTCAAAATTCAGCCATTGAAGTTGATTAAAATAAAGGAAAGAAATTGTACATGGGATTTGTGGAATACAACGAGATAAATTGAAAATTATTAAGATCTACTAAGCATACATGAAATTATTTTGAATATTGCATTATCTCAGTGTATTAACAACTTCTGATTGCAATATTTATTTTTATGGGTTTTTTCTATGATATTTTGATTTTTGATTTTTATTATAAAATATCATATCCTTTTTACATAAAAATTATTCCTTGTATATTCTTATGTGAATGAGGAGTATTTTAGTAAAGAAACCTGATCAGTTTCTAATCGATGGGATCGATGATATTCTAGTGTTAGAAGTTTTATCTTGTATTGTTTTCTTTTGATGAACTCATGGGGAATGGAATTTCCACTGATTGTACAACAGAATAAGAAACTAGGGATAGGGTTTTAATTTTAATAACTCCCAAATAGTTTATATTAAAGGATGTTATGATGATATAAATTATATACCTTGGTTCAAGTTATCATTATTTGGTTTAAATTTGTAGATTTCTCTTAATGTGAGGTGTTTTGGTAAATATACTCATTTCATGTTTTTTATATAGTCTAAAACTCCATGTATTATTTTTAATTTTCCTTGTATAATTTTAATTATATTTTTCTATAAATTTTATTGGATAGAGTTTACTTTTATAACATCTTGTATTATATTTTTCATGTGATGTTTTAGTATGATTATCAATTATTTTCGAAAGTCACAATACACTTCTTGTTTCACTTGATTCTACATGAATTTTTTTGATTAAGATTTGATTTTCATATTTACTTCTGAATGAAATTGTTCTTGATGAATTTATTATAAACGTTGTACCTTTTATAACAACATGAAGTCACCTAAACTACTTCATGTAGAAAATCTTGCTGGAGTTTCTGATTTTTTACAATTATAAGTTTCACCTGAAGTCCACGTATTTTACAATTGAGTGTTAATTATAGTCAACACCTATAAATTATAGATTAAGGATTAAAATAAAAGTTTATAGATCATGTTGTAACACCTTCATTCAATATTTGTACATGACCTCAATGTTTGAGTTCTTCCAATATTTTTTCTCAATATGATCTTAAATATTGAATATGTTTTATGTTTCATTGGAAAATATCTATGGATTATAATGTAATCATTTTATTCTAATAATATGTGATTAATTATTTCTAGATATAGAAACCAATTCTTTTAAAATTGTATTTAAATAATTCATAAGGATAATGACTTTATGGATTTTGATCATCTGATCAAAGTGGAACTCATGGGTAAGATCTCACTACTACCATATTTTGACAAATAAATCCAAGGATAATACAAATGCTTCTGATTTATTATATATAGGAAGTTACAGTGTTTCAAAACATGTATAATTTGGATATTGATATTGGTCCTTTTACCATGTTGGATTAAAAGTGAATATTCCTAGTTATAGGAATCATGATATCCTTAAATAAAAAAATTTGATGTATTTATTTATTATCATGAACCTCATTTAATTTCTAAATTCTATGTTGAACTTGTTGTATATGTATTACTATTTTTGGTCAATTGTTATATTCATAATAGTTCACTTTACATTATGACGTTTACCACTTTTTACTCTAATTAGTTCAAAACATATAACTTCTAAAATACACATTACATAGAGTGGAAAATTTTATTAATTTTTTAAAAACTTCAATTCACCCCACCCCTCCTCCATCCAGACACACTCACACACTTGATGATTTCATGATGTGACAACAAGTATGACATCAAGGATTCAAACAAGACAGAAGCTATTGGGTTAATTATTTGTCGAGCCACTTGTTCAAGGGAATGGGAAAATTCGATAAGGGATATTTATCATTTTGGTGTATATATTATATCTTTATTATAAATGGAATCTCCAAAAACATTACTGGACTAGTATGATCAGGTTTTATGGTGTCTTAGAAAGAAAATGGGTCATGAAATTTTAGTATTCATGGTTATTTGTAAATTTTTTATATAATATCACTCTTTTTGATTATTTTTTATTACTAGAATATCATGGGTTATAATAGGTATTTATTAACTAGGTTGATATACCTCTGTAGAATGCATGGTTATACTATACAGTTATTAGGGATCAGGTGGTGATTTATTCCAATGTTTATTACTCACAAATATCATGGTAACATTGGGGTACATTCAGACTTGATTCCTAGGTTAGAGGTAGGTACAAGGAGTCTCATATAGGTATAATATTTGACTACCACGAAACATAATATATATTTTTTGTTTTTGGTGGAGGTAAAAATATATTTATGGACCCTTAATAATGTTTTGTTTATTTTTTTTATTTTAATATATATATATATATATATCTACTAATAAATAAACTCCCATGTTTTATGAAAACGTGATGGGACATAACATAAATATTGTACTTGAGATATATATTGTTTATTCTGAATGGCTATTTTACCTCTCTATGGTGATGGATGTTAGATATGGACTTATATTTTCATGATTGTAATGGGATTAATGAGGGTATTGTATCCAAAAAATTTAAACCATGCCATTGCTATTATTTAACAACCTTCAGAATAAAAGGAGGAATTTTTGAGTCAATATAGTTCTCTAGTCCAATTATTGGGTTATTATATCCAGCTTAAGTCATTACAATCCATTTGTATCTATGGATGGAAATACTCTATTTGAAAAGAAGGGTCCAGTACATTTTCCTAAGCCATGTTCCCCTAAAAAGTTGACTATTTTTGTTTAACATGGCTTATAAGTTCCACTAGAGCCAAAGTAACAATGAGAATTAACATGGGAAAGGTGTATCAGTTCATATTTATTAAGGAGATGATAATATCCATAATCAATACTTGGTTTCTCAATACTACTTCACATTATATGTTATAAAATATTAATTTCTTTATAAACTAGTATAACTATGATCAAATGTTACTCTATACATCATCGTAAAACTATTTTTTGATATCACATTATTTCATCTCAACCTTGGCTGGACCCCAATTGGTCTGGTAAATCCCCAAGAGATAACACATCCAATCTACCATTAATAGGTTGGGAGTTGGTGACTAGAATCAATGATATAGAATAATCCTAAAGAAGGAATTTCCCTTAATTTATATTAAATACAACCAAATATAAAATACCTAAATTATTAATGATTGAATAAATATTTGACAAAAAATATTTGACATTTATATTCAATATATGAGATATCAATAAACAACATTAAACAGTGATGAAAAAAGAGACTAAACAATATGAAATCAAAACCTCTAGTCTGCCTATAAATAAATAAAATATTATTCATGGAACTAACAGTAAATTAATTATCAATGCTCGAGTTATTTTTTCTCAATAGAACATATGACTTAATATTGTAAATTATAAAAAAAACATATATAATGTAGGTTCCACATATAAATATAATAAATAGGTTCCTCCCATAAACCATCATGTTTCTAAGTGATTAAAGCATACAAATGAATCCATAAATGATGTAGATAAATCAAAATACCAACTAACCACCTAGGGTAGTCAATGATACTAAATTAAGTCCATATGTCCTAGAAAAAAGATTCACCAAATTAAATTATATATAAATATAGTGTGGGTAGAGAGAAAAAGAGAGTGTTTGAAAGTATAAATCACGCATAAATATATCAATTGGACCCCCAATTTTCATTCACAAATCAACCCATCATCACTAGTCCCAACATTTAATGTATTGAGGCTCTCATACATTTACTCGGTGAACGTCATAAAACAAAACCAATTCCTAAACTAAACCATGAAATCATAATCATAAGTTAATAAAAACTACACTAAAGAGAGTTGTATATATGAATCTTTTATCCATAAAATTTTATCATGGTATCTTAATGTTATTAGAAGGATTCATAGAATATTATTTAATAGAAATAATTTTTGTACTCAAATAAAAATAATATAATAAACTTGAAAACATTTCCTAGAAACATCATGATTAATTATCATATAATTTATCCACAGACACCATACTCTAGCATATAACCTCCTACAACCATGACTAAATAGATATAGACCACACTACATATTATATCATTATTTTCGTTTCCATTAGTATATATGGATAGTGAATATGAACACCTAAAAATCAATTATAATACCCTCATATCTATACCTTCATTGAATTGGTTTTAAAAAGATAACAAATTTATGAACAATACAAATATATTAGGCATTTCTATAAAGTAATATTATCCTACTCATCACTCATTATGTCATAAAAGCATCAAAATATTCTTTTTATAGAAGTCTCTATGCACACCCATCTATATGTATCTAAATTTTCATCTAATAAATTTTGAAATTATTTGAGAGGTTTTTCATAAGATTTTATATATTTAAAAATCCATTAACGATATTATCATTCTTGTTATATTTTATAACACACTCTAGTGTCATTAAGAATTATAGATAAAAGAATAATAGTAGGTGCCATTAAAATTGAACTATTTGGAACAATTATCATGAAAAATAATGAGATTAACTCCACCTAATAGATAACTCATTTTTATTGTATTTTTTATTCATCATGCCTTTATGTTATGTAATGTATAAAGGACGAATAAAAAATTTGAGGTGATTGGTGGAAGAATCCTTATAGAGAGAACCTCTTCAGTAAAGGAAGACATTAAATCATAGACATTTCCTATCAAGAAGACATAAAATTAAATAATAATTAAAAATATCTATAATAGATCATTATGAGGGTATATATAATATCCCAGAACCCATACTCCCAAATCTACTGCTAAAATTGTAAACATTACATTTTTATCTTCGATGTTGATAATTTCTCCTCGACTATTTTCCAATCCAAATCTAACAACATCAAAAAGAAAACATGGATCACATATATTATTAAGGATCTTATAGGATTATTGTTTTAGAGAATTAGTAAAAACTATTACATAAACAATTTCCATGAAATTAAATGAGAATTTATCACACTTAGCCTTTCTTTTTTACATTAAGACGTCATCATTATCCATATGAAATACCTTATAAACATAATTCATTCAACATCATTCCTTATAATCTTGGGAAAGAATACATAAGATGTGTGAGCTCAAAGGCCCAATAACGGGAAATGTAATAATTAAAAAATGAATGTAATTATAGAGAATAAGAAGAGAATAAGGGTATACTGACATAATCAGAGTGCATGAGTATAATATACGAATATTCATACCAATGAAAACCTGGATCATAAAACATAAAAAATGGAATATGGAATTAACAATGAAAATAGTCAAATTAATAAATAATCATAAGCCATGTGATAAATTTTTTGATCAAATGAAACATCATAAACCCATAGAAAACCTAGATAATAAATATTTGTATCTTAGGAAATAATCTCATAAAACCCTTACAGAACCCTTAAAAGTTAGAATAACCATATGGAAAACTTCCAATATAAATATCTAGAGAACATAATCATTACCCAAGGCATTAATTAGCTATTTAGGGGCACTCATAGTTTATATAATGACTCATGATTTTTTAAATGATATTTATTTCCTAAGAAAATGTGTGTTATACTATATTACACAAAATAAAACCTTGTATCATTAATAATGATCAAGAAATTAGTCATCTCAAAAATTAATTAAAATGCCAAACATTACAACTAGAGAAAAAATATAAAATAGAAAATCCAAAATGGAAAATTTTGGATCACTCCAATCTATTAGAATCGTCACCCCATGTCCAATATTACTAAAAACATAACAAAATATCAGTAAACCAATCAACATATTATAAATTGATTATATAGAATATTAGAAGAAATAAAAAAGTGGTATTAATAGATTATACTAGGAAATGTGACCATTAGATTTTTAATATTATTGGACCATTGGTCAAATAAAATTGTAAATCAATACAAACATGGAAAATTTTGAATGTTGAGAACAATAAACATTAGTAATAAATATAAAACTATAAATAATGATTATAAGTAATATGACAAAAGATAATTAGTTTAGAAAGGATAAGTGATGGCCCCAACCATTAGAGTAATGTCAAATGAATCCCATTTTTTAGAACATGAGAGGCAGGTCGCATCACTTTTGTTCACCCATGACCAATCCCAAGAAGAGATTTAATAAGTAAAGATAGGATGAAATTTCCTAAGGGTGAATTTCATTTTAGTAAAAATTACCATTCGGTCGGTGTTAGATGAGTCTCCCCATGAATAAATCATCATCATACACCTTACTCTTAGGTCATATGAGGATGTTATATGGGGTTACATGTCTATTAATTAGTTAATTAAATTATACATTATTTGTATAAATAAATACTTTATTCCATTAATTAAATTTTAAGAATAGTTTTTCATAATAAAATATATATTTAATCAAGAAGAATTTGATAAATTTATTATTCAAACACAAATTGTAAATTTTAGAAAAGAAATAAATTTTTATTCCAACATATATTATTATGAATAATATTTGTTTTAATTAAATAATATGTAAAAAATACAGTTATTTAAATATAAATGTTAAAATAATGTTATTATGTCCAATGATATTTGTAACTGTCATACATTTTATTATGACGTACAACCCACTATTTTTTTAATATATAAGGGTTTTTAAATTTTATAGTTAAAATTATAATATTTAAAGAATTATTATAATAAAATAAAAAAATAATTTTTTAATTCATCACATCGATATTAGGTTAGGGTGAATTTATAAGAATTTTCTAAAATACTATATTTTTTAGGTAATAGTAAAAATACAATTTGGTTTTCTCAGTATGTTTAATGAATTTATAATTAAGCCATAATTATGTCAAAATTAATTTTACATGATCCAAGATCTAAAATATGTTAATTTATAAATATAATGTATTTTAATATGTTTTTATAAATTTCCAATCCTTTAAATGAATTTTTCAAAGTCTAAAATGGAACATTTGGCATTAAAAACATTACATTATGGAACCTTTAATTTTCCATGCCAAAAGATGTAACAAAAAAAATAATATTTTGTTCTAGTGGATTAAAATAACCTTAAATGTTTCCCAAATTTTCAAAATTATATTCAAAACCATTTGTAAGTCAATGGTTTTTTATTTTCCACAACCTAGATTTCGAAGGCCTATATTTGGAAATTATTAAACAAACCCTCCTCTTTTTTATAAATACCCACCCAATTATTCATTAATTTTAAATAACAATCCATTATCCCTAAATTTATGGTATTTTGAAATTCCAAAGAGTCCTCCCAAGGTATCCTAAATTTCCATGGTTTCATTCCTCCATATTTAGGTGTAACTCATCAAGGTATGGGAATTATCCTTCTTTTATCTTCATTTTAAGAACCTATTATTGTATGTGTCTTATAATTTTTATTATTAAACTCTTTTATTACATTTTTTATCATGCCTTTACTATCAAATAATTTTTTTCAATTTTATACACTTTTCCCCTTTCATTTTACCCTTGTCTAAAACTGAATTTTATACCCATCATTCTATAGAATTTACTTCTCAAAATTTATCTCTTCTCCTATAGAAATTATCCTTTATTTTATTTATGTGGATACAAAATCCTATTTATTTTCCATTTTTTATTCACCAAGAAGAAGAAAATGATTTATTTTATTTACTTATTTATACATATGAAAACAAAATTCCCTTTTTGGGATAAAAATGATGTAATGATCTGGTCTTTAATCACTTGTGTACGCCATGATTTTGATAAGAAACTCATTATTTATTATACATATATTATGAATGAAATGAATTATTATGATATATTTAGATCTCATTAATTAATACATATAAAGTGTTCACCCTGATTTCATTCCAATTGGTTAGTTACAGAATTTAATCTATAGATATGAAATGTTTTATGATTCCTTAGTGAATAACCTTGGTGATTTTAAATTATAACACCTTGGTAAAAACCATGGTGATATTACTATGAATGTATCATTTAAATTTTTTCACTACATTTCCATGTTATGATTCATATTCTTTTTATTATGATATTTATTGTTCCCATGCTCATGCCATAATGATATTCTTTGTGCCATTATTGATATTCCACATCATCACATGTAAACTAATTCCCTTACTAGGCCTCGTGATCACACCTTTCCATTGATGTATGCCCCTAGGTTATGATATTTTTAAAATGTAACTTAGAATGAACAAATTAATAATCCTTTCATGTGTATCGGAATAATGTTATTAATTTTTCATGTATTATGTACCTTATTTCCAAGATATTAATCTTTAAAATACACATTGTTTGTACTATGTAACAAAAAGTTGTGTAATATATAGTTATTATTTCATAGTTTGTATCCTAGGATGGTTTAGTTATTTTTTGGAACTAAGAATATAAATCCTTAGTATGATCTCTATAGTAAAGTTTAAATAAAGGAAAACAAAATCTTATTTTGAAATATTAACTAACTGGTTTCTGAGAAAAGAACACCTCGTCTGGATATGGACAAGGGGATGTGGCTCTAAGACATATGCATCTAGAGGTAATAATTGAAAAAACAGAATTGATATAGACTCGATTGGGATCTTTTGTACAACAATGGGTCTTCTTCCACTCCTAGATTCACACTCCTATGAGATATGTTTGGTTAATCACAAGCATTCACTAGCAGAAAATGCTATTTAATGTTTGTTTTTATTAATTTTGACGTCGGTTTTTAACCTATGTTGAAGCAGTCGATGTAAAATATATGAATTTTTACGTTAGTTTTTGTAAACCGACGCCAAAAATGAATTACATTTTTTAGTGTGGGTTTTGTAAAAAAATGATTCCAAAAATATTCATCTGTATCATTTTTGGTGTCGGTTTCCATAAAAACAGACACCATAAAGATACAAAATATTTTTGGCATCGGTTTTTTAGATGAACAGATGCCATAAATGAAAAAAATAGTCATTGGCTTCTTTGAAAACCGATGCAAAAAAAGATAAAAAATTAGTTTTTGGCATCGTTTTTTTAAAAAATCAATGCCCTAAATGAAAAAAATTGGCTTCCATTTTTAGGAAAACCAACGCCAACAAGAATATTTTTTTCTTCAATGTTTTATAAAAATTTCTAAGCATCGATTTGATAGGTCGTGGAGCAAAAATAGATTTACTGATCAAAAGATATGGTCCTTGAAAGTTGAATATGTCAATGTTTTGATTACTACAACTCATTTCAAATAAATTTTGATAAACTTAAATTACAGTCACATACACCAAATGAAAATGGTGATTGATAATTAAATTTAAACCATAGTTGGTAAATCTCTTTCGAATGTTCTATATTTGTAACTCGATAAAAATAATAAATCATCTATATAAGAAAACTGAATGAGCAGTTTTGGATTGAAAGAAAATTATAATAAGGAAAATAAATGATTAGAATAGGTACTGTGTTCAAATTAACAATTGATGTCACATTTCAAACATGATTTAATTGAAGAGGATGAAAATGTTGAATTAATTATAAAATGGATTTATATATATTAAAGTTAAATATTTTCGATAGTGTTGTTTGGATGTATTGGTGGGATTTTAAAAAGATAAACGCGCATTGTGAAAAAATTGAAATTTTGATCCCTCGTATTGGCGAATACTCTTTGACGTCGTCTTTGTTTGAAATCGACATAAAAAAAGATTTACATGTGTTTTTTGGCATCATTTTTGTAGGAAGCTGATGACAAAAATGCAAATAAATATCCTTTTTTGTGTCGGTTTTTAAATAAAACGATGCGAAAACGTAAAAAAGAACTTATTTTTCACGTCGATTTTTTTAAAAACTGACATCTAAAATAAATAATAAAAAGCATCGTTATTTAAATAAAATGATAATATAATATAAAAATAACACATTTCGCATTGGTTTTTCAAAAATCGAGGCCAAAAACAAAAAACAATTTCTCATGTATTAGATAATTTTATAAGCTTCCATTTGACTGGCTGTGAGCTAAAACGAAGATGGGGAAAAAATTTATAGTCTTTGAAAGAAGTACTTCTTCAAAAATTATTTTAATAAACCTATGATAAAACATAAAAATGAACGAAATTTTCACGTTTGTTTTTTTTAAAAACCGATGCAAAAATAAAAAATATATATTTTTGGAGATGGTTTTTAAATATACAACAGCAACAATTAAAAAAACACTTTTCGCGTTGGTTTTTTTTAAAAACCGATGCCAAAAACTAAAATAAATGTTTTGGATTTGGTTAAAAAAAAACCGTCGTGAAAAATAAAATAAAAATAATTTTGGTGTCGGGTTTTATGAAAAATGACGCCAAAAATAAAAAACAAATATCATGTTTTAGATAATTTATTTAGCTTAGATTTGAATGGTCTTGGAACTAAAATAGAGTTACGGATTAAAAGTTATGGTTTTTTAAAAATGGACTTTTATAATACTTCTATTAGAGAAGACCAACTTCCAAAAATGATAACTTTTACTTTGTAGATCTGTTTTTCCTCCACGACTAGTAAAATCAAAGCTCAAGAAATAATCTGAAAGTTAGTAAAAAATATCATTTTTGGCATCAGTGTTTGTAAAAACCAACACCAAAAATATATTTTTTATTTTTTCAGCGTCTATTTTTATAAAAACTAACACATAAACATCTTTTTTCATCCGTTTTTAATAAAACAGATGCAAAACATTTTACAGAAAAAAATATAACATCGGCTTATAAGAAACTGACGTCAAACTAACGACGATTAAAAAACAATTTTATACTAGTGATTTTATGATCCATTCTAAAGGATATATAGAAAATTTAATTATTGTTACTGAATAACATATTTAAGAATGATATTTTAAGGCATAAAATTCCTTTATAATTATAATATTTTTAAAATAAAAATGTTTCTCACTAAGATTTTCTTATTTTATAAAATGGTGGAAAATAGCTGGAAACACATAAATTATAATCGTGATAGATAATGCGTTGACAGACCTCCTATGAAATCTAGAGTGTAAAACATCATTATAATGATAAATCAACTACCTCAATTTATGAATAATAACATGAATCAAGTTAAGCGGCTAGATTCATGTTGAAGAGAATAACATTTTATTGAGTCCATCATATATCAACAACCACCTTCTTTTTGTGGGTTTACTGACCCATTGATTACTGAATAGTGTATTAGCTCTATAGACAATATATTTTCTCCATTCTATTGTTCAATGAAATCTAAAATCATCCTGAAATTATATTTCCTTGATGGAGGAGCTGATCAATGGTGGAAAATTGTTAAAAACATGATGCCAAAAAAAGAGGATCAGTCTTGTGGAGTAGGAGGAGTTTAGGGGAAACTTTTTCAATAAATATTATCCCTATTTTATGTGAACAAAAATGGTGAAGTGATTCCTTGATCTAAATAATATGGAAATGAATCAGTGGTAAGTTATGAGATTAACATTAAAAGGCTTTCTCAATATGTCTCTATATTTGTTATGTAATCAAAGGGAATGTTTGATTGATTATTCAATAAACTAAAACCCCATATGTAGAGGAATTTACAAAATAGACACTATGAAGGCTATTATGAGATATTTTGGAGTTCAATGAAGTATTAATAGACTTTGGAGAAACATAGTGGTAACATAGGTCAAATAAAAAGAAGAGATATATGGATATAAACTCAGGCAATAACTTTGATCATGGAAGATGAGGAAAGAAAATGTAACTTCCCATGTGAAAAAATATGGGAAGAACCATTCGGAGAACTTATTACGTGGAAAATGAAAATGTTATACGTGTGGAAAATATTTCCATATAGCTCAAAACTATCATCGTGAGATGAATCCTTAAATTATCAATACTAATGATAAAGGGAATATGTTGCTGGTCCATCTTGAATTCTAATGATTCAGGTTTGCATAACTTATTCTCTTTTCCAATATATATCAAAATGATATGATATTGGTTGTAAATCACCGTCAAACTCATCATATGCCAAGGGAGAAAAGATGGAAATTTTCTATAATGGTGGAGGATTTAAAAGCATATCAGTGTAGTGGAGTGGGAAGAAAGCTAATGTTATCCCATAGTATATTGGAACCTAAAAAATCCTTTATTTCATAGGATCAGTGGACTATTATCTAGAACTTCCACAGAATATATCCCATGTTAATGGTTTATTCCATTTATCTCTCTTAAAGAAGTACATATTTGATGACTCACATATATAGAATCCTAATGTGGTTAAACTGGAACATGAAATCTCTTATGTTGAGCATTTGGTAGAGATATTAGATTACAGAGACAAGGTTCTATGAAAAAAAACATACCCGACTTGTTAAAGTTATATGGAGGAAACATAAGTTTGAATATGTTACATGGGAACTATAGGAAACAATTAAGCCTAAGTACCCTTACCTTTTCTCAATGGAGAGAATGAGTTGAAATTTTGGGGACGATATTTCTAAAGTGGGGGGGGGAAGAATGTAATGACCCATGTTTTTTTATATGATATTTGTTTCCTTAAAGAATTTGTGTTGTATTATATTGGACACAACAAAACTATATCTCTTTAATAATTATCAATGCATTAGTTAGCTAAGAAAGCTATTAAAATAAAAAACATTACAACTTGACAAAAAATTATAAAATAGAAACACAAAAATGAGGAATATTGATTATTCCAATCCATTAGAATCATTACACCCGTGGATAAAACTATAGAAATAAAAAAAAATATTAGTAAACTGATCAATATATTAGAAAATAATTGCAGTTAATATTGAATAAAATAATGATATGGTGTTTATTGTGTATAATTCGAAATATGACTCTTGGGTGTGGATTGTTATAGGACCAGTGGTCAAATATGACCACTATTCAGTATAACCGTTGTAAATTTTTACTGTTGAGAACTATACCCTTTTTTAATAATTATAACATTATAATTAGTGTTTATAAGTAAAACAAAAAATATAATTAATGCAGAAAAGAGAAGTTATGGACACAACCGGTTGAGTCATGTTGTGTGAAGATAATTTGTAGAAACTTGGAATACAGGTAGCATCCCTGGGGGTTGTCCTTGACCAATCCCAATATAAAATTCAAAAGCGAATATAGAATTAAATATCATATAGTAGAAGTTCAAGTTAGTTTAAATCACCACTTGGTTGATGTTAAACGAGCTACCCCATTAATCAATCACAATCACAAACCTTACCTTTTGGTCATACGTGGGTTTTATAAGGGGTTATGTGTCTAGGCATTAGTTACATAAAGTTTAATTAATTTTTATATATAAAATTTTTATTCCATCAATTGTATTTTAATAGTATTTTTTCATAATAAAATATATTTTTAATCAAAGTTAATTTGATGAATTTTTTTTTCAGACATAAATTGTAATTTTTAGAAACGATATAATTTTTTTTAATAAACTAATGTATTATTAATAATATTTATTTTAATAAATATTATATAAAAACTATTATTTAAAAATAAATTATAAAACAATTTTATTTTCTCCCAATTAATTTATAAGTGTTACAAATATTTAAGCATCGTAAATTAGTATGCGTTAGAAATTTGACTATTCTATAAGACACATGATTTTATTAATAAATAACGTTTTATTTAATAGTAAAAATTGCCATATATGGAGATTTATTATAATAAAATAAACATAATTTTTGGAATTATTAAATTGAAATTAGGTTTGGGAGAATTTATGATAATATTCTAAAATACCTTATTTTTCATTATTAGGAAAAATAGAGTTTGTTTTTTTGTATGTTTACTGAATTGATAATTATGGAATAATGATTTCAAAATTAATTAATCAGAATCCAAGAACTAAAATATTTAATTTTTTTAAAATCAATTATTTTAGTAAATTAATTAATTTCCAAACATATAAATGAATTTCCAAAGTCTAAATTGGAAACATTAACTTTAAAAATATTACATTATGAAAAGATTACTTTTTCATGACAAAATAAGTAATAAAAAGTTATTTACTATTTTTTGGATTAAAATAACATAACATTTTTCCCAAATTTCCAAACCATTGGTTATCCAATGGTTTTTTTATTTTCATAACCTAGATTTCTAAGGCCTATATTTCGAAATTATTAAACAAATCCTCTAATTTTTCTATAAATAACCACCCAATTCTCTATGTACTTTCACTCTCAATGCATTATCCATGAAGTTATCATAGTTTTCCCACCAATTGATTCCTCTGATGGTTCCCTCATTCCCTAAATGTATCATTTCCCAATATCTAGGAGTACCTCTTCAAGGTAAGGGAATTATCTTTCTTTTCATTTAATTCAAGAACCCCTTTCTATAAGTGTCTTATAATTTATAGGTTTACTCTATTTTATTACCCTTTTAATCACACTCTTACATAAAAATTATGTTTTATAAAGGTTTTAACTCTATCTCCAATCATTTTACCTTTTTCTAAAACAATGTCTTTTACCCTTCATGTTGTCGAATTTACTTCTCTAATTTTCTCTCTTCTCCTTAAGAAATTATTTTTTATTTTCTTTGTTTGGATACCCGAACCTTATATTTTCTATGGGTATTCACTTTGATATAAAATGTATATATTTTATTCAGTTATTTACATATAATAAATCCGTATTACATTTTAGTAGAATAAAAATGATGTAATGATCATGTCCTTAATCACTTTTATATGCCCTACTTTTGATAAGAAAATTGATATTTATTCTCCATGGGTAATTTATGAATGGTTTATTATGATCTATGTGAAAAAAATTAATTAATATATATTAAGGTAATTACATGATAATGCTCCATTGAATTGGGAAAATAATTTAATATCTTGAGAAGACATGTTTGACAACACCTTGCTGAATTACCTTTGTAACTTTCAATTATGATACCCTAGTTAAAAACCATAGTGATATACTTATTAATGTATCATATAAATGTTGTATCCATATTTCCATGTTATGTTCCATCTTATTTTTATTATTATACTCCTCATGTTCCCTTACTCTCTCTATAATGATATTTATTATGTTCTTATAAATATTCCTCGTGATCACATATAACCTGTTTACCTTACTGGGCCTCATGCTCACCCCATTACATTGATGTATACTTCTAGGTTATATGATTCGGTAAATATAACTTAGTATGAAACTATAAATAATCCATACAATTGGATTATAATAGTGTTTAAATTTTTCATTTATTATATACGTTATTTTCAAGAAACTAAACAATAAAATATCCTATGTTTGTACAATTTAATAAAAAATTATGTAATCAAAAGGATGGATTTCATAGTTTAAATTATAATTTTTCCACCTGGTGTGATCTGGGTGCACTAATCATATATAATTTTCAAGAACCACTACATCAATAAGGCACATAGTGCTTTTATTTCAACATAAAACTCATAAAAACAATCATTATTAAAATTATAACTTGTTTATTCCATGGAAAAGAATTGGGTTTCATGTCAGTATCCCTTAAACATGATTGAACCATGGAAGAAATGGGTTCAATAAAAATCTCTTTGAAACATGATTAACATTTTTAATGGAAATGGGTTTCATAAAAATATATTTAAAACAATCTTGTTGCATCCAGAGAAAGAATGAAGATGGTATCGATACCAAATATCTCTAGTGGAGGAAAATTAATACTAAGGTTTTATTATTTTGATGAGTGGGAATACTATTAAAATATATTTGAAAATATTCTTGAGGAAAATATCCTTTTCATTTTTAGAATCACTTTATAAACCATAAAACTATTTTAATATACCATTCTTTGAAAATAAATTTTAAAAACGTATAATTTATAGAAATTTTCGATAAAAAATTAATTAAAAATAACCTTGTAAACTATGAATGGAATATTTAAAGAAATTACAGTCATTTCGAAGTGTAATTCTGTACATTTTTTAAAGAAAAATAATTTTGAACAGTAAAAAGGATAGTAACATTCCTTGTACAGAATGAAATAAGAATATTCCTTTGAAAAGAAATTAAAAAGACAAAATGGGTAAAAATTTATTTATAAATTTTTTTGAAAAGTTTAAAAATAATTTTTTGGAGGCATTTTTTGAAAATAATATTTTTTGATGAAAACATATTTCCGACCAAAGATAGAAATAAAATCGGATTTTCTTAAAATCAATTCTCGACAATTTTAAGTACTACAGAGTCAGAAAAAGGTGCAATTACTTTAAAACAACATTCATAACTATATGATTAAAAATTCATGATTTTATTGAGATATGGAACATAATATCTTATCATTAGAATCATAATCATAAACAATCCTGATAAAGGATGAGATAGTATCACTAAACTATTACTACATTGGTATCATTGAATTATTATCCCCATGAATGGATTACATTAAAAGAAACTGAAATTACCATGAAAATAAATAAACTCTTGATATTAAATAGAAAATTGTATTTATATACACCTAATAAAAAAAGATAGGTGCATTACATGATATAAGGCTCAGATAATGAAAATTGTGAACAAAATCCATTATCACATTGGTAAATTTGAAACCCTAAAAACCCTGAAAGATAGTTCCAAGAATGATTATTAAAATATCCATAAATTTTTGTATAATAATCATAAAATACATTCATGGTATTTATATAGAACACATGAAAAAAATATATGGGGAATATGGCTTATATCTCATAGAAATAAAAGTGAGACATAATACCCTCACCTTATGTATCACTAATCAAGTATGTCTTTATATTTCTGAATAATAAAATTATATTAAATATTTAATTTCTTGAGAATATTTTTAAATTTCATTATTACTTATATTTCACTTATTAACATGTTATATTCAATTACATAATCGATTAATTTTATGTCAAATTTTTTGACAATATTTGGTTTATATGTCAAGAATGACTTTGGTAGGTTCATTATGGTCAAATAGGTCATTATTTATACATGTATAAAATAATATTAATGAATTAATTTTAATATTTATATATAAATTATTATTTTTAAACCCTTTATGAATTATTTTTGTAAAAAATTAACTAATTTTATGATCAAGGAGACTGTATGCCATACGTAAGCATGAGTGACATTTCTATTTTCTTCAATGATCATTATGGAAAGAAAGTAACTGATATGTTTTTTCCATTATTAAAATAATATAAAAAATATATATTATTTAATTATGTAAACTTATATATATCATTGTTTTGATGTGATGTTGAATAAAATAAATCATATCTCTTCAAGGATGTGGTAGTACACACATCCATAAACAACATTATAATTTTTTTCAGTGAGTGAAAAGGTAAATATAACATGATATATATTATTTAAAAAAATGATGATTATGTCCTTAATATCATAGATATTTCAATTATATTTTATATATTAATTATATTTACCCTTATTACCTTCCATGTAATTTGTTAGTGAAAAACAAATCACTCCATTTTGTGAGGGGGGTAGGCTGCTCTATATATGAGTGATGATATCATATCTCTTATGGAATAGAAATTAAAAGGGTATATATACTAAAATTTCTCCATAGGTAAAATTATGTTACAAATATAACATATAAAATTTATATACATCATCATAACAAATCGTGAGTGGTGGTAATGGAAAAATGAATGACATTATCTTCCGAGGTGGTAGTCTACTGTACATATGAATAATGAATTTGGAATCCATTCGAAGGAATTTTGTGTGATTTTATATAATAACCGTAACATAAAAATATTTAAATATATTAGATATATTATTTTTTATATAATAATGGTATATTAATAATTTAATGTGGTGTTTAAAGAAATAATATAATGATGCTCATTGAAGGAAATTACCTCATCTTCAGGTATCCTCCTTTGGTTTTCACGAATGCCTTGAAAGGTATGATTTATTCACAAAATAT
The DNA here is from genome assembly GCA_963277665.1 of Viscum album. NCBI lineage: Eukaryota > Viridiplantae > Streptophyta > Magnoliopsida > Santalales > Viscaceae > Viscum > Viscum album. The sequence continues at coordinate 1,671,202,102 of OY728119.1, read as the reverse complement.
GGATTATAGTACGTTTTTGGGTATGTTTTTAAGTAATTTTTTTGGGGTTTTATGATATAAAATGATTGAGTGTTGTGAATAAGTGAGGGGAGTGAGTGTCATTTTAATATGAGCAAGAGTGGTATTCTTGTAAATACTCATAAGTATTCACTATTAGAAGTCAATATTATCTATAGTGTCTCCAATATTGATTATTAAATGTTTTAAGGGGTTATATGGTCTATAAACACCTCCAAAACACAACTAAACCCTTGTTTTGAACATTCTATTCCTTAAATTCATAGTATTCATATTTTTACGATTTTGTTTTTTCACAACTGTTTTTAGTTTTCGAACCTACGTAATTTTTCAGTTAAGAAAAAATTAATTGAGTATTATTAGATAATTTACACCCAATTATTATAAATATTAAATATAATTTATCAAATGAAAATATTATGTGTTTTAAATATTAATTTTAAAAAAGTGTAAGTAATGTTAAAAAACCACTTTAATATTAACCGTGTAATGGAGTTTTTTTTATAATTTGAGGCCAATGTATTCATTTTAAGAGAAAAATTGGTCCATTATTTGGAAATACCTAATATTTATTATCATTTACAAATAAAGTTAAATAAGGTATAATTTTAAATAATTTTAAATAATTTAATAAAATATAATTATTATAAAATAACATTTTTTTAATTTTTTTCATTATTCATTTAATTTGAATTTAAAAAAATATCAAGAAAATTATGGAACTAGAATATATTATGATCACACCTAATTAAAATTATTTATTTATTTAAAAATTAATCTAGCATAAAAATTAAATCTATTTACTTAAAATTTTATATTTTTAGTATCATTTATATCATTTAATTATTGCATTGCAATTTCTCTAGAATTATATGTAATTATTTCATATCTATACATTATTGATAAATATATATAATAAAAAAAATTAATATTTTAAATATATATATATATTACCAAACCTATGTTGTTTTGGTCCATATCATAAATTTCTATAGAAAATAAAAGGAAGAAATGTATGATTTTTTTCTTTTTCGTTACTTAACTTATTTTATGATTCATATTCAAATAAAAGTGGAAATATATTTTCTTATTATTGATAATTTTATTTCCAAGATCCAAATAAACTCATTAAATAAAATTAAGATAATGTTTTAGATTATTTTAACTCTTATCGTTTTAGTTTAACCCTCCGATAAATCAATTTAGACATTAACCAGGGTAATTAATTTTTACTGCATTCACTATTTATCTTGGTAAAAAATTATGTTTAAATTATTTTACATTATAAATTATGATTCCAAATATGGAATCCATTTTTTAAAATTAACTTCACATAATTGGAAATTTTTAATTTAACATTAATCTCGTAAAAGAGGTGAGACAACGGGCATTTAGGAATAGTTTTTTTAAAGAATGATGAATCTATATTAACTCAAAAAATGATAATGATAACTGTATAAAACTATGTAAATATTTAATAATATATAATATATACATTTAATTTAAAAAATTACCCATTATATATTATATTAATTAATTAAAATGGAGAAACATTATGCATTTAAAAACAATTTTTTGAAAAATCTATTTTTTAAGCAAAAAAAAAATTATACTAAAAAACAATATAAATTTGATTCAAATTAATTAGTTATATTAAATATAACATATTTTACTTGAAAAAATATTCCAAACATATTTTTACAATTAAATTACTTAAATTATTGAAAATAATATACTTTTACAAAAATTAGTATTTTTTACTATTCATCAAAAAATAAATATTTTTCCAAAAATCACAAAATTTCTCCCAAATTATATTTCGATATTAAAATTACTAAAATGAAGTAAATTTAATTTAACAAATACTATGAAAAATTCAAAATTATTTTTAAAATAAGTGTTCCAAAAAAAGGTGAATAAACTATTTTTTGAAAAAAAAAACAATTTCAAGCATATAATTTGATTTATTTTTAATCTCATGTCTATAAAACACATAATATTAATTTTAATGTTTATATTGAATATATATGATATAAATTAAAATAATATAATCCATAATGTGATATTATTTTAATTTATTGGTATAAAACACACTTGTATGCATTAAAATAGTTTTCCAGAAATAGAATTCCTTTTATTTTCAAAAGGAAATTTTTTCTTCTAATTAATTCATCACCAAGAAAATATTTAAAATATTTTTTTTAATTCAAATAATATTTTTCATAGCTATCAATCCAATTTATAGTTTATAATTATAATATATTTCATCGGTTGTTTATGTTCATTGTTACGTGTTGAATATGCTATTGAACATAAAAATTACAGGGATGCATATAAAAATAGCTAAAATATGTGTTATGTGTAACAAAAGATGAACATAATTTTGTATGTCCTTCACAATATAAAATATAATTTTTATATTTTAAAATCTAAGGGTGTTATTGTATATATACATAAAACCCCTTTGGTCAAAAGGAAAAAAATATATTACATGGTTAAAAGTTAAAAGGGAAATAAAACATGGTCAAGGGGTAAAATGGTAAAATTCAAAAAAAAATAACATAGTAAAATAAGAATAAAAACTAAAAAAGTGAAACAATGTAATAAATTATTCTTATGGAAATAAAATCTAATAAATTAGAAAATAAAATATTCAAGATTTATAATTGAATAACAATGGATTTAGATCATTGGAGATATCTTGTATTGTGAATTTTCCAGAACCTAAAAATTTATAATATAACACCCTATAATTTTAAAATAATAACACTTTGCTTGATAGTGTATACGACGGACAACAATGAGCATAAATTATCTAATTAATATATTATTTAAATATGGTTGTTATAACATATCTGTTAAATTTGCGGGTGTGAATATGATTAATTAAATTATGAAATATATATATGTACAACATAATAATAATATACTAATAAATTCTTGTTAAATAAATACTCAATTTTTAGTAATTAATGTTTATTCATAAAAAATATGTTTTCTTTAAAAAAATTAATGGTTTCTATGAGAAAATGATGTAAATAATTTATTCCAATTTTTAAAAAATTGTATTATAAAATTCAATTAATTTATTAATTCAACATACGAAAATTATCTTAGATTAAATTTTTGGTGTTTTTCTAAATAAAATGGAATGAATTATAAAAATACATCTTTTTATTGAAAATAGTTTTAAAATGCATAATGTCTTTTAATTTTAGATATTTAATACAAAATTTACTAATAAATAATTTAAATAAAAATAATATGTTGTATATATATATATATGAATTTAAATGCATATAATTATGACACATATTAATATAGTTAAAATACAATCATATTATGCTTGAAAAATGCATTCCTGGAAAACCCATTTTTTGACCCGTTTTGTGAGTTTATATTTAAATTAAATTCATAAACATCTATGGATTTAATTTTATAAAAACTAATTCAATATTTTTAATTATCCTAATTAATTTTAAATAATAAATACAATTTAATTTTTGGTCACAATGAATATTAAAAACCATAGAAATATGTTTCCCTAGTTATGGGTAAAACAAGTTTACTAAGGGTTAAACTAATGAGATAAGGGTTATAATAACTTAAAAACATTACTAATTTCTATTATATGGACATATTTTACTCTATCTCATTTAATTTTTATAAAATTTTATATTTTTAAGCCATGTGCTCATGATTATAACCTTTATAATGACTTAAGTAAGGGACAAAATGTCACTCTCTTGCTTTTAAAAACATCTTATGTTTTTACATAGGGATAAAAAGTATGTCGAATTAGATATAAATGTTCATTTAAAGTATTATTATTTTTTATTTATCATGTTTGTTTTTTTTAATTGATATAATATTTAACTTAAATTCTTACACAACACTATTGCGGTAATTATTTAATTAAAAGGAAATAAAATAAATTGTTTTAAAAAATTAAATTAAATTTAATTTGAGTAAATTATTGTGTTCTATAGATATTTTAGATAAATATAACTTTTTATTAATGTTTTAGAGGTATATATTTTAATTTAATCTTTGTCTTGATGTTTTTATAGTCAAATTAAATGAATAATGACAAAATTAACATTACATATATTTTACAATAAATACTGTTTTATTAAATGATTTAAATTTTTAAAAAAATTATATTCATACAATTAAATTTTAAATGGTTTATAATATAAACCATGGTATATTTATGGGTCTTGTTTCATTGATAGTAACTTTTCTGACACTAAATATTAAAAACATTAATTACTATGGTTAAGGTTAAAATGGGGTTTTGTGCGTTACATGCACATGTGTTAAAATTAATTTCCCACACACATTGGTTTTTTATTTGATAAACTAGATTTAATATTTATAATTATTGGGTACAAATTATATAATAAGGCCCATTTTACTTTTAGGATTAAATGCTAAATTAGCTCGTTAAAAAAATAGTTACTATGGTGAAAACTAAAATAGTAAAAGTGATTAAACATCGAGATTAAAGAAAAAACATGTTTAAAACATGTTTATTTTTAGTTATTCGTGTTATTATTTAACTTTTAATCCCTAAAAAATATTATTTATCTATTTATTAGTCGCTAAGATTGAGATTGAATTCCCATTATTGAATATTTTTTTCACTTATAAAAATGTCACTCATTCTCGCTTATAAAAGTGTACCACCTCTCCTATAAACCACACACTAAAAAGATATTTTTTTCCTAAAATAACTACTCATTTACCTTAATTTCATTCCAAAAAAATAACTCAATTTCTTGGTTTCACCAGAGACCCATCCTAAGGAAGCTTTTGGTGCACACAAAAAAAGGTTTTCCAAAGACGAGGTATAAGTCTTAAACGAAAATTTTCATTTTATTTATTCTTAAGAATATATAAAATATTCTAAAAATATGATGAAATAATAAAATCATTGTCTGATATACAATAATAAATTTTTATGTTAAACGATTAACCTATATTCATCTCCTCCTCTATCAAATACGAAACTAAACCATTGATCATGTGTACGAATAGTCTACCACCTCGCGAACCGATGTAATTCGTTTTCCATCACTGCCTCTCAAGGATGCATATAATGGTATATTAATTGCATATATATTATATTTATGTCATAATTATACTTATATAATTATAATATTGTATCTACTATCCTACCTTCCAATATTTTGGAAAACAATAATATCGCTCGTGTGTACGTGTGGACTGCCACCTCAATGAAGTGATGTGATAAGTTTTTCATTATATTTTATAATAGATGGTAATAAAAATAGATTTAATAAATATATATGATATATATGATATGAAAATTATTATTTAATGTTTAATTAATATTTTCCATTATTTTTCTCCATCTATTAAAAAAATTAAGTTCATGTGTATATACATCTTACCATCATCGGGAATTGTATAATTCATTTTTACATACCAAAATTTTAAATATGACCCTAAATATGTATATAATTAATATATGTTATATTTATATAATTATTAATATTTTGGATATTATGTTACTAAGTTAAATGCACATTGACCAAAAACTACTAAACCAAAACATACATGAAAAATGAATCATCTATCACATGGAAACGTTTTTTTAATAAATAAATGTTGATATGTGGGTAATAAAATCTGACCAAACCTATCGCAAAGAATGGAAATTTATTTTTTACCTTCTAATCTAAAAGACTGGGTGGCTAGCGGTAGTCAGGGTGGATTTTAGAGGGAATGTGAAAAAACAACTTTATAAGTGAGTTAGTGAGTTTAAGTAAATAATTAAGAGAATATGATAGAAGGTAAAATGATGAAAACAAGAAATTATGTGAGAAAATTCAATAAAAATAAAATAATGGGAAGAAATGTAGTAAAAAAATTGGTGTTGTAATTTAATTGGGTTTTTTTGCAACAGTTATTCTTTATCATTAATATTATTAATGATAATTGTTTACCATGAAGATTCAAATAAATCATTATTTATTAGTCCGATAAAATCCAATTAAATATTTAAAATTTCAATCCCTTGGTCTGGTGATTAATCACGTAAAACAGTTTTAAGTTAATTACCCCTAAAATGGTGGAAATATGATCACCTAATGTTTATTGGTTCAACCATTACAACAATATTAGTTTTCGTTTCTAGTTTCATTCTTTGTCCGATATGACACCAAAATTGGATGTGGAATTAATTTTAAATTATTATTTTTAAGGAAAAAAATTGAAAGAAAAATAATACATGGAAATTATAATTACATAATACCTATAATCATTATTAAATCCCCAACACAAGAAATCAGATTCTTCTAACCACCGTCGTGGTGTCAGTATTGATTTTAAACTTATCCTCTTCCATGGATACTTGTGAAAGAAGGGGAATAATTATAATTACACAAAAATTGAAATAAAAGTGAAGTACATACTCAAATTAGGATTTTTGGGGGATGGAACAGTAAAATAGTGGCACCTCCCCCATAGATGTATGGACTAGATATCATAGAAATGCCTATATATTTATATAAAACTAGATAATATAACATTTACACACCATGTACTTGGTTCAACTATCTATGTCATTTTTTTCTTTTTTTGTACGTAATCTGCTATGCTGCATAATGAATTTGATGTTTCGAAGGTGATTTGGTGGTGCTACATGGATTGTAGTGCCACCAGACATGAAATGTTGAATTTCAATAATCCACCAACCACTTCTATAAGGGTGTTACTGGAATATGTTTATAATGTAATCGTTTTTCATGTTCCAATTGTTCCTCGGAACATCTGTTATTTTTTACTTTGATTGGAAACTCCTAAAAATCACCACAAACACATAATTAATGAATTTGACTAATAAAAGAATGTATATCCAATGAAAAAATGATTTAGAACATAATAAAATCTATAAAAATTTATAAAAATATTGGGAACATCAAACACCCCCCCCCCCCCCATTTAGTCATTTTATCTCCCTCAAGGAAGATCTCCGCATCAATTTAATATGATCCATACTCTCAAAAGAGAAGTAGTCAATTAATTACACTTATTAATAGTATAATCATATTAAAATATTTTATAAGGAACAAAATATATTTATATTTCAATGATATTCTACTCATTCCTCATATATAATTTAGCTAAATACTTTCATGATGTTTTACTTACATTTTACACCTTTTCATAAATACGCATGCCACATGATGATTAACCTTACCAAAAAATGACACACTCAAAATTCAATGTCATTTAATTAGAGTTACGCTCGATATAAAATGTATTCACTCAATCCATAGGCTTTGTAGTATTCTAACTCTCCAATTATAAATTAAATAACAAAAATCATGAAGTCTTTCAATAAAGGTCAAATGCTTATAAGGCTAGGGGTAGGTAGATAATGATGTGGAAATAATATTAGAGACCTGAAAAATGAGGATAAATTATTAAACAATAAAGCATGGTGTTCAATAAAAATCTCAATGAAAATGAATAGCCATCTATATCACTCAAAGGTGACCATCACTATGATCGTCCCTTACTAACATGGGTTATTAAACAATCAGAAATTGTAATGATTGAATTTGTCCCACATTTTATTTTTTTTAATATGAGGGACCACTTAGGAATATATGTAATGGTGGGTTTTGAACCTTTCATCCCAATAAAAAAGTGGCACTCTCCCTCATATTAATTTCATTGTTTCTCGACAAAATATACCATGAATCGCCGAACTCCCTCTTTAAATATCAGATTAATAATCACAAAATTTTATTAAAGAATTAAAGTATGAATGAAAAAATGGATTTTTAATATGTCTTCATATCAAGTTAGGTCATGGTTTCTATGGGTTTTACAAATATAATATTTAGGTCTTCTTTCAAGTTCAAATGGGTAAAAAATCAATAAAATTCCTCATTAATTTTAATTTAATTCAAAATATTCATTTTTTGAAGATTAAAACATGAATGTTCTAGTATTTATCCATATCCCATTAATCATAAAATAAAGTGGGTATAACGAAGAATATGAAAAAGGGATTAGAATACCTATCAAGAATAATCATAATAATTGGTCAATCAGGTCAGGACATGAATATGAATTATCAGTATAATAAATGAAAATTTCCAAGAATTTAAATCAAAAATAAATATTTATTTTTATAAATTTTAAAAAAAATTAAAATTAAAATAAACATATAACATTTAAATTTACAATCTATGTATTTATTATTGATATTTATAATTGATAAAAAAAATGGACATTTTAAAATATTTCATCTATTTAATGATTTCTCCTAGATTAGTTTAAGGTAAAATACTTGTGTAAACAAGAGGATCTCCCCCACACATAATATCCCACATGGTTCTCCAATGATTTACACTAAGAAAGAGAATATTATGTTGAAATAAAAAAATAATCATGGTCGATGAATATCAATGGAAGAAGTAATCTTTAGAACGTAAATGGACATAAATTCAAAAAATATATTCTCACATTGAGGTGAGATTGAAAAATAGGGAATGAAATTATAGGGAGACACCCATGATGTGACAGAGTACTTGTGACTTCGCTAATATGGAAAAATAAATTTTCTTGCATAAAAATCATCACATCCACAAAATTGATATATATAATAAAAAATAAACGTGTTAGAAATAGTCATTGTGTGGCCTCATACCAGGTGTTATTCATAATGGGGGGGTCTTGAAGGGAGGTAGAAATATTAGTGGGGGAAGCTGGTGGTTTCGGATAATCTCTATATTTTGTGGGCTTTATGGTAATATCATATATTTCATCTGTGGAAGTGGATGCTAGGATAATAGTAGAAAAAATCAAAGAGTTGATGGAGATGGTGGGAAACAAGGATGGTGATGTCAATGGATGTGGATCTTGTCGAGGATCATGTGCTGCGGAGAACTGAAGTCCCAAATACTAAAGAAGAAGGAACAATATTCCCTCTATCTCATTGATCTACTAATCCATGATATCCTAGAAGTGATCCATAATGTCAAGGTACATAGAAACATGTAGATCAGCTAATGGATTGGGAGTAGGTGGGGATTTGGATAGAGAATAAGTACTAATCGTGGAATAGGATGGAACTAATGAAAAAGTGGGAGGGGTGGATAATTAATGACTACTAGTGTAGGGGGTCGAATTATTATAGAATCACCCCCATGGGAAAGTGGTAATCTCCCACCATAGTTAGTTATAGGTGGTCTTGTATGAGTACAAAGGTGAATCCCCGCATATCGACCATCCTAAAAAAAAATAAGCATCTTGACGTCCATCCACTGGGGAGAATCTACGAGATCATGAAAGAGATATGCATAAAACACCCATAGATGGTATTCCAACTGGGTGCCATAAAATATATCATCCATGATCCAATAAGGTCCATTGAACATTGAATATACATAGGAAGCGGTAATATAGGGGAGGTCAGGGTAATCATTTCGGATTATATATGTAAGGATATCCTTGTAGTAGAATGAAATGACACCCATATTCTCATAGAGGGGGAAAAGTTTGGAACTAAAATAGAGATGGTAATGATCAAAGTAGGATAAATGATAAGGGTTATCTTCTAAGAGGTGGGAGAATATTAGACATTAGTTCATCAATCTCCTCCCATATAAAGATGTGGTCTGAGTGGATAGGGTGTGTGAGGAGGGAAATGGGGGTTGGGTTGGTTGTATGGGGGTCAAAACAACAAACTCCACCAAACTCCACCATGGTGAGTGAAAAATTCCATCCTCCCAGTCAAAAACTAATAGAAGTCATTGTGTCACTTTTCATGGATCGTTATTTGGGACATCCAAACTTGAATAAGGATGCAAACTCTAAAAAATATTGTAATATGAGAGTATACATCTGATTATTATCAATCAGATAAGTATGAATTAGGATCACTTATTTCTCTTTGAAAATACTTTGGTTCTCTGCAACACTGATATACAGGAACCATCTGCTCAACTGGATATTGCACCATGAAAATCACCAAAGTCGGTCTATCGTAGGATGGTGCTCATAGAAGATCGGGTAATGATACAATTGGGGACGTGTGGCTATAGGTTCTAATTGTTGTTGTGGTGCAGTAGTCGTTGGTGTACAAGTCCGTGATGAGGTGGTGACTGGTGGAGGTTTAGAATATTCCATCGAAGATGTCATAGAGGTAGTGGAAGCTATGGTAGATGTCTTATTCATGCTTGATGATGTTGTGCTATTGGTAGGGTCTGCTACACTGGATCCCTTGGCAGTTGTGAAAGTTGTAAAGGATTCACCTCATGGTCTCTCAGTGTTCATAAATCCATAATCTGTTGTGGATTTTATCATTGTTGGTGGAATAGGGGGAAATATATACAAAACCAACGGCTGGTGATTCGCAAAATATACCATAGTAGACCCTCTGGGTGTTTGGATCTAGACCAAACATGTTGTACGTCGGTCTGCATTCGTAAAAGGAATAGAATAAATCCCACTACCTCACTCCCCATCATTTGTGATCTAAAAAAATAAAATAAAAAAAATGAAAAAAAGATAGAAAATTAGTGAGAAATAACAAAATAAATATACAAGGCATGTAGATCTAGAGTATACGATGTGTAATATTCTTGGTTTTATAACTCATGTGATTTGGAGATACACAATAAGTGGGATTGTCTGTGGGGAAAATCATAGTACACAGAGTCTACAAATGATACAATCCATGTTTGGTATCATGGTTAATCAGTCTGTGTGGTCCTGACATGAACTATTCATTAGGAAGACAGGAAAAAGCTTATTCCGAGCTTAGATGTTGTGTGTTTGACAAGGTAGGAATGGGATTTTGGTGCCCATGACATAGGTTCTTATCAATCCAAATAGCGGTTGATTTTCATGGCATGTTCTGAATGCACAAACCATGTGCTTTCAAATATAGAACAGAGAATGGGTAGTTGTGTACATGATATACATGCCATGTATTCTTCATTTTTGTATGTTTAATGTGGGTTTCAGCTGAATTCCTCACCAAATATTCAAATCACCTTGAACACACGAAAAGCATTGAAATAAAGGGTGAGGGAGATCATACACAGACCAAGGATTAAAACGAGGAATATAAATTAAATTGAATCGAGAAGGAATGAAAAATTAAATCAGGGGAGATCAACCAGCGTATGATGGAAAAAATGGGGAGGGGGTCACTCAATATGAGGTCAGTCTGGGGAGGGTTTATCAGCTTTTATAGCCACGCCACATGACATCTATGGTGATGTACAAAAATTCTACCTGTTTTTTCATAATCTATTAATATGAATTATATAGTTATTATTATAAAATATTTATTAAATATTATTAACAATTAATTAGTGAAAAATACATATATATATATATATATATATACTCACAGAAATAAACCTATACATATAGTGTGATGGAGGTATATAAGCGGTGTAATCTAAAATTAAACAAATTGAACTATAATATTTGTTTTGATGCTTGGGGTGTGACTCAAACCATCAACCAAGGTGATCCAAGTGAGTTCCCTTAACCACTAGAGCGATGGTTGTAGTACTTGAAATTTTATTATAATTTAATATTATGGGCAACCTTCCATCACTACCCGATGAAGGTAAAGAATTAACCGTGTAGTTTTAATTATTGAAATATTGAGATATTGTAGGTAGATTAACTAATTTCAAACCCAAGACTTTTTAACCCTATGTTATAGATCATCCAATCATTACAAATCACCCTCTAGTGATTTATCATTTTTGAAAACAATTTAAATTACTAATGAAAACCTGACACACTATTTTTACTGAAATACACATCTTGTGGTTTAATTATGTGAAACAATATGGAACTAATCCGACTAGAAGGACATGAGCCCTTGTCTTTTGGACTTTGGCTTATGAACCTACCATCCAATTCATCCCACCATTAGTTTTATTTTTTTTTGAAATAGTTTTTATAACTTTGGAGCACATCTCGTAGACTATTTAATTAGAACACAAGATTAAAAATAAAAAATTGTTTTCTAATGCATGGTGTAGATTGATTTGAATTGGTGACAGCTAGGATACACTCTAGAAACTTTTCTATCATCATAGGATTGATTCCTAGTTTATTTACTTAAACATTATTATTTTATACAAAAAGTACAATTATATTATACACTAAATAGAAAATTTAACAATTTATGAGAATATACATGTATCTCATAACCTCATTTTATTCACATTGAAATAGGTGATGAAAGAAAGAGTGTTACACAGTGTGTGAAGTAGAAGTACACACCATGTAGTTATTAAAAATAGAATAGAAAGAGAAAAGAGGGTGTCTTGGTTTCCTCCCAGCAAGTTACTCTGTATTAGATCATTGGATGGAACAGAGTTATGGTACTTACACATAATCTAATGGAATATGTGGATTCTATTGCGAGAACCCCCATATATGTCCAGTTCCTTCATCTTTAAGACATTTTTCATGACCCTCGGATGGTTTGGGTGGCATCTTGTAATATCTTTACTATATTACCTATAAATTCCAAAGGTGAACTTTTTCCTTGGTGTGATCATGTTCATCCACCACCTCTATGGGTTACTAAATTTTTATAAGGGAAACATAAAAATAATCATAGGAATCCTCTAGATCATGTATGAAATCAACCAAGGGATCATAAATAAATATTTGATCAAATTTGGTATTGACATGATACAACGTGTTCCTATATTCAATGGTTGAGTTTTTAAAGTTATTTTCATAAATTATTAATGAATTACAAGTTGTTCCCAAATCATAACATGATTCCTCAGTTGAAATATGGTTAGAATTACCACCTTCCAACTCAACTAGTGTATCCATATTAGATATTGTCTCTAAAAGTTACTCTACCATAGTACCAAGTAATCCAAAAATTATAGTTTTGTCCAACTAGAAATTGGTAAATTCTTCCATAATTGATGGCATTTTTTCAGTATTACCTTAAGATGGTCCTAAATGATAAGCATAAATGGGTGGGTTGAAGGATGTAATAATATATTCCCCATATTAAAAACCATCATCCATGTATAGACCACACTATTCTAGAAAAAAGTAATGTAGCACTGGATCATATGGATAAAAATCCTATCCATGTGAATTTTACCAACCTTTAGTTGAATAAAAATCCATAGGGATGTGAGGTAGATATTCCAATGAAAATAATCCAGAAATGAAATGGAAAATTTTTGGGCAAACAAACATTCACTCAATCTCGTATTACTGCATTCTGACTCCCCAGTAATCGAACCATAATCTAACCACACCTATCATGAAGTCTGCTAAATTATTTTTCCCTTATAATCTGAATAAATAGGTAGCTAGAATTGGTCAGGTTCGATCCCATTGGGAAAGTGGAAAACAAACTTCATACAGGATTCAGTGGGTTTAAGATGATAATCCAGAGAAAAATAATGAAGGGAAAATTATCAAAATGTGAAAAGAAATTGTAAAAATTCAATTAAAATAAAATAAGAAGAAAAAAAAAGAAAACAATTGTTTTGGGGTTAAAATATAATTTGGGTTTATTACAATAGTGGTTCTTTAGCATTAATATTATTAATGATAATTTTTTACTTTTGGAAAAAATACCTCAAGGTAACATTAAAACATTTTTTGGTTGGTTGTGTTTAGTAAAAGGTAGGATTTCATGGAGATGGTTGAGTTCCACAGATATTATTGATAATCCATGTTGACAGAGATCCAGGAAAAATTAATGGATGATTTGGAGGTGGTTCAAAAAGAACAGATACAGTGTGCCACCATTTTCTAGTGTTTTCCAAATTTTTATTCTCCAAAATGTATAGTTTGGTGAGCATTGAGAAAAGTGGATTTTCTATTAAGATCTCATCAAAATATGTAAATGGTATGAGTTTTTAAAAGTGGGTCTTCAGGAAGCGGAATTTGAATAGACATGAAGAATTTTGACACTGATATCTACGATTATAGTGAGATTCGTTAATGTAGAGGTGAAGAGAATTGTGAGGGAGAATTATGGTGATGAAAAGGTTTTTGATAGAGGATATATGATTATGGTATTTGGAGAACTGTGACAGTGCAAATAATTTGATAGAGAGCATTAGGATAACGAAAAAATTCAGTGGTTCTTTGGTAAGGGAAAGAGCATTGTAGAGACATTTTGACCGATCTGGAAATCGCGCCTGAAGAAGAGGACTTTTGCGTTTGAATTTTCCTATAAAAAAGAGGATGACTCTATTATTCACACTGTAAAAAAAGAGATAAAATCTGGAATCACTCTAATATCAAAAAGTAAGGGGTGCTTCGCAAATAATCGTTTTAAAGAGAGATTGAGCATTGAGAAAAGACAGTTCTAGTCTTGAATGAAGTCAACGCTTATAAGAATTAAGAACATCACGAATATGTGGTGTTCTACATTGGATCAGTGATCTTTGCGAAGTATGGTTCTCCTCGAAGGCAGTGTGCTACATGAAAAAAGTGGGAACTATAGAGGCTAATTGAGCTCAGTGAAAGGAAGGAGCTTTGGGGCGGCTAATCAATCTCCACGAAAGAAGTGTGGTACGCAAAGTTGGTTGAGCCTTGCGATGTAGTGTGATTTTCAAAGAGGAAGGGACTTTTTGAAGGATTTTTTATCATTGGGAAATAAGACGCTTCACAGAGTACGGATCTTTGGAAAAATATTTTCAAATTTTATTTCCTAGTGGTCAGTGGAAAGGGTTCATTCATCAGTGGATAAAATTGGTACATCAATAGAGTATCCATATACAATGGAGGATGACTTAATTAAGGATAATGAAGGGTCCTACAGGTCTATAAACTATAAGTAGTTCCTTTTAAAGATCAGTATGTAAAGTAAGAGAATGATGAAGATCCCTCCCACCAGTAGTGATCCATAGGAAGAATCATAGGGGTAATCCGAGGGAATATAATGAGAATACCGTAAAATTTGTAAAGGTAGTGATACTAGGAATATAATATCTATCCCAAACCTTGAGCTTTAGTTTATTTGGTATATTGACACATCACCGTTGTTTGTTCCCTGGACGTAGCCTGGTGAAGGTGAAACAAGTAAAAATCTATGGGTCATGTGCCTACATTCTACATTACATTAAAATCATCATCAACAAATAATGAAAAAATTAGATATCATCAAAGACAAATAAGTGAAAATAAAGTGACCCTTAAAATAAAGACGTCAAGATATATTGGAAAAGTAATAATTTGAAAACTAATATTTATATCGTTATTCACCCCCCCCCCCCTCAGGGTATCTACGCACCTTTTAGACCAAACAATTGGTAATAGAGGGAAGTTTTTTTATCATATTTTTTTATCTGACTTTCTTCAGTAAATTTTTGTGGTTAAATATGCATTCTACACTTTTATTGGTGTACCATGGAAAAGGGAATAACATCAAATAATAATAATATGTATAGTGAAATTCTTCTGTGTGTAACTTTCAATAGAAAGAGTGTGATTTAGCTGAAGGAAAATAGAAATGTATCCAATTGTGGGACTTTTTATTCATTCAATTATATAGTTGGAATGAATGAAAAACCTGACATGCCATGTGATTTTGGAACTACTAATGATGAAAAAACCCCACAAAATCAAAAAGTGGATGTTGTCCACAAAACAAAGGAGTTAGATGAATAATTTTAATCTAAAGCTATCTGGTTCCAAGAATTTGAAATTGTGGTCAACAAGATAAAATGCATAAATCAAGGGCTTATTGATGTGGCAACAGATCTAAGAGAATGTAATGATTCCCAATCAAAAGAACTGAAAAAGTTGTCTATAATGGGAGAAAATATCAAATCTAATGTCAAGGGAAAGAATTTGAACTCAGATAAAATTTAGAATCTGATGTCCAAAAGTGATGATCTTGTTACAAAGGTATTTGTACTAGTTCATAATAATCAAAGGCTATAACAAGAGAGTGCATGCTATTCTGATTATATTTCTCAATAAAAATTTAAAATTAAAGAGAAAAGTGACATAGTGGAATAACTCACACATGAATTGGAAGATGATATGAGTATAGGTAATAATATCAGAAAGGCAATTAATTATCAACTTGAATCAAGGGATATATTGATTCAAAAAATTGGTAGAGGATGTAGAATTAGTAATTAAATAAGTGGAGAAATAAAATTAATGAATTTCTAAAATGAAGGATTCCAATCACATACTATTTGATTATCCTTCAACAGGTGAAGATAAAACGAAAAGAAAATATGTAATTTCTGAAGATAAACATGTACACATTTTCTTATCTCAATGGTCACACTGTTTGGGGAAATCTGGAAATAGATATGATGATCTCCCTCCCAAGAATGATAGAAAGAAAGCTGTGAAATGTTTTAGAGATATGAAATATCATGTTGGTGCTGGAGATGACCTGAAAAGGCATTTACAATAAGTAGTGACATCATGTGATATTTTAGTAGAATAAATGTTCATATGTCAAGTTTTTGTTCAGAGGCTCTAGAATACATTTCATTCTGTGAAGGTAAAAAATTTCTAAATCTATGAATAAGAATAATCTTCTTGAAAATATGAAAGAAAGGTATCCTTAATGGAAGTAGTTGTCAAATGTAACTATTGGGGAGGACAAGGACACACCATGAATGTTTGTCAAGAATCCCAAGGTCTCAACATCATAATAAGGACTCTGGATAGATAAATATCTCAATTGAGAAATAATGATATTAGGTATGCATATGATGGAATATGATTTATTTTTTTTAATCATGGTTATTGTGAAAGACATTGTAACAAGAAGAAAACTGGGAAGGAAAAGGTACCCAAAATGAGATTCCTCGCCAATGAAGTGTACAATGAAAAATAACATACTGAAAGACAACATGGTACTCTGAAAAAAAATGTTTACTATCTCATGGTAATTACAAGGATCTAAAAAATGGTGTATCAACCACTTCCTTAGTTAAAGTCACAAAAACACCCCTGTAATTTATGTTGACAATCATGGAATAAAAATGGAGGGTATTCCCCAAGTGTAATTAAGAATAATGTCAATTCTGTGGAAGACACAACCCCAACAGGAAAAGTTGTCATGATTCAAACAATTGATAAAATAAATTCAGCTAAATAATTTCCTCAAAAATTTTCATGTCATACCATATAGAAGGATTTGAAGGAAACAAAAATACATCATTAATAGAGTAAGAAGCAAGAAAAGATGATCAGCAGAGAGATTCGTTCTCGGAGAAAGAATTATAAAAAATGGTATATTGGTGGAGCATCAAGGAAGAAAATTTAAACAAATGGGGTTAATTCCAAAATTGTGAAAAATTACAAGCATCCAGAATATGAATATTAGAAGAAAACATAGAATGTGGGAAATTAATTCCTCGTCATATGTTAGGAACACTTGAAGTTGGCTTGGTTGTTGGAGATGGTGTGAAATGAGTGTGATGCTTTTCAAGAAATAATCAAGTGGTTGACCCATAAGGATCAACCACAATCCTCTTATTGAGGATTACAATAGGTCCCCTATCTCTGTATGTATATATTCTATTAACCGATGTTCATGTGTTTTAGGATCAATGAGAGACATGATCAAAGTGGAAATTGCATCAAAATATTGAAAGTGGTGAAGTGATGTGCTCCAGAATTTCAAATATTTCAAATCAATTAGTAGAGTCGAAGAAGAAAGGAACTATTTGATAACAATGTATAGTGATGGTGTTATTAACATTATATCTTGTTTCATACATCATGTTCCAAATTATTAGTATTATATTTTTTATTTATGGGTCATTTATAAGTGTTATAGGCGAAGACTTGATGAAGGAGAAGGATAATCTATGTGGTTCTAATCAATGGACCTAGCAACTGGAATATTTGTATATCATAGGGGGAGAATTCAATCATCTAACCATATGAAAGATCACAATGGAATAAAAAGTATGAATATTTATATTGTTTGACATAAAGATGACTGATTAGGGGAGAATCATAAAAACTCATGTATTTCTTGATTACCAATTTTATTCTAAAAATATTGTATTAGTTGATCACTTTTAGGATACAAATATGATAAAAAAGAATACTGGTAGTGGTTCAACAAGAGTCTGGGAAAATTAGTCGAAAGCAATGATGGCATTATAGTAGATAATGAATAGAATCATCAAAAACATAATTAATTGTTTTCTAATGAAATTTATAAGGAGATAAGTGACTAAGGGGGGAGATTTTTTCGAGGGAAAAATATAAGAATTTCATCGAATCTAAATGGGTTTTTTTTCAAAACGATGAACGAATATGGAAGAGTGATTCAATAAAAAGCACAATTGTTGTTCAATGGTTACTCTTAGATAGAGGTTTTTTATGTCAATGAGGAATTTTCTCCTTTTTCAAGGAAAGAGAAAATCATATTATTCTTTTCCATTGTAGTGCAACGAAGATTCAATGTTTTTCATATGGATGTCAAGTATCCATTATTGAATGGTGTTCTAGAATAAGAGGTGTATATCTATAATTTAGATGGTTTTATAATTCAGGAAGACATGGGAAAAAATTAGTCTAATGAAAGCACCATATGGGATAAAAAAAGCATCAATAGTAAAGAATTTGAGGCATGATCAATATTTGAAGAAGATTGGCTTTTAGAATAGTGTAGTTGATTACACTATCTATTTTAAAAAATAGTAATCAAAGGATGATGATGGAAATGTAGTTCATATAACAAAATAAAAGTATATTATTGGATGTTTATTGTACCTGATAGCAACAAGACCTGATATTCTTTTTTACACATTCCAAGCAGTGGGGTACCTAAGTAGTCATAAGGAAATCCACGTGATTGCAGTGAAAAAAAAATACATTTGTATATCAAGGAACTATCAATTTTGGTTTTATATATAATGAAAAATCTCTACAAGAGTTATTGCGATTTACACATGTAGATTAGGTAGGATCAGTAGATTATAAAAAATCGAAGTCATGTAGTGCATTATTTTTGGGTGAATTATGTACTTCATGTCTAACTAAGAAACGAGATTGCATTTAATTAAGCACCGCGGAAGATAAGTATATTTTGGAAACTCCATTATGTAGGTAATTTTTTAGTATGAATCATAATATTGATGATATATAAGTTGAAGTGGGTTCTCTGATTGGAATCAATTGCTATAATTCAAGTGGTATCAATCTTATCAAAAATTAAGTCCATCAATCAAGGAAAAAGCACATTGAAATCAAATATCATTTTATCTTGGAAAATATTGATCAAGGGATTTTGAAGTTGGAGTACGTGCCTATAAATCTGCAGGTTGCAGACAATCTAAAAATGTCTTAACTAAAGAATATTTTGAGAGGCATTGACTGGCTCTAGGAGTTCATTTATCTCCATGCACTTGAAAAAGTGTATATATCAGGACCCCCGCTCCCTCCCTGAGGTATGGTTTGTTTTACCATTAATATACTGATCTATACTTTATATTCTATTAAAAACCAAAAAAGAGTAACATTTGGGTCATTGAAAAATGGGGATAAAGGGTGACTCTTAACTAGAGAGAAACAATGGATAAATAAGGGAGAAAAATTATTAGTCAAAGACATGGGGAGAAGATAACATGTGGAGCAGTGAGATAGGTGAATAATGAGATAGGGGAGAGTTTTTAATTTGATGTTTATAGAATTGATCAATCAAGTATTAGATATCACGAAAGCTGAGGTTCATGATGAAAGTGTAAGATTGGTATTATAATGGTATCAACAATTTTTTTCATGAATGATGTGACTCATTGATGTCCTTTTCATATTACCCTTATCTCTCACGACAAGCATTACTCATGTGGGATTTGAGTATGTGTTTAGTAAATCTTTTATCGCCATCTAATTCAAAAGAGTTGAATGCTGGGAAATGTTGGAAGATGATTTAATGAGGTATCAAAGTGTAAATAATAATTATAAAAAGAGTTTTCAACAATCCCAAAGGGGGATATTTTTAGGAAAAAAATACCTAAAGGTAATATTTCAGCATTTTTGGGTAGGTTATGATTGTCAAAAATGAATGTTTTCATTGGGAATTTTCATGTTCAAGAGATATTGTTGGAAGCCCATGTTGACTAAGAACTGTGACAAATGAATGGAAGATCTGGAGGAATCACAAAAATAACAGATACCAAGTGACTTTGTTTTCCAATGTTTTCCAAATTTTTGGGGTCCAAAATTTTGAGTACGGTGAGCATTTAAAAAGTGGATTTCCTTGAAGATCTCATCAAAATATGTCAAAGGCGTGATTATTGGGAATATAGGCTTCATGAAGTGGATTTTTCAAAATCCTAATGAATTTTGATGGTGATGTCTACGATTGCGACGAGCATTTCAAATAGTATAGGTGAAGATAATTGTGAGGTAGCATTGCGGTGGTGAAAAGGTTTCGATGTAGGCTTTACCCCTATTATATTTATAGCATTACAACAGTAGGAAGATTTTGACCAAGATCATTGCCAAAATAGAAATTTTCTTGTGGTGCTTTTTAAAGGGAAATATTGTTGCGGATACATTTTAACAAATCTAGAAATCTTGCTGGAAGAATCAGAGATTCGTGTTCGACCATACCTATAAATAAGAGGCCAACCCTATTCTTTCTGCATGAAAAAAAGATATAAAATCCAGAATCATTCTAATATCACAATGAAATGGGTGATTTGTGAAGCAAGGTTTCCAATAGATATTGATCTTTTTAAAAATAGGGTACAAGTCTTGACCGATGTCAAAGATTTTATGAATTGTGATCTTCACGAAGATGGGGTGTTTTGTGTTGTCATAGTGGACGTCGCAAAGTAATGTGTTCCGTGAAGGTAGTGTTCTTTGCAATGGAAGTGGGATCTGTAGAGGCTAGTCGAGCTCTACAAAGGATGGATATTTAAAGCATCTAATCAAGATCCACAAAGGAGTGTGTTTTGAAAATTTTATTGATCTCTGATTCATTTTTTAAAGAGGTAGATACTTTTTGAATACATTTTAGATCATTGAAAAATAAAGAGCTTCTTGAAGTAGTGAGCATTGTAAAATTATTCTCAAAGGTTGTTTGCTAGTGTTCTGTGGAAAAGGGGTATTTATTAGTGGATGAAATAGGTACATTAATAGAGCATTTACATACAATAGAGGATGAATTAATTAGTGATAATTAACAGACCTACAAGTCCACAAACTGTGAGTGGATCCCTTCCAAGATTAGCGAGAAAATTAAGATAAAGATGGTGATACTTCTAACCAATAGTGATCTATAGGAAGATACATAGGGAGTGATCCTTGGTAATGTAGTGATAAGACCCTAAAATTTGTAAAGGTAGTAAACCTGGTTGAGGATGATCTAGCACGAAACTTGATATTTAGTGGATTTGGTACATTAGAACATCATCGTTTTATGCTCCTTGGACATAGCCTAGTGGGGGTGAACAAAGTAAAAATATATATGTCAGGTGTTTTTATTTTTAAATTACATTCAAATCATCATTATAAGATAAACAAGAAAAGAAGAAATCATCACAAAAATTGATGTACAAATAATGTGACCCCTGTAATAAAGAGGTCAAGATCTATTGGGGAAGGAAGAATTTAAAAAAGAATATCCATACCTTGATTCACCCCCCCCCCCCACTCATGGTATATAGGCCCATTATAGACCTAATATTTATTATAGGGATTAAAATAAATCATGGTTTTCTAGTCCAATAATATACAATTACATATTAAAAAATTTAATCCCCTGGTCCAATGATTAATCACTTAAAATAGGTTTAAGATCAATGTCTCCAGAACAGTGTCAATGGGATCATCCAATGGTCATGATTTCTCCTATTGAAACTCCTTTAGTTTTTTCTATCGGTGTTATTCTTGGTATGATACGACACCAATAGTAGATGTGTAATTAATTTCATTAAATTAATTACATTACATTAATTTCAATACAAAAAATCATAATAACCACAATACACCAGAATTAGAATTCGAACATACCCATAATCATTATTACAACCCCAACATATGAAATTAACATCTTATGAATGCGTTCATGATGTGAGGATTGAGAAGAAACTAAACCTCTACCATGGATATGGGAGGAAAAAGGAGGAAAATTAATAATTACACAAATATGAAAATAAAATAGAAGAGAGGACTCATAATAGGATTTGGGGGATATCGAATAGCATAGTGGAAGCACCTCCCCCTTAGTTGTCCAACATGGATCTTGAGATAATGAATCTATATTTGTATAAAACCATTTTTTAATGGCATTTACTGAAAATTACATGTCCTGTAATTTTTATGACTATATTTAGCCTTGTTCTCTCCATCAGTAGGTTATCATCTACGTCGCCCATTAAATTTGAAGTATCAGTGATAATTTAGTGGTGGAACATGGAATGAAGCACCACCTCACTTTTTGTTTATCATTTAAATACAACATAATTTCTCTTTTAAGTGTGGAAATATAATTTGACTATGTTTTACAAGGTGTGTCATACTTGCTTGGTGACATTGGTGTGTATTCGGGATAACTAAATCATGTATGGTGAAGGGTACATAACGTGTGTTTAAAAATTACACACCATTTATACTATAATTATTATTCTAAAAATCCCCAATATGTGAATTTTACTGGAAACTCCAAAGAAATCACCATAAACACTAAATTAAAGAATTTTATTCATAAAAGTATTTATATCTGATTAAAACATTTTTTAGAACTCAATTTTAATGTATAAAATTTAGACACGAACCGGGAACATAAAAAGGGTTAAAGAATCAAATATGGTGTGATATATATTATTATGGTTCTGTAATATATCTATAATAATCATATATTTATAATATAGGAGGTTCGAACACATATGAAAGAATTCGTTAGGTGAAGAATCTGATTTTTGTCTCACTTTTATTTTTATCGGACACATTCCATATTTACCCCTTGTTTATTTTATGTGTTGTATATTCTATCTAGGAATATATTTTATGATTATGATCATAAATTTTTTTAGGAATTCTGTAAAGACCCGTAAATTTCAAGGAATTTTTTTTTCTTAATTTTCTTTGGAATTTTACAAGAACGCAGTTTCTGACGGCACCTGATTCCGAGGCCCGGTGTGCCCGGAATCATTTTCCGAAGTTTGGCTCGGGTACGTTCAGTGAACGGACGAGCGGGTTTTTCTAACTTTTTAACGGGTGCCCGGAATCAAATTCTGAGGGCACCGATGAAATCGCAGCGCTGGTATTCGCTTAGAAACGCCTCTTCCGGAGTTGGGTTTGCTCGGATGTGGTTTTTAATTTTCGGGCTTAAAGTTAAGAAATAAAATAATTTTGCGACAACTTTATTTTATTTCGCTTAAGCCACTTGGAATCCACTTGAAGCCACTTAAAGGCGGCTTGAACTGAGTTGAACTGGATAGGATGCTATCCAGAAATATCCTACCCCTTGGTAGGATATTTGTGAGGTGGGTCCCGCACGAGCCCCGCCGTTTCTTTCCGCTAAGTAACGCACCCACGAAAACCCGTCAAAGAAACTGAAAGTCAACCGACGTGTTTTCTAAATTCTTAACAGACCATTTAATTGGGCTGTTTCTTTCGTCCAATTAATTGGGCGGTTTCTTTGGTAAATTAATTCTTGGAATTAATTGTTCGTTTCTTTTTTTTAATCGTTGCTTGTGCGTTAATAAAATAAGATTACTCTTATTTTATTTTGGGTGGAAGCTTGTGGCGTGGGGAGAATTTGGAGGAGAGCGTTCTTCTTCGGCGAAGAACGCGAAGAACGCCGGCCTCCGGCGAAGAACGCCGAAACCGCGGAAATCAACGACGCTTCTTCCGCGACGTTTCTTCCGCGACGATCGTTCCTTTCCAAGCGACGTTCTCCCTTCGGACGCACCTCGACGACAACGGAATCAACGACGTTTCTCCGGCGACGTTTCTTCCGCGACGATCGTCCTCTTCCGCGACGAACTCGCGAGCGACAACGCTTGAGGTAGGGGTTTTAAACCTTTTTAAAGTTGTCGATCTTTCCTTCGATCTTGAAGTTTCTTTTTCTTTTTCGGCCCTTGTTTCCGAATCTTTTTATTTATTTTAAAAAGATTGTGATGGATTATCGTTCTAGAAAGGCCGATTGTTATCAATCTAATGCGAGGGGGGTCGGGCTGCACAAACACGGCCGAACCCCCCCTCCTTTATTCTTGTTGTTTCTTGCGGATGGAGCGAGATGGTGTGGTGCCGTCGCACCACGCGGGAATCGTACGACAACTATTGAGCGGCGTCGTTGCGCCGCGCTGTGGAACGAAATCAAACAAGATCGAGACGCCTTCGCGACACGCCGAGAAAGTCGATCAAGCACGCGACGTCGTCGCGCCGCGCCAAAGAGGCCGCAGATTAAATTAATTTTATTTTGTTCTTGAGCGCAGATTGACGGGCGACGACAAACGAGGCCGCAAGTTAATTTTGAGGCCTCCGCAGTGAAGGTCGGGTCCCGGGATGACCGTAGGCGCAGACGGGAAGCAAATCGGACCACCGGAGCGTCTCCGGTGGCCCGCGGAAGCCGGCGGCGGCGCGGGTCGCCGGCGCGGCGGCGCCGGCGGCCGGAGGCGGCGGCACCCCGCGGGTGTCCAGGGTGGCACCCCGCGGGTGCCGCGGGGCTGTCCGGCGACACCCCGCATGTGTCCAGGGTGGCACCCCGCGGGTGCCGCGGGGCTGTCTGGCGACACCCCGCGGGTGTCCAGGGTGGCACCCCGCGGGTGCCGCGGGGCTGTCTGGCGACACCCCGCGGGTGTCCAGCGCGACACCCCGCGGGTGCCGCGGGGTTGTCAGGCGACACCCCGCGGGTGTCCAGCGCGACACCCGCGGGTGCCGCGGGGTTGTCAGGCGACACCCCGCGGGTGTCCAGCGCGACACCCCGCGGGTGTCCAGCGCGACACCCCGCGGGTGCCGCGGGGTTGTCAGGCGGCACCCCGCGGGTGCCGCGGGGCTGTCAGGCCGCTCGGCCGAGCCGAGCCGGACCGGCCCTGGCCGGGCGGGGCCGGGACAACCGGGTCGGACCCGGTTCGGGCCGACCCAGGGGGGGTCGGGCCGGGTCGGCCCGGACCCGGACCCCCCCCCCGTTTTCGGACCATTTCGGTCAAATTCACATATCTTGAGCTACGGACGTCCGATTGATGTGCCGTCAGCCGCGTTGTGTTCCTCTTAGTGAGACGGATCTTTTGGCATACTCCGCCCGAGGTTTGGACGCAAGTGGAGTACGGTCGGGTTGGTTTTGCCTTAAAAACCAACCGGGCCCCGGGGACGAGAATGCCAATAACTCTCAGACCGGGCGTCCGATCGACGCACCGTCTGTTGCGTTGAGTTCCTGTTTACGATACAGAACTTTTGACATCCTTCGCCCGTGTTTTGGATACAGATAGTAGTGGCCGGGTTGGATCGCACCCGAAATCCAACCGGGCCCCTGGAACGGAAAAGATGATATCTTTCAGACAGGACGTCCGTTCGACGAACCGTCAGCGGCGTTGGTGTTTACGTTTAGTAACGGTCCCTATGAGTATACCCTATGGGAGTTCGGGGTACAGTTGAGATACGGCCGGGATTGGTTTTGCTCACGAAACCAACCGGGCCCCTGGGACGAAAAGGCTAATAACTCACAGACCGGGCGTCCGATCGACGCGCCGTCTGTTGCGTTGAGACCCCTGTGACGAGGCGGTCCTTTGAGATACTTCTTCGTGAGACCTTGAGATACTTGGAGTATCGAACAGTAGCTCGTGGAGTGGACCCTCCCGGAGACGAGCGTGCAGAGTACGGAGACCGTGTAGCCGGCTGAGACCTGATGACTGCTTGACCGACTCGACTTGGAGTGAGTCGACTAGCCCAGTGGACGGAGCGCCCGGTATTTGGCGACATACCCACGGCGGACGGAGCGCCCGGTAGTTGGCAGCAAACCCGCGGTACTCGACAGGAGGAGTACCTCAGTAGGCTATTTGGGTGAGCGCCCGGTATTTGGCGACAGACCCTCAGCGGACGGAGCGCCCGGTAGTTGGCCGCAAACCCGTAGTACTCGACAGGAGGAGTACCTCAGCAGTCTTAGGTTAGTGAGCAGTACCTCGGAGTCGTGACAGGACCACTGTACACTCTAGAGACGGAGCTCTTCAGTAGCTACGGTTTCGATAATGAAAAATCCTGGTTGAGCTGAGTCAATGAATCTTTGCGTTTCCTCATGATTGAGATGGGTCGCTTGATAACTTAGGTATATGTATGGGCATGTACCTGGGTGATGGTTATCCGTTGATTTCATGATTTTTGTGTATCCTTGTGATTGGATGGGCTACTTGATGACTTAGGTATATGTATGGGCATATACCTAAGTAGAGTCTGATGTTACTTCGTGATTGCTGTCTTTGCTTTGTGGATATCCATGTTGGATTTAGTGAGACCTTAAGGGTCTCGGGGTCCCTACTGAGTAGCTTATACTCACCCCTGCACGGGCTATGCCCGCACTTCGTTGTGTTGGTTGCAGACGACGGACAGCGCAGATCGCAGTTGAGGCTTGCGGAGCAGGTCGGTACCCGGAGGAGGACCACTGGGCGGACGTACCCGGAGTAGACAACAGGACCCGAGGAGTAGAGGAGATATTTGTACCTACCCTTCAGGTAGGATCCGTGGTGGACGATCCAGGAGCTGAGCCATCTGTACCTACCCTTCAGGTAGGAATCGAGGAGGACGACCCAGGAGCCGCTTCGTTCTTCCAGCTGCTGTTTTTCCCTTTCGAGTTGTACTTTACAGTTGGGCTTGTATTTCCGGCCCTTTTTCTTTTCTTCGCTTGTGTTTACTTTTCCGCTTGCTTACTCTGTGGTGTTTGTTTGCTTTTGTAATGGCAATGCCTTCCCAGTTATCGGGATTTACGCCATTGGTGCTAGTCGCCAGCCCCTGGCCTATGGAAGGCGGGCTTGGGGTAGTCACGGCACGGGCCCCGAGGTCGGGTCGTGACAGATTGGTATCAGAGGTGGTCGGTTCTACCGTAGACTCTGATCTTTCTTTCTATGAAGCAATAGTGTTAAGGGTACCGAGTGTGGTTTTCAGTTCAGGGAGTCCAGTGTTGGTGCGGGCGGCCGACGTATCCATACACCAGGACCCTGGAAACTGATTTCCGACTTTGTGCACGAAAACACTGATTGCGTGTGTGTTTTAAAAGGTTTCCCCCCTTAAAACAGCTCAAACCAGGTCAGCTCACCAGGTATAATCGTTTGACCGTGTTACGTTGTTCCTTTCAGGATGCCTTTTCTCGGACGACCAGCTAGAGCCCGGAGGGATGTGCGTACTGATAGTCTGTCGAGCGACGAGGCTTCGGTACAGGGCCCTCTTGCTGTTGAGGCACCAGCGGAGGCACCAGTGATACTACCATACGTTGGGCCACCGATGCCACCAGCCCCAGCAGTAGGCGATGCCCGCCACTTGCGCGCACTGCATGAGTTCCAGCGCCAGAGGCCACCCAGGTTCGGGGGAGAGACGGACCCGCAGGCGGCTGAGGATTGGCTGGAGGCTGTGGTGGGAGTCTTCAGGCTAGTGGGGACGCCATCAGACTTCATGGTGACCTTTGCTGCCAGCCTTCTTTAGGCAGCAGCAGGCAGGTGGTGGAGCCACTTGTTCCAGTTTTGCGATGGGATGGCTTTCACATGGGAAGACTTCGAGACCTTCTTCAGGGTGGAGTTTGTGCCAGTAGCTCTACACCCCGAGGGTGTTCGGGAGCTGCTGCCTTTGCCGCGTGTTTTTAGATCAGAAGCCGAGTCATCTGTGGGCAGTAGACAGATGATGGAGAGGTCTAGGAGGACCAGACAAGCAGTTGGGCGATCTCGGGTTTTAGGACCGGTGGTGCGGGGCACCCGGAGAGGGAACAGAGCCAGCCGTGCAAGGAGCAGGTTGTGTTACTCATGCCGCGGAAAGGGTCACCTGGCACGTGACTGTCCGACTCCTCGTACAGTTGATCCATAGGCTTTTGAGGAGCCACCGAGGCAGAGGCAGCGACGAATTCTTGAGCAACAGTAGAGCAGTGGACAAGGCAGTAGAGATCCTGGAGCAGGTGGGCAGGAGCGGAGCTAGTGGATACGTCTCTTGTACTTCTAGTTCCATGTTGATGTTGTTTTTGTGTCTTTGTACCATGAGCTGCAATAAAATAAAGACACTTATCTTGTGATGTTTGCCTTCCTGTCCTCTTTTGTGATGTTACTGAGTGGTCCCGGTTAAACTGTTGACTTGACCCTCACTTTCGAGATTTCAACTGGAGGAGACCCAGTGACCTCACACTGATGCCGACAGTGTGACTCGACCCTTGGAGGCGAGAGTGACAGTTGGATCTCTTAGTAGTTACGTCGAGGCCTTACGACGTCATCCATGGCATGAATACATCCTTCATGCCAGGATTGACTGTATTAGGCAATGGGCGTGGTTCATCTAGAGAGGGGATGAGACCAGGTTTCTCTTTTCGGCAAAGGAGAAATTTTAGCAGCTCTTCCAGATCATATGCAAAGGAGGTGCAGTCATCCAGGAGCGGATGAAGACTGCACAGTGCAGTAAGAAACAGGAAACCAGTGCCAGTCTTAGAGACTCGGGCGTGTTAAATGTTTCAAGAAGAGGAAGCTTAAAGGAGAGATGAGTCTACAAAGCAGCAGACGTGGAGGCACTGCTAGGTGAGCAGCATGAGGTGGTGTACATCCTAGCATGCTACAACCACCCGCCTTGGTTATTCCCGCCAGGCTCAGGGAGCTGAATGGCGGAGGAAGAGTGCAGCTGCATGCGGTCAAGGAGTGTGACCCAATGGCTCTAGAAATGATTCAAGGGACAGTCTATGTCCACTACTAGCTGCTGTAGTAACAGACGTCGGTATGAATCATTCCTCGCTTCCACAAATCTTGTTCCAGACCTAGAGTTTCCGGTAAGCCGTGGACTTGACCCTCACGTCTGGAGATACCTTGGGAGGAGACTCGATAATCACACTTACGCCGGCGGTGTGGTCAGACCTTCGAGGTGAGAGTTCTGGTTGGAATCTCTTGGTGGCAGCGTCGAGGCCTTACGACGTTAGTTTGAGTATGGAATGGGCAATAACTGTTCACACTCAAATTGACGGTATTAGGCAAACGTTGGGGTGGGTTTTCCTTGGTCGGCGTAAAAAGGAAACCCCATGCAGTGAAGGGTAACTCTTGCACAGGAGGGTGCGACCGATCATTCTTGAGTCGGTCAACCTTACCATCATAGCAGCAGTCGTTTTGAGTTTCAGTTCTAACAGAAATGGGGACCTCTGGAGTTCGAGGATGACGACCACGTCTTCTTACGGGTCTCACCTCGACGAGGTTTACGGAGATGTGGCCTGGGAGGCAAGTTATCTCCGAGGTTCAACAGACCTTTCTAGGTCCTCAGCTGGGTAGGCGAGGTGGTTTACCGCTTGGCCCATCCACTTCAGTTGCACTAGGTGCACGACGTTTTCCACGTATCCCAACTGAGGAGATACGTGCTCAACCCCCTCGCGTATCATCGACCATGAGGAGATAGACGGTGGCGATGAGTGTCTTATACAGAGGTTCCTATGGGGATCGAGGATCGACAGGAGCGGATCCTATGAGGATGGTCGATTCCTCTTGTGCACTTTCTTTGGCAGCGCGGGAACCTCCAGGTGAGCACATGGGAGCGGAAGGCTCAGATGCGTGCTCAGTACCGCTTTGTTTCCCTAAGTTTGTGGTGAAGCTTTACGGGGACGTAAAGCCCTGTGGTGGGAGTAATGTAAAGACCCGTAAATTTCAAGGAATTTTTTTTTCTTAATTTTCTTTGGAATTTTACAAGAACGCAGTTTCTGACGGCACCTGATTCCGAGGCCCGGTGTGCCCGGAATCATTTTCCGAAGTTTGGCTCGGGTACGTTCAGTGAACGGACGAGCGGGTTTTTCTAACTTTTTAACCGGTGCCCGGAATCAAATTCTGAGGGCACCAATGAAATCACAGCGCTGGTATTCGCTTAGAAACGCCTCTTCCGGAGTTGCGTTTGCTCGGATGTGGTTTTTAATTTTCGGGCTTAAAGTTAAGAAATAAAATAATTTTGCGACAACTTTATTTTATTTCGCTTAAGCCACTTGGAAGCCACTTGAAGCCACTTAAAGGCGGCTTGAACTGAGTTGAACTGGATAGGATGCTATCCAGAAATATCCTACCCCTTGGTAGGATATTTGTGAGGTGGGTCCCGCACGAGCCCCGCCGTTTCTTTCCGCTAAGTAACGCACCCACGAAAACCCGTCAAAGAAACTGAAAGTCAACCGACGCGTTTTCTAAATTCTTAACAGACCATTTAATTGGGCTGTTTCTTTCGTCCAATTAATTGGGCGGTTTCTTTGGTAAATTAATTCTTGGAATTAATTGTTCGTTTCTTTTTTTTAATCGTTGCTTGTGCGTTAATAAAATAAGATTACTCTTATTTTATTTTGGGTGGAAGCTTGTGGCGTGGGGAGAATTTGGAGGAGAGCGTTCTTCTTCGGCGAAGAACGCGAAGAACGCCGGCCTCCGGCGAAGAACGCCGAAACCGCGGAAATCAACGACGCTTCTTCCGCGACGTTTCTTCCGCGACGATCGTTCCTTTCCAAGCGACGTTCTCCCTTCGGACGCACCTCGACGACAACGGAATCAACGACGTTTCTCCGGCGACGTTTCTTCCGCGACGATCGTCCTCTTCCGCGACGAACTCGCGAGCGACAACGCTTGAGGTAGGGGTTTTAAACCTTTTTAAAGTTGTTGATCTTTCCTTCGATCTTGAAGGTTCTTTTTCTTTTTCGGCCCTTGTTTCCGAATCTTTTTATTTATTTTAAAAAGATTGTGATGGATTATCGTTCTAGAAAGGCCGATTGTTATCAATCTAATGCAAGGGGGGTCGGGCCGCACAAACACGGCCGAACCCCCCCTCCTTTATTCTTGTTGTTTCTTGCGGATGGAGCGAGATGGCGTGGTGCCGTCGCACCATGCGGGAATCGTACGACAACTATTGAGCGGCGTCGTTGCGCCGCGCTGTGGAACGAAATCAAACAAGATCGAGACGCCTTCGCGCCACGCCGAGAAAGTCGATCAAGCACGCGACGTCGTCGCGCCGCGCCAAAGAGGCCGCAGATTAAATTAATTTTATTTTGTTCTTGAGCGCATATTGACGGGCGACGACAAACGAGGCCGCAAGTTAATTTTGAGGCCTCCGCAGTGAAGGTCGGGTCCCGGGATGACCGTAGGCGCAGACGGGAAGCAAATCGGACCACCGGAGCGTCTCTGGTGGCCCGCGGAAGCCGGCGGCGGCGCGGCGGCGCCGGCGGCCGGAGGCGGCGGCACCCCGCGGGTGTCCAGGGTGGCACCCCGCGGGTGCCGCGGGGCTGTCTGGCGACACCCCGCGGGTGTCCAGCGCGACACCCCGCGGGTGTCCAGCGCGACACCCGCGGGTGCCGCGGGGTTGTCAGGCGACACCCCGCGGGTGTCCAGCGCGACACCCCGCGGGTGTCCAGCGCGACACCCCGCGGGTGCCGCGGGGTTGTCAGGCGGCACCCCGCGGGTGTCCAGCGCGACACCCCGCGGGTGCCGCGGGGCTGTCAGGCCGCTCGGCCGAGCCGAGCCGGACCGGCCCTGGCCGGGCGGGGCCGGGACAACCGGGTCGGACCCGGTTCGGGCCGACCCAGGGGGGGTCGGGCCGGGTCGGCCCGGACCCGGACCCCCCCCCGTTTTCGGACCATTTCGGTCAAATTCACATATCTTGAGCTACGGACGTCCGATTGACGTGCCGTCAGCCGCGTTGTGTTCCTCTTAGTGAGACGGATCTTTTGGCATACTCCGCCCGAGGTTTGGACGCAAGTGGAGTACGGTCGGGTTGGTTTTGCCTTAAAAACCAACCGGGCCCCGGGGACGAGAATGCCAATAACTCTCAGACCGGGCGTCCGATCGACGCACCGTCTGTTGCGTTGAGTTCCTGTTTACGATACGGAACTTTTGACATCCTTCGCCCGAGTTTTGGATACAGATAGTAGTGGCCGGGTTGTATCGCACCCGAAATCCAACCGGGCCCCTGGAACGGAAAAGATGATATCTTTCAGACAGGACGTCCGTTCGACGAACCGTCAGCGGCGTTGGTGTTTACGTTTAGTAACGGTCCCTATGAGTATACCCTATGGGAGTTCGGGGTACAGTTGAGATACGGCCGGGATTGGTTTTGCTCACGAAACCAACCGGGCCCCTGGGACGAAAAGGCTAATAACTCACAGACCGGGCGTCCGATCGACGCGCCGTCTGTTGCGTTGAGACCCCTGTGACGAGGCGGTCCTTTGAGATACTTCTTCGTGAGACCTTGAGATACTTGGAGTATTGAACAGTAGCTCGTGGAGTGGACCCTCCCGGAGACGAGCGTGCAGAGTACGGAGACCGTGTAGCCGGCTGAGACCTGATGACTGCTTGACCGACTCGACTTGGAGTGAGTCGACTAGCCCAGTGGACGGAGCGCCCGGTATTTGGCGACATACCCACGGCGGACGGAGCGCCCGGTAGTTGGCAGCAAACCCGCGGTACTCGACAGGAGGAGTACCTCAGTAGGCTATTTGGGTGAGCGCCCGGTATTTGGCGACAGACCCTCAGCGGACGGAGCGCCCGGTAGTTGGCCGCAAACCCGTAGTACTCGACAGGAGGAGTACCTCAGCAGTCTTAGGTTAGTGAGCAGTACCTCGGAGTCGTGACAGGACCACTGTACACTCTAGAGACGGAGCTCTTCAGTAGCTACAGTTTCGATAATGAAAAATCCTGGTTGAGCTGAGTCAATGAATCTTTGCGTTTCCTCATGATTGAGATGGGTCGCTTGATAACTTAGGTATATGTATGGGCATGTACCTGGGTGATGGTTATCCGTTGATTTCATGATTTTTGTGCATCCTTGTGATTGGATGGGCTACTTGATGACTTAGGTATATGTATGGGCATATACCTAAGTAGAGTATGATGTTACTTCGTGATTGCTGTCTTTGCTTTGTGGATATCCATGTTGGATTTAGTGAGACCTTAAGGGTCTCGGGGTCCCTACTGAGTAGCTTATACTCACCCCTGCACGGGCTATGCCCGCACTTCGTTTTGTTGGTTGCAGACGACGGACAGCGCAGATCGCAGTTGAGGCTTGCGGAGCAGGTCGGTACCCGGAGGAGGACCACTGGGCGGACGTACCCGGAGTAGACAACAGGACCCGAGGAGTAGAGGAGCTATTTGTACCTACCCTTCAGGTAGGATCCGTGGTGGACGATCCAGGAGCTGAGCCATCTGTACCTACCCTTCAGGTAGGAATCGAGGAGGACGACCCAGGAGCCGCTTCGTTCTTCCAGCTGCTGTTTTTCCCTTTCGAGTTGTACTTTACAGTTGGGCTTGTATTTCCGGCCCTTTTTCTTTTCTTCGCTTGTGTTTACTTTTCCGCTTGCTTACTCTGTGGTGTTTGTTTGCTTTTGTAATGGCAATGCCTTCCCAGTTATCGGGATTTACGCCATTGGTGCTAGTCGCCAGCCCCTGGCCTATGGAAGGCGGGCTTGGGGTAGTCACGGCACGGGCCCCGAGGTCGGGTCGTGACAAATTCATATCTATAGAAGTATTTGTTTCATGATTCTTATGATTCAAAAGATACCAATGTGGTGAGGGTTTTATGATATGATCACATTATTTATCATGATTGTTCTTAATATGCTTATAATGATGAAATATCATGATATACCTCTCAAGAACATCATGAATTTTCTTATCATAAGGATATTTCTATAAATTGTTTTTTTATTTCATTTTCCTATCTTTATGTACTCCAGATTCCAAAATCTTGATTTCATGAAAAACTGGATTTATTTTTCTCTTTGATCATAACTCATTTTTCTTACATATCTTTGTTTTCTAAAAATATTTTCAAGAATGTTTTTTAATATTCCTATATGATTTTTTAAATTAATTTTTACCCAATTTATAACTTTTAAAAAATTGTTTAATAAAATATTCTATTCGTTTTCTAAATGATTCAATTTTGATTTCGTACCAAAAATGTGAAAGGAATATTTTTTTTATAATACACAGCATGAACAGAAAAATTTACCATCATGACCACTCAATTATTTAAAGATCCTTTTACAATTTTAAAAGGTTATTTTCTTAAAAAATATTTTCTTTAATATTCAGGATTTTTATTTTAAATAAATGATTTCAAACTGGAAAGGGTGATTTCATCAAGAAATGTTCTGAGTGATATTTTAAAATCAGTTTCCATCTAATATAAAGTCTTATGATGTTTCCTAATAATTATAGGGGATAAAAATTGATGATAAAATCCTTATTCATTCTCTATATGGTTTATGATCATAATAAAAATATTTTTTTGAAATCCATTATTTTTTCATGGGTTATACAATGATGAATTGATGAAATGTTATTGAAAATAATTTAATTTCTATAGGATATGCTATAAATGCATATGAAACCAATTTCTTTTCCACAAGTTATGCTATGATGAAATATTTATGAAACCCATTTACTTTTAGTGATTTATGATATGATGAATGTTTTATGATATTTTGGAACTCATATGTATGATTTTCATTATGTGATGGGTTGTCCTATAATTATATAGTCCTCTAATGCATTTGATAAATATTGATATCTCATGAGATAAGAAGGAATAGAATAGAGAGAAACCCCAATTCAGTAAGTGACTTTTTACACTATGATATTCTTGGGAGTGAATCTTGACTACAACAATGGTCTGGGAGTGAACTATTCCACTATAATAAACATGAAAATGATCCTTGAATACTATGAAACTAATTTTATATCCTTATAATTATGCCACAGATCTATTTCTTGTACAAATGTTATGATCTCCTAGAATATTTTATTTGATTCCTATATGAATAATGTATTCTGAAGTTCTAATATTTGTTGCATATCTCAATTTTATAATCAATGATATGAATGTTTTGGTTTTAAAATTTTATTCTCTTGTTATCATATCCTTATGACCATGTTATGTTGAAATCTATCTTGTTTCCCCTTACTAGGAATCTAAGGTCACCCTTTGTTTTGTTACCTTTCCCAAAGTTAGGAATAAATTTATAATGTCTAATATAACTAAGAAGGGTCCTAGTTATTAAGAACTAGATCATTATGTATCCAAATTTCTAAATGAACTACACCTATACGTTTCTAGTGTGAATAAATTTTTTTTTGTAATGAATATTCATCTATTAAGATTTGAAATATATGTGTGAAAAATATGGGTTATTATAGTTGGTATCAAAAGAAGGTTTATTTAACCATGGAAACTGCGATGAGAAAACTGTAGTGGGAACCCTTAAGATAATACTAATTATAGGATAACATCCTAAGTTATGGTAAAAATTGAGTGTGGTTATCCTATCAAAACATCCATATCAGGATACTACAAGTGGACATAGGCATAACACACATTCATCTAGGGAGAATAAAACCCAAAATAGTTGTTCATGTATACCTCATCTTTAATTCTGGTGCACGATGAGTTTCCCCTTACTACATAGTTGTTTTGACACTCTCAGGGGATATGCTTGGGATAATTCACATTATCTTTATAAACCATTATAGAAGTATTTGAATAGATGATGATCGTGAATGATCAAGGTTAAACAAAAGGTTTCTTAGTCTTAAAATATGGTGGTAAGATTTAAGAATAATATAAATTATTATTTGGGTTTCTACTATGATTATTTGTTATCATACAATTCTTTTTGGTTTTACTCAAAATACACTCAACGTGATGGACAAAACGATGGTTATGAGCAACCAAACTAGATGATGAATAAATAGAAAGATGTTGTGATTATGACTAATTATTTATCATGATATATGATTAAAAACATCCACCTTTATAACCTCTTGGAATCACTGAATAATAGAAGGATAAAGATTACTATAAGATTGGATAGTGGAGACCATGGTGGAGAGAAGACTCATTTTCATTCATGTGAGAAATTTTGAATGAGATACATGGGGAATGTCTCAAAGGAAGGGGAAGATTTTTTCTGTATGAAAATAACGGACATTGAGAAATGAATTGATGATTATTTAAATTTATTATCTGTCGAGAACATATGAATTAACCAATTTAATGCCATAATACAAGTGTTTCCTATTCCAAGGAAAGACAAATTCCATGAAAATCCTTGAAGTGGAAGGATTTATGTATTTATGAATTTAAATTCAAAAATTTCAACTAGGCATATTTTTAACAATGGTATTTTGGTTATAATAATCATGAAACATATTAAGATTATGTTAATTGGGTATGAATATAAGTCTTCATGTAATATTAACTGAATATTTATGGATACCATCATGGGTTTATGAGTTTAAGGTTGATCATAAGTTCAAAGTCTTAAAAACCAATTTTTAGCTTCCAAGTGATGGGATTTTAATAGGATTAATCACATTTTGGGATAATATTTATTGGGATATGTAACCCATAGGTTCAACATGAGGTACATTCGGAGAAGAATTATCTTTTCCTAATATTAAAAGAATTGATAAACGTCAGGATTTATCTGATATTTGATATTGTGTTATTTTTTTAAGGATATTAATAAAATTTAATGAGATGTTATAATAATAATATTAATATGGCTTTAGTAAAAAGGAAAACCTATCACATCCAGTAAGGTCATGGGGCTTAAACCCACAATCAAAAGGAAACAAGGGCGCAATGATATCCACTGGCCTTTATAATGTCTTGGTCAATGTTGCTACCAAAATTTATGACCTATGATAGGTTGGGGAAGGCTCTAGATTTTGGGGATGGGATTCAAGATAAAAATCCCCACAAAATAATCCTAAGAGACTTGCCTCATGATGAACCTTCATGGAGGTCATCTCACAACCATGAACGCCCGAGGTCGAGATGAAACTATCACGGGTCTGATGCCATCTGCGACTACACCATGGAATTTTATGGATGACCTATTGAGTCTAAAGAATCCCCTCTATTTCATAGAGCATGAATTTTCATTGCAGCATGCCTCTGAGCATCATGAATCCCTTACCCTATAAATATCTAGCACCTTCCACCTAAAAAGGATGGCTACCCTAACCAATCATATTTTAATGTTCTATTTCATTAAGCTCCTGAGCACAACAAAACCAACCAAAAAATGAATCATCCAAGGTACTAGATCATCACAATCAACCATTCCTCATGTTCATAAGGAACACTACCTAAGGTAGATATTACTTTCATGATATCCCAAACCCATCATTGAGGAATAAGGTCATATGTGGTACTTGAGGTTTCACAGAGAATCTAACCTTCTTAAATCCCCTCTATTATAAATCATGAATTCATCAAAAATCAATGTCACCATTCCTCACGAATCCCTTTCCTTTTGGAAGACCCTGTCCTCTACAAAACACCCAAGCCTCGTGAATCCCTTCTTAGTGGGCCCCCCTACTTCATGACACCCTCCTCATTGCAACCCTCGAGGATCATGCATATTGATTCTTTGGTACCTCACAAGATTTCCTCTACTATGGTGCCCGAATTCTATATTTTAAGCATATTTATGCTAATGGATTTTTCTTTTCAACATAGTTATGAAAACATTGACCTCAGTATCGACCACTCTCCCACACCATTTCACCCTATAATTACTGATGCCTTCACTTTCCCAAGGGTTTTGTAGAATCATTTGTGTAATCCCAAGTGGTATGGAATGATCCCCCTTCTTCTATTCTATATTACATAAAACATCCTTGCACCATCATCCTCAACACACAATGTTAATCTATAGCCTCACCCAATGAAATCCATATGGTGTTCGCAACCTCAGGAAATTTCCACAGCCACTCATATCCATGGGAGTGAGACCTTCCATGCATGTAATGAGATCCAAATCACATGGAATGACATCCTATATGGTCTGCTTCCTTCCATAATCCCCACATCATCTCATTGTCACATATTTTGAAACACTACTTTTAGTTTTGATGTTTCCTCCTATTTCTCACACCGATCATGACCCACATTGGTATAGAATTTAGTATTAACCACAAAAAATATCCATCCTCCTAGGATCATACCATATATAATCCCTAAATATATCATCAATGGGTTTCTTTCATGTGTAATCCCCAACCATATGATTTATGGAAATCCTCCTTAGGTGTATACCCCATATACTCGTACAGAACTATGTGGAATTTGATTCCCAATTAACTTGGATACATTAGAATCCTCCTTTAGGTTCAACCCCAACACACCCAAAAATCCATCCACTCCATTCATTTCATCCAATCTATCAACAATCCATCTTGATTCTCACTCAAGCCATCACATCCCAATGAAATCAAGCCATCCATCTGGTTTGTTCCTACATGTAAGAACCTTCCACTCCATCGATACTTCTAGAAACACCAATGAAGAAAATTATGTTTAATCCTCACATCATCCATCATCCAACCATGATAAATAATATTTTTAAGGAATGTTCCCATGTGTAATAAACACACCATTCATCAAACTACATGGTTTTTTATCCTTTTCCTTAAACAGGATACATAAGATGCCTCTCTAAGGTTCAATATCATCCAATGGTAAACCATGGGGTTCCAATACTAGGTGTTAACCTCCTTGATCCACCTCCGTCGATGTCTAGATCAGCCTTCAAAGTTTGAAACCTTATATTTATGAGACACACCATCTAGGGTATGCCTCTAGAGGCATTATGACCCATCCACCACGTAAACCTTGGTGCCTCCCTTCTAAAGATATACCAATTCAAAATGTGGCGTCTTTTATTTTTGGGAAACACCCTTGAGTCCGCTCTTCTAGGGATTTCTGACCCATTCCTTGTTAAATCTTCTAGGTTCTCCCTCCTACGGATGAAACTCTCTATTATACCTCAATGGGGTGTTCTGATCAACCGTCACTATCTCTGCAATAAATTAAACTCATGATTAACCTCGTGTTAAACATTGGATTCCTGAGAAAACCCTCAAAATACATTCCTATAGCAAATTATACCCCACGAATGACATGTGGTGCCTTTGGTTCTTCACCCATTAGAATCCCTCTTATGAGTAATAATACATGTGACAAATGTTCCAGAGTCTAAACATGATCCTGATGCCCAATGTGAATAATCCCTTGATTAATGGTTGTTTCCTATCAAGACTTCTTATAATGTCTAGAAAAATGTAGCATAATTAACTGGTATCCACAAAGATATGGAATTAGGAATGAGTTTCATGAACACGTCTTAATCTAGGAGGAAGACTCGGACTAGGTGATTATTTACAAGGAAAAATAAATGGAATGAGTAATTGAGATAACATCATCATATTTCAATTAAGGAATAAACCTCACATAAAAATAGATGAATTTTACCCACCTTTGTAAAGAGGTACTGCGAGGTACCAATGCGATGTTAGAGGGTAACAATGCATGAGGCCGCACACCTCGGTGAAATCATCGGAAGCCGAAATGGTTAACCCAATGTGAAACTCTTCTTCTCAACATGGGGATTAGTAGAATTTGGGATATTAATAGATAATAATTTCACTGGATCAACATCTATAGTTCTAGGTACGACTAAGAAAATAGTGGTCTTCACAGAGAACTCACAATAGATTGGTGCAGTTAATTATTGGGCCTTCTGGTCTATGACATTGATAGAATGGATATCATTCTCAAACCAAGGAAGATTGGATGATACTAGGTAATTTTTTATTTATTTCTTGACATCAATATTTATAGTTGAACATTTATTCTTTGAAAGACCCAAGCTATAGGAAACCAATCACCCCCCACCCACAGATGCAAGGGAATGAGATGTAATATTGTAGTGATCCCTCACAACTCTACCACTACCATGACTTCAGTCAAGACTATTGGTACCCAGAACCCACACCCCATAACAAACTCATAAATCATCCATAGGAGGGTTATGGAAACCCTTTTACACCATTACATGCATAATGGATTCATTCTCATGAGGGATATAGACCTCCATGACCTAGATACTTTTTCCACATCAACACCACCACCCACAAGGGTCGTGTAGGGAGATACACCTTCTCACTCCAATGGACAACCACATTAGGATCATCTCCCCAATGTTTTATTACAACTCTATCCCCTACAATAAGGATGTAGGGGATGATCAGGTCACCCAAGATATGAATACTGCCCAGGAGTCTCCAAGGAGGGATCCCACATGGCCACATCAAATCCACCAATGATTTCTCCCTTAGAATGAAGAATATGTGGTCTACACCACTGCTCCATTGGCCCTGGTCTGGATGACCTAACGATAATGTCAGGCCTCGGATGAGGATGATTCTTATAATGGGGAATCATATTCCATGACTCTCATGGCAGATTCCACCCCTAGTGCATTCTACCAGATCCCTACCACTGCAGAGCATGGACCCATCATCTCCTAATAGTAATGAATACATATTCCATCTCACAAGTAGTCTAGGTTGACTCTTTTGATTGTTGGAACCACCCAAGGTCATCACGATACAACCTATGATGATGATATGTAATATAGAAGCTCTCATCCTTTGATATCTAGCAGTATTAGAGGTCCTCCCTGCTCTCATACCCAACACGGAGGCCCTCCCCATGTTCCCAGCATCGGCTAAAACAGAGGTCCCCCGTTCTTTTTTGACAACCATAATGAAGGTCATCCTCATGCCTATCATTCCTGATATGAATTCCCTTCATATTTTTTGGACCTACAATAAAAATTTCATCTTCACACCATTCCTAGTTCAAGTGGATGTTTTCCATACATCAGCACCGACCAGAGAAAATTCCCTCCTCGCTTTATCACCATCCAGTACAAGGGTCCTCGCCATACTACCGCAAACCTGAGTGAATGTTTTCCTCACTATCTCAACCATCAACATGGAGGTCCTCCCCATGCCACCACCATCTCAAGTATAGGTCCTCCCACTCTATAATGGATTAAATCAGAGGCCCTGCATGTTTAATAAATTATCAATACGAAGGTCCTCTTCATGATATCAATGCCAAAAAAACATAAAGGTCCTCCCAAGGCCATAAGAAACTAAAATGGAAGTCCTCCCCATGTTTCCATCATCTCATGTGAATGTCCTCCCTACTCTAGCACTAAACACCATAGAGATCCTTCCAATGGTTCCAATAAAAAGTATAGAGGTACTCCCCATACTCTTCTTTTAAAACATGTAGGTCCTCCCAGTGTCCCGTTTTATATATGAAAAGGCCCTCCTCGCACCTCAACTCACCCCAGTGGAGGCCCTCCTTACTCTCACAACCAACAAAGAGTTCCTCCCCATTTTCTTGGTAAATCAAGTAGAGGCCCTCCTTTCTACGTCAGCACCATGGGTAGAGGTCATACCCACTCTCATAGGAGTCTCAGTAGAGGTACTCACTGTGCTTTCACCTGATAGCACAAAGGTCAAACTCATGATAAAGCACTCCCATACGGTGAAGAGTCTTCTAAGGGTAGTATGTTGATCCATCACCACCGAAGGAAAAACACTGGGACACAAAACATTGTCATCAATCATTTATTATTCTCAGATGATGAAGCTGAATGAAATCACTTAAGGGATCCTTAACCCTAGTCCTCATCCTCAGAGTATAGGGAAGGATCCCTCTGGGTGAGATTATTCATCCCATAACGTGAGATCAATCAGATCCTTGAATCCCTTTAAAGTTACATTAATGTGAAGAAAGACTTGGCTCCCTTTTGGGGTCTCCTAATATAGTCATGTATGTCATCACCAGCTTCATTCTCTACTACTACACAATATCATAGAGAATATTAGTGGCATATGAAAGATTGTGAGTACATAGTGGATAAAAATATGACCACTCCCACCCTTACACATGAGGAAGTGGTGGGAACCATATCCTATAATGATGCAGTAATGTGGTTTGTAGAGCCTCCGAGAGATGACTCATCGTAAAATGATCATTGAGTTCATGC
Organism: Viscum album; assembly: GCA_963277665.1. NCBI lineage: Eukaryota > Viridiplantae > Streptophyta > Magnoliopsida > Santalales > Viscaceae > Viscum > Viscum album. Next base: position 1,671,160,047 of record OY728119.1, on the reverse strand, counting down.
AGTAGTCTCTCCACTGACCAGTCCACCACTTCAGCTTTCTATATCAATGCAATTTCATGATTCTCACCTAGTGTCGATCAGATCCTGGGGAATCCAAGAGTCTGTACCCACATTTTTTTAGGGAATCTTGTGGTACAACCTCACCATAGATCTTTTGTACAATATGTTTTGTCAAATTCTAGTTCCTAACTTTGAAATTACGGAGGCCCTCACCCAAGATAATGTTAAGTGATTTCTTAATACCATCTGGGCGATGCATGTTCACCTCCATGACCATTAGCTGTTCTACCCAAATAATCGGTTGCATTTTGATGAAATCGACTAGTAGTGTCATAATGTTGAGTTGACAACGCTTTTAGTGACCTAGAACCCTGCGTCACCCGACTACAACCATACTCTTCAACAATGATGAATTCGGACCTTCACTGTTTTCCATAGAATTATTGATGAGGATTCCTCATACATGAAGATCTGTGGTTGGGGAATGAATGTTGCTCTCCACTTTGGTCATATCCTGTGACAGCCATTCCATCATTGAAAAATTGAGGATTTTCCTCGACACACAGTCGTAGTGGAAAAGGTTTTTCCCAAGATAAATAGATATGGGGACACTGGTGTGGGATTCCTCAAAGAGAACCCGCTCCATGGGGTAGTGCGGAATCATGGGGAACCCATAAGTATTCACGCATAACTAAAACAACAATAACATAGGTTTGGATTCCCCTATACATCATTTCCCATTTCTAAGAACACCAACATGGGTAATGGATAGATTGGGACCACCAAACCACCGACCCATCCGATGCTATACAATAAATAGAGGTTCATCTCGCCATGACCACCTTCATACAATATATTATAGATCATAGTATAATCATTGATGAGATTTTGTATGAGAATCTAACGTAGTGGAATACAAATATTGGTGATCCTAAACACATTCCTTTCACTCCTCCACTGGGACGGTAGGGGTAGCCATAGGTCCTTCTCATCTAGTTATCTCCAATCAATCATGAAAATACCATGGATCTAGATAGGGTAGAGCTTGAATTCTATGGCAATTTAACGTGGTAGGTGTTTCTAAATCTTCCCAACCACTGTGATAACTTCCCTTGGAAACTAGATCTAGCTACTCCATTGGCAGTTCCACTGGGTACTCCAACAACAGTTCCACCAAGTACTCCACAATCTAGTACAACCACCTATCATGAGGACGAGCCTATAAATGCATTGTTCTTTATGAATCCCCATCAAGACAGTAATACTTAGAAATACGATCTTATATATTCTCTCACCACTCGACTCGAGGCCCTAGAGACACGAAGGTTGGAAATCCCACCTGATGTAATGTCTTACGTAGTGTGGGTGGATGACATGGGAGCACCCCCAGACATTGGGAATCCTACCTTTATCCCCTTCAAGTGGATAGGTGACCTACTACAACACCTGGCCCATTTCATTTCAAGGCGAGGAGCCATTATTGGAACTCCAAAGTAGGAATAGGCCACCTGGATCTGATGTTTTGTGAAGACATTTCAAGGGAAAGTATTTTATTGGTACATCCAGTAATCCATTGGGTACATTACTGGTTGGGAAGATCCTCACAAGATGCTTCTCTACCATTTCATCTCCACCACATGTAGGATGAGTAATGTTGAACAATTAACGAGCAATAAATGTTTAGATGAGCGAGTTTTATACATTTACGCCCGTTGGAATTGCCTCATGTATTCCCTCGATCTGCTACTCAATCAATAAAATCTACTCATAATGTGCATTGGGAATGTCAAAACTAAATTGGTTCCACACCTCATCATCAGAATTTACCAGGATTATTTCAATATTCTTTGGGAATGAATCAATGCTGAAAGGAAGCCTTGTACCAAGCTAATTTGTATGTCTTTTACCTCCTACATCTCCTACAAGAAGATCCGCCAATGCCATGAATTTCACCTCAATAATAATAGAGGATCTAGAGTCTCTAGAGCTATTACTGTCATAGTATCACCTAGAACAAACTCAAAAAGTTCTTACTCACCAAGTTATGCATCCTCAGGCCCAGACTTATGCTCGGCAATTCCAAGAATAGAATCGGTAGGCACCTCCCCGTAGTGCACCATTACTTCATAGGAAAGAGAATTAGTATACATTCCCTCATTAGGCTCCAACCCCTCATCAAGACTAAGCTCCCAGATCTCCCATCTTTGATAGGAGAAACTAGACCCACTTATTAAATGAGGCTTGGGTTCCTAGTCATTTGTGAAGATTCTTGGAATAAGGAGTTCTAAAGCTTCCAGAATGTGGGAAACCCAAGTATCTAGATCTCACTGATCTAACAAACTACTTACCTTATCATAGGATACTTGGACATACCATTAATATATGTTATGTGGTCAAAGAATGGATCTATAACTAGGTAGATAAAAATGTAGTCATATTAGGCCCTTCCCTAGTATAGGTGGAATACATCTCTACAAATCCTGACACTGACAGTGAAGTTGAGTGGAAGTGGGTCTCTAGTCATAGGACTCAGATGTATGACAACAAATTGGCTAGCCATGAAGAGCTCACACCCAAGGTATCATCCATTCACAATTGAATCGGCCTGATCCCTCTGAAGTCAATATACCTTTTATAGATATCGCTTATCCATCTGCATTGTAGACTTCTACTTCTATGAATAGTAGGAACCATCGGTGTAAGGGATAGAATAGTCCCCAACAAGTACCAATTTCATCTCACAATATACGGATTTGATACATCCAAAGATGAGAATTTCCCCCAAAGCCTACCAATTATGAAATATCCCTCCGAAGAATGTGTTCATATGTGAATATTATCAAATTGGTGGATCCTTAAATTATCTTAGATGAAAACGAGTATCATGAGAGCCCAATGCATGCCCCAATCCAACACTATCATCGAAGGATCTGAGGATATGTGAATCACCAGGAAGTTTAGACCAGAACTTCAAGATAAGTTGTATATGATAATGAGACTAGAGAGTCTTCTATATGTAGGACTCAGCATGTACAATCCTCTTATCCCATCCTCTCTGACTTACCGTGACGGGTGATCATGTTACTCGACCAAGAAGAGAATCCATGACCGCATCCTGATCGACTACAACAAATTGTGTCTATGCCTCAACTAGCTAATAGTCAGCCAGTGGTAGTTCTAGGAAGTTCATATGATAAGTAATAGAATATTTTCAGCACCATCTAGAAACCAGTGGTTCATCCAACAATTCCTGTCATAAATAACACCATGGAAGAACCCCCCATGGGTATAAATGTATTCTTAGCATAGAAGTAAGATATAATCAAGAACCTCACCATAATTCCTAAAAAGCTCCCAATTATTGATGTCATCTTCCTGTTACAATACATATGAGAATACCTAACATAATATTTGAGAATCACTCTCCAATTTGAGAAACTGGAAGTGGATATAGTGGTCTTTTATGCTGAGGAAGTTGAGTGAACAAAATGTCAAGATGTCATATCATTGTCAAGAGAAGAGGAAGTATCCTATGTATAGGGGAATATATTATTTTTGTAAATTACTATATAGTTAAATGGTGTGTATGTCCATGGCTTTTTTGTCAACACAGGTTATAGGATCAACATTATTTCAACCCAAATGCTCAGTAATATTGGACTGAAAAAAGCAGATCTGAGTACCTCTAACCTGAAGATACATGTTTTTGATAGGACCAACCAGAGGATATATGGTAGAATCCATTTGAATAAAATTTATTGTGGTTTGGTAGAATACATATAATTTGTGGTTATATATTAGGATACCACTTAAAATGCACTTATGGGTAGGACCCTGCTCCATCTGCACACAGTGGTTCCCTTTTTGTATCACCAATGCCTCATGTACCCCCCATCAACGGTCGAGTGGGAGTGATACAATGTGATGTGACTCCATCCACCTTTTATGTGGCCCACTATCTGTATGGAAAAATTAAAAGATTAAAGAAAAATTGGTTTAGACTAATGAGGTTGAGCACAACTCTATTTGAACCAACTTGTGGATAGATATGGATGATGAATTCATCCTCTCAATTCACCATTTGGAGGCTACAACACCAGATATTGGGAAAATAATTGTTGTTTATGCGAGGAAATGTATATTTATCCCCATGTTTAAATAATTCTAGAAGATTGCATAGTTTTTATATACAAGGATGTCTCAAGTGATACCAGAACCCTAACTCATGTTAGGTATCATGATGTCCACACTATGTCAACAATTGTACACCATACTTTCGTGTTTCATAAAGCCATATTGATCTGACCTATGACAACCCATGAAAACTACATTTATATTAATCATAGACCCCTTAGTCGAAGGTCTGATGGAATTAGGAAAATATATTTCATCACCATGGTTTTAATATAGCAAGATTTACCCAGTGAGAAATCTGTATCATCCTCTATGGGCACCAGTGTTGCCCTAGGATCATTTTTCTTAGATAAACCATCTCCTTCCACAAATTACACTACCAAAAATGATGAATATGATTTTTAATATGCTCCTAAAACATTTTAATATGGTATCTTCAACACCACTGATGAGTTTGTTCTGGTGAATCTTGGCATCGAGGTAGATCTGAGGACAACATTGATCAGTATAGTCATTCCTGTAGGGGAATAGAAACATTACATTGAATTCTTGAGGAAACATCATGATGTTTTTTCCCAGGCATATGAAAAAACTCAAGGAATAAAATATCATTTCATTATCCACCATCTTGGTATCCCAATAAACCATCACAACATCAAGTATCCTCCCTGATAAATAAACCCCTCTCACAGTACCATAGTTGAGGCTAAAGTTGATATGATCAAAGAAGAAATATTCATCATGTAAGTTTAGTAACCCAAGTGTTTATCCAATAGTATTTTTATTAGGAATAATAATGGACTGATTAGGTAACCTATTGACTTCCAAGACCTAAACTAACACAATCATAATGACGAATTACCATTTCCAAGGATCGATATATTGATTGTTTCCAAATCTGGGTTCTAGGATCTCTCCTTCATAGACGGGTACTCCGAATACAATCAGATCTGGATGACCCCCCAAGATAAGAGTCCACTGGCTTTAGGGAACATCAAGGAACATTATTCTTTTAGGTAATTCCCTTTAGTATGAAGGATTCATGAGCTACTTATCAATAGTCCACGCACCACATCTTTAAAAATATACTTTGGATGCTAGTTTAATTCTATGAATATGATTTGATTGACAAATCCCACTAGCATTACTATTGTATCAAATATATTAAGATTTTACTAGGATTCCTCTTTTCCCAGTATTTGACGATGAAACCTTGTATGTGTGCATTTGGGGTTCTCTATGGGACCTTTCTCAATCTCATTTTCAAATACAAAGGGCTCAAGATCAATATAGAGAATATAAGGATAATCATCCAGATGTTTCATCCATGTAACCTACAAGAGCTCTGAGACCTCCAAGTCCACATATCCTGCATATGTCAATTAATTGTTAATACTTTATAAAAGTGTAATACCTTTTCCTGATAGTGAAGAAAGGTGTTTCCTACTAGTGGGAGGAAGAGTGTAAGACTGCATTTGAGCAGATCAAGGAGTATCTGCTATGGAATTTAGTCCTAATGAAACCCATCTCCAAAAAAATTGTATTCTATGAGACCAACCTAGAATGATCACATAGAACCCATATAACATTTAAGACCAATGAAGGGAAATATAATATTTTTTTATCTCAGTTGCATTCTCCTTATAATAGTGTCTGGAGACTCTCCTATTAAGAAGAGCTTCCTTGACTTGGTTTTTGCAGCTTATATGTTGTGGCACTTTCTATAGCCTAATGAGATAAATATGGTGTCCCATGTGAATATACTTAAGTATATCTGGAACCACCTTATTTTGATAATATATATAGCTCATTAGACAGTGATTCTTCAACACTTCAACATCAAATTCATTCCTCAGAAGTCCATCAAGGGTCAGGGACTCTTAGATTTTTTTGACCACCCATCGAGACCCCACAAAGCATTCTAGGGATATTGATTTTCAATATGAGTCCATACTATTCGTGGATGAGGCTATTCCATGTTGGAATATGCATTTCGATGATTCCTCTAAGATCCCAACCAGTAAAAGGATCAATGATCCTAAACACAACAGAGTGGGGATTTTCTTCATCATGACCATATAGTTTGTTTTTCCTTATTCATTCCTACTATCATAATGACGCACCAATAATAATGAAGAGTATCAAACCCCCATCACTGGTCTCAATATGGATATCGATATTGATGTTCCCCACATATATTTGAAAGTAGACTTCATGCTAGTCATCAAGTCAATCAAGGGAGACTACATCGTCAGGAATCCAGAGCCCATGCCCTGGTTAGAGAGCAATCATCATCCAATGGCCCAGTTTCATTCTCCAATAGAGGTAACTCATACAACCCGGTCATAGAATGGTCAAGACAATACCCTATCTAGTTTAGCCACATCCCATGAAAATTACAAGTAGAATAATTTTTTCATCCATGCGTTGCATTGAAGATTTATCACTCATGTCACTCTAGACAATGATGAAAACAAAAAGTTAAACCACTTAATCATTGGTTCTTTCACATCAGGACCTCTGTATCCCCCCGTAGTTGAAGAAACATTTAATTAGATGACTCCATTAATTGAGTATCTCATTCAAGGCACTATGCTACTGGACAAATCTGATCATGAGAGAATCTATATGAATGCAATGCAGTACACACTCTAGAGTATTCACAACCTTGAGAATAATCTCTAAAAATGTGAATTTTATTTATTTATCCTTAGTTACATTCAAAGAGATGATATTCCCTAGGGTATGTAGGAATTTCATGTCAGTTCTTGTGGTGCTCATCAGGAAGGGTTGGAACTCTCCTATTAGATTCAAAGGTTGGGCTATATCTATCCCACCATGGTCTATGATTGTATCGAGTCTTCCAAGAGGTGTCATGTGTGTCAGATACATCCCAAATTTATTCATTGACCACAAGAGACCCTCTATACTATAACATATTCTTATCCCTTTGCAGTCTGGGGACTTAATATCATGGGACCATACCCACTAGTGACAACTCACTAATGCCGGTTCATTCTGAATGTAATATATTTATTTTAGAAGTTGGAAGAATCAGTTCCTCTCAAGTTCATCAATGCCCAATCGGTTTTTGAATTCATGAGCTCCATATCATATATTATTTTAGATACCCTCATGACATTATCACTAAAAACAAAACCAACGTTCACGAATTAGAGCTAAAGATGATTTATTCCAAGTACAACACCAAGTCAAACCATACTTCCCTCTACCATGCATGGGTGAACGGACAGATTGAGGCATTCAGAAAAACCCTCTCCAACATTTTACATACTATGGTGTCCCCAAATTGAAAAATAATTAAGTCAAGATCCCCAATGACCTTTAGGATTATCAAAAAATGGCTTGAAATTCCATTGAGGTTACCCTATATTCCCGAGTGTATGGAACAATGGCAGTACTTCCCACTGAGATTCATGTACCTTTTCTCTGAATACCTCTCTATGATCAGTAGTTGTGATACATGATAATTGAGTTACTATTAATTATAACTAGAATCCCTCCATGAGAATAGGCTCAGAGCCTCTCATAATCTATAGAGGCACCATAATAAGATATTTAGATATTTCAATTATAAGGTACACATCTTTTCTTTCCTATATGGTGATACAGTTTTGGCTCTCTGGATGCCAATGATACCTAGAATAATGCCACCAAAGTTTGAACCAAAGTAGTAAGAACCGTGCATCATTTACATATTCTATTCTAATGGTACATACGCTTTGGTCACCATGGATGTGGAATCCATTTTTTCAGCAACCAATTCCATGTTTCTCAAGAAATAATTTTCATCAGGTCTTATTAATCCCAAGAACATTATATTAAATTGTGTGTCTGGTCCAAACACTATGAACTTAAACTAAGATCCTCTCTTCATAGAAATATGGCCATAAACTATTTGAAACACCAGTTTCCTTTACCCTGAGTCCAGTTAAATCCTTCCACTAACATGATCTGATGATCTCGGGAGTGAAACATTATGTGTTAAGTTAAACACATACCCTTCCCTAATTCATTACCATACTTCAACTCTTTCTTTTTATGGATTCCTATAGTACTCGAGTCTTGAAGGTATCCACTCATAGCTATGGTGCCTAGACAAAATAGCTCCCCTCCCATCCTGGAAAATCCCTACATGGACATTTTTCAACAAATATAAGATCTTCTGTATCAAACATGGTCAGTATTTGATTCTTCATTTTTTCCCCATCTTTGAATGGTCTAGTAGTGGATTGTGTGTTTCAAATTTTTTCAAACGTGGTCTCTTCCATTAGTCTCCCCCTTATTGACTTGGATCACATAGGACTTGATTTACCACTTTTCCACCTCCCTCTGTTTTGGCGGAATCCCAACACCATTGGAATTACCCCTTCATGCATCTACGTGCATTGAGTAGGAAGGATTGTATCATTGGGACATTCTTACCAGGTATTTCCTTACCCTTATTATCTAATTCAATGTGATATGGAAATACTTACACCACTCCCTATTTCCATCACCAATCATGAATCACTTGGGTTAGGGACTCTTGGCGGGGATTGTACACGAATAGTGGATCTACACAACCCTATAGGTCTAAATTCAACGACCTTAAACTAAGAACTAATGGAACAAAATCTATAACTATAATCTAAGAGTAAATTCTCTGGATTATATAACATTAAACTTAGAACTGTACAATCTATGTTGTAATGCCTACAAACTACACATCACCACCATCTTGTTCTCTCCTGAGAACACATCACTTCGCATGAAGACTTGTTCAAACCATTAACATGAAATTAAACTATGTTTCAGGACCAAACACTATGAATATAAACTGAGATCCTCCGTTCATTGAAATATGAAGTTAAAATATTTGAAACACTAGTTTACATTACCCTGAGTTTAGTTAAATCCTATCAATAACATGATCTGATGAGCTTGGGAGTGAAACCTAATGTGTTATGTTAAACACAAAAACATTCCTAATACATTACCATACTTCAACTCTTTCTTATTATGGATTCTTATAGTACTCTAGTCCTGAATAGATCCACTTATAGATATGGTGCCTAGAAAAATTGGCTCACCTCCCATCCTAGGAAACCCCAGCATGGACCATTTTCAACAAATACATGATCTTGTGTTTGAAACATAGTCAACATTTGATTCTTCATTTTCATTCCCCATGTTTGACTGGTGTGGTTGTGGATTGTGTGTTTAAATTTTTTTCAATAGTGGTATCCTTCCATCAGTCCCACCTTCTTGATCTAGATCACATAATTCTTGATTTACCACTTTTCCACCTCCCTGTGTTTTGGTGGAATCCCAGCAACCTTAGTGTTACCCCTTCCTACAACTACGCGCATTGAGTTTTAAGGTCTGTATCATTATGACATTATTACTTGGTATTTCATTACCCTTCCTATGTGATTCCATGTGATATGGAAATCCTTACACCACTCCTTATTTCCCATACCAATCATGAATCACTTGTATTTGGGAGTCGTGGCAGGGCTTGTACCCACATAGTGGAGTTACACAGCCCCATAGGTCCAAATTCAATGACCTTAAACTAAGAACCAATATTCCAAACTCTATAATCATAATCTAAGAGTAAACTATCCGAATTACATAACCTTAAACTAAGAACTGTATAGTATAAGTTGTAATGCCTATAAACTACACGACACCATCAGGATTTTCTCACCTATGAACACATCACTTCAGGTATCGGTCATCTACCATGTGGCGTTAAAAAACTACATGTGGCTGGATTCCAATCCTTATAGGACATGTTGGAACACTTAAATATTTCATCTATGGTCATATCCATAAATTCAGTATTTTAGCCACTTGGAATCAGTTTTCTTCTAGAGAGTGTAGTGTTATGTAGGAGTTCGTGGTCATCATTAATGTTAGGTTATGTTTATCATTTCAAGAACACCCCTTGGGAACCTTCCTCTTCCCCAACATCCAAGTTGCATGGTTATAAAGTGAGTTAAATCATCATCATAGTCACAAGATGATAAAAAGCATAGCAACCAATGTCCTTACTGCATGATGATAAGCCGCATGGACTAGTCTTATTACATTAACGTAAACTGTGGAATCATAGTTCCAGCAGCACAGAGGAAATTCTCATAGCATTGTGGTATTCTCACCTAAGAGGACATCACCATTGGCACGAGTCATCCACTATTACACATAACGAGAACTATGTTTGTCTTGATTCCAATACACACAGGATACGTAGGAATGCATGGGTTTTCCATCATGGTCTTGCCACCCAAAAAATAATGAACAATAAAAACAAGAATAAAAAATCATCAGACCCCCCTCTATGTATGGGTCAATCCTACGCAAGGATATTTATCCTCAATAACTTTGTGTAACGTGATTCCCATCCTCAAGAGATATGTAGTGACACCTAGATCATTGATCTTGGGTCAATATGAAACATCATCCACCTTTTACATTGGGTAAAAAATGTCGTTACCACATTATGTTAAACTTCATGGGATCCTAGAACGATCTGTGGCTTGATTACCATCCTCATGGGATACATAGTGACACATAGAAACATATTCCATGGGCCCAGATGCAGTTTTATCTCCTTTTTTTCCATTCTCACTCATGATTCATCTATAGAGAATTGGCGTCCTTGGCTCTCTCAGGTCAAATTTCCCTTTCATGTTGCATCATTAGGCCTCCTAGGACTCCATTCATGTTGCATTAACTATTCTTTCACCCCACATATACACACTATGGGGAGTATCCTCCCCCAGGTCCAAACCCTATGAAATTAAACTAGGAGCTGATAGTCCAAGCATCACATCCTTATATTGTATAAATGTTTCTTCCAGTATGTGTTGTGTGGTGTTGGTCCTCCTTGGCCCTCATTAATGTTAGTGTTTTTATGACACCACATAACTCATAACCATTTGATTCATCATCAATTATGGTACAAAAACTTTGACTTTAATATAATATTTAACATCCTCAATGCATGATGATAAATTACAACTATGCCTTGAATGATTTCATGATGCATCAAAATAATAATGGGATTCCTCATTCCCCTAACTGGAGAGGACTTCCCCTCCCAATGTCATTATTATACTTTATTATGTTCAAGGACTACATGCGAAATGATTCTTGATCTACCAAGATATGCAGTGACACCCAGATCATCAATCTCAAGTACAACCATGATATTTTCTTCTTTAACAACGGTTCATCTTTGTCCTTACTGCATGAAATTAAACTACACAAGATGTATAAAACTATGTTTAGATTCATTCCCATCATCATGGGATGCATTGGAATTCCCATACATCTCATATTTGGGCCCAGTCGTGAACTCCATCGACCTTCAGCCCCTGGGCCTTGATTTCAGTCCAATATCCATGTCCTTAAATTATATGCAGTTCATCATATGATATCTATATGGTATGTGGGCCTCTATGACCCTCATTCTCAAATGGTTTTGTCCCTTATTTTCTGCATATATACCCTTCGAAATAACTATTCTTTTATAGTCGGTCAACATGACTTAAAATTGTATGCCAGCATTGCTTAAGTTCTATAAACATAAACTAAGATCTTATACTCCATGAAACATGACTTTAAACTATATTCCATGATCTTGGAAATACAAAAAAAATTTCCTCAAATCCCGAGTTTGATCCCCACTCCCCGATACTCTCATTTCACTCTATGAGATTTAAAGGATTTGATACCTACCATCATTCATATCCAGACGTACCCCCTTATGGTGATGGTCTCATGGCATCTTTGGCTCACCTCCCATCTAGGGAAAATGACCATAGGGATATCTAGAAAAAATGGAGGATCCTTTGTTATAATTTTTTCATCATTTGATCCTGTATTTTATCTCCCCACTTTTGATTGGTATAGTTATGGTACTTGTATTTCAAACATGATCAAAAGTCATCCCTCACCTATCAGTCACCTCTATATCTAGACCTTGAAAGTCTCAACTTACCTCCTTTTCACATTCATATGTCATAGAGGGATTCCATTCATGGTGTCACTCCAAATGTGTACAATATCATATCAGATAAACCCCTTTGATCCTTTACTTTTTTCCCACACCGAGCATGGCTCACTTGGGCATAGGTGTTCTGGTAAGGTGGGCACCAATGTGTTCGAGCTACACAAGGGATTATCAGTCCATGAACTATTAACTTAATCTAGGATACTTACTGGGATATGTAGTATGGTTCTAAAATCCCATGTCCCTCATTCATATTGTGTTTGATCCACACCATATCACATATTCCTTCTTCCCATATTTTCCTTGATACATGTGTGATGTGAATTCCTCCTTTGGATCATTCACTTTGGGTTTTTTTTTCATATGCAATGAAAATATTCTAGGAATATGCATCCTTATTTTATGCAACACTACATTAAACTATTGGTCTAGATCCATAGAGTATTTCCTTAAACTATGTTCAACATCCTAGCCAAATGATAATAAATTTTGGGATGTTTCATCATAACATGTTGTTAAATTGTTCAATTTATCAACCTAGCTTGCATGATGTAAAATATTGAAGCATCACAGGCCTCTCCCAAGAGGTATTGTATTATGATCATGGTCATCTACTGCATTTTTTTCATCTTTTACTATCATCTGGAATCTGATATGATGCTCCCCTGGAATATGGGTTTAATCGTTGTCAAGACTTTTATGCTTACCCTGATGTGTTATAACCCACAATGGCGTAATTCCAAAAGTGTTGGAATCCCTTTTTCATAATCCTTCAATCTATCTATATGGTTTTTCCCCTTTACACAAATCCTCATCCTCTTCCACATATAAATGGGAGCCCTAATGAAATGGTGTCTATCGAAGTCTCACCTATCATCATGAACCAATGTTTTAGAAGACTTTGGATGACATTTAGAGATAGGTATTGTGATTTGAAAATGGTCAGTGTTTGACCCTAATTTTTTTGTACACATTTAAGGCTAAGAGATATAGATAATGTGTTTCAAACATTTTCAAAATTTGTCTTATATCAAGACATTTCCCCCATTGTGTTCTAAATTTTTGTTAATCATAATTTAAATTTCTCATTCCCGTTTGTTCATATAGATTAAAAACACACCCATCATTAAATTATTTATGCATTAGCACATTTTTGGAGAAGAAATTTTGATTCTCCAAGATCCTTGTTCTCCCGTCACGGCCTCTCTCTTCATGAACACTCTGAGTGGTCAGTCAACAATATTAGAATCCCAGTTTTTAAATGTTGTCTAACACACTCATTAAATGTTAACAATTATGAGTCATTTCACTGTTTATCACACTAGGAATGAACCTTGTGATCATAGGGAGTAGACATTATTTGTTTTACAGATGTGATAAATTTGAGTTAATTTAAGTAGGTGAATAATGTGACTATTCATAGAAAGTTTCAAAGAAGACAAGGGTTGTGGAAACAATAGGGAAAACCACATTTTAAACCATTTTATGAGTTCTAGACGGATCACCCAATGGATATTCCCCTTAAAAAGAGTGCTTCAGATTCACAACATTTTTTCTGTGGACTCTAGTGTCTATTGACGCCTTCTAAGCACCCTTTCATCCTCTTATACTTCTAAGAAGAGGCCATTATCCCTTATTTTATCTCTTAGGCATTAGAAAGCCGGACCCTCCATCATATGGAAGGTTTTGACTGAGTGTTAATGAAGGAGGAAGTTTATTTCATCTATTCTTCAAGGCATTGGAATTTTTTTAACCTAATGGATCTTTTGGATGTTGTCAGACTTCTTATGGGAACCACAATCATCCTGGTGGTAACTCTTTCCCCACATTTTCTCAGTAATATAGTAACAAATTAGCACATGGAGACCTTGAGTTTCCACCCTTATAGTGCACAAATTTCATATCAATGACCTTGTCTGGATCACTATTTTTTTTCCTTGGTTGTTCTTAATGGAATGCATGTTTCACTTTCATGCCCTGTGTCAGACCATGCAACTTTCCTCAGCTGCGTCGGAATAAGAATCATTGATCTCTTCTGGATCTACAAGTTTATATACTAGGAATGAAAACAAGATTCCTGCAGAATGATCCTCCTCTAAAATTCTATTATATGGGTTGGGCACTATTTCATGAGGTTGGTCATCCTCAATTGACCCCAACAAGACAATGTTGCCTCTTCCATCCCCAGGTACTACCCCACTAGTAGAATCACTAGTAACCACAACTAACCAATCACCATAGATCATGTCCTGGTCAGCTCCACATGAAACTTCTCCCATGTTGGAAAAGGGATCCCGGATTCACTATTCATTTCCCACAGTAGAGCACTCTCTACTCCAAGCACTATTGAAATAGAAAACATGTCAGTCAACCTATTCAAGCAAACAATAGATGTGGCTCTATAAAGATGGAAACTTATATAATCCAAGTATAGGTGTTTTTTTCACTCACGTTTTCACCGTTGGGATTCTATGAAGTGGCCCCCAATATAATATTGAGGGATCTATGGATTTTGAGGTGTCTACCTTGACTTCATCACCACTAGTCGACCCTACGACCGATTCTTCCCCAAATGCATGCTCTAGATCACATTCCTCCACACTCATGGTACGGCCTCTATCCACATCGATAGGGGTCCCTTATGAAAGATCCTAATCCACATAAAAAATTCAGTTAAGGATTACATATTAAGCATAAGGGGAAGTTTGACTTGGGATAATGATTTAAATCTTACTTTGAGACCATTGAAAAATTTATCCAACAAGGTTTTTTCCAAGTCTACGACCTCAATATCCTCTTAGGGGATACCTTCATTGGAATTGTCCACCCATGATCGATATGATTCATTTGGATGTGTATAGTTATCTTCCAGTTCAGATGCTGACATATTTGGAGGAGAAGATATTTCTAGTAGCACCCTCACTCAATCCGTTATTGGATGTGTGGTATCTTGGTAATGCGCCATGTCCTATAATTATATAAAGAATTATTTTCCATCCACCTATGATGTGAGGAAGCCATCATTGGAATAACTAATCCCTATGAGTGAAATCCCATACTTATTTAAAAAATCTTACTTCCCACTAGGTTTGAGTAACTATCTATTAATATCCCAGGTTTCCCACGTCTTAGGGTAGAAAACAACACTATGGATGTCCACACTGCATGATAGATCAATGAGAATTTTGGTAGGAATCCTATTAAACCCTCGAAATGGTTTCCCTTCCTTCTATGTTCAGTAACTTCTGAGTGTTACACTTGGTGCGGCTATCCTTCTTCCAAATATTTCCAGTGTAGGCCCCGTAACTACTGGATCTGTAGCCGCATATACATTGTCATGATATACTCCATCCATGCTATTATAGGAAACTCTTATAATCATTTTTCCTCAAATAGGAGACACTCTTTCATTGTACTAGATTTTATTCGGCCTCAGTGTTTCTCTTGGATATGAAACCTCCAATCACTTTGTGTATGTATAAACCAACACATACATGGAAGTTGATAGAGAAAGCTCATTTTTTTAACATTCAATATTCCCACATGAACATGATCTAGAGCTACCTCATCATGCATTGGTGGTCTTCATGACATACTCCCTTGTACAACATCAGGGTTAGCCTCTTTGGACACCTGGACTAACTTGTGAATCCATGTGGGTTATACGGTTTGCAAATTGGATCACAGTCCACACACGCCACCAAAACTCCAACTCATAAATCTTGGAAATAGGACCACGACTCTTCAATTCATATTACAACATCAGTTATTACCCCCTTTAGTAGAGGGAATGGGTGAAAGATGAATTGATCTTATCCCCCAAACTTGATCAGCACCATTGTGAAGCTTATATTAAATATGAAACATCTTTTTATGTTACAAATCACTGGTTGGATGTTTTTATTATTAGGGGATATGGGGTTTGGATATTCCTAGCCTCCCTTGGGCATAGCTACTGAGTGTATTGGAAGTGGAGTGGTCCACCCACGCATAATTAATTCTTCCCCTCGCTGATAGGTCAGACCACTTGGTACATGTTTTACAGCATCAGGATTCCATGATTGATGCACTAGCTTGTTTCCAGCATCACCGCCATGATGAATGTGTTTGGTCACACTCCCATATGCTCATCTCTCATAGGCAGCATCTGCCCATATATGAGTGCTACAGTGAACCCGTCTAGTCTTACTATGGGTTGAGGCTTGGTATTGATGTTGTACCCCAAAACATTCCATTGGAAATCCTCCAGAACCCACCATTAAAATTATTCATTGCCCTGTTATGCTACCCTCGGACAAGTGAAGAGCCTTGTCAGCACTTTTATTGATTCCTCTTCCCCCTCAACAGGATCCTCTATCATACTGTTTTTTAAATACACAAACCAATGACATAATTGGACGTCTCTCATCCCCTACTTTTATTTCGAAATCCTCAGTACTAGATCTTTATGTACATTTTATATACATGGAATCTTCCCTTGATCCTCCCATTAATTCATTGAGGGGATAAATTCTCCATACATTAACCATAGGATATTGATATAATATAAGTAATGGAGATTCTAGAAGTTCATTCTGACCTCCCCATGATGTATATGGAAGTTACTGGTCCCCCATGACCTTCTACTCAGCATTTCAAGCATGATATCTTGTGGTTGGTGAATGTGGAACTAAGAAGCCACCACAACTTAATAGAGGCCTACTCACCTAGGATCTACCCTAATCTCTAAATAGGACGGGCATGCCTAGTAGGCCCAGACCCACTCCTCTGTGAAGTTACCACCCTAGAATAGATCCCAATCATTGTTCTATCCTTTCTTTGAATTTGCTAAGATCAGTTTGAGTATTTTCTGACATTGTGTCATGGAACCTTATCCTCCAACTCTTTACCATTAATGTTGTTGACATGTTTGTAGAGGAAACTAGCTATAATGGACCTGTCATCCTTTTAGATGCGGTCTTCAAAAGTTTTATGCCACTGGTACTTCCCTCATATACCTTGGAACTAGTATGTTAGTTCATCCCAACACACCTGCAGGGTAAACACATCATCCATCATACCAAATCCATATAACAATATCCTCTTTAATATAGGATACTCCCTATAAAATTATGATATAATTTGAAGAATATATTCAATATATTAATGGTTCTGGTTGTACTCCTCAATCATGATGTTGTTTCTATTTATTCCCTTCAGGTAGCATTTTCATGGACATCCCATGAAGCTTCTTGATTTCCCATCAGATTTGATACTTAGGCTGATTTTTGAATCTATTCGTGGATGTCTCTCACAAAGAATATTCACAGAGCACCAAATCGAGTATCCTCAGTGAACTTAGTAGGCTTTTCTATCTATAAGCGGATCACAATTCTCTGGTTCACTAAGTAGTGTTTGCAAAGCATGGGCCAATGGTAACCTGGTTCAAAAAGGCACATTCATAGGGAAAAGTGGCTTCATGAAAACATATATCGAGTGAGTTTGGAACAATGATCTAGTACAGATGATATCCCATCATGTTCTATTTATATATGCACGGTCGACCGACCTTCTCAGAGACCCCTACACATGGGTGCATCGTGGTTAAATCATCATGATCCTACATTGTGGTCATCCAAGGTTTTAGTGATTCACCCTTATAATATGAACCTCATTTTCCCATACTCTCCCATTCTATGTGAGTAATACATTGTCATTAAAATTGTTTCTCCTAAATAGGATAGAAAAAACCTCATCTTTTTCGGATGCAATTCAATCTCAAACGGCACCTAAAATCACCTTAATGGGATTGCCTTGCGAATAACAATCACAGAGGTCTTCTCACAACCACGAACACAGAAGGCCAATATTGGACTCCCATGAGTCCAATTCCCATCATTACTTCTCCATTGAATTTTATGGATGATATCAGGAGTCCAACAAACACCCCCTATTTTAAGTAGATTTCCCTTCATTCCTGGTTCGCCTCCAAGAATCCCGTCTGCATGAGCCTATAAACTTTGGGTTCCCTCCACCTAAAACGGATGGCTACCCCAACCTTTTGACTTTGGATATTCCATTTCATGATGATATTGATCACCGTGAACCCAAACACACAACGGATCATCCATGTTACTGGAGCATCACGATCCCCCGTTCCCCTTGTTAATGAGGATATCTACATAAGGTTGAGTTTACTTTTGTGAAGGCATTCACCCTTCAGAGAATAAGAAGATCCTCTAGGGTACTTTATGTTTTTCGGATCATATATCCTTTAGGAAGCACCTCTATTTAAGCTTCTGAATTAATTCCAATGAAGAGTCACCATGCCTCATGAATCCCTTTCCTTTGTGAATCCCCTATCCTCCATTAAACACTAGATCCTCAGGAATCCCTTTTCAACAGGGCCTCCTACATTTTGAGACCCTCCAATATGAATCCCTGCAGACTCATGATTTTTTCTTTTCCAGTCCCTCTAAATGTTTCCTCTATTACGTTACCCCACCACTTATTTAAAATCAATGATACACAATGGTTTTTTATTCATCACATAGCTATGCTAACATGGACTTCGCTATCAACCACTCCTCCCCACCATTGCACCTTATAATTTTTATTTCCTTCCCTTACCCAAGGGTCGGTGAGGATTATTTATTTATGCACAAGGGGTAAAGAGTGATCCCCCTATATTTGTATAATAGTACATGAAACTACCTAGTGCCATCATCCTCATCACACGACGTTAAAATGCAACCTCACCTAGTTCAATGGAAATGGGGTTCCCCCCACCTTAGAAATTTTCCACATCCATTCATCTCCATAAGAGTGAGATCTTCCTAATATGTAATGAGATCATCCTCACAAGTAATGATATCCTTTATGGGACGCTTATGCGTGGAAGCCACCACATCATCTTGTTATCACATCATTCACTACATGACTACAAAGTCTATTTCTTCTTATTGTTTCTCACACCGAGAATGAATCATGTCCTCTTATAGTGTAGTAATGACCAAGACACTTATCCATTCTCTGATCTGCATCCATGGGGCATTCTGATCAACCCACTCTATCTCATCAAGAAATTAAACTCGTGAATTTCCTCATGTTAAACATGGGATGGCTACGGAAAACCTCAGGATATATGCCTCTGGTATAAGATACCCCACGACCAATAAGGTATTCCTCGAGATTCTAAACCTTGAGAAACCCTTTTATGTGGAAGAATATGGGTGACAAATGTTCAAATGTACATACATGCTAGTGATGACCAACATTACTACTCCCCTAAAAAAAGTTTTATTCTCTATTAAAACCCCTTGGAATTTCTAGAAAAAAAGTATCATAATTAAATGTAGTTCATGAAGAGATGCCAGCAAGAATAAGTTTCACAAAAACATCTTAATCTATGAGGGAGTCCCAGACTAAGCGACGAGTTCCAAGGAGATATCCATGAAAATAGGAACTTAAATCCCATAATCCTATCTCAATCTAGGAGATATCATCACCATGAAAGTGAAAAATGTCACTAACCTTTGGAAAATGGGATTGTGTGTTAATAATGTTAAGTTATGAAATAAAAATGTGCAAGTCAGCACACCCCGGAGAAAGAATCAGAAATATTTGGTATGAATTTATAATAAAAATTATATGGTATATATATATTATGTTTGTTATGTGAAAATATTCTTATCATAGATAAAACTATGGGATGTAAATGTTATTGGTTGATTGATGTTATTTCCAAATAAGTTCAATATTTTAAGAACCTTAGGTGATTAATATAAATAGAACATTATGGGATTTAACTTTATAAATTAGTGTCTAATTATATTTTGGAAGATGTTATGAATTTAATGTTGATTTATAATGATTCCGGTTATTTATGGAAATGATTAGAATATATAGAAGATTATATGATTAAGCCATATGAATTTTTAGTATGAGACATTATGTGTGATTGATTTTATTTTGATATAAATGTTAAATTTATGTTGGAAGAATTTGTGCTAAAATCATTATAATCTTTGGATTTTAATCTTGATCAAGAATATTTTGAAGAATTTTATGATAAGCTATTTATCAACTGATCTAAGTTGGACTTTAGGTGTTGTTATTGGGGATTTGATGATAAGGTTGTATTTATTAATATGGGTCTTTATTCATTTTGAGAATTATAGTTTCCTAGAAATATTTATTTTTGTTAATGTATAAAGATAAGAAGAAAAAAAATTATCATTTTTTTATTATGTGATCAATTAGAAGTCAATTGTAGTTCTTAGAGCATAAAAAGATACCTTAGAAATTCATTTCTCAAAGTAAGAATTGAATTAAATAGTGATAGAAGGACAACCAAATAATGAAATTGTACTTATGAAATAAAAGGATACCAAGTAAGTATATTTTGAGTAATAAAATAAGACCTCAAATTTAGTAAAATAATATCTAAATGAAAATGATATATTATAAACATCATTTCTGATGAACCGATGGTCTTTTTTACACCACATTGGATTATGGTTTTGTGGCCGTTTTTTTATTATCATTCACATTATTGTGATAAAAACTATTTATCACTCTTCATAATTATTTGGTAATTAATCCTTTCATAAATGACCATATTTTATCTTTCCACTAATTTTTTCCTACTTAAAATCCTAGTTATGTGTTATTATAGATAACCTTGACACTACCCTTTCTATCTTATCATTTGAATGTTTTATTAACACTTTTAATAATGTGGGTTTTTATAAAAGGTATTTTAAAATATCAAAACATTTATTATAATTATCAATTTAATATTGGGAAGATACATTGTACTAAATGGGAGGAGAATGTAACACCTTGAAGTGTCGGTCATGCATACTTATGGACTACCACCTCTATGAAATGATGTGATATGTTTTGTATTGTATTTTGACATAGATGGTAATAAGGTTATATTTAATGAATACATATGATATATATGATATAAAAATTATTCTATAATGTTGAATTATATTTACCTTTCATTTTTCTATTCATTTAAAAAATAAAAACAATGTTAATGTGTACGTAGGGTCTAGCGTCCCCATGAACTGTGTAATCCATTTTTTCATAATTAAATTTTATAGATGACCCCAAATATGTATATAATGAAAATATATAATATTTATACCTTTATTAACATTATATAGATAAAGTAATCATAATAAAAGTAGAATTACTAAAAACATCATACCATGAGATACATGAAAAATGAAGCAGTTATCACCCGAAGTAGTGTGTTTAATAATGAATTGTTTACAAAATATTGATAAAAGGGTTATAAGTAATCATATATGGTATAATATATATATATATATATATATATCTATGTGTGTGTGTGTGCTTATGGTTCTAGAATATATTTATAATAAAATGGTATTTATTATTTAGGATGTTCAAACACGTATGAAGGAATTAAATATTTGAGGTGACAGATGTTCATCTCAATTTAATATTATAGGGAATGAAGTTGTATTGACAAATTTTTTCCTTTTTGAGGTCCATATAATACACAAGAATTTAATTTATAAATATTATCATGAAAATTATGACATATATGTAAAACCAACTAAATAGTATTTTTTGATTACCATATCATGTAAATAGTGCGTTATGCATGATGTATACTTACCATAATAGCATTGATATTTTCATATCCATTATTTATATGGTAATTTTTATAGATTAATTATCATATAAAAAGTTTATTGTAGTTTTAAGGATATAATTAGAATGTCAAGATACTATGACATTAATCTTAATCATATGTATTATGGTCTAGATACATCAACTAATTGGACACAATTGATGTCTGACAATAAGGTATTCACAAATTGTCCCTCAGGTCCCATTCCATGACTACCCCAAGCTCAACTCTAATAGGAAAGGGGATAACGACAAGTGCTGAGTAGGCATATCCCACAAGTGGAGGCATTTTCCTAAGTACCTAAACACACACACACAATTCCAAGCCAAAGATACTAGAATGTAAAACCCAAGGGATCTATGCATGCCGACCACTAAGTACAACACAACCAGAGTACAGTAGAAAGTAAAGTACAAGGTGGAATTCTGGGCTAGTATACACTCCCACCAATGAAAAGTTAGTACACAAGTAAAAACTCTAAGTCTCTAATACTCATCTGCTGAATACCATACCAAGAGGGTAGGTGGACGGTAGCTTCTGGATGTTTTAAGAGTACGCCTTGTCTGTCTTCTCTCACAAAAAACTACCAGATACTTGTCCTCCATCGACTTCATCAAAGTGTCAGTCATCTTCACAAGACATAAAATTTGTGGGCAAAGCCCAGGAAGGGTTGAGTAATATAATACTTAGAAGTATTCCCTGAAACCTCAACGGTAAATCACAAGGGAAAAACCATATGGAAATTAAATGTTACTTCACATAGTTATATGCCCATACATATACCATGAACATCCATATATACTCTTTAAAGACACCAAGAATCATAAGGGTCTAACCCCATATCTAGCATCAATATGATCATTGTAGGTTTGAGAGGCAACAAATGAATCCATAAGATCTCACTCCACGACCTCAGCCATCCTCGATGGAACCTTTCTAAGAGGTACACTCCATTGGGAATAAACCTACCATTAAAAATTCTACTTATGAGAGAACTTGATCGATGGGTAACATTTTACTAGGTTCAACTCCAGTGGCCAACACCGAAGGTACAATCATCACCATCTTATTCCCAATGCATGACTAAGGAAACCCAAGGGGAGAGGAATTCTCTCACCAATGTACACGTAAGAGGGAGCCCTGGTCCTAGACATCTAGTGAAACCACTTTATCTCATGTAAGGATTGGGTCGCACTGTAGTCTATCGAGGGAGCACTAGATCCTATATGGGAATCATTTTCATCAAGTGGATGGTCCCGCTACTCGCTATTGTGTCTGACAGCTGAGGGAGTTCCAATCCCCAATTGAGGACATGCGCTATACCTGGTAGGGGTGTACTACTAGGTGACTAGAGGACCCACAACCTAGTATGAAAGGGAAGTATTGATTCCAATCATAGAGTAACTGCACCCTGCCTGGTAGTAGAGTACCGACTCAATTCGATCATGTGTGGGGGAAATGTGCCCTGAAACAATAGGGGAGTACCGACTCCTATCATAGAGGACACGAACCCTACCCGATAGAGAGTACCAAATCTATGTTCATAAGATGTGGAGGACTTAAACCTTATTCATATGGGGGAGTACCAACCCCACAGATATATGACCCACTCCGTAGTCAAATTGAGGAGAACCTACTCTACCCTCACAAGTATCACTAGGAACCTTCACCCTGGTCCATTAATGAAGTAACACCCCCATAGGAAGCAACCCAAAAGAAAACAAACCCGCTACCATGGCGTGAGAAGTCCCAACTATACCTATGTAAAGGGACAAGGAGAACCCACACCCTGAGTAATCAAGAGAGTAACTTTCTTAGAATCTCTTCATAAGAACCACCCCGATTCTGCCCGTGGTCTACTTGTACCAGGACATAATACTCTTCAATCTAATAGGTTTTCCTAAAACTTATTCAAAAATGATAATATAGTTTCTCAAAAGTTCCATGTCATTAAAAATGACCCAACTCCACATATATCTTGTCAAACAGACGCTCCTTTTGAAATTTACGGGTATTTTAGCAAACGTGGGATTATTTTGTCCAGATCAGGTCCGACCCGAGTCTGACCGTACCCATTAGGATCATCCCGACACATTGGGCCATGGTTCCATTTTATTGGCTCGGCCCGCTACCGGACCAACCCGCCTAGCTTGGCGTGGCCCGTAGGCACAAGCCCGACCCACATTGGAATGGACAGGCTTCTCCAGCTCGGATGCGGCTCTGCCGCATCTGTCTAGTGCCAACCGACACCAAGGTGGCATCACATCCCATCTAGCTGGTCCTCATGAGCAGACCAGAATTATTGTATGTGGTCTGGTCATGGGTATCCTATCATGTGGTACCACCATTTTCATCATGGCGCTTCGCTACGTCTAGCAACCCCGAGGTAGATTCCATGAGTTTTCATTGCCGTCGTCGCACCAGGCATGCCTCCACCGCCCTATCACGTAGTCGCTGGCACGATGGTGGGTTGTTCTACGGACCACCGGACGCATTCTGGTGGTCTGTTCGTTGAACCCGAAGGATCCCTACGATCCTTGTGTTGCGTTGTTCACTTATAGGGGAAAAAAACTCAATTATTATCCATCCCGTTAGAATGTTTTTATTTTCGGTATCTTATGTGTCACTTAGATCCACCCACCATCATCGTCGTCACACCACCTTCATGTTATGTCCATCTACGATTCGTAATATTTAATAGTTTCACCATAAGGTGAACGTGTGATGATCGTGCATTCATATCCCTATAAAGAACAAAGAATGCAAGGGGATAAAGAGGGAAAGACCACATGAAACCATCTCGAGGAATGATCTTCGCCCATTGTTCATTATGGAATTGATTCGATCCCATTATAAGTATCCAAAACCAAACAAAATAATCATGAATGAATGATCAAACCATGGGTCAACATGTTCATGGGTTGATCTGCATTTGAGTTTTCACATCATGAAGGCTTAGATTTAATTTGCATCACCAAATCAATCCTTCTTCCATCAGTGTACATCGATCATCAACTACTGACATCCGGTTTAATCCCATTCATTGTTCTCTCCATCATTGGTCATTCACAGATGAATTTTCAAGGCTTCTCAGAAAAATCCAGTGTCCTCCCCTCCGACTTTGGATCCTTGCTCACCCATTAAGTGGTGAGTCATGATTTAGAATTTTCTATTATGCTGTGTTACAATGTTTTTATGATGTTTCATTAATGAAACAACATTTTGATGTCATTGTTTTACAAACTATGTTTCTGCAACGGTTTCAAAAGTTCAAAAATAAAATAAAACATCCGCTCTATTTTATTTTAACATTCTCTTAAAAATTATGAAAAATAAAATTTCTCATTAGACCACTGTCGGTCGATGTGATTTCCATTTTAGGTGAATTATGATATTTTATGTGCAACGGTTCCCTCATAGTTTGGATTCCGGAAATGGTTCAAATGATAGAAAAACCATGTCACATGTTTATTTAATGTAACATTAAAATTGTACAAAAATTATCTTTTTATCTCGACCTAAACTGATTGATGTTAAATCATTCTTAAAAAGAACATCTCATTATGAACTCAACGGTGGTCTCATATTTTTAATCCATGTTACCATTCGTGAGTTATTTGGATTTAAAAATAAAATAACTTTTATTTAAATTATTTTATTTACAGTTGCGTCCCAAAAACCAACATTCACAGCCAACCTGTGCTGGCCAATGTTAGGCTCCACCTAAGGGTAGAATACCCTTACGAACTCAATGGTACACTCATATTTCTGATACAAGTAACCATTTATGAGTTATAAGGATTTAAGAATAAAATAACTTTGTTCATTTATTTTATTTATAGCCAAAAACTGCATTGAACTTTTAACCTCCACCGACCAGTGTTAGTATTTTTATAAGGAAAGAATACCCTCATGAGATTAATAGTGGTTTCATATTTTCAATCTGATTCCCTGTTTGTGAGCTATAAGGATTTGAAAAATAAAATAATTTTATTTAATTATTTTATTTATGGTTATGTCATTTTCAGGTTTTCTCAATAAGGCCCACACTACCCAAACAAAAGTAATGTCTAGGTCAAACACACCATCATGAATTAATTGGTTCCATCATATTTTTGATCTCAGTACCCATTTGATATTTACAACACTTTTTCAGGAAAGCCGCTCACACATGCTATTTAAAAACATAACATTTTTTGACGGACCATTCTGAGAACACCAGGCCACGAAATCACATGTTTTCTTAGTGCCTAGTCTCTAAATAATCCCATTTAATTTTAAAAAAATTCATGGAATTTTTCTGTATTAAATTACTCCCCCGTTTACGGATTTACATTCTCAAAATCCAAAAATAATGGATAATAAATAAAATGGGGTAATAAGCACGAATCTGATCCTTATGCTCCCACATGCTCTTTTGGAGATCCCCATGCTAGAAACAAAAACACACCAGAGGAATCGATCATCCACGAAGGATCGTCTATTGTGAATCCTATATCTCAATCGAGTACTCCTTGAATGTCTCCCTAGCCAAATCTCTATATCCCTCATCGAGGAGAGACACATAGGAATACATGCCCCCCTCTTCAAATTCCAAGGGTATCTATCAACTATCAACATAATACTTCTATAGTATCTATTCATTATTCATCCATTCTCGGATAACCTGTACCTACTCAGTGGTAGCATGTACCATCTCTCGACTCATGAGTGATGACTGCCTTGGGTCTATCCAACATAACGGTGACATGCATGGTCATCCGTATAGTACCTCGAACGGTGCCACATAAAATAATGCACGCAATTGTGCTCACCCATGTCCTCTAGCACCCTGATCCTAGCGTGGACTTCATATTTCTCTTCCATCTCCTCATGATCACTCTCCATCTTGCAGAACTCCTTGCACCAAGCGATGTCTTTACTAAGGTATCTCATCATCCATCTCATTCTCTATGGAACATCCGGTCAGAAAATATCTAGATAGAAGTCCTAACCATTGAAAGCATAAAATTGCCTCTATTGTGTCTAATTTATCCCTCAGAGATGCTCCTACACCATAGTCCCACACGTCTGTGTTCAGGCATGGGTATGCCTCCTATGTTGTGATCCCGTCACTTATAGTCTACAATCTCCTATAGATGCACCTACCTCATGACCTCTGTTTTGGGTCACATCAATCTATTCCTTGTACAAAAAACTCTCGACCACTAGAGCTCACTCAAGCACCACAGCATAGGTGTGAATATTTAGCGGGACAACTGACACCCTAATCTCTAAGAGTAAGCCCTGCATGAAGGTTCAGGCTCTGAAAAACAAGTCTCGTACCATGTCTAGGGTGTACCGCAACATGTCAGTGAACATCTATGAAAACTCTACCACTATCATGTTGCGCTATCGAAGCTGCAGAAGCTCTTTAATACGTACTAACCTCATTGTGGCTGGGTAAAACTCTTCGCAAAAGAGTTGTTATAACTCCTCCCATGTGAGTGTCTCCTCATCATGTGACTTTATTATCAAGATCCACTATCATCCCACCTATCCCTAAATAAGGATTTTGTCTTGGACTACCATCTCATCATGAGGTGTCCTCACTAAGTGGAATACTCGAGTGACCAATACGATCTAGTTATCTACTTCCTGGGGGTTCTGGATCACCCAAGTATTTCAATGATCCCTACCACTAGAACTTGTGTAGTGCCCTCAGACTATGTGTACCCTCGGGCAAAACTAATAGTAAAACATGATGCTATGTAGGTGGTGGACCACTAGTAGACCACCTGGGAGAAACTCCTCAAAACCAGTGCCATGCACATAATACACATCATGAAGTAGATCATCATCACAGTCAAATTAAATAATCATATATTGCTATCATCTTGGGTGAATCATGGAATAGATCAAGATGAACCATGGTTAATAGAGTATATATGCAGAGCTGACTCAAGAATGACTTGGAAAACAAAAACCATTCATATATGATCCATGTAACTTTTTTTACCTGTGACAAATATCCTAATGCATCGAGTCAAAAAAAATGTTATCATAGACCCTTTGAATGGATATGTTATCCAAAGAACCAACAGTAGAACCTATGTCCTAAGAGTTGAAATCAAAACATTTCAAAACTATTGTTATGAAACCAAAACCATGCTCATGACACTACGTTCCTATGGTAGAACCAACCACCACTGATAACACTCGTTCACGACCCGTCCCCTAGGGCCCATACCGTGATTACCCCAAGGTCAACAATGATAGACTAGGGGATGGAGAGTAACCCTGAGTAAGAATATCCGACAAATGGGAGGAATTTTCTTAATTTCCTATACACATGCACACAACAACAAGACAAAGATACTGGAATGTAAAATCCATGGAAGTTACACATGAAAACCACAAAGTATTGAACAAACAGGGTACAACAAAAAGTAATGTAAAAGGTGGAAGTATGGGTCAGTATACAATCCCACCAAAGAAAAGATAGTACACAATTAAAAACTCCAAGTCTATGATACTCGTTTGTCATGAACCCTATATGAAGGGTAGGTTGAGGGTTTCTTCATAAATTCGTAAGAGTACGCATCGTCTGTCTTATATCACTGAATGCAACTAGGTCTTGGTCCTCCCTATGCTTCGTCGATGGTTTGGTCAACAACACAAGACAAAAAACATATGGGAAAACCCCTTGAAGGGGTGATTCAAAAAATACTCAGTAGGATTCCCTGAAACCACAAATTTAAACTACAATGAAAACCAGAAAGAAATTCACAGTTAGCTTGACATAGGTATATGCACATTTATATACAAAGAAAATCCAGATGTACTCATTTAATACACTTGGAATAATAATGTTCCAACCTCATAGCCAGTATTAGGATAATCATTTGGTTCGAGAGGCAATAAATGAAACTATATGATGACACTCCATGATCCCATCCGTCCATGATGGCACCGGTCCTAGAGGTGCACTCCATCAGAAGCAACTCTATCATTACAAATGGTACATCCACGATAACTTACTCCATGGGAAACATTATAAAAGTTCCATCTCTAGTGCCTAGCATAGTAGGTTCAGTCATAATCATCTTGTGCCAAACTGATGACTAAGGAAACCCAAGTGGAGATGCCCACTCACCACTGTACATGAAATATGGATCACTACTCCAAACCATATTTCGAAACCTCTATCACTCCCGTAATGATTGTTCTACACCTCAGTCCACCGAGGGGGAAGTAGCTCCTATATAGGAATTGTTTTCCTCACATGGATGGGCCCACTCCTCGCTATTGTATCTGATATCCGAGGGATCTCCAATCCACAATTAAAGAATTTTTCCCTACATGGTAATGGATTACTACTCGGTGACTATAGGAAATGTGCCCTATTATGAAAGGGGAGTACTGACTCTCTTAGTTCATGTGTAGAGGACCTGCACCCTGGTACGATATGAGAGTACTAACTCCTATCACAGAGAAACCCCACCCAACCAGGTAGGGGAGTACCGAGTCTATTTCATCTTGCGCGGAGGACCTATTCCATGAAATAGTATCGAAGTACCAACTCTTTTCATAGAGGAACTTCACCGTAGCCGATAGAGGAAAACGATCCCTATGTGGTAATATGTGGAGGAGGCACATCCTTGTCCTATAGTGGAGTACCGACTCTATAGATAGAGATCCAGGTCCCTGGTCCCACATGAGAGAACATATTCTACCATCACGAGCATCAATGGGAACCCCGACTATAGTCCTTTAGGGGAGTAACATCCCTAGAGGAAGCTACCCAAAGGAAAAAAAACTGGATCCCATGATGTGGTATTTTTTGTCTCTACCTAATTAGAGGGACAAGGAGAACCCACACCTTGTGTTTTTGGGGGAGTAACTGTCCTAACATATCTTCATAAGAACCACCCCGATTCTTCCCAAAGTCTGCTTATATCATGAGATCCTACTCTTCAAACCAATATTCCATCCTCTAAATTCCTCAAAAACATTATTTTAGTATCTTAAAAGAACCTTCTTCTCACAAGGGTCCAAACACTATAGATGGCTCATCAAACAGACGCTCTGTTTAAAAGTTATGAGTGTTTTTAATGAAACAAGGGCCGGTTGGGTCTGGGTCTTGTCTGACCCAGTCTGACCGACCCGACATGACCCAGTCTGAGATCCATCAAACCAACCCAACCTGGGTCTGACCTATCCTATTGGGCCCGACTCGTACCACTACCAACCCCGACCCAAATTATATCAGACTGGATTCTCCTGCCTGGATGCAGCTCTTATGTGTTTGTCCAGAGCCACGCGGCACCAGGGTGGCGCTACATCCCATCCAGTTGGTCCGCATCAGCGGAGTAGAATTACTGCATGTGGCCCGACTATGTGTGTCCGTTCACACAATGTCTCCATGGTCAACATGGCAGCACTCCCCATCCATCAAACCCTTTTCAGATGTCGCAGGTTTTCCCACCAACCGCTGCATGCACCACAGTTCATCGTCGGCAGCACCGCTGGTGCTGGTGCACCACTGAGATATTCTTTGGACCACCGAACATGCTCCATTGGTTTGTTCTTTGAACCGTAAGAAGCCATGAAATCCTCTCATTGTGTTCTTCACAACCATGTTCTCAAAACTCTATTGTGATACCTTCCACTGAAAATCTCTTGATTTCTGATATCTCACGCACTACATCAATCCACCTGCCATCATCATCATCACACCACCTTCATGATATGTCTTTCTACGATCCGTGATATCAAATTGTTACACCACAAGCTGAATGTATGATGATAGTTCATTCATATCCCCATGGAGAATGAAGAACGCATAATGATAAAGAGGCAAGGACCACAATATACAAACCCAACCATCGATCTTCCGCATGTGTTCATTACAGGCTTTATTAACACCCATTAGAAGGATCAAGAACCAAAAAAAATCACCCTGCAAGAATGATCAAACTCTGGGTCAACCTGGTCATGGTTTGATCCACATTTTTCATTTTAAGACCAATAAAAGCAGAAGATATGATTCAAATAAAATCCTCGTCCAAGATTTTGGATCGCTTGAAGGGATAGATTGAAGTTGTGTCTCCATGTAAATCCTCATTCCACTAGTGTCTATCATCGTCAACTGTCGATTTCTGGTAAGATCCCCTTAATTGTTACCACTTTCTTTGGTCATTTACCAATGAATTCTTCAAGGATTTTAAGAAAAATATAGGATCTTCCCCTCCGACCTTGTAGGCTTGCTAAGACATTATGTGTTGAATCAAGATTCAGAATTTTTTGTTACGCTGCATTAGAATTTCATTATGTTTTTTCATTAATGAAACATCATTTCAGTTTCATTTCATTACACACCATTTTTTGTAACTGTTTAAATATTTAACTAAAAGTAAAACATCAATATTTTATTTTAGCTTTTTCTTAAAAAGTCCGAGAAATTAACTTTCTTGCTCGACCCACACCGGTTGATGTTAACTCTTGTATAGGATAATTTTGACATTATGATTTCAATAGTGCATTCAGATTTTGGATTCGATAACTAGTTCAAAAAGATATAAAAATATGCTTGCACGTTTATTTATATGAACTTTAAAATAATATGAAAATAAATTTTTCTCTTGACCTGTACCAGTTGAGGTTATGTCATTATACTGATAACATCTCATTACAAACTCAATGGTGGTCTCAGATTTTTAATCTGATTTACCATTTGTGAGTGATGAGGATTCAAAAAAAATAACTATTATTTAAATTATTTTATTTACGGTTATGTCGAAAAAACCAACATTCATAGATGGATCGCACTGTCCGATGTAAGGATCTGCCTAAGGGTAACATATCCTTGCAAACCTGACGGTACTCTCAAATTTCCAATTCCAGTTCCCATTTATGAGTTATAAGTATTTAATAATAAAATATCATTATTAGATAATTTTATTTATGGAAAGAAAATATTTTCCATTGTTGACCAGTGCCGACCAATGTTATGAATTTCCCAATGAATGAATACCCTCACGAGCTCAACAGTTATCAAATATTTTCAATCTGATTCATAGTTCGTGAGTTAAAAAAATTTGAAAATTAAAAAAATTATTTTTAATTATTTTATTGAAGGTTAGGCCATTTTCATATTTTCTCACTAGAGGCCCACAACGATTAAATTTAAGTCTTTCCTATGATAAACCTTCCATCTTGAACACAACGACACCCTCATATTATTTATTCAAGAACCCATTTTGGAGTTATTCAACTATTTCATGAAATCCACTGACACCCGCTATTTAAAAATTTAGCATTTTTCAATGGACCTTTCGGGCACACTTGGCCTCGGGTACGCATGTCGTCTCAATGCCTGGTCTCGGAATAATCCCATATAATTCTCAAAACAATTATCATATTTTTGGGTATTACACAATTGATGGGGGATCATAAGAACTGAAACTTCTTCTCATGATGTTTTCACATCATGATCTCTAGTAGATTATATAATGAGGATAGACCCACCTGTTGGAACACCACATGTTTTAGGTGTCATTAATTGTTTATATCTACGAACATGTGTATTTTTCTCTTCAATTGACATTATTATCAATGTATACCATTTGATTGATTACATTGATGCAAGGAAATAAACCTTTACATTGAAGTTGAGGTGAATCAGATTGTGTCGGGTATGTCAATAGTGGTATGCCATTGGTTGAATGGTCATGATAGAATATTTTTCTTCTTAGTTTAGGAAATGATTTCTTCTACTTAGTTGATTAGGATAGTTGTA
Source organism: Viscum album (assembly GCA_963277665.1). Lineage (NCBI taxonomy): Eukaryota > Viridiplantae > Streptophyta > Magnoliopsida > Santalales > Viscaceae > Viscum > Viscum album. Next base: position 1,671,127,458 of record OY728119.1, on the reverse strand, counting down.
CCTTCATAAATTCATGTCCAAGTTTTTTAAAGGTAAATCTGTCCGCTTAGATCAAAAAATAATAAAGAAATCATTAATGATGACACATGTTATGAATTATTCTTTATGAGATATCATTAGTTAAGGAGATTGTATTACATATTGGGTGTTTGTAGGAAAGGTTATCATCACTGTAAATATTCATTATCTCGTTAGGGGTCTTGATAGGTTTCTATACTCAACTCCTAGTCTTTGAATAATATTCACTATTATCATGATAATGACCTAGAGGTCACACACACTAGAGTATTCAATATTTTTTCATATTCTGGTGAATGGGTGTATAGGACATGATTGTCCCCACCATGGATTTTGAGAGTTTTCCAAGTATTAATGATCACCAATGAAGAAAAAATTTATTTTTATTAAGGTATAGAATAATTGGGATGAATTTATTTATTAGGGTTATTCACAAGGTATTAAGTGAATACATGGAAAAATATTATATGATCGAATATTATTTTAGTATTCAAGGTATTCTTAATATTACAGGAATTACAAGTAGATATAGTGAATCAATTTTATCTTTTAACATATATTTATTATAAATTGCAAATAAGTTATAAAACATAAATGAGTTTTATGATGCAATTAGTTTTTCATGAATATTCATTTGTTTCTTATATATTGAATGATTTATTTTTGGGGGTTGGGAAACCATTTATAGGTATTTTAGACATCCACAATATAAGAAGAGAAGTTCCATCATACTAAGTACTCTTCATTACTACGTAATTGAAAATTTCTGCCTCTCCTCGCATATTAGAGAAATAAAGTCTCTATCGGAGCAGATGTTCCATGAAAGGCTTCATGGATTGAAGGTATGGTATCAAAGTGATCAGCCTGACATATAAGTAATTATCAAAGCTCTGTTATAGAACCTAGAATTCAACAAATTATGTTCATACAAATTCTTGAAGCGTGTGTGGGTGATCTACAGGGGTTCAATCTTGGATCCTTCAAGTAATGGACACCTGTGATGAGGAAAAGTTAAACAAGTCTTTAATTCAAACAATGTAATCGTTTAGTTTAATATTTTGGTTTAATAAATTCATGTGTGATCCTAATACCTATATCGAGGATTGGATCACCAAATACGGCATTATTTTTTCACTCTTTGATGAAAATTTTCAAATCCCTATCCCACATGGTTCTTCTACGATCCCTAGTAATAGAAATTGGTATCCAAGCAATCATCTGAATTTTCTGAGCCAGGAAGAAATTAATTTCAATTAAATTAAGAATAGGGGTTTAATTCTGTCCCAATGACTCTAAACAAATATCAATATGATCTCGTATGGACATGTTATGGTCATCTATGAAAATTAATAGGGATCGTTTCTGGATTTCAAGGTATTAAAATTGAAGAAAAAATATTTTATATATGTGATATTTTTCAGTAAATATGTGGTGAATCACCAAGTAAAAATTAATTCAAGGGAATTCAATTCATTTGGCCATCTACTGGCTAGATTTCGGCAGTCAAAACATCTCCACCAATGTGGTCTTAATTTTCTTGCACTATGAGAACCAAAATTTCTACACCGTCTGGAATAATTTTTAAAGAAAATAAATCCTATTTTTTAAAAAAATTATGGACATTAAAAGGGGAAGTATGACCTATAGGGAAGAACATAAATAAATAAAAAAAGTTTTTCTTTATGGTTATTAGATGCTGGATTAGGGGACAAACAAACATTAAAAAGGCAGCCTTTTTGAATCCTCATTCCCATGGTTGTCTTTACCTAGAAGATTCTACCTCCATGAGACATTATCGATCATCCCTCTTACCTAGTAAATATGTCGCTCTTCCAAACACCATCGTGCATGTCAACCAATGTCATGTCGCATTTGGCTTTTGTTCACACCTAATTCATTCCACCACTAGTACTCGATGATCGCTATCATCCAAATTGGGATAATTTTTAAAATTATGTTTCTGAAAATAATAACAAAACAGGATAGGGTTAATAGTATTTTGAAAAATGGATCTAGAGATACGTGAAATCTATTCATTTATCCTTAAAAATGTAGATAAAGGTCATGTGAATGGGGTTTAGGCATCCGCAGTAATTCTTAATTAGTTTTAATATTTTTTTATTTTTAAAATTTTCTTTTTTATTTATTTGATTTATATATATATAACATAATTTCCGAGTATAATTTTTCTATTATTTAATATCCATAATTACTATAATTACAACAATCTGATTTTTTATAGAAACCATCATCCATGGTTCACTTTTATAAAAGAGCGTGCCCTGAAAATCATTCTGCTTTTCTAATATTGGATTTAGGTTCTCCCTTTCATGCGCAGAGCATTCTAATTTTTTTATGTGGGATTCCGAAATGTTTGAAGTACGTGCCTTTGAGATACTATAAAATAAAATCTATATGACCAATATAAATAACACTTTAAACATGGATTAAATATATAAGAAATAGTTGAAAATAAAAATAATTTCGTAAAAATTGTTGATGAAAATTAAATTATAATTCAAAAGAACCATAATTAAACATAAAAATATATCAAGTACGTGGCTTCGAAAGATTCCAAAAGGCAAACTATAAGATAAATATAAATGAAAAATTAATCATGGATTATACATATAAGAATAGTTAAAAATACAAATAATTTCGTAAATAATTTTGATGAAAAAGAATTTATAATCTTTCAAAACCACCAACATGAATCTTAAACATGTGTCAAGTGCGTGTCTTTAAAGACTATAAAATACAAACTATAAGACCAATATAAATGAAACATAAAAAATACATTTAACAGATAAGAAATAGTTAAAAATAAAAATAATTTCAAAAAAAATGAGGATGAAAAATAATTGATATGTTTTCAAAACTACTAACTTGAAACTTAAAAATCATTCAAGTATATGGCTTTGAAAAACTATAAAACACAAACAATAAGACCAATATAAATGAAACATAAAACATGGATTAACATATAAGAAATAGTTAATAAATAATCATTTAATTAGTAATATAATTATTAATTATATAATTATTAATTTGTTAATAATTAATATATTTTTTATTTTTTATTTGATAATTATTTATTACTTATTATTAATTACTAATATAAAATAATTAGATAGATAACTAGTAATATAATTATATAATAAATAATTAGTTAATTATTAATATAATTATTAATTGATAATTAATTAGTTAATTAGTAATATAATTAGTAATTTTAATTATTCATTATAATTATTAATTATTAAATATTAATTACTAATTATTATTGAATATTTATTAATTATTAATTAGTTAATTAGAAATATAATTATTAATTATAGTTATTAATTAATTATTATATAATAAATAATTAGTTAATTTTTAATATAATTATTAATTATAATTATTTACAATTTTCTATATAATAAATATTTATTTATTCGGTAATATAATTATTAATAATAAAATAAGTAAATATTTAATTAATAATATAATTATTAATTATAAATATTAATTTTCAATTTGAATTATTAATTTGAATTATTTATTATTTATTATTAATTATTTATTATTTAATAACTAATTATTAAAGTTGTAAAATAATAATTAATTATAAATAGTAATATGATTATTAATTATAATTATAATTATTAATTATATAATAATTAATTTGTTAATTAGTAATATAATTATTAAATATAATTATTAATTGCTAATATACAATAATTTATTAGTTAATTAGTAATATAATTTTATACTAATTCATTAGTTGATTAGTAGTATAATTATTAATTATACAATAATTTATTAAATAATTGGAAAAATAGATATTCATTATAATTATTCATTATAATTATTGATTATTAATTATGAATTTTTAATTATATACTAATTAATTTGTTAATTTGTAATATAATTATCAATTATAATTATTCATTATAATTTTTAATTTTTAATTTTTAATTATTATTTATATAATATATAATTAGTTAATTAGTAATATAATTATTAATTATATAATAATTAATTAGTTAATTAATAATATAATTATTAATTATAATTATTAATTATAATTATTAATGAATAATTATATAATAATTAATTTGTTAATTAATAGTGTAAATATTAATTGTGAATTATGAATTCATAATATAATAATTAATTATAATTTTCAATTATAAATATTAAATATTAATTATATGATTATTAATTATTAATTATATAATTATTAATTAGTTAATTAGTAATATAATTATTTATTATATATTTAATAATTAATAATTATAATTAAAAATTATATTAATAATTTACTATTTAAATATTATATAATTAATAATTATATTACTAATTAACTACTTAATTATTAATAATTAATAATTAATAATTATTATGATTAATTATAATTATTTATTATAGTACTAATCTACTAATTAACTAAAGAATTATTATATAATAAAAAATTATGTTACTATTTATATAATTAATTATTTTATAATTAATATATATTTTTCTAATTAACATATTAATTATTATATATTTAATAATAATATTACAAAATAACTAAGTAATAATTAACTAATTAATAATTATATTATTAATTAATTATTATATAATTAATAATGATATTACTACCTAAATAGTAATTATATAATTAATAATTATATTACTAATTAACTAATTATTTAATAACTATTTATTATATATGTAATCCATGTTTTTATTTTCATTAATATTAGTCTTATAGTTTATATTATAAATTATTTTTCATCAACATTTTTTACGAAATTCTTTTTCATTTCAACAATTTCTTATATGTTTAATCCATGTTTCAGTTTTTCATTTATATTGGTCTTAGTGTTTTTATTTTATAGGTTTTCAAAGTCACTTGAAAAAATTTTAAGTTTCAATTTGGTCATTTTGAATGCTTATAAATTATTATTCATTATCATTTTTTACAAAATTATTTTTCTTTTCAACTATTTCTTATATGTTTAATCCATATTTTAATTTTCATTTATATTGGTATTATAATTTATATTTTATAGTCTGTCAATGTAACGCACTTGAAACTGAATCCCACATCGGAAATGTAGAATGTTCTGCATATGAAAGGGATAATATTTACCCCACATCAGAAATACAAAATGATTTTCATGGAAAGCCCTTTTAGAAAAGAGAGTCTTGGGTAAGGGTTTCTATCAGAATATAGACTTATGTAGTGGAAGTATTAGTGGATATTAAATAACATATAAATTATGCTGAGAATTTTGGTTATATATATATATAAACAAAATAAAAAAAACTATAAATATAAATATAAAAAATACAAAAAAATAAAAAATAAATTTTTTTTGTAGAATGCTTTTATAGGGTTCACATATCCTTTAAAATCATTATAAAGTATGTGTCAACCTTGTTCACAGATCTCTCGGCCCATTTTTAAAAATAGTTTGAACCCTATCCTATTTTTTTAAAAAAAATCAAAAATCAATTTTTGAAAATTTTACTCCCAAAATAATCATACTCCACCCCTTTTGTGGTCAGTGAAAGGAGATGTCATGGGTGCTCTCAAATGATGTTCAAATTTAGGTTAATTAGATGTAGTAGAGTGACTGACCAAGGTTGTCTCTCAAAGGAGTAATTAATTTAAAATAATATATTAAAGGTATTTTGAAAATAAAATAAACTCACTACTTTAAAGGATGCAGTTTCTTTATCATTTATAAAACTAAATAATGTTTTCTAGAATATGATTGCATTTTTTCTTGTTTTTATTTCTGAAATGAGGTTCGTTTAAAAAGACACATCCCAATGATTTTTTTATAGACAATATTTAAAATGGAGTAACCAATATAACTCTATCTCTCCACTTAAATATTAATCATTATCATTTAAATTAATCTCCAATTAATTATAATCTGTTAATTACCTAACCCTCGAACCCTATTGGAGTTAACTTAACCACCAAGATGAAAATAGATTAACCCTAGGCTAGATTTGGAACATGAAATCATAGCACCCTGCTTTCATTAACATTTTAAATATTGATTATGGTCAGTAGTAAATTAGGGAAAGTATCCATTTTTTAAAATGAGGATGATTTTTTTTAGATATTATATTTTAACTCTACAAATTTATCCAGGGTGCTTTTGTTTCATCAGTTACGTTTTCCCTCTCACAACATACCCAAATATCGACCTCGCATGTTTTTGTTACAATTGTTCAATTTCATTCATAGTTTCCTATAATTTTATTACTCAATTCATGGGTAATATTTTTTTAATTAATTTATCTTCATGATTCAAAAAAAAATTAATTAATATGGTACGACGTAGATCTATTACTAAGAAAACCACTCTTCTATGAGCGGTGTAATCATCGTAGAAACGAATTCAATTTTCAAAGGTTTAGATAGGGTATAACCTAATATCATTTATAATATTTATTTATAGACAATATAAGAATATTAAATAAGAAGTGAATGAATAGGATAGAATAAATCATAAGAAATTAAATAGGAACTAAGAAGTATATTACGCAAACACAAACATTACAACATGAAAAAGAAGAAGATGGATCTGACAAAGGGATCCTTGATTTAAGAGGTACCTTTATTTAATTTCTTGTATAATTGTGATTAAACCACTTATCATTATCCATAAACATTCTAGTTAATGTCCCAACCACTCCAAATGAGAAAAACACAAATCTATGGAGTGCAGGGGAGGCTAGGGTTAAAGTGGTTTCTAGTGCGAATGAGGAAATTCGTCCAAATAAATAAATTCAACTTGTACCACCTGTTTGACCATAAAACGCCTGAACCATATATTCTTACAGAATGATGGACTGTGAAAAAAATACGTCCTATAGCTACTCTAAAAATTGGCGTCAAATATAAACAATGATAAAGAAGTTATGTCCCAAATACAGAATTAATATCCATTCAAGGGAGTCCAACTCAACTTTGATTTCATGCACATTTTCACCAACCAAATGAATGATTTTACTCAGATGTATTGAGTAGAAGTTATACAAAATCATGTTATAAATACATTTACAAAATATTATGTTCATATAATTCAAATAAAATCATTTCAGTTCTAAATACTATTGTGAAATTTTAAAGGGTGACACTGGAATTTTCATCGAATTTTCAAATGAACGATCTAATCCCAAATATTTCATAAATAAACATAGTTACCAAAATTTTGGAAATTATATCATTTATTATCAATAAAATATTCCATAAAAGTTTGTTTTATCAATCCCCCCACACGTTCCATTTTTCAATCAGGAGAAAAACCTCATATCATGTATTCAAAAATATTGTGACAAGTAAACATTAATATCAAATCAAAACAAATTTTAAAACATATATCCTTGAAAAACAAAAATTCCACACCAAGACACAAAAGATATCATGCATCATAAAAAATAATTATTTCAAGTTCTCCATTTATATCATTCAATATATTTCCACTTTATTCATCCTCCCATGCATACAAAACACTTACCTCACTTGAATTTTCTCTTATCACACAAATGTCAATTTTTCAGCGAGGTCTTTCTCATCCAAACTCATAAAAGGGTCACTACAGGCTTAATAAATTCTTATATATCTACCCTATGTATGTGAAGGAAATATTTTTATCATGAGTAATTTTTAGGGTTGTTTTTCGGCTTTCAGTTGGTAGGATTTGGATGTGAAAAATTATGAGTTTGAATGAGGAGAGTTCGACTCTTTTTGAAGAAATATTACTTTATTCTAATTTTCATTCATGTATAGTTTCATCCTCACTCCCATTAGTATCAATTTAGCTCCATCATCATGAAAACACATGAAAATTTAACACCATTCATCATTTCATTAAAAAATGGAAATCTTCTCAAACATATTTGTTTGTGAAAGCTCCAAAAAGGCACAACTTTCTTTCTTCATTGGAAGCTCTAGAAAGCTATAGATTTCAACAGAATGATTTTTTATAGTATCAAACACATATATTCAGAATATTATTTTCCTCCAAAATTATCACAAAATTTGGTATCACAACACAAGACAACTTCACCCACACTTAAGTTCTACTTGATTATGCAATTTCACTTCAAGAGTTCGTTGCATTGGGAAAATTGTCTTGTAATGTGGATAACCTAACAACATGTTCATGGCCTCTAAGGATTAAAAGGATTAAATGTTCATTTTAGGACATTATAAGAAGGATTATTTGAAATAGGGACTTTAATACCAAACAAATGTCTCAATCATTTAAAACACAAGTACCTCAAACCCTCATGTTTTGATAGGAATAAATCAAATTATATTAAATCAAGAAATGTTTGGTTCTTTCAATAAGTGAGTTAAATGTAAGGAATACTAAAATAATGGTTTATAATCCTCAAAGGAATGTGATTTCAAATATAAAGACAGTGACATGTAGCATGGGATTCAAAATTTAGAGTTCTTTAGATGAAATGACTAAATATTTGAGCATGAAAAAAAGTCATTTTTAGCACTCACTTAAGCTTGGTTTCATGGGTTAAATTGTTTATATTATTCATATGTATTTAAAAATGGGTATGACAATCATTTAATCTCAAAAGTTTCAGAAACACACAGAAATTTAAAAAGACACAATTTTTTTTAAAAACATAAAAACAATTGAAATTACTAAACTTGATGTTTCCCTCCCCCACACATAAAATATTGAATTTTCCTCAATGTGAACCTATGAGATGATATATGAACATGAAATTTATAATTTTAAATAGTAAATATATTATAAAATTTAAAGGGTTAGTAACTTTCTGATTTTCTCAAGTGATGATGGGGTCATGCCGTGTGATAAAATTCACTGGATCTGTAGAAAATACCTCAATGTAGTGCTTCAAACATTACCAATTAACTATAAGCTTCTTCCAATTCACATGTGTTTGATCTCCATTACACCATAAGGAAAAATATTAAATAAAATATAAGGACCTAACAATATGGAATCCAACTTACCAGGCATCAACTTCAACCGTGAACTGTAGAGTAGGACTTTCTCGCCAACATTAAACTCCCTTGGATCATTATATCATGAGTTACTTTTGATCTTTACTAATAAGGCCTTGAATTCTCATATTAAGTCAATATAATATCCTCTTTATCTTGCAATTTTAGCTTCATTTGGGTTCCACATTGGTCCAAATCCATGTTTCATTTCATTATAACCCAATAATCTTGATGCTCGGATTCCACTGTTAGATGACATGCTTTCCCAAAAAACAATCCAAAATGGGTACTTATTGATAAAAGTTTTGTCTGTTTTTATATAATCCCATAATTAATAATCCAATTTCATTCTTCAATCTTTCCTATTCGTCTACAAAACTTTCTCCAATTTTTTTTTAACACTCGATTTGAAACTTTAGCCTGGCCATTTGAAAGGCGTTGTCATGGGCACTCATAAATGATTTTTAGTTTTTGGGTTATTTAGGTACAGCAGGGTAGATGACCTAGGTCACATCTCAAATAAGTATTAATCAAAACAACTTTATAAAGGTATTTTGAAAATAAATTTAATAACTTAAACACACTACATGGAAAATATGGGAGTTTTTTATCATTTATAAATCTAAACAGAGTTTTCTTGAAGAAGGTTTCATTTTTTTGTTTTATTTTGGAAATGATGTTCGATTAAAAATACAAAACAAGAAGATGTTTTTTTAAATGTTTTAAAAGGAATAATTGATATAAATCACCCTTTTCATGTACTAATTAATAATTATCATTTAAATTAATATCCACTCAATTATGATCTCCTAATTTATTAAGCCTCATGAATATTTATTACATTTTTCCAGTTTTGAGGAAGGGCCTACATAAGATAATGGAAGAACAAGAATTTACCCAACCATCCTACATGTTAAGAACATATATGTTTATGGAAATATCATGTATATTAACTTAAAAATACATCCTCAAGGACTGTTGTTGGATATGTTGTATCTATATTCACCATCTGCACCACTACTCTCGTCAGTTTCAACTCACCAACATTTAAAGAAGAAAATATAGTATGAGGAATTACATTTAGGGAATCTATTAAATCACAAAGAGAATCAGAAAATTGAAACTCCCATATGGTTATTGGGATGGTGGATTTCCCATAATCCTTGATCTTTCATGAAATTGCTAGATTTGGTGTAATGAGTTCTGACAAATTACATAGAATAATGATCATATCATTTCCCATGAACCCTCTTCTATTGGTATAATGTTATTTTAAGAAGTTTTCATACAATGCGATTTCCTTAATGGCTTCATGTAGAGGTATGTTGATCTCCACATGCTTTAATGTGTCCAAAAACACTTTTTCCCTTACCTCAATAGCCATCTTCTTTGTTTGTAAAACTCTGTTTGGAAATGGAATGGTTTTAGGAGGAATATCATCAATATTTTTCCTACCGTTATTTTTCTCCATGGATTTCTCATTAGTTAGTATGGAATGAGGCTTCTCTGAAGTTGAGGTGAATCTTAGTAGAATGACAGGTGTAGATGTATCAATTGTTTTCTTCCCACATCTCAATGAGATTGCACTAATATTCCCCTTGGGATTTGTAGTATGTTTAGAAGGATGATTTCTAATGTTATTACTTACAAGTTCATAGATGGTGTTGGAAATCTAGCTTATTTGAGTCATCAACACTCTCAACTCTGATCCTTCACTCTTTACATCATTCTGTTGATTAAGAACAATTTGTTTCAAATGGTCATCAGTGTTAGAATATAACATGGTTGGGGGATTCCCTTGTGTTGTATTGTTGATGCTTGGGCTTCAAATATCTTTTGGGGTTGTTGTAATACCATCTAGTAAAGAGGATAATGTAGAAAGTTTTGTTGAAAATAGGTCCTTTATTGTTGTACATATCCATACCTCATGTTTGATTAATCGTTACACCATTGGTTGTATATTGGTGAAAAAAATCATACTTCTTTTGGGGATGTGGCTATTGTTGTTGATGATATGGTCTCATATGGAATACCACTATACAGTCATATGACTCTTTTAATAAGGGGATACAATTAGTTGGGTAGTCTGTTTTAGTGAAAATGCCACATGTCCTCATAAGAGTGGTTTGTGATGTCATTTGAGCCAAGGAAATCTGCCTCACCACAGTTTTTTATTCTTTCAACTTGGTATAAATCAAATTATTTTCAAGAGAGTAATGACTTACCTAATGTAATCCTTTTACATGTAGTGTAAATTGATTTCCAAATTATTGGGAGTTTTGTGCTATCTTATTGATAAACACAAGTGCAACTACTAGTTTTTTATCCACCAATTCTCCTCCATCCACAATATCCACCATTCTCATCTTCATAGATTTGAGTACTTCATAGAAGTACTAGATTAAGAGTTTCTCACTTATTTGTTGATGGGTATTTCTTACGCACAACTTTGTAAGTCGCTCCTCTTATTCATACATTGAATCCCTTATAATTTCATGATCCCACATATCTCCTTTAGAATAGATATTGTCCTTTATTCTTGAAAAAATATCTATAATAAAAGACATTTTAAATCATTCCAACAGGTTACATCTTCAGGTTGCAAATAATACATCCATTCCTTTGCAGCTCCATCAAGTGAAAATTGGAATTCCCTTAGTTTTATTTGATCATCAGAGGAATTTTTTGGTTTAAGGGTTGAGCAATCCAAATTAAATTCTTTTAAGTTTTTGTTTGGGTCCTCACCCGATAAGCTATGATACTTTGTAAGAAGATGAATTAACCTAGATTTCAGTTCAAAGTTCGATTCAACATTTGGGTATACAATAAAATTTTGTTGATAGTTAATATCTGGTGCGGGAGATTCTTGAATGGTTCAATGAAGTTAATTATTATTGTTTTTTGTACATTGTTTCCTATTTTAGGTTTTAAATTTAATTGAATCCAATTTCAATGTAACTAGAATGGATGAATTCTCGAAATGGATGAACGTTGAAACTTCCGGTATACTGAGAATTTCTAATTAGGGCCTCAAAGTTTCGTTCAACCTCAGGGTCAATATCTAATAGATCATCTGGATTAGTTTGGGTCATAAATAACATAAAAATAAAAATATGAAAATTGGACCATAATAATAAAAATGAGAAGTTTGAGTTGATGGTACAAAAAGAAAAATAAAAAAAGAAGAATAAAAATTTGGATAGGGTAAAGAATGAATAAATAAGAGAAGAAGACAATAAAATGAAAAATAAAAGGAATACCTTTAAATGGTTGAAATAATTACTTGCCTCCCCATCAACGAAGCCAATTTTAATGGTGTTTTCATGGGTGTTTCCAAATGATGTTCAAATTTTGGTTATTTAGATGCAGCAGAGTGGCGGACCAAGGTCTTCTCTCAAAGGAGGACGTAATTTAAAACAATATATTAAAGGAATTTTTGAATTAAAATAAAATAAAATAAACACACTACTTGAAAGGATTGGGGTTTGTTATCATTTATAAAACTAGAAGATGTTTTTTGGAATAAGACTGCATTTTTTTATTTTTGAAATGAAGTTCATTTAGAAAAATAGATCAAGAAGATGTTTTTTAAAATTATTTTAAAACGAGTAATCGATCTCACTGCACCTATTAACATAATAATTAATCATTATAATGTAAATTAACCTCTAATTAATTATAATAAGCTAATTATCTAACCCTCAAACCCAATGAGAGTTAACATAAAAATAAAGATAATAAGAGTTAAACACCAGGTTATCGTTGAAACATGCAATCATAGTACCCTAATGTGACTAATGTTATAAATACATCTTATGGTCAGTGGTAAATTAGGGAAAATATATATTTTGTAAAAGGAAGATAATTGTTTTTATAAATTATATTTTAACTCTACAAATTTATCCCATGTTCTTTTTTTATCAGATAAGTTTGTGCTCTCACATTTACACAAATCTCGACCTCGCGTGTTTTTGTGTTAATTACATAATTATTTGCTTAGTTTATTTTAATTATAAAGATCAATTAATGGATAATGATTTTTGAATTTTATTATCATAATTATTCAAAATAAATAAATTAAAAAGGTAATAGGTATAACAATTACTAAGAAAACTACTCTTCCAAGAGTGATGTAGTCATTGTAGAAACAAATTGCATTGACAAATGTTTAGAGGGTGTATAAACCAATATCTTTTCTCCTCTAGATTTCCAACCCAAATATTAATATTAAATAATAATATAATATGAAAAAATATATGAATATATAATACATCAATGTGGAAATAAGAAGTATATTAAGAAAACACACATATTGCAACATGAAGAAGAAGAAGAAGGCTTTGATGGAGGTATCATTTATTCAAGAGATACCCTTATTAAAATGCTTGTAAAATTTTAGTGAAACCACTTATCATATACCCTAAACATTATAATTCACTTCCCAACCCCTAAAAATATTAAATATACCAATTTATAGAGTGTAGGGGATTCTAGGTTTAATGCGGTTTCAAGTGTGAATGGGGAAATTCGTCAACATAAATTAATCCAAATTAAACAACCAGTTTGACCACCAAAAGATGTGAAACAGAAATACTTATAACATGGTGATTTGTTATAGAAATCTTCCTCGTGATCATATCAATTATTTGGATTAATACAAGCATTTATGAAAAAATTGTGTCCCAAATATAAAACCAATGTCCAATCATGCGAGTCCAAACAATCTCTAACTTCATTGACGATTTTCACCAATCAAGTACCTGATTTAACTCATATGTCCTAAAAAAAAGAAGTAGAAAATTAAGTCAAGGAAACATTTTAAAAAATTATGTTCAAATAATTCAAATAAATAATTTATGTTTTAAATACTACAATAAATTTTTGAAGGGTAAAACAATATTTTTCATTAAATTTTCAAATGAATGTTCTAATCCCAAATATTCCATCAATGAACATAGATACCACAATGTGAAGAAATTATAACATTTATTATCAATAAAATATTCAATAAAATTGTGTTTTATCAGTATAGATTTCCAGTTATCATTGCCACATCTCCACCATGACTCCCTCCTGCTAGACCGAGTTCCCCAAAGCCATCACGGGTCTCCAACATCAGCCATCCCTCGATGCACCAACCACTGAACCACCACTGATATGGTAAATCCCACCTCCTCACTAGATCTACCTCTGTCTTCCATTCCACCATTGGAAGCTTCCTCCCTAACCCTAGTATTGATCATCGGCCCTTTCCGAGGTACCCTCACCCAATTTGGTCGACCAACAGGCCTTCTGCGGGTCTTATCTAACCCAACCCACCCTACAAGGGACCATGGTGAGTATAACCAACTAGAAACATTTTGAGACAAGTTTTTCTTGCCTATAACAACCCTAAAATAGTGCTTTCTAGCCGAAAATATCCCTTATTAGGTCTTCCAGGAATAAAATGGACCTACGAAAGGTCGACTCGACCCACAATGGGATTGGGTGGTGATTCTTGGCTTGAAATTATTTTTCATAAAACCAAAAATTAATTTTTAAATTTCTTGATTAAAAATAATAATATTATTATTTTATAAAAATAATAATTAAATTTTTATATAAAATTAAATTATTTGATTATCTTAATTTTGGGAAAAAGTAAATTAATTCAAGGATACAAAAAATAAACTTAATGTGAATTTAAAATAATTTATTTAATATATGAAATTCTCTCAAACTCAAATTTATTTCATTTTAATTTTTATCGCGCCTTTAATTTACCCGTAGACTAGTCATTAGCATCAACCTTGTATATATGGTTTTATTTTATTTTATTATTTATTACAATTGTGTGGTATGTTTGTAATCTTTAATTGATTTTTGTAATGGTTTGTACATCATCCTCATCACTTAAATATGAATAAGGGTCTATTTATCCATCGGTGTTTTCATATATATTTTACGCTTTCGGAGACCCATTCACCTGTTTTTGAGTGAATTTATACTATTGGTGATGATGATGTATGATGTGGACCATATCAAGATGAGAGGGTATACCAGTTGAGAAATGAAAACATAGGACCTGGGGTGAGCTGCATCATGATTCAAGGCTCGACCCAAGTATAATACCCTACGGTCATGGGTGATCCCTTGAGTTTAAATGGATCAATCAATATTAGATTCCCAAGACCAGTAGGGTAATTATTTCCCTTATACATTGTTTATAATTTTATTCATTTGATTCTATATAAAAAACACATAAAATAATAAAAATAAAAATGTATAAAGATGAAATGAATATATTATATTAATATATGTTCACTTGTGAGTGTGATAACATAGTATGAACATATTTAATAGAAAATGGATTACATTCATCAAAAATATTAAAAACCCTAACAAGAATATTAAGTCATAAATTCCTCCCAACATTTGAATTTAAAAAAAAATTGGGTATATGGGGTGATTGATCGACCAAGGTTGAGGCTTCCGCCTACTATCATGAATTTATTATGAGGGTGATGGGTTTAATTAACTGAAGTTGGAAGCAAAGGTTTAACCTGAGATATCGTGTTGTAAATTTAGAGGGAATCATTTAGTAAATATAGTTTCTAATTTATATGTTGAGACTTCACTCATATATCAATGAGATATGAGACAATGCAGTTAGCCAGTCTAGTGCCTACCTTGAAACTCTCAATGTAGTAGCATAGATAAATATTTTATACTTTGATGAGATATTTCATGGATCCTTTCTACTAGAATACTCATGTGTCAGAGTATTCCATGTCCAGTAGTGATGGATATGAGTGTTCAATACAATAGTTTGATACATTTGATTATTACATTAATCAATAATGTCTAATCATTAAACAAGATAAAAGTACTAATATTCTAGATTTGTTTTCTATAAAATGGAAATTTATACCACAAGTAAAGTCTGATAACTATTATATGAACAATAGTTATAATCTATATTGAGTTTCCAAGGGTAGTATTAGTGCTTGTGCAAATTACCGAGGCATAAGAAATTCAAGGTGCTTGTGTCCCTACTACATATTAAGCCACCTCAAAAATCGACGGTGAAAAAAATTCTTACTAGATACATATGTATGACATATATGATGGTTATGTCATAATATTATAATTAACATATAGTCTGATTTTTGGATAAAACATCATTACATGGATGATTTCACTTGTTGTCTCATCTCTATGAAAATTACACACATAATGTTAAGATAGATATAAATGAGTGCTTATTACAATGGATATATATAGATTTAATTATGGATCATGATCATTCATACAACCCTTTCTAATATCATTTTCAATCATTTACTAAAGTTTTTTTAATATTTAAAAAATAAAAATATTCATAAAATGCTTCATTAACTTTTAGGTAAAGGTTCTCCAAAAAACAAGGACATAAAGAAATTATAATCTTTAGTTCATATGGTGAACAACTTAAAAGACAAGGTGAAATGTATAATAGAAATCATGATGCCAAATGCACCTTCATAGCATCATTAAAGGAAATTTGGAAAGGAATTATACAAAAGGTTATATTCTTCTCATATCACACGATAAATCTGTGGAAGTTTAAATGCTATGAATTGAATTAAAGAAGCAAGTAATTTCTTATTCTTCATGTATATTCATCAATTATAAATATTTTTTTCTAATTCATATATATTAAATATAATATAACTATCACATATGTGTATTTAAATATAACAACCAAGTAATTGTAGAAACATTACAAGAAGTAAGGTTAATTCTCTAAATTGTTAAGAAAGTTTGGTTCTTAGGTCAATTGTGAAAATTGCACGCCTTCTAATTTTCATGTTTATTGATTCTAGATAATCTTTTATTAACTATTACCAAAAAAAATATTATCTCACATGTCCTTTGGACACAAGGATATAATATTTCTGTTCAGGAATGAATGTTTTTGTTGTGTATTGTACTCATGGAAAGGTTCAATGAAGCTTTAAGCATTGACAATAACTAATGAATATAAATGTAAGACTCTAATTCCCAATTTTATCTAGATAAAATAATTTTCAAGTAAATATAAAATTGGATTTCATATATATACCCATTAGGGTATTCACACTTTGTGGAGGTAAAGACATTAATTATTATCGATGTATATAATTATTTATTTTGGTCAAAGAAACCTCTAGAAATTAAGGTAATCCATAAATCTTTTAAAATTTTTTCTACTATTGAGCATGAACTATTCAAAGGGTATGTTAGTGGTAAATATACTTAATATGATTCTATTAAGTGTTTTTTATGGAATATAAACGTAATATATTGGATATGTGTTTTTGGATGGTATGAGTTTCTTCAGGCTCATGTTCTGAAGAATATCTTGACCAAGAATTCATTGATCATTATAATATATCATGGAGTAATTCCTAAATGCGCATTACCTTATCCATATCAAAGTGATGATGTTGATAAAAAGGATCTATGGTGAGTTGTTCATTGAAACATTGATCATTAAAATGTAGTGTGGAGTAATTCATAAATGAACATTTCCTTATATATATCAGAGTTATGATGTATGTAAAAGGAGAATAAATGTTGAGACATATATACATTGCCTGTATATACATTATTTTTCAAGAAATCCATCACAAATAATATAATTATCCTATAACAATAGGAAAACGATAATGAAAAATGGATATTGTATGATTCAAAGTAGGATATAAATCAATTATGTCATAAAAACATGTTTTTAAATGAAAAGAGTGTGTTAGGATACAAAAAAACATGAATCAATAGAAACAAAATTTAAATCTAAAGTAGTTATCCTAATGTTTTATATTGATATTACTTAAATACAAATTATTGAAAAGAGATTGTAATGTTATTTGATATATTTATATAAAATTGTGAATATCTTTATTTGAGATTGTGGGATAAATTTTTACTTGGTTTAAGAAAATATTTCAAATGAACAATTAGTGGGAATAAGAATAGGCTCCACAAAAGCTTGTAGAAAAGGAATGTTCAAGAGATACATAATTTATATGAAGAATAAAATCATGGTAGTGGTTTTTTATTAACCATAGTGGGTGATATATTATTCAGTAAGAATAATTGATCATATATGTAATCAATATTTTGAAACAAGCTAATATTTATAAGATCAATTAAAAATAAAAAATGGATTCCATGTATTAAATAATAGGAGCTTATTATTTAGAATGTTATGGTTATAATTTATGTCAAACTATACATGTATGATACAATCATGGTACCAATGAGGCTTGATTGGTAATACCAAGTTAGTGTACCCCAATCCATTAGAATTTTCCTTGTCATAACAAATATTTTTTTTCATTTTATTTCACATTGGATTTCAAGACCACCAATCATGGAAGGTGTTTATACAATGAAACCAGAAAGGTTTAGTGACATTATAAAATTATATTAAGGGGTGAAATTTACAAAAAATCCAGTTTTAGATTAAATTAGAAAAAAATATCATAGAATATTCATTTAAAAAATATTGACACCATACGTCTACAATAGGTTAGTGGGAGTGATATTGTATTTCCAAATATGTTTAAAATACATGGAAATGAGCTAATGTACTTATTGGTAGTTAATACCATGATGAAATTGACACTATAGAAATTGAATTGAAGCAGTGACCTATGTTCTAGGGAATAATATCTATCGTGGTAGATTTAATGTTTTATTATACCTAGTCAAATAGTATATATACTAGAAATTTATTGAAAGTACAAGTAGGAACAATTCAAGAGAGAATTTTTACCAATTTCACATGAAATAAATCACTCCAAGAAGACTTTAATGTTCATAGTATGAGATTACTGTGGTGATTTGAATTATATACACTTCAATAATGGATCAATAACATGTTAAATTATATATATAATATATTTTATTTTGATCATATACTTTATGTTCGGTAAATATCATTATTATTCAAGATAACTCCAAGGTAAGAGGTCGGAACTATCCAATTGTACTTGAGAGAGTACAAAGGATATGTACTAGGAATGTGTAGAGGAAGGGATAATATTCACAAGGTGAAACAAACTAGTCTTACTATAGATCAGTATGATCAAATATTATAGTTAGTATAATGTAATGAATAAGGCAACCACATTCAAACCATTGGTAGTCATATCTACAAATACTAATTATTTTTCAACTTATGATGTAGTTGAATAGATAGTTTATAATACACTTTGATTTGTTCCACATCATGAAATCACACCAAGTAAGTAAAGTTTTATCATAATATAAATCATGATAATACTATTATTTTTACTAGCCCAGATGTCATTTTTACTCAGAGATATCATCTATTGAAAACTCTTTCTCAAGGGGGTAAAGTCGTAAATAATAGAATAACCATGTAGGTGAAATGTCACAGGCCCATGAATAATTCCAGAACTCAGTAAGAACATGATCTTATCATTTAATATCTAACAAATTTCTTCAGCAAGTTATCCTTATTTCAAGTGGGAGTGTTGTAATAGTGGGTGTCCTAGACCCATCTAAACAACAATTTTTTATTACCATATCTTGAATATAATGAGTTATGCATGATGTACACTTACCAATATAGTATTGATATTTCTATTTCCACTATATATATGGTAATTTCCATAGATACATTATCGTTATAAAAGGTTATAGCAGTTCACATGATATAATGAGAACCTCAAGTTACTATAAAATTGATCTGAAACATATCTCATATGGTATAGATACATCAAATGACTAGACACAATTGATGTTTGACAATTAGGTGATGGGGGATTATAAAAATTGAGACGTATTCATATGAATTTTTCACTTGGTGATCTCTAGTAGGTGATATCATGGGGATAAGAACGTTAATAGGAACATCATATGATTTAGGTGTCATTGGATTTTCTTATCTACGAACATGTGTATTAATATTCTAAATAGATATAATTATATTTTCATACCATTTTATCTCATAATTTGATTAAATTCAAAACCATGGCATTGAATTCAGAGAGTGGTAGCCTCTGTTGGGTGAATCATTGATGGTATGGCTCTTCTAGAATGATGATGATAAAAGTTTTCACTTCCATGTTCAGGGAGTGATATCTTAGGCCTAGTTGATCGGGATGGTAGTACCTTTATAAATCCTTGGTCAATATAGAAATAAAATATGATTGTCTATTTAGATCAAAAAATTAAAATTTAATAATGGATAATGAATAAAGTTGTATATCATACATTATTAGATATCTTGAGACATGGAGATTATATTACACAGTGTGTGATTGTAGAAAAGGTTTTCATTGCTACAAAATTTCGTTATCTCTTTAGGGTTCTTGATGGGATCCTATACTCTACACTTGGTATGGGAATTATATACACTACTAATTATATTAGTGTCTAAAGGGTCACACACAATATCATATTCAAGAGTCTATCATATTATATTGAATAGGTTTATAGGACATGGTGGGCCCCATCATGGGGTCTAAGAGTTTTCCAAGTATTAATAATCAGCAATGAAAAAAATAATTCATTATTATTCAAGTTCAAAATAATTGGGGTGAATTTATTTATTAAAATTATTCATAAGGTAATAGGTGAATACGTGGAAAATATTATATGAGATAATATCATTTTAATATTCATGGTTTATTTAATATTATATGATTACGGGTCAATTTAATTACTCAATTTTACCATGTAGTATATATGTATTACATATTACATGTATGTGACAAAATATAAATTTTTTTAATGATGTAGCTAGTTCATCATAACGATTCACTTGTTTCATATTTATGGAATGTTTTATTGCTAAGGGTTGGGAAAAACATTTCGAATATTTTGAACATCCATTATATAAGAACATAAGTGCTCTAATTCCATGTAATATTTATTCTAATGGAATTGATACCCTATCTCTTCTCTTTCATCCTTGTGAGATAAAGGATTAATCCATGTGACTTATCACAGAATGAATTTATATATCTAAGGGATGGGATCGTGGTGATTAATGTGACGTGGAAGAATTCATAGAAGATATGTGCATGCACCTAGAATTATATAATCATAATTCACAAATATTCTTATATCATGTGTGGATGATATATAGAGGTTTGAGCATGGATCCTTCAAGAAATGATCACCAGTGAAAAGGAAAATTCGAACACATATTCGATTCAAAAGAGTTAATTGTTTAGTTTTAATTTTGTTCTTTGATAAATTCATGTGAGATCCTATAACATCAATCATTGATTATAATGTCAGATATTATGATGATTCATCACTCAACTGATGAAAGTTTTTAAATCATTATCCCACCGACTTCTGCTACAAGCCTTGGTACTATAAATATTCATATCCATCTGATTTTCAATCTTTCATGGGGCTTATGATTAAAAAGTTACCAAAATGGTATGAATTTTAAAATATAATCTCGTTATTTATTGGGATTGTTTATTATTATGCTTCTAATGATGAAATTTCATGATTTTCCAATCAATATTCTCATGAATTTTCTTCTCATATTGTTATCTCATGAAATTACATTTTTTCCATTTAATTTTCCTCTCTTTATGTACTAAAGATTCAAAAAAAATATTGAATACAATATTTATTCATCTATTCAGTTAAGAAAACATTTCTTTCATATCCATGTTTTCAATAAAATATCAAGAATGTTTTCTAATATTCCTATATGATTGTTTAAAGTAATTTTTAACCATATTTGCCTTTTTATAAAATGGTTTAAATAGACAAAAAATTGAATGAGGAACTTTTGAAATTTTACCAAAAACGAGAAAGGAATTTTTTTTTAATATACATAGAATGAATAGAATTTTATATCATCCTGACTATTTAATTGTTTTAAGACTCGTTGACACGTTTCTAAGGTTATTGTCAATGATATTTTTTAATATTTCCTATTTTTTTATTTTAAATAAGTTAATTCAATGTGGAAAGTATATTTTCATCAATAAATGTTCTAATCGGTCATTTAAAATAATTTTTAATCTTATATTTAATTATTTAATGTTTCTTAATATTTACATGGGTTATGATTGAATGATACAATTCTTATTCTTCATATGAATGTTTTATGGTCATGATGATAAGATGTTTTTGAAACCTTCTCATTTTCCAGGGGTAATACTGCGATTAATTGATAAAATTTTTATGATACCAATTTCTTTTCAAGAGTTTATCCTATAAATGTTTAAGAAATATGATTCATTTACATAGGTTATGTTATGATGAATATTTTATAAAACAAATTTCCATTTCATGGATTTTGATATGATGAATGTTTTATGTTATCATACTACACATATGTATTATTTTCATTATGAGATCCATAATTATATATCCCTCTAATGCATTTGATAAATATGGATATCTCATATAATAATCAATACATGAATAGGGAGTGAACCCAGTTCAGTAAGGTACTTTTACTTCAATGATTGTATTGGTAATGATGTTATGGTTTGAGGAGTTAACCCATTCCACTTTGATATTCTTGGAAATTATCATTAGATATAAATAAAATTATTTTCTATGTTTAGGTGTATGAATAATATATATGTATTATGAAATATTATGCTCTATTATCTTATGTTATTTAATACATTTATAATTTAGGTTTTTGGACTATCAAGACTTGGGTCTTGACTCAATATTATGATCTATGATATACATGGTATGGTTTTCAAATGTTATTATCATGTTATCATAACCTTATGCCCATGTTATGTTGATGTCGATCTTGTTTACCCTTACTGAGAATATGATATCTCCTTTTATTATGTTTAATTTCCCCTAGTTATAATGAAATTTATTATGTATGATATGTCTATGAAGGGTTATAGTCATAAAGAACCAGTTGTTTATATATCCATGTTTCTAAAGGCACCAAACCTATATGATTCTTGCATGGATCATTTTTGTATATAATAAATATTCATCTATTAAGGTTTGATATCTATGTGTATAAATCAAGGTTCTCTTTAAATCACCCTTGATTCCTATAGGATATATATTTCCATCTAGATAGAATGGAATGGTGAGGTAATTCATGATTTGTAATGGAGGAAATATTAAATTAAATTCATCATGTTTTTAGAAGTGAATCTACTCATCCCCATTCCAAGATGGTTATTTTTTCAGATGCTCTACAAATGGATAGGTTCTAATGATGTTGATAGATCGATAAAAAACATGTTTTTTCATCAAAAACATTAAAAAATTATAACATCTATATTTTTTAATCAATGGGTTTAATTTTTTTCCAATAATAATTTTTTTCATTTAGTTGATTGCGTTTTACCATGTTTGTCTCAAATTCCATATTAAAAAAGGGAGATAAATATGAATAGAAATATGTTTAGACTTATATTTATGTTCTAAAAAATTACTAAGACTCTGTGGAATACAACCAACAATATTAATTTATGGTACATAAGAAAATTATTTGATTGGTGGCATACAGAAAGGGTCTCCAATGGTTAGTATTAGAGAAACGTCTTTTTGAATAAAACCATGAATAATAGTTCAGTCTTGATGCATTTCCATTACCTTTATCTCCACATTCTCTCATTCCTATCTTTCACATTGAGGATTTAATTTTTTATCATACTTGTAAGGAGAGTACATACAAAATCACCTTCCAAAATAGGGTTGAAAATGTTGTGATGTGTTCCATGAGAAACAAATTTTTCCACTGGTGTATAGGAATTATCTCTTTGTAGTTGTCCATGGGTAGAAGCACTATCAGAGGGACCATAGAAACATTAATTTCCCCCGATTGGTTCATCCCCATGAAGAACGATTTCAATGGGAAATATTATCTTATGTAAGTGCTAAAAATGTTTACCTAAAACTTTTCTACTATAGTATATGAAGTGATAAACATTCATAAAATCTATCCGATATTATATTTCATTATTAAGAAAAACCATCATTCCATCGTGTAAACTCTTTGGGATTCGTATGATTTTTAGTTAAATCTACTATAACCAGTTTCACGATAAATCACATCATTAATCAAATATATCATGATTTTATTCCTCAAAATAATGTTAGTTCTTGAGACAATTAGACCTTATATTATGAATAGTGACTCAAAAATTAGAATCATAATTATAAAAGAAAAAATTCCTTTGGTCTCAAACCCAAAAATTCCTAAACAATTCTTGGATCTTATCATAATCATTTATGAAATGCATAAAGAAAAAACTAACATGGATTTATCCCTAAAATATAATTAATCACAATATTTTCCTTTTTTATCAATAAGAGGATATGGATTCCTTTTTTATTTTAGATTTAGTAATTATCATTAGAGGAATAAGAGAAAAATGTTATGTGGAGTTATCATAAGTCTCTTTTCTAGAAAAGTGATATATTTATAGACTTCCTTGATAACCCCAACACACATTATAAAAAAATTCCTCAAGAGGTTGGATAATAACATATTAAAAACAATTATTATCCCATCCATCATGGTTTCAAAATAAGCCTTTAAGTTATTTGGATGTGTAAACATTAATTTATTTAAACAGCATCAATTTATGACTAATTTAATCATGTGGGCCAAATTATGGATTGGACCCCATTGAGTCCAACATTATCCCAAATGTAAAAATGATATAAGTAGTCTAATAATTGGTCACTATTTGTTGGTTTAAATCTCTTAATCATAACCATTTATATCAAAATCACAGAATTGGATAAAGTAAAAATATATAAATAACATCCATAGACTCATTACTTGGTCACAAATTCAGTATCGTCTACAACATCAATCACAATAACTTATGATTATTAATAAAATATAAATAACATAAAATTTATCTATGTGGACCAACATAATATTTTTTCCATGATTCATAATCATAATATTATAATTAAATACCATCAACAAAACCATAAGACATTCTGAATCCCTGAATCCAATCATTATGTGATTAAAATATCAAGTATCTAATAAACAATTAAGCTATATCTAAATTAAAATTTTCAGATAATACTATGTTATACATGTGATCTAGAAATATTTTGGGTGGAAAATATTTTTTTTATTGGTTATACAAGCATCAAACACATTATAATGTGATTTATGTATGCTGATTGGCTCTAAATTCTTTCTTTCACAACTAGATACTTATTTTCAATATGTTTGGATGCATTACATTACTTGTTGATCATAGAAAAGGAAATTCCATCCTAATTTTCAAAAAAATGTTCAATGGTTTAGAGATAATATCGACCACCTAAAGTCACTTAAATAATTTATTATTATATATTGCATAACTCATTGCTTCATAACAAGCAACAAATTCAGTTTCAATAGTAGAATAAGCTACAAGAGACTATTTTGTCCTATTCAATGGAATAGGTGAAACAAAAAACATGAAAACCTTTCTTGAAGTAGAATTTCTAGTATTAACACATCCAATATAATCATAGTTTTTATATCTAATTACATTAAGAAAAGATTAATTTCTAAAAAAAATCATGAAATACTTTTTCCCTGGTAATTAATGCATGAATTTATAGGCATATACGAACTTGATCATGCATATGTTTTAAAACAATCGAGACTTAAGGAATCTTATCCAACACATCAACTTCTAATAAGATCTTAGGACACTGACAATATAAACGTTTCACCCTTTAAAATTAGTGAAACATAGGAGGAACAACCATGCGTGTTAAATATATTAAGGGAGTTTTCAATATAGGTAGTTGGTGAAAAACCTGATATTCCATAATACCTATCTAAATGAATCTGAGTGACTAATACATAAGTTTATTCAACAAGATCTTTTATATAAAATTTATTATATATAATTAAGTTTGTCTTTTCAAATATACATAAGTAATTGCACGCAATAGGTATGTCATCTACATAAAGTATTAAGAATATTAATTTCTCCAATTTAACATGATAAATATGTGTTTTTCAACCACATTTTCATTAAAAAAATCAACAATAACATTATAAAAATTTAAAAACCATTATCTATGATCTTTCCTAAGGCCATAAATGGATTTATTAAGTCTATATACCGTTGAATAATTTAATCATGTAAGCAAAATTACAAATTGGAATAGGTAAATAATCGATCCCATCTTTCATTATGTCTCTATGTAAAATCATCATGAAATTGTGTATACTGTTCAAGATTTATATAATTTTCAATTAAATATATTATAACCAATTTTATAATAATCCTACTCATAAATCAAATATTTAATTGTTTCATTACTTTAAATAATAATAATTTTCATACCAATGAACCATATATTATGATTACTCACTCAACTATTAGAATCATAAATTTGATAGGAAAAATACTTTTTGGAATCATACTAAAAAATTGCTAACAGATAAGCATATCATATCAAATACATAAATAAAACGCATAAAAAACTAACCTGGATTAATCACTGCTATGAAATTAAGGAAAGTATTCACCCCTTTTCCATATAAAAGGAGATAGAGTCCTTATGTATTTTAGGGTTAATGTTATATCTTTTGAGTAATAAGAGAAAACATGAGGTGGAGTTATCACAAGTATAATTTTTTGGATATAGTTATATTTATAGACTTCTTTGAAAACTCAAACACACATCATAAAAAATAAATAAATAAGTGGGACAATCTCATATTAAATAAAATTACTATCCCATCCCTCAAGGTTTGGAAATAAGGATTTTAGTTATTTGGATATGTTTACATTAATTTATTTAACTTGTATCAATTTGTGACTAATTTAATCTTTCTGGAAAAATTATTTATTGGACCTTATTTGTGTCCAATATTCTCCTACAAGGTAAAAGGATATAAAGAGTCTAGTAAATAGTCACTATATTAGGTTTACATTTATTAATAATAATAATGTTTGTCTAAATCACTAAATTGAATCAAGGAAAAATCTAAAATTAGCATGCACATACTCTTTCCATGGTCAAAAATTAAGTACCATCTACAACATCAATCCGAATAACATAAGATCGAGAATAAACTCTAAATAAAATCAAATTTATCGATGTGTCTCAACAAAATTATTTTCCATAATGGATAATCATAATGTGGAAATTAAATATAACATATAAACCATAAGATATTTAGAATCCATTAATCCCAAAATAAGGTGATAACAATATCAATTATCCAAAACATCATGTTATCTCTAAATTAAATCTCCCAGATAATCCTATGTAGCACCGGAAATAACAAAATATTTTGGGCGAAAAGGATTTTTTTAGTTTGTATTCAATAATATCACTAGTTATAATGTGATTTATGGATACTGAATTATTATAGATTCTTTTTATTTCATAACCAGATTTTAAATTTCAGTATGATTGGAGGCATTACATTACTTTTTTTTTCTTAGAAAAGAAAATTGTAGCATAATTTTCTCCAAATATCTTCAATGGGTTAGAGATAATATAAACGATATGAAGTCCCATAATGAAGTTATTAATCCATATATCATGAAACTTTGCATCATAATAGGCTAAAAATTAGCTTGTCTAGTAGAAGAAGCTTCATGCGACTATTTTGTGATTTTCCATGGAACAAGTGCAATGGAAAACATGAAAACATATCATGAAGTAGATTTTATAGTATCAATACATCAGGTATAATCATAATTTTTATATCCAATTCCTTAATAACAATTTAAATACCTATAAACAAGAATGAAATCCATTATACGTTATAAATAATGCATGACTTTTTCAGCATTCTTCGAAGGATCCATTCATGGATTAATCTCGTATTGTCAAAGAATGATAACAATATATGTGACATCTGAGAATGTTGAAACATGAAGATGCATAAGGACTAAAATTATTATGTCATAAGAAATTTTCCCATTCACATCAACTGTCAATTGGATCCTAGGACATTAAGACAATATAAAATGTTCAGCATTGAAAATTGGTTTAACATAGGAGGAATATACTTTCATGTTAAATATATTATAGGATTTTTTAATGTTAGCCTTTTGGGATAAACCCAATATTCCATGATACCAATATCGATGAATATCAATGCCTAATATATAAGATAACATAGGAATATATTTCATAAAAATTTTCATTAAAATAATTATATGTGTATCATGTAATATACCTAAGTCCTTACTTAAAAGAATTATGTCATCTATATAAAGTATTAAGAATATTAACTTTCCCCCACATACCTTCATAAATATGAACTGGTTAACCACATTTTCTTTAAAACAAAATTCACCAATTACATCATAAAATTTTAAATACCACTACGATGAGGCTAACTTATGACAACAAAAAGATTTACTAAGTATTAGACCGTTGAATAATTTAATCACATGGGACAAATTTTAGATTGGACAGTAAATCATCAATCCCATATTTCAATGTGTCACTATGTAAAATTATCTTTCAACATGTTCCACTATTATAGACTCATATAATTTTTAGTTATATCCAGTAGAAATATTTTCATAATAAACCAAATAATAAATCGAATATATCCTAATTTACATACATTAAATAATCATAATTCAGAGACCGTCAAGCCTTATATTATGATTTTTGACTCGACTGTTAGAATCATAATTATGATAGGAAAAATCCTCTTGGTCCTATACCAAAAAATTATTAATAGATATATAGATCATATCAAATATATAAATGAAACAGATAAAGAAAAAACTTACCTAGATTTATCACTTACATATAATTAAGCATGGCCTTCACGCCTCTCCTATATAATAGGAGATGGAGTCCTTTTTTATTTTAGGGTTAAGGATTTATCTTCAGAGGAAGATGAGAAAATGTGAGGTAGGGTTGCTATAAGTCTATTTTCTAGGATATATATATATTTATAGACTTACTTGATAACCATATCACACATCATAAAAATATAGTAAGTGGTGGGACCAATTCACATATGATATAAAATTATTATTCCATAAATCACAGTTTGAAAAACAAGATTTAATTTATTTAGATTTCAAATAATTAATTTATTTTAGTTGTTAAAATTTATGACTAATTTAATATTGTAGTACATATTCTATATTGGATCCTGTTGAGTGCAAAATTATCTACAAATCCCAAATGTCATCTGTAGTACAGTAATAGTTCATTATAGGTGGGTTTACATCACTTAATAATAACCCTATATATTTAAATCACTGAATATGATCAAGTAAGAACATAAAAATAACATGCATATTCTAATTCCTTGGTCACAAATTCAATATCATCTATAACAACCATGTGAATAACTTAACATCACAAATAAAATCTAAATGAAATCAGAATTACCTATGTCATTCAATAAAATATTGTTTATATAAAATATAATCATAATCTTCAAATTTACTATAAGAAAAAAAACATAATATATTTTTAATCTATGAATACCAACATTAGTTGATCATAATATCAAGTATCAAAAAAACTAAGCTATGTATAAATTAAATATTTTAGATAATCCAATGTTATGTATGTGCTCATGATATATTTTGGATCTATAATATTTTTTTAGTGTATGTATAATAATTTCACCAGTTAAAAAGTGATTTATGGACACAGATTGATTTGTTATGCTCAATTTCAAAACCATCTGCTTAATTTCAATAATCTTTGAGGCACTATTAGACATTTTGTTCTTAGAAAATAAAATTTCAGGATAATTTTCAAAAAATATATTCAATAGTTTAGAGACAATATCAACCATCCTAACTCCCCAAATGAATTCATTCATTCATATATCATGACACATCACGTTATAATATGCTACAAATTCAGCTTCTGTAGTAGAATAGTCTACAAGTGATTATTTTCTTCTTTTCCTTGGAAAAGTAGAAATAGAGAACACGAAAACATATCATGATTAATACATTATAGTATCATGAAATAATACATAATACATTTTTTTAAATCCAATTACTTCAAGACAATATGAATTCATATAAACAAGCATGAAATACTTTATACACTATAAATAATGCATGAATTTCTTGATATTATTCTAATGATCCATTCCTGGATTAATCCCATAACCACCAAGCATTACAACAATATATATGATATTTGGGCATGTAAAAACATTCTCATGTATAAGGATTTAAATTACCAAGTCATAATTAATCTTCTCCATCACATCAATTTTTAATTAAATCGTAGCGCTCTGTGAAAAGCTAAAATTTTCACCCATGAAAATAGGTGCAAAATAGGAGGAACAACCTTGTATATTAAATATATTAAGATCCTTTTCAATATATTATTTTTGTGATAAACCCAATATTACACTATACCCATATCGATGAATCTCAATTCATAATATGCAATTGGATTCACCAAGATCATTCATATCTAATTTCTTGGAGTTAATTAATTTTTTCACATGAATATAACTTGGTCATTACATTTAAAAAGTATGTCATCTATATAAAGTATTATAACATTAAACATCCTCCCACAAACCTTAATAAAATTTCACTGTTTAACCACATTTTTAAAAAATAAAATTCATATATTAAATAAAAAAAATTAAATACCACTAAAGAGAGTATTTTTTAAGTTCATAAAAGTATTTACTATGTCTTCATACAATATATTATTTTGCATCAACCATAAATCCTTATTATTATCATAAATAGACATCCTCATGCAAGTAACTACTAAGGAATATAGGTTTGACAACCATTTGATGTAAATATAAACCAAAATGTTCTACATGTTCTATGAAAATTCTAAATGAATATTTATTATACACATGAGAGAAGGTAACACTATAATAAATACCTTCCATTTGAGTGAACCCTTTTTCAACTAACTGATCCTTTTATATTTTGATCTTTCCATTATTATCTAATTTGGTCTTAAAACCCCATTTGGATCTGACACATATGTATCCTTTCAGTAAGTATACTTATTCCAAATACATCATCTAACTTATTTGATATTAACTCATCTGTCATGGATTTAATCCATTGAGTTTATTGGTTGCTCAAAAATAGAATTGTTAAAGTATTTAGGATCACTTCCTATATTAAAATTATATTTATCTAGATATATAAAATCATCATATAATGTTAGTATTCTCACTCATTGTGATCTTTTATGTAGTTTTCCTTGAATAGAAATAGGATATGGTTTATTATTATGGTTTTAAAAATTAGGTTCTTCGTCATTAATATCCACATCTCCCACAGAAGTGGTATATGATCATAGGCCTGGAGTCATAGAAACATATAAATTATTATTATACTCCTCAAGAATAATAGTGTGAGGTGTAAAACAACCACATGTGTCGACATCCTATAAAAATATATCATATCTAATATCAATAATTCTATTGGTATGAGATGAGTAATAAAATTAAAACCCTTTCTTTCCTTCAGGGTAGTTAATAAAATGAAAACTTATGGTCTTGGGATCATGTTTTCTAATATTTGGGATGTAAATTTTAGCCTCTTCAAGACATCACAATACATGTAAATATCCTAATTTTGTTTTCCTCTACATACATATTTCATAGAAATATTTAGCCATAGACTTACTAAAAAGCATATTAAGTATATTCATAGCCGTATTAAGATCCTCAACCCAAAAAAAACTAAGGTAATGTGATTTGGCATATCATATTACATACCATGTCTATAAGGGTATGATTCTGTCTCTTAGAAAAGACATTTATCTGAGGTGTCACCGACATAAAAACCAAATAAACAATGTCAATTTCTTGAAGAAACAAAGAAAAAGTCCTAATGTTATGACCAGAATTAGATAATTTTTTATAATATTCTCCTCTTCTATCAGACATCACAAATTTAATCTTGTATTCAGGATAATTCACAACATTACCTTTATAAGTTTTAAACACCTCTAAAGACTTGAATTTATCATAAAGAATATGAATATACACATAACATGAATGGTCATCACTAAAGTAAATAAAGTTCTTATTCTCATTAATTATAGGTGTATGAGGACAATTAATATCAGTGTGAATTGGTTCTAATTTTTTTTACTCCTAATGGAACCTTGTTTGTTTCCTTTTACAAATTTACCTTTTTTGAATTTAGTACATGTAATATAATAAATAATTCCAATTAATGAATTACTACATCCTCAATGAGATGTTCTATTACATCTCTAGATATATTTATTAATCATTCATGTCGTAATCTCAAAGAGTTTTAATTTATTGTTTTTATTATTCCTCATGTTTTTGAATCATTAATATAATACATGGATTACATTTATTTGGTAAAAGAAGCATTAAAATGTAACTTATAGTGTTTTTACTATTGAACACCAAAGTTAATAATTTTAGAGTCCAAAAATATAGTTAAACAATTTTTCTCAACCATAAACAAAAAATCATAATCATCATGTTGAGAATTTTATATAATTTTTCAAGTAATATTGAGTATATAAATATTATCTGCTAAATCAATAATGAAAACAATCTTCAAGACTAAATAAATACTTACAATGTATTCAATAAGAACATTATATTAATTTCCTACTAAAATGATTCAGTATCCCATATTTAACCTCTTTTCTAAATGGAATAACTTTAAATAATGATATTTAATAATATAATCACCAGTTTCAACCAACCATGTATTTCAGGGAACATTTTCAAGAAAGGATTCATAAAAACCATAATTATGTACATTACCTTTATCTTTTATCCATTCCTTAAATTTTGGGCAACCTTACTGAATATTTTCTTTAGACCGAAAGAATTAAAACATATGTGGTCCATGAGTATTAGTGTTGAAATTACATACCTTTATTCTAATGGAACTTTTATTATTTTTTGAATAAATCTTCTATTCCTTACCAAACCATTTAATCTTTATCTTACCCAGAATAGTCAAATGAGAACATTATGGATATTCGAATTTTAAATTTCCATCTTATCGATCACATATGTTGATTAAATCACTTACATTACATTTCTCTCTACGATCATTATAGTTTTTCTTAAAAGGACTAAACTGAGAAGGGAGAGATATCATAATAAAATGAACAAGAAAACATTATAAAATAACCATATCTATAGCCTTAAGATGAGAGGATGTATCATTCATTCTTAATATGTTCCCCCAAACACCATTGGCCCAATTGTACATCATGGTGACTATTTTTTTTGATTAGTGTGTTACCAAACATTTTTAAGTACTTTAGAAATATTAGTCAACTAATGTGAGGAAGTTCTTATCATTTTCAGCTTCTTGGGACTTTTAAGAATCTACAGTAGTATCAGAATCTATAAATCCACCTCGAAGGTCTAATTTTATGGATCCCTTGATAATCATAAGTGAAAAGTGATTAGACTACTCCCACTTTTTAAATTAATTTTTTTCTTTCAGGGGAACATTGAGATATAGGTCAGTTAGGTTTATCATTATGAAAGGAAAAGTCAAGGTATATAACCCCAAGGACAATAAAAACATGTTTCTTCCTTTATATAAACATTATACAAGTTAGGGACTCAATGGATGAAGCATAACATGTAAGTGAAGCTGAGAAGTCATAGTAATAATCATTCAAATTATAAATAAATATTAAAATAAACAGTCATAAGTATCAAAAATTAATAAACTAGGATTTCATTTTTCAGAAAAGAAAATAAAATTCAAAAAAACATATGAGTAAATTTGTATTATTTATAGCTTCTATTGGTCTGAATACAAACAAACACATAAGTTTTTCTCTAAAACATTAGTATCAATATAACACAAAATTAAATCATAGGACCATAGGAGGGAGATAATTTAATTCCATATTACATTGACAAAATCCACTCAAAAAATTAACATCACAATTATTCATTAGGATAACTAATAATTTTTACTTCAAGAGTGCAACATAATTTTGGTTTTTAAAATTTATAATAATTTAAATAATAGTGTTTCATTAGTCCAACCATTAATAAAAAATGAACAATGTATTAAAATAAATATTTCATTGGTATACTCAAATGATAATTTATATTAATAGTAATTTAAATTTAAAAATGTAATATATATTTTATTTTAACTAATTTTATTTATTTTCATTGAAATACTCAATAGAGTGTTTTTTATTCAAATAATATAGAACCAAAAACATAGTTAAATTAAATTATTCATGTTAATTTTAAGTCCCACACACATAATAATTTAACTAAATCTAAATTTGTTATTGAAATTATTACTCAACACATAATCAATAACTAATTATTTATCTCAAACCAATATAAAACTCATGTATTAATTTTATGTGGCACAATTTATATAAATTTTTTTCGATTAAATAAAAACAAAAAAAAATAAAAAAATACATAACTTTCAAACATTATTACCATAATTAATTTTAATGAGAGTATAATAATATCTTGAACATATATAGAGAGTTTGTATAAATACATCGATCAATATTATTTTGTATGTCAATACTCAAAACACATACTTTATTAGATTAGAAAGTATTAAATAAATCCACCGATCATAAAAGTTACATAATATTTACAAAATAATTACATAATGATAATAATAATTCATGAATATATATATATTTACATATATTTAACTCCTAAAATTTAAAATTAGAAAAATTTTGGAATATCAATTTCATCAAAATTGAATTGATTTATATTGATTTCACAAATTTTTTTAAAAATCGTCTTAAAATATGTTTTTAAAACAAGTGACATGCCAACAAGTATAATAATATTTTTAATAGATATAATACTTTTGGTCTCATACACACACAAAAATACTAATAGATATGTGGATCTTATCAATTATATAAATGAAATACAAAAAGAAAAAAATAATGTAGATTGATCTTTACCATGTAATTAAGCATGGTATTAACCAATTTTCTTTAAAAAAGAGATAGTGTCCTTTTTTATTTTAGGCTTAGAAATTTATCATTAATGAAAAAATGATAAAATGTGAGGTGGAGTTGTAATAAGTATCTTTTATAGGAAAGATTTATATTTATAGACTTTCTTGATAACCTTAAAATGCCTTATAAAAAATAGAGCAAGAGGTGTGACCATCCCATATTAATTAAAATTAATATTCCATCCATTAATATGAAGAAATTTTTAATTAAGTTTTTTGGATGTGGACACATTAATTTATTGGACCCATTTCAATTTTTGACTAATTTAATCTTAGAGTCCAAATTACGAATTGGACACAATAGATTCCAACATTATCCCATTGAATAATCTAATACTATGTGCCAAATAACAAATTAGAACATTGAAATCATAAATCCCATATTTCATTGCATCAATATACAAAATCCCCACACCATTATGTGTACTCTTAGAGCATCGTTGAATTATAAGTAAAATCTAATATAACTAATTTCACAATAAACCACATTAAAAATAAAAAATTTCCTGATTTATTTACTTTAAATAATCATAATTATGATATCATAAAACCTTATATTATGATCATTTACTTGCTATTTAAAATCATAATTATGATAGAAAAAACATTTTTGTCTCACACCCAATAATTTTTAATAGATATTTGGATCATATCAAATACATAAATGAAACACCTAAAGAAAAACATGACATGGATTGATCAATTACATGTAATATAACATGGTTTTTACCCTTTTTATCTATAAATGAGATATATTCCTTATGTATTTTAGGGTATGGGTTTTATCTTCAATTGAAGAAGATAAAATGTGAGGTGGATTTTTTTAAGTATATTTTCTAGAGAAGAAATATATTTATAAACATTCTTGATGACAATAACATGCATCATAAAAAATATGAGCATGAGGTGGGATAAGCCCATATTAAATGCATTTACTAGCCCATAAATCATGATTTGTAAATCAGGATTTTGGATATTTGGATATGGATTAATTAATCTATTTGACCTATATCAATTTATGTCTAATTTAATCCTACATACCAAATTATTTATTGGACCCCATTGAGTCTAATATTCTCCCACATAGACAAAGGACATAAATAATCTAATAAATAGTCATTATTGGTAGTTTTAGATACCTTAAAAGTAATCATGTCTACCTAAATCAATAAATTGGATCAAGGAAAAATCTAAAAATAACATGCATTGACTAATTCCTTGGTTAAAAATTTAGTACCATCTATAACATCAGCTAGAATAACATAATATAATGAATAAACTCTAAATAACATAAAATTTATCTATGTTCTCCGATAAAATATTGTTTCCATAATGATTAATAATAATCTTCAAATTAAATATAAGAAAAAAACCATAGTACATTCAGAATCCAAGATTCCCAATATTATGTGGTCATAATTTCAATTATCTAAAGCATGAAATTATCTGTGAATTAAATATATTTGATAATCCTATGTTATGAACCTATTCACATAATATTTTGGGTGGAAAAGATTTAATTGTGGGTCTAAAATCATTGCATTTGTTCTAATGTTTTTTATGGATACTGATTGATTCAAGATTCTTTCTTTCACAACCAGATACTTATTGTCAATATGTTTTGATTCATTACTTGGCCTATTGTTCTTATGAAAGAAAATTAAAGCATGATTTCCATAAAATATCTTCAATGGTTTATAGATAATATCAACCATCTTTATTCACATAATAAAGATATTAGTCCATGTTTCATGACATGTTTCTTCATAACAGGCTTCAAATTCATCTTCCATAGTAGAAGATTCTACAAGCGACTATTTTGTGCTTTGAAAAGGAATATGTGAATCAAAAAAATGAAAACATAACCCGAAGTAGAATATATTGTATCAATACATATTGTATAATCAGTGTTTGTATAATTAATTACATCAAGTCAATATGACTTCCCAAAAACTAGCATGAAATATTTTGTATTCTATAAATACTAAAAGTCTTCAATGACATTCTTACAATGAACCATTACAAGATTAATCATGTAATTTCAAATCATGACAAATATGTGAGTGATATCAGTGAAATTAAAAACATTATCTTTCATAAGGCTTTATATTTTTGAGGCATAAATAATCATATACATCACATCAACTGTCAATTGGATACTAGGACACTATGATAAGATATTGTTTTTACCATTAAATACTTGTTCAATATAGGAAGAACAACCTTTCAAGTTAAATATAATAAGGTACTTTTCAATATAGGGATTTTGTGGATAAAACCAACATTCCATGATACCTATCTCAATGAATCTCAATGATTAAAATGTAAGAAGATTCACCATGATCTTTGATATCAAAATTCATAGACATAATTACTTTTGTCCCATGTAATATACTCAGGTTATTATTGGCATGAAGTACTGCATCTACATAAAGTATTAGTAAGATAAAAAATTTACTATATATCTTAATAAATATTCACTGGTCAACCATATATTATTTAAAACTAAATTAACTAATTAAATCATAAAATTTTAAACACCATTATCGAGAGGGTTTTTAAGGATATAAATGGATTTTTAAGTCTTAATACCATTGAATAATTTAATAATGTAGGAAAAATTGCATATAAGAACATGTAAATCATCAATTCCATTTTTCAATAAATTACTATATAAAATCATCATTGCATTGAGTAAACTCTTCATTATTCATTGGATATTTAGTTTAGTCCACTATAATTAGTTTCACAATAAACCACATCATAAATACAATCTCTCATGATTTTATTTATTTAAATAATCATAATTCTAATATCATAAAACCTAATATTATGATCAGTGACTAAACTATTAGAATCATAATTCTGAAAGGAAAAACCCTTATAGTCCCATATGAAAAAATTTCTAACAAATATATTGATCTTATCATATACATAAATGAAACACATAATGAAAAAACTAACATGGATTGATCCCTACCATATAATTAAGCACAATATTCACCCCATTAATTTATAATAGGAGATAGAACCCTTGTATATTTTAGGGTTAGGCTGTTATCTTATGAGTAATAAGAGAAAATGCGAGGTGGATTTATCATAAGTCTCTTTTATAGGAAAGTGATATATTTATAGAATTCCATGATAACCCTAACACTCTTCATAAAAAATAAACCAATAGGTGGGACTAAACCATATTAAATACAATTATTATCCCATCCATCATGTTTTTGAAATCAATATTTAATTTATTTGGATATGGAAGCATGAATTTATTTCAAATGCATCAATTTATGACTAAAGTAATCATGAAGGTCAAATTATGGATTGGACTCCACTGAGTAAAACATTCTCACACACGAAAAAAGGATATGTATAGTCTAAAAATAAGTCACTATTTTTTGGTTCAAATCCCTTAATAATAACCATGTTCATCTAAAGCACTGAATCAGATCAAGTAAAAAATCTAAAAATAACATATATCGACTCATTCCATGAAAACCAATCCAGTTCCATCTGTAATAGTAGTTATAATTACTTACGGTCATGAATAAAATCTAAATATTATAAAATTTATTGATGTGTTCTAGAATAATATATTTTATATGTTTTGTAATCATAATATAAAAATTAAATATAATCAACCAACCATATGACATTTAGAGTACATGAATCCAAACATTATGTGATCATAATATCAAGTATCTAAAACATTAAGTTATCTCTAAATTAATGATTTCAAATAATACTATGTTATCTATGTGATATTGAAATATTTTTAGTGGAAAAGAATTATTTGTGGTACTATAAGAATAAAACTAGTTATAATGTGATTTATGTATACTACTTGATTATATATTCTTTCTTTCATAGATATATACTTAATTTCAATATGTTTGGAGGTGTTACATAACTTATTGTTCTTAGAAAAAAAATTATTTCCTAATTTTCAAAATATATATTTAATGGCAGAGATATAATATCAAACATTTGAAGTCCAATGAATATGTAATTAATCCATATAGCATGAAAACTTGTTTAATAACAAGCAACAAATTCAGCTTCAATAGTAGAAGATTCTACAAGAAACTATTTTTTCCCATTCAAAGGAACATGTGAAATAGAAAACATGAAAACATATCCAAAATTAGAATTTTTTTTATCAATACATCCACCATAATCAATGTTTTTATAGACAATTACTTCAATACAATCAGAATTCCAATAAAAAAGAATGAAATCATTTGTTCACTGTAAGTAATGCATGACTTTTTGGGGATTTAAAATCTTGAGCATTCATAAGGCTTCAAAATATCAAGGCATAAGGAATATTCTCTATCACATCATGTTATAATTAGATAATAGGAAACTATTAGAAGCTAAATTTTCCCCTTCATAATTGGGCCAACATATCAGGAAAATCATTTCATGTAAATCTATTAAGGGACATTTCAATATAGGCCTTTTGGTATAAACCCAATATTCCATGACACATTCTCGATGAATCTCAATGCCTGATATATACGATGTTTCACCCAGATCTTTAATATAAAATATATTAGATATAATTATGTTTGTGTCATCTAATATACACAAGTCATTACATGAAATAATTATCTCATCTACAAGAAGTATTAAAAGGTTGAACTTTCTCCAACATAACTTGATAAATATGCACAAGTCAACCACATTTTATATAAAAAATATTCACCAGTTACACTATAAAATTTTAAATTCCACTGTCAATAGAATATATTAAGGGTAAAAATGGATTTATTAAGTCTATATACCATTGAAAAATTTAATCATCCTGACCAAATTATAGATTAGAATAGGTAAATCATCAATCCTATCTTTTATTTTGTAAAAATGAAAAATCATCAGGACATTGAGTATACTCTTCGAGTTTAATTGAAAATTCAATTAAATATAGTATGACCGGTTTCACAATTAAACACATCGTAATCAAATTATATCATGATTTATTACCTTTAAAAATCATAATTCAGATACAATAAATCCTTATATTATGATCTGTCACATTATAATTAAAATCAAAAATCTGATAGGAAAAATCCTTTTTTACATACTAAAAACCAAAAAATAGATAAGAGGAACTTATCAAATACATAAATTAAATTAATAAAAAAATAACTTGGATTGATCACTACTATAAAAGTAAGCACCTTATTCACCCATTTTATCTATAAGAGGAGATAGATTCCTTTTGTAATTTAGTGTTAGGGTTTTATCATTAGAGTAATAATAGAAAACATGAGGTTGAGTATTTGTATGTCTCTTTTCTAGGAAAGATATATATTTATAGACTTCCTTGATAACCCAAACACACATCATAAGAAAATAGAGAAATATGTGGGACCATCTCATATTATGTAAAATTACTAACCCATCCGTAAAATTTTGGAAATTAGTATTTGAAGAACCATTGTGATGAATTGTTTAAACAATGTTTTTGTATTTGTTGACATCTTAACTTTTTGTATAAGAATATTTTTGTTTTCAAGAATCAAACCTATCCATCGTAATGAGATAATAAAACTGAGCAACATTGGATTCAAATCATTAGATCCATCTGCGTTGTATACAGAACCTCAGATCCCAATGAATTTTATGTAGAAACTTTTGTTTGTTGGAAGTTTTCATTTGTTGTAATCAAAGAAAGAATGAAATTTTTTAGTGAAGATGTTTATTTTTGCTGAATATTTATGAAATATGAATGTAAATTATAGAGTTATAATGTTTTCATGCATTATAAAACAAATTAGATGATGCAATTGTTTTGAAGAAGTTATCACAGATCATAAAAACATTCATGATAAATGATTTTAGATAAATGATGGAGAGCTTTGAATATATTAAAAATTTTAGAGTGAAAAATTACATCATAATGAAAAATTATATCATAATTAGGATTTAATAATAATTTGGATTCAATCATTATGAATAAATCCATTAGATTTAGAATATTTCATAAGATAAGATCCAAAATTTAGAATGTGTGAAGCTGATGAATTTGAATAATTTCAGATTTGAAGTATAGAGATTCCATCGTAATGAGAATTTCATCGTAATGGGATTTCCTTCCTAATGGGAATTCCATCATAATGATAATTCCATCTTAGTGAGGATTCCATCAAGCTGAAGCTAAAGGAAGATCATAATGATATGAGACAAAAATGAAATTTGTAATGAGTTGATAAGGAAATAGAGTTAATTATGAGATGAAGAGGAAACAGAAATTGTAATGAGCCAAAGAGGAAACATAATTTTTAATGAGCTAAGAAGGAAAAAAAATTTAATGATCTGAAGTGGAAATAGAAATTATATTGAGATGGAGAGGAAAAATAAATCATAATGATCTGAGAAGTAAATATAATTTTCAATGAGATGAAAGTAAAACCGAGATCGTAATTATAATATTGTGTAGAAGACTTGGAAATAAAATGTTATAAGTTTTATGATGAGTTGATGTAATCAAAATTGAAATTCATTTTTCATAAATCTTGAATACATTTAAGGATATTTGAAGAATTCAATGTTAAATATTAAATGTTACAATCATTTTGAGTTTTTGAAATTTGAGTAATTTGGGAATGTTTTCATGTTTATTGTTGATGTTTTCTGAGTCTCCTATAAATTCAATCTCAGATCATTTATTTACAGAAAAAACATTCACTCAAGAAGAAAATAAAGGGCACTATATATATAGTGAGAGCAATTTAGAAATATAGATCTCGTGAGGAGGATCAAATGGTTGAATTTTTTTTGTTGGATTCAGTAATATCATTCTGAGAAGATAATATATTACCAATCAGATTGAGTCAATCAGACTGAAGAAATAATATTGAGAATATGAGTAGAGATTGAGTTGTACAGATTAATAATGGATTTATCTTATTGATTCCATTGTATTGAGTTAATCAGATCTAGACTCATCATATTTAGAGAATCTAATTCATACTCATCAGATTGAGAAAATCAGATCCATCTTAATCAGATTGAGGATTTAGACTGAACAATTCTAGAATAATTTCAAAAAAATAATTATTATTTTGTTTGGATAAATTTTTTTTATAATAATTAATTATAAACTGATGGGATCTAGTATAATCATTTCTATCGGGAGACAAAAATGTTCACAAGTGATTTGGCGCGATTTGTATTCACTCTTTTCTTATAGTGGATTTCCATAGAACAATGGGAGTGGATATGTTAAGGATTTTGGTTCTCACAGTGAGGAAAAACCATTTAAATATTATTTGATTTACATGTTTTACTACTTCTTCATGAATTATTATTTACAAAAATTTGATAAGGAAATAAATCTTAATAGGTTTTAGGGGTTAATTTTTGAAAAGTATTGAAGATTAAGAAAATTGAACAACTAATTCAACCCCTCTTCTCAGTTGATATTAGATCCTTTAGAACTTATATTGATATTAGATGGGGGTTCCCTTGTTGAATCATTATCATGGATAATATCCATTCTATCAATATTAGAGTAATTACTAAGTTTTATGGACAAAAATATTATGGATAGAAAAATAGGATGATTCCTTAACTTCTATCTCTTGACCTAGATGCTTTTTATGTTCCTGCTATTGGGTTTCCACCTATTAAGATAGATTCCCCAATTACCTTTGTTGATAATATAAAATAGTTGTTGATGGAAAAGATATAAATTATATTCTCAAGTCCTTATCATAAAATTTTTATTAGAATGTGATGGGTATCAAAACATCAAAAGGTATGTGAGACAAGCTGAAAACTGTTTTCAAATGGAATACAAAAGATAATTAAGCAATGTTAAAAATATGGTGTAGTAATTATAAAGGCATCATAATTAGAGATAAATTAATAATTGATGAATACTTCACCAGAGTAGATTAAATTTTGCCCTATATTAGAGGATTTAAAGATGTCTTGTACAATTATATAATTGTGAAGAAACATATGAGAAACTTTCTGGATATGTTTGATTCTAAAATTTCTTATTTATAATATACGGATGATTTATCTCTTGATTAGTTTCATAAAATTATTATTTATTATGAGATGATGAAAGCTATCATATTTAAAAACAAGATAAAATATGAAATGTCTTTTGAATCTATGAGAGAGAATAAAATCCAATATACTGAATTAGATGATCCTTGTGAGTCCAAAGGAAAAAAGGATGATGAGTTAAATGAAAAAATAATTTCTGTTATATCTAAGAACTATGAAGAAGAAGTGTAATGTATGGAATAAATCTTCCCCTCAAATGTTATGAGTATGGTGCAATTGGACACTTTTCTTTGAATATTCCCAAAAATAAATTTGGAGAATATCAAGATGATTCTAGTAAAGAACCTCAATAAAAGAAGT
Source organism: Viscum album (assembly GCA_963277665.1). Lineage (NCBI taxonomy): Eukaryota > Viridiplantae > Streptophyta > Magnoliopsida > Santalales > Viscaceae > Viscum > Viscum album. The sequence continues at coordinate 1,671,084,135 of OY728119.1, read as the reverse complement.
GGAAAAAAATTATGAAGAATAACATTATTCAAATAGATTCAACAATAATTTTACTATAAATAAAAAATTTATGTTGAGTAAAAATTTCAGTGAGACTCAACTAAAAAAATTCTTCTGAAGATGAAATTTCACAAAACAATTCAACAACTCCATTGCAAAAGTATAGAAAATAAAAAATTCTTCAAGGTGTAAAGATGGTGGTGAATAATCTTATATAGAGTATCAAATCATAATAGAACTTGTTTCATTTATTGAGAAAAACAAAACTCACAAGAAATAAATTAGAGTAATGAAGAAAGATTGTAAGGAAGTTTATGATTTATGAAAAGATGGTATCAAACAGGAGGATGAATAAATTCAATATATTTAAAATTACTAACTTATAATTTATGAATAGGTAATGTTGATTTAATGTCTTAACAAGAAGCTAGAATCTAAGTAGGAATAGGCTAAAATTTTTCAATCAAAACATCGTGAGTCTAAAAGTACCATGAGGATGATGAATGAAAACTTCAACAAAGCCTATTGAATACTATAACATTATTGGGTATCATTAGGCTCCAATATAGACAATAAGAATGATTATATTCGATTATCAGACTTCAGTTATCTCCAAAGTTGAACCGAACTCAGTTTCAAGGGATATTCAACACAATGAATGGGTGGATGATATGAATGAAGAGATGGATCAGATTGAGAAAAATGAAACATTAGAACTTTTTTATAATTAAAAAATAAAAATGTTATCTGATCCAGTATGATTTATAAAAACAAGTTAAATGAACATGGATAAGTTTTAATAATCAAATCTAGGCTTGTTTTAAAGGTTATGTACAAGTGGAAGGTGTGTATTTTGAATAAATATTTGACCCATTTCTAAGATTAGAAACTATTATAATGTTTCTTTCTGTGGATACACGTCATAATTAAAAAATTTATCATATGTATGTAAATTTAGATTTCTTAAATGGTGAGATTGAGTAAAAAGTTTACACTGAACAGCCTTGTGGGTTTCTACTTGATGAGGATAAAAATAATATTAGAAAGCTTTGTATGGGATAAATCAAGCTCCACGTGCTTGCTTTTCCAAACATGAAAATTGTTTGAGAATGTTGACATTTTAGAGAGGAAAAGTTTATAGAAACTTATATGTGAAATATGCTGGCTTTGGAGATATTATTTTAATTATTTATGTGGATGATATAATAATTTGGGGGGATAGAGAAAATCATTGTAAAACATTTTCTGAGGAAATAAAGAAGAATTTTGAAATGTCTATGTTAGGAGAATTAACTTTCTTCCATGAATTTCAATCTCAAAAAAAGTAAACATACATTTTATTATATCAATAAAAGTATATCAGTTAATTGTTAAAGATTTTTGGGATATTAGTATCCAAAAAAGTTTCAACTCCTTTTTCAGTGAGCATAAATTTGAGTAAAGATAAATTTGGAATAAGTGTGAATCATAAAGACATTCAAAATATGATAGGAGTTATTATTTACCTAATAGACTCAAGTCCTGATATTTTTTATCTTTTGAATTTGTGTTCCATGTACAAAAATATTACTGAAATAATCCCATATTTTGGCAGAAAAAAGAATTCTCAGATATGTCAAATGAAAAAATACACATGGGTTGTTATACAAAATAAATAGTGATAAACCGTTTAAGGGTTTCACTTATTTTGATTGGGCTAGAGATTTTAATTATATAAAATCAAGATCAGGAAGAACATTTTTCATTGGTGAATGTTATGTGAGTTGACAAAGTATGAAATTTTTTTTAGTAAATTGAGAAGAGGTGAATCTGAATATATTTCAGCTACATAGGATTGTACTCAAATATTATGGATTAAAGTTCAACTAAAATATTTGAAAATAAAATTTACTAAACCATTGAATATACATTGTGATAATTAATTTGAAATTTGTATTTCTAAGAATTTTTTCTAATATTCATGAAAAAAACACGTTCATATAATGTTTCACATTATACAATAGAAAATTTCTACTGGGTATGTTTTGTTGGAATAAATTTCAACAAAGTATTCTATTATTGATATTTTTTCAAATGAAATACCAAAATAATGGTATGTGGAATCGAGGATAAAACTTCATTTTCAACCTCCTCCCATATCTTCAAAAATCTCATATGGACCCCCACTTTTCTATGGATTATGTTAACAAGGGGGATATAAATTACTAACTTTGTACTTTATAAGAAGTTTTTACTTACCTTTCTTAAATTAATATGAAACTGTGGTTATCTGAAAATGGGGGGGGGGGGGGTTAAAAAGAAAAGTGAATTAAAAGATATGTAAGAGAGAAAGAAAAATGAGGGAGGAAAAGAAAAAACTGAGTGGAATTTTATCTATACATGGCCACAAAATTTTTTCCACCGATTAATGTAATTCTGTCAAAACAATTAATTTATAAAATAGTGTGGAGTTAGGACACTTTTTTTTAGAAATTATATGTTTTGATGAATGTTAGAAAACATGATTTGTTTATAAAATTTGAGTTGTAAAAAGAACTGAGAGACGAAAAGTTTATAATGAGGGTTGTCATCAAATATAAAGGGGAGATTAAAGAACCTTTGTGATGAATTATTTTAAATATGTTTTTTAATTTGTTGAAAAATAGCCTTTTTTAGACGAATTATTTTTTAGGAATCATACCCAATCCATCGTAATGAAATAATCAGACTAGTTAGCATTGGTTTCAGATCAACGGATATATCTTCATCGTATTCAGATTATTGGATCCAAAATAATCCGAAGAAAAAATTATTTTTTATTGGAAGTTTTCCATTTTGTAATAAGAGAAATAAAATATTTCTGAGTGAAAAAGTATTATTGTTAATAATTTTTTTTGAAATATTTTTGTGAAGTCAATACTTATAAAGTTTTCATACAATTTAAAATAAATCAGATGACACTTTTATGGTCAAGAAGTTATCACAGGTCCGAAAAACTTTCATAATAAAATATTTTGATGAAATGTTGGAGAGGTTTAATGAAATTTAAAATTATAGTGTGAATAATTCTATCGTATTGAGAAATTAAATCATAATGAGGATTTCATTATAATTTGGATTCCTTCAGAATGAATAAATCTATTAAAGGTATAATTTTTTATAAGATCAGATCCAGAAGTCAGAATGTGTGAAGTTGATGAAGTTTGATGAATTTCATATTTAATGTATGGAGATTACAACGTAATGAGAATTTCATCATAATGAGATTTCCATTATAATTGAAATTATATAATAATAATAATTATATCATTATGAGTGTTCCATCAGGCTAAACCTAAAATAATATCATAATGAGTTGATAAAGATAGTCTATTTGTAACGAGATGAAAAGGAAATATAATTCATAATGAGATAAAGAGGAAATAGAAATCGTAATAAGATGAAGTGGAAATAGAATTCATAATGAGATGATAAGGAAACATAATTCGTAACAAAATGAAGAGGACACACAAATAGTAATGAGCTAAAGAGTGAAAACATTTAATTATATGAGAAGTAAATAGAATTTTTAATGAGTTGAAGAGGAAACAACGATTGTAATGAGATGATTACGAAGAAGACTCAAAAATAAAATTCAAAAAGTATTAGGAAGAGTTGAAGTGGTAAAACTAGAGATTTAATTTTTTATAAATCTCATAGAAATTTAAAGACATTTGAATAAGTCAATGTTGAAGTTTAAATGTGACAGGTTTTCAGTGTTTTTGAAATTTGAAGAGGCGGAGAAGTTTTTCATGTTTCTTTCTTTTGTTTTATGAGTATCCTATAAATACTTTATCAGGTCATTCATTAAGTGAAAAAATATTCATGTAAGAGGAAATGGTGGAGCACTGAAGAAATCAAGTGAGTTCCACTGTAAGTCAGATATATCATGAGGAGGATCAGACAGTTGAATGTTTGTTTACCAGATTGAGGAGTATCATATTGAGATGTTCATATTTAGTCAATCAGATTGATTCAATCAAACTAAAGAAGAACGCATTGATAATTTGCGCATATTTTAATTTTGTTCATATTGAGAATGGTTTTATCATATTATGTTCATCATATTGAGAGAATCAAATCCTGAATTATCTAACTGAGAGAATCAAATATATACTAATCGGATTGAGAAAATTGGATCCAGTCAAATTAGACTAAGGATTCGGACCAGGCAATTGTGGAGAGATCTCAACAAAGTCTTTATTCATTTTTTTGGGTCAATTTTTTAATAACAAATCATACTAATGTAATGGTAGTTAGTATAATAATTCTTATAAGGATATAGAAGGTGTCTAATGGGAGTTGGGACAAGTTTTATTCACTTATTCATAATATTTCATTTCCATAGACCCACATGAGTGGCTCTGTTAAGGATATATGTTCTCACACTAAGGATGAATATTGTAAATATTGTGTGATTTACATGCTTTCCTACTTTTCATGCATGATTATTTACTAAAAGTTAATAAGGAAATAAATTTTAACATATTTTAGGGGTTATGTTTTGAAAAGTATTGAAACTTATTAAAAGTGAAAAACTAATTCAACCACCCTTCTCAATTTTTATTCAATCCTTTGGAATTTCAGTATTTAAGTTATTTCGATGTGGATGCATTAATTTATTTAACATGTATCAATTTATAACCAATTTAATCTTATAGTAAAAATTATGGATTATAATCCATTGAGTCTGGATTATCCCACATGGCCAAAAGACATAAATAATATAATAACAAGTCACTATCAATAGGTTTAAATTCATTAATTATAACCATGTCTATCTATATAAATTAATTCGATCGAAAAAATATATTAAAATAACATTCATAGTCTCATTCCTTGGTCACAAATTCAGTACCATCTACAACATCATTTTGAATAACATAAGATCAATAATAAACACTAAATAACATCAAATTTATCTATGTCTTCCAACAAATTTTTTTTTCTATAATGATTATTCATTATCTGAAAATTAAATATAAGAAATAAAAAATAAGACAATTACTATCCTTGAATCCCAACATTAGGTGAACATAATATCAATTATCATAAACATCATGCTATCTCTAAATTTATGCTTCTATATAATCCTATGTAATGCACGTGATTTCGAAATTTTTTGGGTGGAAAATATTTTGTTAGTGGGTATACATGAATAAAACTAGTTATAAGGTGCTTTAGGGATATTAATTGATTTAATATTATTTATTTAACAACCATATACTTAGTGTCAATAAGTTTGGAGGAATTACTTGATTTTTTGTTCTTAGAAAAGGAAATTGTAGCCTGAAAGTAACAAAATATATTCTATGGCTAAAAGACAATATCACTCATCTGAAGTCCCATAATGAAGTTAGTAATCCATATGACAAGAAAATTTTCTTTATAATAGGATAAAAATTCACACTCTATAGTATAAAAAGCTACAAGTGACTATTTTTTTATTTTCCATGGAACAGGTGCAAACAAACATGAAAACATATCCTGAAGTAGAGTTTGTGGTATTAAGACATCTAGTTTAATCATTTTTTTGTGTTCAATTACTTCAAGACAATATGTCTTTCTATAAACAAGCCTGAAATACGTTTTACCCAATAAATAACACATAAAATTCTTAGAATTATTCCAATGATCTATTTCTGGATTAATCTCGTAACATCCAAGAATTCCAAAAATATATGTGATATATGGGCATGTACAAACTTGAGCATAGGTAAGGATTCAAATTGTTGAGTCATAAGAAAATTTCCCTATCACATCAAGTTTCAATTGAATCCTAGGACATTATAACAAGATAAACCTTTCACCCTTGACAACTGGTGAAAAATATGATGAACAATTTTTCATGTTAAATATATTAAAGTCTTTTTCAACATAGGCCTTTCAGGATAAACTCAATATTCAATTATACATATCTCAATGAATCTCAATTATTAATATGTAATAGGACTCAAAAATATATTTCATAGAAAATTTCATCAACATGATTACCATTGTCTCCTGTAACATACCTAAGTCATTACATAAAAGAAGTATGTCATCAATATAAAGTATTAATAAGATGAAATTTCTCCCACATACATTAATAAATATTCACTGGTCCACCACATTTTGTTTAAAATAAAATTCACTAATTACTTCAGAAAATATTAAATACCACTATTGATAAGCTTACTTATGTCAATAAATATATTTAGTACGTATGCATACCATTAAATAATTTAATCCTTTAATGCAAATTTCAGATTGGACATAGTTAAATTATCAATGCCATCTTTTATAGTTCATTATATGAAATCATTATATTGTTATTTTTATTGTTCTAGATTCATATAATTTTTAGTAAAATCTAATATAACCATTTTTTCATTAAAACATATCATAAATCAAATATATCATGATTTCATTTCTTAAAATAGTCATAATTTTGGACCATCAAACCTTATATTATGATGAGTGGCTCGAATATTAGAAATATTATTCTGATAGAAAAAAATCTGTTTGGTCCTATACCAAAAAAATCTTAACAGATATGTGGATATTATCAAATACATAAATGAACCACATAGATAAAAAACTAACTTTTATTGATCCCTGTAATGTAATTATGTATGGTATTCATTCTTTTTCCTTATATAAGGAGATAGAGTCCATTGGTATTTTATGGTCAAAATTTTATCATCAAAGGAAGGAGAGAAATCGTGATGCGGATTTTTTGTAAGTCTCAATTATGAGAAAAATATATATTTATAGAATTCTTTTATAACTCTAACCCACATCATAAAAAATAGATCAAAAGGAGGGACCAAAACATACTAAATAAAATGTCTAGGTCATCCATCATGTTTTTAAAATCAAGTTTTAAGTTATTTGGATGTGGATGCATTAATTTGTTTTACCTATATCAATTTATGACCAATTTAGTCCTATAGAACAAATTATAGATTGGGCCTTATTGAGTCCAACAATATCCTAGATGAAAAAGTGATATAATTAGTCTAATAATATGTCACTATCGACAAGTCTGCTTCACTTAATAATAACAATTTCCACCTAAATCACAGAATTAGATCAAGTAAAAATCTAAAAATAACATAAATAGTCTCATTCCTTCGTCACAAATACAATACCATATACAACATTGGTTATCATAACTTGGGATCATGAATAAACTCTAAATAAAATTTTTTTCTCTATATGGTCCAACATAATATTTAGTCCATAATTCATAATCATAGTGTTAAAACTAAATATAATAAAAAGACATGATATCTTTAGAATCCATGAATCCCAACATTAGGCGATCACAATATCAAGAATCCAAAACATGAGGCCATCTATAAATTAAAGATGTTGGATAATCCTATGTTATGCACATGTTCGTGGAATATTATTGGTGGAAAATCAATTATTAGTTGTTCAGAAAGCATAGAACTGATTCTAATGTTCTTTATGGATACTGATTGATTTAAGATTATATCATTCACAACCATATACTTAATGTCAATATTTTTGGAGGTATTACTTAACTTTCTATTCTTCGAAAATAAAATTTCATCTTTATAAAAATAAATATTTTCAATGGTTTAAAGATAATATCGACCATTCAAATTCTCCTAATGAAATTACTAATCCATATATCATGGATCATTGCTTCATAATAAAAAAATTAACTTCCATAATAGAAGAATATACAAGTGACCGTTTTTTCTTTTCTTTAGAACATGTATAATAGAAAACATGAAAATATATATTAAAGTTGACTTTATGGTATCAATATACCCAACATAATCAAGTTTTTTTATAGCCAATTACTTCAAGATAAAATGACTTCCTATAAACAAGCATGAAATCCTTTTTTCATGTAAATAACACCTTACCTTCTTGACATTCTTCTAATAATCCAATCTTGGATTAATATGGTAACATCTAAGCATGAAAAACAATATATGTGATATTTGGGCATGTGATATTCATTAATATTCAAGCATTCCAAAAATATATCCTTTTTTCTTAGACCAAAAAAATGAACTATAGATATATATATCTTATGAAATATATAAACGAAACACATGAAGAAAAATGTATCATAGATTAATCACTACTATGTAATTTACCAGGTTTTTCACCCAATTTATCTATAAGAGGAGATAGAGTCTTCTTTTATTTTAGGGTTTTGGTTTTATCTTCAGAGGAAGAGGATAAAACATCAGGTGGATTTATCATAAGTCTCTTTTCTTAGAAATAGATATATTTATAGATTTTCTTGATAAAGTTAACACACATCATAAAAAAATATAGCGATATGTGGTACCATCCAATATTAAATACAATTACTAGATCATTTATCAATGTCAATAAATCAGGCATTATGGTATTTGGATGTGGTTGCATTAATTTATTTGATCTGTATCAATTTAGGACTAATTTATTCTTGTAGGCCAAAATGAAGATTGGACCTCATCGATCCCAACATCAACCAACATTATCGAGATTTCCAAATAATCCCCCTATATTATTCTTATGTTTATCTCATATTAACTATCCTCATAATGAAAGGATATTATTTATTTATAAATATAATTCCATGAAGATTGATTAAATCTCAATATTATCCAAATTTTTATTATCATTTATCTACATCAAAATTCCACCTAATTGTAATATCCCAATATTTTAAAATAAATACTATTTTTAATAGAATATATGATACACAACAACGACTGTGAAACAAATTGCGATATACTATGAAAGTATTAGTATTCAAATGTGACTGTTATAACCTATTTTTTTAATTGGTCGATATGAATAAGAGTAACTCCATTACAAAATATATATATAAAGAACCTAATCAATAATAATGTATTAAATAATTATTAGAAAATAAGATTTCAATTTTTAGTAAAATCATTTTATTATTCAAAAATGGCTTTCATTCAAAAAATTTTTTTATTTTTTTACAGGATAATATACTTAATTTATGAAAATTTTGGATATTATTCATTTTAAAAAGGTTGTAAAATATAAAATCACCAAGTAAAAATTATCTTAGGGTGAAATTTTACACCCAAATATTTTTCAAATAAATTTAATATTGAATGCATGAAACACTAAGTCTCTACAAAAAACCACTTTGTTATAAACTAGCCAGAAAACATGACTTTTCCACCTCTGTGATTTGATCTTTAAAAAACTGACAAACATGGTTGCGTTTGGTAATATAATTTGAGTCTGATAAGACAAACATAATTTTTGGTGAATAATAACAAAAACTTATGAATATTAATATGAATAATAATATTAACATTATTAATAGTTAATCATATTATTATTTTATTATCTTAATATTATGATCTTGATTTATTTTTTAATGTGATATAAAATTAATTATAGTTTTAAAAATATTTTATTAATAAATTATTAATTTATTTAAAAATTAAATTCAAAATATTTAGGAAATTATTCTCAAAAAAATGAGTTCATTTTTTAATTATACACATTGAAAATATGTTAGTGTGAATCTTTGGGATTTTTCTGAAATACTTGAATTTTTGGAGAATAGTGAAATTCAATAAATTAAAAATATGCTAAATAAGTGAATTTATGCATCATGATTGAGTGATGGATGATTTAAAATACCATTATTTCAAACTCAAATGCATATATTACTATTATTTTTCACAAGAATCAATACTATTGGTTGTATTTGGAAAAATAATAAAATAATGTGTAAAATAGTGGGAAAACCCTCTTCATTTCAACTATAAAACCCTCCCACTCTATCTTCTCTTCATTCCTCTATGCCTTTAAGCTCATAAAAGTTATTCCAAAATATCCTTCCCTAGTCACTCCCCACATCCAGGACCTCTTGGTATTTCCAAAATACCAAATCCCCGTCCCTTAAGGAGGTTCTCAATGAGGTTATTTCAAGAGGTAAAGTATCTTTTTCTTCATTTAGTTTCATTTAATTTATCATCTCTTCTTATTCTATTTTAACCTACAATTCCCAATTAATCATTATAACTCAATTATAATTTATATACTAGATTTATATCATGTTAATTTAAAAACAATTATCAAATTTCTTACACACACACACGCTCTCTTTTATAAATGAAATCATCATCCAAGAGGTTCCAATTTACAACCTTTGTAGACGATGATGTTTTGTTCTTAAATTTCCCATTCATGACTGGGAATGAAACCATTTTTATATTTTAACCATACATTAATATACATATTATAACCCATTTAATATTCAAGAGCTACTATATGTACATATTATTAATTTATATGAAAAAACTAATTCATAATAATCCAAATACTACTAAATAATATAAGTGATTGTCATTAATATTTCATCCAATGATTAATCATTATACCATTTAAAAAATGATATATATATATATATAACCATTTACACTATTTTATGTTCATTAATAATATATAATTTTAATTTTATGTAATTAATTCCTTTCCATATGAATATCCATACTCATATATAAATATACCGATCATGAAAACCATGGAATCAAACACTCTGAAATGACAGAATTCAATATTATAACATATTAATAATGACATAATGAGCTTAATAAAATTATGATGAACTAAATAACTGTATCATAGGTTCTGAATTAAGTTATTAATAAGTCTGATCTCATATTCCAAGACCAAAAGTTCAATAGTGGAACACATTCAGACTACAGAATGGATTTTTCCACCTGAACCTCCATTTTCATTCGGGTTACTTTTATTGTATCATTACCTCAATGAAATTATTATCTATTATTATATACTCATCCTGAATTATATTTGATTGTTCTATATATATTTACCAACCATAATCCCTCCTTATTAAAATGGGAGATACACCTTTTAAAAGGAATATTCAGAATTATTATTGAAATACAAGGCTGATTCAAGGGAATTTCTCAAATTCATACCTATTTTCAATGGAAATATATAATATGTTTTTATAAACCATTAACTTTATAAAATAACTCATTTTATTATTAAAATAACATCTTTCTTTATTTCTTTTTTATACAAATTTTTTTTCCAAAAGAACTCTTCTTTTCAAAATAAATAAGTATTTATCTCAATAATTAATCGATGATTTTATTAGAGTATCTTTATCTATTTCAACACTCTTATTGATTCTTATGTATTATTGGGATTAATATTTTATTAAATAATGTAATATATTTAATTTAATGTTTTATTATTATTCTGACTGTGGATATGCTATCCTAAATCCATTCACCAATTTAATCTGAATTGTTCGTGTTTATGCCTAATGTTTGTGGAATGTTATTTACATTTCATATGTCATTTTTAATATGAATATATATTTTGTTTATGTTGATTGCCATTCATATGAGGAATGAATTTAACTTATTATGTGATGGGTTGGGCCCACTATATCCACTCAGTTAATCGGTAGGTCTCACAATAAAAATAGATATGGGCTTGGTTGAGCCCTTGCCCATTTTTAGATATAGTTTTGGTCGAGGCCTTAATAATTTTTAGATGTATTAGCTGGGACCTTGATGATATGATTCATAATGTACGGAATATCCATTTCTCTCATTATGAAGCTATAAATTCATAGTTCATGTAGTTATTTTACTAGTAGAATGCCTATAATTATGATTTATTATGGAAATGTTTAATCGGCTCATTTTCATACCATAATATGTTCATGTTTATTTTTAAAGGCATATGTTTTCAATTATTCACCATTCATAATGTTTAAATTTATATTATTTTCTATTTTATTGTTTACCCTTATTGAGAATATGATCTCACCCCTTCATATGTTTCATTTTTTATAGGACAATAAGATGTATGTTATGATCGACCTACATATATAATCATGGTGTCATGGATATTCCCGATATAACTATTATGTTGTTTTCCATTTCATGTTGTAATGCTGAACATATGTATGTATCTTGTTTCCGAATCTTGTAATATATTCATTGCATTGGGATAAAACTTTCTTGTAATCATTCCAATGTAATGTAATAAGGAACTGACTCATAGTAACTCAGGTCAAGCCTTTATAGTTGGTATCATATGAATTTTAGTAGAAAACATGGAAACTAGATTTAGAAAACTTATATTATGAAACAAACCAGTAATATAGAATTTGAGTATAAACATACAATAACAGCCTGGTAATTTGGTAATGAATATATTACGTGGATATTTATAGCAAATACATCCCTGTCTGGATACTACAAGTGGATGTGGTTCTGAAAAATATATACTCAGGATTGAAAAGATTGACAAGGAGTTTCGGGCTTGACCCATGGTATACTGGTACACGACAATGACCCTTAATGCACACCTAGTTTGAAAATCCTATGGAATATGCTTAGGATAATTCATATATTCTTTACAATCCATTATGCAGGATATAAATGTAATGTTTTCCTAAAAGAAACCATGTTTATGATTATAGTATTAGTCATGAAAATGATTTCAATTTATTCTTAGTATTTTTCTATGTTGAGATTATACATTATGATTCATAACATAATCTAGTGCTTGTCATTATTTAGAAATGGATCCTAGTAGAATAAATGGAAACCACGTGAACATGTGTATCCGATGTATGGATTTCCCTCCGATGCATGATAATTATGTTGGCTATGGAGTTACGACTAGTACAAAGTAACTTATAACAATACTAGGACAACTTAATCAGGTTATGAATAATAACCTTACCCATATGGAGCATCGTGATCTACAGCATGGGGGAGCTATGTTGAATCTCTTTATGTGACAACAACCTCTATCATTAAATGGGACTAAAAACCTATTCGTAGATGAGCAGTGTATAAGATCCCAAGAAATGATATTCCTTTCTTTGGGAAGTAACAAAAGAGAGAAGGTTGTCATGGAAGTCTATCATCTATCGGGAGATGCGGATCGGTGGTGGTCATTAAACAAAAACAAAAAGGAGAATAAGGAAATAGAAGAGATGTAATGGAGTGATTTTAAGGAAATATTCTATGAAAAATACTTCCCTCATGTACAGCAAGTAGATTGGAAAGGAAAATCATGAATCTCAGGTAGAAGTAGGATGAAAATATTTCCAAGAATGAAGCCAACTTTTCAAGGAAGAAAAGGCATTCTACATACTACATAAATAATCCTAAGAGAAGTATTGATTGATTCTTTGATTGTTTAAAACCATTCCTCCAAATGGATCTAGTGTCCCAAAGTTTCTCATCATATGAAGATATAATCTCAAGTTCTATCAAGATATATAAGAAATTTTCTAATTATTATTAATTTAATGGAAATTATGAGAAGAAGATGGGAGCTGAAAACTATGGAGAATGAAATATGGAAATGGGAAAGGTGGGAAGAGTTGAATTTCCACCTTGTGATAACTGTGGAAGGAAACTCCCTAGTTCCTGATTAAATGGAAAGGGGGTGTTCTACAAGTGTGGAAAAAAATACAATCTTGATAGTGTTTTCAAAGAGAAGAAATAAGTTTTTAATGTTCAATTCTATAATTGTAGGGAGATGGGACACTATTCTATTAATTTGCCAAAGTGTCAATGAAACGGGCCTAAAAAATAGACAATGGATCATGGGCATGATTATGTGATCACAACTTCTTATATTAATGTTCCTAATGACATGGTGGAAGGTACTATAATCATTTATTCAAACATTTTCAATGCTTTATTTGATTCTGTATCATCATATTCTTTAATATCTTCCTTGTTTTCTAAGAAAATTAGATATTTCCAATTTGATTTAGTAAGGGAGTTGTAAGTTAAATCTCTTAAGGGAAGTATCATTGTAACGCCCCGACCCCAGCTACCCAGAGTCGGTGCATTACTTCGTAACATTGGAATGATCAAAAATGATCAAGTCTCGAAAGACCGATTAGTTTAGTGTAACACCCCAAGCTTCCTCGGTATGTTTCCTTTCGAATAATGCAATGACGTGCATTGTACGCAACTTCGAGATTTTAACACACCACAACCAATCAAACTAGCCGTTATGAATAGTAATACCTACTTTTTGAAATTATATATATTTTATATTTCAAAATGGACTTCATTTTTGGATTCGGAATATCGAATTTAGCCTAAGGTGAAATTTTGGTACTTTTCGGATAACTTTCATATTTTGATGAATAGTGAAAATTACTAAATTTTAATTAAAAACAACTTTTTTAATCAAAATAATTAATAGTGATAAATTATGAATTTGAGTGGTTTTAAAGTATATTTAGAATATATTTTTACCATTTAATATAATGTTGGTCATTGGACATAATTTTACAATTAAACCGAACATAAACGAGTGTCAATCTTTTGATAGTTATTATCTCTTAAAAACACGCTTTTTGTTTTGACAGCGGGATTTAATTTTAAATTAATTTCTGCCACTTCTGTGTTTTGAATTTAGGAAAATGGATTCCATATTTGGAATCAGGATGTTAAAATTGTGTAAATAGGTAACTTTTATTTTTAGACATTTTGAATAATTACTGCGGTAAATATTTTATTTACCATGGTTAAGGGTAAATCCGGTAAATAAGGGTTAAAAAAAATAATATTATAATAATACTAAATTACCCTAAAACGTGTCTTAACCCTATTGGTTGATACATGGTCGACCATGGGAATCTTTGGGTCTATTTTGGGACCCCATGGATCCACTTGTAAGTGATAATGACACTTTATTTTAATTTAGTTAAAATGAATACAAAAATGACACAAGCATATATCTTTTAGAACAACAATTGTTACATTGGGTTATATATGTTGGATTTTAAATTATAAATATTCATTAGAAAGCTAAAAAGATTTTCTACATAATGATATTTTATTTATAATTTTTAGACATTAAATAATTTATTTTATTTATGACACAATGATGATGCAGTAATTACTATAATAGTGAAAAATTAAAATAATTGATATTATAAACACCCAAATAAATATAATATGAAACTTTTAATGAATTAAACTAATTTTCTAGGATAATATGATATATTAGAATTGATTTAATTGACTTTGTTCGAAGTAATCAATCTGTTATGAGTTTCACAAAAATCATCTATTGAATAGTGTCAAAATTGACATAAAAGAGTTCTTAAAACAAATATTATATTATTAATTGATATTAAATTCCTAAAAATCTAAGGTTCGGCCAAGAGACTTATATTATGATAGGTTAATCATTAATGGACCACTTGGGGGTCTTTTGGATGTATATAGTAAGTTTATTAACCATATTATATAAAAATACAAAGAGACATTGTAAAAGTGAAACTAATTAACTTAGAGTTAATACTTAAAGATAAAGTCAATATAAGTACCCAAACCTGTCTAAATTCTATTGGATGAGTTGTTTTCGACCTATCCCCACCTCAACCTTTGAATAGTCAACTTTGGAGCCATTGGAAACCGAATATGAATTTATTATAAATTAATATTTCTAGCTTTTCCAAAGGTGCCCCTCACCCCTCTTATAAAAGGGCACTCCTCCTTCTCATTTCCTCACACCTCTCAAGCCACTTGGCTCGTCCAAACTCTGCCCAACTAAGCTCCCCACATCCCTCTCCTCCTCCTTGAAGCTTCCCCTTAGGAAGAAAGCATTTCAACAAGTCCTTTGGTTCCAACCAAAGTGAGTTACCTAAATTAAAGGTAACGATTTCTCTTAAATTATTTTCATTTATTTTGCTTCTTCAACCCCCAAAATCTTTTTATTTCCCTTCTTTTGTAACAACACCAGTATCCTCAATATACTAGGATGTTGTTATAAGAAGTATTCAAACTACACATACACACAACTCCATCTAATGGATGATGAACATAATGTTTCTGTGGATGGCAAACTAACGCCTCACGAAACGATGATTGTTCAAAAACATCTTACCGCCTCTCATGGTGGCCATTATGATGGAACTGTAATTAAATATGATATTAATGATATATATTTTATATATAAGCTTCTGTAATTCCATTTTATTTCATACCATTATTCGTTTCATGTCGTATATACATACGATAATTTCATTTGAGGAAGTGCGGACTACCGCTCCCTTAAAATGATATGACTCGTTCATACCACACATGGAACGTATAAAGGATGGTGTTAATGAACTTAAGTAACATATATAAAATATTATATTATACTGGAATAGTAATATACCTATGTATCATTTGGATTCGATTCTTTTAAAATAAAAAAATTAAAAAATTAAATGGAAGTAGCGTTCGTGCGTACGTACGGACTACCGTCTCCACGAACGCGATGAGATTCATTATCCATCATATCCATTAAAGTATAATTATCATTTAATGATTTAAAAATGATGTTTAAGGACTTGATATCATTCTGGATATTAATAAGATACAACAAACATGACTTATGTAACAAAACATATAAAAGAAAATGAGTAAGTTAACACCCGAAACGGCGTTAATACTAAGATATTATTAACAAATCAATGTTAAAAGATCATATATGATATCATATTAAAGTAAATGATTCTTGTATTATTCAATAACAATTATTTCACCATTATACAGGAGGTAAACCTACCATAGACCAAGGAAAAAGTACAAAGTAAGGGATTCTCTTATCTCACTTTCAATTCCGTGAGATTTCCATTGTTCGCCACTAAATTATTGAAAGTGGTGTATTGTGTACTGCCATTTGATATATATTCATGATTATATTTATATTCATTTTATTCTGTAAATCATTTGGTGGTTATTAACTTTTGGCCATACGACTCAGTTGATTAACGTGGTAAGGGTTTTCTTATCTCACTTTTAATTCCGTGAGAATTCCATTGATCACCACTTAATTATTGCATGTGGTGTATGTGTACTGCCCATGATCGTATTCATTGTGTAATATACTTTAATTTATGGGTATTTACATCATCATGGTATGATACTTCTTTCATGGGTGTATGTTTCGTAAGTTACCTAATCGATAAGGGAATTTGAGATTTCAATTTCCACTCATTTGGCTTTACACATATTTCATTGATTATATTACCCCAAGATTATGTGTGGAATCACTATTCATTTGATTATGTCATAATATCCACTCCCCTTCCTGTGGATAGAAGTTTGATACACATAATCACTCCATTGGTAATTCTCAAGTCATTGATATGAATTTGATAAGAGTAATTTTAACTCATTCTCCATTTGTTGAGTTAAACATCCAATTCGTTGGTATTGTTTTTTTACAAGAATATGTGTGAATGTCCTTTGATTGTTTTACACTGAATATCCAATCATATTTAGTGTATTTATATTTGTCACACATAATTATGTCATTGATTTATCCTTAACCTAAGGATACAACCTTTTTGAGAAATTTCATCTCAATTTACATTCCATTGAGACTTCTTTGATGATATACACCAAATCACTTCTATGTGGTGTATATAATGTACTTTGACATAGTATATCATGAATTCCTTTATTCTCATGATATTACAATGTTTTGATTACCTCAATTATTTGTATTCAAGTGTCTCTCTTTTGGTTAGAAACTCTAACCAAAATACCATTTTAAAATGTTTTAAAGAATTATTCTTCTAAATCATGCTCATTAATGTCCATATTTTAAAAATGGTTTTAAGGATTTATTTATATGGACATTAAAGTTTTAAAATTAAAACTCCTTTTAAAAGTTTCAAAGTGGTATGGGACACTTTGATTCAAAAATATACTTTTAAATGGCTTCTTGACAAATAGTGTGACTTTTAAATGTTTTCAAGAAAAGGGGGATATTTCTCTCAAATAGTTTTGACGATTATTTTCATCTATGTCAACATCCTTCATTATTATTGATTGAGGTTAATGTGATACAATACAATCTTCCATATTGTATCGAATGAATTATGTTTGACTGTGGATGTGCTATTTTTATACCATTCATGGTTTGTGGTGAAAGTATTGACATTTCGTATGCTAGTTTAATACGAATGTTTACGTTATGTTTAAACCTTTTCATATGGGAATGCATTGGACTTAATAAGTGAAGGGTGGAGCCCGCTATAGCTCCTCGATGCATCGGTAGGTCTCATGAGACAAACTAGTGTCTTGGCACAAGGCCTTGGCAAAATCTTATTTGTAGTCTTGGAACGAGGCCTTGGCTATGTGGTTATGATAGTCTGGCATTATGCATTCCATCATTATGAAAGTGGTTATTGATATTGCATGTGATCATTCGACTAGTAGAATATCCATGTGAGTAAGTAAATGGCATTATTTCATTTTACTTTTGCCATACTATGTTGAAGTTCAATTTTAAAAGGCTTTTGTTTTAGTTATAAATTGCCTTAAGTGTTTATGCTTATTTATGAAAGCTTCTGCTATAATGTTATCCTTACTGAGCATCCGAGCTCACCCCTTTCAATGTATTATTTTTCCCAGGATTATGAAGAAGTAATTTATGAATGACCTGCAGGGATAGTATGAGGGGATATGAAGACAAGATGTTTTTTTTATGATGTAATGTAAAAATTTATGGATGTATCTAGTTATTCCAAGGCTACTAAACTAATCGGTCTTTCGAGACTTGATCTTTCTCATGATCATGCCAATGTTATGTAATAATGCACCGACTCTAGATAATTAGGGTCGGGGCGTTACAGTTGGTATCAGAGGGAGGTTTAGTACAAACCTTGGTAGCTATATTTAGATAAACTCTGATTAGAGCACGTAGACCTAAGATGAACTTTGAGGATTAGTATAAAAGAACTTCCCAGAATTTTGGTATTGTAGAGATTTTGTGAGTTTTCCGAGAAATACATCCCTGTCTGGATACGTGCAGGTAGAGGCGGCTCTGGCACAGATGTACCTAGGGGTAAAACCCGAAAACACCGCTTTGAGCTAGACTCGAACGGGAACTGGTGCACGACAACGGGCCTTGCTGCACTCTTGGTTACGACACTCCCGGGGGATATGCTTAGGATAATTTACATTTTCTTTACAAACCAATTTAAGTAATATATATATAAGATGAGAGTAAATGACCTTGGTTAATCCTAATATGTTTCAAATTGAGAATATGGTGACATTTTAATCTCTAAATGATTTTACGACTACTATTACTCACACAATGCTTTATGGTTTTAGTCAATGGCTGGATTCCATGGAAGTCATAGTGACTTTGAGAATGATGTACAAGATGGGAACGGTGGTGGCAATGAGCAACAAAATGGAATGTTGATAGGCGTAAAAGATATCGTCTTTATGCCAAATCAGTTTTCCAAAAATATGATCAACAACATATATATTAACCAACTCCCAGACTCAACAAGGAAGAGAAAGGTGATGAATGATAAGAGCTCCAGCAATGGAGACCATGGAGAAAAGAACCCTCAATTTTCATCATGCAGGAAATGTGGAAAGAGACACCCAGGAAAATGTCTCAATGGGACAACGAAATGTTTTACGTGCGGGAAGGAAGGACATAAAGTAAAGAATTGCCGAAGAAAAATGAAGAGTACTATGGAAGAAGATAAAAATGGTCCCAAGAGTCCATTTACAGTCATTTGCCGTAAATGTAGGGGACCTGGCCATTACCCGAGTGAATGTCCTATTCTATAGGATATTTTCTTGGTCAAATAAGAAGCTATGTGGGAATAAATGGTTGGAGAAATGTTTAAAAAGTATTAGCACTCCTTGTTGATGGGTTTACTATGGAATAATTTTCTCTTGTATTTGTAACCCCGCAGTTTGCCATGTGAGAATGATATTTGAGGAAGAATTGTCTCTTCTCTTGTGGATTTGGGTATAAATAACCATTTGGATTTATATGATCATTGGGGTTTGAGAGAATTATAAGTTATTCTAATTTGGGATGAAGATTCAAGGTATGATATAACATTTGTGGTTAAATTTATGATATAGTATTTTGAGGAATTTATCTCATTTTGGCAATATTATAAAATATAGTTTTTGAAAAAGGACAACACGTAGACCGTGTGACAACCCGTCGCGTCGGACAAAGCTATGGGAATCGAACCCACAACCAAAGTGCGATTGGGATTTATCGCCTACCACTGGACTACGTGAAGTCCCTGGTTAGTGTGACTATTTTTTTAGTTAAATGATTTTATTGATCAATAATAAGTTGATTTGGGTTCTTATTTCATATCAAAAGAATACCCTTGGTATAGGAAAATGATTTGGTGATTAAGTGATAAATGTTATTTTGGAAGATGTTCGCTTTGTTGGAAACACTATATGTCCAAGGAAAATAGAATACTATGGGGTTTCATTTGTGGAGTAATGATAGATTTTTATCTACGTTTTTATTGTGGATTTATAGTGATTTGGGTTATTTATGGAAATGATTAACCTATAATAGAGAATATGTGATTAGGTTAATTACTTTTGAGTATGTGACTTTAAGAGTATCTGATGTCATTTGGAGATACAATTTAACATGGGAGACTACATAATCAAATTCTTCTATGTTTTGGGTTTCAATATTAGTTTGGATTATATTAAAGGATTTTAAGGACAATTGGTTATTGAATGGTATCTATTTAACTTTGGGGTATTGTTGGATTAATTTTAGAAATTAAGATTAGTGCATATTTATCTCAATGAATATCCTTTTGGGGGATCATTAGATCATTCACTGACCATTTTGGTTTTGATTAATCTTCAAAGACAATGTAAATATATGGTTTATCCTTCATGGATCATGTGATTCTATAGAAGTTTATTCTATCTCTTCCAGTGTGACCAAGTCTTCTTGAATACTCATCGTTTAAAAAAAATGATTTAGTGGTGGAAATTTATTAAAGAATGAAAATCTACTTAAAATGTAAGTATATCTCATAATTTTCTTAGTCAATATCATAAATGAATTCCTCTTCCTTATGTAATGTAACTTAAAAAAAAAATGTTGTCCGTTTACTTTCCTACTAGGAGACTAATGGTCGTTTGTCCCAACACAAGTTTGTGGTTTTCTCATTGTTAACTTTCTCCTGATCATGATTTCTATCCCTCTCCATCAGAACTTGACACTTAGTTTATCATCCATATCCATGTTTTCTTACATGGAATCCTAGTATGGGTTATCTTGGATGACCCTTATACCTCTCTTTCTTTCTTTTAAAGTGACAGTTTTATTGACTCTTTTTCCGATGTGGGACTTTCCATTATATTCCCAAGAAAAATTTTAAAAATTGCGAGGACGCAATTTATTGAAGGAGGGGAGAATGTAACACCCCAAGCTTCCTCGGTATGTTTCCTTTCGAATAATGCAATGACGTGCATTGTACGCAACTTCGAGATTTTAACACACCACAACCAATCAAACTAGCCGTTATGAATAGTAATACCTACTTTTTGAAATTATATATATTTTATATTTCAAAATGGACTTCATTTTTGGATTCGGAATATCGAATTTAGCCTAAGGTGAAATTTTGGTACTTTTCGGATAACTTTCATATTTTGATGAATAGTGAAAATTACTAAATTTTAATTAAAAACAACTTTTTTAATCAAAATAATTAATAGTGATAAATTATGAATTTGAGTGGTTTTAAAGTATATTTAGAATATATTTTTACCATTTAATATAATGTTGGTCATTGGACATAATTTTACAATTAAACCGAACATAAACGAGTGTCAATCTTTTGATAGTTATTATCTCTTAAAAACACGCTTTTTGTTTTGACAGCGGGATTTAATTTTTAATTAATTTCTGCCACTTCTGTGTTTTGAATTTAGGAAAATGGATTCCATATTTGGAATCAGGATGTTAAAATTGTGTAAATAGGTAACTTTTATTTTTAGACATTTTGAATAATTACTGCGGTAAATATTTTATTTACCATGGTTAAGGGTAAATCCGGTAAATAAGGGTTAAAAAAAATAATATTATAATAATACTAAATTACCCTAAAACGTGTCTTAACCCTATTGGTTGATACATGGTCGACCATGGGAATCTTTGGGTCTATTTTGGGACCCCATGGATCCACTTGTAAGTGATAATGACACTTTATTTTAATTTAGTTAAAATGAATACAAAAATGACACAAGCATATATCTTTTAGAACAACAATTGTTACATTGGGTTATATATGTTGGATTTTAGATTATAAATATTCATTAGAAAGATAAAAATATTTTCTACATAATGATATTTTATTTATAATTTTTATACATTAAATAATTTATTTTATTTATGACACAATGATGATGCAGTAATTACTATAATAGTGAAAAATTAAAATAATTGATATTATAAACACCCAAATAAATATAATATGAAACTTTTAATGAATTAAACTAATTTTCTAGGATAATATGATATATTAGGATTGATTTAATTGACTTTGTTCGAAGTAATCAATCTGTTATGAGTTTCACAAAAATCAACTATTGAATAGTGTCAAAATTGACATAAAAGAGTTCTTAAAACAAATATTATATTATTAATTGATATTAAATACCTAAAAATCTAAGGTTCGGCCAAGAGACTTATATTATGATAGGTTAATCATTAATGGACCACTTGGGGGTCTTTTGGATGTATATAGTAAGTTTATTAACCATATTATATAAAAATACAAAGAGACATTGTAAAAGTGAAACTAATTAACTTAGAGTTAATACTTAAAGATAAGGTCAATATAAGTACCCAAACCTGTCTAAATTCTATTGGATGAGTTGTTTTCGACCTCTCCCCACCTCAACCTTTGAATAGTCAACTTTGGAGCCATTGGAAACCGAATATGAATTTATTATAAATTAATATTTCTAGCTTTTCCAAAGGTGCCCCTCACCCCTCTTATAAAAGGGCACTCCTCCTTCTCATTTCCTCACACCTCTCAAGCCACTTGGCTCGTCCAAACTCTGCCCAACTAAGCTACCCACATCCCTCTCCTCCTCCTTGAAGCTTCCCCTTAGGAAGAAAGCATTTCAACAAGTCCTTTGGTTCCAACCAAAGTGAGTTACCTAAATTAAAGGTAACGATTTCTCTTAAATTATTTTCATTTATTTTGCTTCTTCAACCCCCAAAATCTTTTTATTTCCCTTCTTTTGTAACAACACCAGTATCCTCAATATACTAGGATGTTGTTATAAGAAGTATTCAAACTACACATACACACAACTCCATCTAATGGATGATGAACATAATGTTTCTGTGGATGGCAAACTAACGCCTCACGAAACGATGATTGTTCAAAAACATCTTACCGCCTCTCATGGTGGCCATTATGATGGAACTGTAATTAAATATGATATTAATGATATATATTTTATATATAAGCTTCTGTAATTCCATTTTATTTCATACCATTATTCGTTTCATGTCGTATATACATACGATAATTTCATTTGAGGAAGTGCGGACTACCGCCCCCTTAAAATGATATGACTCGTTTATACCACACATGGAACGTATAAAGGATGGTGTTAATGAACTTAAGTAACATATATAAAATATTATATTATACTGGAATAGTAATATACCTATGTATCATTTGGATTCGATTCTTTTAAAATAAAAAAATTAAAAAATTAAATGGAAGTAGCGTTCGTGCGTACGTACGGACTACCGTCTCCACGAACGCGATGAGATTCATTATCCATCATATCCATTAAAGTATAATTATCATTTAATGATTTAAAAATGATGTTTAAGGACTTGATATCATTCTGGATATTAATAAGATACAACAAACATGACTTATGTAACAAAACATATAAAAGAAAATGAGTAAGTTAACACCCGAAACGGCGTTAATACTAAGATATTATTAACAAATCAATGTTAAAAGATCATATATGATATCATATTAAAGTAAATGATTCTTGTATTATTCAATAACAATTATTTCACCATTATACAGGAGGTAAACCTACCATCGACCAAGGAAAAAGTACAAAGTAAGGGATTCTCTTATCTCACTTTCAATTCCGTGAGATTTCCATTGTTCGCCACTAAATTATTGAAAGTGGTGTATTGTGTACTGCCATTTGATATATATTCATGATTATATTTATATTCATTTTATTCTGTAAATCATTTGGTGGTTATTAACTTTTGTCCATACGACTCAGTTGATTAACGTGGTAAGGGTTTTCTTATCTCACTTTTAATTCCGTGAGAATTCCATTGATCACCACTTAATTATTGCATGTGGTGTATGTGTACTGCCCATGATCGTATTCATTGTGTAATATACTTTAATTTATGGGTATTTACATCATCATGGTATGATACTTCTTTCATGGGTGTATGTTTCGTAAGTTACCTAATCGATAAGGGAATTTGAGATTTCAATTTCCACTCATTTGGCTTTACACATATTTCATTGATTATATTACCCCAAGATTATGTGTGGAATCACTATTCATTTGATTATGTCATAATATCCACTCCCCTTCCTGTGGATAGAAGTTTGATACACATAATCACTCCATTGGTAATTCTCAAGTCATTGATATGAATTTGATAAGAGTAATTTTAACTCATTCTCCATTTGTTGAGTTAAACATCCAATTCGTTGGTATTGTTTTTTTACAAGAATATGTGTGAATGTCCTTTGATTGCTTTACACTGAATATCCAATCATATTTAGTGTATTTATATTTGTCACACATAATTATGTCATTGATTTATCCTTAACCTAAGGATACAACCTTTTTGAGAAATTTCATCTCAATTTACATTCCATTGAGACTTCTTTGATGATATACACCAAATCACTTCTATGTGGTGTATATAATGTACTTTGACATAGTATATCATGAATTCCTTTATTCTCATGATATTACAATGTTTTGATTACCTCAATTATTTGTATTCAAGTGTCTCTCTTTTGGTTAGAAACTCTAACCAAAATACCATTTTAAAATGTTTTAAAGAATTATTCTTCTAAATCATGCTCATTAATGTCCATATTTTAAAAATGGTTTTAAGGATTTATTTATATGGACATTAAAGTTTTAAAATTAAAACTCCTTTTAAAAGTTTCAAAGTGGTATGGGACACTTTGATTCAAAAATATACTTTTAAATGGCTTCTTGACAAATAGTGTGACTTTTAAATGTTTTCAAGAAAAGGGGGATATTTCTCTCAAATAGTTTTGATGATTATTTTCATCTATGTCAACATCCTTCATTATTATTGATTGAGGTTAATGTGATACAATACAATCTTCCATATTGTATCGAATGAATTATGTTTGACTGTGGATGTGCTATTTTTATACCATTCATGGTTTGTGGTGAAAGTATTGACATTTCGTATGCTAGTTTAATACGAATGTTTACGTTATGTTTAAACCTTTTCATATGGGAATGCATTGGACTTAATAAGTGACGGGTGGAGCCCGCTATAGCTCCTCGATGCATCGGTAGGTCTCATGAGACAAACTAGTGTCTTGGCACAAGGCCTTGGCAAAATCTTATTTGTAGTCTTGGCACGAGGCCTTGGCTATGTGGTTATGATAGTCTGGCATTATGCATTCCATCATTATGAAAGTGGTTATTGATATTGCATGTGATCATTCGACTAGTAGAATATCCATGTGAGTAAGTAAATGGAATTATTTCATTTTACTTTTGCCATACTATGTTGAAGTTCAATTTTAAAAGGCTTTTGTTTTAGTTATAAATTGCCTTAAGTGTTTATGCTTATTTATGAAAGCTTCTGCTATAATGTTATCCTTACTGAGCATCCGAGCTCACCCCTTTCAATGTTTTATTTTTCCCAGGATTATGAAGAAGTAATTTATGAATGACCTGCAGGGATAGTATGAGGGGATATGAAGACAAGATGTTTTTTTTATGATGTAATGTAAAAATTTATGGATGTATCTAGTTATTCCAAGGCTACTAAACTAATCGGTCTTTCGAGACTTGATCTTTCTCATGATCATGCCAATGTTATGTAATAATGCACCGACTCTAGATAATTAGGGTCGGGGCGTTACATTTAGTAGCCTTGGAAACACTAGATACATTCATAAACGTACATTACATCATAAAGTGAAAAACTACAATAACAAAGTCTCCATAGTCCACACTCATATCCTCTTCTGACTATCCCTGCAGGTCATTCATAAAATACTTCTTCACATCCTGGAACATATTAAATCATTGAAAGGGGTGAGCTCGGATGCTCAGTAAGGAGAACAATATTGCGGAAGCTTTCATAAATAAACATTAACATTTATGGCAATGTATAACTAAAACAAAATCCTTTTAAACATGAACTTCAACATAATATGGAAAAAGTAAAATGAGATAATGCCATTTACTTATTCACATGGATATTCTACTGGTCAAATAATCACATGCAATATCAATAACCACATTCATAATGATGGAATGCATAATGCCAGACTATCATAACCACATAGCCAAGGCCTCGTGCCAAGACCCCAAATAATATTTTGTCAAGGCCTTGTGCCAAGACACTAGTTTGTCTCATGAGACCTACCGATGCATCGAGGAGCTATAGCGGGCTCCACCCGTCACTTATTGAGTACAATTCATTACTCATATGAATAGGTTTAAACAGATCATAAACCGTAACATAATCGTATCACATAAAACATGCATAAAGGAAACATAAAATTTCCACATTTCAATCAAAAGATATCAATACAACACATTGATATAGTAAAAATGCTTTCAAAACCATTTTCAATACCAAAATAAAATAATGTTAAAACTTTGTATTTATTTTTCATTAAAAAAAGTGATGGCTTGTAGAGGAAGCTAAAACTCAAATAATGGTCACGGCGGTGGAAAGTCGTTGTCGCCGCATATGTACGGAAAGAAAAACATTCCCTTTTTGTCGTTTAGTAAAACGCTTCGTATAAAAAAGGTTCCTTTTGAATAAACCAAAATGTCATAGGGGTTTATACACCATATAAAAGAAAGTTGTGTATAAAACCAAATATTCCTCAATGAAAGGAGATTGAGACGAAGTCCATAAAAAGATCATTTTTAAAATAAAATAGATCTATTATCTATATTCACTATAGGTACACATAAAGAAAGTAAAAATACAAAATTGGACATAATAATATCATGAAATAATTTAAAAGTAGGAGATTAACCCAAAGAATGGAAATTGGGTTAAGAAATTCCCTTACCTTATGTCCTGTCCTGACTCGACCATTCTTTAACCTCCTGAATAATAAACTAGAGTTAATTCCTATTTATGTAAGAACCTTTTTCATGTTCATTATACCTTTTATATCCCTTATTACCATGTTATGAACATTATGTAATTATTTATGTTAATTACGGTCTTTTTGTTGATCTTTGGTACTTGAGTCAACAATAAACTTCTTATAATTACAAGTTGGTTATGTGGTAGAATATCCATTATCTCCAGAATTATATTCATGATTTAGATGTTATATAGATCATATATATCTAGTATATAAATTCATTCATAATATTACGTAACATTTAGAGGTAAGAAATGAAATGCACCGTTCATGGAGACGGTAAGCCGTACGTACGCATGAACGCTACTTTTATTTCTATTTCGTATTTAATGGAATGAAATCATAATGATATAAATTTTTAATATAATTACAGTATAATATAGTGTATAATACCATTTACTCTATCCTTTACACATCCCACATATGGCATTAACGATTCAAATCACTTTGAGGGGGCGGTAGTCCGCACTTCCTAAAATGAAATTATCGTGTTTACACGTAATGGAAATCATAAAGGTATGACATAAATGAGAAATAAAGAAGCATAATGAAAACATAAACATAATATATATGTCATATATGAAAATATTGTCATCAAAATGGCCACCATTAGAGGTGTTACAAGAGTATTGAACAATCATCGTTTCGTGAGGCAAAAATTCGTCATCCACAGAAACAGTATGTTCTTTAACCATTTGATGTATGTGTGTGTAAGTGTAGCATGAATAATTCTTATAAAAACATCCTAGTATATTTAGGATACTGGTGTTGTTACAAATGAAATGAATAAAAAGTATTTAGGGGGTTGGAGAAGAAAAATAAAACAAAACAACATTAGAGAAGACGTTACCTTAAAATCGGGTAACTCTTTTTTGATTTGATGCAAAGGCTTCCTTGGGAAGAGTTCTTCCCAAAGTGAGGCTTCTAGGAGTAAGAGGGGGAATATGGGAGAGTATTTGGGCAGATTTTGGCCGAGCCAAATGGCTTGAAAGTGTGAATGAGTTGGTAGAGGTGGGGGCCTTTTATAAGTTGAGAGGAGGGGAACTCTTGGAACGTAAAGAAAAGTCACTTTATTATAAAATGAGTTTCGGATTTTAGAGGTCCCAAACTTATATAATTAGAGTCTAAGATGATAAGGGTTCGAAATCTCTTCATCAAATAAGTTTTTGACAAGTGTAAGCCTTAGATTTTACATTATCCTTTCATTTTATTTAAATCGTTAAATAATGAGGTCATCGCTGCATCATCATGATGTCATAAATCATTTAATTTATTTAATGACTAAAAATTATAAATAAAAATACTATGATGTAGGAAATCTTTTTATCTTTCCAATTACTATTTATATTCAAAAATATGACTTGTATAACCCCATGTAAAAATTGTTTTAGTAAAACATTTCATGTTTGTGTCATTTTTTACTTTAACATTAAATAAAAGGTATTTATGTCATTTTCCAACTAATGTGGCTCCATGGGGTCCCGAAGTTTACCCATGGATTGTCTTGGTCGGCCATGGCACATCCAATGAAGGTAGGGAATGTTTCAAGCTCATCTCATATTATTAAAACATTATTTTTACCTTAAACTACACTAATTTCCTCTAATCGCGATTAAGAAAAAGTTACTATTCACCAAAAAATTATTTTAATATCATTGAACCAAATTTTACTTCTTAATGACAACCATGTATGTCGGATTTTTGAAATTCAAAACACAGAAGTGGTAATGTCTCATTTGAATGAAAAAACAGTTTTTTAGCAACCACTTAGTGGTTTCACTATTCCTCAAAAATTGATGATTTTCAGAATAAGGCCAAAATTTCACCCTAAGCTATAATTGATATTCCGAATTAAAAAATTATGTCTATTTTACAAAGTTACAAACATACAAGTTGCATTATTTAATTTTATAATCAATTCACGATGTTACAACAAATAGCGTGTTTTTAAGAAATAATTTATATCAAAAGATTGGCAATTGTTTATGTCCAATTTCAATGTTAAATTAATTCTAATGACCACTATTGGATAAAATGGTAAATATATATTGTAAATATACTTTAAAACCACTAAATAGTATAATTTATCAAAATAAATTATTTTGATTAAAAAATTTGTTTTAAGTATTTTTCACTATTCATAAAAAAATTGGAAGTTCTGAGAAAGTTACAAAAAATTCAACTTAGGATAATTTCGATATTACGAATACAAAAATGAAGTCCATTTTGAAATATAAAATTTTCTATAAATTTAAAAGGTTGGTATTACTATTCATAACAGCTACTTTGATTAGTTGCGCCGTGTTAAAACTCGAAGTTGCGTACAATGCAAGCTGTTGCATTATTTAATGAGAAGAGTATCATGGAAGCTCTGGGTGTTACATTCTCCCCTCCTTCAATAAATTTCTTCCTCGCAATTTGAAAATGTTCTTCGAAAATAAATGGTTGAAAATAGAAAATACCTTTGTGGAACCCCACATCGGAAATAAGGTTAATAAAATTTACCCTTAATAAGAGGGAAATTGAAATGAAAAAGTCACCACCAAATTATGATCTCAATAAGGAGAACATTGGTGGAAATTAGAGACATATAATTGGAGGAAAAACGTAAATATTTGTAGGGAGTGATTGAGGTCACCAATCATAAACAATTGTAAAATTGAGGGCCTCAAAGCCTTCAATCATTGATGATTTAAAATATTATCAGTTCAACAAGACATAAGTTATTAGGATAACACATTTTTTGTTTTAATATCCATTTAATAAAGTTCAATAATTAATTTATTCATAGAATAAGAGATAGGTATATATATTTATTCTTGACAAGTAGAGTTTCAACCTTCAACTAATTTCTACCACAAACTCATCTTTCACTCAAAAAGATAATAGAACTCAAACATCTTCTATTTATCCTAATTGTATAAGGTTCCAAATATTAACAAATACCATTTAGATTAGTAAAACTATTTTGTAATAACCAGGGACTTCCTGTAGGCTAGTGGTAGGAAATAAAGGCCTATCACACTAAGGTTGTGGGTTCGATTCCTGCAGCTTTGTCCGACGCGACGGGTTATGCCCCACCCTGCAGGTCTTCCTTTTCCTAAAACTATAATATTCCAAAAATAATCTTCAGAAATGTTTTAACCATAATCAATACTATCCAAAGATCAACTTAACCCATTCCAACCTTTATAGTTATCCAAAATACCTCTATCCAGACTTTCTCTAAAAGGTCTCTAAATTCCAAAATCAATTGTAACCTCATATTCCCCAAACAAAGTAAAGTTTTTCTTATTGTCACATACTAAAAATATGATTACCTTCATCATATTAAATCCTTAATGAAAACAACATGTACTATAGTACAATCCTTATTTATATATCACATTATTCTAATAACCAGAATTTAGTCCATGAGTCCAAGCACCAATACATTAATTATTCTGCTTCAACTATAGTCACAGCATAAGATTGGCCTTGATCCCTTGGCCTTTTCTGAGGTAATTTTCCCTGACGTTTTGGACATTCATTTGCATAATGCCCCATTTCTCTACAATTGTAGTATTCAACATTGATAGCCTCTTTCTTTCCCTTGCAATCACGCGCCTGGTGACCTTTTTCTCCACATTTATAACAAACTCCCATTCTTTTTAGGCAAGTACCAGGGTGATTCTTCCCACAATTATCACATACTGGAAAATCCTTCTTTCCCTTTTTCCCTTTATCTATCTCTTGTTCCACCGTTCTCTTCTTCTCTTGCTTTACTTTATTGTCATAAGACTTAGAGAATTCATTTTCTGTCTTGATAGCACATGAGACAATATCTTCATACGATGAGAAGGATTGTGAGACTAATGCTCGACGAAGAAATGGTTTTAACCCATCAAAGAAATGATCAATCTTACTTCTTGGGTTATGTATATAATCTGCAGCATGTCTTTCTAACCTTGTAAAGTTAGCCTCATACTTTTCGACATTCTCATCCTCCTTTTGTCTCAGACTCAAAAATTTCCTTTCCAAATCTGCTCGATGGTCACGAGGAAAGTATTTTTCTAAGAAAATATCTTTGAACTCTCTCCATTCCATACTTGATACTTCTTCATCTTCCTTTGTATTTTGAATCAATGACCACCATTGATCGGCATCTCTAGTGAGGCGGTAAACTGCCATGACAACCTTCTCCCTTTCGCTACTCCCCAAGGCATGGAATATTTTCTCTAAGGAGTTTATCCATTGCTCATCTACTAATGGATTTGTACCCCCATTAAATGTGGGCGGTTGTTGCCTCATGAAGCGGTCTAAAATTGATCCTCCTCATTGTGGATCGGGGTGATCCATACGAGTAAGGTTATTATTCATAACCTGGGTGAGTTGTCCCAATATGGTAATAAGTTGATCAGCACCAGTTGTATCTCCAGCTCCACAATAATTATCTTGAGCAGGAGGGAAATCACTACACGGAGTGCGTGCATTGATATGGTTTCCATTCCTTCCACTAGGCGCCATTTCTAAACAATGGCATAAACTAGATTAGTTTATGAATCAAAATACATAATTCGGTACTTGTAAAATACTTAACACGAATTGAACTATTTTATGGATATAATCCATAATCATAAAAAAAAGTTTTCGTTGAGGAAGTATATACTCATAACCCTTCATAGTGGTTTGTAAAGAAATGTGAATTATCCTAAGAATATCCCCCGGGAGTGTCGTAACCAAGAGTGCAGCAAGGCCCGTTGTCGTGCAGCAGTTCCCGTTCGAGTCTAGCTCAAAGTTGTGTTTTTGGGTTTTACCCCTAGGTACATCTGTGCCAGAGCCACCTCTACCTGCTCGTATCCAGACTGGGATGTATTGCTCGGAAAACTCACAAAATCTCTATAATACCAAAATTCTAGAATGTTCTTCTATACTAATCATCAAAGTCTATCTTTGGGCTATGTGCTCTAATCATATTTTATCTAAATATAGCTTCCAAGGTTAGTACTAAACTGCCTCTGATACCAACTGTAACACCCCGACCCCAGCTACCCAGAGTCAGTGCATTACTTCGTAACATTGGAATGATCACAAAAGATCAAGTCTCGAATGACCGATTAGTTTAGTAGCCTTGGAAACACTAGATACATTCATAAACGTACATTACATCATAAAGTGAAAAACTACAATAACAAAGTCTCCATAGACCACACTCATATCCTCTTCTGACTATCCCTGCAGGTCATTCATAAAATACTTCTTCACATCCTGGAAAATATTAAATCATTGAAAGGGGTGAGCTCAGAAGCTCAGTAAGGATAACATTATTGAGGAAGCATTAATAAATAAACATTAACATTTAAGGAAATGTATAACTAAAACAAAAGCCTTTTAAACATGAAATTCAACAAAATATGGCAAAAGTAAAATGAGATAATTCCATTAACTTATTCACATGGATATTCTACTGGTCGAGTAATCACATGCAATATCAATAACCACTTTCATAATGATGGAATGCATAATGCCAGACTATCATAACCACGTAGTCAAGGCCTCGTGCCAAGACCACAAAAAAGATTTTGTCAAGGCCTCGTGCCAAGAAACTAGTTTGTCTCATTAGACCTACCGATGCATCGAGGAGCTATTGAGGTATCCACCTATCACTTATTAAGTCCAATTCATTCCTCATATGAATAGGTTTAAACATATCATAAACCATAACATAATCGTATCACATAAAACATGGATAAAGGAAACATAACATTTACACATTTCAATCACAAGATATCAATACAACACATCGATATAGTAAAAACGCTTTCAAAACCATTTTCAATACCAAAATAAAAGAATGTTAAAACTTTATATTTATTTTTCAATAAAAAAAGTGATGGCTTTTAGAGGAAGCTGAAACTCAAATAATGGTCACGGCGGCGGAGAAGTCATTGTCGCCGCATATGTACGGAAAGAAAAACATTCCCTTTTTGTCGTTTAGTAAAACGCTTCGTATAAAAAATATTCCTTTTGAATAAACGTAAAAGTCAAAGGGGTTTATACACCGTATAAAAGAAAGTTGTGTATAAAACCAAATATGCCTCAATGAAAGGAGATTGAGATGAAGTCATTAAAAAGATCATTTTTAAAATAAAATAGATCTATTATGTGTATTCACTATAGGTACACATAAATAAAGTAAAAATACAAAATAGGACATAATAATATCATGACATAATTTAGAAGTAGGAGATTAACCCAATGAATGGAAATTGGGTTAAGAAGTTCCCTTACCTTGCGTCATGTCCTGACTCGACCGTTCTTTAACCTCCTGAATAATAAACTAGAGTTAATTCCTATTTACTTAAGATCCATTTTCATGTTCATTATTCCTTTTATATCCCTTATTACTATGTTATGAACATTATGTAATTATTTAAGTTAATAATGGTCGTTTTGTCGATCTTTGGTACTTGAGTCAATAATAAACTTCTTATAATTACAAGTTGTTTATGTCGTAGAATATCCATTATCTCCAGAATTATATTCATGATTTAGATGTTATATATATCATATATATCCAGTATATATATTCATTCATAATATTACGTAACATTTATAGGTATGAAATGAAATGCACCATTCATGGAGATGATAAGCTGTATGTACGCATGAACGCTACTTTCATTTCTATTTCGTATTTAATGGAATGAAATCATAATGATATAAATGTGTAATATAATTCCAGTTTAATATAGTGTATAATACCATTTACTCCATCCTTTATACATCCCACATATGGCATTAACGATTCAAAACACTTTGAGGGGGCGGTAGTCCGCACTTCCTAAAATGAAATTATCGTGTTTACACATAATGGAAATCATAAATGTATGACATAAATGAGAAATAAAGAAGCATAATGAAAACATAAACATAATATATATTTCATATATGAAAATACTGTCATCAAAATGGCCACCATTAGAGGTGTTACAAGAATATTGAACAATCATCGTTTCGTGAGGCAAAAATTCGCCATCCACAGAAACAATATGTTCTTTAACCATTTGATGTAGGTGTGTGTAATTTTAGCTCGAATCCTTCTTAAAAAAACATCCTAGTATATTGAGGAAACTGGTGTTGTTACAAAATAACCGAATAAAAAGTGTTTAGGGGGTTAGAGAATAAAAATAAAACAAAACAACATTAGAGAAGACATTACCTTAAAATCGGGTAACTCTTTTTTGATTTGAGCCAAAGGCGTCCTTGGGAAGAGTTCTTCCCAATGTGAGGCTTCTAGGAGTAATAGGGGGAAGTTGGGAGAGTATTTGGGCAGATTTTGGCCGAGCCAAATGGCTTGAACGTGTGAATGAGGTGGTAGAGGTGGGGGCCTTTTATAAGTGGGGAGGAGGGGAACTCTTGGAAAGTAAAGAAAAGTCACTATATTATAAAATGAGTTTCGGATTTTAGAGGTCCCACACATATATAATTCTTTTCTAAGGTGATAAGGGTTCGAAATATCCTCATCCAATAGGTTTTTGACAAGTGTAAGCCTTATATTCTACATTATCCTTTCATTTTATTTAAATCGTTAAATAATGAGGTCATCGCTGCATCATCATGATGTCATAAATAATTTAATTTATTTAATGTCTAAAAATTATAAAAAAAATAATATGATGTAGGAAATATTTTTATCTTTCCAATGATTATTTATAGTCAAAAATATTACTTGTATAACCCCATGTAAAAATTGTTTTAGTAAAACATTTCATGTTTGTGTCATTTTTTACTTTAACATTAAATAAAAGGTATTTATGTCATTTTCCAACTAAAGTGGCTCCATGGGGTCCCCAAGTTGACCCATGGACTGTCTTGGTCGTCCATGGCACATCCAAAGAAGGTAGGACATGTGTCAAACTCATCTCATATTATTAAAACATTATTTTTACCTTAAACTATACTAATTACCTCTAATCGCGATTAAGAAAAAGTTACTATTCACCAAAAAATTATTTTAATATCATTGAACCAAATTTTACTTCTTAATGACAACCATGTATGTCGGATTTTTGAAATTCAAAACACAGAAGTGGTAATGTCTCATTTGAATGAAAAATCAGTTTTTTAACAACCACTTAGTGGTTTCACTATTCATCAAAAATTGATGTTTTTCAGAATAAGGCCAAAATTTCACCCTAAGCTATAATTGATATTCCGAATTCAAAAATGATGTCTATTTTAAAAAGTTACAAACATACAAGTTGAATTATTTAATTTTATAATCAATTCACACTGTTACAACAAATAGCGTGTTTTTAAGAAATAATTTATATCAAAAGATTGGCAATTGTTTATGTCCAATTTCAATGTAAAATTAATTCTAATGACCACCATTGGATAAAATGGTAAAAATATATTATAATTATACTTTAAAACCACTAAATAGTATAATTTATCACAACAAATTATTTTTATTAAAAAAGTTGTTTTAAGTATTTTTCACTATTCATAAAAAAATTGGAAGTTCTGAGAAAGTTACAAAAAATTCAACTTAGGATAATTTCGATATTACGAATACAAAAATGAAGCCCATTTTGAAATATAAAATTTCTATAAATTTAAAAAGTGGTTATTACTATTCATAATAGCTACTTTGATTAGTTACGGTGTGTTAAAACTCGAAGTTGCATACAATGCAAGCTATTGCATTATTGAATGAGAAGTGTGTCATGGAAGCTCGGGGTGTTACAATCATTGCAACAAAGTTGTGTTAGGAATTACCCATTATGGAATATAAATGTGCTTTTTCTACTGATTTTATTGCCATAACCGTGATTGAATTTGATATAATCATCGGTATGGATTGCATTTTTAACCATGATGTGATTTTTTTTGCAAGAAGAAGGAGGTTACAATTTTTAATGATGATATGAAATCCTTTATCTTTAGAGGAAAAAACATCACCTTATGATTCTCATAAAGATCCACCACCAATAGTTCTACTAAATTGAATTATTTGGGCAGAATGGAATGAAATAACTATGGGTGAGGAAAGGAATGTTCAAATAGAGGACGTACCTATTGTGCAATAATATTTTGACAAGTTTCCCGAGGTGTTACCTAGACATCCACCAGAGCGAAAAATTGAGTTTTCCATTGACTTAATTCTGGGTTCAAGTCTCATATCAATGACACCTTATAGAATGGACATTGTGGAATTAGTGGTGCTCATGAAACAAATAGAATAATTGAGTGATAAAGAATTTATTTGCCCTAATGTTTCTCCATGGGGATCCCATGTTCTTTTAGTTCATAACAATGAGGAATATATGAGTTTGTGCATTGACTACATGGAGTTCAATGTTATAACAATAAAGAAAATGTATCCCCTACCTCGCATTGATGTTTTATTTGATCAACTTCATGGATCCCAATATTTTTTGAAGATTGGCCTTCGATCTGGATGTTATCAGTTTCTTTTGAGGAAATAAGACATTCAAAAAATATCATTTCGAACTAGGTATAAGAATAATGAGTTTACTGTAATGACTTTTGGAATTACTAGTGCAGCCTTTATTTTCATGGATCAAATGAATATA
Source organism: Viscum album (assembly GCA_963277665.1). Classification (NCBI taxonomy): domain Eukaryota; kingdom Viridiplantae; phylum Streptophyta; class Magnoliopsida; order Santalales; family Viscaceae; genus Viscum; species Viscum album. Next base: position 1,671,047,298 of record OY728119.1, on the reverse strand, counting down.
GTTTTCAAGGAGTATCATAATGAATTTTTAGTGGTATTTAATGATGGTATTTATTTATACATAAAAAGATATTAGGATCATGAAAATAACTCGCACGCTATTCTGAAGACTCCTAGAATAAATGAATTATATTGGAATTTTAGAAAGTGTGAATTTTGGATTCAACCATATTCCTTTATAGAACACATTGTCTCTAAAGATAGAATATATGTTGATCCGCTAAATACAAAGGTTGTGAATGAATGGACTACTCCAATGAGAATAACTGAGGTAGGTAGTTTTATTGGTTTAGAAGGTTTTTATTAGTGTTTCATTCAGAACATATCCCGTTTAACCATCCCAATGACCAAACTTACTCGTAAAGTGGTAAAGTTTGTGTGTAAAAAAGAATTTGAGGACTATTTCATTGAATTGATGAGGGGATTAGTGAATTCTATGATCCTAACTCTGCCATCAGGGAATAATGGGTTTGTGATCTATAGCGACGCATCAAAGAATTGAATTTGTTGTGTCCTTAAGAATAATGATATAGTTATTTCATATGCATCAAAGAAGTTAAAAATTCATGAACAAAAATAACCTACTCATGATATTGATTTAGAAGTTGTAATATTTGATCTGAATATTTGGAGACATTATCTTTATAGGGAAAAATGTGAGATATTTTTCGATAATAAGTGTCTAATGTATATCTTCTCATAGAAAGAAATCAACATGAGACAAAGGAGATGGATCAAAGTAGTCATGTATTAAGATTTTTTCATAAACTATGTCCTAGGAATGGAAAACAAGGTAGTTGATGCATTGAGAAGGAACGTTCATGGAGCTCTCAACAAAATAAAGATTGAAAAGGATCCTTTGTACATAGATCTAGTAAGGATGGACATGGGAATTATCATAGAAGGTGAAACATAATTACATTTTAAATTGGTTTCCCAACCATCATTATTATAAGGGATTAAAATCCCTCAGCTTGATGATGAGATCCTTCTAATGAAAATTAATGTTGTGAAATATGGGAAGTTGGCTAACTTCAGATGTGAAGATGGAATTCTGAAATTTGGGAAGAGGCTATGAGTTACCTCTATACCTGAGCTGAAAAGGGAGTTTTAGGATAATTCTCATATATCAAATTTCTCTATACACCATGGTAGCACAAAAATGTATGGATATTTGAGGATCATTTTCAGTGGGATAACATGAAGAGGGAAATTTTTTATTATGTATCAATATGTTTAGTATGTCAACAAGTGAACGTCGAAAAACAACATCTTAGAGGAGTCATCCAACCTATACCTATTACTACACTGAAATGGGGTGATATAAACATATATTTTGTCACTGGATTACCCAAAACTCCATGAAAGAATGATGCAATATGGGTAATTATGGATTGACTTGCAAAATCTGCACATTCTCTTTCCATAAGGGAGGATTTTCAATCGAAACACATAGCACGGCTCTACATCAATGATGTTGTGAGACTTCATGGAGCACCTCTCATGATTTTTTATGATCTTGATCAATTATTTACATAAAAAATATGGAAAAGTATTCAGAATCTTTTGGATACTGAGCTTCGATGGAGTACTTCTTGTCACCCACAAACTGACGGGAGATCAGAAAGGATGATCCAAACCGTAGAGGACATGTTGAGATCATGTTCACTTGAATTTAATGGTATTTGGAATCAATATTTACCATTAGTGGAGTTTTCTTACAATGAAATTTTCTATTCCAGTTTTCAAATGGCACCATATAAGGCATTGTACAAAAAGAGATGTCATACACCAACATGTTGGGCTGAAGTTGGTGACAAAAATATAGTGGGACCAGAGCTTCTGGAGGAAATAACAGTGAAGGTAAAGACTATTGAAGTCCATATCAAAGCATCTCAAATCAGAAAAAATATATTATACTAATAATCAAATGAAGGATTTGGAATTTCAAGTGGGATATCATGTTTTCTTGAAAGTATCTCTATGGAAGGGTGTTCTAAGATTTGAGAATAAATGGAAATTGAGCTTTATATACATATGACCTTTTGAAATTCTAGATAGATTTGGATCTGTTTCATATCATTTGGCTATGAAACCTAGCCTATATAAAGTACACAATATGTCTCATGTCTCATTTATGAGGAAGTACAAGGCAGACCCAATGCATGTCCTCACTTCTGAAGCTATATAATTGGATCATGACCTATCATACTGTGAAGAACCTAGCCAGATTCTAAAAACTAAAGAACAAGTGTTGAGGAGTTTGGTGGCTCTACTGGTAAAGATGCATTGGAAAAATAATAAAACATAAGAGGCAACAAGGGATCGTAAGGAGTTTATTATTATGAACCACCCAAATCTATTTGTGACGTAATATTATGCTAATTTTGATGATTATATTTTTGTAAGGAGGGGATAATGTAAAACCACAAGATTTTTCAAATAAATTTTATATTTACTGAATGAAACACTATGTCTCTAAAAAACACCACTTTGTTATAACATATCTAGTAAACATAATTTTTCCACCTCTATGATTTGAATCTCAAAAATTTATATACACATGTGTATTTAGTAAGATATTTTGAAGCTGATAAGAAAAAATTATTTTTTAATAAATAGTAACATTATCTTACGAGTAGTAATATAAATAGAAATATGAACTTTATGAATAGTGAATCATATTATTATTTTATTATCTTATGTTTATAACCTTGATTAATTTTTCAATGTTATATAAATCAAATTATAGTTTTGAAATTGTTTTTTTGAATAAATTATGATTTTATTAATAAATTAAATTACAAATATTTAGAAAATTATTTTCAAAAAATGGAGTTCATTTTTTAATTCTACGCATCAAAAAATATTTAGGGTGAATTTTTGGGGTTTTTCTAAAATACATGAATTTTGTGAATAATGAAATTCGATAATTTACAAAATATGCTAAATAAGTGAATTTTTGCATCATTCTTGAGACATGGATGATGTAAATGACCATTGGTTTGAACTAAAATGCACATATTTCTATTTTTTGTCACAAGATTCAATACTATTGGTTTCCTTTGGAAAAATAACAAAATAATGGGTAAAATAATGGGAAAACACTCTTCTCTTCAGTACTATAAGCCTTGATGATCATCAATGTTATACCCAAATTCCCTTCCCTAGTCACCCCCCGTGTCTAGGAACACTTTTTATTTCCAAAATACCAAAACCTCTTCCCTTAAGGAGGTTCTCAAGGAGGTTATTTCAAGAGGTAAAGCATCATTCTTTTGTTCATTTAGTTTCATTTCTATTTATCTTCTTTTTCTATTCTCTCCTAACCTCTTATATCCAGTTGATCCTTATTAATATAATATCATATATATACTATGACTATAAAATGTTAATGTAATAACCATTATCAATATTCTTACACACACTATCTCTCATTTATAAATGAAATAATCATCTAAGAGGTTTCAATTTACAACCTTCATAGACGACGAAGTATCATTATTCAATTTCTCCTTCATTACTAGTCATGAAACATTTTTTATGTTTGAAAAATACTATAATATATTTATTATAACCTAATTAATATTCATGAACCATTATATTTCCATGGTATTAGTTCAAATGACAAAACTAGTTCATAATAATCCAACCACCAAATAATCTACGTGATTGTCATTAAAATTTCATCCAATGATTCATATTCATACCATGTAAAAATATGATATATATATATATATATATAAATATTAAAACATTAGTATGTTAATAAATAATATATAATTTCAATTTTGGGGAATTAAATCCTTTCCAAATGAACATCCATACTCATATACAAATATACCGATCATGAAAACAATGGAAACAAACACTCCAAAACAACAAAATTCAATATTATAACTTATAAATAAGTAAATAATGAACATAATTAAATTATTATAAAATAAATATATGTCTAATAGTTTTTTAATTAATTTATTAATAATTATAATTTCATATTCAAGGACCTCATGTTCAAGATAGGAACACATTCTAACTTAAGGTAAGGGTTTTTTCACCCAAACCTCCATTTTCATTTGGGTTACTTTTATTGTCTGATTACCTCAATAAAATTCTTATGTGTTATTATTTACTCCTCATGAATTATATTTTTGTTTGATATATAAGATTACCAACCATTCCTTATTTATTTTATTGGTAGTTACATGTTTTAAAATGAATATTCAAAATAATTTCTATAATATTCGGCTAATTGAAGGGAATTTCTCAACTTATTACCTTTTATCAAGGGAACTATATAATTTTTTTTTATAAACCATTATCATTATAAAATAACTAATATTTTTATGAGAAAACTATCTTACTTTATTTCTAGTTTTATGCAAAGACTTTTCTAAATTAACACTTCTTTTCAAAATAAAAGAGTATTTATCTCAAGAATTACATGATGAATTTATAAAAGTATGTTCATCTATTTCAACACTCGTTTTTATTCTTAGTTATCATTGGGATTAATATTTTAGGATATACTATACCATATTTAATTGAATGGTTTATTATTATTTCGACTATGGATGTCCTATCTTAAAACCATTCACCAATTTATTTTGAATAGTTGGTGCTTATTATTAATGTTTGGGGAAAGTTATTTACATTTCATATGTTAGTTTGAATATGAATTTATACATTGTTTATATTTATCCCCATTAATATGAGAAATTTATAGGAATTAATATGTGATGGTTGGGGCCTACTATATCCCCTCAGTGAATCGGTATTTCTCTTGAGACAAATAGATATCGACTTGGCTGAGGCCTTGCCGATTTTTAGATATGGTTTTGGCAGATCCATAATAATTTTTAGATGTCTTCGCTGAGGCCTCAACGATATGTTTCTAAATGTAAGGCATATAAATTTCCCTCATTATGAAGCTATAAATTCATAACTAATGTGGTTATTTAACTATTATAAAACCCATGGTTACTATTTATTATGTAAATGTTTACTCAGCTCATTTTCCTAGCATATTTTGTTCATGTTTATTTTTAAAGTCATGAGTTTTAAATTATTCACCATGCCTAATGTTTATGTTTATGATATTGTTCGTGGTATTTTTTATCCTTACTGAGCATTTAAACTCACCCCTTATTATGTATAATTTTTACCCGGACAAGAAGAGTTATATTATGACTGTCATTCAGGGATAATCTTGGTGTGGTGGATATTCCTTACAGAACTTATATGTTGTTTTTCATTTAAGGTTTTCATGTTGAACTTATGTATATATCTTATTTCCAAATCTACTAAACTATTCATTACTATGGGATAACACTTTCTTATAATCATGAAAATTTAATTTAACAAGGCACCGACACCGGGTAACTGAGGTCATTTATTTATATGAAAATTTGATATTTTTCTAAAAATACTGATTTTTCAATCAATAGTCAAAAATACTGATCTTTATTGAAAACTTTATTTTCTATTAAATTATTTACAATTACAAATTATATTTTTGATTAGTTTTAAAATTTCATTAAATCATTTATGATTAAAAATAATCCAATCATAGTCCGTTTAATTAATTTTATACTTGAATTTGGTATACAAACATTTTTACAATTCAAATTACATTTTTCTAATTAACAGTTTTCACCACGTTTTGTGGATTTAATTTTTAATTAAATTCTTATACTTTTTTGAATTGAATCCAGAAAAATATATTCTATAATTTGAATCCGGATATCCAAATTTTTTAAAGAGTTATCTCTTATTTTTTAATATGAATTGTAACCTTAGTAAATAATTATCACAACAATAAGGGTAAAATAGGTTAATTAAGGGTAAAAATAATTTGATAAGGAATAAAAAGTCACTATAACACTTGAATAAATTTTATTTTATTATTATATTTTACCCATAATCATCTAAACTTCAAATATATTATTTTTTTGCCTTTTGGCTAAGATGTTTACCTTTATGATATTTTATGTATAAAAGTTAAAAAGTATAGTTCTTTTTGTTTTATTATCTATAGTATTTTGAGACTAAGATTAAAATGATTTATGATGCTTATAAATAGAATTTTTAAAATATAAATTATTTTTTATCATGGTAATTTATTTAAAATATTTAGTGATGAAATAATTACCTTAAAAGAATTCGTATTGTCGATATGGTATTTATATAATTAAATGGTAAATAAAATAAATGATATTAAAAATATTAAAAGTAATTAAATTTGAAATAGTTATTGTGTTTGACCAATTTTTTAAATCAAAATAACTTATTAGGTAATTTTAAAATTATAGGTTTTGAATTAATTTATTTTATTAATGTTTTTATGTCAAATTATATGAGTACTTCCAAAATTGACATTAATGATATTTTATAATAAATAATATTTTTATAAGTTATTTAAAGTTAATAAAATAATATATTAAGAAAATTAAATGTGGTATGATTTAAAATTGAAACTGTAAAACCCCAAGATTTTATGAGATATATTCTTTTTAATTTAATTGATATATTCTATTGTATTCTACACAATGATTATCTTTGATGATACACAATACTGTATTAGCTTGCAGTATACACAACACCATTCTTGGCTTGTTACACACAATTTCAAGTTCATTTGGTAGAAATTAGTCTATGAAACATTGAGTGTAGATTTTATTCAATGTGTAAATGAAATAAGTTTTTATTATGTTATAAGCAACACCAAAGGAATCTTTCACTACACGCAACCCTGACTTGGTTTGCATTACAGGCAAGAGCGGCCTTTCTCGATAGTGTTTGTTGTACACAATATCGTGTTTCACTAAATAATGATATATTGTTATGAACTAGACGTAATTAATAGTATTAATTTTTTTGAATTTTATAACATTATCATTTATGTTTCACATATCCAAGAACATGGTATGAGAACAAAATAAATGTTTCTGTAAAAATATGTATTTTTCAAAAAAAATTGATTTGTAACCTTTTGATAGTGCAACCATTTTAAATATAGTTTTTACATGTTTATAAGATAAATTTGACAAATTAAACTTATTATTTTTAATAAATATATAAAAATTTACATTGTATAAATTTTTGATACTGTTCTAATAACTTTCATATTTTGATGAATAGTAAAAATATGCTAAATTTTTCTTAAAAACAACTTTTTTCGTCAAGAAAATTTAAATGGTTAAATTATAAAAATTAATGGTTTTAAAGTATAAATAGAATAAATTTTTACCATTTAAAATAATTTATGTCATTATCATTAATTATACATTGAATTCATAGGAAAATATTTCAGTCTTTTGCAATGTTTTAACTTTTAAAACCAATTTTCTCAACAACGGGATTAATTTTAAATTAATTACTACAACTAATGTGTTTTGAATATTAAAAAATTTATTTCATATTTGGTTCCAGTAGGTGAAAATTATGTTAATAGGATACTTTTTACTTTTAGACATTATTAATAGTAAGTACAGTAAATTTTATTTACTATAGCTATATGTAAATCGCGTAATTAAGGGTAAAAATAAGATTATAAAATTACCATAACACCTAAAAAAATTCTATTGGATGAATAACAGTCGAATAATATCACATCAGAGTCCAAATAGATCCATTTCATGTACTTTGATCAATGAAAATAAAGTAATTATTATTAAAACCAAAGAAAGTGACAGCATGTCACTCTGTTATATCTTATAAGTGTAATAATTTTAATTTAGGGATAAACATCATAAAAATTCTAAAATAATTAGACACCAGAAATATAATAAAATTATATACATCCTTTGAATTTTTTTATAATTTTTATGGATTAAATAATTTTAATTAATGGTGACACAATACTGATGTAAAAATTATTTTATTAATTGAAATATCAAATAAATTGATTTAAAAATATTAAAATAAATATTATATGAACTATTTAATGTTATCCAATAATTTTATAGATAAATATGACATGTTATTAATCTATTAATTATTTTTTTCGAATATATCCTTTGTGTGGATTTAATTTAAATTCAAATAAATGAATAGTGTCAAAATTGACTCTATTGTTATTTTATAAAAATAACCTATCACTATATTTATTAAAAATAAAATAAACACTTAATAATTATAAATTTCAATTTATATGGTATATAATTTCGTAAATTATTCAATTATGGGAAATTCAAAACTCGTATGTTAGTATTCATAACAATTTTAAATTTAGAATATTATTACCACAAATAAAATTAAATAGATTAAATACGAATAAATCAAGATGATAAGGTTTAAAATAAATTGCCAATATTTCTAAATTTTAGTGGATGATTATATTACAACCCTATAACATCTCATCTTTGAATTTGAGTAATTTTGGATGTTTTTAAGTGCTATTTAATTTTATTATAAATTAATATTTTAGAGGTTTCCAAAAGCTCCCTTTCCTCTCTTATAAAAGGGAACCACATCCATCTCCTCTTCACACAATTATGAGCCATAAAGCTCGGCCAAACCCTTCCCATTTCACTTCTACACTTACCTAGAAACATACTAGAGGTCCTGGTCTTCTTCAAAGACCAAATTTAGTTCCCTAATTGGATGTTTAGAAGAGGCTCATCGAAGAAGAGGTAATATCCTTTATCGATTCTTTCAAATTCATTTCTTCTTCTACATAATCTTCTTTTGTTGTTTAATAATAAAGTAATAACTTAAGAATAAATCATATACTGATATGTTATTACTAATATGAAACAACCCTATTTCACCTTCTATCCAACCTATTAAAAATGAAATCACCACGCGTACGTACGTATGGCTTATTATCTCCACACCGTGGTGTAATATCTTTTTCAACCACCACCTTACATGGATTGTTATAATGGTGGAAACAATAACTATAGATGATTATTATAACATGATACTAATTGTAAGATTTATATAATCCACTCTAGTACCATTCAAAAATTATAGGAATGATATCATCGCTCGTGCGTACGTACGGATTACCGACTCAATGACGTGATGAGATTCATTCTTCATGTTTACCATTAAAGAATGATTATAAAGTATATATTTTAAATAATCATGAAAGATATTATATAATAATTATACTAGATGTATGTACATATATTTTTTCATTTACATAATTCCATTAAATTCAATAATTAATCGAAAACAGCATTCATGCATAAGTACGACCTACTGTATCCATGAACGGTGTGTTTCATTCCATTTATTGATCTATAATATATATTCATATGCTGAATATATATTTTATAAAAATAATTTTTTAAATTTTTTAATTCTTTAAACCATGATATATGTAATATTTTCAGGAACAAAAAGTCTAAGAATGTACAATAAATGAAACTATTTTACCCAAAACGCTGCTTTAACATGGAATTGACAAATGAACGGGTAATATAAAGTCATAAGTGAATCATATATGATATCATAAATATTAATATGTTTTTTTACAAGTTAATAATATTTTAAAACCCATTATACCATAGTTTAGGACACGTAGGGAAGAAATTGGACCTATGGTAAGGGATAATTATTCCAATTTCTTTCTTATTTGAGATTGATTATTCATATGTATTTACTGGGCTTATGTTTATCATCCTTGTCCATGTTATCTCAAAATGTTGTCATAAAATTTTTGATATTCTTACTTGTCTGTTGAAATTCATTTTTACCTTTTTTGACTTTTACCACTTGGTATGGAAGAAATCATTCTTTTGTTTACCATACATGGTACTTTTTGACTTTTCCGGAAAAAGTATGAGGAGAATGCTTTTTTAACTTATATGGAGTGAGTGGATTTTTAATGTTTTATAATGCCTTGTTTTCATGAATCATCTTCTATTTTATATCATGATTATTTTCATCAAAATATTTTTCTTTTAAAATTAAATTGCATTTTTTGAAAATAAAATGATTTTGATGAAGAAAAGATATTTCCTCAAGAATTCATTTCAAGTGTTTTATCAAAAAATAATTCCCATATAAGATGACATTATTTAGTATGATTATGTTTCAAGTATAATGTATCTATTATTTAAATGGTTTGATTTTTCTTACAATGAGATGATATCCATTTGTTTTATATGGATTATGTTATGATGGGATGATGTTTATGAAACCCATTTTATTATTTGGGATATGATGAATGATTTATGATTATTTTGTTGAACACAAAATAATGATTTCATTTTGAGATGGGTGGGACATATATCTCTCTCATATTCATTAGGTAAAGATTTATATCTCATGATATAAACATGGATAGAACGGAAAGTAAATCTGGTTCAGTAATAGAGGGCTAGAATGGTAGGTAAACCTGGTTCAGTAATGGACTATGTCCACTATGTTGGTCTTGGAAGCAATTCCTTGGCTACTATCGAAATAATATCATGTGAATAATGGTTTTCCACAATTACATGTTTCATTCCCATGCTATTTTATCATGATTGATGTTGCATTATGATCTATGCCTTACGTACAACCATGTTTTATGTCATTGCTCAAGATTTTGATGTTTAATATTTATGTTAATGTTTTTAAGTTCAAATGTATATGGTTTGTTTCATTTTATCAATGATTACCCTTACTATGAATTTGATATCACCCTTTATATTTTTTCCCCAAGATATAAATAATGGTGTTAGGTAAGAAAAAAAGGGTAATATCTTTATGGGAGATGTTGAAGATATTTAACCACGATTAAAATATTATGTTCCATTTTTCCAAAGACACTAAACTATTACGATCCTTGGGTGTCTGTTTTTGTTAAGTATTAGTTATTCTGCAAATGTAATGTAATGTATATATATGAAAATATTGGGCCTCTATAGTTGGTATTAGAGAAAAGGTTTTGTTATCCTTTGGAAACTAGGATGCGAAATCATTAGTGACATTTCTTGAGATATTTATAAGGTATGTCTATAGTGGTCTCTAGGGTTAATTGTAAGTTTAGGTTATTTTCCAAGAATTATAGTAACTATCATAGAATTAATCCTAATATGATAGATATTGAAGGTACTCCCCCTTTATTATGTTGTTTTCCTAGAATGATTTGTGCCTCTCACACAACTCTTTTTGGGTTTTAGACAATGGCTAGAACCCGAAGGAAACATGTTGATCAATGTAATGGACAATGAAATGAGTGTCCTCTTGAACATTCCAATATTATGGGATATGGAGTGAAAAATATTATTTCTATACATACAAAATCTATGAATCATTCTGGACTTCCAAATGAGCAAATAAGTGAAAAATATTCTATTGAGTCCTTCATGAGGAAACATCCACCATCTTTCAATGGGTCTTCGGATCCACTTGTTGTTGAACAAAGGATTAATACCATTGAAAAGATATTTTCCATACTTCACTGTTCGGATCATGAAAAAGTCATTCTGGATATTTACCATTTAGAAGGTGAAGAAGACCAGTGGTGGACTCTAATTAATAATACAAGGCCCCATGATGAAATTGAATTCATGGAATGGGATGAGTTCAAGAACATGTTTTTCAATAATTACTTCCCTCAAATTCTTCAAACAACGATGGAAAATGAGTTCCTTGATCTTAAGAAAAATGCTGATGAATCGTTTGGTATATAAGAGGTGGATTTTAAAAGGCTTTCAAGGTATGAATCTGGGTTTATCATCCAACCAGAATGTATAGTTGATCGATTCTTCAATGGATTAAAACCAAGTCTTCGAAGGGAATTAATGATAAGAGACTTTAGTAGCAATGAAAAAATTGTGTGTTATTCTATCAAGGTAGAACTGGAAGTTAGTGTTACATATTGATATCATGGTTTTAAAAAGAAATGAAATATAGAGTTCAAGGAAAAATATCTAAACAATGGTGAAAATAAGACGAATGTTTATTTATTGTCAATTTGTGGAAAAAAACATGGTGGAGAATGTCTTAAAAGGACTAGAAAATGTTTTATGTGTGGAAAAGAAGTTAATCGAGCAGCATAGTGTTGAAGTAATGGGAAAAGGGTAGCTAATTATGTGAATATAGAAAAGACTATAGAAAACACACCACCAACACTTCAGTTCTACAAGTGCATGGAAATGTGGAATTATACTAACCAATGACCTAATCTAAGGGATAATGTTGATCGACCTCAACAACCTCTTAAGGAAAAGGACGGCTGTAAGTCTCATGCGATCACTATTAGTGATTTTGAATATGGTAACGAAGTGGTGGAATGATTAAGTGTATATGTAATGGGATTCCAAAATAGTGTTTTGGAATCTCATTTATAGTATTATAGAATATTGGAATATCTATGTATTGGTTTTCAATAATTTTATGGTACCGGTAACCATGAAATGTTATTGAAATATTTTCAGAAATAAGATGATATGAACATAATGTAGGTATAATGAGAAAATAATATGTTTTATAGTATTAATGAGCTCATGACTGATATAAGTACAAAGTGACATAATGGTTTGAATATATAGAAATTTTGAGATTTTGGTATGTGGAAAGGGTTAACTTTTGATAGAATTCATGTTTTTACTATGGTTCAATGGGTATTCAAATTTCAAGAGAATACATGATTAAGGTATTAACGTGTTTGGAATGTAACCAACAAGGTATATATTATGATATATGTGGGATAAATACTCGTATTCACATTCATGGTAGATAACCTTTATTTTAATCTTTTTATTTATACTAAGAGAAAAGACAGAAGTATTTGGGATAATCCTAAAGATTGGAATGGATTATGTTGGACAAAAGATATTATTTTTTAAAGCTATAAATTTTTTTGATATTATTTCTAGAATGTTATAATAGTATAGTTTTAGAAAAAGGGAAACATGTAGGACGGGTGACAACCCATCGCATCAGAAAAGGTTGTAGAAATCAAACTCACAACCAATGTGTGACATGCCTTTATCTCCTACCACTGGCCAACAAGAAGTCCCTAGTTAGTAGATTTTTTATTTCATTAAAAGGTATGATAGTGAAAGTATAAGTCCCTTTTTGGAATCATATACGGTTAATCACACCATATATGGACTTCTGTATATTTAATAACTTTTTTTATCTTTTTGAGGCAGATAGAAAAACCAATCATTCTATCGTATGATCTTCTAACACTTCACGAATGGAAAATTCAACCTAATTTCAATAAATAAGATATGAAGTGGAAATTTTTCATGGAATGACCGACGATGCTATTACACTAAAATCAATTAAGTATTTATCCTTATGCATATATTCATCAACTTTAGAGAAATGAACTCGAAAACCCAAAACGTTGTCCTAGTACCCTCATATTCGATGAATTAGATGGTACATTAGATCATCACAAAATTTTTGGCTATATGATTGTTGTATTTTTCATAGCCATGTTCTTTGCTACTCTCCATCAGAACATGATGGTTAGATTTCTCTCTATATACATATTTTCACCTATGTTATCCTATGTCGAAACACAGTAATGAGTTAATTTGGGTAGCTGTTACGTTTAATACGTTATTTTTTTAAATTAAGTTTTGATATTACTTTTTACTATGTGGGTTTATTTGAAAGAAACTTTGAAGTTTTAAACCATTTATAACCCTGAAGAATTTCGAGGGAAAATTCATTTTAAGGGGGGTGGAATGTAACACCCCGAGATTTTATAAGATATATTATTCTTAATTTCATTGATATATTCTGTTGCATGCTACACCAAGATTATCTTGCACTATACGCAACACCGTATCAGCTTGTAGTATACGCAACACTATTCTTGGTTTTTTACACACAATTTCAAGTTTGTTTGGTAAAAATTATTCTACGCAACATTGAGTATATATTTCATTCAATGTATAAATGAAATAAGTTTTGATTATGTTATATGCAACACAAAAGTAATCTTGCACTACACGCAACCCTAACATGTCTTGCATTACACGCAAGACCGACCTTCCTCGATATCCTGTGATGTACGCAATATCAGGTTTTACTAAACTATGATATATTGCTATAAACTAGAAGTTATAAATAGTATTAACAAAATTTTTAATTTTATAACATTATCATATATCATACACATATCCTATAACATGGTATGAGAACAAAATAAATTTTTCGGGTAAAATACATATTTTTCAAAAAATGATGGTTTGTCGCCTTTTATTGGTGCACCCATTTTAAATCTAATTTTTAAATTTTTATAAGATAAATTTGAAAAATTAAACTTCTTATTTTGAATAAACATATAAAAATTTACATTGGATAAAATTTTCATACTTTTCTAATAACATTCAGATTTTGATGACTAGAAAAAATACTCTAAATTTTTATTAAAAACAACTTTTTTCATAACGATAATTTATATGGTTGAGTAATAAACATTAATGGTTTTAAATTAGAGATATAATATATTTTTACCGGTTAATATTATTAGTTAAATTATCATTAATTTTACATTGAATTCATAGGTACAAACATTTCAATATTTTGCAATGTTTTATCTTTTAAAACCCATTTTGTCAACAACGGGATTAATTTTAAATTATTTACTACAACTTCGGTGCTTTGAATTATGAAAAATGGACTCAATATTTTGAATTTTTAGGTACAAAAATTTTAATAGGCTACTTTTTATTTTTTCACATTAGGAATAGTAACTATGGTAAATTTTATTTACTACAGTTAAAGGTAAATCAGATAATTAAGGGTAAAAATAAAATTATAAAATTACCATAACACATTTCAAAATTCTACTGGATGAATAAAAGTTGACCCATATCACCTAAGGGTCGAAATAGATTCATTTGATGGACTTTTGACCATGAAAATGATGTAATTATTATTAAAACAAAAGAAAGTGACAACATGTCACTCTCTAATATTTTATAAGTGTAATAATTTAAATTTGCTGATAAACTTCACAAATCATAAAAAATAAAATGTCACAAAAATATAATAAAATTATCAACATCATTTTAATTTATTTAATATTTTTATGGATTAAATAATTATCATTAATGGTGACACAATATTGATGTAGACATTATTTTATTAATTGAAATATCAAATAAATAGGTAAAAAATATTAAAATAAATATTATATGAGCTATTTAATGTTCTAAAAAAATTTTATAAATAAATATTACATGTTATAAATATATAAAATATATTTTTTTCGAATATATCATATGTGTAAATTTTATTTAAATTCAAATAAATGAATAGTGTCAAAATTGACACAATTGTTATTTTATAAAAAAACATATTATTATATTATTGAAAAATTGAAAAACATTTAAAAAATAGAAATTGAAATTTATATGGTCTAATATGTCATAAAGTATCCAATTATGGTATATTCACAACACATAAGTAAGTATTCATAACAATTTAAATTTTATAATATTATTACCACAAATAAAATTAAATAGATTAAATAAGAATAAATCAAGTTGATGAGGGTTAAAATAAATTCCCAACATGTCTAATTTTTATTGGCTGTTGAGATTACAATAATATCTCATCTCATATTTTAATTGTAGTCATTTTGGAGGTTTTTATGGGGGGGGGTTGAGATTATATTAAATTAATATTTTAGATGTTTCCAAAAGTGCCCCTCTCCTCTCCTATAAAAGGCCACCTCCTCCCTCTCCTCCTAACACAATTTTGTGCCTTCATGCTCAGAAAAACCCTACCCATTTATCTTACCCACATAGCTAGCAACATAATAGTGTTCCTGGTCTTCTTCAATGACAAACTTTAGTGCCCTATGGGGTGGTTTAGAAGAGGCGCATCAAAGAAGAGGTAATATCCTTTTCCAATTCTTTCAAATTAATTAATTCTTCTATTTCCTCTTCTTTTGTTGTTTTGTAATAATGTAATAACATCAGTATCACTAATATACTGATATTTTATTATAAACATGAAACAATTCTATTTCACCTTCTATCCATCCTATGAAAAATGAAATCATCATGAGTGCGTACGTACGACTTACCGTCTCCACGTCGTGGTGTAATATGTTTTTTCCACCACAACCTTAGATGGATGGGTAAAATGGAGGAAATATTAAATATATATTATTATTATAACATGATACTAATTATGATATATTATATAATCCAATCCAATTCCATTCAACAATTCTTGGAATGATATCGTCGCTCGTGCGTACGTACGGATTACCGTCTGCATGACGCAATGAGATTCATTCTTCATGTTAACCATTCAGGAATGATTATAAAGTATAGATATTAAATAATAATGAAATATATGACATTATAGTGAAACTAGATTTATGTACAAATATTTTTCATTTAATTAATTTTATTCAATTTTATGAGGAAATGAAAACAGTGTTCAAGCATACATACGACCTACCATCTCCATGAATAGTGTATTTCATTCCATTTATCGATCAATCATATATATTTAAATGATGAATATATATTATATATAAATCACGTTCTATATTCATGAATTAATTAAATCAGGATATAATTAATATTATCAAGAATAATAAGTCCAAACAAGTATGATAAATTAAATGATTTTACCCAAAACACTGCATTAACATGGAATTGACAAAAGAACGGGTAATATAAAGTCATAACTGATTCATATATGATATCATAAATATTATTATGGTTATGTTATAGGTTAATAATATGTTTAAACCCTCTATAAAAGATTTTCATACACGTACTAATGAAATTGGACCTAAGGTAATGGATAATTTTAAAATCTCGTTCTTATCTGAGATTGTTTATTCTTAAGTGCTTACTGTGGTTATGTTTATCATTAATGTCCACGTTTTCTAAAAATATTTTCATAAAATGTTTATTATTATTCCATGTATTTTTAAAGTCATTTTTACACTTTTTTTACTTTTACCACATGTTATTCAAGGAATCTTTCTTTTTTGACAATATGAGGTACATTTTTACTTTTCCAGAAAAAAGTTTGAGGAGAATGTTTATTTAAATTATATGGAAAAAAAATTTACAGTTTCATAAAGCCTTATTTTCATGAAGGATCCCTTATTTGATTTCATTATTATTTTCAACAGAATCCGTTTCTTTTAAAATTAAATGGCATTTTGTGAAAAGATAACGATTTTGAAGAAGAATGGATATTTTCCTCAAGAGTTCATTTCAAGTGTTTTATCAAAACTATTTACCATCTAAGAAAATATTATTTAGTATTTTTATGTTTCAAGTATAGTGTCTCTATTATTAATAAGGTTTTATTTTTCTTATAATGAAATTATATCCATTTTTTTATATGGATTGTGTTATGATGTGATGATGTTTATGAAACCCAATTTATTATTTGGGTTATGAAAAATGATTTTGTTTATTTTGGGGCACACAAAATAATGATTTCATTATGAGATGTATGGAACCTATATATCCCACCAATTCATTGAGTAAAGATTTATATCTCATGAGATAAACATGGATGGAATTCCATGAAAATACAGTTCAGTAATATAGGGTTAGAACTGAATGTAAACCCGGTTTAGAAATGGAATTTTTCCACTATGATGGTCTTCACATCAATTTTTTGGCTACTATGGAAATGATATCATTTTCTTAATGGTTTTCCACAATTAAATGTTTTATTCCCATGATATTATATCATGATAAATGTTCCATTATGATCCATTCCTTACGTACTTCCATGTTTTATGTCATTACCCAATATTTTGATGTTTAAACCTTAGGTTCATGTTTTTAGGTTCAAATTTATATGGTTTGTATTATTTTCTCCATGCTTACCCTTACTGGGAATTATAGCACACCATTTATATGTTTTCATTTCCTTAGGATGTAAAGAATGTTGTTAGGTAAGAAAACAAAAGGTGAATATCTTTATGGGAGATGTTGAAGAACATTCACCATGATTAGAAGATTATGTTCTGAGTTTTCAAAGACACTAAATTATTATGGACCTTGGGTGTCTGTTTTTGTTATGTATTATGTATTCTTCAAAAGTAATTTAATATCCATGTACGTCAATCTTGGTTCTTTATAGAAACCATGGTCTATTTATGGGACAATTTTCTTTTAATAGTATCAACATTGACCCCTAAATTGTAAAAAACGTTTTTATTGTGATTATTATCAATAGAGGTAAAAGTGGATAATGTAATGACCCGTAAAATTCAAAGGAAATTTTTTCATAATTTTATTTGGAATTTTACAAGAATGCGGTTTTTTTACGGCACCTGATTCCGAGGCCCGGAGTGCCCGGAATCAATTTCCGAAGTTTGGCCTGGGTACGTTCAGTGAACGAATGAGCAGGAATTTCTAACTTTTGATCTGGTACTCGAAATTGAAATCCGAGGACACTGATGAACTCGCAGCGCCGATATTCGCTTAAGGAGATCTTTTCCGAGGTTGCGTTTATTGCGGGCTGGGAGTTAGTTTTTGGGAATTTAGAATAAGTGAAATAAATTTGTGGAATACAACTTTTATTTTAACTTATTGGTTATTTTCTCCCAAAGGGAGTTAGAGGTGGGGCCCACATCCACTTAACCTCCCTTGGGAGGATTAAGTGTGGTGGGGCCCACACGAAGCATAACTTTTCAACTTACTTTTTTTAAAACTCCCTTAAACTCCTCTTTTAATGGACTTGACAACTTGGGTTATTAAATGGGTTGAGTTGTTTAATTTCAAACCTTTGAATTTCAAATGGTTTGGCTGTGTAAATAAAATAAGTCCTCAGCTTATTTTATTTGGGTTAGAATCCTCTAGCCACCTTGAGAGGTTTGATGAATTCTCTCCATCTTCTTCAAACTTTGACGAAGAACGCAAAGAACATCCAGACATCGACGAAGAACGCCACGTTCTCGAGAACCGTCTTCCGTGACGCCATACCCGCGACACCGACGACATCTCCTTCCGCGTCTTTTCTTCCGCGACAGTTTCCCGCGACGAAATCTCCGTCAAAAGAGCTTCGAATCCTCGTTTCACGACGTCGATTTCCTTTTCCCGCGACGCCGACCACCGCGATGCTCGTCTTCCGCAGATCGTTGACGAACATCTTTCTTGAAACTGAGGTGGGGGTTTATTGTTGATTATTTATTTATTCTCGTTCTTGGTTCTAGCATGATAATCTTGAGGATAAATGATTATGTGCTATCATCTAACGAGATGGGGGCCGGACCACACAAACACGGCCGAACCCCCCTCCTTTGTTCTTGAATATTTTTCTTGCGGATGAAACGAGATGGCGTGGTGCCGTCGCACCACGCGGGAATCGCTCGGAAAATATTGCGTGGCGCCGTCGCGCTGCGCCGTGGAAAGATTTATCAGGAACGTGACGCCATCGCGCCGCGTCGAAGGAAACCGAAGGCGCCGCGGCCGGAGCGGGACCGCGGCGGAGGGGCACAGTGCCGTCGCACCGCGCCGGACGGCGAAGGCCGCGGCCGGTTCCGGGCCGCGGCGGAAGAGGAAGACTGGCGGCCAGTCGGGCCACCGGTGTCGGAAGCCGGAAAATGGACCGGCCTCGCCGGTCCCGTTGATGAAGAACCGGCCGGCCATGTCTGGCCGGCCGGAAGGGAGGAATAACCGGGGGAAATTAATTCCCCCTGCCATCCAAAATGGCCCCCCATTAAGAGGGGGGCCGGTTTCACAAAGGGGGGCAGGCGGCCCCTCGTTTTTTTCTCAAAAGCAGTCCCCCACGTGGGGGGGGGGGGGGCGTTTGATCCAAGGCGCGGAATTCAGCCGCGCCGCCAGCAGAGAAGGGCGGGGGCCTTGCCCCCCGCGTGTGGCACCCGAGCGGCGCGCAGGCCGCGCCACCGCTGGCCGGGCCGCGCCGCCGTGCCGGACCGCGCCGCCGGCCGGAGCGGGTCGGACCCGGGTTGGGTCGACCCGGACCCGGACCCCCCGTTTTCGAATCGACTTCAGTCTTTTGCCCATAACATGAGCTACGGACCTCCGTTTGACGAACTGTCAGCAGCAATGCGATCCGTGGATTGAGACGGTCGATTTGGTATATCGCACTCAATGTTTCGGAATACTTTGAGTTCGGCCGGGTTGGTTCGTACACGAAATCAACCGGGCCCTCAGAGCGGAAACGCTCATATCTTGAGTTACGGACGTACAATTGACGTGCCGTCAGATTTGTTGAGTTCCTCTTAGTGAGACGGATCTTTTGGCTCACTCCGCTTGAGGTTTGGATGCCGTCGGAGTGTGGTCGGGTTGGTTCGCTCACGAAACCAACCGGGCCCCTGGAACGAAAAAGCCAATAACTCAGAGACCGGGCGTCCGATTGACGCGCCGCCTGTCTCGTTGCTTTCCTCTTGATGAGACGGAACTTTTGGTATCCTCCGCCCGAGTATGGGATGCAGATGGATAGTGGCCGGGTTGGATCGCACCAAAATCCAACCGGGCCCCTAGAACGGAAGAGCTGATACCTTTCTGGAAGAACGTCCGTTTGACAAACCGTCAGCGGCATTGGTGATCTCGTTGAGAAATGGTCCTTGAGATTCTTCTTCGTGGGACTTTGAGATACTTGGAGTATCAACCAGTAGCTCATGGAGAAGACCCTCCCAGAGACAAGCGTACAGAGTGCGGAGACCGTGTAGCCGGCTGAGACCCGACGACTGCTGATCGAACGGCTCGGTGTGTTACAGAGATGCGCTTGGTTGTAGCGGCACATGGGAGCGCTTGGTTGTAGTGACAGACCCACGACAGAGGTGCGCATGGTTGTAGCGGCACATGTGAGCACTTGGTTGTAGCGGCAGACCCATGACAGATTTGCGCTTGGTTGTAGCGGCACATGGGAGCGCTTGGTTGTAGGGGAAGACCCACGACAGAGGTGCGCTTGGTTGTAGCGGCACATGGGAGCGCTTGGTTGCAGCGACAGACCCACAACAGAGGTGCGCTTGGTTGTAGCGGCACATGGAAGCGCTTGGTTGTAGCAGCTGGCCCGCGGTACTCGATATGTGGGTACTACGGCAGTCTTAGGTTAGTGAGCAGTACCTCGGAGTCGTGACAGGACCACTGTACACTCCAGAGACGGAGCTCTTCAGTAGTTATGGTTTCGATAATGAAAATCCTGGTTTGAGCTGAGACTTTTGACCTTTGTGTTTACCTCATGATTGAGATGGGTCACTTGATAACTTAGGTATATGTATGGGCATATACCTGAGTAGTGGTTATCCGTTGATTTCACAATCCTTTTGTTTCCTCATGATTGCGATGGATTACTTGATAACTTAGGTATATGTATGGGAATATATCTAAGTAGAGGTTATCTTTTGAGATCTTCTTGTGGTTATCCTTGTTGATTTTAGTGAGACCTTGAGGGTCTCGGGGTCCCTACTTAGTAGCTTATACTCACCCCTGCACAGGTTATGCCCGCACTACGTTGTGTTGGTTGCAGACGACGGACAGCGCTGATCGTGGTGGAGGCGTGCGGAGCAGGACGGTACCTGGAGGTGGACCACTGGGCGGGACGTACTCGGAGCGGTCAGGTTGACTCGAGGAGCAGTGGAGAATATCTCTACCCACCCTTCAGGTGGGACTTCTAGAGGACGGCTCGACGCTGCAGCTTTTCCTTTCAGTTGCTGTTTTTCCTTTCAGTTGTACTTTACAGTTGGGCTTGTATTTCCGGCCCCTTTTACTTTCAGCACATCATGTACCGTTTTTACATAGTGTTTACTTTTCCGCTTACTTACTTTGTGGTGCGTGTTTACTTTTCAAAGGCAATGCCTTCCCTTTTTTTGGGATTTACACCTTGGTGCTAGTCCCCAGCCCCTGGCCTATGGAAGGCGGGCTTGGGGTAGTCACGGCACGAGCCCTGGGGACGGGTCGTGACAAATTGGTATCAAAGGAGTTCGGTTCTACCGCGAACTCTGATCTTTTCTATGAGAAGCAATAATGTTTAGCGTATTGAGTTTGGTTATCAGTCCATGGAGTCTAGTGTTGGTGCGGCGGCCGACGTATCCGTACTCCAGGACCCTGACTACTGATTTCCGACTTAATGCACGAAAAAATTGATTGCGTGTGTGTTTCAAAGTTTTCTTTGTGATTACATTATATCATCTCAACAGCTATTCTGTTCTGACTGTGGAGCACCTGTTTCCTTTTCAGAATGGCCCCACGACGACATCCAGTTAGTCTTCCGAGAGTCGAGCGTGACGACAGCCCACCGAGCGACAAGGCCTCGGTGCAGGGCTCTTTGTCAGCAGTGGCACCGGCGGTACCTATACCCGCTGAGCCATCCGCTGACGATGCACGTCGCCTTAGTGCACTGCATGAGTTCCAGCGCCAGCGACAGCCCAGGTTCCGCGGGGAGACGGACCCTCAGGACCCCGAGGACTAGCTGGAGGCAGTTGTGCGGGTTTTCAGATTAGTGAGGACACCAGCAGACCTCATGGTGATCCTCGAAGCGAGCCTCCTGCACGCGGCAGCAGGCATATGGCGGAGCATGATGCTCCAGGTGCACGACGAGGCATCTCTCCTCTGGAAAAACTTTGAGAGCATCTTCCGCTCCGAGTTCGTCCCAGCCACCCTCCGAGCGGTGCGCATCCAGGAGCTACTACAGCTGCGGCAGGGCAGCATGACTGTGGCCTAGTACTCGGTGAGATTTACTGATCTCTCGCGCTACTCCATAGATATGGTACGGGACCCGTTCTTCCGGGCCCAGACCTTCGACCAGGGACTGAGGCATGAGATCAGGGCTTCGATGATCTCCCTCAACATTCCGACTCAGGCAGGGGTGTTGGAGCGAGCCCTCTTAGTGGAGAGTTTCCTTGCTAAGCAGTCTCCAGCAGCAGGACCCACCACTTACCGGCATGCGTCAGAGTCTTCTGCAGCGGGAAGTAGACGGATGACGCAGGGGTCCAAGAGGGCTGGACCTACAGGTGGTCGACAGCATGACTCTGGATCGTTTGTGCGAGGCACTCGGGGTGGGAAACGACTTTCCATGAGAGGGCAGTGTTACTCCTGCGGCGGGGTTGGTCACATGGATCGTGACTGTCCGAACCGCCATACGAATGACCAGCAGACGAACGAAGGACCCCCCATGCATAGGCATAGGTTCGATCAGGGCGGGCCGCAAGGAGCAGGCGGCCATGGCAGGGGAGATGGCCGTGCAGCTGGAGGTGGACGACACTTCGGGGTGTTTCCACCCCACCACCAGGAGGTCCACCCTGACCACAGGGGACATGAGGACATGGGGGAGCTAAACTTCAGGCAGCTGAGGCCTACGATCATGGAGCTCCGAGAGCAGATGGACAAGAGCAGGACTAGCTCCAAACCTGGAGACTATTGTTGATGTGTGTTTGTAGATGCCTTGTGTCTTTGTACTTGAGCTGCAGTAATAAAAGACACCTTTTCTTGTGGCATTTACTTCCATGTCCTCTCTTGTGTTGTTACTAAGAGGATCTGGTTTAGACCGTTGACTTGACCCTCACTTGAGAAGTACCTACTGGAGGATACCCAGTTACCACACACTGATGCCAACAGTGTGACTCAACCCTTGGAGGCGAGAGTAACGGTTGGATCTCTTTTAGTAGCGTCGAGGCCTTACGACGTCATCCTTGGTATGATTTAGAATCATCCATGTCGGGATTGACAGTATTAGGCAATGAACGTGGTTCATCCAGGGGATGAGACCAGATTTCCCTTATCGTCAAGGAAGAAATCATAGCAGCTCTTGAGGGACCAGAGGTGGTCCGGGCCACGACAGAAAAGGTCCAGGTCATCCAGGAGCGGATGAGGACAGCTCAGAGCTGGCAGAAGTCATATGATGACAGGAGGCGGAGGCCACTAGAGTTCGAGGATGGTGACCACGTCTTCTTGTGTGTCTCACCTCGACGTAGTTTGCGGAGTTTTGGCCGAGGTGGAAAGTTGTCTCCATGCTTCATCGGACCCTTCCAGGTCCTCAGCAGGATTGGCGAGGTGGCTTACCACATAGCTCTACCACCTTTGTATCCCTAGTTTGAGTTGAAGCTTTACGGGGATGTAAAGCCCTGAAGTGGGAGTAATGTAAAGACCTGTAAAATTCATGGGAAATTTTTTCTTAATTTTCTTTGGAATTTTCCAAGAACGCGGTTTCTGACAGCACCTGATTCCGAGGACCGAAGTGCCCGGAATCAATTTCCGAAGTTTGGCTCGGGTACGTTCAGTGAACGAACGAGCGGGAATTTCTAACTTTTGATCTGGTACTCGGAATTGAAATCCGAGGACACCGATGAACTCGCAGCGCCGATATTCGCTTAAGGAGACCTTTTCAGAGGTTGCGTTTATTGTGGGTTGGGAGTTAGTTTTTGGGAATTTAGAATAAGTTAAATAAATTTGTGGAATACAAATTTTATTTTAACTTGTTGGTTATTTTCTCCCAAAGGGAGTTAGAGGTGGGACCCACATCCACTTAACCTCCCTTGGGAGGATTAAGTGTGGTGGGGCCCACAAAAAGCATAACTTTTCACCTTCCTTTTTTTAAAACTCCCTTAAACTCCTCTTTTAATGGACTTGACAACTTGGGTTATTAAATGGGTTGAGTTGTTTAATTTCAAAGCTTTGAATTTCAAATGGTTGGGTTGTGTAAATAAAATAAATCCTTAGCTTATTTTATTTGTGTTATAATCCTCTAGCCACCTTGAGAGGTTTGAAGAATTCTCTCCATCTTCTTCAAACTTTGACGAAGAACGTGAAGAACATTCGGACATCGACGAAGAACGCCACGTTCTCGGGAACCGTCTTCTGCGACGCCATACCCGCGACACCGACGACGTCTCCTTCCGTTTCTTTTCTTCCGCGACGGTTTCCCGTGACGAAATCACCGTCCAAAGAGCTTCGAATCCTTGCTTCACGACATCGATGTCCTTTTCCCGCGACGCTGACCACTGCGACACTCGTCTTCCGCGGATCGTTTACGAACATCATTCTTGAAACCGAGATAGGGGTTTGTTGTTGATTATTTATTTATTCTCGTTCTTGGTTCTAGCATGATAATCTTGAGGATAAATGATTATGTGATATCATCTAATGAGAGGGGGGATGGACCGCACAAACACGGCCGAACCCCCCTCATTGGTTCTTGAATATTTTTCTTGCGGATGAAACGAGATGGCGTGGTGCCGTCGCACCACGCGGGAATCGCTCGGCAAATATTGCGCAGCGCCGTCGCGCCGCGCCGTGGAAAGATTTATCAAGAATGCGACGCCATTGCGCCGCGTCGAAGGAAACCGAAGGCACCGCAGTAGGAGCGGGGCCGCGGCGGAGGGGCGCGGTGCCGTCGCACCGCACCGGACGGCGAAGGCCGCGGCCGGTTCCGGGCCGCGGCGGAACGGGAAGACCGGCGGCCAGCCAGGCCTCCAGTGTCGGAAGCCGGAAAAGGTACCGGCCTCACCGGTCCCGTTGATGAAGAACCGGACGGCCAGGTCGAGCCGGCCGGAAGGGAGGCAAAACCGGGGGAAATTAATTCCCCCAGCCAGCCAAAATGGCCCCCCCATTAAGAGGGGGGTAGGCGGCCCCCCGTTTTTTTCTCAAAAGTAGGCCCCCACGTGGGGGGGGGGCCGTTTAATCCAAGGCGCGACATTCAGACGCGCCACCACCAGAGAAGGGCGGGGGCCTTTCCCCCCGCGCGTGGCACCTGAGCGGCGCTCAGGCTGCGCAGCCGCCGGCCGGGCCGCGCCGGACCGTGCCGCCGCGCCGGGCCGGGTCCACCCGGACCCGGACCCCCCGTTTTCGAATCGACTTCAGTCTTTTGACCATAACATGAGATATGGACTTCCGTTTGACGAACTATCAGCGGTGATGCGATCCTTGGATCGAGACGGTCGATTCGTTATATCGCACTCAATGTTTCGGAATACTTCGAGTTTTGCCGGGTTGGTTCGTACACGAAATCAACCGGGCCCTCGGAGCGGAAACACTCATATCATGTGTTACGGACGTCCGATTGACGTGACGTCAGCTTTGTGGAGTTCCTCTTAGTGAGACGGATCTTTTGGCTCACTCCGCTCGAGGTTTGGTTGCCGTAGGAGTGCGGTCCGGTTGGTTCGCTCACGAAACCAACCGGGCCCCTAGAATGAAAAAGCCAATAACTCAGAGACCGGGCGTCCGATTGACGCGCCGTCTGTCTCGTTTCTTTCCTCTTGATGAGACGGAACTTTTGGCATCCTCCGCCCGAGTTTTGGATGCAGATGGATAGTGTCCGGGTTGGATCGCACCAAAATCCAACCGGGCCCCTGGAACAGAAGATCTGATACCTTTCTGGAAGAACGTCCGTTTGACGAACCGTCAGCGGCGTTGGTGATCTCGTGGAGAAACAGTCATTGAGATTCTTCTTAGTGGGACTTTGAGATACTTGGAGTATCAACCGGTAGCTCGTGGAGCAGAACCTCCCAGAGACGAGCATACGGAGTGCGGAGACCGTGTAGCCAGATGAGACCCGACGACTGCTGATCGAACGACTCGGTGTGTTACAGAGGTGAGCTTGGTTGTAGCGGCACATGGGAGCGCTTGGTTGTAGCGGCAGACCCACGAAAGAGGTGCGCTTGGTTGTAGCGGCACATGGGAGCACTTGGTTGTAGTGGAAGACCCACGACAGAGGTGCGCTTGGTTGTAGCGGCACATGAGAGCCCTTGGTTGTAGTGGCAGACCCACGACAGAGGTGCGCTTGTTTGTAGCGGCACATGGGAGTGCTTGGTTGTAGCGGCTGACCCACGACAGAGGTGCACTTGGTTCTAGCGGCACATGGAAGCGGTTGGTTGTAGCAACTGGCCCGCGGTACTCGATAGGTGGGTACTACAGCAGTCTTAGGTTAGTGAGCAGTACCTCGGAGTCATGACAGGACCACTGTACACTCTAGAGACGGAGCTCTTCAGCAGTTATGGTTTCGATAATGAAAATCCTGGTTTGAGCTGAGACTTTTGACCTTTGTGTTTACCTCATGATTGAGATGGGTCACTTGATAACTTAGGTATATGTATGGGCATATACCTGAGTAGTGGTTATCCGTTGATTTCACAATCCTCGTGCTTCCTCATGATTGAGATGGATTACTTGATAACTTAGGTATATGTATGGGCATATAAGTAAGTAGAGGTTATCTGTTGAGATATTCTTGTGGTTATCCTTGTTGATTTTAGTGAGAGCTTGAGGGTATTGGGGTCCCTACTGAGTAGCTTATACTCACCCCTACACGGGCTATGCCCGCACTACGTTGTGTTGGTTGCAGACGACGGACATCGCTGATCGTGGTGGAGGCGTGTGGAGAAAGACGGTACCTGGAGGTGGACCACTGGGCGGGATGTACTCGGAGCGGTCAGGTGGACCCGAGGAGCAGTGGAGACTATCTGTACCCACCATTCAGGTGGTACTTCTAGAGGACGGCTCGACGCTGCGGCTTTTCCTTTCAGTTGCTGTTTTTCCTTTCAGTTGTACTTTACAGTTGAGCTTGTATTTCCGGCCCCTTTTACATTCAGCACAGCTTGTACCATTTTTACTTAGTGTTTACTTTTCCTCTTGATTACTATGTGGTGCTTGTTTACTTTTCAAAGGAAATGCCTTCCCTTTTGTTGGGATTTATGCCTTGGTGCTAGTCGCCAGCCCCTGGCCTATGGAAGGCGGGTTTGGGGTAGTCACGGCACGGGCCCCGAGGACGGGTCGTGACAGATAAAACATATGGATAAGGGTAAAAAACTAATCTAAAGATGTCCAACATTTATTGGATGATAAAATTTAGTATCATAATAATATTATTTTCTTATATTATCAATTTTAATCAATTTTAACATAAAAATAAATTTATATTATTTTAATACATCAAGAAATCTCTAGTGTGTTCCTCCTTTATATTATAAAATGGCGACTCATATCCTATTTTCTTCACAATTAAAAATAATTTGTTTTGAAAAATTTAAACTCTAATAACTTCTTAAAATCCCTAACTAAATTCTAGAGGTCTTATTTTTAGAACAATACCAACCTTACAAGTTTTAAGGTCTAATGTAAAGGAGGTTGTCTAAAGAAGATGTATAATTATTAACCAAGCGTTTTAGTATTATTTCTTATTATAACTCCTTTAAATATTATTAAAACATGATGAAATAATAAAATTAGTATATTATATATAATTGGACTCTATTATGTTAATTTCATAACATCTATCCATCTTCTTTTCCATCAAATGGGAAATGAAATTGTTGTTCCTGTGTACGGCAGAATATCAGCTTGTGAAATGTTGTAATTATTTTCCATCTCCACCTCTCTTGGATGGTTATAATTTTGTAATTAATTATTTTATACAATATTAATTACATATTAATCATTATATAAATATAATATATCATATATTTTCTTACCATTCAATTTATTGAAAAATGATAATGTCGTTTGTGCATAAGTGTAGACTACCACCTCCATAAAATGATGTGACTCGTTTCTCATCACCAAATCACATGGATGATATATATAATTTTATATATTTATATAATATGGTATTTTTGATATAATACTAATTCAATTTTATGTAAAATAATACGTATGTTCATTCAATAATGATTGATGAAAAAAGAAAATGTTACTCATACATAAATATGGCCTACTGTCTTAATGATTGTAAAGTAGTTTATTTTTCCAAAAAATATTTCATGTTTAGTTTTAAATGAATAATTTATTATACATATTATAATTATTTAATTTTTATTACCTTATATGTTATGTAATAATTACTCATTTTACTATAATCATCACACCAAATATTTTTTTCGAAATTATGAACCAAACGTCCTTAAAATACCCGATATGGACTTAACTCAGTAAGAAATTAAAATTTTCATTACAATAAATTAAATATATGGTTTAATAATAAGGGTTTAAACATGGAAATTTTACATATGAAATCAAATAATTTATATTAGAATATTATGTAGTTGTTAAAGTAAATACATGGAAATTCTCGACTCGAGGTAAGGTATTTCATTTCAATTTCTATTCCTTGAGACATATTTTATTATGATGAACCTAATTTTTCTTATGTGGTGTATATGTTGACCCTTTTACAAGTTATATTATGAATAATTCATCTTCATGGTATTTTATGTTTCAATTTGAATTATTTCGTCCAAGTGGATTGGACATTAAATCTACCAAGTTGTAAATGGATTGTTAACTAAATTTCCATTCATTGGGTTATAAATCTTATTCATTAACTTTATTTTATCATGATTATTTTTTATTCCTCTATAAATTCATTTATTATATATTTATAATTTTTTTATGATTTATATTTATTACACAAAATTCCTCTATTGATTAACTCTCAATTCAATGACAGGAACTTTAGAAGGGTTTTCTTTATCTCAGTCTCATTTTCTATAGACATATTTCATGTTGTAAACCATGATTTCCTTGTATAGTGTAATTAATCATCATTAATGAATTTTGAAATATAAATTCATTAATTTCATGGGGTTTATAGTGTCATATAATATTCTATCGTTCAAATACTTTTTACTCGAATGTTGCCAAAGTGGTGAAGGCTTTATGAAAAAATATATTATCTTTTAAATACTATTTATGTTCAAGGTTAATATGGAGGAAATGATTTGTTATTATTATTTTTTACCACATATATTTTATTCCATTTTTTATGAATGTGTTTTTCATGTTAATTCCCATTTCCTCCCTTATTGAATATGGAAACACAGAGAAAGGTTGTTATATGTCATATCATTCTTAAATAGTTATTTAGATCAGAAATATTTCTCATTAGTATCCAATTTTTTCAAAAAAAAATGTTGAAAATGATATTTTTTAAACATAAATTATTTTCTAAATTTATTTTACAAGATCTTTTACCCTTTATTAAATGTTTATAAAATGAAAATTTTTAATGTTTTATTTATGGGTCACTTTTGATTCTCTTTACAAAAGATTTAAAAAATGGTTCATTTTTTACATCATGAACGGATTTTCCTACCACCGTGATAGTTTTGTTCTTTCAATATTCCTTTATAAGTTTCCAAATATATTTTCAATGAAAATTATTTTGTCAATATTTTAGAAATTTTTAATTTTCAATATTACCCAAAGAAAAGGGTATTTCCCCCAATTTTCAATAGAATGACTTGAATTTTATTTCATCAATGTCAATATATTTTGATTATTACTCTACATAATTGGGAATATAATATTGTGATAACATCTATATTATTTTTATAGATGTATTATTATTTGTTTATTTTTGATATTATAACTATGATATAAATAAATGGTGGTTGTTTTTAAAGGGTGTCATATTGTAAAGTGAATTTTTCAAGATGTTTTGTTCATGAACTGTGCATGGACATTATTGATGATGATGTTTGATCCTGATACAACATATACAATGGGTTGATCCCTATGGTAGTTCATGATTAAAGGTGACCCCAATACAGCCTATGTGATGGGTGAGCCCCATTATAGATTCCCAAATCATTGGGTAATGATTATGTTCGCCAAATTATTATGTTGGAAGCAAACCATATGATTATCCAATTATAATTATTTTGTAAGGGTTCTATGAAGATAATTTTATAATATAACAACATGTTTCCTTTATATTTTCTATGGGTTTTTAATGATTTCGTATGTCAATATTGATATCACATGGCTCATGATTATTAATTCCTATGACCATTTCCTTTCTTAAATCTTTATGCCATGTTTCATGATTAATGATACAAGTATTTATGGGTTTGAATTCTCTTATGTTATTCTCATGCACATTGACTATGTCATCGTAACCATATTCTCACAGATGTCATTGAATTAATTATTCTTAGGTTTACCCTTACTATACATTTGATCTCACCCTTCTTATGTTTTCCTTTTCCTCTCGTTTTGAAGAATATTTTTATGTATGTTATGCCTATGAAGGTTATTAGATTTTAAAAACATATTGGGAGATGGTGTTGATATTTATAAAATTTTTTTTATGAATCAAATTTATTAAGACTTTATCCTAATTCTTTAAAACTCGAATCCTAAAAGGTACTTGGGTATGTAGTTGATCCAATACTTACTCTTGATGTTGTAATTTTTGAATGGTTAACATTAGATAACGTTTATCGATATCCAAGCTAGAAATATAAATATTATTTTTTTTGCATTAGACCGGGGAGTGTGGGTTAAAAAATATTACAAAAATGGTGAACATCTAACTTTGAGGACATCGGCATATTTATAATTTAATTCTATGAATATCCAAATTACTACTTAACCCATAAAAACAAAAATGAGGATTGTGATATTAATATTTTACCAGACATAAAGAATTCAAACATATATATCTCTTTAAGATTAGTTTTTGAGATGGTTAGTATTTTTCATGTGTATGTAGTCTTATCTAAAGGATGTTTGGACACATTTTAGTTTGTTTTGAGGTTGTAAAGTTACATAATTTTGTGTTTTTACACCGATTGGAATCATTTTTTTCTGTGGGAATATTTCATACCTCGTCATTTCTGTTTCAATATACTCAGATCTTTATGTTCATTACTTTGAAATTGTATGGTCATTTCTCCAATAATGTATCTATTAAAAAATTACATGATACATGGACTGTTCTATGAATTATGATTTCATTCGGGTAAATCTACATGGTTTTTTATTCACTTGTTTGTCTACGAGTAAGGAACAAAAACTTTTTGTCACTACCATAGATTGCACCTTTCCCATCACCATTTTTTATTAATGAAAAACATATAGTGAATATAAAATTATAAAATTTATCAATGATAACTAAAATCTCTCATAAATTTAATTATTATCATCGTTATTCTTAGCACTGAGAATTTTTTTTAATAAAAATATTATTAATATATAAAAGTAATCTAATCCAAGTGAAAGATAAACATACATGTATTATATCTTTGTATACTCTTGAGGTGAGTTTTCCACCTCAAATGGATCAAAATTGGCTAATAATATTGGTAGGGTCGTTTTGACATACTCCACCCTTGATATGTAGGTTACTCCCAATTTGGATTATATAGTTGACATTAGATATCTATATATTCTAATAGCATAATGGGGACTCATATGGATTTTGGTCTTAAGGTAAAAGAAGCAACATAATCCAAGCTAATGGATAATGAGGGCATCCAGTTGAGTTCTGAGACTGAACAGGCTCCCATGTCTCTCTCTACTTGTGACTTGACCCTAGATCCTTTGGCGCTTCCCATTCAAATGGAGATTTCATCTTGCACCAACCCCACATAGATAGGATAGTTCTATGCCAGTTGATTATCAAGTTAACCTTCACCCATAAATGTGCCGGGTATACAATGTTTGGAAGGCATTATACAGATGTATCCCCACAAACTCATTAGATCTACTTAAGATATGAAAGAGGGTGAAGTGTGTGCTGACTTGACTTCCAATGTTCAGTTGTCACAAATATTATTAGGGGAAGTGCAGGACCCCATAGAAAATTGCAATGAAGGTGCCTTTTTTTATTACCCTTTCATGGGGGTGGATTCTATGTTAGTTGTTGGGGGTCAGATTTAGATAACGGTGACATTAAAAGAAAGTTGAAACCAGTGAAAACATGGAGGCGAGGTCATCACCTAATAGGTCGAGGTCATGCTCATGAATCGACGGATTGGAATGAAATTTGTGATGAGGAGAAATGGATAGTTATCAATATTAGAGTGAAATTTGGTCGTTTAATGTTCACTAATGATGGAAGTATGCCATGTCTGGACCCATATATTTCATTCCATGATTGTTCTTTTTTTAATAAAGTGGGCTTATCTCTATCATTTCATTATATATATATATATAATTTTCCAATGAGCATCCACTCAAGTTATAAAGGCTTCTTCTTGGCATTTAGGAGGTCCTGAGTTCATGCCTAGTTGGGCGCATATACTATTATAGTACTATGCAGGCAACGATGTAAATGATTATGCAAGCAGTCGGTGATGTAGGCATGATGCAGGCTTTGTGATGTGGGCAGGATGATGTAGGCATGACATGGCATTTGGATTTTGGGCCATGTTATGGGATTCATGCCCATTTGGCCTCTGACCCATCTACTAAATAAATAAGGCTTGATGGGTGGGTTATCTCTTTGGGTGGGCCTATAACACGTCATTCTGGTTTTTGTATGTGGTGTCTGGGTTTGAATGTAATTATACCCCTAAGTACCTAATATATACATTTATATAATTATATATATTAATATAAATATATTTATAAGTATATAGAAATATTAATAAAAATATTTATTTATATTTATATTTATATTTATATTTATTTATAATTATAATTATAAATATATAAATATATAATTATAAATTTATTGTAAATTTATTTAAATAATTATAAAATTATAATAAATATATTTAGCTAAAAATATATTTAATAATTTATAATTATATATATTTATATATTAATATATATATAAATATATACATATATACATATATATTTTTATATAAATATATACATATATATATTTAATTAATTATATATATATAATTATATACATATATTTATAATTATATACAAGTATTTATCAATATATTTATTTATAATTAGAATTTTGAATATATATATATTTGAAATATTATAAAATTATAATAAATATATTTAAATAATAAATATATTTATTATATTTATAATTATATATACTTATATGTTAATAAATATATATAATTATATTAATATTTATAACTACATAAATAAATTTATAATTATATGAAAATATTTATAAATATATTTATTTGTAATTATATTTATAAATATATATTTTTTAAACAAGATTTATCTTAAAATATATATATATATATATATTAAAAATATTGTATAAATATGCATTATATAACATTTAATCAAAATTAATTATTATTTTAATAATATTATATATATATATATAATTATCAATTGTATATATGTTAGGTGCTTGGTGGGTAGAATTACAGTAAAAACACACAGAACCCACGCACACAAGTCGAACAGGCAGGTCATAGACCCCATCCACCACCCTCAAGGGATAATCCACCTAACTAGCTGCTTTATTACATTATAAATTTCGACTAAATGCCCAGTGGGCATAAAGCCTATTACATGGCCAAACGACCCTTAGTACATGGCCCATAGTCCCACCATTGGATGGCATAATGGCCCTACTTGCATCATGCCTATATCATTATCTACACCATTTCGTGCATGCATCACTTCCCCCTTGATGGACCAAAGGATATATTTTATGTCATAGAAGCCCATTCATGATGAATAGTGCTTCTGATACAGTACCCCACTATAGTGTCCATGCTGGTACAATGTCATTATGGTGTCTTCTATAGTACATGTAGAAAATTTTCACACTATAATTTTGAACATGGTTCTGATGTAGGATTACGAGGAGCCTTTACCACTCAGCTAATCTACCAATTGTGATTATCTAATTTATAATAGTCAAAAAATTAATAGTTTATTTATGTACATTTATTAAAAAAATTATATAATTTAAATTAACATAATATATTAATATTTTATTTAAAAAATTATATAATATGTAAATTAATATATTAATTTAGATGTATATTTATATTGAACAGATTACTTAGAATGGAGAGTCACTATATCCTTATTACCATAGTGATTTCCTAGTCCTGTGTTGTCGATTCTCCCATGTGAAAGGTTGGAGGATGACACTGTTATTCATTATGACCTTTTTTCTACGTGCGGTAGAGGACATCATCACACTGAATCTCAATATGTGGCCAACAAAATAGGTGGATATTCTCGTGGAGGATCCTAACGATGAAGGTTTCACTCCCCATGCAGTGGGTGATGCCTCGATGGAGGTGACTCGTGAAAATTACTCAGTGGTAGTGGTTGGAAATTGTTCCCCGATTGTGGCGAATGGAAACGATGACCTAACAGTGGAGGAAGGTGATGGTTCCCTTATGGTGGTGGATAGCAATAGAGGGCCATATGATGTAATTCAACCACTGGAGATGATCTTGGATTGCGTGACAGATATAACCTCATGTCACAGGACAAATCGAGGATGACCTTGGAAAGGTGTTGATCTTGGGTTGTGAGATGTTATAGATGATGTGATGCAGGCCTCAGGATGTGTCAATCTCAAAAGTTAACACAGTTTCACAAGAGATAATAGTGTGATCAGAGGCCTTGTAAGTAGCAGTTCAGACTGTGGAACAATGACAGTGGACCCTCCTGATAGTGGGGATGGGTTTTCAAATTATGTGGTGTAGATATGGGATCCCAATAGGCACCTCGAGGGTGGTGTGTTTCTATAGGTAAGGATGGCTATCTGGATGTGGGAACTTGGCAGTGGATGAGAGTAATTGTTCCGACCCATGACAGCAGGGAGCCCAACATACTGTGAGATTGGAGTTAAGTGCTATCTACATTGGTTCTCCAATGAGGTGATGAGGATGACCGTGTGAAGATATGAGACTAGGGTGTTGAACTCAGAATGTGGGGTGGGATCACCTTGAGAGTGGAAATTAGTATAGTATGGTGATTGGCTATTGTTCTTTCATTTTAGGTACTAGTGTGGTGTCATTACAGGATAGTGATTGTAAATTCATATGGTGGGTGGGGCATTGGTACCATCATGTAATTTTCCTCTTAGGACTTCAGTTCAATCTCACATGGTATGATGGTGTGATGATGGTGATGATGGTTTCTACGAGATGATTGGTAGTTTTATGGGATGTCGTTGGGTGTGACATTCTCAAGCACCATGGGATGTTAGTAGTATGGGTTGCTGATAGTGAGAAACTCATGCAGATGATGTTCATATTAACACCTACAATGAGAAACACTGTAAATGACAATGATTTAATGAGTGAAAACACTGAAGGGAACAACGATGACCTGGGTGAATGTCTCATCCATGATGATGACCACGGTTGGAGTACTATCATCCAGCCTCATGGATGCAGTCGGGTGTGTGAGGTCTTCAGGGATGGAAGATGTCAACTAAAATCATGGCAGCATCAGCCGGTGAGGGCGTCTTTTTTGTTTATGATGAGGACTTTTAGGCCGAAAATGGTCCTATGAGACATTTTTGTGGGTCATTAGACCATTTTTTTTTTCTGATTTTCAGGTCATTGTTTTTTCACTTTCCTGGTTTGATGGAACTTTTTACGCAACATGTTTGTATGATAAACATTATTTATTTTAATATTCATTTGTAATTTTTTGTGCTGAGTACACTCAGTACCTAAACCTTCTTGGTATATTTATGTTGATATTTAATAATTTAAATTATATATACATGTATAACTGTGTGTATGTATGTTTATGTGTGTGTATGCACATGTTTGTGTGTGTGTAGATGTTTATCTGTACATATATGTGTTGGTAATTCATGTAAGTGTTAAGTTTTCACATTTTATTATTTTTGTAATTTATTTATTTTTATTTATTCATTTATTATTATATATTCATTTATAATGTTAAAAACATATTTAATCATTTTTTAATTTTTATTTATGAATATATTTATTTATAATACATATAATGTTTTCAATATGTTTTTAATTTATACGAATAATTTTTATTAGTTTTTATTTATTAGGTTTTCACATTTAAAATATATTTGTAATTTATATAATTAATCTTTAAATATTATTTTTTTAACAATTTTGTTACTTAAATATTTATTTATATAATTATAAATATAAAAAATTATTTATGAAATTATAAATACATATATATATATATGTAATTACTTATATAATTATAATAAATATATTTATATAATAAATATATTTATTATATATATAATTATATATTAAATAATATTTAAATAAACTTATTTATAATTATACATATAATTAAATAAATAGAAATTTAAATACTTGTGAAATTATAATAAATATATTTATTATATTTATAATTATATATAAATAATTTATTGTGAATCTCAAACAAGGGGCCATGGGATTCCAGGATAGGGACCTATGGTTTGATTCGTCAAAGGCTAAGAGTACTGTGGTGTAGTATTTGATTAAAATAAATGGATTAAGCTAGTTTTTTTGGAATTAAAATATTATGTGGGACATCATCTTTGTTTTGGGTACCTCGATTATGTTTTAAAAAGAAACAATATTTGAAAAATAACAGCATTACACCCATTTTTTGGTTGAGATTGATATCATCTCGACTATGGTTGAAATATTATTTTTGGTTACTAGTGAGTTTATGTTTAAACATTCCATCAAATATGATTCTTTGGTAGACTTTTATGCCAATTTCATGTGAATTAGGCATGTTAGAGGATACTTTTGTAGGTGATTGAGGTGTTGTAATTATAGGAAACATGGGAATGTAGTTAAAAAATGAACAATCAAGATGAAAAAATCAGATAGAAATATTGCTACAATGAAGTATGTGACAATGAATATGGATGGTTTAGTTAATCGTTCATTTTTTGTTGTGGTAAATTCAAATAGGGGATAGTTTGATTTGGAGCATAGGGATATGATTCCTCTGGTTGGTGATTCTGATGTACATAAAATGAAGCTGGGAGCCCAGGGAATTCTTACTACTAGTATGGAGCCATCTTTGCAGGGCGTTCACTCGACCAGTAGATGTTTGATGTTGGGATCACCCTCCTTGAGGGGAATTGACCCAAACACAACTATTTGGACTGCTATAGTAGCACCCACATTTGATGGAACACTACCTAAGAAAATGGATAATCCCCTGAATAAAGGTAAAACTTTTTTTTGGATGAGGATGGATTCTAAATGGTATCTCATAGGAAACTTAAACAAAATGTGTAGCAAGATTTGATGGTTTCAACTAATTTGCATCACCATAATTCGCCATTTGGACAGGAGGTGAACTTGAAATTCCAGGGAGAGCTGTATGGTGGTTCTACCTTTTCGACTAGATCTAATTTAGGGGTTGTTGTCCA
Source organism: Viscum album (assembly GCA_963277665.1). Classification (NCBI taxonomy): domain Eukaryota; kingdom Viridiplantae; phylum Streptophyta; class Magnoliopsida; order Santalales; family Viscaceae; genus Viscum; species Viscum album. The sequence continues at coordinate 1,671,009,388 of OY728119.1, read as the reverse complement.
AATGGGTTTAGCAGGCATCTGTTCTTGATATATAATACTATCATGCCTCTCATTCTAGGCATTAATATGATGATATTGTCCTATATAATGTTTAATTAATGAAGGATTCTTACCTATTTGAAGGTGAAAGAAATGGTAAAAATGAGATGTTGGGATGACCTATTCACTGTAGGAGAAGAAACCAAAAATGATGGGTGGAAACAAATATGCTACTGTGATTACGTTGACAAAGTTTTAGGCTCCTTGTTTTCAGTTTGAGCATCCATTCATCAATAAAATTGAGAATTTGGTTGTTCTCATAAAGATTTAACATCCAATTATTTCTCCCACATGAAGGAGTGGGGATAGTTCTGAGATTTTGGGGTGGACTTATCCACCCCATTTTCCTAAATTAATGTAAAATATGTATGCTTCATGTGGAAGATCCTATGATGAATCATGTTTTACTTCATGGAAAAAACATTCAAGCATCGTAACATTAGATGATCGGTATGGTGAATGGTTTATTGATGGCATCAGCAAGGAAGCAAAAAAATGGTACATCTCGCAACTTGATGAAAATTTATCATCAATAGAGCCAGAAGTATTTGGATTCAATGACTATATAGTTATGAAATGATTATTAACATAAACATTGAAAATGAACTTTCCCCCACTCCAAAAATCTTTTCTGAGATTTATCTTGGATGTTTTGGATACGCTCCACTTTAGACGATTCATCTACACAATCATCAGATGATAATTTTGTGGCACCTAAAAGGGTCAAGACATGGTGGCATGGTCAACACCCAAGAGGAAGAGGATGATATATAAGTAATCTCAGATCTAGATGATCTGTTTTATTATTTATTTTAATGGGAATTTTTTTTTATTTTTTTTCTTCTTACTACCTTATTTTTTTTATTTTAATAATAAATTTTGGGTTCATGGATTTGGTTCCTCCAAATCAATGGCTGAGCTGTTTGAGTATAAATACTTTTTAAATATATTTATTTATAATTATAAATTATAAATAAATATATTTATATCTAAATAAGTATAAAATTATAATAAATATATTTATATAATAAAAATAGTTATTATATTTATAATTATTTATATTTATATATTGATATAAATAGATATAATTATATAAATATGTTTAAAATTATATAGATATTTTTTAAGATATATTTTTTATAATTATAATTAGAAATAAATAAATATATATTTGAATTATTTTATAATTATAGTAATTATAATCTATTAGGTGATTGGCGCTACAATTACATTAAACACACACGCACCTAGATTCCAATGTAATACCTAGTCTATTGCCCCCCCATTTACAAAATAGATTTTCCCAAAAGTAATTTATTTTACTTATATATATATATACTTAAAAAGTTTGGGGTCAAGCCCCATATTATTAAAATGAAAGAAAAAGAAACATGAAAATGAATTATGGAAGGAAAAACAAGGGATAACCCACATCCATAAGAGAGTCTACAAATCAAGAATTGTTATATAATCATGATCATAGTTCTCATCATCATCAGTGGGTCCTCACTCTGACTGTGATTTCCATTGATTGAATATCACAAAATACATTTCTCAATATTTTGCTGCTGGAGAGTGAGTCCCATGGAAGAAGACCTCATGGACACATTTTTTTCATGCCCTCATGCACCATCCCAGTCATCACAATCAGAGTGAGAATCCCATCACCACATTATCAGGTGCCAGTAGGTCCCCCATCATCGCATTACCCTGTTGCCAAAGAGGGATCGGTACACCACTCGTTGTATGATCCAACATTACGCCATCTTCGATATTGGGTCAAACATCAACATCCACTACCGATACGAGTGTAACATAGACACTTCCCACATAATATCATCGGAAAAACACACACCAAGGCTCATCTGTATGCACCCCATCACATGAGACCACCTTCTCCACAAGAAAGCACTATCTTCACATGAATGGACTCTAATCTAGACCATCAGATTATGTTGTGTAAAACATTATATGTTGTCTTCACAAAGAGTCCATAGTCTATAGTCGATCCCTCCAACCCACTGTAGGTGGCCATCTCTCCTCCTATAGTGAAATTGCATCACCCATGTCATGCACAGGCCAGTGGTAGTTTCATCCTAACCTTCTTCCACCCCTACTGTTGACTAGGAGTCAATAGCCACACCAATATATGTCATCCAAACACATCAAAGCCTTTACATATAGTGGGCCCACACACCATTCCCTTAATTTAGTTAGGGGTCTAAAGATACTGTTTTTGAGTTTTGAAACCATATGTCGCGATGAAAATTGGTTTTCTTAACGAGTAAGCCACACCTCATCTATTTAAAATAATCATATTTAAATAATAAATATATTTATTATAATTTTATAATTTTATATTTATATATTATTAAATATATATATTAATAAATTCATAATTATATTTATAAATATATTAAATATATATATATATATATAATTATATACAAATAATTATAACTACATTTATTTATAAATATATTTTTTATAAGTTTACATATAAATATATATATATATACCAAACAGTGAAAACCAGGGAGATAATCTATGAACCCTGAAATTATTATAAAAGAAAATACAAAGTACACAAGTGAAAGTTCAGGGTAAAATTAAGAGAACACCCAACCAAAATAAAAACGCATACCATAATCATCCCCTATTTCTACCACCACATCCACGAAAACCACCAAAGCCTCTTGCATGTCAACATATCTTCGATTTATTAGGGGTCTTCCATACATCACCTTGATCACCAACATTCATTAGTTCATTAACTGCATCAACACTGTGAACAACAAATTGTACTTCTACCGGATCAGCAAGAAAATCAGTATCCCATGTCCCACCTTTCGCCATCAGCCCCATGACCTGGCCTTCAATTGAGAGTTCCCATGTATACTCTTTGGATACAACCTTCTCAAATATATTATAAATATATATATACATATTTATATAGTTATAACATTACAATAAATATATTTAATTAATAAATATATTATTTATATTTAAACATCTATTAAAATATTTAATTATATAAATATATGTATAAATATATAGAAATATTTTTTAATATATAAAAATATGTTTAAATATGAATTTGGGGTGGTTCTTTAGTGGTAAACCCCATCATACTACATTCAAAAGACGAGGATTCGAATCCTGGAAAGCCCCATGGGGGATTTACGACGTAGGTGGTGATGCTGGCATGATGTATGCCAGGTGGCATAGGTGGGATGATGTAGGCATGATGTTTCACTTTTCCTTCAGGCCACGTTCATGGTCCACTTGGACTTGGGCCTTCGGCTATGTAATGTATATTCCACTACCCAAATAAAAAGTGGTCATTGATTTCATAATAAAACGAGGCTTCAAACCCAATTTTTATTAAAAAATAAATATATTTTTAAATATATTTTTTTTATAATTATAATTATAAATATATATTATTATTAAAATTATAAATTTATCTGCATTTTTGTAGAACTGATAAAAATGTATCATTATAACCCATAAAAATGTTGATAAAGAGTAATTTTTTCAGTGCTTACTATTTTAGTGCTAATAAAACTACTATTTATCATCAAACTTTTGAACGTTATGATAAAATACTTATTCTATATTATAAAAAGAACCCTAACATGGTCTTCTCTATCATACCTTCAAGATCTAACAGAACCCAACTATCATTGTTGGGGTCGTTTTACCCTATTATTGATGTCTCTCTCGATATTTATCAACTTCCCAGATGAATTGATTCTCTTTAAATATATGGTATGTGCTGATTTATTTTGATAGAACCTCCGACCACACCTAGCTCTTCAGTTTTGGCACCTCATCATTATGTCTTCTTAATGCTTGGAGACTTGATTCAGCCATCTGTACTTTTTTGGGTAAGAGACTTCACGATTCTCCTTAGTGTCGATTGATCCTCTTAGTATTTGAACCAACCATTCCTATAGGGCGTAGCATAACTCTTGTGGGTCTTTTATCGCTAACACAACATCAAATATGTCTTCCATGGAATTTCACCATCATCACAAAGTCCCTATCAACCTTGACGTATATCTTGGACTTTACTTTTCTCAAACACTTTGAATCAAAATTTGTTTTTTCCTTCTGGTATGTTTTAAAAAATGTTGTATTGTTGATTATTACATACCCTTTTAATACTCAACATATTTTAAACTGATTTCTAGTATTGAATAACCAATATCCAAATTTAGTTTTAATTATTCTATCAAATTAAAAATGAAAATGGATTATATATAAAGTTATAATTCAATTTTTTTAAAAGATTCATTTTCATTAGTATATTTTATATTTTCCAATATTTTAAAATCATTTATATTAGTGACATTACCACTTATTTTTGTTATTTATTCATGTTGATTTTTTATTATTCTTATTTATTGGAACCATTAATTGAATTTTATTTATTTGGTTTTTTTAGTGTTTAAAATATTTTAAAAAATATAATAATTTATTTTATTATTTTTGAAACAATTATTACATTCAATAGCCATATTTTATATTATGAAAATGGTTATCAAATAATATAGATTTTACTTTCTTATATTTTTATGTAAATATATATATATATATATATTTAAATTGAAATATATATATAATATTGTATAATATGAGAGAAAATATTCTCAAAAGGGGAGGTTGATATTAAAATCTTCAAAATGTTGTTCAAAATGGAAAGGATTTAGTTATGAAAATAGTGAGTGAGTTTTTTATGGCTGTTTGAAAATGAATTTAGTTTTTGATTTTCCAAAAAATGTTCTTTTTCTGGGTAAAAAATTTGTTAAAAATTTGTTACAAATAAAGGTTAACATGCCTTTTAGCGGTAAGAATCATTTTTGAAAACTTATAAAAAGTGTCTCAATGGTTTATTAGAACATAATTCATCGGGTTTTTATAATGTAAATGTGATTTTAAGGGTAAATTATTTGTTTTAAAGTTAATAAATTGTATTTCTATGATGTTTAAGAATGAGTATGATATTTTAGATTTTAAAGGTGATCTCAATTAAGGTTATTTTAAATTTAAAATTTACTTTAAAATGTAGTTTTGTGATTGAAAATTAAAGTTATTAAATTCATTGGGGTTTTTTATAATGTTGTATGCTCTATTAGTAATGTTCAAGCCATCTCATATAAATTTTTATTCTTATGTTCAAAAAAATATTATATGGTATATAGTATACAAAGTTTATGGTGAATAGAATGCCTCTCAAAATAATCATCAATTGACCCCCTTATAAATTTCATACCATTATATTTTCGAATCATCTATAAATAGAAATTACTATACTAATCTACATTACTTCTAAAACATTTAAAGATATTTAGATCCTATGATTTATATCTCACAATGAATCAAAGTCGGCCAAAAGGATGTATTGTAGAGTGGTATATTGCTCAGGGAGCCATTGAAATCTATACCGACTACATGTCCAGTGTGGAATCCATTGGTCTACCAAAATATCATCACACTGGACAGCTTGTGGGTACAGAAATTTATAGAATAGATATTGTCTCAATCACTGTTAAATATTGGGAGTAGGACCAGCATTATGTTTTGTGGGAGAGTTTGGAGGTTTCTCATTTTGTTGAAACCAAAAAAAAATCATAGTCATTTGAATCCATCAAGGGTTGAAATCTGGTTATTCACTACACATAATCAATAGTTTATAGGATCGTTTCAAGACCATATTTTTAAGGAGTCGGCTGAAAATCTAGATTCAATTTATGAATGACTTAAATTTTTTTCCAAAGGACCAAGTGTGCATTTATTAGTATATAATGGTATATAATTAATGATTATGATTTCTATAAAAATGACCATGGTGAATGAAATACCATGAAAAATAGTATAGTTACACTTGTGGATAGTGATATGCATGTATCTAGTAACAAAAGAAAATCCATTTTATGTGAATATGTGATACATTGGCATCATAAAAAAAATATGGGAGTTGGATTATACAACATTCCAAGTGCTGCTTTTTCAGTGCCAGTCGGTTGATAATAGTAGTGATGTTAAAATTTATAAATTAGAATTAATGAAAGTGTATTTTAGTAAGGAATAGTACAAATATGAAGTATTTATAATGAAATCATGGGAAGTAAAAGTATTTTATGTTTTAGATCCCACAAATTAAAATTGGTTGATTTCTCTGTTATCGAGTAAACCCACTAAAGGGTATGATGAAAATTCAATTGAGGATAACCCTTTAATTGGGATTTTTCAATCCTTTCACATTGGTGATAATGTAAACAGGTTATTGTATGTCAAAGGAGACCACAATGAAGGGATTTGGATACATTATAGAGTATTTAAATCCCATAAAAATTTTAAAAAATGTTCAATAATAAGGTTATATTTTTTTATAATATACATTGAATTACCTAATATTAATATTTTTTCATTGGTGTAATTGTGTAATCTAAATTAAATGTTCAACCAATTTTATAGATAATGAATTCTACAAATTTCTATGCTCTCAGTCTTAGGGAACAACATGTTTCTCGACTTTTTGGTTCTCCTAATGAAGGGGAACAAAAACCTTCAATACAAGTTGATGTTACCAGTCCAAAGGAAGAACATATTGATGATGATAAACCCAGGGAAATGGTAGATGGAAAGAAATTGTTGTCCCTGAAAAAAAAAGAATATCTTATATTTACGGCGTTAAAAAAATTATCAAAAAGTGAAACAAAGTGTAACATCCCAGGTAAATGAAGAATAAGAGATTTTCAAATTTATTAATAATTTTTAATTAAATATTATTTTAGCTTAAAGGGTTTCAATGTTCGATAGCGTACCCGATACTCAACAACGAGTTTCTTTGGAATCTTACATTGCACCCTAATAATATATTATTATTATTTTAAACGGTAGTTAACTCCTAGCCTTTGTATTGGCGGTAATGAACAAAACTAACTAAAATATTAATATACATGTTTTGAAAATATATTTACATTTATCAAATAAAAGTTATAGGCTTAATATATGAATGAATCTAATTTTACGTATAATTTACATTAAAAGGCCGATTTACCTCCTTTTAATGGAAAACCCTTTTTAAATCTAGTTTTGGTCACTTTAATACATTCTATATGACCAAATAAAATCCTTCTTTATAATGAGGATATCATTATTTAATTTGGGTAATTTTCTGGAATTTTTCTGATAATGTTCAATTTTTTAAGGAATATTGAAAATATTGTATTTTAATTCAAAACAATGATTTAATATAATTTATTTATATGGTTATATTATCCTTTTAATTGATTTTAATGTGTAAATAGATTATATTTTTACCATTTAATCTAATATGGTTCATTAGAAGAAATTTCACATTTAAGTTATATATAATCAACTGTCAATCTTTTGATAGTTAATAATTCTTAAAAACACGCATTTTGTTTTGACAGCGGGAATTAATTTTAATTTAATTTCTGCCACTTATGTGTTTTGAATTTGGATAAATTGATCCCATATTAGGAATAAAGAGGTTCAAATTATGTAAATAGTTAAATTTTATTTTTAGGCATTTTAAATATTTACCTTGGAAAATATTTTTTTTACCATGGTTAGAGGGTAAATCAGGTAAATAAGGGTAACAAATAATATTTATTTACTCTAACAGGTGTACTAATCCTATTGGTTGAGTCATATCCGACCATGGGCATCCTTGTGTCTATTTGGGGACCCCATGGAGCCACTAAAAAGTGATTATGACACTTTATTTTAATTAACTTAAAGGAAAGGCAAAAATGAAATAAAAAAATATCTTTTAGTAAATTAATTTTTACATGGGGTTATACAAGTTATATTTTAAACTATAAATATTCATTGGAAATATAAAAAGATTTCTTACATAATGGTATTTGTTTATTATTTTTATACATCAAATAAATTAAATTATTTCTGACACAATCATGATGCAGTATTTACCTCATTAATAAATGATTTAATTAATATGATTAAAATGATTAAAATATTATCCAAAACATGTCCAATTCTTATTGGATGATTTTATTTCGATTATGAGTCATCTTATCTTCGACCATAATGATTTTTGGACCATTATATACTGAATATAATTATATTATAAAATAATATTTTCACTCTTTCCTAAAGAGCCCCTCCTCTCCCTTATAAAAAGAGACCACTTCAATGCAATTGCTCACACCTCTCAAGCCATTTGGCTTGTCCAAAATCAGACCAATTAAAATCCCTACATCAATCTCCTACTCCTAGATTCCTTACCTTATGTAGAAGGCACTTAAGAATTCCTTTTCATTTAAACCAAAGGAATATGAATAAATTAAAGGTAATGGTTTCTCATAAATTGTTTTCTTTTATTTTGATTCTCCAACCCCTAAACACATTTTATTTCCATTCTTTTGTAAAATCACCTGTATCCTCAATATAATAGGATGTTTTTATGATAATTATTAGAACTAAACTTACACACACCTCCATCTAATGGATGAAGAACATAATGTTTCTGTGGATGGAAAACTAACGCCTCATGAAATGATGATTGTTCAATTAAATCATATTGCCTCTCATGGTGGCCATTATGATGGAACTATATTTATATATGATGTATATTATGTTTATTATTTCATTATGCTTCTTTAATTCCCAATTATATCAAACCATTATGGATTCCACGGTGGGTAAATACGATAATCTCATTTGAGGAAGTGCGGACTACCGCCCCCTCAAAGTGATGTGACTCGTTAATGCCCTATGTGGGATGTATAAAGTATAGAGTTAATGATATTATATAAGAAATTATACTGAATTATTATATAACTATGTATCATTATGTTTTAATTCCATTAAAATAAGAAATAGAAATGAAAGTAGTGTTCATGCGTACGTACGACTTACTGTCTCAATGAACGATGCATTTCATTTTGTACCTCCAAATGTTATGTACTGTTATAAATACATGTACATTCTGGATATATATGATATATATGATACCCAAATCATTAATATCATTCTGGATATAGTGAACCTTTTACCCCGTGAATAACATGTAATTATAAGAAGTCAATTTTTTACTCAAGTAGCAAATATCGAGAAAATGAACGTTATTAACATAAATGATTACATAATAATTATAACATGGTAATAAGTGATATAAAAGGAATAATAAACTTGAAAAAGGTTCTTAAACAAGTAGAAACTAACTTTAGTTAATTATTCAAGATATTAAAGAACGAACGGGTCAAGTCGAACACGAGGTAAGGGACTTCGTCTCAATCTCCATTCATTGAGGCATTTTTTGTTTTATACATGACTTTATTTTATACGATGTATAAAAAACTTTTGAATTTTACTTCTATTCAAAAGGAATATTTTATCTACGAATAATTTTACCAGACGAAAAAAGGTAATTTTTCTTTAACGTAAGCGATGACAATGACCTTTCCACCGCCGCGAGTATTATTTGATCTTTGGATTCCTTAACAAGCTGGAATGTTTTTAAAAGGAAAAAAATAAATACCAAATACTCTTTTTACGTATTTTGGTGTTGAAAATGATTTTGATAATGGATTTATTAATTCAATATCTTGAAATAATTTTTTATTATTGCAATGTGGAATGTTATCTTTCCTTTATGCTTTTGTTTTGTGTTATGATTATGTTATGGTTCTTGGGCATTATTTATGTATATGGGTGGTTCCGTGATAAACCTAGGGCGAGTGTGACCTAGATAACTCTCCAATGCATTGGGTAACGTGATGGAGGTAAACATGAATGTTACTCCTAAGATATTAAGGGAATATACTGTGATGGGTATTCCAAAGTAACTCCCAATGTAGCTGTGATAACTACAATATAAGTATGATATGGATGCCACAAGTTACCTTTTTGATTTATGATTTCTATGTTTCATTCATAAATCAAATGATTTCATGAGGTAATTAAAAGATTTAAGGTTTTGTATGTCTTTTTGAACAAATTTTTTCATTAACTGTTTTATAACCCTTACTGGGCCTTTTATTGTCATCCCACGTTTTGAAATGTTCTTCACAGGACTTAAAGTTGAATAGGGTCAAGGATGGGATCAAGAAAAATCCATGCTCTCTTTAACATGGAATTAGAAATGAATTTTTTGTTCAAGTGTTTTTATTTTATGAAAAAAAGTGGATTCTGGGTAGAAGTGCCTAATTTGTAATATTTTGAGATGTAATAGTTATGTCATAATTCCCTAAAAAACTAAACTTGAAAAGATCCTCAATGTGAATTATTCATTTAATTCAATATTATGTAATGTTTAAGACAGGGTCCTTATAGTTGGTATCAGAGGTTGGCTTAGATAAATTTAAGAGTTAGGATATTGTTAAATTAATATCCATAAAGTAATTTATGAAATCATATAGCATTTCCAGATTACCATGTTTCTTCGCCTAAGATATTTCTATGTTTAGAATGGTTTTATATAGAGGAAAGAGGGCAGGTATGTTGGGACGACATCAGGAGGAAGAAAACCTTCCAAATCAGCAACCTGAGATGATGGGAATTAGAACTGAACAATTTGTTACAGTTATAGAACAATTGTCTTAGGCTATAATTGGTGGTGGTATCCATGTACGAGATCAGCCAGATCAACCACAGAGGAACATGTCAGTAGTGGAGCATTTCATGAGGCAAAATCCACCATCATTCAGAGGATCATATGATCCGGTGCTAGCGGAAGGGTGGATTAAAGCACTGGAAAATATTTTTGATGTCATGGGTTGTTCAAAACATCCAAATGTTAGTCTCACGGTTTACCGTTTTGAAGGTGAAGCTGATCAGTGGTGGTCGATGGTGAAAAATATCAGGGATAGTGAGGAGATTTATGCGCTTGATTGGGATGAATTCAAAGGTATGTTTTTTGAGAAATATTTTCCTAAGGTGGTTTGTCTTAGGATGGAAAAACAAATCCTGGAATTGAGGTAGGAGGATGACTCAGTGGCTGCTTATAATGAAAAATTCACTCGACTGGAAAGGTATGCTCCAAACTTCATAGGAGATCTTGATAGTAAAATCAACCATTTTTACTCAGGATTAAAGCCAAAGTATCGAAGGGATTTAGCTTCTCGTTAGTTCAAAAGTTATGAAAAACTTGTTCGTTGTGCGGAGAATGTGGAAATGGAGTTGGCTGATGATCAAGTATTCTTTGACAAATAACAAAATAAGAGGTCGAGGTGGCAGTCGAAAGGAAAGAACCCTTCAAAAAAGTCTGATGGTAAGAAGCTTAAGTTTACAGTTTGTGAAAATTGTGGTAAATATCATGCTGAGGAATGTATATTGAATTATGGTAAGTGCTACCGATGTGGTAAAATGGGACATAAGGCTCGTAATTGCACTAAAAAAGATCAGGGTAATGGTAATTCAAAATCTGATTTACAGATAGTAAAATGTATTAAGTGTAATGAAATGGGTCATTATGAAAATGAGTGTCCAACAAAGAACTCAACCTAAGGAAAGCAGCCAGACTACAAGCAGAAAGGGGTGGGGAAATCCTTTGCAACTCAATCATCATATGTTGGTCCATCAAATGAAGTTGTATCAGGTACATTGTTTGTTTGTTCAGATTGTGCCAATGTGTTTTTTGATTCAGGGTCTACACACTCTTTCATTTCTAAAAAGTTTTCTAGTAAATTGGGAATTCAATATCATGATATGAATACTGAACTTATGCTAAAAACACCTGGAGGAAATGTTGAGACAAAAAAGAAAACATAAGAACATTCATGTCCTTGTGTGCAGAAAGAATCAACATGAAAACCTTATTGTTCTTCCTCTAGTAGTGTTTGATGTTATGTTGGGCATGGATTGGCTTTATGTTTATCATTCTAACATTGACTGAAGAGATAAAGAGGATTCTTTTCAGAATTATTTTCAGTATGTGTACAAGAATTAACCATTTATTTTGATAACATATCAGGAATTAGTAAAACTGGTAAAAGATAGAAATGAATGTTACCTTGCAAATATTTGTGAAAACAAAGGAACTATTCAGATTAATGATGTGACCGTGGTAAATGATTACCTTGATGATTTTCTTGATGAGTTTCCTAGTATTCTACCTGATCGAGATGTTGAATTTACTTTTGACTTGGTTCCTAATGCTGAGACAATTTCAATACCCCCTTATCGAATGGCTCAAATTGAACTTTTAGAGTTAACGAAGAAATTTTAGAAGTTATTAGATAAAGGTTTCATTTGACCTAGCACATCACCCTGGGGTGGTCCTGTCTTGTTTTTTAAAATGAAAGATGGTTCAATGAGACATTGCATTGATTATAGAGCATTGAATAACATCACAGTTAATAATAAGTATCATTTGCCTCATATCGATGATTTGTTTGATCAGCTCCAGGATGCTCAGTATTTTTCGAAGATTGACGTGAGGTCGGGGCACCATCAGTTGAAAGTAGAAGAAGCTGACATTCCAAAGACCACATTTCGTACTAGAATAGGACATTATGAATTTTTAGTTATGCATTTAGGTTTAACCAATGAACCTAATGTATTCATGGATCTTATGAATAGAATTTTCTTTGAGTTCTTGGATAAGTTTGTGGTTGTGTTCATTGACGATATTTTGGTTTCTTGAAAAAGTAAAATGGAACATGAAAGTCATCTAAGGGTTGTCCTAAAAACCTTAAAAGAAAAGAAACATTATGGACAATTCAGAAAGTGTGAGTTTTGGTTACAAAAAATTTCTTTCCTTGGTCACATTGTTTCAAAAAATGGAATAATTGTTGATCCTGTAAAAACAAATGTTTTTGAAGAATGGACAAGAACCACAAATATAACTGAGATTCGTAGTTTTCTTGGTTTGGAAGGTTATTACCGGAGGTTTGTTTAAAACATTACATGGTTATCTAGTCCAATGACTATGTTAACTCGAAAAGGTGTTAAGTTCATCTGGAAAAAAGAATGTGATGATTGTTTTCAGGAATTGAAAATGAGATTGGTGAATGCTCCAGTTTTGGCACTGCCTTCCAGATATAGTGAGTTTGTTATCTACATTGATGCTTGGTTGAAAGAACTAGGTTGCATCCTAATGAAAAATTATCATTTAATTTCTTATGCTTCACGCCAGTTGAAACAACATGAGTTAAATTACCCTACACATGATTTGGAATTAGCTGCTGTTGTTTTTGCTTTAAAAATTTGGAGACATCATTTTTATGGAGTGAAGTGTGAAATATATACTGATCACAAAATTTAAAAGTATATATTCACTTAGAAAGAATTGAACATGAGACATAGGAGATTTTAGGAATTATTCATGGATTATGATTGCACGATCCATTACCATCCGGGAAAAGCAAATAAAGTGGCTGATTCTTTGAGTCGGAAAAGTAATGTCTCATTAGCCATGATACGTTTGGAACATGATCCTTTGGTTTTTGATTTGATGAAATTTTTCATAGAAGTTTTTGGTGCAGGAAATTATTCTATTTTGTTTCAGGTTTCAGTGGGATCATCTCTATCAGACAAAATAAAGAAAGCGCAGAAGGAAGACAGTGAGTTGCACATAATGTTAGAGTTTTTTCATAAGGGTAAGTTTCCTGAATTTAACATTGATAGTGATTGTGATTTGAGGTTTGGAAATTGATTATGTATGCCTTGTGATTCAAAGTTGAAAAATGAGTTATTATGTGAAGCTCATAGTTCTCCGTTTTCAGTTCTTCCTGGGAGTACTAAGATTTACAGAGATCTTCGGGTGTATTACTGGTGGGATGGAATGAAAAGAGATATTGTTTATTTTACTGTGAAGTGTTTGACTTGTCAGAAAGTTAAAGCAGAGTGACAGTTACCGAAAGGAATGCTTCATCCTTTATCGGTGCCACATTGAAAATGGGAAAATATATCCATGGACTTCGCAGTGTATTTACCAAAGAAATCTCTAGGTAATAATGCAATCTGTGTTATAGTTGACCGATTGACTAAATATTATCATTTACTTCCTATTAGAGATACTTTGTCTCTAGATAAACTTCCTCGGTTGTATGTTAAAGAGATAGTCAGGTTGAATGGAGTTCCCCTCTCCATTATATCTGATCATGATCCTAGGTTCACTTTTAACTTTTGAAAAGTACATTAGAAGTCATTGGGTACTGAATTAAACTTTAGAACAACTTTTCCTCCTCAATCAGATGGGCAGTTAGAATGAACAATTCAGAACATGGAGGATATTTTATGTTTTTGCTCGATGTACTACCAATGAAGTTGGGACCAACATCTTTCGTTGGTTGAATTTTCTTATAATTACAGTTTTCATTCAAGTATACAGATGGCTCCATTTGTGGCATTGTATGGAAATAGTTGTCGAACTCCATATTTTTGAGATGATGTAGGTGAAAGATAGATGATGGGACAAGAATTTGTAGAAGAGATGGAAGAGAAAGTTCTGTTGATTCAGAAGTACATGAGAACAGCTCAGAGTAGACAGCAAATTTATGCAGATAACCGGATGAAGGATCTTTCTTTTGAGGTAGGTGATCATGTCTTTCTCAATGTTTATCTTTGGAAAAGTGTGATGCATTTTGGTAGGAAGGGGAAGTTGAGTCCGAGGTTCATTGGAACTTATGAAATTCTGGAGAAAGTTGGATCAGTTGTGTACAGTGTAGCATTACCTCCATGTTTATCTTAGGCACACACTTTTTTTCATGTTTCGATGTTGAGAAAATATATTCCAGATCCATCTCATGTTTTGAGCCTTGAGGTAGGTCAGTTAGAAGAGAATCTCTCTTTTGAAGAACAAGCAGTTAAGATTCTTGACCATAGAGAGCAGGTGTTGCGGAATAAGGTAATTCACCAGGTAAAGGTGTTTTGGAAAAACCATATGGTTTAATAGGTGACATGGGAATATGAAAATGCTATGAGGGATAAATACACCCACTTATTTTGAAAAATGGATAAGAATTGCGAGGATGAAACGTCCAAAAGGGTGGAAGGATGTAACATCACAGGTAAATGAAGAATAAGAGATTTTCATATTTGTTAATAATTGTTAATTAAATATTAATTTTATCTTAAATGGTTTTCTATGTTCTATATCGTACCCGATACGCAACAACGGGTTTATTTGGAATCTTATATTGCACACTAATAATATAATATTATTATTTTAAACGGTAGTTAACTCATAGTTGTTGTATTGGAGGGAATGAACAAAACTAACTGAAATATGATTATACATGTTTGTTAAATATATTTACATTTATCAAATAAAAGTTAGAGGCTTAATATATGAATGAATCTAATTTTAAGCATAATTTACATTAAAAGGCCAATTTACCACCGTTTAATGGAGAACCCTTTTTAAATCTAGTTTTGGTAAATTTACTACATTCTATATGACCAAATAAAATCCATCTTTATAATGAGAACATCATAATTTACTTTGGGTAATTTTTTGGTATTTTTCTGATAAAGTTCATTTTTAAGGAATAGTGAAAATATTGTATTTTAATTCAAAACTGTGTTTTAATCTAATTTATTTATATGGTTAGATTATGATTTTAATTGATTCTAATGTGTAAATAGATTATATTTTTACCATTTAATCTAATTTT
This sequence comes from Viscum album, assembly GCA_963277665.1. Classification (NCBI taxonomy): domain Eukaryota; kingdom Viridiplantae; phylum Streptophyta; class Magnoliopsida; order Santalales; family Viscaceae; genus Viscum; species Viscum album. Next base: position 1,670,993,732 of record OY728119.1, on the reverse strand, counting down.
GGTCATTAGAAGAAATTTCACATTTAAATTGTATATAATCAACTGTCAATCTTTTGATAGTTAATATTTCTTAAAAACACGCCTTTTGTTTTGACAGGGGAAATTAATTTTAATTTAATTTATGCCACTTCTGTGTTTTGAATCTGAAGAAATGGATTCCATATTTGGAATTAGGAGGTTCAAATTATGTAAATAGGTAACTTTTATTTTTAGGCTTTTTAAATATTCACCTCAGTAAATATTTTATTTACCATGGTTAAAAGATAAATTAGTTAAATAAGGGTAAACTAAATGATATTAATTTACCCTAAAAGGTGTACTAATCCTATTGGTTGAGTCATATCCGATCATGGGCATCCTTGGGTCGATTTGGGGACCCCATAGAGCCACTTAAATGTGATTATGACACTTTATTTTAATTAACATAAAGTAAAGGTCAAAATGAAATAAACAAATATCTTTTAATAAATTAATTTTTACAAGGGGTTATACAAGTTATATTTTTGACTATAAAAATTCATTGGAACGATAAAAATATTTCTTAAATCATGATAATTTTTTATAATTTTTAGACATCAAATAAAATAAATTATTTATGACACAATTATGATGTAGTATTTACCTCATTAATAAATGATTTAATTAAATAATATTATAATGATTAAAATATTATCCAAAACATGTCCAATTATGATTGGATGATTTTATTTAGATTATGATTCATCTTTTATTCGACAATAATGATTTTTTGACCATTAGAAACCGAATTGAATTATATTATAAATTAATATTTTTACTCTTTCTTAAAGATCCCCTCTTCTCCATTATAAAAAGAGACCACTTCTATGCAATTCCTCACACATCTCAAGCCATTTGACTCGTCCAAACTCTACCCAATTAATCTACCTACATCCCTCTCCTCCTCTTAGAAGCATTATATTAGGAAAAAGGAACTTAAGAAGTCCTTTTTCTTTAAACCAAAAGAATGTTGTATAAATTAAAGGTAACCGTTTCTCTTAAATTGCTTTCTTTTATTTTGCTTCTCCAACCCCTAAAAACGTTTTATTTCCTTTCATTGGTAACAAAAGTAGTATCATCTATACACTACGATGTTTTTATGATATGGATTAAAACTACACTTACACACACCTCCATCTAATGGATGAACAACATAATGTTTCTCTGGATGTCAAACTAATGCCCCATGAAACAATGATTGTTCAATTACATCTTACCGCCTCTCATGGTGGCCATTACGATGGAACTGAATTTATATATGTTGTATATTATGTTTATTATTTCATTATTCTTCGGTAATTCCCAATTATATCAAACCTTTATGGTTTCCATTGTGGGTAAATACGATAATCTCATTTGAGGAAGTACAGATTACCACCCCCTCAAAGTGATGTGACTCATTAATGCCCTATGTGGGATTTATAATGGATTGAGTTAACGATATTATATATGATATTATACAGGAATTAAAATATACATATATATCATTATGTTTTAATTCCACTAAAATAATAAATAGAAATGAAAGTGGATTTCATGCGCACGTACGGCTTACCGTCTCCATGAACGGTGCATTTCATTTCGTACCTCCAAATGTTATGTACAATTATAATTACATGTACATTCTGGATATATATGATATATAAGATACCCAAATCATGAATATCCTTCTTGGATTAATAAATATTTTACCATGTGAACAACATGTAATTATAAGAAGTCAATTTTTGACTCAAGTACCAAATATCGACAAAATGAACGTTATTAACTTAAATGATTAAATAATAATTATAACAAGGTAATAATTGATATAAAAGGAATAATAAACGGGAAAAAGGTTCTTAAACTAGTAGAAATTAAATTTAGTTTATTATTCAAGATATTAAAGAACGAACAGGTCAAGTTGGACATTAAGTATGGGACTTCGTCTCAATCTCCTTTCATTGAAGCATTTTTTGTTTTATACATGACATTGTTTTATATGATGTATAAAAACCATTTGAATTTTACTTATATTCAAAAGGAATACTTTCTCTACGATGAATTTTACTAAACGATAAAAAGTAATGTTTCTTTAATGTAAACGGTGACGACGACCGTTCCGCCCCCGCGAGTATTATTTGATCTTTGGCTTCCCTAACAAGCCAAAATGTTTTTAAAAGGAAAAAATATATACCAAATACTCATTTAATGTATTTTGGTATTGAAAATGATTTTTAGAATGGATTTATTATTTCAATATCTTAAAATGATATTTTATTATTACAATGTGGAATGTTATCTTTCCCTTATTCTTTTGTTATGTGTTATGAATATGTAATTGTTCTTGGGAATTATTTACATATACGGGTGGTTCCATGATAAACCTTGGGAGGGTGAGCCCTAGATAGATCTCCAATGCATTTTGTAACGTGACTGAGGTAAACGTAAATGTTACTCCTAGAAGATTAAGGGAATATACTGTGATGGGTATTCCAAAGTAACTCCCTATGTAGCTGTGAAAGCTACAATGTAAGTATGATATGGATGCCACAACTTACCTGTTTGATTTATGATTTCTATGTGTCTTTCATAAATCTTATGATTTAATGAGGTAAGTAAAAGAGTTCATGTTTTGTATGAATTTATGAACAAATATTTTCATTCACTATTTTATAACCCTTACTGAGCCTTTAATGCTCATCCCATGTTTTGAAATATTTTTCAAAGGACTTAGAGATTAATAGGGTCAAGGATGGGATCAATGAAAATCCATGCACTCTTTAACATGGAATTAAACATTACTTTTTTCTTCAAGAGTTTTTATTTTATGAAAAAACAAGAGGATTCTGGGTAGAAGTTCCTACTTTGTAATATTTTGAGATGTAATATTTATGGTCTAATTCCCTAAAACTATGAACCTGAAAATGTCCTCAATGTGAAATATTCATTTAATTCAATATTATTTAATGTTTAAGGCCGGGTCCTTATACAAATACATCAAATTCAAGGTTGAATGGAATGCATGTGGCCAGACAATTAACCCCCAAAAGGCCATGTTTAGTAGTTTCATTGAGATCACCACTCAACAGTGCATTCCGATTGATATATATTTATGGAAACATGTTTTTTCGTGCTTAATGAAATGATTTGAGAAGATATTAGGGTAAAATTAAGACATATTTTCTTTATTTTAATAAAAAATTGAAACATTGACATACTCTTCATTATAACTTTCAAATTTCATTTATAGTCGATGAATCCTAAATTAAATTTTTACTAATTCTTGTTGGAAAGAATTATGGGCGATTTCACACAATTATAATGTAGTTTCATCACAAATATTCTAAATGGAAAACAAACCCACACCCACCACATACGTATGCACACCTTATAATTCAATAAGTGTGAGATACAATTACTAGCTATCATGAGGATACATCGTTTTAGGTATATTGTGGATGGTAATATATTCTTTAAAAATATATATATTGATCACTTTGATTAATAATTATTAATTTATGAAATATAAAATGAGTTTCAAAATAAGCAATGGGTAGAAAAAACAACACAACCCAACCATAAACCATTGAAGGGGTATGCTTCAATTGAAAAAATGGTTTGTTTTTTAAATCTACCATAATAATTTTATGTGGCATGAGACAACATAATTATGTTTATTTATATATATATATTGATAAATCTAAATCCAAAGAAAATTTCATCCAATTTAATGTGCTATTGAAGGAAGAACATGTAAAAAAATATGGGATACTAATAAATGAGTATGAAAAAATTTGTGGGATGATTGTGTAAGAATGAAATAATAAAAAAAATTCATCAAAACGTTATTACATAATAATGATTACTTATTTTACTATATTTTTTACCTGAATTAGACATGATAATCATCATCATTTGTACTGGTTGAACAAATACTATCAAAGGACTTAAAAGGGCCAGAATAGTATGGATGTGTTAGAGGATCTTGTTTTGGGGTGACACCCTGAATATTTTTTTTAAAAAAATAAACTTGGGGATGAAGATAAAAAATATAAGATATATGTGCATTATTAGCTAATATTTAATAAAATTTTAATTGGTAGTCTATGTTTATAGAAAAGTTTCTGCAAAGAACGTAATGAGAAGAAATAACTCAAAAACAACCAATATGTGATGATCCCCCACCCCACACCACCCCCACCCCCCACCATATTTGAGGTTATCCATTCCCCTATATGATATGACTTAGATGATGTAGTCAATATTCTCATAATTTTTTCTATGAAATGTAAATCATGCAGACACTATAACATTTCCTATACTTATATTCTACAAGTTCAAAATTGACATGATTTATTTCTATCAACACCCACCCATCGCCTTATTGCGATAGATACCATGTTCAATATCCAAGCATATATTATAAACAACAGATAGCTTCTAATAGGTCATGTGAGAGTGGGGATTAGTGTATATCATGAGATAAGTGTCGATGTACCTATTCCACTTGATGAAACATATATTCATATAGTTGATAAAGTTATTAGAACATTCACAGCATGGTCATTAGGCATTTTAAAAAAAATCTGATAGAGAGGTATTCATTTTGAATATAGTTTTCATGATAAACCATTAAAAATTAATGAAAAAAGGTATGAATCAAGGAATGTTATTATCGAAGAACAAAGGGAAGGGGTGAAATGAAGGGTCAAATCAAAACAATTTAAAGTATCGACTATGCAATTGAAAAGATCTTCACAAAGCACATAAACATCGCCCGTTCAATATCCATATTTAAAAACATTAAATGTTCTTACAGATACAAGGTTATAAAGTGGTAGTAATGTCACAGTTTATTTTTAAGAAAAAATGTATAGAGAGGCCATTACAGACTACATTTCTCTTGATAATGTAAATGAAATCCTCATGTAAGACTAGATAAGTGTATCATTTGTAAATGTATACATGAGGTGTGTTTTTATGATGTGTTTCCCAATATATGATCTACTATATTAATTTTGACTAAATACAATTCATATTTTGTCAGACATCTAAATCAATAATATTTGAAAGGAAAAAACTATTAACATAAATATGGACTCATTATTCATCACATAACTTCTACACAACTAACCTCATTGGATTCATATCAAATTGAGGCAATAGTATATAAACTAGATGTAGTGTGTGAAAGAAAACTATCGGATGATGAAATGTTATTATTATAAATGATATAGGGGTAAAATTATATAATTTAATCATATCAAATATATTTTTATTCCCCTCATTACTAATTAATTTTTTTAGGAAACATTGGTTACCAATTGTAGATAATTTGGATACACTAATGATTTATTTTATAGATTCAGTACATGGATACCCAAAAAACTGACCACACATGATGATATTTTTCAATTAATAATATTCTACATCCTATTTTTTAGAACTAAAATTCAGGTAATAAATTTTAAATTATGTTTTAATTAAAATTTGGTTATGATAGGGTGGTGTTTAAATATCATCAAAATCAGAGAATGTGGATATCCCATGTGTACAAGGATCTTATCGACTTCTATAAGATGATAAATTTTAAGGTATATATAATAATATATCACTATAAAAACAAAATTTTTATTCTTTCTATGTTTCTATAGTTTATTAAATAATCCAATACAAAATATTGTGGTGATTATGATTACAAATTTATGAGAGATATCATATACCATAAAAAAACATGCATCCCAGAAGATGTATTTTCAAATATTATTACTATTTAATTTAAAATATTTATTAATACTTTGTGTGTTTATATTTTTATAGTACTACCATGATTTTTTAAAGTCCTCAAATTCACAAGATGAAATAAATTTTCTTAAAAATAACTGATAAGCATAACTGGTGTCATAATGTACACATATATCATGAATATGTAACTTCCAACAAATTATTTAGTCTATTTTCTTATTTTTTTTCTAATGTTTTTTATGATATACTTATAATTTTTATCTGATGATTATTTTGTTAATTTTCATAGAGATCCTGAGGAAATGACTTCATAAAAATGGATGATTCACTCATGTACTATGATCATGCACTCAACAAGGATGATTCACTCATGATGATGCAATTTTATTTTTATTATCTAATGCATTCAACATTCTTGGTAATCAAAAATCATTATTTTCAGATAACCCATAATGTTGAATGAATTTTAAGATAAATATACATGGTGGAATCAACCATACATCAATTTTATACACGATATACCTGACATGACTCAAATTGTGTGGTTTTGGTTTAAAATTGAAATTCTATTAATGTATTGTTTCATATATATGTTTAATTATTTTATTTATAGTATTACTAACATAAGAATTATTTTATTATTAATGTGGATTATTTTTCTCGAGTTGGGTGGTTTTTTCAAAGCTTATCATTCTCATGAGAGAATAAAATTTGAGGTTACAATTAAGATAATGGAAATAAGGAAATGGGTTAATCAGCCACACCTCAATCTGATACACATTGTTCTTGGCATGACTTGAACTATATGTTTTTAGTTTTAAATTTAAATTTTTGTTAAAACACACATCACATGCTCAAAAATGAGAAAAACATTCACATTATTTTGATACATTAGGACAAAAATCCATAAATTATTTTTGACATGTAGGAATAACCTTCACTTTTGGATCGTAAGAGTTTACAATGGCAACAAGAGGGGGTAAATTGTAGTTTAAAAATTAAAATAAAACAAAAAACAACTAAACATAATTAAAAATGACTAAAATCAAAGTTCATATGATGATCAAAGTGTTAAAATAAAAATTAGTAAGCATCTGTTATATCAATGTAATTATCGGTATCATATACACACTGATCAAAGTAATTTCTGAAAGACAAATAGAAACTAACATTCTAATTGTATATGCGTGGTGGAAAGTAAAACTTTTTTAAATAATAAATACGAATGCCTTTAAAATTAATAAATAATTAAAAAAAGTAATAAAATAATTTACTCTATACCCTTAAGAGTTATGGTAGTCATAAATCCTAAGTATAGATATCCACAGATTTATACCTACTGTAAAAGGTCTATCTATCCTTACTAGGAAACACCTTGATAAGATGATCGATATAGATCTGTCTTCCAATCCCCCAAAATACCTCGATACGATGATCAATATATATCATCCTTTCCCCAAAATCCCTTGATACTATGGATTAGATTCACTATCTTCCTATCCCCATTAAACCCTTGATCAGTACCACAATTTTACAAATAATACAAAAGAAATTTTTTTCTATGGAATTTAAAACCCTCACAAGGATTCATTAGAATTTCAACTCTATAAAAGATTTCAAAAATTTGAAATGTGATATTCATATAGATAAATATTTAGATGACTTGAATTTCAAATATCATTATCTCCCAACTCTTCAAATGACCTCATATTTATAGGTGAACCACCAATGTTTACATTCCAGAGACAGTTTCAATAGCCTGGGATAGCTTTCACTTTGATAGATCACAACAATCTAGATATTGAACATGATAGGTAAGAATTTTGTCTGAAATTGTTTAGTTTCGTACCATTATAATACTATTATATATTCCATATAATATAAACAAATATATATACTCTGATTATATACTTTGGATAGCCTCATGGACATCCCTATTATTTTTTAATGCAATACTCTGAACAAAGTTCAGCTCAATGTATCGATACTAGTGTCAGTCTAATGGTTATGAATTTTCTCACTCATATGGGCAAAACATAATTCTAACCACTAGAATAAATAGTAATTGTGTGGATGTCTTAGAATCATCCTGAGTTTGATGGATCTGATTGAATAATATATGTTTATATTCATTATATATTATAACTATTTCTATGTTAGATATAAAATGAAGTTTTATTCAAAAACATACTAAATCACATGGGATATAAAAATTAGTAAACTAGTGTTTTAAAAAAGAGTTTGTGATTTCAAAAACTAAGGAAAGAAAACATGGAAAGTTAAATTTTTTAATCAATAATCTCACCTTTTTTGGAAATCACAAAACATAACACTTAAAAAGAAAAAAATAATAACTTTTAAAAAATTACATCCATTTGTTCTTTTAAAAACATTTAATATATGATTCATATATAAACTCCCACTGAGATAATTCCATATTTATAATCCAATAATTAGTAATAATACATTGGATTATCCCCTTCTGTAAAATTATTTCTTACAGATTTCTCCCATTTTATAACTCCCCCCCTTTAACATATCTCATAAAACTTCTGCAAAACATTCTCCACATAAAATTATCACTTTAAAATTAAAAACATCTCCCCCTTCTTTATTTTAAAAAATGATAGGGAATGAAGTAAATTTACTGAAAATTTATAAAATTAATAACATACAAAACCATATTATAATGTAATTACATGATTGGCATTGGGAATAAATATAGCTTTCATTGTTACCTTCTGGTACATTGTATTGTCCACTCGGATGGTCTTTGAATTCTTTGCAGTGAAGGAATGGTTGTGAGAGTCTCTTACTTTTCACCTAAGTAAATCATATCATATATTCATAATCAAAATACCAACACATGTGTATTCATTGGATTTTATATATGGTCATCTCTGAGACACAAATGGAATTCATGGAGGCCTCTACAAAACCGGCATGATAAATTTTATGGACTAGTCCTGTTTGGAAGGGATTTTAATGAAAATATGTATAAGTTTCAAAATGAAAGGGTTGAAACCAGATCTCATACCTCCATTATGCAATTCTAGAAAGAAGTGATGAGGGAAGAACTTTTTTATCTGGGATATGTAGATACACCCTTCACTTGGTTCCAAGGAAAAATGATCAGCACTTGTATCGTAAAAAGGCTTTACGATTTTTTAGGTTCAGGTGAATGGGCATATTTATTGATGTCCATCTATATCGTTCACTTTATCCCAAGAACCTATGATCATTTTCCAAATTTTATAAACATTTCTTATGACTTGAGGAAACCGAGACATGATTAAGCATTCTGGTTTGACATATTTTTGGCCAAAGACAAGGAATGTGAAAATGAGATTCAAGATACTTGGAAGGATGGTAACCCTAAGATTTGGAGTAATTTTCATCAGTTAGATTTCAATATAAAATCATGGAGTTCTTACAAATTTCATCATCTTGACAGAAGGTTATATTTAATTGAAACATAACTGAATGTGCTCTACTCTCACCCCCACCGATATCACCTTGTCCGAAATTAATGAGAAGGTAATAGAGATGGATGAAGCACTCTGCATCAAGGAATGCTTCTCGACTATGCATACTCGGGAATCCCATATCAAATAAGGTGATTTAAACACTTATTATTTTCACCATAAGGTCTCAAAAAGGAAATGAAAAAATACCATCTCATGATTGAATAATATTGAAGGTGGTGTTGTCACCAATGATGTGGGGATTCAAAATATTATAATACAATTTTTTTTGAAAATCTATATACAATGGGGACATCCTCTTTATCCACTGAAGTTTAATCCTGTATTAAACATGTATTTTCTGATGCTATGAATCACTATCTCTCTTATGATCTTACTAATTAGAATATTTTGGGGGCCCTCAAATAAATCCATATGACTAAGGGGCTAGGGCAGTTGGATTTCATGCACTTTTCATAATAAATTATTGCAATATTGTGAGACCAGATATATCATCCCTCATGAGATACCATTGGGTAGGGAAAAGATATATTTCCATTATTAATGAAACCAATATTAATCTCATCATAAAAAATTAAAAATCCCACTCTTGTAATATAGTTTAGGACAATTATCATATCCAATGTTTCATATAATATTTCCTCAAAGATCATGGATAATCGGAACCGTTCTTATTTATCAGCTATTGTCTCTAAAAATTAGAGCACCGTTGTTCTTAAAAACATTACAAACAATATCATTGTTTCCCAAGAAATTTTCAACTCTATGAATACTTGATCAGTGTCCAAGAGAGGTATTATTGCATGGAAGCATGATATTTCTAGGTATTATGATCAGGTGGAGTGGTTTTTTCTATAACACATCCTGAACAAAATTGGGGTTTCTCCAAATGTATTGGGATTATTCTGCAATGTTTCCCCACTATCTATTTCAAGGTCAATATTAATTGAATCCTAACTCATATATTTACCCCATATGGTGGCCTTCAGAAAGGGGATCCTTTTTCTCCATTCCTTTTTATTTTTCTGGTTGTTATTTTCTCTCATATTATTTCAATGGATATAAGAAATATTTTTTTACATGGGGAAAACGTCTGAAGACAATTCCCACCCATTTCACATATTTTTTTTGATGATGACAATATTATTTTATCATAGTTCATTCATGAAGTATGCATTTTAATGTTTCATCTAATTCACATCAACAATGAGGCTTCTAGATACTTAATAAACCTTGATAAACCTGAAATTTTTTACAGTACATGGGTTTATTTGAGAAGGAATAAGGATCTATATTAGGATTCAGGTATCCTAATAGTTGACAAACACACAAAATACCTTAGGCTACATACTATTATTATTCGATAAAAATGATATTTTCTCATATATTATTAATATGATTGAAAAAAATGAAATGATGGACTAGAAAGAGGGTTTCTAATGTGGTGAAGAAAATCCTAATTAAATTGGTGATTCAAATGATTCCAATCTATATCATGTCTCTCTTTAAACTTCCAACCATGATTTTCGACCAAATTCATTCTTATATTTCTAATTTCTGGTGGGACTACAATAATGGGTATAAAAAAATCCTATAGGTGGCCTGGGATATACTTTTCACCCCTAAAGAATATAGGGGAATGGGATTTCATGATCATAGCCTCTTCAATGATTCTCTTTTGTAAAATAAGTTTAGAGACAGCTTCAAAATACTAACTCTCTCTATGCTCTAATTTTAAAGTAAAGATATTTTCCCCACATGGATTTCCATAAGGTATATTTAAGAACCCATCTGATTTTCATCTGGAGGAGTATTTGGTGATCACATGACCTTATCAATTATGGAATCTTCTAGAGGATCGGGGATAAATCCATTGTCAGTATTTGGAAGGATCTCTGGCCTCCTAGAGTTGGCAGTATCATGGAAACCACCCCAATGGCTATTGGATTGATGATGCAATAGTGTGAACAATGTTTAATGAGGAAGTTAATGGATAGAGAACTAATTTAATTGACATTTGATATCAAGATATAGATATTAAAATAATTTTTAGTATTCCTTGGGTTAGTTATATAAGTCATGAAAATATTTTTAGGTGCAAGGAGCTTGCAGGATAATTCTCGGAGAAGTCATCTTACAACATGGCCCATGATGCATAAATCCATGATGTTTATGTAACATGGAAGATTTTTTGGTACCTGGAAGTCACCCATAAGGTTTTTTGTTTTTAATGGTAGGCTTCTGCCTGTATCCTCTTATAAAAAATGCTCATCTTCTTTTTCCATGTGTCTGAAAATCCTTTTTCTCCATTATGCATGGTGGATCCAGAGTCCCCTCACATTACATTTTTCATTATCCTATGGTTTGGGATGTTTGGGAAATATTTATTACTAATACGACATTGTTTTCCAAGATGGAGAATGATCTCGTGTCATTTTTGGTTTCATGGGACTCTAATATTCATGTAGAGAAGGTATCATTCTTATGTACACTTACATGGTTCATCTGAGTGTGATGTAATGATGTTATTTTCAACCAGATCATAAACCAAATGGTTTTTGGTTCTAAAGGTCTAATTCTTGGTTAAATTTCAAGAAGAAACCTGATTATCGGATGGAGAAACCAAATTCTAACTTTGGTATCCCCCAGTGGACTCCTCCCCCTCCGATCATGTTTAAAATTAATGTCGATTCTTCCCTTCTGGGGAATGGGATTATCAATTTTGGAGTTATGATCAATGATTTATCTGGACGTATTTTTGTGTCCATTCATGATTCGACACGAGCTCTTTGGGACCCATCCGTGGCTAAGGGTCATGCAATACTGGCTTGTTTATCATTGGCTATTGAGAAGGGGTGGAAATATATCCTTATTGAATTTTTTTATCCAACCATCATCAAGGCTATTCAGTAATAGGAGAGTGGATCCGAATCATTTTGTTTTGTGATTCTCAATATTTTCTCCCTTCTCCATCACTTCACAAATTTTCTTTCTCCTTTATCAACATGGAGGGGAACATAGATGCTCATCTTGTGGATTCTTATGATCTTTTTGGTGTTAAGAATGTTTGGTTGGATGACTTTCCTCCTTTGATGAAGTCCTTTGTTCTATTTTATCATTAATCCAGTTAATATATCTTCTATTATTTTTTAAAAAAATAACATAAATTCGATAATTTTTAAGATACTCAAAAATAAAAATCTGGATAAAAATAACATTCACATTCAATATTCATTGATAATGTTTCATAAAATTATATTAAGATCTAAAATAAAAATGTACATTCCTTCTTTAAAAAATTATTCATAATAAACTTCATCTTTTTTACATCATCATGATCATTATGAGATTTTGAGACTAATTCTTCAAGATTAATGATCTTTTCTTTCATAACTTCTTAATTATGAACCTCTACCTTGAGGATTTTAAGTTCCTCACATAACATATTATTCTCTTCCTTTACAAAGAACTACTTACCTTCACAAGGACTAAGCCTGCTATTTTCTAACTCCATCTTATAAACATTTTATTTCAAGACTCTTATTTCCACATTTCAGTCATCATCCACCTCTCTAAAATCTTCTACAAACATGACTATATCTGATAAATTTGATGAACATTTTTCAAAATATTATTCTAATTCAAGAGAATATTTCTTTACTTATAAAAACCAATCATCAGGTCCTTTGATAACATTATAAATTTTGTTTGACCACTATACTATCTATTTATAATACTTATTTTGAATCATGTCCATTTCGTGGAAGTACTTCAAGTCAACTTCAATATGAACAACTGATTTTATAAAATCATTCGATGATTATAATTGTTCATTACGATTATAATGAATCAGTTTACATCTTGCCTCTATGTTTGGAAGTTAGGGAATCAAATCACATATCCTTTTCACGGTTTGGAAGATATAATCAATGCCTTTCTAGGATACTGATTCCTTAGAGTTCGATGACTCTGACAGTTTCGGAGGATCATGTGCATGACTTCGTCCGATATGTTACTTCTTTATTTATTCAGTTATTTCTTGATTAAAAAATTTCTTAATATCTACATCCTTATCAGATAAAAAATTGTCTAATACTTTTTTTTGGGATTGTTGATCTTCTTCCACATCTTTTGAAATGAATTGTATTCCTCTTTATAAATTGAATTTTCTTCTCTTGATTCTTCTAATTTTGAATCCTTATCTGACTGGGATGGAAAAGCCATTGATGATAAATATGGATATGGTGTTAACTTCTTTTACTTTGTCCCTTTGTTAGTGTTTGTTTCATTCATATCACCCTATTCATATTCTTCTTCCTCTTCTTCTTTTTACTACTCTTCTTCATCCTTTAGTTCATTCTCTAACTACCTCTTAGTTCGAAGAACACCATTACTAAATTTCGAAACTACCTATGGTCTTTCCTTTCCAACAATATTTTAATTTTTTATTGGGATTAATTATTCAAAAAACAATTTCCTTTTACCCTTTTCAATAACTACTGGTACTTCTTAATAAACAAATGAAGTTCCTATAAACTCCAGACCTGTATTAGTAATTGTTTGATCAGTGTGAGGAACATTTCCGAACTGATGAATTTGATACATTAATAATAATGGATAAATTGAAATAATTGGATTCTATGAATAAATATTATCATCTATTATTAATCATTATAATATCATTGTATCCATTAATATCTTATTCTTCTTCTTCTTCTTTCTTTTTTAATATTACAAAAAATGATATTCAGTGTGAGTTGTTCATAGCTAAGGCCTCATCCTTATCAAGACCAAACTCTGGATCTCTAGGTTTCTTTAGAGCCTTTGAGCCTTGAGCTTTTTTAAGTCCTCATATATCATTATATTTAGATTATTTTTCTTATTTGGAGGGGATGATTCGACCTTTTTTACTTCTTTGAATTTTTTTCTCTTTTACCATTCCTGTATCAGACATAGTTTTATTAACATTATCAATAAACTTTTTCAACATTGATCCCTAAAAGAAATGGTGTCTTAAAATTTTTTAGCCCCTAAGGAAATGGTGTCTTATATAAATGTATTAAACATGTAAGTGATGTGATAGGTTTTTACTTTGGTAAATGAAATGTGTTTTGTCACACAATATTTGAGTTTTAGTGATGCTCATTCTATAGTTAGTGAGTGTGTATTGCATCCATAACACTTCATCACAATAATTTCTAGCTTCCACATATTCAGATTCTGCAGTGGAAAGTTCTACTGATTGTTGTCTCTTACAAGAACAAGAAACTAAATCATCCCATAATAAAATACCTGTTCTGGATGTATATTTTATATCCATTCTATGTCCTCCAAAGTCAGCATCTAAAAAACATTTTAGTTCAAAATCATTTCCAAAAGAGTAAAATAAACCTAAATCCATAACTCCCTTAATGTAATGATTTTTTAAACATGATTACTATGGGTCTATTTTAAATTGGATTAATATCTTTCACATAATTATACTGATAATATTATTTATTCACTACTAGCTATTAAGTAAACAATACTGGAAATGGGTTCTAAGCCAATGGATCTATACACATGGTTTAGAGAAACTGTGGGTATAAAGTATTTGATTGAACCTATTCTCACGGTTTTTAAAAAAAATCCTTGGGTATACCCCATTGAATATCCAACCTCAATTAGGATACTCCTCCCCCTATAACTTCGACGAGCCCTATTCAACCCCTCCTACAAGAATTATCATCACCCGCCTCCCCGCCCTCCCTGCATCCACTTCAACCTCACCCTCATAGCCTTCGTGAAGACCTCCCAGCTTCCGTCTCTGCATCGACCTCCCAGCCTCCAACTATGCATTGACCTACCGGCCATCGCCTCCGCCTCCCAGCCCCCACCTCCCTCCCTCCTCCTTCCTGCCTCCAGGTCCATATCTGCCTCTGCCTACTAGAATTTTCCTCCACCTACGCCAAATCCAAAGGGTTATCATTTGAGTTCTACAAGTATTTTTCTATAAGTATAGAGGTATGGAAGTGATATGTATTATTTTTTTCTCATAAATCATAGAGAAAATTATATAATAGAAGAGGATATGAATCTAAACATATATAATTAGTGGCATATAACAATGTGGGATGGTATATATTATTAAAATGTTTCTGGAACATGGGATATGATTGAAAGTCATTCTGAAAATAATGTTCTTTAGAATAAATGGGTTTATCAGTAGAGGGAAGAAGTGGGTGGTAGACTAATGTAAAAGGAGAGGATAATCACGAAGGGGTTTTAACAAAATTAAGGTGTTGATTTTTTCAAAATCCTTTCTTCAATAGAAAAACACATGACCATTTCTATAGTGACCAGCATGGTTGTAATGGATGGCCTTCATCTATGTTCAGGTGCTTTATATGGGTTTATTTCTTTAATTTTCTTCCAAAAATTAAGTTCCATATGCATAACACAAGGTAGTATAATCAGGAGTTACATTATCCCCCAACAACTTCTATGGTCAGTGTGATATATCTATTTTTAGTTGCTTCTCTTTGTTCTGCATTTCCCAATATCGAGCCATAGAGGGAAGAAAAATGAGTTTGATGTTTCTATATATCATTTTTTACATTAATCATTGAGAAACAGGGATTTAAAAAATAGGACATAGGTGGATTATAGTAAACTCAACCATGATATGGTTTCTTCTCTATCTATATTGGTGTACACCAGACTTCAACCTCCTCTAATCGAGTGGTAATAACATCCAACATCTCTACATGTAATTATTTTTCTAATATAATAATTTGACCATGATAGCCTCTTTGAGGTTATACTATATGACTTGTTGGAATTTTTGACTGTTGATATCCTCGTACAGGAAACCCATTTTTATCGATGGAGGTTTCAGTTAATCAAATAGGTTAATTTTTTGTATAGTCGTTCGCATGGGTCAACTCCACTTTCATAGATTGAACAATATCCTTTTTATTTATATGGATAGAAAATATAGATATGGAAACTTCATCTTGGAAATAAAAAAAATATGGTTCTCTATGTAACTCAACATTAACTTGTTCAATATTTTTTATTTTTTCATGATCTATGAAATTTATTCTTTGAATGAGAGGTAATCAACACACATAAGTAGAAGGTGGGATACAAATATAGCCATATTTTTATTTTGATCCTAAAATTATATCATTATTAAGTACATTGTAGGTTTCAAGAGCTATCGTATTTTATTATCCTTACCAATCTATGATAATAAATTAATTTGATCATTCTATATTCATTTAGGATGATATAGATGCTATTAATTATTATTCTTGCCTAATAAATTTTAAAGAGGATTTTGTTGAATTTCAGGTGTCACGTATTTCATTACCATGTGATGTTTCAATCGCCACATATATTGATAACAATAAATCCATTATTGATGGATAATATAGTGTCATTAATCTATCATTGTGAGAAGAGTAATTTTAAGAATTTTCCGAAGATGTTATCCTGTGGAGATTCCAAAAGAATCATAAGACTTCTGTACCAAATGAAAATAATGTAACATCAAGATCATGAATTTAATTTGATTAATATTAATGATCTGGTCACTTTTTAAGATGATAATTCTAATTTTTATGCTTTATAGTGATTAGATTATATATATGCAGAGATGTTTAATATGACTCATTGTAGCATATGGGATCTTATAGAATTGTCAGATAGTTTTAAACATGTTATATGAAAATGAGTTTTTAAAACCAAGTGTGATTAAATAGGTAATATTTAGAGATAAAAATATATGTTTTAAGTAAAGTTATGTAATCAAAGAGATTGTATTTATTATTAAGAAAAAAATTTACTAGTTTCTACTAAAGAATAATTTTGAGTTATTGTGTTCTTAGCATCCCATATTGATTTAGAGTATCATCAAATGATTGTTAAACCAAATTTTCTTGAATAGTCATTTTAGTAAAAAAAATATGGTTTATCGTGATGATGTTATTAAAAAGGTTTTCTAAAATTTCGTTTATAAGATAAATAAATCCATATATATGGTAAGATATTCTTTAGGACAATTGTATCTGAATTTGGTGTCGGTGATAACTTATTTTTATTTTAAATAGAGTCTTTGAGATCACTTTTTTTATTTAAATTAATTTTAAAATTCATGAATTTATTTAAATTCTAGTAAAAGAAAATTTATAATTAATGTTTCTTGTATTTATGAAATATTTTTATCTAGTAGTTTTTTTATTCTTTATAATGGGAAGAAACTAATGTAGGGTGAGTACTTTGATATAAAAATACATGCTAATCCATATGTTGTTTTATGCATCCAAATTCATAATGGTATGTCCTCTGATAATCATGTATTCTCCTAAAGAAAAATATATTCAAACAATCCTCAAGCTGTTTAACTCAAATTTTATCTCCTCTAATACTAAACCTATTTTGAGAAATGATAATATTTCTAAATTATAATGACCTCATTGTTAAATAAATAAATTAAATGAAAATTTATTATATGATTTAATTGTCGGTAATTTTATATTTTTTCATATTTATACTCATCTTGAGAATGATTCTATTATTATAACTTCAGTAACATTCATCTTTAAATTCTTAAGCACATCAAAGTTTATACACTATATGTTGAGATATTCCTCATTTGGTTCAACATTATTCAAATCATATTTTTTTAAAGGTATAACATCATTGTTTAACTTGGTATTCAATTCAATTTGGGTCTCTAACTTAGACATCAACATGTATTTTGTATTTTCTTCTTACCAAACATCTTATTCATTACATAAGGTTGTTTTTTTGACATTCCACATATTCAATGAAATTTGTTATTTTATTTGGTGATTCATCCACTATTTGGTAGCAAGAGGAAATGTATTCTTCTTCTAATTTAATCATCAAATTTTTTCTATTTCATGAAAATAATTTTTTCTTGATGACACTAGAGATGTAAACTATTATTCAGGAAGATATCTACAATCACATGGTAATGGTATAATGTGAATTTTTTTCACATAAATATTCCTTCCAATATAATATGTATCCTTCTTGCTTGCAGGAACATGTTTTGACCCATGGGATATTGGGGTTCTTATATTGGGACAATGAATTGTATTGTCACAAGAGACTGGTGTATTCTTGTTTTGTTTTTATTTTATTTTCTTTATCCATTGTCCACTTAGGCCATTTACTAATTTCAATGGATGGAGGGTAGTTATATTCGGCGAAGGGGCTAGAAGGTCACTAGACGTGGCTATGAATTTTTCTTTACAGGCGAGGGATATCAGGGAAGTGGAGCGATTAATTAGCATGTTTCAATATTTTCTACATTTGTATTGTTCTTTTTTATTTCTTTTACTCCGGTATGGAGGTCTAGCATATAGATGAGTCGTAACAATTTTTTTTATTTTCTACTGTTGATTTAATTAATTTTTTGTGGGTGAAATCGTTCCTCAGTGGGGATTCCTTGATTCTTGGACACTTTCTCTAGTCTATGGGAATAACCCATCCACCATAGTCCATGCTAGTATTCCTATATTATAATCTATGTATGAACCATGGGAGGTCCTAAAAAGCATTTCTAACTTCTCCTACATCCAGTCTTCCACATCAAACTCTTCAATTTATAATTAACCTTTTGGAATTTCTTTCTAGTACATGATGATCTAAGAGAATCCTTAGCATCTATTGATTTAATTTATAGATTCAAATTCCAAACTCTTTATCTCTCATGTTTTTGTTTCATGTGTTAGATTAAAAATATTCACTTACTTCTCCATCAATAATTGAAAATATCCATCTTCCATACTCACCATGAGTCATCAACTATTTTCAAATAGTTATGATGATTGTAACATTAAATAATCAGTATAGAATCATCTTAAGTAACTTCTATAATATCTTTCAAGAAACCTCAAATTATTCCAAATAGATAAAACTGATGTATCACTTTTATTGTAACACATACATATTATCTTCCTAGATATTACGTAAGAAACTATTAATCTTATGTATCATTATGACATGTTTCTTCATTCAACAGTATTAAGATATTTTATCTTCTAGTCAAGTCTTATGGACATTTTCAAGGTTGTCTCATTTAACATCCATTGATGCAACTAATTCTAGTGATCTATACTATCTTTTGGATGAACGATAGCTTTTATATATGAATAATCTTTTGAAAATGTATCTACATTCTTTTTTCACTTGAACCTATCATCCAAATTTTCAATTTTCCACATTTATCATCTTCTAGAATAAATTTAGATTATAAAAAATAACTCATACTATAAATTTGGGACAATATATTATATAATGTTTCATCTTCTATGTAATGTTAATATTTTAGAAATAATTCTTCAAGAAACCCAGTTCCGGTTACTGTAGCAACCCAGTGCAGGAAGATGGACGATCCTTATGTAAATGTCTGGACACCTATGTGAATTTAGATAATTTTACGTCGATCCTTGGTAGATTTAATAACTCATACATCTCTATTTGGATGCATGACTCTTACGTCGTCTCAGCCTTTGTCATATTTTTTCTTAGTTTCCACTTAATAAAGATAGATGATCCTTACGGTCATAAAAATTATACAGAAACCCATATCATTTTTAATGGGTTTTCAATAAGTTCTTCTGATGATCCTTACATAGTTGGATAAAAAATTTACGACCACAAGGGAGGGTTCATGAGTTTTCCATCTTTTCGATCTCTCTAGTAAATGATTCATACAACAATACAAATGACTCTTATGTCTATATGAATGATTGATACATATTTCCATATACGAGTTCATTGTACATTTTCAACTCTAGCATTGAAATTTCATCTTTGATAGATCTCACCTTAGGTTGACATAGAATAACTTCAAGGAATTCCCATGTTCATCAAAAGAAAATCTTAATGATATTTTTCAATGGATGGATTCTCTGATAATCCACCAACATCACGCATGATTGTTGATTGTGTACACGTCATTAAATGGACTGCATATGATTCATCCGAGAAATGTCATACAGGTCATTCCCTTCGTCGAATTTCTAAATATAGTTGACCAACATAGGTAGCAACAATTACGAAATATTTTATTAATCATGAAAAATGGGCCCACAGGGTGAAGCTTAGTGGTAGTTTCTCCTACCGGTCTCAACGATGTATTAAATTCGAGTCTTGCCGAGTACATCCCTAGATTGTATGTTTACTATTTTTCTTTTTAATGTATCCCTTTTACCTGAATTAAAATAGGATTCACCTAAAATTTTAAAAAATGGTATATTTTGTGGAAGGTTTTTAGGGGTGATAATCAAGGTAATCTTTTCCGACTTCACTTTTGATATGTTGTGGACACCACCAAAACCATTTCATCATCACTTTTCCATATTTCTATATAATCCAACTCCAAAAGCATTATAGTTTATTATTCACAGCACCTTCACAGAGATAAACTGGTCAACATCATCCACACTCTATGGGTCAAAAATCTTTTATTAAACTAATCTGGTTACCACAAATTCTTCACATGAACTCTAAGAAATTTCAACATCCAACTTTTTCATATGACTGATCTAAGATTTCCTATAGCAGAAATTCATTTCATTTCCATAAAATTGATCTCAGTTATTCAAATTAAAAATGTTAATTTCATTTATTTGTCACATAAACAATGGTGGAACCTACCAACTTCCAATCATCAAGATGCATCACCAATTGTCAATAATCATTTAGAACACAACACATTTTTTTATTAAGACTTCATAACTCTATTTCGTCTCATAAAACCTCTTAGGGAAACCTACAACCATCAGAGTATCTCATCTTCATTACATATTGGCATCATGAATATTTAATCATTCATTGAAAACTAATAAAAAATAAACACCAAGAGACTTCAATAGATACTACTATTTGGATTCAAATAGTAATATTTTTATCTCCAGACATGATGTCTTCGATGAATAATCGATTTATTTTCATCATTGGAACTAAAATTTTTCATCATAAAATTTTTCTACAACTAGTTCAATATCTTGTTTCTTTCCTCTTTTAGTGGATTATTCATGTACCATCACTAAATCCACTAATATCTAATGTTCTTCAATTTAAATTAATGGTTCATTGCGTATTGTTTTCACCTCATCCAAGTTAACCTCCTACTACATAAGTTTCCATTGATGACTTGGTTCTCATCCCACATCAGCACAAATTTTTGGAGATCCTCTTGGTGAGAATTCTTCATGTAAATATCTTGTTTATTATCTTACATAATATTTGTCATCTATCCAGTCAATATATTCAATTCCTTACAATTATCATCATATGACCACGTGTTCCATGGTTGGTACTTTATAACCCAATGTTTTTACTACTTCTGTGGAACCTAGATCGTTTAAGGATGCTTTGATTCAACCCAATGATTATTCCCTCAGCATTGACTATTATGGAGTGGTGGTAAAGGAAGATATCAAAGAATAAGTGTGATCGGAAGGATCATTGTAGGTTTTATGAGTTTAACCTATTTCTAGGTGTGGTTAATGAAACACTAGTATTGGAGTACAATAGGCTAGGGGAAGGCAGTGCAGGGGGCTAGGGAACGGGAGTGGGACCGAAAGTGTAGGAGGATGGGGGAGGGTGGGGGAGGCAGTGCAGGGGGTTGAGGATGGGAGAGGAGGGGAGGGGCAGGCAGTGGAGGGGTTGGGGATGGGAGAGGGAAGGTGGTGTAGGGATTGGGGGAGGGATGGGGAGGGTAGGGGAGGGGGAAGACAATGTAGGGGGTGGGGGAGGGTGGGGAGGCAGTGCAACGGGCTTAGGGGAGGGTGGGGGCAATGTAGGGGGATAAGGGAGGGTGGGGTAGGTAGTGTAAGAGTCTGGAGGAGAGTGTGGGAGGGGAGGGGAGTGGAAAGGTAGTGCAAGGAGCTCAAGTGAGGATGGGGGAAGGTAGTGCCGAGGCTGGGGGGAGGCTGGGGAGGGCAAGAGGGGAAGGTGAGGGAGGCAGTGCAGGGGCTAGGGAGGGAGGGGAGGGGGCAGACGATGCATGGGCTGGGGAGAGGGCTAGGGAGGGTAGGAAGAGAGGGTGGGGGAGGCAGTGTAGGAGGATTTGGATGGGTGGGGAGGGGAGGGGGCAGGAAGTGTAGGGGGCTGGGGAGGGGAGAGGAGGGGAGGGGCAGGCAGTTCAGGTGTTGGGGGGAGGTATGGGGAGGGGAGAAGAAGGGGTAGAACATCATTTCATTGTTATATGATTGATCTCAGCTATTCTAATAGAAAATCATAATTTCATTTCTCTGTCACTTAAACATTGGTGGCACCATCGGAGACACCAACCAACATCCATGCTTTAAAATGCATCACCAATCCTCATTTATTTTTCCGAGCTCAACACATTTTCGTATCAAGACTTAAAAACCCTATTCCAAATCATCAACCAGTTTAGGGACACCATATTCCTTCCAATAATCTCTTCTTCATCCCACATTGACATCATCCATATTTTATACTTCCTTTACAATTAATACAAAATAAACACAAAGTAGCTTCATCAAAATCGGTTGTTTGGATTCAACTGGCCACGTTTTTATATCACGACATGTTGTCTTTGAAGAATCATGGTTTCCTTTTTAGAAGTGGCACTCATATTTGTCAACATAAAATTTTTCTTCAATGGGATCTGAATCTTGTTTCTTTCCCAATTCAGTAGATTATTTGTGTCCTTCCACTAAAGTGGATAATATCCTAGGTTATTCAATTTCAATTTATGTTTCGCTGCCTACTAGTTTATCCTCTTCTGGTCAGCATATTTCATCTCTTTCTTCTTCAGTTCCCCTTTATGAATCTCTTGGTGCTCATCCGAGCTCATTGTAGTTTTTTTGGAAAATCTCTTACTGATAATTATATGAGACAATCTCTTACTGATGCTCCTACCTCATAAGAGTCTTCTATCCAGTCACAACTCATTCTATTCCTCATAATTCTCATCATATTACCACATGTTTGATGTTTGGTAATTCCAAACCCAATGTTTATATTTATTCTATGGAACCAAGATATTTTTAAGGTTTCATTGTTTCATACATAGTATTATTAATAAATTTATTGAGAGTTTTTATCATTACATAGAAATCATACCTGGTCTTTAGTTCCATTTTTATGATCATTACATAGGAATAATACCTGGTCTTTAGTTTGGGTTAAAAATTTTCAGACTCATTTTGTTGATTCATATATTCATTTTTTTAGTTTGATTCTCTATTCATTGTTTAACTTGAGATTTACCTCACCCGGTAGTTTTTTTCTTGCATGGTTTGAGATTTTGTTATTCATTGTTTAGTTGGATTTATTATTTAGTTTGGGGATTCTTCCATGGTTAATTGATTCGGCTATTCATTTTATTGATTCATTGATTAGGTTGGGCATCCCCTTCTATGTTTTTTTGATATATTATTTTGGAAATTGATTCATTGTAAACCGATTCATTGTTTAGTTTTACTGTGAGTAGCTAATATTTTTTTGGTGTACACTTCTATTCATTTTTCTTGAGTGGTTAATATTTTTCTTTCATGGTTATTCTTTTACAGTGGCTCGCTAATTTTATTTTTGTTTTTGTAGAATGGTTATTTGAATGGGAGGCTGTAGGGGGTGGGGCTGGTTACATGGAGGGGGGTAGGGTGCAGGGGGTGGGGGTGCAGGGTGGGAGGTGGATAGCTGTTGGGGGTGAGGCTGGGTGTAGGGGGGTGGCGGTGGGTGCATGGGGGTGGGGGCTGGGTGTAGGGTGACCTGGGCGTATGGTGTGGGGTTGGGTGTAGGGGGGAGGGGGATGGGTGCATGGGGTAGTGGGGGTGCAGGGGGGGTGTCCAGGAGGGGGTGCAGGTTGGGGGTAAGGTTTAAGGTTTCGGGATGTTGGGGTCAAAGGGGCTGGGGGTAGTGGGGGTGAAGGGGGTGTGGCGGTGCAGGGGGAGGGGGTGTCCAGGGGGTTACTATGGGGGGGAGGGGGTGTCCATGGGTCACATACTATGCATAGAACTAGAAACAAAACATAGCCAATGTAATTTATTTTCTTCCATGACATACATCCAGGATTGAAGTGAATATAAAATTCAGGAGGTAATGGTTATTTTATATCATTTTTTGCAAGACATTAGTATCCATTTTTTCTGTTTTTAATCAAATTGAAATGACATTCACCATGCATTCAAAAATGATGATTTTGAGTTTACTCTTGAGCGTGCAATCTTTGATCTTCTAGACATTTCTATGTATCATGGTTGGATAGTTGATCCCCAAGTTTGTAATTTTGAATCTTTTACCTTTTTATTTTTTTTTAGAAAAAATATTTTATACATTTGATCAATTTAAAGTATTACCTTTCCCTTTTTCTGCTTTCCTTTTCTTAATATTCATATTTTCACGTATATGCATACATGGGGGTGCTTACAGGGTCTAGGGGTTCTTGTGGTGGTGCTGAGGGGGGGTGTCCAGGGGGTCTCTAAGGGGAGGGGGTCTGGTGGGGGGTTTTTTTTGGGGGGGTACATGTGGCCTAATGGGGGTGTTCAGGGGGTGTCCAAGGGGGAGTTTCCAGGGGGTGTCCAGGGAGGGTGTCGAGGGGGGTGTCTAGGGGGTCCAGGTGGGTTTCTAGTGGGGGGTTCCCATTGGGGTGTCCAAGGGAGTGTCATGTAGGGTTTAGTGGGGGTGTTAAGTGGGTTGTCTAAGGGGGTGTTTAGAGGGGGTGTCAAAGGGGGTATCTAGGCAGTTCCCATTAGGGGTGTCAATGGGGTGTCTAGTGGGGGGTGTCCAGTGGGGGGGTGTCTAGAGGGGAGGGGGGTGTCTAGGGGGTTCAAGGTAGTCATATCTAGTGGTATTGGGGGGAAAGGGGAGGGGTATGGTTTCATAGTGGATTCATTGTTTATGATAAGAACTTTTTCATTATTTCATAGTGGTTTGAATTCTGGTTTGTAGGAGCAAGGTGAAACTAAGGTGGGCATCTACTTTTTCTTTGAAAACCATATATACCCACGGTTCATTAAACTGTGGGTATATATGTTACTGCAAAACAATATCTTCCCAAGGATCAATGAACCGTGGGTATCTGTGTTGTGAATAAAACTATCAATACCCATGGTTTAATTAACCATGGGTATGTAATTTGTGTTTTAAACATTTATACCCACAGTTATGTAAACCATGGGTATGGATGTATTCCCATTGTTAACATAACCATGGGTAATATGAAATTTCAGTGGGCTATACCCACAGCTTCTACAAAACCATGGATATAGAGAAATCCTGACACCTCAGGAGCCCACAGTTCATGAAACTATGGGTATACCCTATACCAATGGTTTCATGGTCTATACCATTTGTTTCAAAAAGTGGGTATAGATAAATTTTCATGTAGTGAAATTAAGCTTCAAACCATACATCTAAAAGTATTTTGATCAACATGTTTCCCAAATTCATTAAGATCTAATGTATATGAGGATCCGATGGGAGTAGAAATACTTTTAGTATTTTCATACCTATATTTCGTACGTAAATATTTTATATACCTGTGTTGAGATATAAAATTTCCCTATGGTTTTTTTGAAATTTCAAAAACTATAAAGTATGTTAACTTGCCCATCATACTCATTTCAAACTCAGATTTCATAATATATATATATGAATCTGTTAAATATTTTTGAGGTAAACCAAATATAATTTCTTCAATATATATTTTATAATCATAAAATCTTTATTAACTTATATTATAATTTTTTTTTGGATTTGTAACTCCATTAACAAAATTTGTTTTGTAACAAAAATATATTTAACTAATCATAACAAGATCTAGTGGATTGTTTTAGTCAATAATGTGCTTTTTTATGTTAATAAACATGTTTTGTGCATTTTTTATTTTCAAAACATAATGATAGTTCTACATAAACTTCCTCCTGAACATAAATATTATGGAAATAAAAATTCACACCCATTTTAAAGAGTTTAAAATTTAATAATGTTGTATAAGCTAGAAGTATAAAAATAGCATCAAGTCATTCTACCAGAGCATATGTTTATTCATAGTCTATCCTCCTATTATTGTTTATATCCCTTAGAAATAATTTTATCTTTATTTATAACTATTATACCATTTTCATCACATTTATTTTGAAAGACCCATTTTAATCTAATTACAAATGTATATTTAGGAAATTAAACTAAATTTCAGACATTGTTCGATTCAAACTCATTATGTTAATCTTTCATTTCTTTTATATAATCCTCATCACATAATGTCTCATCAAGATTCTTAGGTTAAAATTGTGATAAGAATGCTAGATGATAAATTTTATTTCTCAAATAACTTCTTGTCTTAACTAGTTAATCCACATCACCAGTGATATTATGGCTAGGATGACTTCTAAGAAACAGTTGATTTCTTGTATTATCAAAAGTCTATTATTCAAAAATAGGTTGAAAATATTATTTAGGAAAAACTTCAAAAACATATTATTAATTTTTTTATCATGATAAGAACTTATTAAAATTGGTTGAAAACCAGTTTTATAAATGGCATTAGGAGATGTAAGTTGGGGTTGTTTGAAAACAAATGGATTAGTTTAATCAAATTTAACAGGAACTGTTTCATAAACTGTACTTGTATTGTTATTTAAAATTATATAAGCCTCGCTAGTTATGGAATAACCGAAAAAACTACTTTTTCAGATTTTGGAGCCAGTTTATGAATTTTATATTTAGTAATTAAAAAGGATATTTAGCATCTAAAAATATTTAAGTACCAAAGTATTGGTTTTCTTCCTATCCAAAACTCATAAATGTTTTTGTTAATAAAATTTATAATTAAAACTTGATTTATATTATAACATGAATTACTAAAAACTTCGACCCAAAAATGATTATATACTAAATATACATAAAATATAGTTCTTGTAATCTCTTAAAGTACTCTATTTCTTCCTTCGACTACACAATTTTTCTATGGTGTTCTATATGATGAAATGTTATGTATAATACATTTCTTACTAAAAAATTAATCCAAATCTGAATTTATGTATTATCCACCATGATCACTATAAATAGTTATCAAGGAGGGGTTTTTTAATTTTTAACTCTACATTCAAAAGTTTCAAAATAGCTAAAGGATTTGGATTATATTTCTATAAAATATACCCAAGTATATCTAGTGTATTCATCAAATAAAACATATACATAGAATTTTAAACCAATACATCATGTTTTTATGACCAAATAAGATTATGTAAAAAAATATAAATGACATGAAGTTGTTACATTACTAATAGATATAAAACATGACTTGGGTTGCTTACCAAATTGACCAGGATTGCAGAATTTGTAATTATCAAACCTACGTTCTGGTAGGTCCATTACTAGTATTTTCGTAGTAAAATTAGCTAAGTTTCTAAGTATATAATTTCCTAACATTCAATTTTATAATCCATATTTATCTTCTATTTCACTAATTAAAGGTTGATGTTGGATCTTATGGTCTTCTATGTTTATAGTTTAAACATTATCATACTATTTGGCAGAAAGAATGAACACATCTTTTGAGTTATGTATAATATATTTTTCATTTATATTGATTAAAAGGTAATATTTATCCCATAATTGAATTATGATTATAATGTTTTTCTTTAGTCTTACAAAAAATAAAACATTTTAAATTAAATATTTTCTAAGAATAATAATATTACCTATATCGACAATCTCTCCTGGATCATTATCTCAGAAAGTGAATTTTCCAAAGTTAATCATAATGATATTATTAAAGAAAAGTTTTTTTCAATCATATGTATAGAGTAACCACTATCCATGTACCGAATGTTTTTGTTTCTGGATCTTTCATTAATTTCTTGGAAACAAATATATTAGTTTTTTAGAACCCAACATTTTTTGGTCTGATATTATTAGAAAACAAAATCTTGGTTAACCACATTTTTTCAACATTACTATGTTTGAGAAATTTTTATTTCTTTTAAAAAATATACTTTATCAAACCATAAATACTCAATTTTATTAGGAGGGTTCTTATTTTTACAATGTCCACCAATTTGACACATTTTTTCAAAAGGAATAACTTTTTGGGAAAAAAATAGATATTATAAAAAAAATTATAATTAAAACCCATTATAGAAATTTTAGTAAGAGGTCTAATTTTTTTGTTCATGTTATAAAAATTTTAATTCCTAGTGGTTAAATTAGATAATAGTTTATTAAAAATATAAATTTGATAATTTATTTTTATAACTCAATATTTATCATCAGTAGTATAAGTTTTTGAATTTAGTTTCACAAATAATTTTGTAAACTATTTTTTTCATAAATTGATCATTCAAGATATTTAAAATATTTTATATATCATAATTAGTTTTATCAGTATCTTTAAAAATATCGGATATATTATTAGTAACTGTAGTTATTCTCGAGTTATTCATCACATGTTTTTCTTTGTAATTATCACATTTTTTAAAAACATTACAATTTTATTTTTCAAGGAGTTTTGAAAACCTATATGTCACTTCATAACTAAGTAATTTGTTATCATATTTACTTTAATAATATTATTCATTAGTATATTATTAATTTATTCCATAATTGCTTTCATGGTAATTTTCATTTAAAGTATGTTTGGTAAGAGATTCAGTTGTTTGTACCCTAGACATAAAATATTTATTAACCTTTGGAATTTTTGAATATAAGTCAATATTCTATTATTTAGAAGATTCGTTATCTGAATAATTTTTTGATGAACTATCTCTGCCACTTATACTCCAATGTGATAGTAACTTTCTAACCTTTCTTTCTTTTCTTCTTGTAATACTTATAAGCATTCCTATCTAAATTCATCTATTTCTTATCTTTCCTTTTCATCTTAGGAAAATATAGTCGAATGTGTTATATCATCTTATATCTATAGCATATAACATCATAAGATTATTTCTTATCATTATTATCCTTATTAATTTTCTTGTATTTTTATTTAAAGTATTTTTTTCCTAAAATATTATTCATTCTTTTAGAAATATTTTCTAACTCATTTGCACTCAATTATGAGGAACTAGAATATGATTCAATGATAAATTTCTTCTTCTTTGTAGATTTCAAAACATTTTTAGTGGACTGATACTTTGTAGAAATAATATATGTTGTTGTAAAAGTAACTCCATCATTATTATTTTTCGTCTTTTCAGTATCTATTTTCAATCTACTTTCGTATTTCATGAGAGTTCTAATAAGATCATCAAGATTTGGATTTTTTTATTCCCTCTATCATACATGATATAACTTTTGGATTCTCATTCCATATGAATTATTTATATAATATTTTCAACAAGGAATCCATATGTTAGATATTTCTCTCTAAGAGAATGTAATCTATTAACTATAATAATGAATCTTTGATGCATTTTTTCTACAGATTCTCTATGTAAGAAATAAAAGGCATGATATTATTCTCTTATCATATCTCCTATAGACTCAATAAATTTGGAAGTTCTAAAGTGAGTAATTTATTTCTTTTTACAAATGTTTTTGGCTTCTTCACATGCATATATTTGAATATATATATTTCTTTTCATGGAACAAAGTAGAGTTTTCCTTACTCTATAATTCAGTTGATATTATTTTTTTTATGAGTAAATGCAATGGCTTCCTTATCATGAATCACATAATCATTAATTAACAAAACAAAGTTATCAACACCAGTATTGATAATGAAATATTCATCAAATATCTCTATTATTCATAATTAGCTCCATCCAAGATAGGTGGTCTTTACGGATTCATATTTTCAAGGGTTCCTAAATGTAACTCTACCTTCTTATAAGTAATATAAACTCTTATCTACAAATAAATGTTAGTTTAATAGAAATTTATAAACAAGTAGTTTATAATAAAAACCAAACAACTTTCAATATGTAACAAGAGTAAAAATGGATCACGTATTTAGTATAACCTACACTGATGCCAATTATTGGTTCATAAGAGTTTATAATGGCTATACGAGGGGGTGAATTGTTGTTTAATAATTAAACAAAAAGAAAACACAATTCCTTTTAAGTAAAAATGATTGGACTGAAAATTTTTCTGATGATCATATTGTTAAAATTGGAATTAGTAAGCATTCGGTATATCAAAGTATTTATCAGTATCACATACAAAACGATAAAAGTAATGTTAGAAAGATAAGTGAAAACAAAAATTATAATTGTATATTCATGGTGGAATATAAACATTTTATAAATAATAAACATGAAATCTTATATAAATATGAATGACTTACATACTTTTGATAAAATACTTTACACTTTAACATTAAGAGTTAAGGTAGCCAGAATCATGACTAATGATATCCATAGTTTTATACCTACTATAACTGGGTTGTCTTTACATAAGAAGAAATCCCTCGATATGTTGATCATTATAGATCTATCATCCAATCCTTTGGAAGCACTTTATACAATGATCAATCTCTTTATTCCTAGCCTTGAAATCCCCCGTTTTGATAAATCATATTCATCATCTTCATATCCCCACAATCCCTTGATCAGTATCATGATTGGAAAATAGATACAAAAGAATATTTTTTCAAAATGAATTTTCAACCATTATATGTATTCTTTAGAACTTATACTCTCTAAAATAAAACAAAATGTTGGATTGAGATGTTCATGTAGAGAAATATTTAGATAACTTCAGTTGAACATTGAATTGGCTCCCAAATTTTCAAATGAACTCATATTTATAGATGAACCTCCAATATAAATATTTCATATTTAGTTGTAATGGAATTGGATAGATTACACTTTGATATCTCACAATGATCTAGATCTTGAACATGGCATTTGATCATTTCATAGTCTGACGTCATTAATTTTAGAACCATTATAATGCTATTATATATTCTATAAAATACAAAAATAAATCTATATAATCTGATTATAAAATTTCGATAGTCTGATGGACTTCCCTATTATATTTCAATACGATAAATTAAACATAGGTTAATCCAATGTATTAGTACTAATGTCATGCATATTTTCAAGACTTTCATCAATTTTATAGATAAGAATAAATATCAACACTATTTTGAAACGTGGTTGTTCTGATAGATTGAAATCATATTCATTCTAATGGATTGGATTGAATAATAGAAGATTATATTCATTTTATATTATAACTATTTATATGTTTGATATAAAATGATTTTTTCTATTAAAATATTCTAAACACTTGAGATGTAAAAATTAATAGAATAGTTTCTTATGTTTTTTTTTGTGATTTGTAAAATTAATGAAATTAAATGTGGAATGTAAGACATCCGACTCAATATACAACTCATACTAGAACATTGTGTGACCAGTATGAATCCATGTGTGTATTTTTATTTAAAATTTACATTTAAGTAAAAAATACCAGTGGCATAATCAAAATATATCAAACACAATTGAATTTATTTGATAATTTACTGAAATGATACATGAGTCATTTTTTACATTTCCGAATTAGCCACACCTAAATCTAATACACTGTAGGCCTGATATGACTCAAAGTGTCTATTATCAATTTAAAATTTACATTTTTGTTCAAACCATGTATCACTCTCTAAAAATAAAGAAAAAATTCTTGTATTCTCCTTATAATTTTGGAAAACTATTCATAATTCCTTTATGATGTTTAGGAATCAGGAATACATCAAACTGACACATGATGCGACTGGTCTAAATCAGTGTGTGTTTTTTCAAATCAAAATGAAATTCTAGTAAGAAAAAGTGACATAATCCAAACATAGAAAATTAATTTGGATTGTTTTTGTATTTTGGGACATTGATCCATAAATCATTTATTATTTTTAGAAATTATCCACATCTAAATCTTATGTATGGTGTGATCGATATGTTTTTAGGTGTGTATTTCTATAAAAAGGAAATTCATTAAAAAAGACAAGTGAAATGCTAAAAACTGAGAAAACACATTAGGATTGTTTTTATACTTTATGAAAATAATAAATAATTCATTTTTTATGTGTAGAAATCATCATCACCTCATTTCAATACACGGTGTGCCTAGTATGACTCAAATTGTACATTATTAGTTTAAAATTTAAATTTTAGTTCAAAATGTGTGTCACTCATTGAAATCCAAGAAAATATACTTGAATTTCCTTGATAATTTTTGAAAACTATTTATAAGTAATTTGTGATATGTAGGAATCAGTTTCACATCAAACTACCACATCATGTGACTAGTATGACTCAAAGTGAGTGTTTCCAATTTAAAATGATATTTTAGTAAAAAATACATGTGACATACTCAAAACCAAGAAAAAATTTTGAATTGTTTTTTTAATTTATTAAAATGATCTATAAATAATTTTTGATATGTAGAAATGATCCACACCTCAATCTGACGCACTGTGTGATTGGTATGACTCTATGTGTGTCTTTTTATTTAAAATTGACATTTTAGTAAAAAAGACATGTGGTATACTCAAAACAGAGAAAACAAATTCGTATTGTTTTTATACTTTATAACAATAATATGTATGTTATTTCAGATGTGTAGGAATTATCCACACATCGATCTGGTATATGGTGTGCTCAGTATGACTCAAAGTACCTATTATCAGTTCAAAACTGACATTTTAGTTCAAAACCTGTGTCACTCCCTAAAACTGAAGAAAATGTGATTTGATTATCTAGATTATTTGGCAAATGAATCATAATTAATTTGTGACATGTATTGATTGGTATAATGTCAAACTGACAGACGATGTGACTAGTATGACTTAAAGTGCATGTTTCTAGTTTAAAATGATATTTTAAAAAAAACACAAGTGATATACTAAAAACCATGAAAATGAATTTGGATTGTTTTTTTACTTTTTTAAAATTATTTAAAAGTCATTTTTGATGTCTGGGAATCAACTAAAGATCAATATGATGCACGATCTGCCCAATATTCCTCTATGTGTGTATTTTTATTTAAATTTGACATTATTTTTAGTAAAAAGGAAAAATAACATACTCAAAACCAAGAAAATTCATTAATATTATTTTAATACTCTAGGAAAATTACCCATAAGTCATTTTTAATGTGAAGGAATCATCCAAACATCAATATGATATATGTTGTGTATGTTATGACTCAAAGTGTCTCTTATTATTTTAAAATAGAAATTTTAGTTTAAAACAGGTGGAGATAACTGAAAATTGAGAAAACACACTCTAATTTTCTTGGAAATTTGGGACAACAATTCATAATTCATTTATAATGTGTATAAATCAGTCTCACAAAAAACTAACATAATATGTGCTTGTTATGACTCAAAGTTCATCTTTTTAGTTTAAAATGACAATTTAGTTAAAAAACACAAGTGACATTCTCAAAAACAAGAAAAAACGTTTGTATTGTTTTGATAATATAAGAAAATGATCCATAAGTCATATTTTACATGTATAATTTATATTCACCTTGATCTGATACATGGTGTGACCTTCATGACTCAAAGTGTGTCTTTTTATATTAAACTGAAATTAAAAAAAAACAATGCTTAAACCCAATAAAAATCATTCATATTATTTTGATACTTTAAGAAAATTATCCATAAGTTATTTTTGATGTGTAAGAATCATATTTAACATAATATGAAACATTATGTGCTCGGTGTGACTCGAAGTGTTCATTATGAGTCTAAACTTGACATTTTTGTTCAAAACGTGGGTTACTCAATGAAAACCACGAAATCACACACCAATTGACTTGATAATTTGGTAAAAAGATTCATAAGTCATTATTGATGTGTAGGAATCAGTCTCAGGTCAAACTGACACATGATGTGACCGATATGACTCAAAGCACATGCTTTCAGTTTAAAATGACATTTTAGTAAAAAAGACAAGTGTGTTAGAGTTGGTTCCCTAGAACCAACTTCTATGTACATTCTGATAAATTATATTCATGGTTTTTAAAAATAATAAACTATTTTTCACATCATAATTTTTATTCTATGTGACAAAGTAGGTTATAATGTTCTAAGAGTAGTGGGGCACTAAAAGGTCATAGTAGTTTCCTACTATGATAAGAACCCGATAGTGTCACAACACTATTATTGAATATATTTTCTATAGCCTGCTAATGTCAAAAGTGTCACAAATGATACAGGCTTTCAGGTGTGGATACTCATAGGACTTTGAGGTAACTTCTAATGCTGTGTGTCCTGGGTAATATCCAATAGGATAATATGAGAAATAGACCTTCTAGTAAAAAATTCACATTTATATGTTAAATTGGATGTTCCTATCTACAGATGTGTACATTAGTCCTTAAACTTTAATATTATTATTAATGATTTTTATGATTCATGTACATATATGTATTGAAAAAAATTGTGGTGTCTGATGTTCGTGGCGAAATAGGATGTGTTGGGTACGTCGTGAGTAATATTGCATTAATGAATAATGAAATAAAGGATTTATCTATTCTATTATTTAATGGATGTTAATATCTCATGTCATTTGATGGGTATGGTATAGCCTAAATAAATCCATGGACATAGTGTTCTATATTGATGTTCAAATTATGGTTAGTCAAAGAATACAACATTGAGCACATGGGGTGATAACCCTAGAATGTATCCTGTTTGATTTGATATATCATGTCAATGGGAATATATTACATAGTAAGTGTTTGTATGATGTGACAGGTCATTATGGTATAAAATTCATTCCCTACGGGTGCATTAGCATGTTACTAGACAAAAACCTTGGACATTAGGATGCTTCACCTAATACCACTAAGAAAGAGTCTTAGAGGGTCACTCAC
The DNA here is from genome assembly GCA_963277665.1 of Viscum album. Taxonomy (NCBI): domain Eukaryota; kingdom Viridiplantae; phylum Streptophyta; class Magnoliopsida; order Santalales; family Viscaceae; genus Viscum; species Viscum album. The sequence goes on along the minus strand of OY728119.1, from coordinate 1,670,958,672 downwards.
TAAGTGTATCTAGAATCTCAGTTAAATAATATATTATTAATTATAAATTAAAAATTTGATTAAATATTATTTCCACACATGGTTTCATAATTATTGATGAATTCTTGATCACATATAAATATTTATTTTCTATTTAGTAAATATAATATTTATTTATTTATTGGAAAACAATGCAGTGATATTTATTTAATAAATAAATAATCATTATTGAAGTTTTGATAAATTTTATAGAGGAATGGTGGTCTGTGTTATTAGGTTAGATGAAAAACAATAAATATTGAATATTATTTAATTAAATAATATTTAATTATAATTTTCAAGTGAATCACATGTCGAGAAATAATGATATTATTATTCTTATTGGACATTGGGTTTTTCTACAATTAAATAAATAATTAAGGGAAGTTGTGCAATTAATTTATTTTAACCCAAATTATATATAATCCTGGTTATGTTATTTTCTCATTAGAACGATTCATTTTCCTTGGTTGTACACAATGGATTTAGAGAATCCTCTCAATCCTAGAGAGCTCTCTTATCCAAGAAGGCTCCCAAGAATGGAGAGAAATCCCCGTCCACCGGATCAAAGAGAGTGCTTTGGAAGCGGTTCCTGAAGTGATCAAAGGAATATGACACAAGTGCAAGGATCTGTCATGATAACTCCCAAATATTCCTTTTGCAACATCTAGAGATTCGTGTAACATGTGTGGATCACTGCTATTGAAAATATACACTTAGTTTCTACAATGCAATGGCAGTGCAACGCAGATCTGTCACCAGATTCATCATCAAAGAAATAATTACTTAATGGTAATTCTTTATTTAATTAAATTAATTATAAATATTATGTGATGATCCTACCTCTGGTTCTTAAATTATTTCTCTTGCCTATTTATATTCAATCATTTCTATAGATCTCATTATTTATCATCATTTAGATCTTGGATTGATCATAGATCATGAAAAAATAAATGCTAGTCCCCACCCATCACACGCTTCCATTGTGCCTAAAACCTAAAAGTGGAATCATAAGGGTCACATAATTATTTAATATTATTTTAAGATCATTGGTGATTTACTCATTTTTTAGTTTAGTATTTCAATACAATTTTAATAAATCTTTCACTAAAAATCACGAGATCTAGTTCTTCCTCCTTCATTTCTCATAGATCCAATTGAGATTATTAATTTTATGATTAAAATAAAATATAGGAACTCATCTGGTGGTGCCATGGTTTTTGTACAGACAAAACGAAACTACACACCATGTAACTGGAGTTACATGCCATGTATTCATGTTTAATGCATCATAATTTATTCACAAATTAATTCAATATTATGAATTAATTACACACTTTAAATTCACCACATATTGTCAAGTACAAAATGGTGCATGGTCAAACAGATTACACATCGTGTATCCGATGTACATTGTGTGTAGTCTCTTTGAGTCAAAGACGGGTTGTGTATTTCAATACACGACTTACCTAACTAGTGAGAATGTAATTTTTAGATCACAAGGCATGTATCCCATTGGAGACATCATGTAATCCAGTTTCTGAGGTATGATTCATATGCTGAGTCCCTAGGCGTGTAACTCGAATAGATGGTGAGAGATGTGAACACCGTGTAGCTCGGATTCACACGCCGTGTACTTTTACCAAGTTAAAAAGATTTAAAATTTATATATTATATAATGTAACCCTTGATACATATACTTGTGTTAAATCATAATGATAGGACATTCCATGTTTTAGGTTTTAATATATATGTGTGTTTGTGTGGGTGTGTGTGTTTGATTAATTATTATCTTTGTAATGTTCAGATCTGCATATCTTCTATGTGTCATATTTCAAGTTGTTACTCTATGAACATTGAAGTATAACACGTGACAAAAAAATAATTTAATTTGTGTAATCATCCATGAATTACACATTGTGAAAGTACGTGATAATTAATGTGTGCCATATGTCACAATATTAAAACAATATACAAGTATAATACATGTTGGTAAAATCAAACAAAAATTCACCGTGTTTCCTCCAAAGTAAATTTATGTACACAGTTATTTTAAAAAACAATTAATTTGTTAAAAATTATAATGGATGAGAATATCAAGTAATATTGGATGAGAATTAAGATAAAATAATTGATTAATTAAATATGATAATTAATTAATTTGAACGCTATTTATCTTAAATAAAAATGATTAACAATTGAATTCTAGTTTTATTAAATAGATATTTTATTTCATACATGTTGATGATCATGAGATACATTGGACATTTTTATGTGATTAGTTTCATTTAATTTATTATTAAATTAAATTGTTGCATAGTGCTTCTTCTCTCCTATTATTATGTTGGGCCTACGTTCCCGTAGTTTATTTTATGTAAAATCCTTTTTCCTCACTTCCATGTGAGTTAAAAAAAATATATAAAGGATGGATCAGCCAATCTAGTTGAGGCAGTTCAGGTTCCGAGCTAATGTGAAACCAATCCAGGTATATACATGGGTGGACTGGTGGAAAGCTATAACACAAACCTTAATCAGTTAAAGGTGCTTTTCCCCTAGTTCTGTGGTTCGTTTATCAACCACTATATAAACTAAACATTTCTATAATATCATGATGATAACCTTTGTTATATTATATCTATCAAGTTTCATGGTTATTTTATTATCGATGTATCATCACAATCACATAATTAATTAATTAACGAGCATGCAAGATATAACTAAAATAAACTAGATTATGCATTAATATTATCTATGACATGGTTAATCACATAATTAAACCCACTTAATATTAAGAAGCATGTGATAAAAATAATAATTTTAAATTTATGCATAAAATTATAAAAATCCATATATAACATATTAAATTGGTATAGCCTTCCATTACTTTGGTTAATATTTAACCATAGTTCAAAGTACTTGACCAACCCCAGATGGGGTGCTTTCAATTATCAGGGAATTCTAAATTGAAGGTTTGGGTTAAATTAACATATTTAACATCAAAGTGTTGACTCTCAATGCCGGAATTTTTGTAACTAAGAAGCAAATGAGGAGGAAATGACTTTTAAGGATTTCAAGATAGGGGAGTCCACTCAGCAGATCAAGGAACTATGAGTTAATGAAGTTGGAATTTGGAATGTCTACCTAAAACCATTCTACTTTTTTTTTCAACCCTTGACGGGGTAATGAGTTGGGAAAATGGATCATTCCCACTAGAATATTTAAGCAATAGGATATTCTGAATCCAATGTTAAGGGCTATTGGGTTTCGATAAAATAGTGGGAGACTAATGAATATAATATTTATTTATTTGTCTTTATTTTATCAGATAAAGTACGAAAATTTTACTTATCATATTTTTTATAAATAGTAATAAAATGACATCAAACATATAATTGTGATACATACATGGGAAAGAAAACCATCTCACCGGTACAAATTTCCATGAATGGAAAAGGCGCCTACATTTCATCCTTCACCATGAAAGGATATCATATGTGCTAGAATAACATTTTCCATTTGTGCTTGGTAATGAGGCAAGTGATGAAGAATTGTCTCTCTATGAGAAACATATGAATGGTATTATAGATGTTCAGTTTTTCATGTTAACATCGATGTCCATTGATCTTTTGAAGAAACATGATGACATGGATTCCTATATCATGATGTCCCACCTTTGGGATCTCTATCAAGATAAGGTGAGACAAGAGAGGCACTATATCTTAAATTCGTTGTTGAAAACTATTCATAGAGAGTCAATTCCATCTAGGCATCATGTAGTCAAGTTTATTGGATATATTGAATGCCTGGACATCTTAGGACTCATATTCCTGGATGAGTTGCATACAGATGTCATACGTTCATCACTACAGAAGACCTTATCTAGTTTTATTGTTAATTACAATCTGAGCAATATAGATAAGATTATTTCAAATCTTCTTACATTGATTCACCAAGTAGATAAGGGCATAGGGTGTGAAAAAACCCAAATTACGTATGGTGAAAAAGAAAATTAAGAACAAGGAAAAGGGTCCCAAGACTTATACACTGTATAAATATCCCGAGCACCATCCTTCCAAGAATAAGAAGATCGATAGGTAGGGTAAGGAAAAAGAGGAAGTATGTTTTATTTATGGCAAGTCAGAACACTGTAAGTGGAACTAAACCCTTAATTAAAGGGATTCTAAATGTGAATTCCATATTGAGTTTAATATTTCAATATCAACACATTGGGTGTTACATATAGATTGTGGGTATCACATTTTTATCCAAAATAGAAGAACTAAGTAGATTCAAAAAGATTACTAGGGGAGAGGTGGATCTGAGAGATGCTAATGGCGTGAGGTTGGCTACTCCAGCCATTGGTGACTACCACCTCCCATTGTCAATGGGGATGATTTTGATTTTGAAAGATTGTTATTATGTACAAATATTTACCAAAAACATAATTTATGTATCATGCTTAGATGCAGATGGGTTTATTTTAGAATTTGGAATTAAAAGTTGTTTCTTTTATATGGAAAACATATGTTATGGTATGGTGCATTTAAATTATAGTCTTTATGTATTAAATTATGAAAATAAAGTGTTGAAATTAATAACGAATCATTTCCACATGACTCATACAACACCCAGATTTTTCATCACTGTTATAGTCATGTAAACGAAATGCATTTGACAAAGCGTTGGAAGGATGTATATTTAATCTCTTCTTAGCTAAACCCACTAGAAGGATAAAATACTTGTTTATAAGGAAAAATGACCAAACCACCATTTGGTGGATAGGGTTAATGGGTCATAATGACTCTAGTATTGGTACACACGAATGTGTGTAGACTGTTTCTAGTAGAAGATTGAGGTGGATATTCTTACTTCATAACTTTTATTGATGACTTAAGAAAATATAGATATATCTACCTGTTGAGGTATACATGAGATTCCATTGATAAATACAAGGAATTAAAGCATGAAGTATATAATCAAGATGGTAAGATGATAACGAATATTCAATTGGATCGAGGTTGTGAATATCTTAACTAGGATTTCATATTTTTTTTTGAGATTTTGAGATTATCTCTCAACTCACTCCACCTAATACACCACAGTTGAATGGTTCTAGTGAAAGGAGAAAAAAAATACCATATTAGATATGGTAAGGTTTATGATGAGTCATGCAGATCTTCCATTATCCTTCTGAGGCTATGCATTACAAACTATGGCATACACATTCATATTAGTTCCAATGAAAGAAGAATTTGGAATTGTCTTCGAGTTATAGAATGTAAAGAAATGTATTTTGTCGCATACATGAGTATGGGGTTGAGGGGAATTTGTTATGGCCTTATTAGGAAACAATCTAGAAACCTGATCCATGAAGTGTATCTTTATTGGAAATCCCAAGGAAACAAAGGGATTCTTCCTATAAAATCCCTCAGATAAGAATTTAATTGTCACTAGACAATATGTCATTCTTTAGAGGGATCACAACCTCAAAAAGGATAGTGGGAGTAAGATTGACTCTGATGATGTTGATGCTCAAGATACACAAGAGTTAGAATAAGAATATATTCCAGAGGTCCATATAGAAGAAGTAGTACCTGAAACACAAGTACTATGTAAGAGTATAATATAGGTAAGAGAACCAAAGATATAAAGTTTAATAGTTTCCAAGGAAGGTGACTCATTATTGTTTTTATCATAGTCATGGTAAGCTGATATAACAAGAATAATGGATAAAGGGTTTAAAAAATGTCACGTAATTGACTTTGATGAAACCTTTTCACCAGTTTTCATGTTTAAATTCACTAGAATTATACGTGTTATAGGAGCTTACCACGACCTAGAGATTTGGAAGATGGATGTGAAAACAGAATTCCATAATTGGAAACATTATAAAGCTGTCTATATAAAACCACTAGAAGGTTTAGTGACTCTGGGTGATGCCAAAAAGTTTTGAAAGTTGAAGAGATTCATTTATATATTGATGAAAACATCTAGTTCATGGATCATTTGATTAAATGATGCCATAAAATAATTTGGATTCATTAATAATAAATGTGAGTCATGTGTTTACAAGAGGTTTAGTGTAAATTTGGTTGGTATCCTAGTAGTATATATTGATGACATGTTAATTATTTGAAATGACATATCAGTCTTATAGTCAGTTAATTACTAGTTAAACAAATTTTTCTCCACGATTTACTTTGGTGAAGTAGCCTACATTCTTGGGATCAAGATCATTAATGATAGATTCAAGAGGCTACTTAGAATACGTTAATGTACATATGTTGACCTGATACTAAAGAGATTTGGTATGGAACAATCCAAGAGGGGATTGGTTTCAGTGTATCATGGTTTTCATCATTCTAAGAAAATGTGTCCTTAGAAACAAAAAGAGAAAGGGAGAATGAGTAAGATCTCATATTATTCAGTGATAGGATCAATCATATATGTCAGGTTATATACTAGACTATATGTTTCTTATGCATTGATCATGGTAGACAGATATCAAGAAGATCCATGAGAACATCATTTGACTATTAATAAGGATATCCTTATGTATCTGAGATATTATAAGGATATAATACTAGTGTATTGAGGAGTTGAGGAGCCGATCATCAAGGGTTATAATGATGATAGTGTTCAGACATACCTGAATGATCTGATGTCACAATCAGAAAATTTTTTATATCTCAACAGAAAATCACTGATCTACAACTGGTCAAATAATCCAGTTGTCATTGATTCTACGGTGGATTCTGAGTATACATTGGCTTTCTATGTTGACAAAATAGTCATTGGGATTCAGAAAATTGTATAGGATCTTTATGTAGTACCTTGCAGAAATAACCTAGCACATTTTATTGTGATAATAATTTCATGGTTGCTCTTGCAAAAGTGTCAAGGTCACACTAAAAGACAAAGTACATAGTCCAAAATTATCACCTCTTGTGGGATTTCTATGAGATGGGTAAAAATATTTAGTAAGCATAGTACCCACAAAAGAGAATATGGAAGACACTTTAACTAAAGGCACATCTCAACAATATCATGAGTATCATGTGAGAGTTAACAGACTGAAGGTTATTAGAAGTTAGTTCTAGTTCATGTGGGATTCTGATGGAGTTGTTGCCCAAGAAACAACTTTTATGTACATTATGATAACTTTTATTCATGGATATGAATAGTAATAAATTACTTATCACATAATTATTGTTCTTCTGTGTGACACAGTATGGAAATTAAGAAAATATATCCCTTACCTCAGGGTAGACTTTCTTAAAATTTGTTCAAAAATTATTTATAAGAATTTTAATAGTGTTACTAATTCAATAAATAACTAAAATCATGTGTATAATACCATGTATAATCTACTTAAATATTTCCTCCCATTTATTAACAATGTTTTGTTATTTCCATTGTTTCAAGTGTGTTCTATTCATGGTTTTAACGGTCATCTTATTACGGTATTCCTTTTAAAAAATAAATAATAATATAAAAGTGATAATATATTTATTTATTTATTACATTTTAAAAAATTACATGTCAATTTAATGTTTATGTGGTTCCGATAAAAATAAAACGATTAATCCTCATCCACGAAGGTGTGGAATTAACGCACCATGTGCTATAATTTCCTTATTAAATAATAAAATTATAAGATGAGAAATTTTATAATTATTTTTCCACAAATACAACTAAATTATATTTTATATGTTATATTAGAGTTTTGATGAATCATTGGAAAATTTTTAGGGACATGGTAGAAGTGATAAAGAATTTGAAAGAGAATAAGAATGAATCTTACCTCTTAAAAATTTATCTTTTAAGACCTCCTTAATGTTATTGGAAGTAGTATTGTTGTGAAAACCAAAACACTATAACTTGTTAAGGGATTATTAGGAGGGAATTTGGATGAGTTTATCTGAGAAATAAGTCATAGGGTGATGAAATTTGTGACGGAGGGAGCCTCCATTTATAATTGAGGTAATGGGTAACATAACAATTACTCAAATTATTAATACAAAATAAATTAATTATAGGGTTAAAGACTTCATGGACTCAAAATCATAGAATACAAAATTTTCTAAATAATATTATCATTTTTGTAATTGTTCATGTTTTTTTTATTTTAAATTAATTAAATAAAAAATTTATTCATGGAAATTTTATTTTTTCTAATTTAAAACAATTCACAATCATGACATTAAGCAGTTCAAAAAAATTTTCCAATTCAAATTAAAAAAATTTAATATATCTTAAACATATTATAATAACCTATATAAATCGTTAATTTCCTTAAAAATATTAATTTATTTTTATTTTTTTATTTTTAATATCATTAATTTAATTTATTTATTAATTAAATTAATATTGAATCATCTTTTTGAAAGCCATTATGGTATTTATTTGTTGTAGGAAAGTTAAAAATAAAATTCTATATAGAATATACATTTATTATCTTTCTAAATATTGTTATTTTTTTGAATAAATCTTTATTAAAACCTTATAGTAAAATACTATACTAATTGAAAATTATAGTTCGAACAAGTTGTATTTCTTTTTAACAAAATAATATAAAGGTACTACTGTAATCCATGTGACTCACAAATATCCAAAATTAAAATTAAAAGGAATATTAGAATAAATTTACACATCCAATAAATTTTATATAGTTTATGGTTCAATCAATTATTTTTATAAATTAAATTAAAAACTTTTATTTATTTTTTCTCCTTCTTGCACAAGAATCACATTAGCATTGCCTAAGAATTACTTATTATTATTTAATAGATAAAAATTAAAAAAAATTAAATATCATAAAAATAAATAAATTAGGTTCAAAATAAAATTATAGATTAATACATTATATATATTCACTCTTATACATGTCAAGAAAACATTTTAAATAGGTTATTTTATCACTTTTCCCCGCACACGCATTTCTCATGCATTTGGATAAGATTGATATTATATAACTATAAAATTAAAAATTATAAAATAAACATAAATTATATAAAATATTTAATAACAAGGTCGTCAAAATAATTTGTTAACTCTTAATTCTTATTTTTAAGGAACCAATTTTTCTTTGTCTGCGCGACATAGACACTACATCAACAATGATAATGGTTATTTTATTCCTAAAAAGAAAATTATAATTTATATGTTCTATATTATTTCTATACAAAATTTATCTTATAGGATCATTATTTACTTCTTCCAAGTGTTTAATAAATTTTATATCTTAAACATCTCTTCAGGCTGTCACAAAAAATACCATATTTTTTTATAAAAACTGTGTTTTTTACAATTCACTAAAAAATTAAACTACTATAGAAAAATCCCAAAAATTAATCATATTTTTTTCAACAGGTGGAATTAAAAAATTAACACTAATTTTATGAAAATATTTTTCTAAATATAATAAGTTAAATTCAAAATTAATATCATCTTTTACTCAAAAAATACCAATTTTAAAATTATTACCGATTTAATTAAACATTGAAAAAATAACTAAGCTCTCATAAAATTATATTCTAATAGTGAGGAATAATAATATTAACTTATGATTCTATTTTATGAAAATACATTTTATATTGAATCATTATATTAAATATAAAATTCTAAATGAACATTTATGTTTTATAAAAACACTGATACTTAATTAAAAATTTATAAAAGATTTATTTACTTGTACTATGATATAAATATATCATACATTAATTTATATGATTATAAAATTTTATTTATAATTTCATGGTAGAGTATACTATTCATTTTTCTGGTTTACTATCCACATGGGTAATAATACTATTCATAATGGTAATAAGACTATTCAAAAGGGTAAAGTTACTATTCACCAAATATTAAGTTGATCATATCAAACTCTATATATCTTATTGATCGCAACTGTGTATGTCCATTTTTTTGAAATTTAATTTGCAGAAGCAATAATATTATATTTAATGGCTAGGTTATAACTATCATGTTTAAAAAATTAAATAATGAAGTGTTGTTTTGCAGATACTCATTGTTGTGTGCATTACATTCTATAGTAAATTTATTTGTAAATCCTTAGGGTGTTACAATTTGTCTACTGGAAATCTAAATTGGAGAGAGGAGTGAGTTTAAATATATTTTAAGGAAAAAATGTAATTTTAACCAAAATGTACATTGCTTGCGATTTGGACACACATATTGGATAAACCATGCGGCAATCATGAACAACCAGCTGTATGAAGGGGCATAACGCATGGTTAGTCCACATGGTTAGGGAAACGAAGAACCAAATAGAAAAACAAGATTTGTTTTAAGTATATAAAATATTGTACGAACTTACAACCCAACTCCTACGGTTAGATCAAACTGTGCAACCTATTCTAGTCCACCGTCTAGCTTTTCCTAGTTTAAACAAAGAGTGTGGCCTACCATGCATGGTTTTAACTAATAGTGCGATATAAAATCCCCCCCAATATTGGTTTCATGATTTGAACAGTCCCTAAACACCCCTGGGATCTCTAATAACTCACAAGGCATCCACATTATGACCATAAAAGTAAATTAGACATAAATTTAATGGATCCATACAAGAGTGAAAAACGAGGTTCTTACAGTCTTCCCCCATTAAAGGAACTCATCCCAAATTTCACCTTCTAAGGGTGTTGAAACACTGTCTATGAATAACTCTGGTCACTGGTAATATACGTCAGTATCCCGCTCCCATGTCTAATCTTGCACACGGTCGTGCTCCTATAACACTTGTACTAGAGGGACAAATGGCTTTGGAGAGCCTTCATGCTCTAGTCGACAATGCATAAAGGATACTCCTCAAAGGAAAAATTGAAATAAAGCTTATCATCCTCAGAATCAAAAATATGATATTGTTTATCATGATAATGGAGATGTTGTGAAACATGGAAGACGTTGTGCATGGAACGATAAATATAATGCAGTAGTAACCGATAGACTATCAGCCTGACTCTTTCCAAAATCTAAATTGGTCTGATAAATCATGGTGAAATCTTAAATTACCTCTACAAACATCTATTCCCTAACCTCGGTGATACCCATGGGAAAACATGATCCTTAACCTCGAACTCCATTGTCATCTGCGGTGATCGACATAATATTTTTTCGAGACTGAGTAGTAGACATACATTTCATTATCATCTTAATGTACTCTAAAGTCTCCTGCAAGAGGCATGGACCTTGTAGGGCCACCTAACCTACCTCAAGCCAGTATATGGGTGAATGGAATTGCCTACCATATAATCCCTCAAAAGGTTCCATCTGAATTGTCACCTAAATGCTATTATTGTAGGTGAACTCCATGAGAGGGATAAAATTCAATCAAAAAACACTAAAATCAAGGATGCATTCTCAGTGCATGTACTCCAAAAACCTAAATTTCCCATTTTTACTTTCCATTGATCCCGGGGTGAAAGTCTACGCTCAGAATGGCCTATGTACCCATAGACTTCTATAACCCCTGCCAGAACTGTGATGTGAAACAAGTTTCTCTATCTGAAACGATAGTACCTAGGACCCTGTGTAGTCCAATAATCTCATGAACATAAAATCTTCCCAACTCATCAAATATGAAATTTTCCTAGATAGGAATAAAATGGTCTACATTCATCAGCCAGTCAATAACTATCCATATAGCTTCTATACCTCTAGGATACCTAGGTAAGCTTACTAAAAAATCCATTGCAATATTTTCCTATTTATATTCTAGTACTAGAACAAAATGTGGAAAGACTATAGGTATCTAGTGCACTTCCTTCACCTACTGATAGGTGGAACACCTAGTAATAAATCCCACTATACGACGTTTCATCCTAGGCCACCAATACGAGCGATGTCTGGATACTTCATGGAGATTCCTAGATGAATTTCCCACTAAGACATGTGGGACTCATGCATCAAATCATATCTCATATCTACTGGAACCCAGACACATCAATGTATAAAAACGAATTTTTATCTATCCACATACCAATCTAAAGGGGAGCCAGGTCCTAAGATACTCTCATGGAGAACCAATTCCTCAGGATATAAATATTTTATACTCTTTACCTTATCAATGATGGAACATGTCACTCCCAAGTATGAGAGATAGTACTGATCGTTATTGTAATGAAACTCTAGATGTAACTGAGATAATGAGACCATAAATTTCCATTCATCATTGGATTCATGTTTGACATGTGCCTGAGTTTTCTAGTTTCTCTCATCAGCAACCACATTTCCCTTTTCAGACATATAGTCTAGCTCAAAAATCAAAGGACTGGAGATATTCCACCCATATTCATTGTTTAATATTCAATTCATGTTGCTTAAATATATATTTGACGATCTTGTGGTTTATATACACCATAAATCAATCACCAAACAGATAGTGTCTCTAGAATGTAAGACATGGAAAAGAGTTTCTAGATTAAGGCTGTGTGTCGGGTGTTTCTCTCGCAAGGACTTAACTAATGAAATATATATGCTATGACTCTATCCTCATGCAATAACACTACTCCAAGTTATATTCTTGATGCATCATAGAAAATGATTTAACCTTTTCAGGGTTCTGTCAGATTTAGAATAGGTGTCGATACAAGCATCCTTTTCAAATCATAAAAGGATTTATGACACTTTTATGACCATAAGAACATAACACACTTCTTTTTAAGGATAGTAAGATGTGAAGAATTGTGTGAGAAGTAATTTATATTATGCCTACAATATCAATCAATCCCTAATAAACTCCACATATTAAACACATTATTGGGATGCTCCCCATAACACTAACAATCGTTGGGACAACAGATACTGTTGATTTTGAGATAATATGATAAAAGAAGTGAACTTTGTCGATCCCAATGTGGAACTTAGTAATCTTGGTAGAATGAAGATGCACTCTCAGTGTACTCAAAACAATATTAACATGCTTATCATGGTCGTTATGAGTGTAAGATTACCCTAATATTCCATCCAAAAATTCTACTATAAATGAATCTATATAGGGGTGGGACACCCTATTCATCAACACCATGAATGTTATAGGTCCATTCATGATACCGAATGACATAACATTGTACTCATACAGACCACACCTGCTATAAAAAACTATATGTGGTATGCCTGATAGCCTCCCACACACCTGATGATTTCCCGATCATAGGTTGAACTTAGAGAATACCATATCTCATTAGACCAGTTCAAAGAGATCATTAATTTGAGGCAGTGGATACCGATTCTTGACTGTAATGTAGTTCAATAGTCTATAATCCACACATAGAAAAAGAGTCCCATCTTTCTTATTATCGAAAAGCATGGGTGAACTCCAACAAAAAGTACTGGGTCATATGAATCCTTGGCCTCTAGATCCACAAAAAACTACTTGAGCTCCAAGATCTCAGTAGGTTCCATCACGTATGGAAGAATGGACACTAGATCTGGTCCTTGAATGGGCTCAATCATAAACTCTAACTCTCTCTCAAGAAGATAATCCATAAAAATATTCTATAAAGAAGTCCATGAAATGATCTTCTACTGGAGGGAATCCATCCTGATGTGAACCCTAATCCTCCATGAAGAGATTTGAAATTTGGGTGGTCAGTCCACCAATACTATGATGCTCGGGTCTATCTCTGTTATCCCAACCATACCACTGACCCTTTTATAGATAAATGATAACCTCTGATGATTCAAACGACACCATACGATGTCAACAATCTATAAAGGAAACCCAACCCATCTTGTGAATGATGTCCAATACTATCATCTCAAGAACAAAATGGTCACTCATAGAGGGATAACTACCCACCTTAAGTGGGAAATACCTACACATGAATATTCCTTATGACAGTACTATCGATAATGTATATAGGGACATTAAACAATAATAATACTATATTTCCGACACAAGAATTTCTATTGTATATGAGGAGATGGAAGAGTTTAATGAACTGATATCAAATAAAGAAGATACTATAGTAGAGGCTAATAGAACAGTACCACGTACTGTAGATGGCCCCACAGATTGATCCTTCAGTATCAGATATAAATCATGTGGTTGAATTGATCTACAAACATGTGTAACAATTGGACTACCACAATCAAAATTGATCTTATGGATTTACTGTTGATCATGAGTCTGGCTACCATGGCCACAACCTCCTCATCGACCTGTATTTTCAGTGCTACTCCCATTCCCCACCTAGGACAACATAAAAGAACCTTACCCTAAAGGTAGATCTAGTTCGGTACCTATTCCACTAGTAGATGATGGAATGGTATGATCGAATATCTTTAAGTTCCCCATACAACTACAAGCCCGAAACTCTAAAGGGTCTCTAAGACAATGATCCTTTAGATTCCCCTATAATCTACACTAGTGAAACATTATAGATCTAATAGTAAAGTTACGTTGGATTCCACTTCTATGGAGAGAATCCTTGAGGGAATGTTTCTTACTATAGAAAGACCTACTGGCATGATGAAACGTTGTTCCTATGTGCCTAGTACTATTGTTGTCCCTAAGATTGTGCTCAGTGATAAGATCCTTGTTGACTATTTTTTAAAAAGGTAGGAAGGTTAATGAAATTCACCTGAGTTTGGATGGTATATTGAATCCCATACTTAATGTATTTAGATCATGAAAGCTCATCACCAAATAAAAGCAGAAATAAGTGTTTTAACTCAGTGTAACGTGATGAATACTCCATAAATGATATAGTACGCTACTCGAGATTCATGAACTCTCTATCTCTTCCATCACTCAACAAATGAGGAAATAACTGATCGTAGAAAGAAGTCTAGAAATAATCCCATACCATTCCCCGATGGTGACCAACCTAGGTAACTACATCTCACCAACGCTTGGCCGAATCATGTAGCATGTAAGCAACAAGTTTGACACTCCACTCCAGAGGTGTCTCAAGATGCTCAAATATAGTCAATATAATATCAAGAAAAGGTTATGTAGAATATGGAATATCACCCCCTAAGGAGGCGGGATGATGCTATAGATAAAAATCAAATGACAGACTAACCATCATAGGTTCAGCTCTTGGAGAAACATGAATGGACTTTATCAGACGTAGAAAAATATCTCGTACTTGAGCATCAGTTTCAAAATCAGGTACAGTAGGAGGTGCCTCAAGTGTCACACCTACAGGTAAAGTTGGAAGATCAGGGCCCACCACATTTTATGTATGGTCATCTCCACCCTCCTAGAGCACGACATCAGGGCATCGTGGAAACATTTGTCTACAAATTCCAATCACACACCTCAGAGCAATCTTATAAGCATAATGACAATAATACTAGAAGAAGCTAAATGAAGTAAAGGGATCACTAACCATAGAATTCTACCCAAAAATACCTTCTTATAAGGCCACGTATCAGTATTTTCTCAAGTATAAGTGATAGGGGTTCCAATAAATAAAGGGTTAGTAGTATCATGCCTCATCATTTACTAGAAACCATTTTATTTCACTACATATTTAATTGCCACGTTCATTACATTAACTTTCATAAGCATGAGAAGGTGGGGTAAATTTGTAAAACCATATCATTTTAGAATCCATGTTTCACTCTTTATTTGTATTTTCCTATTTTTATATACCATGGTTTATTGAAAATGAGTTTTCTGTCCCAGCAAATTTGGGATCCTACTCTTAATCTCTAATATTAACACCCATATGGATTTCTAATTAAAGGCTTTATTTAGTAAATTAATCATTCCAACCCACAAGGGCCCATAAAATCTCATGAATTAAAGTAGTTAATCACTCAATAACAGCACAAAAGTAGAACAAGCATATATACAAATCAAGGTTCACTCAACAGTCACATGCATATCATGAAATGAAACAATGAGGTGAACCTATTTGGTATATAAATATATATGACATGTGAATACTAGGTGCCTAATATGATGAATATAACAATGCTCCTTACACTAATATCATTGGTCCAAGAATGAAATGAAATCTCAATCAGAATAATAATAAAAAACACCACATAGAATGTGTGCCACCCAATGGAGAAATGATATCAACTATAATAGGAAAAATAAGAACATCAATTATAATTTAGGAAACTTGGTGTTTACCAAGAACATAGGTTCCTAATGCCCAAGAATGACTTACAACCAAATTATATAGTGTTTCTAATCTCTAATATATTGTCTATAAATAGTAAAATAAGAAAGGAACCTGCCTCTAATACCACATTGTGACATCCCTAACATGGATTACACTAATGTTTCCCCAATCTGGGTGGGCCATGTGGCCTCATGTGCATCTCCGAGAATGTCAGAGGCTATCATCTAGAAGAAAGGTCCTATGGTGTGTTTGTGGGGAGACTATTCCCTCATTACCAGAGTGTATTGTAGTGGATCAATATAATATAATTGGATATAAGTAAATAACCGAAACATTATAATAGAAAACAACATAGAATATGTACTCAATAGTAATATACAATGACTAAATCAACTAGAATAACTGAAATAAATATACAAAAGTTGATGATGATATTACATGTATCTAGAAATCTATAAAATAAGTATACAAATAGTAGAAATGCATGCTATACAAAAGTAAAAAAAGGAATAAAAACCTATACCATGAAACCCAAGATCCAACTCAGTCATTTCATACTATCTACATCGAAAAACAAATATAAATCATGTTTCTGAAGCCTTACACAAACCATTTTTGACTCCCACATACATATATTGTGGTCGAGTACCAGAGGATCCCAGATATGGTATGAGATATATCTCAGTTGGCCACCACCAATGATTTCTATAACATATTATCCATGTAATTTAAATTGAAAAAGTTAAATGATGAATATATAAAAGTAAGCTGTATATTAAATGTAAATACCCATGTAACTGCTTCATCCCTTGGCCGGTGTATGAACATACAACCGGTTCATTAATTAATTAATTAACTTCCAGTTTATATAAATAGGATACATGAGGAATAACCAACTCTAAAATCACCTCATGATAGTTATAATAATGGTTCCATGATTTAATAAGGAAATCATAATTATTATACAAACGAATTTATTCATTTGTAGAGACCAAGGGAACCTATAATAATTATTATAATGAAAGGTTTCAAGGTAGTAACCATGGAAAAATAGACCTCAAGGTTTTCCAAATCATAGTAACTATGCTTGACTAAGGGTAAGAGTGTAATCCAAGGAGAATCATCGAATTAATTCCACAATAGCCTGATCTAACTGAGACCAAGAAGTACATCCAATGTAAAAGGTGATAAGCTATGTCTAGGTACAAGGATTTAAACAAGGAACCGCATGTCTTTAAGATCCATGTTGGATCCACGGAGTGTATCCCTGGAATCCTAGAATAATAAAGGAGGGATCCTATGTTGTCATACTAGGAATCTGCTGATATATGAGGATTAGGTTCCAAGGTTGGTCTCAACCTTGGCAACCACCATCCTTTAATCAAAATGGGGTCCCTGAGTGCTCATGGAATTCCCAAAAGAATCCAAAGGCTAACCCATGTCAGGACATTCCTATACGTATGTCAAGGTCCTTGTGTAATTAGGAACCTTAAATTCAATTAATTTAATGATTTAGGGAATATTATAACCATGATAGTTAATAAGTCAAAGGGTCATTCTATGCCTTTCATACATGTGACAAGGCTATATGTTCTGGGTGTGGTGGAAGCATGCCATGGGTGATGGCTAACATTTCTTTTTTCCATAATCGATGATCAATATGAGATCTATGCAATGATGAATGCAATTCTCAACAAAATTGAATCATAGAAATAGATAATGGGTAATTATGATTGAATCAAGAGAGAGGATCATCACATATTATTTACAATTAATTTAATTAGTTAAACAATTACCTTTGTTGGATTTATTTCTTTATTTATGAATCCACTGATAGATCTATAGTCCATAGTAATTTCATTGTAGAATATAATTGTATATTTCTTCTAGAAGTGATCCACACACATTTTAGAAATCTCCATACATCACTGAAGGAATCTATGGGTTCTAGTACAACAAATCCTTACACTGGCTTTATCAAACTATGATTTCTTGAAGACCCTATTCCAAAGCATTCTCCATGATCTGGTAGAAGAGTATTGCTCTCCATTTTTTGGAGCATTCTTGTAAAAGTAAGATCTCTAGGCTTGAGAGTATTATCGATGATTTTTTTCCACTACAAATACAAATGAATTATCCTCTTTGAGAAAATATCATAACCGAGTTTATTTATCACTAAGGATAAAATAAAATAATTACACATGTTCCCATTAATTATTTACTTAATCTAATATAAAACACATGTCCAATAATAATAATAATATCATTATTTCTCAACATTCGATTAACTTTCAAATTATAATTAAATATTTTTTAAACAAATAATATTCAATATTTATTATTTCTTATCAGACCTATAATCCCAATCCACCATTCCTCTATAATATTTATCAGACCTTGAATAATGTCTTTTTATTTATTAAATAAATAACACTACATTTTTCAACAATAATTATATAAATATTATATTTACTAAATTAGAAAATAAATATTTATATGTGATCCACAATGCATGAAAAATTATTCAAACACATATGGGAATATTATTTATTGAACCTATTAAATAATTAATAATAATATATATTTTTTAACTAAGATTCTTGAAACACATAGTGTGTGACCCTTTAAGCTTCTTTCTCAGTGGAATTCGATGAAGCAGCCTAATGTCTAAGGTTAGCATCTAGAAACACACCAAGGCACCCATAGAGGAAAAATTTAATATCGCAAAAACATGTCACTTCATACAAATGCTTATTGTGTAATATAATTCCTTTATCAAGATATCTTAAATCAAGTAGGTTTCATGCTAGTTTTATCAACCCATGTGCTCGATGTCTCTTTATTAGACTTCCCAGAATTTGAACTTGCCTATAGAACACCATAGCTATATATTTATCTAGGATATATCATTTAAAATAAAGGGATAGAGATTTCAACATGTATTAATAAAAATAAGGGACAAATCCTTTCTCACATTATTCATTAATGAATTTTACTCATGACACACCCAACATATCCTACTTCATCATGAACATATGTCATCACAGTTTTTTTCAATACATCTAAGTGCACGACTCATAATAATCATTAACACTAATCATAATGTACGAGGACCAATACACACATCCTTAGATAGGATCGTCTAATGACACATATAAATGGGGATTTCCTACTGGTAGGTATCATTCTCATAATATTCTAGAAGATATTACCAAGGTCGTACACCATGAGAAGGTGAATCAAAGTCATATGAGTCTCTTCCCCTGGTAGATTGTTTCATTTGTGTCTCTAAAATGATATCATCTGACTTTAGAACATATATTCAAGAACAGTGTTGTAGCAATTCTGAATTATCATCATAGTGGGGAACTACTAGGACATTTTTGTGAGATAGAGACTCTTATGAAAGTATCACATAGTATGTTATGCATAATAATGATCATGATATGATAGGTATTTTAATAATATTAAAAAAATGAATACATGTTTGTTATAATGTACACATAATTTTGTTCTAGGGAACTAACTCCAACAGACCCCCACTTAAACTAGAACCAATTATTAATAACCTAGTACGATAGTTATTACATGATACTCATTCTTCTGCCAAGATAGGAATTTAGTCAAGGGGTCTACCACATTATCTTCCATGGGTACTCTACTCACTAAAACTTCACCCAACAAATATAAATCCATCAATAGGTGACAATTTCAGAGTATATTCTTTATCCATTGATGTAACCTTGTCTCTTTTGTAAGATCCACCACTATAGTATTATCACAATACAATGTGATTGGGTATTTACTACTAGGTACAATATCAAGCTTCTGGAAAATGATCTGAATCCAAACGTCTTCATTGGATGCATCATAAGCTGATATATACTTGGACTCTACTATAGAATCAGCGGAAACTAACTGGTTTGAACTATTCTAGCTCACAACTCTTTTATTGAGACAAAAAAACTTATCCTGATTGCGAATTATGATAATTCTTATCTATCTGAAAACCAACATCAGTATAACCACTAATGACTAGATCCTTGTCTCCTACATACACCAAGAACATAACAATAGTTCTTCTGAGATACATAAGGAATGTTTTAATTGCAACCAAATAGAGTTCACCTCGATCTTCTTGGTATCTACCTACCATGATCAGTGTATAGATAACATCATATCTAGTAAATAAAATGGAATACATGATTGATCCTATCACAGAATCGTATGATATATTACTCATTCTATCTTTCTCAGGTTGTGTATGAGGACACATTTGCATAGAAATATCTAAACCATGTGACACTAGTACCAATCCCCTCTTAGATTAATCCATACTAAATTTAATTGGTATCTAGTAAATATATGTACTTTGACTTAGTCCAAATATCCTCTTGGATTTATTATGACTGATCTTGATCCTTAGAATATAGGCCTTTTTCCTATTTACATCATGAAGAAACACTTTTTTAACTAGTCCTTAACTTACTATAAGACTCGTATGTCCTTTCCAATAATTAATATAACAACAAAATATAATACTAATATAATGAACGCATTCTCACTAAATGTCTTGTAAACATATGGCTCAGATTTGATCTTTATAATAAATGTTTTTTAATGGATTCATCAAATCAAATGTTCCATGACTTGGGTGCTGGATCAATCCATAAATTGATCTATATAACTTGGAAATTATTTTGGAATCACCTAGAGTCCCAAACCATTTTAGTAATGTCATATAGACATCTTCTAGAAGGATCCCATTAGGAAATGTAGTTTTTACATCCATCATCCAAATCTCAAAGTCATGGTAATATTCTACAACAAGTGGAATTCTAATGGATTTAAAAATGGAAACTGGAAAAAAGGTTTCATCATAGTCAATTTAGTGATGCTGTTTAAACCCTTTAGCCACTAGCAGTTATTTATAGGTATTTATTTTACCATCCATGTCCAGTTTCCTCTTGATTACCCATTTGCATCCAATAGGCTATACATCAAATGACACATCAACCTGAACCCAAAAATGGTTATGATACATGGAATAAATTTCATAATTCGTGGATTCTTTCCATCTTACAGCTTCTGAGCTCTCTACTTCTTCCTTATAGAAGAGAGGTTCATCATTTTCAACCAATAATGAATTACCATATTTAGTGACTAGAAAAACATTTCTCTCTTGTTCACTTATCTATCTTATAATCCTTTTCAATACGTGTGTTTTAGGAACTACTTCTTCCATGGGGACCTGTGTGATATGTTCCTGTACCAACTCTTGTGTATCTTGAGAATCAACTTCTTAAAAGTTAAAATTACTCCCATTATCCTTTTTTATAATGTTCTCCATCTCATGAAAGATGGCTTGTCTAGATATAGTCACATTCTTGTCTGAGGGGTTGTATAGGTAGTATCCCTTATTTCCTTGGGATACCCAATGAAGATACACTTCACAACCTAATATGCTAGTTTTTTCCTAATAAGGCCTTTAAATATTCCTCACAACCCCATACACTATTATACGAAAAAATGGGTTTCACCACACTCTGTAACTCAAATAAAATTCAATTTTTTGGTTTATTTAGTACTCAGTTTAATGTGAATGCCATAGTTTTTAATGAATATACCCAAATGGATAGTGGAAGATCTACATGACTCATCATCAAACTTACCATGTCGAACAAGGTACAGTTCTTCCTTTCAATAACACCATTTCATTTTAGTATATAAGGTGGAGTGAGTTGAGATATAATATCAAACTCTCGTAGAATGTCAATGAACTCTTTCTTAATATATTCACAACCTCAATCTTATTGAAGCAACTTTATCTTCTTACCAAGATGATTCTCTACATTATTATTTAATTCCATGAATTTCTCAAAGGACATGGAATTACACCTCATCAAGAAGATATATCCATATCTACTCAAGTCATTAGTAATTATTATGAAGTAAGAATATCAACCTTTAACTCTTACTTGAAATAGTCAACAAACATCATTGTGTACCAATCCTAGACATTCTATGTCCCTTTCACCCTATTCACTGAATAGTTGTTTTGTCATAATTTTTATAAACAATCATGAAATCTATCAAGTGGTTTTATCTCAGAGGATTATAAAAAAAAATGTTGAAAAATATTTTTCAAATTCTTCTTGTTTACATAACCAAGATGGTGACACCACAACTGGGTGTTATATGAGTCATATGAACATGATTCATTATAAATTTATATTATTTGTTTTTATAATTTAATTCATAAAGATTATTACTTAAATGTGATATACCATAACATATGTTATCCTTATAAATGAAAAAAAGTTATTTCTAAATTTGAAGATAAACCCATCTGTATCTATACATGAAACAGAAATTATGTTCCTAGTAACTTTAGATACATAATAATAATATATAAAAACCAAAATCATTCATATTGGTAATTAATGGTGGTATTCACCAGTGGCTAGAGAAACTATTCTTGCACCATTAGTAGATCTCAGATCCACCTCTCCTCTGGAAATATTCCATAATCTACATGGTTCTTGCATTTGGATATCGATGTGAGCACCAGAAGTTGTATCTAATACCCAATGTATAGAAATGTAATTATTTCACTCGATAATGACACACCTTTACCTTCCCCTTGATTTTGGGTGAAGTTTCTATTCATGTTTCCTGAATTTCCACATGAAAAACTTATTGCCTCCTTTTCGTTTCCCTACCTCTGGATTTTATTCTTATTGGAATGATGGTGCTCAAGAGGTTTAGATTGTTTGTATGTCTTGTCCCGATTTTCATTTTTCTTACTTTTCTTATTCACCATAAGGACTGTGGTTGTATCACTCCCATGTTCTTATCCACTTAGATAATTAACGTAAGAAGTACTGAAATATTATTACAATTATTTCTCATATAGTAATTAACAATAAAACTATAGAAGGAATTATGCAGTGATGAAAGTATGAGATCTATACAAAATTAATTTGGGAATTTAATCCCTAATATTTCCCAGCATTCAATGTAGTCTATAGTGTTGAATAAATGATCCCCAACTGGCATAGACTCCCCATGATTAGTTTTAAATAATGCATTGTAGATCTCGTACCTTTATTGTTTCACCTTCCTTTGATAGAGATCCCAAAGGTGATACCTCATGATATATGCATCCACAACCTCACATTTCATTAAAATATCATTGGAAATAGATGATAGATAAATAATTGGACATATATAGCATCATTAAAATTTTTATCAAAGAGATATAACTCTTAATCACTTTCCATGTTTCTAGGTGAAAGTGGGAAAGGTTCTTCTAGCACATACAATTTCCTTTTCTGGAAAAGGATGATACGTAGGCGCCTTTTCCACTATTGGAAATTTGTATCGGTGAAAATTTCTTCCTTACAATGTATGGATCATAATGATATGTTTGATTTTATTTTATTTTTGTTCCTATAAAATAATATAAGCAGGATTTTAGTACATTATCTCAGAAAATTTAGACAAACAAATGAATATTGTATTTATTAGTCTCCAACAATTTTTTCGAAACCCAATTGATATCACCATTAAATTTAGAATATCCTATTTCATGTATATTAAAGTTTAAAGGAAGAATATTACCCTTCTCATTACCCTATCATTGGTTGGATGAGAAACTTGAATGGGTTTTAGGTAGGAATTCCAAATTCTAACTCTATTTACTCACAGTTCCTTGATTTGATGAGCAGATTCCCCAATCCTGAAATCATTAATTTAAATTTCCTCAAAATCTTCCTATCAATTACACAATGTCTTTATTTTACATTCAACCCATTATTTTAAGCATGTTTATTTTACCCAAAACCTCATGTTATAATTCTTTGATAATTGAAATCACACCAACTTTAACAGGTGAAGCACTGTGAACTATGGTTCGATTTTAACCAAAGTAATGGAAGGACATACTAACATAAAATTTTATTTAGGGATTTTATCATTTTATGCATAAATTTATAATTATTATCTTTATTACATTCTTTTTAATATTAGTGGGATTAATTAAGTGATGAACCATGTATTAGATAATATTTACGCATAAGTTTGTTCATTTTAGTTCTATCTTGAATGCGCAATAATTTATTAATTACGTAATAACGAGAAGACATCCATAATGAAATAATCATGAAACTCATAGAAATAAAATAAAATGATATGATCATGAACTATTACTACTGTTTAGTTTATCTAGCAGTTGATAAATAGACCGTTGACCTTGGGGAAAACACCTAGAACCAATCTAGGTTTGTGTTGTAGCATTCAACCTATCCACCTATGTATCTCCTTGAATTGGTGTTTCCTCATATTAAAATTTGAACATCCTCAACTAGATTTGGATATCAATCCATTACATATGAATTTTACTCACACATAGGTAAGGGGAAAAAGCGGTTTACATAAAAGAAACCATGGGCACACATGCCCTACATAATGAATGGAGAGAAGGAACATGGGCCAACAATTTAATTTAATAATAAATTAAATGAAACCAGACGCATACAAAAGGGATGGTCTATATCATGATCAATCACTTGCATGCAAAAAATTATGAATTTAATAAAACTATAATCCAATACTACATTGTTACTATTTATGATAAGTCATGCTCGAATCGATTAATTATTATATTTAACTAATCAATCATTTTATCTTAATTCTAATCTGAATTTCCTTGGGATTATCATCTATTATAATTTAAAAAAATTAAACAATATCATTTAAAATTACCCTTGTACATAAATAAACCTTTATGGTAACATGATGAATACCCATCCAATTCTACCCAACATGTATTATACGTGTATACTATTTACTCTTGCGACATATGAAATACATGACTTATCACGTACTTTTCTAATGCGTAACTCACAGATGATTATATGAATTGCATGATTTTTTGTTCATGTGTTATTCTTAAATACATATATAGTAACAACTTGTATTACAACTCATACATGATACATGGATCTGAATATTACATAGATATTAATTAAACCTTTAAATAATTATGTATATTAAAACCTATCACATGGTGTGTCCTATCTTAATGACCACACACAAGTAAATTTATCATGTTTACATAGTAAAATAAATAAATTTTAAATATGTGTAACATGGGGTAAGTATACGATGTGTGGATCCAATATACATGGTTTTTACACCTCTCACCATCTATTTGAGACTCACACATAGGGACTCGACATGTAATCCATGCCTCGAAAAATTTGGAGCACATGACATGTCCAATGACCCACATGCCGTGTAAACTCCTAGTTATATGGTCACCAGTTATGTTGGCCATGTATTGAATACATTACCCATCTGTGACTCAAAGGGACTATACGATGTATACGTGGGTTACACGACTTGCAGTTTGGCTGACTATGAAATATTAAATTTTTTTCAACACATTGTGAATTAACTGTGTAATTAATTAAATAATCAATCCATAATCTATAATTGATTTCTAAATCAATTCTGATGTGTTTAATGTGACTACATATTGTGTAACGCGAGATACACAATGTGTAGTCTGGTGTTGTCTAGCCAAAAACCCCCACACCTCCATATGATTTTCTTGATTTTATTTTAATCATAAAATTTAATTCTGTGATTAGATATATGAGAAAAGAAGGAGGAAGAAACAACTATTTCAATTCAAATTAAAATAACTTAATAACATGAATTAAAAAACTAAATTAAAATGCGTAAATTTACAATGATCTGTAAATATTTATAAATAATTATGTGATTTCTCTGATACCACTTGTAGGTTCTTGGAATAGTGGAAGTGTGCTATGAGTGATTCCTATCATTTATTTTTTCTATAATCGATGATCAATCCTAGATTTAAGAATCGATGAATGTTATGACAAATGGAATTGAATCCAAGAAATATAAAATGAGTAATTATTCCTGAACTATGAGAGAGGATCATAACATATTATTTATAATTAATTTAATTTAATAAATAATTACCTTTTTTGGAAATATTTTTTTATTAATTTAGTGACTGATATGTTGTAAAGTATTTATTCATTGTAGAAACTATATGTACATTCCCTCTAGTAGTTCACCACATGTGTTCCATGAATCTCTAAGCATTGCTGATGAAATATACAGGCTCGAGAATGAACGATAATTACATTTGCGTTTTCCACCTTTGATCGCTTCAAGAACCACTTCCAATGAATTTTCCTTGCTTTAGTTGATGATGATTGCTCTCTATTCATAGGAGTGTTCTTGGAGAAGTGTTATCTCTAGGATAGAGAAGATTCTCCATGATTTTTGTGCACAACCAAAACAAATGAATTGGCCTCTTTGAGAAAACAACATAACTGAGTTAATATATTACAAATGTTAAAACAAAATAATTGCACATGTTCCCTTAATTATTTAATTAATCCTAGAGAAACCCCATGTAAAATTATAATAATAATATCATAATTTATTAACATGAAATTAACTTTTTATTTATAATTAAATATTATTTAATAAAATAATATTCAGTTTTTATTATTTCTCACCGAACCTAAAATATCAGACCTCCATTCCTCCATAATATTAATTATAACATAAAAAATGACTACTTGTTTATTAAATATATATCTCTGCATTATACAACAATAAATAAATAAATATTATATTTACATAAATAGAAAATAAATATTTATATGTGATCAAGCATACTTGAATAATTATTAAACCACATACTAAAATATCAAATAAATATTTAATTAAATTCATTGGTTTTAATTCTTCCCTTTAATTATTGTGACAAGGCCAAAGGTACATACAAAAATTTAATTCATATCAATTTCAAAAACATGGTTCTCTCTTTTACCTTTAAAAACATGACAAGTCTATGTTATGGATGATAAAACACTAGTAAACCATTGGTTATAACTAGTGAAAGTCATATTCATACTATATACTTTCCAATTCCATTTATAAATTACTAATCAAGTTCAACTAAGGCACTAATCATAGATGGGTAAGTTGGAAGGGACTATGGTACTAGCCATTTATAAATCTAATCAACATTTAATTCAAGTATTCTTAACATTATAGTTGCCAATCTTGAACACATCTGAATGAAGGCACAAAGTGTCAAATACTAAAAACCCAAATTTGGCGTATCACCCTACGTGAGGTGGTTGGAGTTGCGTTCATAACCACCATCAATAGATTAAAAATATGAAAAGGTTTATGGTATATAGTCATAACTATTATAATCAATACATATTAATTCAATAAACAACACCCGATGGAATCAGCGTGACAACACAAAAATTTCCAAAATGATGGAAATTGTGAAAGGAGTTATAGACCACCTACTTTAAGCTCTAACGACTCTCCTCATCCAATATCAACCTCTAGTATGACCTGGATTATAGTAGATATGAAGAAAAAATCAATTCACTGAAATTGGGGCATATGAGCCTGAATCCAAATAGAGTCATTGATAGAAAGAATAACAACATATGTTTAAAATGGAATCAAGAACATAACAGTATAGATCCAAGGAGACGAATGATGATTGATTTGGATCCAGATGGATGATGGATCACAATTCCTAGAATAGTATTGAAAGAGGCTCAAAAGAGGTGGAAAAGGATGCTCTGTCAGCTGGAAAACCAAAAGGGATAGAGGGGTGAGTTTAAAGATATTTTAAAAGAAAAAAATGTAATTTTACCTAAATTTTACACTGCGCATGGTTTTCCAAAACCATGCAATAATTTTGCACAAGCATCTTTAGGAAGGGCATAGTGCATGATTAGGCCGCATAGTTAGGAAAACCATGCACCAACCATGAAAAATATATCTTTCAAAATAGTAGACAATATCACATAGTCGTGTGACCCAACTCACATGGTTAGATCAAACCATGAACCCTATTCTAGTCCACTATCCAGCCTCGCACAGTTTAAACATACTATGTTCCCTACCATAAAAGGTTTAAACTAATTGTGCAATATGCCATTTCCTCCACAAATGCAAGGTTTCAAGCTCCAAACAAGATCCAGGCATGGCTAGGAACTCCACTAACTCATAAGACATCCACATTAGGTCCATAAAAGAAAACTAGTCCAAATTTTAAGGGATCCATACCTGAGTGAAAACTGGGTTCTTATAATATAAATATATTTATATAATTATGTATTTTTATATTTTTATATATATTTATATAATTACATATATAGAAAATATATTTATTATATAAATATATTTATTATTATTTTATAAATATTTATATATAATTATATATATTTGTATATAATTATAAATATATTTATATATTTATATGATTATATATATATATATAAATATTTCTATATAATTATAAATTTATTTATATAATAATATAACATGACCCACACTACTTCGATATATTTATATAATTACATATACTCATATCAGTGTATTAAAATAAATATTTATAAATAAAATAATTAAATTTTTATTTAAATATATATTTTGATAATTATAATTATAAAGAAATATATATAAATTTAATTATATATAATTATAAACATATAATTATAAAATAATAAATATAGTTATTTTAATTTAATAAATATTTAATTATGTATTTATTTTTTTCAATTAATAATTATAAATAAATCTATGTAAATATTATTTATATATAATTATAAATATATTTATATAAATATATATATTTATTAATATATAGTTATAAACAAACTAAATATATTTACATAATTATATATATATTAAAATATTGATATATTACTTATAATTTTATAAATATGTAAATAAATATATATTTATTTATAATTATAACTATAAATAAATATTTATAATTCTAAAATTATAACAAATATTTTTTTTTATTTTTTTACAATTATATATAATAAGTATATTTCTTATAATTTTATAATTATTTAAATAAATTTATATTCATGTATAATTATAATTATAAATAAATATATTTATAAAAGAGACCACTAGTGTTAGTGCAATGGGTGACATCATAAATTCAAGAAACACAACTGTACTTGGGGAAGAATGTGTGGTGGCTTCCACTATGAATTTAGGTTAATCTAATGAGGCTAAACACTTTTAACCTACTAATAAGGAAGAAATGGATACACATTCTACTGATGAAGATGTAATGCTATAATTACTTGATCTATAAGTTGACCACGAGGAGATGATTATGGTAAGTGCTTGCAAAGGTAAACTCAAACTGGATGTACCTCCTAAAAATGGGAGTTATAAAGGTATGAAAATAATTGTAGATGATGAGGGTTTCCAATAGGTTCCCTCTCTAAAATATAAGGCAAATGTTTCTTCACTTGAAGTGGTGTATAAATCTCCCATTCAGGAACTCCCCTTATTGGTGAAACATCCACCTTATGGTCTTCTTGTGGATAATAAGAATGTGGATTGGTCCTATCCATCCAATTTTACTAACCTTATGAAAAATGCATATGATTGTTTAGAAATGACTAAGATAAATATTGTGTCACTGCATGGGATAAAAATTCCTACATCATTCCCCCTCATGACTCCAAATGTTGAAGTCCTATTAAAGGCATTAGCAAAGTTGTGGCTGATTGGTTTTTCTTAAAACTTGAAGAAATATAATCCATGATGGAAACAAAGGTTTTTGGCTTCAGTGATTACATTCTTGTGCAGAAGTTGTTGGCTATTAATATTGAGGATAAATTTTGAGCTAACCCGATGATAGACTTCCATGATCATTATTTGAAGTTCTTGATTATAGAAGAGTCCTACAAATATGAAGAGAAGCATGTGCCACCACAATAGGCCAAGACATGGTGGAGAGGAAAACACCCAAAGGGTAGGGGAATACATCAAAAAAATTTAGGTTGTAGAGGGAAGTGACTTCTTTTTTTTTGTGGGAAGATGTGCCTTGGTTGACCTAATATTAATATTTTTTGTTACCTTTTTTATTAATAAAATTGGAGTCATGGATTTGGTTTCCAAATCCATGATTGATTTATTTAGATATATATATGTATTGATATATAAAAATATATATTTATAAAATATTATTGAATATATTTATTATAATTTTATAATTATTTAAAAATAAATAAATAATTATAATTATAATTAAAAATAAATAATTTTTTTTTCTAATTATAATTAAAAATAAATAAATATATATCTATATATGTATAGAAATATATATATATATTAATATATAAATATATATATTTATAAAATTATAATACTTTTATTTTTTGTAATTTTATAATTATTGAAATATATACATATTTATATTTAGAATTATAAATAAATATATTTAAAAAATATTTATGTATAATTAAAAATTTATAATTATAAATACAATAAATATATTAATTATTTCAATATATTTATTATAATTTTATAATAATTTATGATAACATAAATATGTTCTTGGGTATAACATGAATGAAAAGTATAGATTATAAAAATTGAGTCCTCATATACATTGAAGCATGAATAATAAGGGTTTCAATGTATAAATGAACATTTCATGAGTTATAAATACATAAAATATGAATATTTCATCATAAGAATAGTTAATATAACATTTAGAACATATATAACAACCCAATCATGTCCACAAATACATTTAAGATCATAACTAGGGTCAATTATTCTCACACATATCAATATATAAACATAAACATGTCCATGAATATATTCATTATCCCATGATATATATATATATATATTTATTTATAATACTATAAATAATTTTTAAAATCATTATATATATATATATATTTTTTAATTATTAAAAATATATATTAACATATCATATTTATATTAACTATAATCTTTTGTTTTTTAATTTATGTTTATAAGTAAGCATTATTTTTGAATATAAATATAATAATTATATATATATTAATAATATTTTTTTTATTAATTTCATTTATCAGCGCTATAAATAGAGCTGATAAAGACACCCTTTATGAGTTCTATATAGAGCATTGATAAAGGATACACCTTTATTAGTGCTTTTGGATAGAATTTATAAAGGTGATGCTTTTATCACCACTTTCTGTTTAGCACTTATAAAAGTGGGTGATGTCCCAGAACCGATCTATGGTGGTGTCCCACTTATAACATACTCTCTTATTTTTCTAGTTGGTAGATGTAATCTAATGTATAACTAATCTTGGTCTTGAAAAACACATCAAATCATTCTGAATCCTTCATGGTTAGCAATTGAAAATGAATACCTTATGAAAATAGAAGTTATGCCATGGTTTTGATTCCCAAATTCCCCCTCCTCTAATAGAATTGAGGTTTACCTAATTCTAACGTTTTTTTAGGTGGTCACTTTGATATTTTGGAAGCATCACCTCTCTTACTATGTTTTTAAAGGAGACTATCTATAATTTAATTGGTAGGTGTACCCATTTTTCCGTTCATACTCATAGAGAGTTATCCTAATAATAGTTTGGGCCCCCATAAACCTATTTAAAAAAAGAAAATTAAATAAACAGGGTTTCATAAAGTCTTCATGTGGATAAGGATAGTTTTTATTTCATTCATAGGGGTGTGATAAATAAATCTCAACATAGTCTCACCAAGTGTCCCTATTATACGCCACCATATATGTGTGCGGAAGAGAAATAAAATAAACAAGTCACACAAGTTTATTAGACATCATGTGCTACTCGGTTCACTAAAATTCCATGAGCATCTGGTCTCCTTGTGAAAACCAGACCACCACAATACCCAATCTTACATGATTCCATGCCATACTGGAATTCCATATCTTCACCTCATCTTGTGCCATCATACGAATGCACATCCCTTACCTGAAGACTAAGGTTATTGTCAAAGATGGTTCCCTAGAACCAACTTCTATGAAATTAATGAAAACTAATATTCATATTTTTGAATATTAATAAACAATTTATCACATTATGATTGTTCTTGCGTGTAACATTGTATGTGATAATCTCCTAAGAGTAGCATTTTTAATAAAAGGTCGTAGTAGTTCCATGTAATGATAAGATCCCAGAAGTGTTTTGAAAATATTTTTAAATATATGTTTTATAGTTGGATGATATCATTTGAGAAACAAATGATACAGTCTATTAGGGGTGTAGACTCATAATAATTTGATATAACTTTTCATGGTGTACATCCTTAGCAATATCTAGTGCAGGATATTATGAGAACAAGACCCACTAGTAGAAAATCTACATTTATATATGTCATTTGCTATTCCTATATATATTTGCGTGTATTGGTACATAGACTTTAAGATTATTATCAATGAGTTTTATAAGTCCTATACTTTTATGTATTAATAAAAACCATAATGTCATATGTTCACAGCGAGGTAGAATATGTTGGATGCATCACAAGTTATATTTCATTAATGAATAATACGAGAAAAGATGTGTCCCTTCTGTTCTTTAAAGGAATTTGAGATCTCTAAACCTTTTATGCAAATGATATAGCCTAAATAAATACATGGCCATGGTGTTCTATAGGAAAGTTCAGTTTTATGCATTTCAAAGAAAGAGATATTGAACACATAGGTTGATGACACTAGCATGCACCCTTCTTAATTAGAGATGTTGTGATGAAGAGATAATATCACATAGAAAGAATCCGTATGAGGTATTATGTCATTGTAGAATTAAATTCGTTCTCTCTGGGTGCCTTGTAATTTTGTTAGACAGTAACCATAAACATTAGGACTCTTTACCTAATTCAACTGAGAAAATGTCATAGAGATTCACACACTAAATATATATAGATTCTTAGTTAAATAATATATTATTATTCATTATTTAACTAGTTGAATAAACATTATTTACACATGTGGTTGAATAATTATTCATGTTTTCATGATCAAATATATTCCGCCAGCATTTGTTCTAGATAATATTATGTGAGATGAATATATAATAAATATTTATTTACTATTTAGTAAATATGATATTTATTTATTTATTGGAAAATAATGTAGTGTTATTTATATATTAAATAAATAGTTATTATTAAATACCCATAAACTATTATGAAGTAATGGAGGATAAATTTTATAGGTTTGGTGAGAAATAATATATATATATATATATAATATTAGGTTCTTGGGGGAACAATTACATTAAAATATATATATATATATATATACAAACACACACCACATAGTCTAGAAATATAGGCCAAACCATCCAAGGTGATATCCCAACTATCAAGCCTTATTCATTTGTTACATGTATTATAATCTTAGTTGGCATGAATTCCATTACATGCCCCAAATTCCCAATTCATCATCATACCTACATCACCGCCTGCCCAAGCCGTCGTTTGCATCACTTCAGGTTATGTGCCTGTCGAGAAATAATAAAAATATTATTATTATTGACCTGGGGTTCTAGAGGGATTAAATAAATATTAAAGGGATCTTGGGAAATTATTTATTTCAATCCCTATTGGAATATAAACCCAACTATATTATTGTTCAATAGTGACAATTCATTTTGTTGTGCATAATAAAATTTAGAAAATCCTCTCGAATCCCTAGAGATATCATATCTCAAAAAATGTTCTGAAGAACAGAAAGAAATATTCATCTACCTTCCATTATTAATTCAAGAAAGGTCAAAGATAATCCTTTGAAATTTATTCTTTAGGTGATCAATGGTAAACCAAAAAAATCTATAGGATATGTCATGCTAGCACTCAGAGATTTTTATGTGACGTTTGGATAATTTTAGAACATGTTTGGTTCACCGCTAAAGGGAATCTAATTTTCATTTCTACAATGAAACAATGAAATGGCGTAGATCCATTTTAATATTAATCAATGAAGAAATAATTTACTATAAGGTAATTATTTAATTTCTTAAATTTATTATAAATAATATGTGACAATCCCATGCTTTGGTTCCAACATTTTATTTATTTTCTATTTTCTTTGATTAAATTTTGTTGACCATCATGTTTATCCTCATGTAAAGATCAGATTAATTATTTAATATGATAAAAATAAAATTTGTAAATGACTAATCATAAGATTCTACTACGCCCAAAAACATCAAGTGGTATCAAAGTGGTCGCATAATTATTCATAATTATTTAAATATCATTTATTGATTTATACATTTATTATTGATTTTCAATTCTAGTTTAATCATTCTTTAATCATAATTGCGAGATATATTATTCCCTCATCATTTATAATAAATATAATAAAATAAATTAATTTTTATGAACAAAATAAATTCTAAGATCTCATTCTTAGGTGCCAAGGATTATATCCAGATAACAAAACAGTAGACACAATGTAACATGGAAGTACACATTGTGTACTAGTGTTTAAGGAAACAATAATTAATTAGGAATTAATTCAAGTCATGTGAATTTATTACACATAGTGAATTTAATTATACACTTCATATTGATCGAGCCAGCCCGACATACAGTCAGCCAGAGTATACACCATATAACTTTTGTACACGATATGTTCTCCTTTAATCAATGATCGGCCATGTATCTTCTTACATAAACTATATGAATGGTGCCCATATAACATAGATACTACACATCATATATCCCATGTACACAATATATACTCCGAAAATATCCATGGCATGGTTACATACTGAGTCCCAAGCCTTGTTTTGTGGATATACGATGAGAAAATTTTTAAAAATGTATCTTAAATGTGCACATTGTGTACTTTTACCAAATTATGTATAATTAAAAATAATTTATTATAATGTTAAAACCTTATCAACATATACTTTTGTGTAGTCATTATGTTTACATGACATGCCATGTAATGTGATTATATATATATAAACGTTTTATTAATTTCTACATAATATTTGGATCTATATATCATGAATAAGTCATACTACAATTAATACTAAATGCACATTGAAACATTACATTCTACATAAAACAAAACCATGTAAACCATGTGATCATTAAGTTGATAGTACACGTTAGGATATTACATGATAATCCATGCATTCCACATGTTTAAAGAGTAATCAATATATAAGTATAATACACATTTGGTAGTTCAGATGGGTACCCACCATGTTTCCTCCAAGGTACATTTTTGTACTTATTTTATTTTAAATAAATTCATTTAATTTATTTAAAATTATTAATGGTGAGAATATCCGGTAAATTTTGATGTGAATTAAGATAAATGTATTTATTATTTAAATATATTAATTAATTGATTCGAGTATGATTTATCATAAACTAGAACAATTGGAATTCAATGATTATTTTATTAAATGAATAAATCTTTTCATTCTTGTAGATGATCAAGAGCCTATAATAGTCCTTTTTATGTGACTTGTTTCAATTATTTTATTATTAAATTAAATTGTTATCCTACGTGTCATCTCTCCTCTTATAATGTAAGGGTTTTCATGAACATTATTTCTTTTATGTAATCCAATTATCCAATACATTGTCTCCCCTCAACTACATGTGAGTAAAATCATTTTTAATGGATAGAACTTTGAAGATAGTATAGGTGGTTCATGTTTGGATCCGGGGAAAAACCAATCCAAGTGAGATACATGGTTGGATAGGTGGAAATCTACAACACAAACCATAAATGGTTCAATGTGTTTTCCCTATAGGTTGATGGTTTGTTTTTCATCTTCTAGATAATATAATAATTAGTTAAAACTCATGATCATGCCAATATGTTGTTTTATTTCTATCACGATTCTTGGTTATTTAAATATAGATATTTTTTCATGACCACATGAATTAAGGAATTAACTAGAATTCAAGATATAACTCAAATAAATTGGATTATGCGTAAATATTATGTAAAACATGGGTAATAACTAAATAAAATCCACTTAATATAAAAAAACAAGTAATAAAGATAATAATTGGAAATTTACGCATAAAAGATAAAATCACTCAATTATATATATTATGTTGGTATAAATTTCCACTAATTCGTTTAAAATTGAACCATAGTTCAATCTGCTTAACCAGCCAAAGTTGGGGTGCTTTCAATTATAAGATAATTATGACATGAAGTTTTTGGTTTACATAACTTAATTAAAATCAAGGGTTGACATCCAAAGAAAAACATGGTTTTACAAAGAGGAAAAGGTTGAGGAAATCCATTTTATATATTTCAATATTTGGAGTCCACTCAAAAGATCATGGAACTACGATTTAATGTAGTAGGAACATGGAATACCAACATAAAACTCTTAAAAATAGCTTGACCAACCAAATTTAGGGTGATAGAAAGAGGAATATGGATCCTTTAATCTAGAATGTCCAATCAATAAGATATTCCAAATACAATGGTGAGGGATATTGGATTTTGATAAAATAGTAGGATATTAATAAATATAATATCTATTTATCTATATAAATATTGTCATATAAAATAATAAAACTATGCTCATATTATTTGTAGAAACAATAATAAAATGAATTCAAACATATCACTGTGATAAATACATGACAATGATAAACTTCTCACCATAACAAATTTCCTTGAATGGAAAATCAACTTATGCACTATCTTACACCATGAGAGAACATTGTATGTTCTTTAAGATCATATTCCTGATGTTCTTGGTAATGAGGATAGTGAGGAAGTGTTATCTCTCTATGCGAAACATTTGATTGATTCCATATATTTTCAATGTTTCATGGTATCATACAAGACCAATGATATTTTTAAGCAGCATGAGGACATGGATGCGTATAGTATGATGTCTCAACTTTGATATATCTATAAAAAAAGCGAGACAAGAGAAATATGAGACCTCTAATTTCCTATTTAAAACTAATATAAGAGATTATATTCTAGTTGTGACCCATTAAGTCAATAATAGTATCTATATTGAATGCTTAGAAATCTTAGGGATTAAATTCTGAGATGAGTTTCACATAGATCTATTACTTTCACCACTACCCAATAAATTCTATAGTTTTACTGTTAATTCTAACATGAGAAATAATTATTAGAGTCTTTTATAACTTCTTACATTGATTTTCTAAGTGGATAAGGACATAATGCATGAATCACCCACAGTCTTTATGGTGATTAAGAAAAGTAATAACAAGAAAAAGGGTCCCAAGATTTATAACAAGTCTAAAGAATTTGAACATTCTCCTTCCAAGAAGAGGAAGATCTATTGGCATAGAAAGTAAAGGAAGGTATTATGTTTCACATTTGTTAAGCAAGGCTACTAGTAGAGGAAGTGCACCCAACAGTAAGGAGAAGCTAAGTGTGAATTCATTATCGAGTGTAATCATTCAATATATACACATTGGGTATTAGATATAGCTTGTGGTTCTTGTATCTATATTAAAATACCTGAAATAAGTAGATTTAAAAATATTTCTAGAAGAGAGGTGGATTTGTGAGCTACCAATGGTTTGATTTTATCTGATATAGCCCTTGGTGACTACCCCCTTTAATTGTTAACATGAATGATTTTGGTTTTAAGGGATTTTTATCATGTACCAACTATTACGATTAAAATAATTTCTATATCATTCCTAGATACAGATGGTATTATTTTCATTATTAGAAATAAATAGTTAGTATTTTATAAATACAATATAGTTTATGGTATGAAACATTAAAATAATGGTCTCTATGTATTGAATTAAAAAATCTAAGAGTTGGAAATAGATATATAATAATACTCACATGAAATATATAACAACCATATGTAGAATCACAATCTTGTTCATTTAAATGAGAATCATCTGAAAAATCACATTTGAAAAGTTCATTTAGAATATTTTGAGCTAAAAATACATGGAGTTTGGCATACTTGTTTACAACAAAAAATGACCAACCTCCATTCATTGGTCATGGTGAAAAGGCCATAGATCTTCTAGGATTGGTACACACAAATGTCTGTAATCTATTTCCAATAGAAGTTAGGAGCAGATATTATTACATCATAACCTTTACTGATGACATTGGAATATATGGATATGTCTAATTTATAAGGAATAAGTATGATTCCTTTTATAAATTAAAGGAATTCAAGAATGAAATAGAGAATAAACATTGAAATAAGATAAATATCTTCGATCAGATTGATTTGGTGAATATCATAACCAAGAGTTTATTGATTTTTAATGGGTGTTTGGTATTCTATATCAATGCACTCCACCTTACACACCAAAGATGGATGGTGTTAGTTAAAGGAGGAAAAAAATATTATTAGACATACTCAGGTCAATGATGATTCATGAAGATATTCCATTATCAATTTGGGGATATGAATTACAAAATATGAAATATAAATTAAATAGAGTTCTAAATAAAGTGGAAAATGAAATTCTCTTTGAGTTATGGAGTATAAAGAACCATGTTTTGTCAAATAAATATGTATTGGGGTGTGAATAATTTGTTATGGAATTTTCAAGAAACAAACCAACACCTCGGGGAACAAGGTGAGTCTTTATAGGGTATAATAAGGAAACAAATGAATACTACCTATATAAACTGTTATAAAAGAAGGTTAATATCACCAGACAAGCTATATTTCATGGGAGGGGGAACATTCCCAAAAGGTATAGTGGGAACATGATTTACATTAATGAAGTTGAGGCTTAAGGTACTATTTGTGACACTTTCACTGGGGCCACCGCCTATGTGTTAATGTGCCCGACATGCTTTTTTCCAAGAATTACCACTTTCCAAAGGTGGGATACATCAATCACTATGATTGGAGATGTCATTGACTTTATCAAAATAGTATGATGGGATTTCAGTTCCTCATTCCTTGGATTCCTCCTTTGAACTTTTCGCCTAGTCCGGGTCTCCCATATAGAGTTATGTAGTGATTCTAGAACTCATTTATTGTACTATCAATTTTTGGACACTGGTTAATTACACTAATTATTTTTGGAAATTATATTCGTTCTTAATAGGGAATAAACCTTCAGTCCAGAGAGTTGTAATGTTGGGCATCACTGACATGTCCGGATGCTAGGAACATTGGTCACTTGTATTCATCCAATTATGAGGGAATCAAATGTAGGCATGTTAGGAATGGAACCCAAGGCATCCCATGTCTATGATGAGGTATCTATTGTAGAAGTTGTATATCTTCCAAGGATTTCACCTAAGACATCTAATGTTTTTCATGAGGTTGCTTATTCCATGGGAATGTATCTTCCAAAGATTCCACATTAGGAATCCCATATTTTGCATGAGTTATGTATTTTTTATCACAACTTTAACATCTTATAAAGATGAAATGGATTAATCAAACACCCCATGGAGGAGGATCAAGGAGGTGCTCCCCTGTGATGGTTGATGTCAAACCTATATGTTTACAAGTTGATGGATTGGAACAAACCATAAAGGCGTATCCAGGAGGTGTAAACCATAAAGGGACGACTTCATACCATGATAGTTGATCATAACACCCCTGGAGTAGGATCATGGAAGTACATCCCTAGAATGGAGAACCTAAACTTTATACCTATTGGTGGATCATAACACCCCATAGAGGCTGATCCAGTAGGTTTTCCCTATAAAGGGAAGATGTCACACTATGAAGGTTGATTGGAACATCCCTAGAGGTAGATAAAGGAGGTACATATCTATGATGGAGAACCTGAAAGGCTTACTATTGGTCAATACTGAACCTCATAGAAGAATTCTATGTACCCTATTTAGAATAAAGGGATAAAAACCCATGATGTTTGATGCTATAGTTTAATTTCATGTGATAGGACCAGTCCATGCAGTCTAACATCATGCGGTAAAAATGATTACATCGTAAAGTGAGAATCAATGAGGGATGGTGTGCGGATTATTCATGTAAGCTTCCCTTTTCAATAGGATTTATCTTTTTTGGAGTTGGTTTAGGGCTTGTGAATTGAGCATCCATAGGGACCATGAGGATATGTGGTCTCCCAGGTGAGGGACATGATCTTAATTGGGAATTGACCCAGAGAATATCAGGATGGATACTGATGATGGGTTTAGACATCATTGATTCTTAATACATATACCATTTAGTTGGGAATAAAATCCCATGTAGTTTAGAATGGTTTTGATGAGGCCCATATAATCATATGGATAGGGATTTTGCATGGAAGAATCCCATGAAGGATGAGTATGGTTGTTGGGGATTATACTTAGGAGGATTCCCAGTTGAATGAAGGTTTGGGATTATATCAATAGATAAGGAAAATTTTAGATATTGGATGGATGTCATGGTCACTAATAACCTCTAATAACACATGATTCATGCTCTGTGTGAGAAATATGAAGAATTAGTAGACCTTACAATCATGTCATGAATGAAGCGTCAATGAGAGATGGTGTGGGACTTTTTCATAGAAGCCGACCAAGGAGGATATCATTTAATGTGAAGGGGGTCTCATTCCATGGGAGTAGGATCTAATTCCTTTTATGTGTAGGAGTTGAGGATACCATCCCATTCTACTCGTAAATTAAGCATCCAAAGCTTATTTCATAGGGTAAATCCATAGTTTAATATCATTTGTTTAGGATGTTGGGACTATGAAGTTTTACATCAAGAATCTCAGAAATTGGGGACATTCTCCTCGCCCCTTGAGATTACATGACCATAATTCATTAACCTCTGGGAGGGGAATGGATTTGGAAATTCTAGGGTCTAACGATGTGGAGGGGTAGTCAATCATGTGGTCCAAGTTAGTGAGGTTATTCTGAGAAGCAACGTGAATTTGTGTACCTATACTGAAAAGAAAAAGGTAGGTGGGAATCAGAATCTGCACTTGAAGTGGATTTTTCCATAGTAATAGGTGGAACATGTCCCATTGGGACTCGAGGTGAATCTAGACTGATCTTGGATGGGTCTTGAGGCTTTGGGAACTCAACATTCATAAATAGATATCAACAGAATGGAGGAAACATAGAGAGTCCAAGGAGAGAGGTTTCACAATGTTAAGGGCCTCATAGAGAGGTTCAGCACAAATATCAAGTTATTCATAGATGTCATGGTCATTGTAAAGGAGTAGGCTTCACAAATCATGGTGACCCTACATCCGGATGAATTTATAGTTCTTGGGAATATTGATTTGCTATGGATGAATGCTTCACAAATACTCAAGTTCCTTATAAGGACTTCTTCCTTCGTGAATGGAATAGGACATCATGAAAGGAAACTCTACATAGGGTTTAGGATTTAAATAACACAAAAATGTGGGTTCCATGAATCACAATTATGTTGGATAATCCATTTTAGTTTGGTTCATGATGCATAGGAGTTTCATGAATTATTAGTAATTCATAAGTTGAAAGGTCTGGTTACCATCCTAAAAATATTGGAATGGGGGGAGTATTTATAGGTAGGGGTTTAATGAATATTTTAATAGGGTTGAGAAGGATTTGTGGGATTTACGAGTAGGAACAAACCCATCATACTCATGAAGTAACACCGCCTATCGTTCGCCCAGTCACAAAGCACCGTCGAATACCCAAAGGAACACCATCATGGCTTGATGTGGTCATGAAGCACTGTCAGACTCATGAAGTAACACCATCAAGGATTTATTCATTCATATAGTGGACTTCTTGATGGGGATATTTTAAAGAACTATTAATTTTAGAAGAGGTAGGGATTTCTGAAATAGACCCTTGAGAGGGGTTTATAGGCCATTTTGGCTAGAATTTTCCATTAAGAAGTGATATATTTCTCAACTATTCTCATGGAATGTATTTTGGAAGAAATAATCCCCCCCCTCGTAATGGGATATGAGGGAAAACATTGTATAATTTTGATGTAGAATCATACAACATTGTAAATCAACACAAATTTTTTAAGCTCATTTTCAAAGCTCAATCACAGTGGTCATTTGTGTTGGTCTCTAGTGAAAAGAACATCACAAAACTAGGGTGAATGTATATTTATAAATAGAGGAGGGTTGAGGGATCAAGAATATCAAACATCCATGCAAATAAATCGTTTTTATCACATTTTGTGAAGGTCTTCATCTGCAAAATTGTGATTTGTGAATGATAATTTAGTAAACCAGACACCATGACATTTTCTCCAAGAACACTTAATTGTGATATCAAATCAGGAAAACCACATCTCCTCATAGTAATCCCTATGTGTCAGATATTCATAAAACAATCACAATAAATAGGATTCACAAACATCCTCAATGATCTTGACTCCGAATGAACTTATGTCTCGAATCCAATGGATGGTCAGGAAGTTAACACAAATGCCACTAAGAGAGAAGACATAGTGAACAACATCATGATCTCAGAGTGTGTCTGAATCACCTCATACCATAAAATAATTTTGGTAATACTATTGGAGGCTCAAAAATAATATCCCTTGTGCAAGAGGCTTACAATTTATGGATTTAGTTTGAGTGATGATGTCTACATCCTAAAGTTGAGTAGAGACAAACAAGCGTACTATTTTAAAGGCATAACAGGGAAATACCAGTGTAGTATGGCTGATGACAACCACATATGGAAGGATCATTCACCAATCACAATAAAAATCCTATAAAACCAAATCAACAACGTCGATGTGGAGATGCTGGAGGATGAGGATTGCTCGTTGAAGTACAAAATTATTCTTAAAGAGGGCTTGGGGGATCTACAAAAGGGATCTTATGATGGATGATATTTTAACTAGGGAGGGAACATCATATATGAGTGGATCTAGGCATACTAGGAATGCACATAATGAATTGAATTTGATGTAGAAATGAAGTGGGTAGGACTTTATATAGTGGTATTGGTTTTTCAGTTCTATGTTTACTGGTCGTAGAAACTCATGCCTGGATTTCTGGGTAGATGGTCACTAGGGACCAATAGATTTCAAATTAATCAAAGGGAAGACATCAATAGCCTATGGGATCTTTACCAAATTTCTATAATATCGA
The DNA here is from genome assembly GCA_963277665.1 of Viscum album. NCBI lineage: Eukaryota > Viridiplantae > Streptophyta > Magnoliopsida > Santalales > Viscaceae > Viscum > Viscum album. The sequence goes on along the minus strand of OY728119.1, from coordinate 1,670,915,626 downwards.
TCCTAGGGAAGATTTTTAATGATTTTGTTCCCATGAATAATGTATTGGGAGACCATGAGATGTTGCCGGATTTGGAAAAGATGATACTAGATCTTGTTTAGGGAACTGGAAAAGAGAATTCGGGGATTAGGGATGTTCCCTTCAAGTAGTGGTTCATATATTTATTGAATAAACAAGTGATATAACTAGTTGAAAAAGAGGATCCAATATAGAAGTTTCTGAGATGTCCCCGTACATATCCTGAGGGTACCAATGGGGCAAGGAGGGATCTTAATGGTGGATTCTAGAGGTGATTCAGTAGAAGTTATATGGATAATATATCAAGACTGTGGATCATCCCATATTCAAGATGGAAGGATTCATCATGATGCTTATTTGTGGATAGAAGTTTCCAGTGAGGGATGTGCACATGGGGGAGCATCCAAGCACCTTCATGATGGTGGAAATGCTATCGATGGTGAAACTCATTAACCTTACCATCCTAGTACTGGTGAAGTTAAACAAGGTACTTCAACATGTCATAAATGGGAAGATTCCATTATGTGTGTGTGGGACTATTCACATTATGTATTGTTAGGTGGATAAACACATGGGAGGTTATGAGTACCCAAACCCCATTTCCCCTCCTTCAAAAAACTTCTGGACTAAAATATTGAATATTTTTTGAAATATCCTATTCAAGTTGGAACTAGTGGAAGTGCCATAGAAATTTGGGTTGGCGGGGGAATTCATATTTCATTCATTCCCTCTATTGATGGGATTGGTGACTGATTATATCAAAGGGACCTCAGAACATAGATCATACCTTATGGACTTTCGATGTGCGGTAATGGTAGAAAGAGTCAATTGTGGTACGGTCTAGGATACAAACAATCCACACTTGTTTGAAAGAAAATTTTGGTTTCTATAAAGATTTAATTTTATGGGGTACTCATAGGTGCATCATGAGTGAAACCCTTTGATAATGTGGAATCTTAGGAGCATGTTCATTTGAAAATATTGAAATATTCATAATGAGTTACCTCTATCGTCTTCATCATATGGGATCCTTCATGACTATGCAAAGAGTTAGGTATTCTTGTATCCTTGGTTCATGCTATAGTAGTGGGCCATAGGAGTCATTGAAGGGGTGGTACCTCAACTATGGGGCTGAGGCTGAATGGTTTTAGGAGATTACTGTGGAGGAAAAGCTAGTCCTATGGTTAGGAAAATAGTAGTGGGTGCAGTAGCCAATGGGTATGAATAGTATGAAAATATTGGGAGAGGAATTACACGAGGCTCAATGCCCTTGGGTAGGTAGAAATGACAATAAAGGGAGACCTCTGGGAGATCCCAAGGGTAAATATACAAGGTCTACGGAGATGAGTACATCACCCAAATGTTCCCAGTGACACCGTGTATCCTATTTCCTAGGAGATCTGGGGTCTTCAAAAGAAGATCACCAATCCCCATGGCGTGTGGAAGAATCCCACTTTTGATGGGATATATCGTACCAATTTGGGCCATGAAAAGTCAGGATTATATGCTCCCCAAGATAAAGTGATGAAATACATGGTAGAGATGGAGAATGTAATTTACTCCCTGGGTATCGTGATCCCTTTGACTGATTGTGTGGGGAAGATGTTGGGGATGTGTTCCCCTACAGATTCCATTTTGATTCGTGCGAATACTAGTGCAGTTGAAGGTGAATAACTAGAATACTCATAGGGGAGTGATTCCTACAGGATCCGAGAAGGGTATAAGAATACTACTGCCAACTAGGTAAACTCATTGATCTTTGTTTGATTTCAAACACCCTTCAATATTCAAGATCATTGCCTAATTGTCAATTTTCTTATGTAGGAATTGATGAGAACTAATGTAGAGGTCGTCAATGAAAAACCTCATGCGGAGGGTGTGGGAACCACATCCATAAAGGGGTGACTGTGGGGACCCTACCAGACACTGTGGATATGGGAAATCAACCACTGGAACCTGTCATTGAGGGAATGGTCATAGAATATGAGGTGGCTATGGCGGAGTCTACTCTCTCGTCAGAGATAACCGAGGAAGATATAGAGGCCACATCAAGTGTATAGGTTCTACTAGAAGGGAATACTGAGACCACACCCTTAGTGGATAGGGTCAAGGAAATTCCCACACCAATGTTTGAAGAAGGAGTTGTGGAGGATGATTTGATCAATGAGGTTCCACCAAAAGTGGATACTGGTGCCAAAGATGTAGTGGTAGTGGTAGTGACATCTCTAGTGGCTATAGTAGTTTAGGAGGCTACATTGGAAGATTTTTTACTATAATTGTCCCTGGTGGTGGATGCAGGTGTTTAGGATGAAGTTGTGTCCCCAACATAGGTAACTAAGGATGTTGGGATGATGTCATCCACCATGCTGATGACACAAGGTGTACTGGGAGCCTCTACTGCTGGTGGAGTAGATAGAAAAGAACCATTCTCAGAGATAGTTATTTATCTGCTTATGACGAAAGACGTACACCTAGAATATCAAGATGACACTATATTATAGGTCTTTCGTGTATACAAGCCCACATCACCTAATGCATTTGAATATTTTGGCATTGAGGTCATCGAGGATAACTGGTTTGTCCATCTCAAAGCATGGATGAATTTGCAAAATTTCATCACTCACATCCATATAACTAAACATTCAAAATATGTGGGAACTGTATATCATTAGTTAGTGAGTTTGGGGAGTGGTGGGGTAAATTCCAGCACTATTCATGTGTTGGCCTGGGACTTTCTCATCGAGAGGGAATTTATGGAGTGGTAGGACCTTGAAATGTCCCAGAGAAAACATAGGGATGAGGGACCCAATGTGATTCATAATTATAAATAATAAATTTACCATCTAGATGGTTTGGCACAAGATCATGAAATGATCGCTACTACTCAGGGTGATATCATTAGAAATCTGAGGGATCATCTAGCAGCACTTGAGGCCAACGATTCATAGAACAAGAAGGAAGATGATAAGTGTTGATATGATTAGGACTCGTAGTGGATCAGGGTTGGTGATTCCTACTCCAGGTTCAATGAGGAGAATGAAAACTTGGCAGCATGATAGTTAACCTATAAGGCCACCATGCATAGGATGGATGATCTTGAGCAATCAATCGCTGAGGCAGATTCGTGAAGGCATAATTATTTAGATGATAGGATCCAATATTTGGATGACCTTATGAAACTTTAGTATAGTTAAATTTCAATCTCATACATATTTCCATGATTTATTGTCTTAAATTGATCATATTTCAAATACAAACAACAACGAACTGCTAAGATCATGTGGGTCACACTCGGGGTGAGAAACAAGGGATAACCATGTGATTTCTCTTCATATGAGAGTGTTGTAAAAGCATAAATCACTTGGGATTTGATATTTAATATTTACTATTGGTACTTTTTATGATAATAGTGGACACAACTAGAGAAACAAGATCTTAAAATAGTTGACTTACTTTTCCAATGTTTCCTTGTGCACAATTGGGATAACGCTAGGGGAAATGAATTACATCGGAACAAAGGTGAATGAAGAGTTTGAATCACAATTCATGAAATAAGGAACACATGGAGAGTGTCATAGAAATTTAGGATAACTAATTACTACAATTGAAACATAAAAACCATACCACTATCTTGGATTGTGGACAAGAAAATTAGGGTTGATCGATGAACATGTTCGAAACATGTAACCTGTCTTGAAATGTCATCCAATGTCTTCCAAGGCATTCGGCCAGGATGGTAGGTGATAATTGGATAGTCACCATGCTGTTAGGGGGTCCCTTTTGATGTGGCCGAGTATGAGGATTCAAATAACCGAAGTGCGAAGCATGGAAATAGATTGATGGAATGTTTTAATGGGTTGCAACACTCTTGGAAATACACCACTTTGGCTTAGAGCATATTGGTGTATGTGTATTAGTATAAAAAAGGTCAATCAAAATTATAGGGTATCTTCATCTCATATTATGAAGGATATAAAAAACTATGAATTATGTGGTTGATAACTATCCCTAAGGTAGAGGACCTCTTTGGTGATGGCCTAGGATGAATTTTAGTTTTACATAGTGCAATGAGGATGATGTGGAAGTATTCGAAAAGGGATGTTCATGGAGAGACACATATAAATCGTTGTGAATGAGGAACAAGGATGCCCAGTGCCACACCATGAATTCATAAATGGATTCACAAATAGTTTAACGTCATGATTCTGGGACATGGAATCCTAGTTCAAGGTCCTATGGTTTGGACCATGGGATCCTTTGTGCAACTCGACGGCACCGATACGCACCATACCAGAACTCCATATCCCACATGAGTCCTGTTAATTGTGGGAAGTAATGAAATTTTATGGTTTTTTTCTGACATTAGAAATCACACATTATGGGATAAGAGATATTGTTTTGAGAATTTCCCAATTACATTTACCCACCGACTAGACACGTGAAAATGCACAAGGGGTGAAACCAAGGGTGTTGGAATATCAATAAGATACATGGATGAAAAATTATGTAAGACGAGACTTATGAGATCTTGATAAGGGGTGAATAATGGGAAGGGATTTACTATTGACCACATTCAAAAAATAGATACCTCAACCATGCAAATTAGGAATGGGGGAGAGAAAATAAAAAATTGACTATTGACCATGTTCAAAAAAATGATCTAATTTTTTTACCATAAATCGATAAGTGCATTGGACCGGGATGGGAGGTGAGCCTTGGAAAGACACAATCACTATTATGGGGGCCCATCTAGATTTTGAAGATGAATAAAATCTAAACAAAGAAAGATTCAATGTGTGGTTATGGATTGTGAAATTGTCAATTCTGTTGGACCCATGACGTTCCCGACAACATACTAGAGCCCTCTAGAGCCCACTAACTCATGGGATGCACTCTACAAGGACACTAAATAGGACATGTTCTTGGATATCCCCTCTAAAAAGCTAAGGGTTTATTTCGAATCCGTCGAGATTCGATCTGAGGGAAGACTGACATATAACCAACTGGGGAGAATCCTCGACTACCACTAATCTCAATGGAGGTGAAATAAAACCTCATCTTGAAAAAGAGGATATCCAGGAACCCGGCCTAGTTAGTGGCCCAGTTGAGTGCATCCCACATGTTTGTGGGATCTGTGGGGTTCTGTTCTATTGTATAGAGTGTCACAGGGCCAACAAAGGGTTCCTTTTTATCATACATGCACCACTAACTGGGTCATAAGACGTGCACCCCCAGCCCCTAACTTGGCAACTAGGATCATCTGGGACACTCTATGGGTCGGTGAAAAGTTCATTCCCTGGGCCCTACCGGGATTTAATATGCCTCCCCCACAATTCAAAATAGATACCTCGAGCTTAACATCCATCTGGGAGCATCATGAGTACCACTATTCCAATGGATTAGTAGTACTCGTGAATTTTGTTGGACCCATGATGCTCTCAAAAATGGACCAGAACCCCCCAGATCCCACTAAATCAAAGAAAACGTCCCAGTGAGTGGCCCAGTTGAGTGTATCCCATGAGTTAGTGGGCTCTGTGGGGTACTTGTCCATTTTCAAGAGCATCACAGGTCCAATAAATTCAATATTTTGCACTCCAGGTTCCACACTGAAATGAAAATGAGAAGGCCCATGGGGTGTGCCCGAAAGTAGAATTCGAACCCAATTATTGAAATTAGTTTAAGGTCACATTTCATGGACCATGAGAGAACATAAATATGGTGATGTTAGTGTGGTGGAGTTGAAATCCCGACATGAATTAGGACCAAGGAGGACCAAATCCACAACCCAGATCCCCAAGATAACATGAACATAATTTATGGTCGTGATACTTAGACCGTAATGGGCCTTACGAACCTTGAGATTTGATGAATTATGTACTTGGGATTGGAGACAAGATGTTTGGGAATCAATTTTTATCCCATAAGAATTGGAATCATTCCACACATAGTTCTAAAACATGATGCAACAATAGAACAATTCCAGTAGGTTTCATCCTCTCTGGTGAGTAAATTAAGGCATCCCATAGTTATTGTGAGGCATACCATGTTCAGAACATGGGGAACAGTTCATTAACTATCCCATACATATCATATGATTAACCTCGATTAAAAATGGGGTAAACATCATCTCATGTGTAGGATTTAAGAGGCATCATAGTTTTATATTGGGTAGAATCATAGTGTAACGTCATGAATGTAGGACATCAATAATTGTAGTTTAAAGTCGGAAAAAAGAGACTCTAGTGGCTAAAAATAGTTTAAGGTCAAAATTCATGGCCATAATATAAAAGGTTTAAGGTTATGTCGCCTAGACCACATGATCTTAGTTTAAGGTCATGGAGTCTGGACCATAAAGAAGGGGGAGTTCATTAAGCTGATATGTGTAGTGTGGTGTTTTTTACAAACCAAACATGAATGAAGCCAATAATTTATACCATAACAGAAAATATTTCGAAGAGAACCCTATGTATAGTTTAAATTCATGATACATGGACTTTCTATAAAATTTTTACAGTTGTGTTTCTTGGACCATAGGATCTTAGTTCAAGATCATATTGTGTGGACTGATGAACTAGGTCTTCTCAAATATATATGTGTAGTGACACAAAATGAAAAACCTGACATGAAAGAAGACCAAGGAGGCACAGAACCTCACTCCATCTTTTGTTGAGTACTTGCATATATTTTAGACTCGTAATTCTTAGACTACAGGTTCTTATATTAAGGTCATATTTTTCATCCCAAAGAAGTCACATTCTTATATTAATGCACATAGGGTGGTAGAGTAACAAAACCTAAGTGATTTTTGGCGAAAGAGGCCCATCGTCACCTGAAACATCCCAATGAAAACCCCATATAGTTTAATGTTGTTATTCTTGAACATGTATGCCTTCATTAAGGTCATAAAACCTGATCCTTTTGCAAACATTTAAGGTCATGTTTCACGGACCATAGGATCTTAGTTAAAGGTAATATACTTTTCACCTAGCGCACCATTTAACATCATGTTCCTAGGACATGGACATGAAATTTAACATTATATGGTAAGGATGATAGCTATTACATAGTTTAATGTCATGAAACTCGGATTCTAGTTGTATACAGTTTCTCATCATGCGGCTAGGATGGTGGTGGCTCCACATGCCATGTACTTCTTGGAAAACATGGTCTTGGTTGGAGGAGTAATTCACTTTCCAATCATAGTGATCAAATATTATGCACCATTGGAATAGACCTTGTAAATGATGTATGTTCCTTCACACAATGGTTCCAACTTTGGTGGGTTCTTTCTAGGTATAATTGGGATTATATGGGCCAATACCATATCAACTGGGAGAAAGGAGCAGAGGTGAAATTTATTATTGAACTCTATTTCTATCTTGTTTTGGTACCTCTCTAGATTTTACAAGACCTTGAGCATATTATCTTCAAGGGATTACAACTCGAAAATATGTACTTCTACCAATTTTTGGCATCTTCTAGTCATAGACAACTATTTGGAGTGATGGAAACTGAATCTCAATGAGAATTATGGCCTCTATTCTATACAATATATAATATAGAGTCACCTAGGTGGGATTCTCAGTTGTCGTTTGATAATACTAGAGGGATTTGGGTATCTTCTTTAGAAAAATTTTCATGTTCTGAAAAACCATATTTTATAACATTTTATAGAGTGACTTAGTGAACACCTTGATTTATCCAATTTCATGTTCAGGGTAGCAGGAAGTATGATTGAACTAGATACTATACATGGAATACAACTTTTTCATCTCATCATCTTGGACGTTTGTGCCATTATCAATGAGAATGGAGTGAGGGACTCCAAATTGATGAGTGATGTGGGAGATCATGATTTTGATCACTGATCAGGCCTATGATTCTTTAATATGAATCACTTCATCCCACTTAAATAAGAAATACGTCATGGTCAGAATGAACCTACACAAGTGTGTTATTTTTGGTGGGTATGGTCCCACAACATCAATTCCAAATACTACAAAGGGCAATAAATAATTGTTAGTTTAGAGAATCTCTGATGATAAATGTAAAAAGTTGCCGGAATTTGACACACATGAGACATTTGGGCATACTCCATGCAGTTGTGGAGCATGGTGGGCTGAAAGTAGCTCATCCTCTAAATCTAGTGGGAGAGATTCAATCATGCTTGATGAGAACCAAAAGACCCGACAAATTTTTTTTTAATAACTTAATTAATTTCATCTTCATGGATATAATATGGTATAATTCCTTAAAATTCATGTCTGTAGAGAGCCTTCTCAGTGTTATGCCCACTGTGGAGGGAGAACTACACTACACACCAATGTATTCTTTCACGCTTGTCTCAATATAGTGGGAGAGTTCCGCGCTGAAGATACTCGATGAAAGGGGTTTTCTAATAAAAGGTTTATTCTTATAGGGGAGACCTAGGTTTCATGACATACAAGCACTAGAAGCCAGTTGGTTTATATTTGAGCTACCACCATCATCTTGAATGTCGGAAGTAATGAATCTTTGATGATCTACTTGAATGAATAGATCATCTTTTTTAGGTTCTGTAAGTTAGGTGGCTAGACTATATAAGGAATTAACTCTTAAATTTTTTGATTAGGGAGCATGATTTACCTTTGGATGAGAATAAAAATGGTCCATCAGTTGGAGAGTGAAATCCATTAAGATCATGAGATCTGGATTTTTGATGATTTAATAACCATGGATACATTTTATGACTAAATAGGAATCATTATTTATATGAAATTGTGTGACATCAATATCAAGGTCCAAATCAAGACCGATAATGAGATCATAATACTCTGCCTCATTCTTGGTGCATCATTTTGACAGTAGGAAAGAGTAGGGCAGAACAACCTATGTATACATGATGAAGACAAATCCCCAAGGCTACTCTATTGACCTTGGGATAGTTGATCCTTATAAAATTTGAACTCTGGGAGGCACCATCATACTACATCTTCCAACTCGTCATAGATCGATCTACCATGAGGATAGAATGATTTGTGAAATCTTCTTCCAAAGGTAATTATTTATGAACTCTATGGGTGACCAGAAAATCAGAAATGTCTTGGTTTTTGATGGATTTCGTTGAGATGAACCTGATGTCAAACTGCTAAAGGATCACTACCTAGTGTGCAAGATGTTCTGTCAATATGGGGTGATTTAGTATATACATTAGTGGGTATACTCATGACACTTTCTATATATCATGATGATATAAATAATTCCACAACTTCTACACCGTGAAAACCTGCATGAGGCAACTCTTATTGATAGGAGAGTATATGGCCTCTATTTTAAAGATCGTGGGATTGAGATAGTATAAACACTTATCTCTTCCATTATTCTTCTTATAAGTGAGAATAGTCCTGAGGAACCATTCCTGGGTGGTCACCTATAGGATGAGAGGCTTCCTAGAGATAGGTGGCATCATAACAAGAGTTTGTAGAAGATAATGCTTTATTTTTTCTAAGGTTTTATAGTAATATTCATCCCACTGGTATAAGATACATTTCATCATGATCCTAGAAAAGGGATTACACTTACAATTCATATTCTAAATGAACCAAAATATGTAGCATAACTGGACTTGAAGGCCTCGAATATCCCATAGGTTTCTCACAAGCGTTATATGGCTGGTGGACATGATCTTCACTCTGTCGATGTCAATGTGTCTATATCTGACGAAGAAGTAATAAAACATCCTAGAGGTAATACAAAATGAAATCTCCAAGGGGTTCATATTCAGATACAGGGAGTGGTGGTAGCTGAATATTTTCTCAAGATTTATGAGATGGTCCAGATGGTGGTGGTATTTGACCACAAAATTGTCCATGTTTCATTCCACTAGAATCCTATGGATTGGTATGAAGTTGTGGTGTATGGATCATTGATAAGTGGATCCTGTATTCTTTAAACCGAAAGGAATTACCTAATAGTAAATGGTTACATGTGGTAATATGAAGGTGGTGTAATCCTAATATTCTAGGGCCAACCTGATTTGATTGTAACCAAAATATCCATCCATTAAAGAGAGATCCTAGAACCCAGCTGTGGCATCGATCATTAGATCCATCACTGGATGGAAGAGATAATATTTCATAAAGTGTTAGTTTATATCCCCAAATTCAATAAAGAATACGTTTTTTATTCTTATTTCTGAATGGACTGAGGTTGGAATGACACTTGTGGTACTGAACTTCTTTAATGAAGTTGAATTTGATAAGTTTACCAACTTCGGCCTCGACCATGAGACCATGAGATGGGTGCATTTTCATGAGAGGATATTTGAACCCGAAATGACTCACTGGGAGACCAAAATAGTGGAGGATGACATGCGGTTATATTCTTGAATTATATTCATAACTCCCGAAAAATACATCATGATGTTGCTTCAAGAAACCCACATACTACTGCAGCTCCTATAGAGGCATGGAAAAATTTACAAGCACTGGAAATGAATCTTCCTTAGTGATGAGATTCAGTTGAACCAACTCATCGACAGTGGTGGAGAGACCATCTTAGAACACATGAGGATAATCTTCCAATTCCTTTTCATCTTTTGATGTAGAAGTAGTGGTAAAAGTTTCATCTAGGCCAACTAATTCTGGAGGAATGTTGGTTCCTTATTGAAAAGATTCGTGATCCTTGTTGGGGGACTCTAGCTCTGATGAGACCATAACAATATAGAATTTCGATCCAATCCCATCAAGACTCCGATCATGGGGTCTATGCTTGATATCAAAGAAATGGTGGACGGCAAACTTATGACAATTAAACATGTCTTGGAGAAAGAGGTGAGTATGATCTACAAAGGTGGCCATAATTAAAACCTCTTGATACTCCATAGGGGTAGGGGATTCTGGTATCACAAAAACACACATGTCATGAGGCGGGTAAAAAACAATTAAATCCACATAATGGTGTAGTATAAATGGTAACAAAAATGTCATTCTCTAAGGAGCAGTTTTTTAATCTTAGTGTCACTTAAAAAATAAAAAGTTTGAATGATTTAGTTTTTCTTAATATGGTTTGAGAATTTAATATGATAATGAAGTGATTGGAATTAGGCTGGGGTTTCCCATTTGTGATTTCATCATTGATTTTAAGAAAATATGAATCCTTTGGTTTTAGAAAAAAAATAATTAAGTGAATTGAATAACAATTGTTTCTTCTTTCACCTTTGATATAATTATTTATCAAAGTATAGAAATCCTAATGAAGTAATATTAATTACTTGGCATTACCAAATCTGTTATTTATTTCCATAAATAAATAAATTAATTTATCTCAATTTCTTCAATTGATTTAGGAATCACTAAATGACTCCCTTAGTTTATTTTCTTCACAGATTACCCAATATGTGTAAAAATGAATAGAACAAGAAAGGGTAGAATAATATATAAATCAAATAAATTTAATATTTAATAACAAATCAATATAAAATATTATTTAATTAAAATTTAAACATTAATTAAATTGAAAACCATTCATTTAAAATAAAATAATTTGTTTGAATAAAACTTCAGAAACTCTAACATCACAAAATTGGGTCCCCCTTCTCTTAACACAATCTCAAAGGATTTTCCCCTCCATGAAAGGTGGGGTTATCAAATTAATATAAAAATTAAACATGGAGGAAGGAATTATGAATGAAGAACAAGGATGAGGAATTTTTCCTCCTATTGGATGCTTTTCGTCGGCTAGAATGGGATGTGAAGGAATGAATTGAGAGGTAGGAGCTCCTCTCCTTTTATAGGAATAATTATCATTCTATATTTGACGTGTTTTATCACCCATAAATGTCATTATTTCGAATTAACTCCATCATTAATGATGAACATAATGGTATTTTGTGTCTCCCATTGAAATATCAATGAATATAGCAACTGTATATACATGTTAAAGTATTTCCATTGAATAATACTTTTTTAGCCAAAACATCCAGGAAGCTTTTTCAAATGTATGACCAGAAATAACACCCTTAATGGATAAAGACATCCCTGTAATTTAATGGGTGAATGGTAATATGTTTATTATTCCATATCTAGGTAGAATAACCTAATGTGGAGTTGTGGAGACCGAGTTGTGCATCTGTTATGGTGGTGGGGTCTACGCTGTCCGCCTGGAAAAGTTTCCAACATCAATGAATTTTTAGGGATAATAGATTTGTGAATCAGCTCTAGGTCGTAAAGATAAAGTTATTTGAAATAAAATCATGATTAAAATAATAAAACATTCACTATATTTTGAATTATATTTTTTAGTAAATTACAAAAATACCCTTGTCTTCAAAATATGTCCAAAACCGATAATTATGCATTTTTCACAATTTTTCTCATTTTCAATTTAAAATTAAAATTACCCATTTTTTATCAAAACATTTAAATACATTGGTTATATCATTTAAAAACATTTAAAAATATTAATTATATGATTAAAAATATACACATAAAGTTACACTATCAAATACTACCACAATTAAACCATGCTTGTCCTCAAGCATAAAATATGAACATAGATATCAGGGGACACCGATATTACTAATATTAAAATTTTAATGCAATATAATAAAAAAATCAGTGTGAAATCAAACATTAAAAAATCTGGAAAAAATATCAATTTAATTTTTCATTTTTCAAAGAAACAAATAATCCACATATTTTTATTTTCCCCTTTGAAAATTGATGAAACTTCTCCTTTCATTCATACAAGATCCTTGATTCATTATTATTAAACATGTTAAGTCATGATTTACCCGAATTTTGATTCATTTATCCAATTAATCATTATAAAATTCAAGTATAGATATACTCAAATCATGAGAACATGCTCCTTATCCATAGGTTTGTAAATGAACTAATTTTTTCACTTTATAAAGACAAAATACACATAAAATCACGAGGACTTGCAATAAAGGTTCAAATGACATTGAGGCTCAAGTTTGGTAGGATTTAATGCTTTAAAAATTAAGGCTCAAGGAGTAGGATAATATATTAAGTAAAATTCATGATTCCAAAAGATAAAATGTAATGAAATTCTCCCCTTCAATGTAACAACACCCACCTCCCAAAACTCAATGATAAGGGTATGACAAAATTATGAATAATGAACGATTTGTGGAACCTCTTGAATATTTTTTTTACTTTTTTTCATTTTTTTCGTTTTAAAAAAGTTATTGTTAGATAAAACCTCACATCCATCACATGACCACATACAATCAGAAGAGCATTGGTCTGGAAAATGGTGATTTTCTGTTCTCCCAAATCAAAACCAATTTTTCTATTTTTTTGGATCTTTTTGTCATTTTTGCAATTTTTTTAATTCAAGAGGGGAAAAAATAGAGAATAATGAATGTTTCCACACCATTTTTATATTCCCCTAATAACACCCCACACTCCTTTCTTACAATGTGTATCATCCTGTACGCTGTGATTCCCATTACCCCAATACTTCTACTTAAAAATTTCATGAAAATACAAAGAGTAGGGTAGGAATGGATAAAAATAGCTTGAAACAAGGCTTATACCTAAAAATTTCATTCATTGTCTATATGGGATAAAATAAGGATTGATGTAATTGTGATATTTTAATGAAAAATATATTTTGAATGGATGAATAAATTATTTTAAATGTGTTTTTTGTACATCCATAGCCTCAAAAAGTTACAATACAAGTTCTGGTCGGTTACATGTCCCAAGATTACTCAAGAAATATTCTCAAGATAAATATGAATTACTTGGTCAAGAGATCCTCTAATGAATTAGATATATGATTTGGGACTATCACTCTTTTCATGACTAATAATACCAAATAAATTCACATAAATTTCAGAAATTAAAAGCATGAAAATGGTATGGAAATTTCATTTACATGAATTGGTTAATTCCTTAAAATAATAGTTCATCATTTCAATATATATGTTTAATTTTAAAAATTCAATCATTCATTTTAATAATTTAATCCTATAAAAATTTAAATCTAAAACATTGAATCATAGGATTCCTAAAAAACTCATGTCTCCTAGAAAGGTTGAGTGAAACATGATTTCATGTGTGGGCATGAAATTTCAATTTTAAAGCTCAAAAAATGATTTTGATGAAAAAAATAATCGAAGTTTAAATGATAATAAAAAAGAGTGAACTCCCTTTTGACATAAATATGTTTTTTCTATTTCTCTTCTTCTAGGTTTTACCTTGGGGTTTCCTTCCAGGATGGTTCTCGAAAAACTAAAACAACTCATACTAATTTAAGAACTATACTATTATAGCTCAAATGGGTGATGTAAGAGGTAACTGACTACTATATCCTATGATAATAGTGAAAATTAGGTTGCCTCTCAGAAGATCCTTTGTTTAATGTTGTTGGCTCGACCATAACTCATGAGAAGAAATATGTAGATCGGTTGGATAAGATTGAGCTCCTCCACCGGTTCTTGAGGTAAACATCCACATAACTTATTTATCCATTACCCATTTATAGTGAAAGGGTTTCCTCTTTTTTTCTTCACCTGAATGGAACCAAATGGATATACATTAGTAAAAAAGCAACAGACCTTCCCACCTAAACTGGAGCTTACCTATAATTTACTTCAAACTAGAATTATATAGTTGAATTTGGCCTTCTGATTTAATGGACTTTGGTTGGATCAATCTATCATGTTCCACCTTGGTTCATCCTTTGTAAATACATTAATTTCAAATAGATTATATTCTTATTTCTTCTATCTTATGTAACTGCAATTTTCTCTCTTTCCACACTCTCTCCAAATCCATGGTCTTATCTCTTAAAGACAAAAAATCATGAAGCATACATGAATCATTGATGAGATAACTACCTTTTCTCTGGGGAATTTCAAAGAGGGAATGGTTTCTTGATGGGCTTCATTTCTAGTCAAGAACATTGAAGTTGACCTTTCAATCTCCTATCTCCATGGTCAGAGTTCCTTCATATACATTGATGACAATTTTTACCATTTTCAGGAATGGTCTTTCCAAAATTATGGGTGAATGTCTCAGTGCATTTTCCTCATCCATGGTATGTACATAAGAGTCTACTGAAAAAATTAGTTCTCTTACTCTTAATAGCACGTATTCTACAACTCAGGATGGATAAACAGTTGATCCATTTGCGAGTTGGATAACCAATCTTTTGGGCTTCAAATCACCTATTTTAAAATAAGAGAAAACAAAATTATACATTACATTTATGGATCCACCAAGGTCTCAATAATCATCAGAAAAATCTAAAGAACCCATTGTAAAAGGAATAGATAATTTCCCTAGATCTTGATATTTTTTGGGTAAATGTGTTGTGGAAATGGCTGAGAAACTCTTTCCAAAAGAGATTTTTTTCATCATCATTATGCTTATTTTTATTAGGAAATATTTTTTTAGAAACTTTTCATATTTGGGTATTTGGAAAATTTCCTCCAGCAAGAGAATGTTGATTTCCACATTTTTGAAGGTTTCTTGGATCTCCCATTGAAGTTGTTCTTCTTCATCCATTGATGAATGAGTTAGTTCAGAAGGGAATGGTACCTCGTTTCCTCTTTTCTCTCTTTGTTTCATTTGAATTTTTGTTTCATCCTTCTCCATAGGGTGGATGAGTTTCTCTTCATATTTATTTTGGAATATTCCATCTTACATGGATCAGGTGGTGGAAGCTGCTTGCCGCTAAGAGTTGTGATTGTACGAACATTCTACTTTGGATTTGAAATAGTTTGGCCTAGTAGTTTACCTTTATTACTTGTTAAAAGATATATAATGTTATCATACTTGTTTTCCAAATTTTTCACAGTCTTCTTTATATCTTAAATCTATGTTTATTGGTGGAACTTCTCAGAACATGATGGAAGCTGTTCGAAATTCCTTCATTGGAAATGTGGGGGTTGAAATGATTTTGGTGGTTGGAAGGGATACTTGAATGGTGTATGGTTCTGAAATTGTTGTTGAAATGGTGTACTAGCCTGGTTCTGTTTTCCTTCGTATCCATGTCGGGTTTTACCATTTATCCATTGTTGATTTTGTGGAAATTTCATTCGTCGGAATGCAGCGGCACATCTTTTTGTATCCTGTATCTCAGAACATTTATCAGGGTAATGATTTGGTGATGAACATAACCCACATACCTGGGGAAAATATGATTTATCATTCGCATGATTTATGTCTATTTAATTCACAAGTCTTGTTAGTTCTTTAATTTGAGTTGTATGAAGAGGTGATGAGTTATAAGTTCTTACCTCATGTATCTCTCTTGTACCAGTTCTTCTTGTCGAGAATTGTTGTCCATTTTAGGAAATCTTCTCAATCAATCTCCAATATTCTATAGGTAGATTTTCAATCAAAGCTTCTCTATATTATTCATCCAAAAGGTTCCAATAACTTTCCAATAGTCCTTATTTGAAAATTACATGGAAGTTGTGCTCCTCTATTTCTTTGTGTGGGATGCTCACACTAAGCTTCTTGAAACGTCCCAATACTCCTAAAGAGTCTCACTGGTAGCTTGTCAAATGGTGTATATCTTTTTCTTGATTGCTGTACTCCAGAAGGTTGGGAAGAACCATTGCATGAAACAATGTTGGAGATCATCCTAGTCTAGGATTTCTCTAGGTTGTAAGGTAGAAAACCACTCCCTCCTTACTCTCTCTAGTGAAAAATGGAATTATTTCCACTTCACTTGCTTCTCTTCCACTCCTCTTGGTTTGATTCTTGAACACACATGGCTGAATTTTTTAATGTGCGGATTGGGATCCTCACCTGCAAGGCCGTGAAATTTAGGTAGCATAGGAGTCATGTTTACACGTAACTCAAAATCATTTCGATGTTCAGACATGTTTAACATATTTTTTTGGTTTTCTAATTTCAGGGAATAAAGGTCCCTCAAGGTTTATCGTGGGTTTTTTTGAATTATTGGTGGTTCTGATGGGAAAATTGAGTCTTCTAAAATTATTTCTTCAAAATTGATTTCATGATTTAGATTAATAAGCCCAGTAAAGAATTTTATTTCTATATCAGGGTTGAAATCAAGTAGTTCCTCCCTTGAGGTCCTAGTCATGCAGATTTACACATTCTCCCCAGATGTGGGGCCAGTTTTGACAGACACTTGTCCTGAGGTGTGTCAAAAACAATTAAATCCCCCTAAGGGTGTAGTATGAAGTGTAACTATAATATCATTATCTAAGGATCAATGTTTTAATCTTCGTTTCACTTAAAAAATAACAAGTTTGACTGATTTATATTTTCAAAAGAAGGTTTGTGAATTTAATATCAGAGAGAAGTGATTGGATTTAGGTTTGGTTTTCTCATTTTTGATGTCATCATAGTTTTTATGAAAATATAACTCCTTTGGTTTTAGAAAAAAAATTAATTGAATTGAATTAAAAAAATTTCAATGTTCACCTTTGATTTAATTATTTATCAAAGTCTATAAATATTCATGAACAAATATTAATTACATGGGAAATACCAAATCATGTATTGATTTCTCAAAATAATTAAATTAATCTATCTTAACTTCTCCACGTTATTTAACAATCACCAAATCACTCCCTTAGTTGATTTTCATCACAGATTAACCAATCGATGTAAAAAAAGAATAGATCAAGCAAGGGTATAATAATATTTAAACCAACGAAATTTAATATTTGAGAATAAATAAAAATAAAATAATATTTAATTTATATTAAAAAAATAGATTGAAAATCATTCTTTTAAATTAAAATAATTCCGTTGAATAAAACTTCAGAAAGTCAAACATCATCAAATGGGCCCCCCCTCCCTTCACCCAATCACATAGAATTATACCCCTACATGAATGGTGGGGTTATAGAATTAAAAAAATAACATGAAGGATGGAATTATGAAATAGAAAAAGGAGGTGGATGTTCTCGTCCTCATGGATGCCTGTTGCTGGCTGGAATGAGATGTGAAGGAATGAATTGAGAGGTAGGAGCTCCTCTCCTTTTATAAGAAGAATTCTCTATCTAAAGTTGTCACATTTTATCCCATGTAAATGATTTTTTATCACATTTAATCCTTCATAAAAGATGGTCATAATTATATTTTTATTTCTCCCCTCAAAATATTTTTGAATTTAGCCACCATATATAGGATTTATGGAATTTTCAATGAATATGACTTTTTTTGGACGAAATTTCGAGAAAGCATCCTTCAAATTTATAACGATAAATAGCCACCTTAATGGATGAGAAACTACATAGAATTTAATGGGTTAACATGAATATTAGTTCTCTTACATTACTAGGTGAAATCATCTAAATGGGAATTGTCGAGACCGAGTTGTGCATCCATTTGGGTGGTGGGGTCCACGTTGTCCACCATGAATAGTTTCCAACATCAATGATTTTTCAGGATACTAGATGTCCAAATAAGCTTTAGGTCCTGAATATAAAGTTACATTAAATGAAATCATGATTATAATAGAAAAAATAATCACTAAACATGGAATTATATCTTTTAAGAAATGAAAAAAATACCCGTGTGGTCCAAATCTGTCCAAAACCCAGAATTATTCATTTTTAACAATTTTTCTCATTTTCATTCTAAAATTCATATTACCTATTATTTTAGTAAAAAATTTAAAAAAATTGGGATTTATCATTGAAAATCAGTAAAAAAAATTCATTATTTTATTAAAAATATACACAATTTTTTTTCTGTCAATCACCCGAGCCTAGCATGTGTCGGAGTATGAGTTAATCTTATAATGTTACATGTACATAGGGACATGGTTCAATTTCATATATAAAATAGAAAATAAACTTTCCCAATCTGGTGTCATGGCATCAAATTTGTGAATCAACAGAACTAAATAATTATCCAAATCTTCTAATGGGATGGATGCAATATTTGTGTCCTCAACCTCATTGGTCTGAGTTTTCTTCCCCTATCTCTTGTAATAGCTAAAATCTAGCCAGTATGATTCATAGGAATCAAAGTAAGATGAATCACCCTAAATCAAGAACACTCAACCATTGAGGGAGTGCATGAGGCATTCCTAATATGAGAAGGGGACTACTACATGTAGATTAATCCAGGTCCTACCCATCAATGTGTTGTCGGAGGTATCCTATGATACAACCAAGAATTCAACACATTCTTTTAAGCCTCTAAACAGTGTTTTCAACTATATTATACAATATGCTCTCTGTTTTGTCCTTCCACAACCATGAATCTTCATGTTAGAGGGAATGAAATCTTCTTCTGTCATTCCCAGCTTATGGAGTGTCCATGTGTAGGATGATATTGATTTTGAAACATGAGTCCACTAAGCAGTGGTGGATTTCCACACCATTAAACAAGAATATGATATATAAAACAAGAAGGTTACCCAATATCTGGGAGCCCTAATATTATCTAGAGAATTAAATGACAACATGAAATTCTTCTTTCTTGACCACCACTACAATGTAGGCTTCTATGATAGCTACTTATTCTTTGAGATGGATTGAAATTTTCAAGGACACTATGAGGGACTCACGCATTTCCTTAGACAAGAGGAGGGACTCATGAATCATCATCCTTTTAGGTATTCTATATATATGATTTATAATAATGTACATCCACACTAAATGCATGTTTCTTCCTATAAGGGATCGATCTTTGTCTAGAAGCTTAATTGGTGCAACTAGCTATACCTCTAGATTTTGGATGGTGATAGAAATATCCCACTGCTCATCAGCTAACCCACCTGGAAACACTATTAGTTTAATATTGGCAAGATGAGGCCAATATTTCAGTGGATACATCTGATAATGTTGCGGTTGCAATTGTTTTTTCCGATTAGTTAACATGATCAGCTATGGCAGTGTATCTAATGGTGTGGGATAAGATTACTATTCCATTTGAGCTCTACACAACACTTGTTTCCTAGTCTTGATAGTATGTACAACGTGGATCAAGGTTCTTCTCTGAATATTCTGGAGTTTTTAATTACGTGGACCATTCCATTGATGATTTATCCAAGAAGAATATTGATAACTTTTCTAGTACCCCTCATCATCGGGGACAATAAAAGGATCAACTAAATCAACACTAATTATAGAGGCATACTATTGGTCATCATCAGAGGGGTTCAACAATGAGGGACTGACCATACAGGTGATTCACCACTCTAGAGGCACGAAATCATCGAGGTTATGAGATGGATTTGGCATCGATGGGGGGATTTTCTTTTCCTTGTGTGGTTTGTTCCTACACTACTGAGATTTAGAGGGATGGAATGTAGATGCAGAAATGAAATATGTAGAAGCCATAAAGACTTTAGGATGACCGGGCCAGTCTAAGTGGGCATGGATGACACAATGGGAAGGGTAAACTTCATTGTGATCCAACCATTCATCATAATTTTGATTCCCATAGTTGGAAACCTAATTTTATTCACCTTCAATGACTTTATCAACATCAACAATGATATGAGTCACATATGCCGAGACATTTCACAATTATACCTAACTATTATCCACTTGTTATTCAATTTAATTCATGAATACATAAAATTGTTTGATGGTATTTCCAAGAATAAATTGGTAAGGGAAATGGTTAAGGTGATCAGTGTCCTCATCTTCATGGGGCTTCTTTCACTCCGATAGCTTCAGAATCTAATATTTTAGTGCACTGAGGAAATAACCATGAAGTTGTGAATCTTTGAATGAATAGGTCCAGTTATTTCTCTTCATTAAGGGAACTATGAGATCTTATACCCAATGAGGGGATGGAGGTTAACGATGGACTAAATCCATATTCTCTCATCATGGTGGTTGTGCTTGGTTGGGTGATGCCTACAAATTCTGTATTGGGTGAGGATGAGCTTAATGAGGATAATTTACTCAATTAGGATCTTCTAGAAAAGTTGGAAACAATTCTAGTGGCTCTAGGTCATCAACTTATACGAAGAAAATAGTCTCAACTTTGGAATCCCTTCTCGAAGGAACTAGAGGAGGTGATAGATGCTTATGCTTAGATTTATGTAAGGCTCTCTCTAGGCATTGGGCCTTGTTAGAGAAATCATGAAACCCACTTGGGGTGTTCTAAGTGATGAGGGTAGTGATAAAATTAGTATTAAAGTTCCCCACACACATCATCAGCAACTACTCTTGAGTCAATGAAATATTGAGTGAATACATGGGGCCCTTCCACTGGGGAAAAAATCCATGACATGCTCATCAGATAATTGATTTCATGTGAAGTGGTCTGAAATACTTTTCTTGCACGTGGTGGAGCTAAACTTGTAGAGAGACTACCTTTGATGATCTTCCCAACCAGTGATAGAACCAATGGAAAACATCCTATACTAGATGATGGATGGTCCTTTTAATGTTTGTACAAATCATTAGATCTTGGAAGCCTCCTTCTACTTTAGGGTTCCCAACATGGACCCGCACATCGAGAAAAAGTGTACCAAATACTACTGTGGGTAATCCATCCATTTGAAAGAGGAAAATATGGGGTTCCGAAAATCTAAAGGTTCTCTTATATCATCCACCCATTCCAGTAATTACTTTTCATCAAGTTGGAATTCTACCTATCATGTCTCAAGGGCCTCATGGTGAGTGGTGAGAGTAGCTATCAAATCATCTTAGCGAGGGTCCCTATCTTGATGACTTTTCCTAAGAAATAATGCATTGACCCGATCATCCACTTAGTACTCTGATACAACGGTTCATGGAGTGGATCAATAAAGGTCTTGATGAATATTATCATGTTGCTTTGGAAGATTTGATGAATCATATCTTGGACTCTTTCCATAAAATCCTTCCCCTACTCTATCTGGATGTGTGAGATCACTAAGCTCGTCTGGGAAAAAATGGATAAGGAGGAACTGCTACTTCCTTGAAGGATAATGAATAAGATCCTATTGAGGAGTTCAATAATCTAGGAACTTCTCAGCAAGGAGATCACTGCTATTCCTTTTTTGATCTAAGACCAACTGGAGTAAGGTGACAACCATAAGATCAACATATGTCTTCTACTAAAGATCATAAAAATCAAAGGGATTGAGATGTCCCTTGACCTTGTTGATTTTCTGATCAGTGAGCAATGATGCAAAGGGATATTCAATGTAGAGTGTCTTCCTTTATAGGTGAGTATGAACACCCGTGTGAGGGTTTACAGAATAATTTACTTCCAGGGGAATATTTCCTATGTCAGACCATATTTCAGTGCCCCCATCCTTGGAAAACTTGGGAAAACCCATTTTTACCTTAACAATACTCAAAGTAAAATCATAAATATCAATGGGTGGTTCAAGATTTAATAGGACAGGGATAAGTGGAGAGAAATTTACTATCCCTCTCCCGAGATTTGTACGTTCAAAGATGCATCTTAGATGATAATTTTGAGCATAATGACTCTCTTAACACATATTTTTTGGAGGGTCTTGTGGTATTTGGGCAATGTAGGGTGTTGAGACACTATGGGTAATGCAAAACGAGCCATTATACACCACTAGTAAATGTTTTTTAGGTGATCCCATCTTTTTGTATAGACCAACTTATGGTCATAGAGGTGATGGACCGCTGCACATATGGTCTGGTGGGAACATGTGGTCTTGCTCTAGGTGAGGGCGTCTAGAATGTCAAAGATGGAATTTGAATTTGGATAGAACATTATTGAAAACTAATTAGTATCAAGAGTATCCCACGTGATTTATTTCTCAGAAGTGGGGCACTGCTTTTGATCATCCCAAACCTCGATCAGTTCTAGCTGAGCTATTGGTGGCGGAATTGATGCAGATCGGTGCAATGGTTGGCTGGTCAGTAGAGGAGTCACTACACAAGATGACTATTAGATACACATTGGGTTGTCTCTAAAGGGAAGTATCAACCACATAATAATGTTCTTATAAAACTAGTTGTTCACCACTGCCTCATGTACAAGGCTAGAGACACTAATTGATGGTTATTCAGGTAGTTTACTATCTAAAGGAGTCAAACTAGACCAAAACAGCTCTCCACAATCCTGTGTAGTGATCTAGAGGGAGACTGGAGATGATAGAGAGGGTTGCAGCAAGAGACACTGGAAGGGATCCAAGCATTCCTCTACCTTTATGTAGCTATGAGGGGATTTAGGGATACTATGAATCTCATCTTTTGAGAAGATGAAATTTATCTTCCAAGATCATGCCCTAAACTCTAATGCTGCTGAATAAGGTGAAGGTTCTATCATTGATTCGTATAACCCCTTGGAATCTAAGAGGTGAAAAAGATTAAAAATGGCCTGGTGCTTCCAAAGATTTTTCCTTCAAAGGAATCTATTCAAGATTCTAACCAAGGATGGTTCTTTAGGGAAGGGTATTTTGTAGGCTTGGGTAGGACCTTTATGGTGGTGGTTTATACCATGGGGAGGACATCCTCTTTGATTAATTGGGATACGTGGAGGGCCTCCCTATCAGTTGATGTCAGAGAGGGGAGGACCTCTTATTTAACTATTTTAGGAGTGAGGAAGACCTCCACTATAGTTTCTGATTATGTTGGGAGGAAATATTCTTTTTTTCAATGGGGACCTGGGGAGAACCTCCATGCTGACTAGCAGTAATGGCTCATAGAGGACTTTTCTACCAGCAAGATGGAGAATGAGGATGAACTTCACACTGATTGAAATGGACATAGTGAGGAATTCATTTTTGAGGATATGGAATACTGAGAATACCTCAGTACTCATTGTTGAAAGCATGGAGAGGTCCTCCACATTGATAGGTTGGAACCTGGGAAGGGCCTCCATGTTAAATATTGAAGGATTTGGGAGGAACATTATATTTATTGTCGATGAAGTGGGGAGGACCTTCACATTGATCGATTTTGGAGTGGGGAGGACCTCCACATAATCTAGGAACATTGTGAGGAGGACCTTCACACCGATTGGCTATAACATTGGGAGGGTCTCCATGGTGACTAGTGGTAGCAGCATAAGGAGGACCTTCGTACTAGTTTTCAAAGAGGAGAGGGCCTGCACATGAGTTGGGAACAACACGAGGAGGACCTTCACACTGATTGCGAGAGTGGGGAGGACATATTTTAGTTTGGTGGTGGATTTAGGAGGACATCCTTACTAAAATACATCATTATGGGTAGTCCTATAATGACTATTAGTGGTACCAGTAATTGACAGAGTCATCCCAGGCTACCTGTAGGGTAGATAAGGTCTCAATATTAACTACGCATAGATGGATCCCATCTTATCTATTTTATGAATACAGTGGAATAAACCAGTGGCGGAAGGGTCCACTAGATCCATGGAAGATGATTCCCATTTTCAGGAATTCTCCTAGTCATATGCCTGACATTAATTCTAGGTGGTCTAGATATGATCCAATATATTTGGTGTATAGTTCACTTGTTCTTTGACTTCAAGGACCGACCATTACTAGTGATGACTGGGCCGGGTGGGATCCCTTCATGGAGGATACTAGGAAATAACTATATTCAGGGTCAGTCAAGCACCCCTAACTCCTCGATATAGGGGATCGATTCATAGGATTTATCTAGGGGGAGGTTCCCAAAGTAGATCACTATTGGAATAGGGAGGTGTTTCTCCATACGTGGCCCTTGGTTGTGGTGATTTTAGTGAGCTGATATAGCCTTTATGTCCTAGCAGGCCATGTCCATTATTGTGATGACCCCTTCTTAGTCATACCAAAATAAGAGGTCATCCATCACCATCCATGAGATGATTATTTATCATGATATGGGGCTTCCATGCCTAGTAGTTGAGGTCATAGTGGAATTCGTGGAAGAGGTGGTGTCATGCGGGATTACCACATTAACATTTCTCCTGCCCCAGTACCTGCAGGTGTTGGGTGGTTTTTTTATTGTGTCAAGGGTATGATAATGAAATAAGATTCATCCATCAATATGTGTGTAAGGAACGAAATTTCCAATTTCCCAACACCATCCAATCTTCCGAAGAAGAATAGGGATCCACACTAATAATTTCATAAATGTAGGAATGACCTGTGATTACTACACTAATTTCATGTGAGTTCCATGCTAGGACCACCATTTTCTTGGTGGGACCTTGAACTAGATATCCAGATATAGTGACATGCTAATATAATGATGTACTAAATTCCACTAGTTCCCATATTGATGAGATGAGTTTTACAGCGGGTTCACCATTTCTGTTTCTGTCTCTTTCAATCGGTCCACCATTTGTGTGTTAATGTGTACTTGCATGCCTGTTACAGGACATTACCACTTTCCAAAGGTGGGATAAAGTCATCAATTTTTTTCCAATGTATTCTCCTTAATTTATATGTGATTATGGGATGCCAGTTTCTCCTTCCATGTATCATTTTTGGAACTTATCTCAAAGTACATGTCTCTCTTATATTGTTAAGTCATGTTCATGGAACTCATTCCTAATGCCATCTATTTTTGGATGCTGGTTAATTACATAGATTCTATATAAACATTTTAGTGGGTCTTTATAGGTCAGAATCTTTTAGTTAAGAGAGTTGTCACATTGGGTATCATTGGAATTTATGGATGATAGGATCATTTGTCACCTATATTCTTCTTCTTAGGAGGGAATCTCATGGAGGCATCTTAAATGTGGAAACCAAGGAAACTCATGTCATTCATGAGTTATCTAACAATGAAGGATTATATCTTCAAAGTCTATCACCTCATGCATCCCCTATTTTTCATGAGGTTTCTGATGTCATGGAACATATCTTCCAAAGATTCATCCTTAGGTATCCCATGTTTTTCATGAGGTGTGTATTTGGAATACCATGATTAAATTATTTAGGAGAAATATAAGATTGATCAAAACACCCTATGGTGGTGGATGAAGGAGGTGCATCCCTAAGATTGAAGATGTCACACCTATAAGTTTATCGTTCGATGGATCAGAACACAATATAGAGGCGAATCTGAGAGGTGTGTCCCATAAAGAGAAGATATCACCCCATAAAGGTTTATTAGAACACCCCTGGAGGTGGATCAAAGAGGTACATCCCTTGGAGGGATCACCTGAAAGTTTTACCGATGTATGAATTAGAATTACCCATAGAGGTGGATCTAAGAGGTGTGTACTTAAATAGATGATTTCAAACCATGAAGGCTGATTAGAACACCCCTAAAGGTGGATCAAGGAGTTACATCTCTATGAGAGAGAATCTGAATGGTTTACAATTGGTCAGGATTGAGCCTTTGATATGTTTCCTACATACCCATTTTGAAATATACAGATCAAAACCTATGTAGTTAGATTTCATTTTTTAAGGTTGTGGGACATGGACAATCCATGAAATTTAACATTATATGGTTAGGAAACGCATGTCACTAAGGGAGCACCAATGAGGTATGGTGTGGGGATTATTCATGTAAGATAAACTATTTAATAGGATTTATCTTGGTTGGAGTTAGTTTGGGGATTAAACATTGATCTGAACGAGGGGCCCAGAGGAGATGTGGTGTCCCATATGAGGGAGATGATCTTACCAGGGATGTAACCCAATGAAAATTAGGATGGATTCTTATGTTGGGTTTGGACATGAAGGTGGATTACTATGTATCCAATTAAGGTGTGAATCAACGACTACATTGTTTGGAATAGCATGGATATTATACCTAAGGAGGAGTCCCATAAGATCATGTGGTTGGGGATTATGCATGAAAGTGGCCCAAGGAAGATTATTACGGTAATTGGGGCTTACACTCTGGAGGATTCCCATTTGAATAGTGGGTGGGTATTATATCAATATATAAGGACCATAGTAGATATTGGGTATATTTCATAGTTTTTACTAACCTATAAGATTACTTGAGTCATGATCCATGTGAGAAAGAATATGAAAACGTAGATCTGATACTTGTTTCGTGAAAGAAGCATTAACGAGAAATGGTGTGGGGATTACATGTGTATGTTTACAAAGGAGGATCTCATTATGTGTGAGGAGGATCTCATTACATGTGAGAAGGATCTCATTACTTGTGAGGGTAGGAGGTATGAAGACCATCCCATACTACTCACACATGGATCATCCTTTCATTATTTCATAGGATGAAGCAATAGTTTAACATCATCTGTTGAGGACATTGAGACTAGGTAGTTTTACATCATACAACACATACATGGTGGAATTTCTTCTCACACCTTGGACATACATGACCATAGATCATGCACCACTAGTAGGGGCATGAATTTGGAAATGCCCGTGTATAATGATATGTAGATGCAGTCAATCATGAGGTCTACATTAACATGCCAATACTGAGAATAAATAGGAATTCCCAAACCTAAGATGAGAAATAAAAGGTATGTGGGTGTCTTAAGATACACTTGAAGTGAAGTTGATCATAGGAATGGGTGTCACTTGTCACATAGCGACTTGAGTTGTAGATGAACTGATCTTGGATGGGTATAGGAGGTTTGATCCCTCAACATTCAAGAAGAGGTATCAATAGAAGAGAGGCAACATGGAGTGGCATATGAGAGAGGTTTCACGAAGCATAGGGAATCATAGAGAGGTGATTAAAGAATGTAAACTGATTCATAGAGGTCGGAGGCTTCTTGAAGGAGTAAGATTCAAAAAACATGTTGACCCTGCCTTAGGATGAGGCATTGGTTCATGAGAGGAGTTCTTTGTGATGGTGGAATGCTTTGAAAAGCCATAAGTTCATCGTATGGACTTTTTCCGTTCTGAAGGGAATATGACTTCATGAAAATCTTCTCTACCTAGGGCAGAGTCTTTCAAGAAAAAATTAAATGGGGTTTTGTGAAGACTAGGAACCTTGGATGATTCATTTTTGGACTCATATCCAATGCATAGGAGGTTCATGAATTGGGAGAAATTTAGGAATTAAAAGGCTCAGTTGCCATCCTCAAAATATTGGACTAGTGGGGGGGGGGTATTTATAGGAAATGTGTTTTAAAAATATTGGAAGTGGTTCATCAATAATTTGGGGGCTTCGTGAATGGGAATGAGTTTGTCAAACTCGTGAAGGAGCACCATCAATCATTTATGTGGTCTTGAATGACTACTAGACTCATGGAGGAACACCATCATAGATTTGTGGGGGCACAAAGTTTCATAGGCTCATGAAGGAGCACATTCAATTCCTCATGAATTCAAATAGTGGAATTCTTGGACCTTAATTTTCAAGAGTATTGACGGGTCCTGATGAGGTAGGGCTATATGAAACAGACCCTAAAGAGGGTTTTGGGATTTATTTGATTAGATTCACTCCAAAAAGCTGTGTAACTCTTGAATATTCCCATGGAATATATTTCAGAACTAATATATATGCAAGATTTGGTACATGAACATAGTCCATTGGTCCCCATTAAAGTAGTTCCTAAAACAAAATTACTTCATTGGATCACTAAACAGGTAAGAGAACTAGAGAGATATTGTTTTCTATTCACTGAATATGGTGAATCGTTAATGGGTGATAATGATGAATCTAACTTCTAAAAAGAGGTAGTATATATCTCAGAATCTACAATATGTTAAAGATCCATGAATTCTGAAATGGATCCAATGTATCATAACCAAGTTGGGTTCATGTCAATGCACCATTTGATCTAAATCCCACAAGGTGAAAATATTTATTTAAGAGAAATATGGACATTGATGGTATGGTAAATACCTATAAATCAATTCTTGTGGATAAATGGTTTAATCATTGTTTGATAATTAAATATGATGAATCCTTTTTCATGAGTTTACATGTTTAAATCCATTATAATTATACTTGTTATAGAATCTTGACATAACTATGAAATTGGGAATATATACATAAAAATTTATTTCCATAATGGGAACCTTTAGTAAAATATCTATATGACATGACCAAAAGGTTTTGGGACACTAGGTGAAGACAAAAAGTTTTTCAATTTATAGATATCCATTTATGGATTGATGTAAGTATCCAGGTCATGGAACAATTCATTTGATAAATTAATAAAATAATTTGGTTTGATTAAGAATGAATGTGAGCCATGTTTTTATAAGAGGTTTAGTGGGGACATATTCATTATCCAATTATTATATGTTGATGGAATATTAATAATTAGAAATTACATACCAGTCTTACAGTCTATTAATGACTAGATAAATAAGTGTTTCTCTATGAAGGAATTATATGAATCAAACTATATTCTTAGGATCAAGATCATTCATGATAGATCCAAGAAGATAATGGACAATGTCAAAGTACCTACATTGAATATATACTAAATAGATTTATTATGGAACAATAAAAGAGGGGATTAGTTATAATGTCACTTTGTATACATATTTCTAAGAAAATTTGTCCTTAGACACAATAGAAGAATGATAGAATGAGTAAGATACCATACACTTCAATGATATGTTTATTCATGTATTCCATCTAATGTAATAGACTTTATGTTTCTTATTCATTGATCATGATAGATAGATATCCTGATGATCTAGAAGAATAACATTGTTATACTATTACGGCTATCCTTAAGTATCTGAGATGAACTAAGGATATGTTCCTAGTGTTTGGATGAGATGAGGATATATTCATTAGGGGTTATACAGATGCTAGTTTTCAAATAGATCATAATGATTTGAAGTCACAATCAGGGTATTTTTTCTCTCTCAATTGATGATATGTGAGCAGGAAGAGTTTAAAGAAGAAATTTGTTACTGTTTCTACAATATATTCCAAATATAAAGAAGCTTATTATCTAGCTGAAGAAACCATTAAGATATTAAACTTTTTCTAATAGATTGACATGGAACCTATTAGTAAAGACCCTATCACATTGTATTGTGATAATACTGCAGTGGTGTCTCTTGAAAAAAATCCAAGGTCACATCAATGTGAAAATAACATAATATAAAAGTATCACATCTATATGGATTTTTCACAGAGGGGTGAGGTTATAAAAAGAAGAGTTCCTAGAGAAAAACATGGTAGAACCCTTGAATAAAGGCATGTACTAGAAGAATCATTAGAATCATATTTGAGTTAGCATACTAAAGGCCTTTATCATTTGTCTCTAGTGAATGTATGATTTAGTTAGAGTTTGTGCCCCATAACCAATTTCTTTATACATAATGATAACTTGTATTCATATTTTTTAATACTAATAACCATCT
The DNA here is from genome assembly GCA_963277665.1 of Viscum album. Taxonomy (NCBI): domain Eukaryota; kingdom Viridiplantae; phylum Streptophyta; class Magnoliopsida; order Santalales; family Viscaceae; genus Viscum; species Viscum album. Next base: position 1,670,885,494 of record OY728119.1, on the reverse strand, counting down.
AATCACATCATGATTAGTATTATACATAATATAGTATATGACAATTACCTAATAGTATCTATCACACTAAATGGTCATAGTAGTTACCTGTATTGATGAGAACCCGTAATTTCCATGAAATTATTCTTAAATATATGTTCTATTCCTAGATAATATCATGAAGGGTCAAAAATAATACAGGCTATCAGGGGTGGATACATATAGGACTTTGAGGCACCTTATCATGGTATACTCACTTTATAATATCTAGTGTAGGATATTATGAGAATGAAACCCGCTGGTAGGAAATCCACATTTATATGTTTCATTGGATGTGCCTATCTATAGACATGTGTATTGGTTTTTAGACTTTAATATTATTGTTAATAAGTGTTATAACATTCTTACTTTTATGCATAGATGACAATCATGATGAAATATGTTCATGGTGAGAGAGGATATGTTGGGAGAGTCACAAGTAATATTTCATTAATGAATAACGCATGAAAGGATTTTCCCCATCTATTATTTATAATATTTTCATATCATAGGCCCTTTGATGAAATGATATAGCATAAATAAATCCATGTCCATTGATTTCTATCAGAATTTATTATTTTTATAAATTTAAAGAAATATACATTGATAAAATAGTTTGATGGTTCTTGCATGAAACTTTCTTGATTAATGATATTGTGATAAAGGTATTATATTGCATAGTAATCATCCGTATGAGGTATTATGTCATTTCAAGATTAGCTTATTTCTCTATGGGTACCTTGGTGTGTTGGTGGACACTGACCATGGACTTTAGGTCACTTTACCTAATGCCAGCATGAAAGATGCCTAGAGGTCCACACATTAAGTGTATCCAGAATCTTAGTTAAATAATATATTATTATTTATAATTCAATATGTTGAATAAATAATATTACCAGATGTGGTTTTATAATAATTCATGTTTTCTGCATTATATATATTCCACCACCAGTTATTCGACAGAATATTATATGAGCAGAATATTTAATAAATATGTATTTTCTATTTAGTGAAAAAAATATTGATTTATTAATTGAAAAATAATACAGTGATGTTTATTTATTAGGTAAATAATCATTATTTAAGGCCTGATAAATATTGTGGGGTAATTTCTGACTAATTTTATAGGTTTGGTGATAAATTATATATAAATTTAATATTATTTGATTAAATAATATTTATTTTAATTCACAAGTTATGCGCATATCGATAAATAATAATAATATTATTATTATAGACATGGGGCTCCATAGAGATTAGAAAAATATTAAAGGGAACATGATCAATTATTAATTTATAACCTTAAATATATATAAACACATTTATATAAATTTTCAAGAGATCCAATTCATTTTGTTGTGTAGAGTGAAATCCAGAGAATCCTCTTGTGACGTCCCAGACTCTGTTCAATCAACAGTAATTGAACCTGATTGGCCACATGGACTCAAGAACACCTCCCCATAAGACATCGGTTGTGGACTAGGAGTGAGGGTCCACATTAGAATAGTGGGGAGACTATTCCCTCATGATCATAGTAAAGAACAATGGTATTATAATATCAATTAATAGTAGAATCACCTGAGATAATTGTATAGCTGAGGAGTAAACATAAATCATATAAGTAACCAATAAATATCATCCAATTTTGACATATACAAATGATTATAATTACATGATATACAAAATTCATGTGATTAATGGAAATAGTTGTTTGATACAATGCATGCATCAAATGTGAAAAAACCAAAGAGAAACTATCCCAAATAGAATCATGAGACATAGCTCAGTCATGTGCTCCCCTGATCTTATGAAACAATAAATCATGTATCCCCAAGTGGCCCATATCCCTATAAGAATCCTCAAAGTCTACCTGAGTACCAAACAACAACCTAAAAAAGGTGTGAGATAACACTCGCTAGGCCACCACCAGTGATGTCTATAACAAGTCCAATTTGTGCAAATAAGATGAAGAAATGTGTATATATAATAGGAGTAAAAGTAATAATAATAAAAGTGAAACTATCCTGTCTATCATGACTCACTATAATCAAGTCACTAAATCATAAGGACTATCTATAAATCAGGGTATGAAACACCAACAACCTATTCTATGTAATCTAGTATTGGTATTGGATGGGCTAGGATCCAAGGAGTAGAAATGTACAAGGAATCCATGTATGGTAAGTAAAATAATAAAATTTAATACAAGGAGTAGAAATGTCCAAGGCATTCTAATGGGTCAGATCCAAGGAGTATAAATTTATACGTCATCCTAAAAGGTCAAATAATCTGGATTCAAGGAGTAGAAATGTACATGGCATCCAAATGGGTCATATCCATGGATACTAAATTTCAATGTAATACTAATATTTCAATTAATCCGGATGCAATTAGTATAAATTTACAAGGCATCCTAACATTTCATGTAATCAAGACTCAAGGATTAGAAATTTCTAAGGCATCCAAGTGATCTAACTGAACAAGATCCAAGGAGTATAATTGTACAATGCTTCTTAATGGGTCAAGTAAATGAGTTAAACTATAACCTTAGAGTATAAATTTCTAAGTAATGATAACGACGTTATGTAACCTATATATAAAGAGTAGAAATGTACATGGAATCCTAGTAATCTAAATCAATCAGATCTTATTGGTATAAATGTCCAAGCAATCACAGTGGGTCGTTGGTGCCATACCATGAACCCTTCTTTATCATCACACTGAATACAATCACCATTTAACATACAATTTCATTATTCATATCATTAATCCCTTCATAATCATTAAAAGTCATGGGATTTATAGATTTAATATACAAATGACAAGTTTCTATAAGGTGCTTACAACCTTTAACAATTCACTTTATTAACATATTCAATTTCAAAAAAATGTAACGAAAACTCAACACACCCCAAGGGTTGAATAATCATAGTAAAAAGGTATTACCCAATCCATGGATAGTTAAGGTTGAGATTAGAAACCTCTAACATTATATAATAGTTTCATCACATTTCGTAACATGGATTTATCATTTGTCTCAATGATTTATTAACATAGGAATCATCTATTGAAAAGTCTAGCATGAAACATAATGATATTAGTGTACAAAACAACTATACTATTAGGGAAAAGGTATAGACCACCTAACTTATTCTTATAGAGGATCACAAATCTAGTATCAACCATTGATTTAGTCCAAATAATAATAAAATAGAATAAGGGATGAAAAACCTATAAATATGGCATACTATATTACACCAAAATAGCATCATTGTAAGAAATAAAAAAAGGATCCTAATGAATGAAGAACTCACCAATGGATATCCAATGAGATGAGAGGTTCTCGAATCAGAGGTCAGATGGAGAAGCATGATCAAATCACAGGTTAGGTTTGAGGGAGATCACTTATTGTGGATATCATGTGTGTGAGAGAATAGGGGTGAGGGATTCTATAAAAAAAATAAGAGGCGCTACCTCTTTTTTAAAAAACTAACCCTAAGACTTTACATGGGACATAAGATTTTCATTCCTTGTAATGTTCTAGATTTCATTCTCTAGGGAAAAAACATTACATGCTGTAAAAAAGGTCTCGACAGGCCAACACATGTCATGTATTGAATACGTGACATGTATTTGGCTTACAACCAACACCACCCCCTTCATCATTCTTTACAAAAACATTAAAACTATTCTGAAGGATCGACTTCTGAGTATAATCCAAAAGGAGATTTGAAATAAGGGTTTCCCAAAAAGATAAAATGATCTATATATCATTTGAAAAATTGGGTTCTTACACCACTTGAAGCGCTAGAGATATCCCTTTTCCAAGAACGCTCTCAATTACAGATAGAGATATTCCTCCAACATCCACTTACGAGTCATTATATATAAAAGATAATCCTTTGGGTGTGATTCTCAAGGTGATAAAAGGAAAACGAGGCAAGCGATAAGATCTATTGTGCTAACATCCATAGATTCATATGATGATGTTTGATGATTTTTGGAACATGTGAGGATTACTGCTAGAGGGAATCTAATATTGATTCATAAAGAAAAATGATGGTACAAAAAATATCCATTATTAGATCCATCAATGAAGGAAGATTTTATCCCAAGGAAATTATTTTATATATTAAATTAATTATAAATAATATGTGATGATTCTGTGATTTTATTTCAGCTTTTTTATCCACTTTCTATATTCATTGATTCAATTCCATTGATTAAAGAGTTTATCTTTATGTAAATATCAGATTAATCATTGATCTTGGTAAGAAGAAAATTTAGGAAAAACCCCTCACAAACATATGATTTTCCTAAAATGTTAAGATTAGCATCCAAACCTCAACCCAATACCAATAATATGTCATAGTCATATGTCCATATCACCATACACTATTTGGTTAATTGAGTCAGGTTCAATAGGTCTCATACAATCATATAACGGCCCAATCCATAAGATGATCCTTAAACTGAGAATCACATGATAAGGTCCAATTAAATTAAAAATCATCCAATGACTCAACCATAACATTATAGACAACCAAAACCCTATAAGAATAATATTTTCACAATTTATCCCATAACTCAGCCATCTCAAGATGGATAGACATCACCCTATCAGAATAAGTTTTTTCGCAAATCCTAGTATTACTCAACCATATCATGATGGATAAACACAATAAAACCAGAAAAATGCTGCAAATAATCATGCCATGACTCAACCGTCATATTAATATATAACCACCATATAATTAGAACAAGGTATTAAAAAGAAAGGATTGTATCTCATCACACAACTCACTAAAAAAACACATCTATACCTAATCCTTAGTTATACTTTTAGGTCGTAACATATATTTCATCTCTCAATATGGTGTCATATGAATCCTTTAGACCTGAAACATCTTCTTCTCTTCAATACTAACTCATCTCTATTATCCCAGAGTGACACCATGACCCATAAGATCATCTTAACCCAGGCATCAATATCTGGTCTGCCTTTTCAGTCCATCAACACTAAAGGTCCCACTTCCTTGGGTCCATTTGAAGATATTTTTCTCCAAGCATCTATGATTATGATTTAGAGTCATAAAAATCCCCACCACTTTCTCTAGGGTCTTATCGCACATATCTTAGGGGAGAAGTCTCAACCCATTACTAAGATGGAACCCCTCTGTATGACACCCATCTAATCCTAAATAAATCATCTTGATCGCTACTCATCGAGCCTCAAAATTCCCAGAGAAGGGTGTTTCTCACATGTTTGAGATGAAAAACTATCTCACCCATTTCCACCCAACCTAAGCCTCTTGTACTGGTCCAACTAGCCTTATACAAAGCCATCCTGGGATATCCATACCCCATCTCACATCATGAGCTTGTATGAGACCCAATGTCATCAAATAACTTCCCCTTGACCATTCTTATTCTGTATCATATCTATCCAAACTGATGAAATTCATGAAGGAAATAACACTTATACATAACAACGCATATGGTCTTGCATTAAAGGGTATTCTTACCTCTGTCATGGAGTTACCATCCAAACCAAGATTTTTGAAACATTAGAGAATCCCATACATGCTTCATTTGAGCCTATAAAAACTCATAAGCTCCACCCTCAAACCATATACCAAAAATAACTAAGTATAAAAAATTAGGATTGCATATTTAAAAAAATCCAATGTGGCATAATACCTGAAGAAATCACTATGTACCATCTTCACATTGAATCAATGACCTACCATACCCAGAAGTTCTATAGTGCATCCTCCACACCATCCTAAGTAATATAACTATTTTTTAACACCAAAAAAACCATTAATTTCATCCTATTTAATCAAAAATCATAAATATACTAAGATAATGACTTACCACTACCAATGAAAAGATGGATGGTGGGAATATAACATCTCAAGATTTCATATATATATGCCAATAAAAATCCCCATCATTCTGAAATGACTTCACCATGATTTATTGATATTATAACCAAATCCCCAACAATATCCATCTACACATTAGAGGTCTAGAAAATGGGGATAAATAATGGAATAAATGGATGATATTACCTCACATCATCATTTTAACACAACATAATTCATCCCCCATCAAAAATAATCGAAGGAGAGGAAAAGGGAGGGAGTTTAAAAAAATAGCATCTCCAATGTAACTTCTCCATCTAAAACCTAAAGGTCTTTAACCAAGAAAATACCAAACTACTCCAATTAAAATGAACCAACCTAGCCTCCACTATCTAGTAGGTGATCCCATCTAGTGTTCTGGGCTATAAGTGTAACACTCTGTGATTTTGTGGAAGACTTTTTTTCAAATTAATTTATCATTTTAAATATTTTTATTTATATTAAAGACTAATTTTAGCTTGATTTACACAGAATACTGAGTTTGACTTTTGTTACATGTAACACAGATCTTAGCTATCATTAAACATAACAATAAGTTTAAATGAAACCTGACATTTTATTAAAATATTATTATGATAGTCGTCAAATAAAAATAGAAATAATTTTTATGAATAAGATTAAATAAAATATAAAAATTATGGTTTAAACAGGTATGTAAAATTAATTCTTTAGTAACCAACTAATTTGAAATTAAAATAAAACCTTTTTTAAAATAAAATGAATTTTTTATCATTAAAATATTTTTTATGCGAAAAAATGTGTTTTATATTAATAAATTAACATTTTCAATTTTTTTACTTATTTTAATTATGTTTATATATTTTATATTCAGCCAAATATTAATCATTAATCTTATGTGTTTTCTAGAGACAAATAAAAATAATTATAATTTTATGCTGAAAACATTATTTTACAAAAAAGTAGTTTTGTAACTTTTTGTGAACTGATAATAAAATTATTTTCTGAAAATATTATTATATAAATTTGATAAAATAAAAATCATGTTTTAAATAATAATTTCAAAATCATATTACGGTTAATTATTTTTATTATTATTTAAAGATTAATTTTTTGATTATTAGTGAAAATACTGAATTTTAATTGAAACTTTTCTTGTTGTTTAAATTATTTATAATATTAAATTATATTTTAATTTTTTGTGAAGTAAAAATAGTTATATATAAACCAATTAATATAATTTAGGTCATTGGAATCAATTTTATATTAATTTTTGATATAAAAACATTCCAAAATTTTAAACATTTTCTATTTAAAAACCAACTTTCTCATCGCGTCTATGGGATTAATTTTAATTAAAATTTTCTACTTATGTGAATAAAATTTAGAAAAATTGATTTCAAATTTGGAATCATCATAATTTATAATTTATAATACGGTCAACTTATTTTTTTTAAAAAAATGAACAGTGAATGTAGTAAACATTAATTATCGCAGTGAAGGTAAAAATGGGTTTATCGAGAGGATAAACTAAAAATATAAGGGTTTGAACTACCTATAAACTTGTATAAAATAAATTTTGTGAACATATTTCCACATTATAATTTCTATTTTTATAATTTTAGACATTTTTAACCCTTGGGACATATGAAAAACAAGGGAGCGCTCAATTCTTTTAAAAAATACCAAGTGTGTACTCTCCCCAACACATAAAAGGACAACAATATCCTCTCCTATTAATATCGTAAAGAATATTTGGTTTGGCTAATCCATGACCAAATAATTTTAAAAATCCCCCACCTCATCCTACATTCCTTAGTTTGGACTGAAATGCAACCAAGTAAGAATTATAGTGCAAATCTAAAGATGATACCCAAAGAAGAGGTAATGTTAATCAATGAGCATTTTTATTTTATTTCAAACTAAAACACCGTAAAATTATTTTTATACAGTGATTATATAATGATATATTTATATTAAATATACTTATATTTTTTATTAAGGTAATTACCTACAACCATAGCCACTTCCATGAAATGGGATCTGAAATCATCATTTGTGTGTACGGTGGACTACCGTTTCATGAACTAATGTCATTATTTTCTCCATTACCACATAACAAGGATGGTCATAAATATGTATTTATTGTTTATATATATATATATATATTTATTTATTATTTTATTATTATTTGGTAATCTTTATATCACTCATACAATCATGCTTTCCATTTTGTGGGAATATGATAACATCGATCGCGTGTACGTCAGACTACTAGCATGAAAATCAATTTGATTCATTCACGATTTACTTGAAATGTATTAAGGATAATATTAATATAAATTTTTTATATATATGGAAAAAAAATTATTCTATAATGATAATATATATCATTTATTTTTCTTTCTTTTAACCCAATAAGAAAATAAAAAACAATGTTCCTGTGAACTTATGACCTACCATCTCCATGAACGGTGTATTTCACTTACTATCACTAAATTTTATGGATTAATATAAATACCTAATATAATAAATCAAAACATATATAAAAAACAAGGCGTTCTTTACCTGAAATATAACATTAACATGGAATTGTTAATAAATGGGTAATAAAAGGTCTTAAGAAAATAATATATGTTATGATATATGTTAATATTTTTATATAATATATGTATAATCAAATCATATTTATTATAAAAAATGTTTCTCCATGTGTGATAGAAGTCAAGACTTAAGTTAAGGGGTTTCTAGTCTATCTTTTATTTCTGGGAGACATATGAAAATTCACCACTCATTTATTTTTTTGTGGTTTAAATAAGGAAAATTTAACATGATATATAATTAATATCATTAATTTAATGATATTTAATGTATCAGTTTATGTTATTACTTTTTTGGTATTATGATTCAAAATATTACTAAAGTGGTAAGGGGTTTTTATATCAAATTTCCCACTTCAAGACATATGTTATGTTATGGACCTTCATTATTTAATGATGTGTATATAAATACCCTTTGACTACTAATATCAGGAATTTATTCATACATAATATATTTTATGTATAATTTTAGGTTATTACCTCATGGGTCTTATGAATCAATGTCCCCAAAGCGGTAAGGATTTTGTGCAACAATCCCATCATTTATCAAGGCAGTTTATGATTAAGTAAACAATGTTTAAATATCAAGATCTACCTCTAAATAATTATTATTATTTTTATTATCCTCTATTTATTAATTATATACTCAATTCATTATTCCAATTATCACTTTTTGGTACTTAAAATTATCAAGAAAGTGTTTTTAAGAAAATGTAACTATATTTCTCTCTTCGATAAGAAATCTATTTTCTTTTGAAACCCTATTTTGTAAAAGTAATTCAAAATTTTTTTATTACTCTATTATTATTTATATATTAAATTTTTATCTATGTTTGACTATTTAAATTTTTTTTAATAGAATCTTCATATCATTTTACCAAAATAATATACGTTTGGATTTTAACCAAAATGTGGAAGGAATATTCATTTTAACATGTATGACATGAATGTAATTTATCAACATCATCAAAAATATTGATATGAATTTTAATTTATAATTTTTCAAATATATTTTAATATAAAATGTTTTTAATTTTTTTTATTTTTTAAAAAATATTTATCAAAGTAAAAAAGTATATTTTCCTCAAAAAATATTTAAAATGATCTTTTTAAATAATTTTTCATCACTGGTGTCACCGATGCCTTAATGGTGATATTATCAAAGTATACCATTAATATTATTTTTTGAATGGTTTATGATTGGATGTAATGATATTTATTAAACCCATTTATCTTCCAGGGGTTTAAATATGAAGAAATGTTTTCAAAACCCACTTATTTTCAGTGGTTATTCTATGATGAAATGATTATTAAAACTATTTATTTTTCATAGGTTACGATATGTTGAAATTTTTATAATTACAATTTCATTTCATGGGGCATGATATTATGAATGTTTATGATCTTGTGGAACATGTAAAAATGATTTTCATTATCTTATTCATGGGACCTATATCTCTCTCCAATGCAAACTGTAAATATTTAGATCTCATGAAATAGAAATGACAGAAATGTGGAGTGATCCTAGTTATGTATGAAAGGAATGTAATGGGGATTGAACCTGCTTAAATAAAAAATGGTTATAATGAAGAGTGAACCTGGTTCAGTAATAGTCTATGGCTTCTATAATGGTCTTGGGAGTCAACTTTGACTAATATGATGGTTTGGGGAGTGAACCCATTCCACTATGAGGAATGTTCTGCCACTTGGGATAGTGGTGTTTCCCTCCTAGGAAGTGTATCCACCCATAGAGTCCCTTAATTTTCTTTAAATGAGCCTTTAATACTAAGGAAATTATTTTCTATGCTTATATATATGTCATAAATTCCATGTGTTATGCCAAAATAATACTCTCATAGATCATGTTCTTTAATTTAATTATGATTAATGTATTAATAATTTTTAATATTTGTGCCATGATACAATATTATGATCTTTGATATGTAGGGTATACTTTTCGAATGTCATTCTCATGTCATCGTAACCTTATTCACATGTTATGCTTATGTATCTCCCTTGTTTACCATAATTTAGCATATTAGCTCACCCTTTCTTATGTTTCCTTTCCCCAGGATATGAAGAATGTTTTATGTAGGGAAGGTTATTGAATAGTACTAAAGGGGAATATATTTAATGAAGAAATTTAAGATATTTTATGAATTACGAATATTGTGTTCCATGTTTCCAAAGGAACTAAACTATTACGATACTCAAGCGTGTGTTTATGAAATGTATTGAATATTCATCAAAAATTATTTAATATATATATATATATATGTATATATATGATAAGCAAGGGATTCTATATTTGGTATTGAAGAAAAATTTTAGTTAACCTCTATAAAATATGATGACAAAAATTTAGTGATATCCCTATGGATATTTCCAAGTATATGTCTAGGGATGTCTCTAAGGATATGTATAACGATGATTTAACGTATAGGAAAATGAAATGGAATTTTTTTAAAAGATAGATCATGTGATTTATAGCCGATTACATCCTAGTATGGATATAATAAGTAGATGTCTCTCTAGCACAAATTTACCTAGGGGTTACAAACCAAAAACACAATGTTGATATAGACTAGGTAGGGAACTGGTACATCATAATGTGCCATGTTGTACACCTAGTTTAACACTCATGAGGGATATAATTTGGAAATTCACAAAATATTTTTGAACTATCATGGGGGATTTAGATATATAATGACGTTAAATTATATAGGATAAACGTAAGGTTTCATATATTAAAGAATGTGTACGGATTTAAATATTATATAGGTGATTTCATGATTATTTGGATTCCTATAATGATTATTGTTTCATAAACTATTTAATTTTATTTTAGTCAATGGTGAGAACCTGAAGGATATAGGTTAACATTCAATGTAATGAACAATTTTCTGATGAGTATCAAAATTTTATGATGACTGAATTAAAGGATGTTGTAATTATCACTAATCAATTTTCATAAAACATGATTTAAAATGTTCACCTTAACCAACTATCAGACTCAAAAATGGTAGAATGATATATATTTATAAGTATTTTTGTAGTGGTTATCATAGAGGAAAGAAGATTTATTTCCTATATATCAATACTATGGGTTGAAACGCCTAAGTGGATGTCTTGGAGAAACGATAATATTTTTTAACTCTGGAAAAAAGAAAACCAAGAAAGTAACTGCAACAGGACAATGAAAATTTTTGTTAATGTATTGGATAATAATAATGTTATCTCTAAGATATCATTTAATATCTATTGCTTTAAATGTGAAAAGTATGAGAATTATGGAAATCACTGTCATAAGGGGAAATCTCATGATGAAAATTAGTAAGGTTGTACAAGTAATTGTTATACTGCTGACAATGAAGAGTCTATGAATGACATGTGAAAGGAAATAGGCATTAATGAATAATATGATAAATCCATGTTAGTGGTTTCAAAATGATGTGGGAAGGTTGAATTATTTATGTATTTCAATTCAAGGACTTTGTTATATGAAATATGAAATATATATGGATTGTTCATTATAATTTTTTCATTAAGAATTTGAATGAATATGTTAAAGGATGATAATGACCTAGAAAAGTGTTTTAATGGAAAGGTGATATTCATGGAAAACACATGATTAATGTATAGGTAAAACTTAACTTGCTCTTTATGTTTAAACAATGATGTTGGGATAAATAGATAATTGATATGGATAATGTAAATTTGATAGTACTAATGACCTGGGAACTAATAAATTATTTGTGGAAAAAGTGGTTTATATTACCATTGATGGATTTTAAAAAATTATTGGATCTAAGTAATATATTCAATAATTTGATTTATTATTCAAGGAATTATGAATTGTTTAGTTTTTCATTGAGGTTTTATGGTAATTCAGTTTAATACCATTTTTAAATAGAATAAATTACGAAGGTATTAACATGTTTAGTATATTAAAATTAAGAGCTACTTCATATTTTCTGGGGGATTAATGATAATTTAATTTTGGAAATTTAGTGATCATATTTATAATTTTTTTGGTTTTAATATTTTGTAAGGGTCTTAAGCTTAACCATTTATAGAATTGTTTCAGATGAAATTTGGATGAGGTGTCAAATATTAATGTATTATTCCACCATATGAAGATTTATGCATAAATTGTGCTATCATTTTCTAAATAATTATAATTAAATATTAAAGGAATTAATTAGAATTCTATTTATAGATCTTATAATCTATTGGTGAATTATGTATAAAAAAATCCACATTCATTTCGTAGAGTAAAAGGTGAACTGTAAATTTATCCAGGAACAATTCAAGGGTGATATTTTGATTACGAAATGGAATTAAAATAGGTAAGTATATATTCTCATGAAAATTATTCAACATTAGGAAAATGATCTTGGAATAAAATTTTGTCACATTTTAATCATTTTTGATGATATTAATGTCCTTTTTGATTCCTCTTTGGTTTATGGTTTTGTGGTTGTTAACTTTCTCTAAATTAACCACCTTCTTATGATCAGTGATCTTTATCACTCTCTATAATTATTTATACCTTTCGTCCTTGTACAAATCTATAATTTCTACCTATATTCTCCTATATGAAAAAAATTGTTATGAGTTACATTGGGTAAACATAAAGTTTCCAACTTTACCTTATTAAATTATGTTTTATCATTCATTTTTATGATGTGTCTGTCTATGAAAGAATTTTTAAATGTCAAACCTTTTTTGACTGACCCAAATTTTAAGGGTGAAATTCATTTCAAGGGGGGTAAAATGTAACACATAGAGAATTTGTGAAATATATATTTTTAAAATTAATTAAATATTTGTTATATTTTTATTTACATGAAACAATAATTTTATCTTGAGTTATACACAACAATGAGTTTTTCTTTCATTACAAGAAACACTGAGCTAAGCTTGCATTACACACAACACCGAGTTTAAATGAAACATGACATATTATTTGAATATAATTATGATAGTTGTCACTTTTCCATTAGAATAACAGTTATGAATAAAACTATATAAAATAGGAAAATATGGTTTATAAGTGTATATAAAATTAATTCTTTTGTGGCTAAATAAATATATATTAAAATAAAATCCTTTTGAAAATAAAAGGAAATATTTCTCTAAAAAACTATTTTAATGTTGACATGTTTGCTTTATATTAATAAATTAACCAAATAAATATTGTTTAACTATTGTATTTAAATTTTAATATTATATATTCAAAAAAAATGTTTAACATTCAACTTATGTGTTTTATAGAGAATAAATAAGAGGAAATTTAATTTTACGATTAAAAACTATATTTTACTAAAAAGCATTATTGTCACCTTTTTGTGAAATTATAATAAATTATTTTTTGAATCTTTTAGAAATTTTTTTTATGAAATAAAATTATTTTTTAAAATCATAATTCAAATTTTATATTAGGGTGATTTTTTTTTATTTTTATGAAAAGTTTCATTTTTTAATGAATAGTGAAAAATACTGATTTTTAATTGAAAAATACCATTTCCTTTAAATTATTTATAATGTTATATAAGATTTTCAATCAATTTTAATGAATTTTTTTTATGTTTTATAAAAATTAATACAATTTAGGTCATTAAAATAAATTTTATATTGAATTACGATTTAAAAATATTTCAAACATTCATATGTTTTCTCATTAAATACACTCTTTCTCATCACATCTAGAAGATTAATTTTAAGTTAAATTATTCCACTGCTATGAATGAAATTCAGAATAATGGATTTTATAATTTTAATAATAATAATTTTTAATAATTTCAACAGAATGTTTGATCAAAATGAATAGAGAATACAATAAAAATTAATTACCACTTTTAAAGTAAAAAATGGGTTTAACAGGTGTTAAACATAAAGGATAAGGGTTAAAATAACCTATGAAATTATATAAAATATATTTTATCAACATATTTTTACCTTATCATGTATAATATTATAATTTGAGCCATTTTGGACCCTTGTGACATATTCCAAACATGGGAGCACTCAATTCTTTTCAAAAATACTAGGTGTGTCATATCCCCCACATATAAAGACCACAACCTCTCCTCGCTTTTTCAGACAATAAATACTATTTAGATTAAAAAATAACTACTCAAATAATATCCCAAAATTCCTCCCCTCATACCAAAACTCTTATTTTGAGTATATATCTAACTAAGGAATACTCTTAGTGAAAACCTAAGGAGGATACGCGAAGAAGAGGCATTGTTCATCAACGATCATTTTTTTATTTCTTACTCCACCCTATTAAATAACTATTATAACATGATTATATAATAAAATCAGTATATTATATATAATTATTTGTTTTTATTGTATGGTAATGACCCATGACCATCTCTTCTTCCATAAAATGTTTTACGAAGTCATCGTTCATGCGTATGGTGGACTACCGCCTCAGGAACCCAAGTCATTAATTTTTCCATTAACACCTATATATGATGGTAATAATTATGTATTTAATATTTATAAGTGATATATATGATATTTATGATGTTATTATTAATCTGTAATTTTTATGTCACACATAACTTCATGCTTTCCATTTTATTGAATATGATAATGTCGGTCCTGTGTACGGTGGATTACCGCCCCACGAAGGGATGTGATTTTTTCACGCATTACATGGAATATATTAAGGTTTGGTTTAATAATTTCATGGTTATAAATTACATAAAATTATTCTAGAATGATAATATATATCATTTACTTTACTTTCTTTCACCCCAACCAAAAAATAAAAACAATGTTCATTTGTACGTGCGATCTACGATCTCCATGAATAGTGTATTTCATTTCCATTCACTAAATTTTATATATTACTATTATTACACATATAATAAATATATATAATATTTATATCATTTTTATCAGTTCATAGATAATAAAACCATTATCAATGTAATAAGACAATCAGTATAACAAAAACAAAACATATATGAAAACAAATCGATTATTACCCAAAACATATTTTAACAATGAATTGTTAATAAATGGGAAATAAAATGTCCTAAGAAAATAATATATGGTATGATATATAGTAATATGGTAATTTAATACATTTATAATAAAATTATATTTATTATATAGGAGGTTTGACCATGTGTGATGCAAGTCAAGACTTAAGGTAAGGGATTGAAAGTCTCTCTTTTATTTCTTTAAGAAATATGTAAATTCATCTCTCATTTATTTTGTGTGGTGTATATAATTTCCTTTTACATATTATATCATTATTTATATTAATTTTATAATATTAAAATTTTTATTATATGTTATGTTTTTTTCGGGTTTATGATTCAAAATATTACTTAAGCGGTAAGGTATTATTGTCTCAATTTTTTTTCTTTGAGAATTAAGTTATATTATTCACATATATTCTATAAATATATTTATATATAGAACCTTTTACATGTAATATCATGAATTGATTCAACATCATGATAATTTAGGTTTCATTTTATGTTATTTTTTCATGGGTATTTTGAATCAATGTTACTAAAGTGGTAAATATTATATGTTACAATATAATTATTTATCAAGATTGTTTATGATTATGTCCCCAATGATAATGTCTAATGATAAAACTATTAATAATTCTAAATAAATTTATTCTCCTATGGTTATTCATTATATATTCAAGTAATTGTACCATTTTTCCACTATTTCGTAAATAAAATTTTAAGAACGTGTTTTTAATAAAATCTGTCTTTATTTATCTCTTCGGAAAAAAATAATTTTTCTTCTAAAAACCTATTTTATATACATGTTATCAAAGAAGTTTTATTACTATTTTATTCATTTTAAAGAAAATTTTTACCCTTTTTTACAATTTTTTTCAATATTCTTGAAATGAATCTTCATGTTTTTTTCCAAAATAATTCCCATTTTGATTTTAGCAAAAAATGTGAAAGAAATATTAGTTTCATCATCTAAGACAAGAAATGAATTTTTTGATGACCTAACCAATAGTTTATTTTAAGATTAATTTATGAATTTTCATGTAAATTTTCAAAAAAATCATTTTAAAAATTTCTTTGTTTTAAAAATGTGTTTTCAAAATAAAAATGATATTTTCCTCAAGAAATATTTTAAATGATCCTTAAGAATTATTTTCCACATATGATTACATATATTGATGTTACTTATGCCCTACTAGGGATATGATCTAATTATACAATTCATATTATTTATTTGAATGGTTTATGTTCATATAGAATGGTGTTTATGAATCTTGTTTCTCTTCTACTGGTTATACCATGAGGAAATGTTTCTGAAACCCACTTCTCTTCATGGGTTATTATATGATGAAATTATAATTAAACCTATCTATTTTACATAGGTTATTATATAATGAAATTTTTATGACACCCATTTCATTTCATGGGTTATGATATAATGAATGTTTAAGAACTTCTGGAACACATAAATATGGTTTTCATTATGTGATGGGTGTGACCTATATATCTTTCAAATGCACTAAGTAAATATTTATATTTCATGGGATAGATAAGAATTAAATTGGGAGTGAACCCTATTTAGTAAGATAAGATTGGATTGGGGAGTGAACCTAGTTCTGTAAGACTTTGCTAGAATGGGGATTGAACTTAGTTCAGTAAGGCACTTTGTCTGCTATGATGGTCTTAGGAGTAAACTTTTACTACTATGATGGTTTGGGGAGTGAACCCATTACATTATTTGGAAAATGATTCCACTTGGTATGTTGGTTTGTCCCTCCCAAAAGGTGTATCTATCCATAAAGTACCCTTATATGTTTTTGTTATGATACTTGAATACGTACAAAATGATTTTATATGATTATGTGTATGTCACAAATTACATGTCTTATGACAATGTTATGACCTCATGGATTATGTTTTTTTATTTCCTTATGATTGATGTATTATGAATTTCTAATATTTATTACATGATTCAATATTATGATCTTTGATATGAAAGGTTTTATTTTCAAATGTTATTCTCATATCTTCATACCCTTATGCTAATTTATTATTAGGTATCTCCCTTATTTACCCTTACTGGGGATTTAAGATCAACATTTATAATGTTTCATTTTAATAGGTTATGAAGAAATGATAAATTATGGTATGTTTTTGAAGAGTAAAAAATGGAGTATATTAATGGAAGATATTGATTATCTTTTATGAATTATGAATATTTTATTCTAAGATTCCAAAACTAAACAATTATTGTACTCAAGCATGTTTTTTATAATGTGTGGAATATTCATCGAAAAGGATAAAATATCTATATATGATAATACTCGGTTACTATAATGAGTTATCAAACTGACTAGAAAATGGAAGCTTCTATTTTTCAACACCGCAAATTACTCCAAGCCTTCTCCAACATCCTTCTAAACACACAAAAAACATATGGGGCATTATAATTTTTCTAATTTTTTTAAAAGCTGGTGCCTCAGTCAAAGAACAAGGCACAATTTATTGATCAAGAAAGTAAAGGATCTAAAAAAGTCTAAAAGACTGAATCATATTACAATCCTTATTAAAAAACATGAGAAAATCACTAGGCAGATCATCCAGTCAGGTAATATAGGGATTAACCCCCCATGTTGGTAAGGCTATCAGTAACCCTGTTCGCTTCACAGAAAGCATGCGTTGCAATGAAGTTGAGATCCT
This sequence comes from Viscum album, assembly GCA_963277665.1. Classification (NCBI taxonomy): domain Eukaryota; kingdom Viridiplantae; phylum Streptophyta; class Magnoliopsida; order Santalales; family Viscaceae; genus Viscum; species Viscum album. Next base: position 1,670,867,287 of record OY728119.1, on the reverse strand, counting down.
TGAGCGAGTCAAGACAATCCATCCATCTAGAGGTGAGCGGTCAGGCATGGTGCACAACCCCCTTTTATATAGCTCAGATAAAAGTGGTTGAATCACTTTCAATCCATAGGTTGTTCCAAACTTTTTTATTGGAAAATTAAACAGCATAAATCACTCCCAGTATTTACACCTCCAGAGCCAAGGTCGTACCACATCCGCAGAAGAAGCAGTCGGGGAACCTACCAAGATAGTCTCTAAAGATGTCACCACAACCTTCTGAATCCAGATATCTTCTCGAGGAACCATCAACATTGAATTTGATCCATCTCGGAAGAAGAGCATGTCAGAAAACTTCAAGGGTGTGTTGAGGCTACCTGTAATATCCTCCAATCCTAAGATGACGAAGGATCTCAAAATCGCCAACAGATTTGTCACAATGAGCTTTCTGAAGAGTGGCAGCATCCTTGAAGGCAATAATAATACGAATTTTAGTTGCATCGAGACTAAATGAGAAATTATTATGAAGAAAATTATTTCTATCATACCAGATAACATGTAGGAGTTCCGCCACTGTAGCCAAAAAAGGTTTTTAATTTGAAATGAGGAGTCCCAATTAACATAGAGCTTTAATTGAGATTTGATAGCATAAATAAGAGACCATCTGCAACCAAAAACATCAATAGTGTAATTCAAAATAGCAACATTTGTAGCACAAGACAAAAATAAATGATTAGCATCTTCACAGTTTTGGTTACACATATGACATCTAGAGAAAAGAGGGATCCCAAAAGATTGAAGGTACAAATTAGTGGGGACACAGTTATGAGCAATACACAAAACAAGAGTAAATATAGAGGACTTGATCCAAGGTTTTTTTGAAAGAATTCAACCAGGTAAGGCTATAATGAGAATAACTGAAATTGATTTAGTAAAATATTTTTGAATCAAGGACTCCATTAAAAGCAGGCTCCCAAAAGAGAAAATGAACACTGTTGGAGAAAGGATAATTGTCAATGATATTAATAATATTATTAGGCAGGGTGATGTCATGTGAGTTAACAACATCCTTAATAATTGAGTTGGTGGTGCCATGGGGAGCGTTGGAAGTCCGAATGAAGATTAAGGGGACACCAATCCTGTTATCCAAATAGATGTTCATTGAAGAGTTAGCTCTAACAATCCATCTAGATTTGTTCACGATGTTAATGTAGGATTGTCTCATGGAATTCAAGATGGTGGACATGATGTAGCTCAAATTACCTTTCATAAGCTTGGTAATGAATCATTTCTTGAGAAAGGTAGAGGAATCAGTGTTGCTGTGAATCAGCTTCCAAGTCATCTTAGCCTGGACAGAGTCGTTAAAAACATTATATTTTTTATACCGAGACCACCCTTGTATATAGGATTACAAAATGTACTCCAAGGAGTGGTCACAAGCTTTCATTCAATCATACTACCAGTCCAAACAAAATTTTTTATGTAAGAACTGATTTTCATAATAATACTAACAGGATAATTATAAACCATCATCGAATAGACCATTTTGGAAACAATAGTAGATTTAACAAGTCAAATCCCACCAGCCATAGAGAGATATTTACCCATCCAGGTCGAAAGTTGATTGGTAATTTATTCCACAATTCAATAAAAATAGGTAGATTTGGGTCTTCCCCAAAAAATAGGGGCACCAAGATAAGTTAATGGGAAAGCACCCTCTTTGATACCTAATTAATTAATGATACGAGTCTTTCTGTTGGGGGAAAATTCTTCACAAAGAACAAAAAAGAATTGATCAAAAGTATTGCTTGTCCAGAAACATCTTCATAAAGAGCCAGAGCACTTTTGAGGTTTTGATTATTCTTTATATAACCTTCTAGGAGAAAAATAATGTCATCAGCATATAAAAGATGTCTAGGAACATTTAGATTACGAGAGGCCTGAATGGGGTTGATATTGTTTTAATTCACATGGATCATGAAAATTATACTTAAATAATCCTTGGAAATGGTAAATAGGATAGCCAAAAGTGGATCAGCTTTCCTTACACCTTTTCTACATTTAATGTAACCTTTGGGATCCCCATCAACAAATACAGAAATGGAGGCCGATTTAAATAAGGATCGTAACCTATTAGTAAAAAATCATTGAACCCAATGATTTTGAGAACCTTTAAGATGAAACTACCATCTATTGTATCAAAAGCCTTCCTATTATCTAGTTTAATAGAAACACTTCCCCCCATAGAGACTTTATTCAGCATATTAGTGCATTCCGAAGCATGTCAGAAACAGTCTTGAATAGATCTACCTTTAATGAATCCAAATTGGTTCCAAGAAACAATTTTATGAGAGGTTGACGAGAGTCTGTTGGTAATGATATTGCAGATAATTTTATATATGGTTTCTATGAGGGAAATATGTCAGAAAAGGTGAATCTCCACGGCATTTTAAACCTTAGTAATAAGAGTAAGAAATTGAGCATTTATCCCATGTGGGAAAGCCCTAGTGGCGAGAAAATATTTGAGCAGTTTGTAAACATCGACATTAATGATTTCAATGAAGTGTTAAAAAAACATTATTAAAGCCATCAGGACTCGGAGTGCTATCTGGGTTGAGGCTAAAGACAGTGTCCTTGATTTCATTATCAAGGGGTATTCTTAATAGATGTTCATTATCATCCGCCGTACCCAAATTTGGTATGATATCTGGAAGAATGACTTTGAAAATCTCTGGATAATTAAAAAATTATGAAAATAGTCAACAACTTCACTTGAAATGGCATCCTTAGATTCAAGAAGGGTATTATCAACTCTAAGCTAACAATGTGGCCTGAAAAATTTTCTGATTTTCTGAAGGGAATTGTAGAACTTGGTATTCCTCTATCCATCCGAAATCCATTTGGTTTTGAAAATTTGTTTACGTATGTAGTCTTTGAGTTTCAGCAGGGAGTTGAGCTACAAGGATGTTTTAATTTCAGCTTGAGGATCAAGAGAGAAATCAGAGCAGGTGTTAGATATTTTAATGCTAATGAGGTCATTCTCCCGAGAGGAGATGTCCCTGTCATGCTGTTTTGTTTTAGAGAAACACCCACCCTTGAAACAATGATTAAGGATTTTTAATTTAGTGACACAAGAAAAATAATTATTGTAATGACTCTTATCGGCACAAAAGTCATTAATAATGTTAGAAAATTCAGGATCCTCAGCCCATGCATTATTAAATTTAAAAGGATTTAGAAATTTCAATCCCATGGTGGAAAGAGTGACGAGAATGGGGTGATGTTCAGAATTGATCTTGGGTAGGTTAATAGTAGATAATGATTCCCACTTATCAAGGGCAGCATGATTAGTGAAAGCCCTATCATGTTTTCTCGCCAAAACTCTATTGAGACACTTTCTATACCAAGTATACTTGGCAACAATGAGATTGATTTCTATAAGATCACATTTTGCAATAAGAAGCTTTGAATTCACTAGAGGATATATAAGAGTGAGATGGTCCAATTTTTTCACTCGGAGGGAAAATGGAATTGAAATCACCAATCAGAAATAAGGGATCCTGAATAGCTCTAGAGAGAGAAAGAAGGTCATTCTAGAGGGATCTTTTCTCTTAATATCTATTAGTAGCATATACCATAGTGCAAAAGTCATGAACACCATCAGTAGAAAAATCACAAGTATGCATTTGTTCTGAATCATTAACCACATTAAAATTTTTCAATGAATAATGATAAAAATCCAATGGGTTTCAATAGAAATTACATCCATGCAAGCACCAAGGAAAATTGAGCCAAATGAGCACAAATGAAAATATTTCAAAGATAAATTGACTTTAGGCTCAAAAATAGAAAATAAATTTGGTTTATGAGGCATAAGAAATATTTTAAGCACAATTAAATTTTCAAAGATTTCTAGACCCTAATAGTTCAAAAATATACAATTCATTTATACATGTGTTTGGAGTTAGAACTCCCTTTTTTTGAATTACCTGAGCCCTTCTTCCTTGGTGACCTTCTAGGTTCTTGCGAGGTGGTTGGGCTGGGCTTCTGTCCCTATATAATTTTAGAAGATGTAATAAAAAAATTAGATGCATAGACAGTATCATCATCCTGATATTTTTCCGTGGTAATTGTAGACACATGTGGTGTCATTGGAAAATAATTTGAAGGCATAGAGGTAGGTTAAAAAGAAATTGATGTGCCTGTAGAGACAATCATAGTGGCTATAGTTCCCACTCCCATTGTTGATTAATTTGAGACTAGAACCGTTGAAATGTTAGATATACCAATGGTAGACATAACCTGATCTGGAGTATCACAATAGAGTTCGTCAGGTTTAATATCAGAGTTCATGTCCTTAGTGGGAATTTTTAAACTCAAAATAGGCTGATAATGTTGGACATGAGAGCCACCCGGGAGGTAAACAACCATGTCAGTGGATTGAGAACCCACTTCCTCTTTCATTCCCATAGCAACATAGGTATAAGAGTTTTGGGAATTACCTGTAGTAGCACCCATGTCATGTGTACCTCTTTCATCAGGAGTATCCTTACAAGGCTTTTCCTATAGGTCCTCACCCAAGGAAGCGTGATGACATGAGGCGAGGTCTTACGGCGCAACCTACAGTTGTTCGAGTATGCCCCTCACCATCTGTTCAATCTCATTCAAAATACGCACATCAATGCTAATAGATTCCTTCTCCTCCTCCATATCAGACTATTTAGCACCAGAGGATTCTCCCTACTGAAGTAATTTCTTCACCAATTTTTCATCTTTTTGCATGAGCACAAACATTATCTAAATCACCTACCATGGACATTAAAAATCCATAATCCCCATCCCTAATACAGGTTCTCCAAATAAACCATCCACCAGATTAAAGAAATTCAATTTTCCAATAGAATTTTACAAGTTTTAACAATGACGGTTGTTACATGCATTTAAAAATATTGAACTTGCACTAAAATCTTAAGAGAACTATGAAAAAAATCCAAAATCTTTATAAATCCATAAAAAACATATTTAGATATGGTTTTATCAAAGTCACTTAATTTTGGAAGAAACAAATTGTATAAAACATATTTTTTATCCTAAGGCCTAAGCATGTGACCATTTAGGTCTTAGTAGAATCAACAATAAATATGAAATCCTAATTTCATAAATTTATGCAAAGAGTTTTAGCAACGAATCATTATTACTCAAGATACTAAGGGTTATAATTTTATCTTAATTAGACATACTCATATATATATATATATGTACACTACAAGACGTATCACATACAACATGTAGAAACATATATAATCATTTTATCAATGAAATCAACTGAACACTAGACATATAACATGTCAATATAGCATGATTCATCTTTTCAATTCATGATTCTCTAATGTAGACTGACCAAGTCGATGAATATATCACTTTTCCTTCATTTAGTATATGCTCACATCACAAGCCACTAAACTAAGTAACCAATCACATCATTTGTAATAGAAATAATGGCAAAAAAATTCATTAATCTAATCTAATCATGGGATAAATTGTTTTCCATCACTATACAAGTGAAAAAAAATCCCACCTTGGGTGAACTCTAATAAATGACATGATTGAAAACATAACCAACCAAACCAGATTAGCTAAGCCTCATTTCTTGAAAAAAAGGTATAAAATTATAATGGCTCTCAATATAGGTATATTTATAACTTTATGTAATGGGGATTGACAGTATGAATACACTCCTACGTATATCAATTATTGTATGATATTCTATGAGATATAATTTTGTGGGTCAGTCTATGTAATAAGACTCGACTTATTACCTCATGATCCAATTATTCATATCTCAAATTCAAATTTTCAATTGAGTATAATTTTATAACCATGATAACCTTAACACATAATCACAACCCATAATAATCAATTATAATAATTGATTAGGGATAGCTTGATGTTTTTCTTTTATGTGATATTATCATTACACTATTCATATAAAATACAATGCATCACACATGAATGAATAATAAATGAAGATTAAAATTATTTATAAAATAATGATACATTATATTATAAATACATTTTCTCTTTTATATATCTTATACCATGATAATTTACATGAACCTCATGCTATTGTTGTGGTAATGGATTTTTCAACAGAAATTATAATTTTTCATTTATAGCCACACAAAACATCCAAACATTTCCCCTCTCAAATATTTCTCATATGATATGGTATTTGAAAATGATGTGTTGAGTCCATTAGTGATACTAAGGTACCTAGGGCTGAGTAATGGATCTATTGTAGTCTCAGTAATGATCGATCTCTCCCATGATTATAAGAACCACCCCATTTTAAAAAATAAAATTCTTAACCAAATCTTCTTTCTTCATATCATCTAATATAGTGATATATTTTGCATTTTTTTTTCTATTTTTCCATAGTGGATAGTTTAAAACTTTTCCAACTAATAGCTCCCCCATTTAGGTAAAACATAAAACCAATTTGAGATCTCACATCATCGTTATTAGATTAGAAATTTGGGTTGATCTAACCCTTTAAATCGAGCTCATCCTCTCCTCTAATGAGTAAAAACACATCCTTAGTTATCATTAACTATTTTTTGATGTTCTAAATAGAAATCTAGTGACTCTAAATAGAATTGGGTTGGTATATACTAGTTATGGTATGATCATAGGTGGAATTAGGTCAAGTATATAATATGTCACACTTGATAGATCTTATGGTAGATTCACAATGAATTAAATCCAAGATTTTTAACTATTTAGATGGACATTTAATCTTCCTAAGATTAAATCCATGAAAAACTAGTAAAGATACTATTTTGGATTTCTCTATTCTAAAACTCTTTACATTTTTACCAATGTAAATGTCCCGACTGAGACCAAGAAACCTATTAGATCTATCTCTATAGATATTCATACTCATTATGTAGGCTGGTTCACTCATGTTTTTCATAGATAAATATTTACCCAACCAAATGTTTATAGAGTATTGAGTTGGGATTTAATTTATGACAATAAGTATATCATACACATACAATATTAGATACACTCCAACACTACCACTTATTTTCATATATACACATGAATAATCTGTATTCATGATGAAACTAAACTCTTTTATTGTATCATAAAAGTTAATATTACCACTTTGATAGGCTTGATTTAATATATAAATGGAATGTTGTAATTTTCATAACCTAGAAGACTCATTTGGAACTTCTAAACCTTTGAGTTGTATCGTATAAAAATCCATGACTAAATACTCATTAAGGAAATCACTTTTTACATCCTTTTGAAATATTTCATATTCAAAATGACATGATATGTTAAAAAATCATCCAAATGGATATTATCATTAGAAATGGTGAAAAAATTTCTTCATAGTCAATACCAAAAATTTTATGGTAACCCTTTACGATTAGGCGAGCATTATAGGTTGAAAATTTACCCCCAACATCATTTTTCTTTTACAGACCCCACATTCACCCTATGGGTCTCACCTATTTAGGTTAATACACCACATTACAAACTAAATTAGTGATCATGGAGTCTATTTTAGATTCCATGTAATTTAACTATTTCTAAGAATTTTAATTATCTATGGTCTCTTGGTAGGTTTTATTATTATCTATTATTAACATTACCACGTAATCATTTTCACATAAAATACATACCTCCTAGTTTCTTGGTGAATCTAAATGGACCATAAAGGTTCATGCATAACTTTAGTCATTTTTTCTTCTACAACTCTTTGTAGAACTGGCTCAACCTCTATCTCAGGAACACTTTCTATTTGATATTATTTAATTTCTCCATGTTCATCCTTCCTCATAAAGAAAAATAATATTATATATTACTTATAAATAAATATAATTGTTTGGGCCATAAAAACATTGTGCTCAGTAGGATTATAAAAATTAAATCCCTATGTTTCATTAGGATAAATTAAAATAATCACTTTTCTGACATAAGGTAATGTTTTTCAGAAACCAATAATTTGTACGAGTTCTTCACAACCCCATATTCATAAAATACAAACTAGGATATTTCCCATACCATATATCATATGGTTTAGTTATGTACACTATGGATGGAATGCGATTAATTTGGAATATAATATTTTCAAGAGTATAACAACATGATGAAATATGAAGGTCATACTAACTCACAATTGATAAATCCGTCTGTGAAAAGGTACAATTACTCCTAACAGACACACAATTACACTATAGTGTTCCACGAGGAGTGAGTTATAGAATAATTTTACAATATTTTAGATGACTAGTGAATTCTTGGCATAAGTATTCACTAACCATATCCGATGAAAGAATCGTAAAACATTTTGCCGATTGATTTTGTACTTAATTGTGAAAATATTTAAAATTTTCAACGACTTAATACTAATGTCTCATTAGAAACAGAAAACCATATATAATAAAGTCATCATTAAAATTTACAGAGTACCTAAAATCACTACCCACTTATGTACACATTTGTCCATATACATCACTATGTAGAGGTCCAAAAAGTCACCATCCAGTTAACCTTTTCACTAAAAAGTTATTTTTTATTCTTTGCTAATAAACAATACTATTTTGTGTCCAAAAATTCATAATAAAATAATCCAAACAACTCATATATGTAGTCTTTAAATACACTTATGAAGATCCAAATGTATGGTGATGATGAAGTATTATATTTGTTGGTAATAAATATTTTTAATTAAAGTCAATGATATTTAGAAAAGAAGAAATTGAATATTCATATGGGTTTTACTAAAGTAAATGCACAAAAATAACATACAATTGTAGGTTGAATCATCAATGAAACCATCTGAAGAAGGGACACTGGTAGATGAGATTCAAATATTGAAAAATCCAATCAGAAGTTCCAAATGATTTATATGAAAGATGTAATAATCAAATCATTAGAAGTAAGGAAGGAAAGTGGTGTGAATTACATTTGTGCATAAATGAGAAATTTATGGAGATACTAATATTTAGAAGTATCCATTACATCTGATAATTGTTGAACTGATCATAATTATTATTTCATGACTTGTGCTCAAGGTTGGTGGAGTATTGCTAAATATATATTTAGTTGATGATTTTTGTTCTATAAAAATAGAGAAATGGAAGAAAAGATGATAAGTGGATGATATGATTGATGTTCATATGCATGTTGAGTTCACTGGTAGATACATCACCTGGAGTTACAAAATTTTCCATCGAAGGCTATTAAGATAAAGGCACCACCATCTAATTTTACCCAATGAAGATGATCAAAAACCCAAGTGACAATAAAGTTAGAGATGATTATTTGGAGAGAGAAATTGATAAAATCATAAACTATATATGAGAATTTTAAATCTTCATATGAGTCATTTAATAACTTATCATATGTACATAAATATTTTCTAATGTTATCTAACAATAACCATGAGGAGTATGAATATAAAACTATCTAATTGGTCATAACATCAAGTTGGATGATTCATGCATTGTTCATTCAACGGAACATAAATCACACTTACTCAAATATAATGTGATAACAGATGATATGATGATATGTTGAATAGATATAATGATAAAATATTAAAGGTTGATTATAGAGGATCCAAAATAAGGTATCAAGATGTTTTTTAGTATCACTGGAAGTAAGATAAGTGGAAGATGGTGTAGAATTGAATGAATTAAAATTTTATACCATAGACATACTGATGAATTTGGTTGATGATAGAGAAAAATTGTTAGAATATTGAATTGGTTGATTCAAGTAATAAAGATATGAATATCTCAATTTGACTGGATGATATCTTCATCTAATTTTGGGTGAAATCTACTCTTTATTTATTCTAGGTGATCAAAAGATATGATGGTCAAATGTTTTTTTGAGATAAAAAATTCCTGATCTAGGAATCAAACATATGTTGGATTAATGAATGGATAACATTGGATTCTCAGAGTAATGCTGGAATGAGATTTAAATTTCAAATTATATAAGAGTTTGAGTGAAGTTGTTATTGAGATAATGGAATAATTAAAAGTTGAAAAATGAAGTGTATGGAAGTAATTTGATTGAATGATTTTGAGTGTATTCACCAAAGAAGTTTTAAGTCAAACCCAAAGTGATGATACGAGGATGGATTTTCAAAATTCCAATATTCGTGAAGTAAAATTCATGATTCAAGATAAGATTTTTGGTTAAGTTGAAAATCATTGACACAATGTTTTTAGAGGATTTTTGATGAAGTCAAATCAAAATATATTTCGAATATATTGAATGTGATTGACTGAAGAGTTGAGTTTTGAGATGTTTGAAATTAGTGCATGTACTTTTCCCTCATTTAATGAAGAAATTTTTAAATTTTAAAGGGTAAAAACTATTTAATAATAAGTATTGATGATAGTGAAATGTTTGTGATTATATTTTTGAGTAGTATAGAAGATATGGTGTAGAAAACTAATTACATTACTAAATATTAGTTGAGTTATAGAGTAGAGAAGTTGAGAACATACAGTTCTAAGAAATTAGTTAGAGTGATATGGGTTTAGGAAACTAGAATACATATAAATGATAGTTTATAATGCCAACCTATGGATGTTTTAGATATTTAGGTGCTTTAAAGTGAGTTCTCTATAAATTATATTTCTAGAAGGAGGGGAGCCATACTAGTGTCAAGTACAACCTATAAAAGAATTAGGAATTGATGTTATATGAAGTGACAGTTATGAATTCAGTTTAATGTAACTAATTATATGAAAATAGGCATATTGAGTATAGTGGAAGTAGTTAAAGTTATATTTTAATATCTTTCCATGGAGTTCCTGAAGAACAATGAATATTACTGGTTTCAGAATAATCAATGTCAAAATTCCTATCAATAGGTTGACGAGTATTTTGTAGAGTTATCCAAAACACAAGTGTAATATTGTGGTAGTAAGAGTTCAAGACAATAACCACTCTCTCAGTTAAAGGATAAAAAATTTCCTTATTGTAACATTTAAAAGAATAGTGAAAATATATGAGTTAAGATAATAACTGATCACAGTGAGGAGTATATTTCATACTCTGAGGATGATCCTTTTAAAAATACCTATGTGTAGTTTCCTTCACATTATCTATATTGCATGTGGGATTAAGTGTTGAGGGTTCATATCGAAGATTCATACATCCTAACTGATGAGATATGTTTGACCAACTTAAAGGGGGTAAAATGTAATAAACAAACCCAAGATGATTTACCATGTCACTCACGTTGGTATGACACTAGACCTAAAGATAATTCTCGATCCCCAATGATTGAAAACTAGATTCTGGGTTTCAAGAGTATATAGTTGGGAATGGCTTCACCATCATATAATAATATAAAATAGTAATGGAAACTATGAAAAAATTAACATGATCTATATATAAATTAAAAATATATGCATATCAAATAAACTAATAATTAATAATGACCAAGACATAAAGAGAACAACAAAGATAAAAAACTAACTCAAATACATATGAATAAAACATCAACATACATAAAAAGGCTATAGTAAAAGAAAAAAATAAAATTTATAGATGAAATGAATGATATTTCATGAACCCACAAAAAAAATAAAATAGAATTCTGAGCTACAGCTTGAAAAAATCCCCATTACAAATGAACACTCACCATAAACAAAAATTGATCTAAAGACCCAGATGAACATCCAAATTAATACCTAGTATCATAAAATAATAAATGAGTTGCATACAAACACATACATCAATGTTCATTTAGGGTGTGAGCGAAACATGCCCAATAGAATTCTCCCATTGAGTTTACGCAATTACCATTATACAAAAACTCATAAATTATATTTTGAAAATAATATATAAAAAAATAGTTTTCCATTTTAAATGAGAATACATAAATTAAATGAATATCTTAAATTATCACTTTCCTTTATCAAAATTAAAAAAACAATCCTTTCGAAAAATGAGGAAACTCCGACTTAAAATCCTACATTTAAAACAAATCATTTATCATAATATTTTTTAAAAAATTAACATAACACTTTTAAAATAATGATTTTAAAATATATGAAATGATATCAAACCCTTTACCCCTATTTATACTAAAATAAATAATTTCCCAAATTCCTTTTATAAAACCATTACCACTTCACATTATAATTCAAACTTTCAGAATCATTATAAAAATAATTTGAATGTAAATAAACAAATGATCATAATCGAATGAAAATATATCTAGAACCAAGATAAAAATGATTTATAATAAACATTTATTAAAAAATTCATTATTCCATGTGATCAAATTAACTATAAGGGATATATAAAGTTCATGGAATAAGATCCCATAAATAATACACTATGGGAAAAAAGAGTCATCATAACTCCATAGGATTAAACATGAATTATACAGTAATTAGCTAATTGAATAAATTACTCGTCCCCTATGTAAAACTAGAGAAAATATCTCAACATTCCTTTCTGTATTAATGAGTTATATATAAATAACCCCTTGGAGGGTTTAATTTTCTTAACAACTACTAGGTGTGTACACACCAAGATAGCATAACACACATCTAAACCATGTACTTACCCACCTTGGATCAGATGGTATCAAACAATTGAGGTGAGTGAAAAACTAAGCACATGATCATTACATGATTCAAAAATAAATAACAAAATTTTAAATAAACTTAATATCACCCCAACATCCTCCCAAAAAACATCCTCTTTCATTTCTTCCATACATAAACATCACATTATAACTGAAAGAGGATCTCAATATCATATGTTAATTAATTTATAAATTTCCAAATGGGTATTTGAAAACTATCCTAGAAGGATAATACACTTCCTATAATTTAAAAAATCACTTAGAGTATCCTTTTGAAATCGTCATTTTCATTAAATCATTGATATAATTACTAAAAAGTTCCAAAAAGTTTCAAAAACATTTTATCATGGTCCAAACAATAACCATTTATCAAAAAAACATTAAAATTATAAAATCTATTCTTATAATATAAATACGTTAAAATAATCCCTTTAATATTCCAATTACCGTTTATAAATACATTTTAGGAATTTTAGAAAACACTATATATTCATAACCATTAAATTTATAAATAATAATTAAAAATCCATTGGAATCCCCTTTTTATGGAATGTTTGAAATGTTGAGTCAATAAGGTTTTCCTTTTGACTTTTCCATTCTTCTTGTTTTGAAAATCACAAACATCTTATCTTTAAGAAAAATTGCTTTTATAAGGAAAATTGCTTTTATAAGGAAAATTGCTTTTATAAGGAAATTTGCTTTTATAAAATTGCTTTTATAAGGAAAATTGCTTTTATAAGGAAAATTGATTTTTTAAGGAAAATTGCTTTTACAAGCAAAATGGCTTTTATAAGAAAAATTATCCTTATCTTATTTTCATCCATATTTTTCTTATGTATGAAATTCGGATTCATTTCTATTTTCTCAGAATCATTGAAATTTTGATATAAATCATTCTGTTCGGATTCTGGATAAGAACTATAAGGAAGTTTCATTCCGAATTCCGGATATGAACTCTGACTAAGTTCTATTCCAGACTCAGGAAACGAATTCTGAAGAAGAATTCTCATTACGAATTCCAAATAAGAATTCTCATTACGAGTTCCAATGAAGAAATATCATTCCGAAATATCATTACGAATTCTGATGAAGAATTATCATTACGAATTCTGATGACGAATTCTCATTACGAATTCTGATGAAGAATTATCATTACAAATTCTGATGAAGAATTCTCATTACGAATTATGATGATGAATTCACATTACGATTTCTGATGACGAATTCTCATTACGATTTCTGATGACGAATTCTCATTACGATTTCTGATGACGAATTCCTATTCCGAATTCGCATTCCGAATTCACCTATTAAACAGAATTTGAGTATCTTTGTTTTATACACTCTAGATTAATTCAGACTCCGAAAAATATCTTTGTTAGACTCCAAACTTTTATATTGCTTACACCTCTATAATTTGTCTACTCTTTATTATATTCATTACACTCCGAACCTTCACTCCGATGTTTTCATTCCGAACTTTTATGTTAGAGTTTAAAACGATGTCATACATTCTGTTACACTTGTTTTGTTAAAAAACAATGTCGTCTGTTTTGTTATAAACTAACCGTTGTCTAAGTGACACGTTTACAGGTCCCTCCGATCTTTAAGGAAAAAATGACCGTTGGAGAAGGATCTGACCTTACCTATAAATAGGAGTTTATTTGAAAGAGCTCGCAGCTGATAGCTGATGAAAGTGCTGAAAGGCTGACTAATTTTCTTGAAGTGATTTCTAGAGAGAGAGACTCTTATTAACTCTCAAAGATTCGTGCGAATCTGAATGTTGGTAATTACATTCGAGGGATTCTGGGGATATGAAGACAGAGGTGCCGACTACCTTAAAGTTCGAGGGCTTTCTTGCTGAGGAAGACAGAGGTTGCCAACTACCTTGAAGTTGACGGCTTGCGGGGATAGCAAGACAGAGACTCCGATCATCGTATCGAGGGCTTACCCTAGTGTGGGTAAGATAGACTTACATGAAAGTATAAATAAAGGGACCTTTATTCAAGGTTGTTGGATACCCTTCTCTTTGGGTTAAAATAATTATATATTGTTACTTGTAGTTTTAATACTTGTTTTATTTCCGCTGCATTTTTTATTATAAGGAAAGTATAACCTTCTTATACTTCCTTATTTTTACACTATTTTTTTTAGATTATATACGCTTTAAGGTAGAATCTCATATTGTAATCATTTGTTAAGATTCAATTTTCGGAACCATATTTACGGAACCCTCATTCGGAATCTCTTTCCTTGTTTGCATTCGGTGTTAAGAGGTGTTGTGAATTTTCTTAGTTTAACTTTGTTAAACATAGCCTTTTCCTTTACTTAAGGAAAACATAGTTATTCTTAACTAACATTAAAGGTTTCAAAAGAATTTTTAAAATATACAATTCACCCCCCCCCCCTCTTGTATATTGAGCATCTACATCACTATTTTGATCCTACAATTGGTATCAGAGGTTGGAAACCTCTTACTCTATACCAATCTTACATTTGGTATCAGATCCGGTCTCTGAAATACTTGTACTCACATACAAGTTTTTCTTGCTCACTTCTCTCATTCTGAACTATCTTATTACGAATTTTTCCATTCCGAACTTTTCCCATTCCGAACTTTGTTATTACGATTCTTTACTACTAACAAGTTTGTGTGCAAAGTTATATTATGTATGGCAGGAATTAATGTTGGATCTATTGACAATATAAATCCTAAAAGACCACCAATATTTGATGGTAATGACTATGAATACTTGAGATATCGTATGAAGACTTTTGTTATCAATACTGGAGTAGACAACTTTGTTATGCTTACTGGTGATTATAAAATTCCTGACAAGGAAGTCAGAACTTTTACTAACTAGGAAAATCAAGAATATCAACTCAACTATAAGGTACACTACACTTTACTATGTTCAATGACCAGAAATATATATAGCCAAATTTCTTCTTGTGAAGAAGCTAATTGTATATGGAAGAAGTTAGAGGTTACACACTTTGGGACTTCCAAGGTGATTGAGACTAGAAGAGCTATGCTTACAGCTGAATATCATGGCTTCAATTTTCCTTATGGAGAACCTAACTGTAAAGTTAAACAAAGATTTATGACTATTGTCAACAGTCTACAATAAATGGGAGAAAAAGGTTTAGATGATGAATCTCTTGTGGACAAGATAATTGACATTATTCCCAATGAGTGGGAATCCAAGAGAACAGCTATAGATGAGAACAGGAAGGTAACTCAAATTACTCTTGATGAATTATTTGGAACTCTTCTACAACATGAAACTAGAATTAAGAGAGATGCTGACAATATCAAGAAGAAGAATGGAAATGGTACTGTTGCTTTTACTACAACTTCAAATCAGATGAAAGCTAAGACTCCTGAGAGAGTAACCAGATCCAAGTCTAAGAAAGTTATTTTCCAATCCGAATCTAGTGAGAGTGAAGTCTCAGAAAATGAATTAGCAAGTCTTGCTCGAAGGATGAACAAGATAGCTGGACAGATAAATTTTCAATCTAAGTATAAGAAGAAGGACAGGATAGATAAGAAAGATGGAGAAGTTACTTGTTATGAATGTAAGATAGTTGGACATATTAGACCAGATTGCCCTATGCTCAAAAAGAAAGAAAGGAAGGAAAGACATTCAGACAGGAACATGAAGAAGTATTATAATGTTAAAGCTAAGAAAGTTCTGAAAGCTAATGAAACTTGGAGTGCCAGTGGTGGTGACTCTTCAGATTAATCTTCTGATTATGAATCTTCATGACAGAAGAATCTTGGTCTTATAGCCAGATTACCTATTGATAATCATTATCTTATGGCTAAGGTACGAAATGCTGAATCTTTGACCAATGTTTCTTTAAATTCTAATGATAGTAAGTATTATAATTCTTCGGATGAAGAATCATCTTCTGATGAATAAAATACTTTACCTACTTATGAAGAAGTCTCTAGGTTTGCTGAACTTCTTGAGATTGAGAATTCCAAACTCAATAAGAAACTTGACAAGGAAAACTCTAGGAATTCTATTCATACAAAAGAGATATCAGATCTTTCTAAAGATCTTGATAAGAAAAATTCTGATTTTGAAAGTATTTCAAAAAATCTTGAGGAAGTAAGTTCTGAGAAGAACAAACTTTCTAAAGAATTAGAAAAAGTAATTTCTAAGAAAAATATTTTTGAGCCTAACTCTAGTTCTAAAACTAATGATTTTGAGGATAAAAATTTGGTTGTAAAACTCAAGTCCGAAATTTTTTCCTTAAAGAAGTGTTTATCAAACTTTACCCATGGTAATGAAAATTTTGATAAGATGTATTCCCAAATATGACCTTTAAGAAATAAATCCGGATTTGGTTATACCCATGAAAAACCTATTTTCAGTAACAATTATTTTGTTCCTCAAAGTGCCCCATTTTGTACCAAGTGTCAATGTGGTGGTCACTGGGCAAAGAATTGTTCCTTAAACAAAACCCAATCTCTAGGATTTCACAAAGCTTACTTTTCTAAGAAGATGTGGGTTCCTAAAATTTTATTGTCTAGAAATCTCGGATCCAAACAAGTTTGGATTCCGAAAGTCTAATTTTCTTCCTAATTTCAGGATAATAAAGAATGTACCAGCAACAATACATGGTAAATGGATAGTGGATGTTCTCGGCACATGATTGGTAACAAAAGATTTTTTGAAAAGATTATCAAAACGAAAGGAGGAAAGGTAACTTTCGGAGACAATGCTAAGGGAGAGATTGCTCGTATTGGTAATATTGTTCTTTTAGGTAAAACCTTGATTTCAAATGTACTTTTTGGTAAAGGTCTTAAGCACAACCTCATTAGCATAAGACAGTTATGTGATGAAGGTTACCTTGTGAATTTTAGGAATAATAAATGCTTAGTTCACAATTCCAAGGAAGAATTTATTCTCTCAGCCAATGGGCAAGAGAATGTCTACACTTTGAACCTAGAAGATATTAGAAACCAAGATTTACCGTGCCTAAGTGCAATGGAAGATCATTCTTGGTTATGGCATAGAAGATTAGGACACTGTAATATGAGAAACCTATGTAAACTCTCTAAGAAGAAACTAGTTAAGGATCTACCTGAGCTTAGATTTGATTCTTCTAAAGTTTTTGATCCTTGTCAATTTGGAAAGAAACATAAATATAGTTTTATGTCAATCGGTGAAGTCTCAACAACCAATGCATTATAGTTAGTGCACATGGATCTTTTTGGTCCAGCACAAACTGGAATTATTGGAGGCAAATACTATGTGTTTCTTCTAGTTGATGATTACACTAGATTTACTTGGGTCTATTTTCTAGCAAAGAAATATGAAGATTTTTCTTATTTCAAAAGTTTTAGAGCTCAAGTTAAAAATGAGAAAAACCTTCCGTTGAAAACTATTCATAGTGATCATGGAGGAGAATTTCAAAATTCAGATATTGAAACTTTTTGTAGTAAGAAAGGTATTACTCACAATTTTTCAGCACCTAGAACTCCTCAACAGAATGGTGTAGTTGAAATATGAAATATAATTCTTCAAGAAATAACTAGAACCATGTTGAGTGAATATTCTATTACTAGACATTTCTGGGCTGAAGCTGTAAGTACTGCTTTTTATACTATAAATCAAGTTTTGATTAGACCTTTTCATAATAAAACTCCTTATGAGTTATGGAATGGTAGAAAACCAAGACTTTCCTACTTCAAGGTTTTTGGTTGCAAAGTATTCATTTTGAATACTAAAGACAACTTACATAATTTCGCACCAAAATTAGATGAAGGAATTTTCTTAGGATATTCCACAACCTCTAAGGCATATAGAGTTTTTAATAAAAATACCTGCACTGTTGAGGAAACAGTACATGTAAAATTTGATGAATCAGATCCTTTTTTTTTAAAGCATCTCAACTTACATCTTCGGATGTGTTTTCAAAAACTGATTGTCAACCTTTGATAAAAGAACCTTTTGATAAGGAAATTGTTCTAGAAGATACTTCTGAAACATTTACACCAGAAGACTTTCTACCCTATGTTGATGAACAGGTTTTCCAAAACCCAAATCAGGTGTTTCTTAAGAATCATCCCAGTGATTGTATCATTGGTGATGTAAATCAACCTGTAAGGAATAGAAGTTCCTTAAGAAATGAAGTAGAACATCCAGAATTTCTTTCCCAATTATAACCAAAAAGAACTGATGAAGCTTTAGGTGGTGATGATTGGATTAAAGCCATGTAAGATGAACTAAATGAATTTGAAAGGAATAAAGTCTGGACCTTGGTTGAAAGTCCTAATGAAACTTCTGTTATTGGAGTAAAATGGGTTTTTAGAAATAAATGTGATGAAAATGTAGTCATTGTTAGAAATAATGCTAGACTTGTTGCTAAAGGCTATAATCAGCAAGAAGGAATAGACAATGAAGAAACCTATGCTCCAGTAGCTAGACTTGAATCTATTCGTATTCTACTTGCCTTTGCAGCATTCTTTAATTTCAAACTTTTCCAAATGGATGTGAAATGTGCTTTTCTTAATGGTTATGTTCAAGAGGAAGTTTTTGTTGAACAACCTGCTAGCTTTGAAGATACAAAACATCCTGATCAGGTTTTTAAACTTACCAAAGCTTTGTATGGCCTTAAACAAGCCCCACGAGTATGGTATGATAGACTCACTGGATTTTTGCTTCAAAATAACTATGTTAAGGGAAATGCAGATCCAACCCTTTTTATAAAGAAAGATAAGAAAAATGTTTTGATTGTTCAAATTTATGTTGATGACATTATATTTGGTTCAACTCAGCAATCTTTAACTGAATCTTTTTCTAGTCTAATGAAATATGAGTTTGAAATGAGTATAATGGGTGAGTTAACATTTTTCCATGGATTTAAAATTTCTCAAAAACCAGAAGGAATCTACATATCTCAACATAAGTATATTAAAGTTCTTCTGAAAAAGTATGGTTATGACAACACTAAGAGTACAAGTACTCCCATTGGTACCTCAAACTCTTTAGATCTTGACGAAGCTGGAAAACCAGTAGATCAAACATTTTTTAGAGTTATGATAGGGAGTCTAATATACTTAACAACTAATCGACCAGACTTAATGTTTTCAGTATGATTATGTGCAAGATATCAATCCAATCCTATGGAATCACACTTAAAGGCAGTAAAACGAATTTTTCGCTACCTTAAGGGAACCATGCATCTAGGATTATTTTATACTTCTGGAAATGATTTTGTTCTAAAAAGCTTTTCTGATGCTGACTTTGGTGGATGTAGAATGGATAGAAAAAGTACATCAGGAACTTGTCATTTCTTAGGAGATTCACTAGTTTCTTGGTCCTGCAAGAAGCAACATTATGTAGCACTTTCCACTGCAGAAGCTGAATATGTAGTAGCTGGAAGTTGTTGTGAACAAGTGTTGTGGATGCAACACACACTCACAGACTATGGCTTGAGTTTTACTAAAACTCAAATTTTGTGTGATAACACAAGTGCCATTTCCCTTAGTAAGAACCTTGCACATCACTCTCGTGCAAAACACATAGATATTAGGCATCACTTTCTTAGGGATCACACACTTAAAGGAGATATTATTCATCAGTTTATCAGAACACAAGAACAATTTGCTGATATTTTCACAAAATCATTACCT
Source organism: Viscum album (assembly GCA_963277665.1). Taxonomy (NCBI): domain Eukaryota; kingdom Viridiplantae; phylum Streptophyta; class Magnoliopsida; order Santalales; family Viscaceae; genus Viscum; species Viscum album. The sequence goes on along the minus strand of OY728119.1, from coordinate 1,670,847,023 downwards.
TCTGATAGATTTGAATATATTAAACAGAAGTTAGGAATGATAACCATAAGGTAATCTTTCTTAATTCACATTCTGTTGAAAAATTATCCTTACAGTAATAAACTCCTTTTCATAGGGGGAGTACATTTGATTGTTTGTTTAACAATGTTTTTCAAAATTTGTTTTCAAACTTTTCGGAACGAAGATTTCCGGAATGGAACTTCTAGAACTAAAATTTTCCAAAATGGACATTCTAGTACAGAATACTTCTGGAATGGAAGTGTTCGTATTGAAAATTTCCGGAATGAAAATTTCGTACTAGAAGTTTCGTAAAGGAATTTTCATACCAAATTCTTCGTAATTTATTTTTTGTACTAAGTTCTTAGTACTGTTTTTCTTCTTAAGTTTGTTTTTCGTACTAGGTTTTCCGTAATGAGTTTTTCGTACTATGTTTATTTTTCATAGTAAATTTTTTGTGAAATCTGCCATTACGAATAATCCTCCTCAGCCAATCTGAAAGGTATGATTTCCTTACTCATGTTTTCGTAGTCATACTTTACTTGCTAGAATTTTCTTTTATTATGTTTTCGGATTTTAGTTTTCTTAAATCTTTGCTTTAATAAAAATCTCAAAAAGATCGGATTCAAGTTTTCAACCGTCAGATCAGATCTCAGCTCTTTCCAACTGTTAGATCAACCGAGGAAGTTGAACCGTCGTTTCATTGCCAATATAAAGGGGACCCAAATACTCGTCCCACATCGATCTCAAGCTCTCGCATACTGAAGCTCTGCCCCTCTATTTTAAGTCCGTTCCGAACTACAGTTTTCTCCGTTCCGAATTCCTTAGAGGATTACTGATCCGAATGTCTGCAGAGTTAGCCTCTCAAGAAATTTCATCCACTAAGCCTATTTCGCAATGGTTAGTTTACAAAGAAAGGTTAGTCCATCCGGATTTCTTCAACAACTATGATTCTCTTATCTCAAAGAACATTAAGTTGAATGGCTGGGAAGATGTTGCTGTATCCAACCTGGGGACTCAAGAAGATGTTTTTATAGAGTTACTTGTTGAGTTCTATGAAACTGTTTCCTTCTTCTAGGAAGATAATAGGGCGAAGTTTTCTTTTAAGAATTATGGAAAGACTTACAAACTTTCTTATACCAAGGGAACAAGCTTGGTAGGGTTGTCTTATGAAGGAGAAGCCGAGTTTATTTCACATGTGTTGCCAGACTCTAAGGGTAGTTTCGACAAGGAAAAAGCCTTAGAAACTCTCGGACTGGCTGATGACAAGGCTCCGAAGATTACAAGTCTATCTACAAATTTCTGGATTCAGGAGTTATGGGTGCAAGGACTTATCATACCGAGGAAAGTTGATAAAGATAGCTTGAAGAAAAGTGAGATCTATATCTTATATTTCCTGATAAATCTAAGGAAGTTTAACTTGATGAAGAATATTCTTCTTACTAATGAAAATTTGAAGAAAGGAAATCTGAGAGCTCAGATTATTATCTATCCAGTAATCCTCTCCAAGTTAATTGTTCGATGCCTTGAGTCTTTCAAGGAGGCTTGAAAATCTAAGCCAAGAGTTTGCAAGATCATGCTGGTCAGCGATGGTACTCTGAAGAGGATGGATGTGGCTTTCAACAAGTTAACTGGTGAGTTCTTCGATTTTCCAAATCAAGAAGAAGCGGCTCCAAAGGTTGCTGAACTGGAATCATCTAAGCCAGTAAGGAAGAGAAAGCTGAAAGAATTGGAAGTACAAGCAGAGAATCCTAAGTCTAAGGAAGTCCATTCCGCACCTCCTAAGCCTAAGAAGAAGAAAGCCTATCCTGATGAGGTTGTTATGAAGTGGAGAGCAGATAAAGAAAAAATAAAAGAAGGGGATCCACAGTTCGGATTGGACCCTGCGGAGGCTAAGGCCTTGAAGGAGAGAACTGCTGATGAGCTTGAAAAACAAGCAAAGCAAAAGAAGCTCAAGAAGAAGATGTCTGAGGCTAAGGTAGCTCAGGCTTTGTTGAAATTCAATGAAATGGTTTCAGCAACTATTCCAGTTCCGAGATCTTTCTCCCTGGAATCTCTACCTGAGACTCCAGGAAGGAACCTTGATTTTCCGGAAGAGACTACAGCCGAGCATGTTGAGCAAATTGAGCAGATTCAGCAAGTGGGAGAGGAAGAAGAAGTTGTTGAAGGAAGTGGTGAAACATGAGATCTATTGAAACAAGTGGATGATTATAAAGGATCACCTTCGTAACATCTATCACTCCAAACTTCAGAGGCTGAATCCTCTAAATTAGTAACTCCAGAGAAGGATAAGAATGAGGAAGATGTTGTTCAGAATGTTGTTTATGAGATTGTTCAAGTAGCTACTGGGGAGCAGAAAACTCCTGATCAAGAATCAATTCCGAAGAAAGACAAGGGAAATCAACTCCTTGTTGAAACTCCAAAATCAGTGGCTCGCAAGAAAAAGAGAATATGGTGATTCGTCTAAAAGGATGTTGGAGCTCATTGGGGAAGAAAAATCTCCAAGCAAGATTTCAGATTCGGAGTCATCCTCATTGGGGCATGATTTTGTTGTCTAGTCTTTAAAGAAGTTGGTGGGATCCATTCCGACATTCTCTAGTATTGACTCTAGATGTGAGATGCTCCATCATGCATTGAATCAGTAATCTGACTTCATATATATGGTTATGGACAAGTGCGTTGAGATTGAAGCTCAATACAAAACCTTCTTTGTTGGTTACTAAGCTCATAGAAAATCTTGCAAGTGGATGACAAATTGGTCGAAGAAGACCGTGGAAGAGATGAGGTTGTTCGATGAGTTTCAAGACAATGTTAAAGATGCTTTTGAAACTGAGGACAAGAAGATAAATGAGTTAACTGCATCCTTTGAAGAGAAGTTGACAGAAGAAAAGAACGTCCGGATTCAAGAAGTGAGAGATCTGAATGGGAAGCTCAATTCCGTTTCTCAAAACTGGAAATTTGAAAGGGATCATCGGATCGATTTTGACGAAAGGATGAAGGCTCCGGAAGAGAAAATCAAATTTCAGGAAGAAAAGCTGAAAGCCCGGGAAGAAAAAATTGAAGCTCAATCCGAAAGAATAGTTTCCTTAGAGAAGCAAGCTGAAGAAGATCATAAAGACCTGAAAAAGATCAAGACTATTCTAAAGGGTCTCATGTCGAAGGAAAAAGATATGAAATAACCAAATCCGATCTTTTTGTTGTAATTTTTTTCTTTATTGTCGAGATTTCAAATCTAATGAATTTTGTGCCTCTTGTTTCTTTTGTTGTCATTACTAATATTTCAGGTACTTTGTTAATTTTTTTCCATTCCCTCCAATTATTTTTGAAAATCACAAAGGGGGTGAAGGAAAAGATCCTTAAAAAAAAGAATAACTCTAATAAGAGTTTATCAAAGGGGGAGAAGAAAAAGATCCTTAAGAAAAAGAAAAACTCTAATAAGAGTTTGTTTAAGGGGGAGCTTTTTCATTAAAGAAGACATTCCTATTTATCACTCCGGAAATCTGAATACGATCCTTAGAGTTTCAGAGCCTAAGGGGGAGTTAGTGGCATTCATCAATATCCTTAATGCAAAGGGAGATAAGCCTTAATGTTTTTCTTTCTTCTTAGAATTTTTTTATAAGGATGTTTGTGCTTTCCAAAAAGGGGGATATTGTTGAGTCAATATGGTTTTCCTTATGACATTTCCATTCCTTCTTGTTTTGAAAATCACAAACATCTTATCTTTAAGAAAAATTGCTTTTATAAGGAAAATTGCTTTTATAAGGAAAATTGCTTTTACAAGCAAAATGGATTTTATAAGAAAAATTATCCTTATCTTATTTTCATCCATATTTTTCTTAAGTATGATATTCGGATTCATTTCTATTTTCTCAGAATCATTGAAACTTTGATATAAAGCATTCTGTTCGGATTCTGGATAAGAACTATAAGGAAGTTTCATTCCGAATTCCGGATATGAACTCTGACTATGTTCTATTCCAGACTCAGGATACGAATTCTGAAGAAGAATTCTCATTACGAATTCCAAAGAGGAATTCTCATTACAAGTTCCAATGAAGAAATCTCATTCCGAAATCTCATTACGAATTCTGATGAAGAATTCTCATTACGAATTCTGATGACGAATTCTCATTACGAATTCTGATGAAGAATTCTCATTACGAATTCTGATGAAGAATTCTCATTACGAATTCTGATGACGAATTCTCATTACGATTTCTGATGACGAATTCTCATTACGATTTCTGATGATGAATTCTCATTACGATTTCTGATGATGAATTCTCATTACGATTTCTGATGAAAAATTCTTATTCCGAATTCGCATTCCGAATTCACCTATTAAACAGAATTTGAGTATCTTTGTTTTATACACTCTGGATTAATTCATACTCCGAAAAATATCTTTTTTAGACTCTGAACTTTTATATTGCTTACACCACTATAATTTGTCTACTCTTTATTATTTTCATTACACTCTGAACCTTCACTCCGAAGTTTTCATTCCGAACTTTTATGTTAGAGTTTAAAACGATGTCGTACATTCTGTTACACTTGTTTTGTTATAAAACGATGTCGTCTATTTTGTTATAAACTAACCGCTGTCTAAGTGACACGTGTACAGGTCCCTCCGATCTTTAAGGAAAAAATGACCGTTGGAGAAGGAGCCGACCTTACATATAAATATAAGTTCATTTGAAAGAGCTCGCAACTGATAGCTGATGAAAGTGCTGAAAGGCTGACTAATTTTCTTGAAGTGATTTCTAGAGAGAGAGAATATTATTAACTCTCAAAGCTTCGTGCGGCTCCGAATGTTGGTAATTACATTCGAGGGCTTCCGGGGATAGGAAGACAGAGGTGCCAACTACCTTAAAGTTCGAGGGCTTTCTTGCTGAGGAAGACAGAGGTTTCCAACTACCTTGATGTTGAGGGCTTGCGGGGATAGTAAGACAGAGACTCCGATCTTCGTATCGAGGACTTACCCTGGTGTGGGTAAGACAGACTTTCTTGAAAGTATAAATCAAGGGACCTTTATCCAAGGTTGTTGGATACCCTTCTCTTTGGGTTAAAAGACTTATATCTTGTTACTTGTAGTTTTACTACTTGTTTTATTTCCGCTGCATTTTGTATTATAAGGAAAGTATTACCTTTTTATACTTCCTTATTTGTACTCCGTTTCATTTAGATTCTATACGCTTTAAGGTAGAATCTCATATTGTAATCATTTGTTAAGATTCAATTTCTGGAACCATATTTCTGGAACCCTCATTCGGAATCTCTTTCCTTGTTTGCATTCGGTGTTAAGAGGTGTTGTGAATTTTCTTAGTTTAACTTTTTTAAACTTAGCCTTTTCCTTTACTTAAGGAAAACATAGTTATTCTTAACTAACTTTAAAGGTTTCAAAAGAATTTTTAAAGTATACAATTCACCCCCCGCCCCCTCTTGTATATTGAGCATCTACATCACTATTTCGATCCTACATGAAATCCCTTTAAAATCCATTTTAAAATCTATCATGGGTATGACATATATATATAATCCCATTATAAATCATTTAAAACAACCAATAATATTAGGACATGTTATATAAAAGAATTATAAATAAACAACTACCACTTTTATGTAGAAAGAGATTACAACAAGTCACCTACAATAATGATAGTGAATTCATGTAAAGAGATTACTCCCAAAATCCCTAGAAAACATTACACATGATCAGAAACCCCATGAAACATAAATATGTCCCCCATGGGAATTAATGTTTATAGGATAAGGAAAAATTAATGGATAAAGGATGTGGGGACAATAGAAGAAGAAAAATGTAAAAAACTAATTTCAATGGATTGCTCAGAATAAATAGACGAAAAGAATGAAACCAAGGAGGAAGATATAGGGAAAATAATACCCATGATGTCTACCCTGGTGTGGATAAATTATATACAAGGGAGAAAGGTGGATCAGACCCAAAAAAATTTGGATGGGTATAAAAAGGTTAATAACAAAAAAAAATCAATTGGGGTGATTGGCCTACAACATAGCCATGTCTACCATGTCGTAATGCATAAAACCAAAAACCAACCATAAAAAAACTATCCTAGACTTCAATGTGGTCCACCTAAATAGAAAATCTCCATGGAACATCCTCTATTCTATGTCTTGGAGCAACTTCATTGAAACGGTTCAACCTCTTGAGAACCTGACCACTGTAGAGTGGCCTTATGTACTTCACCATAGAGCCGCTCAATCAGTAAGAACTCCATTTCATGATACCAAGGCTCCATGATAGAGATTTATACTTACACAATGTAAAAACCTTCCTCAATATTCCCCATGGCATTTCCTAACCACTATGGTGTTGAAAATACCCTCTCTCAAAAATTCATCAATGGAATGGAAGTGGTATGCAACATGATTTTACTTGATTATAGAAAAACATATAGTATTATAGGTACGAAACTCCTTGTATCTTTCCCAAAATCCTAAAAACACTACGAACATGAAAAAACATTAAAATTACCCAAAAAATATTAATAAACAAAAAATGATATGTATGTGTCAAAATTCTCCCCACCATTCAATTTTATGCCCCCATAAAGACTATGGTAAATGTAGAAGTGATAGAACCTCAAAATCATTAAAACATAATAACATCAGTGGGTGGGGTTGAAAAAAACAATAAGACCCTAAAATAAGGAAAGAAATAAACAATATTCAGCCCAAAAGATCTATTAAATCTTTAATCAGTACCAAACATCCTTTAAAATGATTCAAATATAAACTAACCAGAAACGATTCAAGAAGAGTATTTAGAGAAATGGAGACCTGATGTAGGTCTCCCCACAATTTAGGATTCCCCAGAAATGGTGCAAGAATAATTTACATCTTCTATAAAGAGAGTGTCATAATAATAATTATGATTCCATAAATCAATAAGGGGATCCACTAAATACCTCCATCCTAAATCAACCACCATGAAACTAGTTGAAACTCCATAAATAAAGAACAACACAAAAATCCATCTGGAAAACTATGAAACCAAGGGATGTCCATATATTTAAAGATTAGGTAACCAAAACCATCACATCCCAAAAAATTTTAAGAACACATCTACCAAAAACATGCCTCAAAATATAATAACATGGTTCCATCCACATGTCCTGAAAATGCATTAGAGGGTATTGTGGCCTAAGCTCATGAAACACCGACTCATGAATATCTTAATAAAAATCCATACCCGACAGCTCCCACAGTCTAACCATAAACAATCACCGACCCCAAATACCCATGCACAAACGCCAGGATTCCCCATGATTAAACCATAAAACCCAACCTCATATATATCTCTCACCATAAATTTACTGTCAGAAAACAAACACATAAAACAAAGAAAAAAAATAAAACATGAACATCCCATATAAAACACTACTCAAATAAGGGAAACCAAAAAACAAACAAAATGAAATCTATTATAAAATCACAACTTTTCTAAACTCATGGACCTTGAATCCCAAAATATTCCATCACCCAAAAAAACTAAGAATATTAGTCCTCACCATCCTATTTATCTAACTAAGGCTCACTTGGAATTTTCTACCAAGATCATAAAACCTAGTTTCCAAATAAACCTACTGGTCAAACACTATACTATATAATTCTATGATAAACCCACACCAAAATACTAAGAAAATAAATTTATTCCACACCATTAAAAGTATAGTTAGTTAAAGTAATAAGAAAGGGGTTAACCATAATGATAAACACTCTACATTTATTCAATACAATTCTAAAATTCTTACACTAAACATCATGAGACTTGATCCCAACATGTTAATGTATTTGGAACTAGATTACATGGTTCCCATATAAATAATGTAAAAATAAAAATGAACAATTTTATAAAATAAGAAAATCACTTTAGAAAACCTCCTTTTAACCCATTTCCCCTTATCTAGGAGTCCCAAAACTAGTTACAAAGGAAAAAAATCATTGAAAAACAAGGATATTTTTAAACATTCCACCTCTATTATAAAACTAAAAGAATTGAATTTTAAAAAATTCAATTATAAGTTAACATCCCAAATTCCTTGATTTTAAAACATTTATATAAAATTAATATTTCTTATTAAATCACTATATCCTTTTAAAAAATATCAAAACCATTCACCATTAAACACTCATCATATTTTAAAAAGTAAACACACCATAAAACATAGATGTGAAAACCACTAGCTTTCATTTAATTAAATAGACCACTAAATTTTTTTGAAAATTAAATTTATTTCAAATATCCCACTTCATGAAAATATTTCAAAAAACACATTGATCTTTATTTTATAACAAATCCTTTTTAAAAAATAACCCAATATGGTTGAAATAAATTTAAAAATATATAATGAACGAGTTTTAAACCCCAAATTCTTCCTGATCACATAATGAAATCAACCACTTAAAAAACATTTCATAACAACCAAATTTATTTTATAAAAATTACCAAGGAATTATTTCCAAATAAAAACATTTTTCATGAAGTTCACTTTTCACAAACAAAATGTTTTTCACAACATACTCATATAGAAGTACAGACCACAATTTCAAAAAAAATCACTTCAAAAATTTCAATATATCACTTGAATCACCTTGGTTGCTTTTTTAATACTGAAAATCACTAAAGAAACCATCATTGAATCACAGTCTCTAAATAATGAAACCAATTGGGATGCAGAACTATGCCTTATTTGGCCAAATTATTTGATGAGACATGTTCCAATCATAATGTTTTTCATGAATCATTTCCAAGATCAATTTTATTTCCACTGTATGGTTTTTTAATCTATGAAATCAAACATTATGACATTGATTCATTTTCTATTTTCATCTAAAAACATAAAAACCCCCAAGGTAAATCATAATATATCAATAAGCATAGAAAATTCCACCATCACCAACATTCCCAATCCAAAAAGAATAATAAAAACATAAACCAGAACTCAACTACCCAAGAAACATCAATGATCCAGGTATGAAATAGCTAGCTAGGATCTCCCCATACATATTTATCAAGTCCTTAAATTTTTATCTCCACACTACCAGACCACCAATATAATAAGAGAGTGCTTTTAGAACCTAGACCCTATTGAGATCCTAGAAACTAACATCATTTATAAGAAACTAACCCAATATGGCCTACCATGTCCCTTAAGTGGGTCTACCGCTAGGTTTGATGAGTATCCCAAATAACCATGATCTCACAACAATTTTCAGGCTATTAAAATTATTTACTTGTGAACAATTTCACCCTCATATAGAAATATAAACTAATAGTTGAAATGACAAAGAATCTAGTATTATATATATATAAATTATAAATACATTCATATCAAATAAATAGAGACTATATAATAAACATTCCAAACAAGGCATAAAAAAATAAACAATCAACTAAACTCATCATAAATAATACATTCACATACGTAACAAGGAAATAATAAAATAAATCCAAAAGTAAATACAATGGTTGGATGAAATATTTGATACATAATCAACCCAATAAATAAATAAAACAACAATATGAGCTAGTACAAAAATAAGTCCACATGACCCATAGTCACTCATCATAAAAAATGACTATTAATAGACTTGAATCACCATATAACGAAAATAAACACATGAGAACGTGAAATAAAATTTGAGATTTATACACACACATACACTTGTGTGCATGTATGTTGTGAGGAAAACATGTTTACAAGGTTACACCACAGATTATACATAAATTTCTTAATAAAATAAATCATAAATTCTAATTTTAACATATTATATAAAAACAAGTCATATCTTGTTTAAAATCATAAGTTTAAAACCAAAACATTAAACAAAATATTTATATTAAAATTCCCTTCAAACGAAAAAAAGTGATTTTAAAATATATGAATCAATTATCAACCTATTCCCACCGATCATTATAGGAATAAAGCATTTATTAAATCCCCTTTATAAAACAATTACCCCTTCACGTTATAATTCAAACTTTAAAAAACAATATACAACTAATTTTAAATAAAATCATAATGATAATTATAATTTAATATATATGTATCTAGTACCTAGATTAACATGTATAATAGTCCCAAACCTATATTCATAGATCCAGTGGTAAAAAAAATCATTTCATTTCTAGATTTGATATTGACTATCATGATCTAATTTTTTCTATGTAAAACATAAATCATAAAATAGTGTATAAACATAACATAATAGAATTTATACCCATCAAAACATGGATCATAAAAAATGATACATGATGTAAGTCATTAAAATAATGAAAGATTCATATAAGTTAAGTATTATAAGACATGTGAAAATAATACTTGAGTAAAGGATACCCTATAACTCATAACAATTATTGGAAAACTGTGTAGGTATCTTACAAAATTAAACATTTATCATGGAATTAAATAAATTAATTATCCTCATAACTCTTTGTAGAAACCTATAATTTGTAAACTCCATCATCTCTTAAGAGTAACATATAGTTAGATAAGTCCTTTGCTTTACCCAATTCATTGGTGGCCTATAATAGACCCATATATCCTTGTTTTATAACTTAACCACCTACCCTTGGTCTATAACATAACCACCCATCCTTATTTTATAATGGAAACTCCCCCTAAAATTTATATACATATGTCCATGTACCATAGAATGATGAAAAATTTTAGAATATTTCACTTTTCAATATAATGCCCTTTAAAACTACCATAATTTATTATTATCAGTATTAAACGATGAAAAAAGAAAAGGGTTATATGAAAATATATTTAAAAAAATCATAATCCGTATAGTGAACTAATAAGGATTTTATCATTTGGAAATATCCCCATTTTATAATATAAGAACTATAAAGGATATTTCTATAGATGAAAAATACAGTTACAATAACATTTTTACATTTATTTAAATATAGGGAAAATATCCAATTCTATCGATAACATTTTTAATATAATTCCAAGAGTATTGAGAAATATATTTTCTTTGAAAATAACCCTGGCAACTACTAAAATAATCTTAAAATGGAATAATAGTAATGATTGTGGTAAAATATATTCATTTTGAAAATGATAATAAAAAAATATATTTCTCATTTCTGGTAAAAAAAAGTATTCTACTTAGAAAATGTAATAATGATCCTTTTAATACTTTGTAAATAAATTCAAATATATTTAAAATTATCTTTAAAAAATCATTGCTTTATATATAAAAAAATTATTGAAAACATTTTAAAGATCATGGATATGGAAGAGAATATATTCCTAGCCAAAAATCAAAATAATGTTGGGTTTTACTTAAAAAAACTTGTTATATTCTTAAGTGAAAAAGAGAGGTAAATGAACGGAAATAATGTAAAAAATATAAATAACCAGAGATGAATAATAGATATTTGGTTCACGAAATTAATATTTTACAATCGTGAATGTAAACCATTCTAAAAAAAATGAGATTGTAACAAAAATCTTTTACTGCTTTGTTAGATTTAAAACCCAAAATCCTTCAAAAGAAAAAATTTTAAATAGAACTATATTTACCATTTATTAAATATATAACATGATAATATTCATTAAAGGTGAATTAAGTACACCATATAGAATAAAACATGATACAAAACAAAAAAATTGTCACAAATAATTGAAATTGTGACCACGAAAACCCTTGAAACCTTTATAAAATGGGAATCAATTTCCCAAGAAAAATATAACTTCAAGGGAACTTTAAATATCATAAATAAATATTTATTAATGATATAATATCTCAAAATTAAGCATATATGTAATGACCCAATGTTTTATCAATGGAAATCACAATATAATAATTTGTTATATAACAACAATAAATCACAAAACAATGAACTACTAAGAACTATTAAACATAATATTACCACTTATATGATTTGAATTTCAATAATATGACTCACACAGTTTTGATCAGTACGATGTTTGGAGTCCGATAGGACAAACATAATTTTTGTTAAATAGTAACTAACCCTTATGAATAGTAATGATACCCTTATGAATATTAATTTGACCCTTATGAACAGAAAATTGTCCAACAAAATAGTAACCTTACCAATGAAAGTATAAATAAAATTTATCCACCTTATAAGTGAAAATATGATAGTGTTGGTATTTTTATAAGTCACAAATATTTAATTAATGATTTATGAATAATTTAATAATTAAAATATAAAATTTATTCTCCTAAAATGTATTCATAAATTATTATTTTTTATTTCTTATGGTTTTAAGATAATTTTATAAGACCTTATGTAATATTTTAAAACATTATAAAATCTGTTATAGTTTTAAATTCTGTATTGTACAAGTAAATTATGATTTTAATTAAAAATTAAATTCTCATATTTATAAAATTGTTTTTAAAAAATGGATTTCATTTTTGGATTCTACATGTTGATAAATAGTTTGGGTGAATTTTAGGATTTTTCAGAAATACTTGAATTTTTATTAATAGTGAGATATAGTAATTTACAGTATAAATACATTATTAACTAAATGGACTACTCTCAGTATCATTGATAATTCAAACACCATTGGTTCTATTTCACATTCACTTATTACTATTTTTGATCATATAATCATCCCTATTTATTGTATTATGGAAAAATAATAAACTAATGATTAAAATATTAAGAAAAGCCTTCTCTCCACCACTACAAAAACCACCAAATCCTACACTCCCCTCTTCTATTAACTCCTATGAAGACTTGTTCCTTGACTACATTCTGCTCAAATATCTCCCCAATATCCTCCCCCATGTCCTTAATCCCTTGGTCTCTTCAAAATACAAAATTATCTCTCTTTAAGAGGCTCTCAAGGAAGATTAAATCAAGAGGTAAATTCTACTTTTCTTTTCTTTCATTTTGTTTTGGTGTTCCTTTGTTATCTTTTATTTACTAACGTATCCTCATCAAAATTGTATGAAAAATATAATACCATAAATTTACTGGATTTTTTTATTCTAATTGGATAACTCATTATCATATCTCCTTTTCCATCATTTTATACGAAAGAAATGAAAACAGTGTCTGAGATGTGTTAATTTATCACATTCAAGGACAACGGGTTACCAATTTAAATTACCATATTCAATTATATTCATGACACAATTTTTATGGTTGATCCAAACTATAAATATTTCATTTGTATTATGTTGTGTTCTGGAATCCTTTTTCACAGATGATGTAAAATAATAATACAAAACAATTTAATTGTGAGAAAGGTCACCAAATTAATCCAAGAGTTTATCATTAATGTTTTATATAATGATTCAAATTCACTCCAAATAACCAAATGAATTTTATAAAAATTTAATATTATTTATTTTAACTAATTTCATATAAATTTAATTCTGGAAAACCATTATCATTATACATGTTTATCTGAACCTGAATATAAGTGAACCGATCATGAAAACCATGAAAGAAAATGCTCCCAAACAATAAAATTGAACCTCTTAACTCATAAAAAAGGAAATTAATGAACATAATAAGATTATAATTAATCAATAAAATATATTTTAGGTTCTGGAACTATTAATTAATGAACCTACTTATATTATTCAGGCCATTAGGATTAAGCGAAGAACACCATCGTACTTAAGGTAAGATATCCTCTCTTTCTCAAATTTATAAATAAATATCCTCTATGTTGTTCCCTTTTATGTTTAATTCATAATGATGGGTGTTAATTTATCACCTCCCCCATACTTCCACCATTATATATAAAATATGATAAACCCGTTTCTTTCTCATTAATTCTTCCTAAGCACACCGGATACCACCCCTATATTCTGTAAGGGATTCTACCTGAACCTCCAACATTCCTTTAGGTTTCTATATCTTTTTTTTACGCCAAAGAAGTTGTCCTTTATTTTTATGTAAAACATCTACATAATGTTTATATAAAATAAACGCATGTTTAAATATCCATCACTCACTCTCTTTCAGTTATATACATTTTTTTAAATGATTCCATCCTCAATACATTTCAATAAGAAAAATCATTTTAAAGAAACATTCTGAATTCTTACCCATTAAAATGTAAACAATATAATATATTTTTAAGAAACCAATTTTTTTATAAAACCACAAATTTTATTATGAAAACCTTCCAAGTTTTCTTTTTGTATTATATAAATTACCATTCCGTTTTATGTTTTAAATGACCGTTGATATTTCCCTTTAACCACACGAAAATTATTAAATTCTAATATTTCCCAGAAACTATTTTTTCATGTTAGTACATAAAATTGACAACACATATCATTATTTATGACTTTTTAACCATATGATAGTACTTTCATGCTCTCACTACATTCCTTCATTGAAAATTTTATTCTACGTTCATTTGTTATGATTTATGTTCTAATTATGATACCCAATTCTTTCTTTGGGTCTCCCTTATGATTATGTATGGTTGATTATGTATGGTTATTTTATTGGAAATAATATTCATGAACATGTTAAAATGGGTTTGCCTCGATTTTTCTCCAATTCATTAAGTAAATTTGTGTCTCATGATATCTTATGTGTAGTGGTCTTGGCGGTTAGCCTTCACTTCTGCTACCATGTGCAACGGTCTTGGAGGTTAAACAGGACTTGTGATCCTCTTTGTTCAATGATCCATGACTCATGCTAACATCCTGATTTATGTTATTTCCATATTTATATTATTCAATGTTTACATTATCCCTTGTTTATATGTTATGATTCTATATTCCATTTTATATCATTATGTCATGATCTATTACCAATGTGCTAAAGCCTTATTCTTATGTTTTTACCATTACTAGGATTTTAGTTTAACACTTAGTTCTTGTGATCCCTAGGGTACCCTATGCAGATGTAAGGTCTTAAAGGAGGTTAGGAGATCTTTACGAATATTAAATAAAGAAGTGTTTTTTAGTCCCATGTTTTTAGTTTTATGTACCTAGTCTTCAAAGACACTTGAATTCATGATCCTTAGCTTGCATTCTGATGTATAATTATGCATAAAATCATGTAATGTTATGTGAAAAAGGATTGGGTTTCTGAATTTGGTAGTAAGGAATATTCTAGTTATTATTTTGAGATTATGAATATAGCACTTTAGTATGATCCTTAGTGATGAGATTATGTATAAGAAAACATACCTAAATTTTGGTATGTATAGGGTAAGTGATAAATCAAGAAAATACATCCTGATCTTGATACAAACAGGTAGAGGTGGCTCTCGTACAAATGTACCTTGGGTTAAAACCCAAAAACACCTCTTTTAGATAGACTCTAATGGGAACTAGTGAATGATAAAAGGAATTTCTACACTCTTGGTTTGACACTCCTTGCAGATATGCTTTGGTAAATTCATAAACATAGTGGGAACCATTAATAAGGGAAAAAATAAATAATGAAGCCTATAAGAACATATTTTAGGAAATAGATCATGGATAACATAGATTAAACCTATGGTAATCACAAGTTAGGATATAATTTTGCTTTAAAATTTTATCCATTTATATTTAAAGTTCCCTTTATTTGATTGATAAATCATTATTTAATTCCATAATTGAACATTATTTTTCATATTTAATGGAGGTAAATAGAAGAGAACATGCCAATAATCAATGTGACAGGAAATTTGATGATTTCACTAAAGATATGCTTGATATGATGGGAATGGGTGCTCAAAACATCATGATAGTACTTGATCAGCTGGCTCAAGTTATATATAATAACATTTATCTTGTGAAACACCTTCTTCATCCAAAGAAAGATCAAGTTGTTATAGAATAATTCATCTGGAAAAGCCCTCTCATGTTTAGTTGATCTTCTAATCCCCTCCCCACGGAACTGTGGATTAACTCCATTGAAAAAATATACTATATCCTCCAGTGCTTAGAAGAAGAAAAATATGTGTTGAATGTCTGTCATTTTTATGGGGAAGTAGATCAGTGGTGGACACTAATCAAGAATAAGAATCCCAAGGATGAAATCGATTCCTTGAATTGGGTGGAATTCAAGATAATGTTTTTCAATAATTATTTTTCCCAAACCCTCCATCTCAAGATGGAAAGAGAGTTCCTCGATCTCAAGTTGAAGTAAGATGAGCCAATCAGGGCATATGAAGGAAACATTGAAAGGCTTTTAAGGTAAGCCTCTTTCTTTGTCATGAACTCCAAAATCAATGTGGATCATTTCTTTCGAAAACTAAAGTCGAGTCTATGAAAAGCGTTGGCGATTTGACACTTTGACAGTTATGAGTAGATTTTCTGTTATGCCCTTAAGGTTGAAATAGAGATCACAGACTCTCAATGGTATCATAGGACCAAAGAAAAAAAGAATAAAATAAAATCTAATGTGGAAAGTTCTACAAATAAATTACATGATGGAAAGAAGCTCAATCATCCCACTTATAAAATTTATGAGAATAAGTATCCTAGGAATTGTCTAAAGGGAACTAGGTATTGCTTAAAATGTGGAAATATTGGATATCTAGAAAAAAATGTCGAAGGAATATGAAAAATTACACTAATGTGAAATAATAAATGAAGGATTAGATCAATACTCAACCTATAGTGCAGTGTTAAAACTATAAGGAGCATATGCATTATGTGAAAAAATTCCCTAAGACAAGGGTTATTAGAAGAAATCAACAATATCTTCCATGGAATCAATTAAGGTCTTATGCTATCACTACTTCTTAGGTGGAGCCGGACGATGATGTGGTGATAGGTATACCAGTTATTCATTCAAGAATACCGAATGTAATATTTTATTCTGGTTCTATGCATTATTTTATATTG
Organism: Viscum album; assembly: GCA_963277665.1. Lineage (NCBI taxonomy): Eukaryota > Viridiplantae > Streptophyta > Magnoliopsida > Santalales > Viscaceae > Viscum > Viscum album. Next base: position 1,670,830,175 of record OY728119.1, on the reverse strand, counting down.
TGAATGTTTAGTAGAACTATTCAAACAGAAGCTCAAAATTTGGAGGATATGTTATATGTGAGAAAAACAAATGGGGAAATTATTGTGTCCATGGTTTATAAATCCTCCCTAGTAAATGTTTGTTGGATGAACCTCCCAACGAATATTGTCATACTTATTATAGTGGAGTTCGATGTTATATTGGGTAGGTATTAGATAAATTTATACAAAGCCAACATCAGTTGTTGGGAAAGGGAGATCACTCTTCACATCCCAAAGCATCCTCCAATTATTTACAAGTGTAAGGAGAAAGTTGAATGTAATTTAAGATCATCATCTCAAGTGTGGATATTTCTAACTTATAAGAAATCATATGTAGCCAATATTATTGAGACAAAGGAGAGAATCATGCTTCAAGACATTCCCATCATGAGGGATTACAATGATGTATTCCATAAAGAGTTTTAGGGTCTTCCTCCTAATCGGGAAGTTAAGTTCTAAATTGAATTTTTCATGGACATATGCCTATATTAAATAAAACTTATAATATAGACACTATAGAGTTGGTAGAGGTGAAGAAGTAGTTACAAGAGAATCTGGAGAAGTGTTTTATACACTGAAGTGCTTCATCATGGTCTGCGCCAGCCGTTTTTGCGAAGAATAAGTATTTATCTATATGCCTCTACATTTATTATCGTAATCTCAATAAAATCATGATAAAGAACAAGTATACCCTACAAAAGATATATGAATTGTTCAATAAACTTTTTGGGGCTCACTATTCCTCTACGGGATACTATCAGTTAGGATATCACTAATTAATGGTGAGGAAGATATTCCCCAGATTTTTTTTCGAATGAGGTATAGACACTATGAGTTCATAGTGATTCCCTTCAGGCTCACTAATAATCCAGAAATATTTATTGATTTATTGAATACTGTCTTGAAATATTACGTCGACAAATTTTTGGTAGTTTTTATTGATTAAATTCTTGATAAACTATAAGAGTAAAAAAGAACATGAGAATAATTTGAATATTGTTCTAAATAATTTGCGATGGGAGAAGATGTATGAAAAGTATAGTAAATGTGAGTTCTGGATGTAGGAAGTATCAATCTTAGGGAATGTTATCCCCAACAATGGGATATCTGTAGACCCTTCCAAGAAAAAGGCAATTGAAGGATACCCTAGGAAGAGATCATGACAGTGATCCACAAATTTTTGGGTATAAATAGATATTATCAATCATTTCTGATGAAATTTTCATGGTTATAAAACCCAATGACCAAGCTGACTGAAAAGGGAGTAACGTTTTTCTGGACTTAGGAATGTGAAGACTGTTGTAAGGAGTTGAAATAAAGACTTATCACTATTATAATACTCACACTCCCAACACGTAGAGAACTATTTGTGGTATACAGTTATGCATCAAAGACGGGATTAGGATGTCTGTTGATTCAAAATGATAAAGTGATAGCCTACGCCTCATAAAAGATGAAAATCTATGAGCCAAGCTAACCCATGCATGATTTTGGAGTTGGTAGTTTTGATCTTTAAGTTAATAATCAGGTGCCATTATCCTTATGGGGAGAAGTGTGATATATGTGCTGATAACAAGAATATCATATTTATATTCACATAAAAACAGATTAATATACACCAGGGAAGATGGTTAGATTTCATCAAGGATTATGAATTCTCAATCCACTACTATCTGAGTAAGGAAAATAAGGTGGCATATAATCTAAGTAGAAAGGATCATGCATCTTTATCAATGATCAGAATTAATAAGAATTTGATCTTATATTTGAATAGTATGGACATGGTAATCATTAAGAGAGGAGCATCGTCAATCTTTTCTCAAATTATTGCTAAACCATCCCTCATGGGGAAAATATGGGATGGTCAAACAAAAGATGTGGAAATTCAGAAAAGTGTGGAAGCCAATATAAATGGGATATCCTCTGAGTTCGGTATGATGATGAAAAAGCTATAAGATTTGGGGCACAATTAGGTGTACCATCTGTTATAGAGATAAAGAATGAGCTTTTGAATGATAAAAATATCTAAACCTTCTCTATTAACCTTAGGAGAACAAATATGTATCAACATATCTAAGATATCTTTTGGTGGGACAATATGAAGAATGAGATTACTGAGTATATATCAAAGTGCATGGTATGTCAACAAGTGAAGGATGAAAGGAAAAAGTCTTAGGGGACTAGAAAACCACATCCCATACAAACATAGAAGTGGGAGAACATCACCATGTACATTGTCATAGGACTTCCAATGACAACTATAGGAAACAATGATATATGGGTCGTTGTGGATCCTCTTACAAGGAAAGATCACTTTATATCAATTTTAGAGGACTTATTATTGGATAAAATTTCACAAATATACTTCAAAGATGTGTTAAGTCTTCATAGATTACCACAATCTACTATATCTGATAGAGATCCGATATTCACCTCAAACTTCTGGAAAAGTACCCATCATGCTCTACGTAGTGAATTGAAAATCCATACAGCCTATCATCCTCAAAATGATGGCCAATTTGAGAAAACTATTCAGAAACTAAAAGATATGTTGAGGTATTTTTCTATGGACTTCACAGGAGGATGGGGCTAACATCTTCAACGGGCCAAATTCTCCTATAATAATAGTTTCCACTCGAGAATCCAAATGGCACCATACAACGATTGTTATGGGAAATGGTCAAGAACAATGGAATGTTGGGGTGTAGTCGGTGAGAATAAGCTTCCAGGACCTGAAATGATCAAATAAATGGTAGAGACGGTGAATAAAATTTAGTAGCACCTCAAGGTAGCACAAAGTCAACAAAAGGCTTATGCATAAATTTGTCAATGAGACCTTGATTTAAAATTTTGAGACATGTTATTTCTATGAAAATATCCCTATAAAGAAGATAATGAGGTTTAGGAAGAATGAAATATTAAGACCCAGGTACATCGGCCCATTCATGATTCTTGATAATGATAGAGATGTGGTTTATTGAATGGAACTTCCACCTACCATGTTTAAGTACACGATGTCTTACATTAATCCCTCTAATGGAAGTACACACTAGATCCTTCCAATGTACCCTCTTCAAATGTGGTACAGTTGGAGAATGATATTTCTTATGAGGGGAATTCAGCGAAGATGTTGAATTGTAGTGATAAAGTTCTACGTAACAAGACCACACATATGGTCAAAGTGTTGTGGAAAAACCATAAGTAAGAAGAGGTAACATGGGAACTGGGGGAGATATTGAAGTTAAAGTACCCACACCTCTTTATGGCATAGAATGTAAAACAAAATTTCAAAGATGAAATTTCATAAGGGGGAAGAATGTAATGACACAATGTTTTACCAAGGAAAATTAACTCCTTATAATTATTTTATATAATCACATGAAATCACAGAAAAAATGAACTAATAAGTACTGTCTGACCTTTAAACATAATATTGTCACTTTTGTGATTTGAATTTCGAAAATCTAACTTACACGGTTGCGATCAGTAAGATGTTTGGAGTTCAATAAGACAAACATAAATTTTACTGAATAGTAACTGACCCTTATGAGTAATAATGTTACCCTTATGAATATTAATTTTAGCCTTGTGAATATTAAATTGGCCAAGTAAATAAAAACCATATCAATTACTGTATAAATGAAATTTATCGACCTTATAAGTGATAATATGATAGTGTTGGTATTTTTATAATTCATAAATATTAATTAATTTTTTTGAATAATTTAATAATTAAAAATTAAAATATATTTTAATAAAATATATTCATGAATTAGTTTTTTAAGTCTTCTGGTTTCAAGATAATTTTATAAGACCTTATGTAATTTTTAAAATACATTATAAAATTAGTTATAGTTTTAAAATCTATATTTGTCAAATAAATTAAGATTTTAATTTATAAATTAAATTTCTCATATTTGTAAAATTATTTTTAAAATATGGATTTTTTTTTTATACAAGTCGAAAAATATTTATGTTGAATTTTTAAAATTTTTATGAAATTCTAGAATTTTTGATGAATATTGAGATATAGTAATTTACCATAGATATACATTATATGCTAAATGAAGTATTCCTAGCATCATGGATGATGTAAGCTGGATTGATATGAATTTAAATGAACTTATTATTATTTTGGGTAATTTAATCATCACTACATCTTGTCTAATGGAAAAATAATAATCTAATGAATAAAATATTAATAAAACCCTCCTCTCATCCACTATAAAACCCACCCACACTCCGCTCTTTTCTTCACTCCTCTAAAGCCTTGTTCCTTGTCTAAATTCTGCTCAAATATCTCCCAATGATCCTCCCCCATGTCCATAATCCCTTGTTCTCCAAAAATTACCAAATCCTCATCCCTTAATAGGTTCCAAAGGAAGACTAAATCAATAATTAAATTCCTCTTTACTTTTCTTTCATTTTCATTTCTTTCATTTTATTTTCATGTTCCTTTATTCTATTTTCCTTACTAAAATATCATAATAAAAATTACATTACAAATAAATTACAACAAATTTAATTTAATTTTGTTATGATAATTTGATTATTCATTATAATATCTCATTTCCTCTCCTTTTATATATAACAATTGAAAACACCATCTGAGATGTGTTAATTAATCACATTCAAGGTTGACGGGTTATCAATTTTTATTAACATATTCATTTCTTTTCATGAACCAATTTTTATGGTTAAACTAGACTATTAAATATTTATTTTATTTTATGTGATGTTTTGGAATCCATTTTCACAAATTATTTAAAATAGTAATACAAAACAAGTTAATTATAAAAACAATCACCAAATTAATCCAAGATTTTATCATTAATATTTTATATAATGATTCAAATTCAAATAAAATAACCAAATGAATTATATAGGAATTTAATCTTATTTATTTTCAATGATTTCATATAAATTTAATTCTTTACAATCATATCATCATACATTTTTATCTGAACATGAATATAAGTGAACTGATCATTAAAACCAAGGAAGACAACGCTCCCAAACAATGAAATTGAACCTATTAACTCATCAAAAAGGACATAAATAAACTTAATAAGGATATAAATAATAAATATAATGTATTGGATGTTCTGGAATTAATAATTAATGAACCTAATTTAATTATTCAGGTTATCAAGATCAAGCGAAGAACATTATCAGACTTAAGGTAATGGATCCTCTCTTCCTCACATTTATTCTAGAATCTCATCTATGGTATACCCTTTTATGTGTAATTGATAATAATGGGGTATGATTTGAAACCACACCCATACTAAAATAATTATTTATAACAGATTAGGAACAAATTGATCTATTATCAAACCCTCCTATGTACACATGATACCATGCCGATATGCCGTAAGGGATTCTACCCAAACCTCCTACATTCCATCGAGTTGTTCTATATTTCTTATTACCCTAATAAAGTTGAATTTTTATTTTTATGTAAAACATATACATACTATTTATTTGCTCCAAAATCATGTTTCAATATCCATACCTCACTATCTTTCAGGGAAATACATGTTTTTAAATGATTCCATCAATACTTGTCAAATAAGATAACCTATCTTAAGGGAACTTTCTGAATTCTTACCCATCATTATGTACATAATGTAATCTATATTTACGTTACAATTGTTTTTATAAAACCATAGATTATGAAACTATTTTTGGTTTTCTTATATTTTTATATAAATGTTCATTCTCGTTTATTTTTTAAATAACCATTGTTATTTTCCTTTAATTGTACGAAAATGATTAAATTCTATAGTTTCCCAAAAAATCTTTTTGAAAGTTATTACATAAATTTGAAATCACTTATCATGAATTATGACTATTTTATTCTATGATATTCCATTAATTATTTAAATCCTTTCTTTTATGGACACGTTTATGATTCATTCATTTGTTATGCTTTATGTCATGATTATGATACACAATTATCTCTCTAAGTAACCCTTATGTTTATGTATGTTTGATTATGTACGGTTATTTTCATAGAAATAATACACATGAACATGTTAAAATGGGTTCACCCAAGTTGAGATCAAATGCATTGGGTAACGTTGAGTCTCATGAAATGTTATATGAAACAGATTCGGTGGTTAGCCTTGGCTTATGCTACCATTTGCAACATCTTGGTGGTTAACCATAAATTGTGATCCTATATGATCAAAGAGCCTTGTATCGTGCTAAATTCACGATTTATGTTTCTTACACATTTCTATGATTCAATTTTTATATCATACAATTTTTATATGTTACGATTCTCTACTCCATTTTATATAATTATGCCATGATCTATAACCCATGTGATAAAGACTTATTCTTATATTTTTCCCTTACTGGGATTTTAGCTCATCCCATAATTCATGTTATCCCAAAGGTACCCTATGAAGATGTAATGGATTAAAAAAAGTTAGGAGCTCTATGTGAAGATTAAATAAAGAAGTGTTTCTAGTCCCATGTTTTTAGTTTTATTTACATAGTCTTAAAATACACTAGACTTCATGATCCATAGCTTATATTCATATGTTTAATTATGATTAAAATATTGTAATGTTTTGTGAAATATTCTTGGGATTCTATAATATACAACTTGTAAAATAATGTCAGTGTATAATATGAGACATGTATCAAAGAAACAATAATAAGATGAATAATTCCTACAAAGATTTTATCACTGATGTGAGAATTAATCATTGAGGTGATTATGTGCAATAATTTTAAAACCAAATAAAACAATTGGAAATACAACATAATATAATTAGAGGTCATTTCACACAAAATCATCCCTTGATATAGTAAATGGAGTAGAATTATAACTTGTTTAATGTAAATTGAGTTAAAAAACCCTAACCTCAAGTCCCAACTTGATATTATCATCCTTTAAATCATGTATTATAAAATTATTGAATCATTTACTTATTTAACTAATTTATTTTATTTCCTTTTTACTAACCCATTTATTTAATTTATTTCAGTAATGTATTTAATTACTTAATTGGTTAAGTCCACATCGTGTGTTTTGAAGACATTATTTTCAAAATTGAAAATAAAATTTCTAGGTTTATCATGGAAAATTTGGTGGTTTTTACATCATATATATAACAACAATAATCACATAATTATCATTTTTATATATCAAATTCAATTTTTAATTCATTCATCAAAATCAGTTATGAAAAACAAAACACATCGACTTATGAGGTGATAGTATGCATGTAAACAAGAGACATATTTTTACATTTAATTGGATGGAAAAAATTATTAAAAAAATATTATTTTTATATAATCATTATAATGTTATACACACAAAATACCTTCATTAAATCTATACCCATAATATGAAAACCCCAGTCTTTATTACACATAAATTCATGATTTATTATATAATGAAACACATAATAAAACCTTAGATATTGAGAATTATTGTTTCTTTAGTTAATTAGTTACATTACATAACAACTTAGAAATTGAGGTACATCGACATTATTGAAAACTTCCTTAGCATTATCTGAATATACTATCTCTCTTAAAACTTCTTATGATTACATGGGGACATAAATAATAAAGCAGTGAGAAATAATGCCCAGTAAGGGAATAAAAAAATCATAACATGAATATATTATTATATGTTAGAGAATAATAATTTTAATGAGACATTAAATAAGTGATAATAACAAACTTGAACAGAAAGTCATGATGTAGCATGATAATATAAAGGCAACATGAGAATGTGGAAACAACATTAAACCTAACATTATAAGCATAACTCAAGGTTAAAAACCAATAAATCATTACATAATGTGATTATGATAACCTCCCATTCACTATACATGACATATAATGAGGCTAAAACATTACCCATGCATATGGAAACTATCTGTGTGCACCCATCATAATCATATCATGTACATGCATAAGTGTTCTATATAGATCATATAACATAATAAAATATTTCATCACATTTAATCCCAATAATATGGACTTTGGTTTACATAAATTCAATTACCCATTTAGTTAAATATAAATATAAATAGTTTAATACCCTTGAGTGGAAATTGGTATGGTTATACACCTAACAAATGTATGGCATGGAAAATCCTAGTGATATTTTGGCAGTGTAACCACAGTACATGAGAATTCATAAAATTGTTATATAAGAGAGAAAGAGGTATATAATCACATTTAATTCAAAAATAAATGTATGAGTGATATGTAATAACATAATTAAAAATTGAAATTTGGGAATTAATATGCATTATACAAGGATGGTTCTTGAAAAATAACCCGACATGGAAAAATCACAGGATAAATTCAACAACATAATGGTTGTACATAATGAATCATGAGATATATTAATGAGATTGAAATGGTTAAATAATAAATTATAAATAATAAGTGTAGTAATTGGTTTTGTAAAATCATATCCCATTAAACGTTATTGGAATAAAAAGTGAATTACATAAACAAGGTGGTTGAATAAGGAGGAGAAAGTGAGGATCCTTACTAAATTTCAATATAGTAATGACTTAAGTAAAATCTATATTGAGAGGGGATAAATGATTTAACATTATTAGGAAATAAATATTATTATATATTTATATTTATAAAGTTATTAAAATAGAACCAATTGAGATTCAAAAGGGATAAATACAAATAAGTTTCCAGAATTGAATAGAAGAGAGAGACGCCCCTTAGCTTGAGAGGGTGATTCCAAATGCTTGGGAGGAGCTTCTTAAGAGCTTTAGAGAACATTGGGGGGGGACTGTAGATAAGTGAGAGAAGTTAAATAAAGTTATTAAAGGTTTTATATAAAATATTAATGGGGGATTCGGTGGTTTTAAATATGAATAGAGAGGGGAGTTCTTTGTTATTTCCCAAACATATGTTTTGGTCTCTATATAATAATGAAATCAAAACCACAAACATTTACATGGTTTTTTCCAATTGCTTATTAAAAAAGGAGGTTTTTCTAATGTTATAAGTACAATTTCCTAATAAAATTAAATAATACTTTTAGTGATGTGAAAGTGAGTCATATTTATAATGAATTTATTTTAAAACCTCAAAATATAATATAGGTTTTGTAAGATTCATAATGGTTTTAAAAAAAATAAAATGACCATAAAAATATGTTATATTAATTTTTAAACATATATTATATCTTTGATACAACTAATAGAATTTATTACATCAGTTTTGGGTCATTATTATGCAATAATTGACACCGTATATTTATACAATATTTAATTTTTACATAAAAATTCAAATCTCTCAGAAAATGATGAAAAATTGACTGTTGGAAAATTTTTACATGATGATTCTAAAAAATAATATCTGAATTAAAAAAAAATTTCTATATATGTGAATTTCCACTTTTAAAATAATAATTTATATTTATTAAGGAATGCTATTTTTCGACAATAACAGTTTTCAATCCCTTATAACAATTACATTTGAATTCATAAAAAATTTATTATAATTTATATTTATTGTTTAATATCATATTTTATTAATATATAATATATTTTTAGAACTCAATAATTCATCATAAATAAATATCAAAACTAAAATTGCATATTACACAAGAATACAATTTTTTTATCGTATCAAAATCAAAATTATTTACAATGTAACGAAAATATGATTTAAATATATTCATTATTATATAAAATATAAATATTATTATTATTATGGAATTGATACATTTCCATTTATTAACCCAAAAAATCACTTGAGGGTAAGGTACATGATGGTGACATAATTATTGGGTTGTTCGGAGAACATGGTTTGGGATGTGATCTCCGTGAGCTCGAAATTATTCCATATAAAGTCTCACCCATGATTTAGTTGTTGTATATTGGATTGGGGTTGGACTAGGTAAAAGATTATTGATGTTATAGCCCTAAAAATCTCTTATAAATTAGATTCATATGGTAAGTTACTACTGTTTGAGGGCATTGATTCTTTTTTCTATGTTAGTTAGATTTATCATAAACCTATATTTATGCTAATAAAATGATAATTGTTTGATGAAAATTTTATCAACGGTTATGATTATTAATAATTGTTTAAAAAAAATTAGGATATAATAAAACAATATAATACCATGTGTTTTCTATAACCATTATATGTAATTTAATTCAGTCTCAAAGATAACATTATTTATAAATGTTTGGGTCATTACAATCTTCCTCCGTTTAGAAATTTCACTATTGAATTTTTTAGTTAACACACTAAAAAGGATGAGGGAAATTATATTTCATCACAACCTCTATTACCCACATTAATTATTCAAAAAAAATTCCCCACACAACTTTGATAATGTTAATTGTCTTATTTCATACAACTTTTTATCTACGATCTAATATATGCATCAACATGTCTTCATATAAAATATAATTCTCTAAGGATACCACCTATGGATTCAACACATGTAATTGGTATGTTGCGTACTTCATCAATAAGTATACATGGATTACATCATGTACTTCAGATAGGTTAGGTGGGGGTGATAGTAGATAAGCCAATTCTCTGATTAAAGCAAGGATCTCAAAGGGGCCGATGTATATTGGAACAATATTTCCCTTATTCATGAATATCATTACATTATTAAAGGGATATATTCATAGGAATACCTTATATCTCCCAAAAAAATATAGGTCTCATTGAATATTGTTATCATAGATCCTCTGTTGACTATGATTATCCATGATGTGCTAATAAATGGTCTTGATTTTTTTCACCATTTCCTCAACTATTTCAGGACCCAATATATTGCGTCCATCAACTCCATCCCATCATGTAGGTGTTTTACATCTCTTACCATAATGATCTTATTACAATACCATTTGGATGCTAGAGTGAAAACAATTATTGTTTGAGAATTCAATAAGTGGAATATGTTGACTCCATACTCATTTGAAGTCCATTGAGAATTCTCTCATCATGTGATTGAGTTTCTGGATAGTCCACTAATATTGGCCATCAATTTTGGGTGATAAGTCTTGATGAAGTTCAACTCAGTCTTTATATCATGTTGTGGACACATAAAGATCATGGAGGTAAATATTGGGTATCAACTATATACAATATGTAGTGGTGTTCCATGTGGACTCACAAATTCTCTATCGATATCCCTTTTTGGTGACGAAATCACCTAATAACATTTCTTGGATCAAGTATAAGTTCAATTTTGAACTCAATAACTAGTTTAAGAGAGGGAAGAAGCAATTCCTCTACAAAAACAATAGCATATTATCTCAAAATAGGAATATATTCAAGGATTATAGTTTCCATAGACTCAATCATTTGAGCTGGATATTGTTTATTTTAGGGTAATAATATCCATGATTGGGATGATGATACTATAGAAGATTCATCCTCCTCATTTCACTTGTATAGAATTGATGGGAGATTCATAGTATATAGGGTGAATACCTTATCCTATAAATTTATGTTGGATATATAAAAATAAAACCATTATATAACTAAGATAAAATCAAATTACAATACAGGGAGAATGATAAAATCTTAGAGAATAATATTCACACAAACTTCAACGTGTGATACAATAATCATTGGAGTTTTTTTCCAAATATATAAAAACATTTCGGGTGGTGAATTGATGTTATTATAAAAATTAAAAGATATACTAATATCGAATGAATTGAAAAAAAACGAAATACCTATCTATTTAGTAAAGGTTTCATGTACTTTAGTCATCATAATCTATCTCAACATAGGACTTTCCTTGTTCTATTAGTCATGGAGATTGTTGGTTCTCATCATGCTTGTCATCTCTTGGAATAGATAATAGGATTGGATAATTCCTAACATCCCCACATTTATATAATAATAATATATATGGTAACTTATATTGAAATTAATTTCCACCCATCATGATATTCATTTTTCGATGAGAATAAGCTAATGTGTTCAATGTCTTTCCAAAAATAAAACATATCCTAGTTCCTTTGTGACATTTATCATACATCCGCTTTCCAAATTTTTGAATAAAATAAATTGGGTCTTATTACCTTCATCACCTTTATTAGATGAACTTGCTTGACATGAAATCTTCCATTTACTTGAAATTTTCAGACATTAAACTATGTGCTAGCTGTTAATAATTATTTTTTATTCCAACATTTTCATAATCACCAGATATATTACATGAGATCCCACCATGTTATTGTTGGGACTATGTTGGTTGAAAGTGTTTTAAGAAGAAAAAATAATTTTTTTTGTCATTATGATAAAATAATTTAAATTTATAAGAAATGGTGGTGATACTAAACGGGAATCAGAATAAAAGGATCAGACACTCAAATGATAATAAATTTCATTGATTTTGGTTTTCTATTCTGGATAATATTTTTATGGAGTTGTTTTCAGACTCACATTATTTCCGAAATGAATGTTTCAATCAGTATCAAGAAATGTATCAGTGTATAAATATATCTGTACAGAAAATGAAAATTTGTTTCTATTTTTTTTTGTTTTCAACATCATAAGTAATGTGATATACTTTGGATCCATGAATTATAAAATAAATGGAGGATGATGTGTTTTGTTCCTTAAATCAGATGATTATATGTCAATGATAATGTATCAAAGTCCTGAAGAAGTTATGATAGAAGGAAAGATTTGTACAATAATGGATGATGTGAAGTTAAAAATTTTTTTATGTGCTGATATACCGATCCATCATATTTTATGAACCATCAGACTATCTAGTTAAATAGATGAAGAACTAATAAGGATCAATTGACTATTTCAGATAAAGTGGAAGAAGGAAGTTGCTACTGACATCGGTCCTCCGGACACGGTGTTCCACCGATTCACTAGAGGTATAATTATATCTGAGAAAAAATATATCTGGATTTTTGGGACTGATGAATGAGAATATACAGAGACTGGTCTTTTATATTGGACTAAATACTGATCAAATTGATAAATCACAATAATATAGTCAACCATTTTTATCAAACATATATTTTTTCTTCAATTAGGTCAATAGAAGGATAATTCAATTTGATTTGTTTTTAGTGGATCAAGAGAAAAATAAGTAATGATTTAAACCAAAAAAATTATTCTTTTAATTGGGTTAAGATTCATCAAAAAATGCTTGGCACTGATCCATTGGAAAGAAACAGAGATTGATCTATTGGATTCTGGATGACACCTATAAGTCATCAGATGCTGGGTTTCATTGGATGCAGAATCATCTGGTGGAGTAATTGTTTAATATTTATGAAAAAAAGATATATTTTGATGATTATTCTTGAGGTTTTTAAGGGGGGTGAATTCTTAAGAAATTGGGACATTGTTTATTGAATAATGGTATCAAATTATTATGTCTTTCAGTTGATACAAAGAATCATAATGAGAATTCATTTTTTCAATTATTACAGAGCATCAAAATGAGTAGCCCACAATTTTTATGTCTTTATTTTGGTTCATGAAAATTAGAGGGACCATATGTTTTTATCAAAAAGAATAACTATATGAGAATGTACTTCCTGTCAGACTAATGAATGATTTTATCTTTCTTGAAGCTGAATTTGTGAAAATATTTGAGAAGATTCAAGAAGAATAAAAATGAGTTGAGAAGAACTAATAGGGTAAAATATAGAGTCTATATGAAAGTCAAATTTTGGTTTATGGAAAAAAAATTTAGTGGGAAAGTGGAATTATTTTTCCACCCATTCCATTCTTGAAACTCCTATAAATAGAAATAAGTACATTGTAATTTGTATTGAGGGAACATATTTCACATATGGAGAGAGAGAGAAAAGAACTGAAAAAGAGAGAAGAAGGTTTCCAAATAAATTTTTTTTGAGAAACATCTCTATAAATAAGAATCATAAAGAAGGATAGTAATAATAGATTATAGTATCAGACAGAGTTATCATACACAGGTTTGTGGAGTAAGTTTGTAGTGGCTCAAAATTATTTCCACAGTAACTTATTCCTATTTGTTTTCTTGACTAAAGAATCAAAATGGGGAATTGGACTATGCCATCAAATTGAGTTTTCTTTAAAATGTTCTGAAATGTTTTTTATACCTTCTAATGGATAGAAAGTTAATATTTTTGTTTTGATGAACTAAAAAAGTTTCATTTGATAAGGCAATACATTAACATGTTTTTAACCAATTGGAGAATATTTCTTAACACATTACACAAACTTGTTTTATATCATTCGTGATATAATAAAAACATGAAATTCTGTATTGATCGTAGTTTTATACAAGTGTAAGTGTATATACTACTTCTTTTGTCCATACAAAATCATTGTTTTATAGTGGACTTTGTGGTATTGATTTATTTTCAAACTATTCCAGTGATGTAGCTACCCTTTCTGAGTAGAGAACCTTGTAAATACTTATGTTTCTATACATGTGTAATTTTTTTGATTTTTAAAAAGTGATAAAACTTTATTAGGAGGTGAATATTGCTTCAAAATAAAGTATAATTAAAATAAAAATGTATAAACAATTCACCCGTCCCCCTCTTAGTTATACATTGATATTGGTTGGAACTTTTTAATTGATATTAGAGGGATGGTTGCCTTTGATTACTCTTTGGTGAAGTTTTTTGAAGAGAATTTATTATATAAAATCTAAATTCTGTGAACTATAAAGGGATTCCATTCTATGATGGTAATAAATATCATATTTGGAAGGAGGTAATGTTTCTATATCTTATATCGCTTCTGTAATATGGTTTTTTAGAAGTTGTAGATAGGTTTCCTCTTCTTGATGATAAAGATCCTTTAACTATAGACAAGAAGAATCTTGAGAATATTGGAATAGATAATAATTATTTACCCACATCACTTTTTCAAAGTGTGTTTCTATTATTTAAGGGAGTTCCTACTACCAATGCAATCCAGAAAAATTTGAAAAATATTTATGAAGTCAATACAAATAAAAATAAGGAAAATTTAAAAATATAAATTCTAAAGTTTGAAGATCTGAAAATGGGTGAGTATTAATCTATTAGTTTATTCCTTACGAGGGTGAATGACATTTTTATCACCATAATATGTCTTGGTGAGAAGTTTGAAGACTCAATTGTTGTTGAAAATATCATGGGAATTATCCCTTTTAAGTTCAATTCTAATGTTGTATCATTGGAAGATAGATATTCTAAAACTCTATATTTGGATGATCTTTATAGTACTATCATTAATTATTATATGATACGGGAGAAATTTATGAAAGTAAAATTAGAAGTTGATCAAGAAATGTCTTTCATGTCTTTTAAACAAAGAAATTATAATAATATTTTTAAAGAAGATGGAGTTTCTAACGAAAGGGGAATATAGAAGAAATTAAGGATGATAATAAAAGGTAAATAAGATCATAGAAGGAAAAGGGTGATACAAAAAAATATTATTCCATGTGAAAATTTAAAAAGATTTCCAAATATAAAAGAATAATATATTTTTTCCAAATATGATGATAAACAATATAGTGAATTTGAAGATAAAATTTTTATTGATATTTTTGTAGAAAGTAATTTCATTACTACATTTAATAATGATGTGTTTGGAAGAATTATTTCTGATGAATAAGATAATGATATGTAATTTCATCTAAAAAGAGAATGGAAATAATGTCTTAGAAATATTTCAATACTTGAAAGATAAATTAATAAGTTGAAAAAGAAATTTCCTTCAAAAAAATCAAGAATTTATTTCTGAAGAGAATGATAAGTTTCCAAAAGAGGTTGATTTTTTGAAAAAGTGTCTTATGAATGAAAATAATAAAAAATAAAATTTCAAAGATAAGTTGAAGGAAAAGGAAGAATTCTGGGATCTTGTTTAATAAAAACTATCTAAATTTTAGTAGGGAGTTACAAGTTTGAATAAATCTATCTCTGAAGTTAGGGAAATTTATAAAAAAGGAAATCGTGTGAAGGATTTACAAAATTTAACTCCAAAGGTTTAAAATAATGTTAAAATTGTTCCTAATAGTAATAAATATGGAAAATTTAAGTTTGTGTCCAAAAACATAAAAAAATTTAGAATTTAGAAGTTTATAAAATTTCTGATTCTGAATTTTTTTACGACTGTTGATTCTCAAAAGGTTGGGAAAAATAACAAATTGAATAAGAATAATCTAGTTGATGATAGAAATTTGGGGACTCACTAATTTTGTTATGTGAAAGATAATAATGTTTCTAAAAGACATGATCAAAATTCTTAATATTATGAATGTTAGGGAGGAATGTATTCCCTCTATTGGTTCTACTGTTGTTGTGGTTGATTTGGGCACACAAGAAAATTATTGTTGGTTTAATAAATAATTATAAAATTGTACCACATGTTATAGAAGGAAACATTTTAGGGTGATTCAATAAAATAAAAGGAAAAAACCTAAGAAGGTTGGTGTGAATTTTGAAAATTGGTTCCAACCTTTGGAAACTATTTTTGAGTGATATGAAGTATTTTGAAATCTTGTAAAAGGTTTTATTGTTTTCTTACCGACACAACCACATGTTTATAACAATTCTCAGAGGATTTAAGTGAAGAAATATGAAAGGAAATAAAAATATCTTGTTTTATAAACTTCTCTCAAATCTACAAAAGTATAATTAAATTGGGTTTTGGATGGTGGTTGTTATGATCACATGATAGGGGATTTGAAATTTTTGAACAAAGTGGAATATATCAAAGAAGGAACCATGATATTTGGAAATAATGAATCCCTCAGAATCAAAGGAGTTTGATATGCTATTATTGGGGAAGAAAACATGAAATACAAGAAATATTTGTTTTTTGTTGGGTTTAAATAAAACATCTTTAGTGTTTATAAATTTTTTAAGAGGTTCATAATGTTGTTTTTAGAAGATATGTTTTGTATAAAAAGAGAATAAAATGGATAAGTTGTTACAAAATTCCAACATACAAAAGTAAACTTCTTCCAAGTTGGTGAAGTATATAATTAATTCTACCTAAGTATGTTTGAAGAAAACTTGTTTTAGGAAAAAAGGTTTGTTTATATGCATCCAAGAAACATGAGTACGTTATGAAAGACAAATAGTGACCATGGAATTCCATATATTCCAATAAGAAGAGATTTATGTTGCAGAATCTTTCAGAAATTAATGATTACAAACAATTTCATAATAAATTTGATATTCATTCAACTCAACCCCTGGAAATTTTTAATTCTGATAATTTTGGACCAATAAGAAAACAATAAATTTTTTGATATAATTACTTCATTTATTTTTTTGACGATTTTAATCACCTTACTTGTGTTATATATTTTAAACATATTTTATATTATCTAAATTTTTTGAAAAGTTTTTAGAGAATAGATGAGAAGAAATGTGGGTATTCTATGAAGAAGTTATGAAATAATAGTGGTGGTGAGTATAATAATGAATTGTTAAAAAATAATATTAAAAGATATAGAATTCAGTATGAGTTCAGAAAACCATACACAACTAAATAAAATGGTCTTTCTTGTTATAAGAATAGATGTTTAGTGTAAATGGGGCGTACTATGTTACTTGAACATGGTCTTTCTCATCACTTTTGTAGGAAAGATATGATCACAACTATTTATATTAAATATTAGTTTTTCTATATTCCAAGTTACGATATGACTCCTTATGAAATATTATAAGAAAAAACTCTTAGTTTGAAACAATTTAATGTATTTGGGAGTCCCTACATCATAAATAATAAATCTAAAAACCTTTAAAACATTGATTAGAGAGGTGAAGATGGAATCATTCTTGTTTATGCTCTAGATGTAAGAGGATATAGATGTTTCAACCAATAAATTGGGATAATTTTTAATTATGTTGGTTTAAAAGTTATTGATAAATCTAAGAACGATACTATACAAATACAAGTAGGTGAGGATTATGAAAAGGATGTAGGAATTATTGTTAAGAAACATAAAAAGGATGGAAAAATTTGTGATGGAACATATAGAGAAAAATAGGAATCATATATTTACAGTGATGAGGAAGAATTTCAAACATCTTATCCTAGGATAATGAAATAGGATGAAGCTCAATACATTACTGAAAATCAACATAAAATTTTTAAACAAGAACATCAAAAGTTATTACACCATCTTTCATGTATTCAAAAGTATATCTAAAAGACATGAATGAAATTTTTTAGTCTCTAGAATGGATTAAGGCTATGAATAAATAGTTAGACCAGATTTAGAAGAATGATACTTGGGAACTTGTACCAGAACCAAATGAAAAATTTGTTATTAGTACAAAGTGGGTGTTCTATTACAAGTTGAATAAATATGGTGAAGTAATAATAAATAAAAAAACATTTGTGTGAAAAGTTTACTAAAAAATTAAAGGTATTGATTTTGATGATAATTTTTCTCTAGTTGAAAGGTTAGAAATAATTTGTATCTTTATTTCAATATCTACACAGTGAAGTTATAAAAATATTCATATGGATATAATGTTAGACTTACTAAATGGGGATCTTGATGAATAATTTTATATTGAACAACTGTGTGGTTATTTTATTAAGAATGGTGAATGTTACATGTGAATGTTGAATAAATACTTTTATGGAATAATGAAATCTCCCAAATCATGGTACACCAAATTATATATCTGCTTATGGAAGTTGAATTTTAAAAAAGGAATATTTTATAGTAATTTTTACATCAAAAACATTCTAGAGATTTACCTTATTTTTTCTATATATATTGATGAAATTATATTTGTTAGGAATGATGAAATAACTTTTGAAATATTTTTTGAAGAAATGAATGATTTTTTTGAAATGTCAATGCATGGTGAAATTAAATACTTTCTTGGGTAAAAATATCACAAAAGAAGAAATACATATTTCCTTCTCAAGAAAAGTATGATAAGAAAGTTCTTAAGAAGTTTGGAAAAGAAAATTCGAAACCAATTTACACAAAAACATTTATGGGAATAAATTTGACTAAATTTGGAGAAGGAAATGATGTTAAATATAATGAGTTTTGAAATCTAATTGGAAGTATTTTGTATCTAACTACCTCAAGACTAGACATTGTTTATACTATTACCATATGTTTAAGATTCCAAAGTGCTCAAAAATAATCACATATATTGTATGGAAAAATTATTCTTAGATATATAAAAGGAATAAAAGAATTATGAATTAGGTATAATATCGTATAATTTTTTTTTGTTATATAAATACTAATTGGGTCGGAAATGTTGATGATATAAGATCAATATATAGTGGAGTTTTCTTTTCCGGGAAATTTTATGATTGTTGGAATACTAGGAAACAAAACTCAACAAATCTTCGAATGGATAAAGCTGAGTACATTGTTTCAACTCAAGATGTAACACAACTTCTATGGATGATGACTTATTTAGAAGACTAGGTTTTTTAGGTGAAGTTAACTCTGCTCTTGGAAAGCGATAATCAGAGTGCTATTAACCTTATAATATATCTAGTTCAACATTATAATTCAAAACATATTGATATCAAATATCATTTCATAAAGGGGAATTCAAAGAAAAAATAAATCAAGATGAAGTATGTTAATACATCATAACATGTTGCTGACATTTTCACAAAAAATCTACCCAAAGAAGGTTTATACAAAATGAGGTTAAACATGGTCTTCCAACCGATTTCTCTTAAATTATGAGGTATGTGTTTCTATTCCCTCCATCATATTTTCTTTGGATAGTGTTTTAATGTGGTATAAAAATTATTTTTCGTAATTATTTCCATTGATATATGCTAAACCATTTAATGAATCATGTGTACTAGGGTAGTTGTGGGTACGCTCTGAACTCAACTTGTTTAAGTGTGAAATGTTTTAATAGTTTATTTTAAATGTTTTAGGAAAAAAATTATATTAATAAAGGAATAAATAATGTTTTGAAGTGTTGTAACAAATTTTGAACGGATTAAAAGTTTCATAAGTCACTAATTTTTGAAAACATGTTTTTGTTGTCAATGATTCTTGTTTTTTAAAGTGATGTAGCTCACGTAGGTTAGGAATTTATGATGAGGGATCCATAGATTGAGGTTAAAAAGTTTAGTGATTTATAAACCTTGGTTGACAGAAAAATTAAAATGGGGATATTGTTGGGACCAAGTTAGATGAATGTGGTTTTTGTAAGATGAAATAAGTTTGTGTTTTTTGTTTTTTATTTTGTTTTTATTATTAAATAATATTTTATCATTGTAAGAAAATAAGACTAGAAAAAATGGGATTCAAAATTATAATATCATAAACTCAAATGATAAGAAATTTCACTGATTTTTTTTATCTATTCTGGTGATGTTTTGTTAATGAAGTGGTTTTTGGAAATACATTGTGTCCGGAACAAGACTCTCAATTGGTATGAACAAATTTATTAATGTCCAAATGACTCCATACAAAATATGATGATGCTTTTCATATTTTCAAGTTTACAAAATCATATGTAATTTTACATACATATAATCCACGATTTGTGAAAGAAATGGGAAGAATATGTGTTTGTAATATCTTGGGTTATTTGAGTGGGTTGATATCCTCAACCTATCTGAATTTTTGGACTTGGTGACCGGACCAACTCTTTTCATGATTATCAGAACATAATTCTAATATTTCCTTTAATATATGTACATTTTATTAGATGTGTTTAGAGTCTTGGAAGGTTTCTCAGTGTCTCATATCAATTTTTGGTGTGACAGATCTCAGATACCCGACTATTCCATGTGCACTAATAGGGGAACACTATTTGGAAAAACCCTACAGACTCCTAGGAGAAACCGTGTGTCCCTCCAGGTGATCTGTGAATAGTTTTTCAAACTGTGTAGGAGGGGTTTCATTATTGTGTGGAACCACAATAGTTTTTAGAAGAGGTGATTCACATGGTTTCTGCATGATTTGGAAAACTGTGTGGGACAACCATGTGAGGTGTCACTTTAGTTATAGGTAATGACATGGTTGTCTCATTATTATCTGAATCGTGCAAGCCAATTGTGCACCTTATTAAAGAGGAAAAATTTATTTTCTCCCTCCTCTTATATTTCCCCTTTTTATCCTTTCTCCTTCATTTTTTGTGCACTACATATGTGAGCCTCTCATTTCTTTCCCTAGGTGTTGAGTTGATATCCTCATACATGATCTATTATTATAACCAATGGGTGCATTGTAATGACATTAGTGAGTGATTAATTATTATTGGTTCTATTTTATTTTGATATCTACATATATAATGATAAATCCATGCTATCTAATTTACCCCATTTTTAGGGATTTCATATTAAATGATGATTTTTTTCCTAAATCAGCTCGAGTTAGAATCTATGATTGGATGTGTGAGAATATAACATTTTGAGGTTGGTGGTTCTTATCTTTCTCAATAAATTTATGGTTATTTCAGGGTTTTATTATTGATTTCACCATTGTAATGACTGAGTGACACCTTATTAAATTAACAGTTTCATAGTTTCAATTAATGAAATGATGTTAATACATTTCTATGTGCATGATCCTCCATGTTTAAAAATTGTTTAATCTGATGAGAGGCTTTGGACCATGAGGTTTTTTAGGCCGGGGAGTTGATATTATAAATGTGTTTGGTTTAAATTGCATATTATGTAGTGTTGAATTATATGGGAATGTTATGAGCTCATCCCACAAATTTATATGGTGTTTTCCATCTTGTCTAAGGCATTGTAATTTTTGGGTAGGCCAAGGCCCAAATTTTATGAGTGTTGATGGTCACAGGTTGGGAGACGTGGTCGTCAGATTTTGGAAATACGTTTTTCGTGTTGTGGGTATGGAATGAGTGATTTGATATAATGATGACCATCAGGTGGAGTGACACATTCACAATGGAATTAGGTGTTGGATGATGTGGATTTGGTACATTTTGGTTATCTTCACTCACTTGTGTTGTCCAATATACCATTTGGATTTGTGTGCACATAGATTGGAATTAGAATATGATGTGGTGTTGATCACTCATGTCGGAAAAGGCCTCTGTTATATGTGTCTTAGGATGGTTTTGACCATTGTTATGGTTAAAGGTTCCTACTATAGAAAACCACATAGATAGAGAGGAGTTATTAATTGACGATGTTGAGATAGTTAGTTGGGGTAAGAGGATCTCCATGTATTGTGGTTATAGGATGGTATTATTTGGGAGTAAGGAATCACCATTCCTCAAGATTTCATATGTTGAACTGATGATGTTATTATTTTGGATTAAAGACATCTTTTCACCTTGGGATTTCATACTTTGAGCCAATGAATTCTTTAGATCAGGGGTCTGAGGGAATAATTTCTTATTTTTTGGGCTTGAATTCAAGGCGTCAATTACTTGATTGATGGAACAAGGTGATAGTGAAAATTTTATAGCTGAAACCTATTGGTTAACCTAGAATGTTCTATCATCAGAGGATGCCTTGTGATTTATGCTAAGGATCCTCTCAACTATAGTTATTTCCAAATTGGCCAAAGTAGGTGATCGATTCATTGAGGATGTTGAGCATAAGGGAAGTAGGTTATATGATGTGAGGTGAGTGTGCTTCTTTATTTATTTTTGTATACTCTATCTT
Source organism: Viscum album (assembly GCA_963277665.1). Classification (NCBI taxonomy): domain Eukaryota; kingdom Viridiplantae; phylum Streptophyta; class Magnoliopsida; order Santalales; family Viscaceae; genus Viscum; species Viscum album. Next base: position 1,670,807,561 of record OY728119.1, on the reverse strand, counting down.
AATCATAAATGAAATATAGGCACACATTTCTGGTGTCCTACTATGATTATTCTCACACCCTACACGGGCCCTTTGGGATGAATTTTGAATTTTTGTTTCTTTAATCAGGTAATGGATTAGGATCAGAAGTTGTACATTAGATATCATGTCATTATTCTTAGCATAAAATTGATGGCAGGGACTTTGGAGTTTCTTGGATCATCTGGGGTTTACCATTTTACTCGTTCTTTTGTATCATCAAGCATATATATGTATGTATTGAGGTTAGACATGGGAGTCCCTTTTTATTACCTACTTGTATGATCATACTTGGATGCATATTTATCTATAAATTGTATCCTATAATGCTTTATTCTTCAAATGGTTTATTTTGAGTTTTATAATTGCTTTCCCTTATCTAATTATGATTCGATTATAACATGTTACTGGTCCAACGTATTATGGTCTTTCATTTCCATTGATATTTTTAATAAAGAACATTATAATTACCCCATTAAAAGGTTATATTCTCCCCACTATCAACCTTTATACCATATCTACTTGTTAGTAGCCAATGGTGTATAGGGAGGCGTGCCTATGTCATAGTGGACCTCCGACCCGTAGCACTGTTCGGGTGGCTGAATGGATCAGGACGCTACAAATGGTATCATAGGAGTTTATTTCACCTATTTTGGTTCATACAATTATGGATATGGTGGTCCTAAGATTTGGATGTTTTCATAACATGGTTAATTACCCATGTTTATGTGCATGTAATGCCATTAATGGGAGACATATCAGGTTTCCAGGGGTGAGAGATTTATGTTTTTCATTTATCTTTGAAATTTGATATTATTTAAACCAATATTGATTCAATTTGGCGTTGTTATTATATATTATGGTATGTGAACCTTGAAATAGAATGAAAATGGAGAATTTTAGACTCTTGGTCTGGTATGGAAATGGATGCTTTACTATGATTCCTTAATAGTTAAATAGAACTATTGATTATATATGCATTTTCCATGATAAATTACATGTTATTATAATTGGGAACTTGGATTTTTCTAAGAGGGATTCATTTGTTTAATGTTTCAAAAAGGATGTTAAGTAGTTTTTTTCCAACTGGCCTCTCTTTGGTGGCATTCTACATAGCTATCCCAATCATGTGGATCAAATTAAATCTATGTGTGGTATGTGATATTTCTATATATGGTCATGGATCTAATAGGAGAAGGAATGGATTAAATATGAAACCTGACAGTGATGTGGGAAAGCGAGGGGCCAAGAAGATGGATTTATATTCGATACCGGACTCTGATATGGGTGGGTAAGGGGCCATGAGGACGAATGTAAATAACAAGGTTTTAATGTGGGAGTGTAAGGGCATTGAGATTATTCTACTTATTATAGCTTTCTCTATCTGCATTATATATATGTGTGTTATTATGGATTTCTGAATATGTATTGGTATTTAGTGGGTTTCCACCTAGATGTATTCTGATGAAGCGTTAGGTAGGTGGTTTTAGGATTCCATTGAAACATGCTTTGGTTAAGGCCCTAAAGGGTCAGGTAGATCTTGATCCATAGATATAGGCTCAGGTACAAGTAACTCAGCTGCTAGATTTGGAAACATTTGTGATGTTTTTTTATGAGAATATTAGCACAATCCTAGTACGGGTTATCCAGGGTTTTGAAAGGGGAACTTAGGGAGTAGATCCATCAATGTAATACCTAACTCGGGAGTTCCAGTGATATGACCCACCAATTTCTAGGGTGAGGTTGGACCGTAGTCGGAAGAGAAATTGATAGAGTCAGTAGAGACTATCTTCGAGAATCTTGAGAAACCCCCATTCCATAGGGTGAAACTAGATACATACATGCTCATAATATTGGCTAAATTCTAGTGGTATGTATAGGTTAATGTATGTAGACATAGGGGAATATATTTTAAGAACATCAAGGATAGGTTCTTCGAGAACTTCTTTCTGAATATGATGAGGGAAGAGAGAGTTCCGGAGTTCTTGAGGCTTCAGCAAGGAGACATGTCCATCACGAACTATACAGCAATATTCACTGAGTTTTTCCACTTTTCACCTAGTATGGTGAGATATTCCACCTCCAAGGTGAGGATTTTTTAGGATGGTTTATGTCACATCATTCAAGTGCAGGTAGACATCATAATGTTGGCCTTATTCTCATAGTTGGCGAATACATCACTCATTTCCTAGGGAAATTTGACGGAAAAATCATATTTGAGTCAGGTGATGGATTCAGGTGATTACAGTGATATTGCTTTAGATAGTAGGAAGCTAGGTTGTGAGGATCATCAATAGGGATTTTATGCCAAATACATGAGAAGACCACCAAGGAGTGTTTATTATTCAATGTCATTATTCTAGTGTTGGAATCCAAGGAATGTGCTGATGCAATGTGATTGGGAATTGAATAAGTGATGAACATGAAACTAGGATCAGAATCCCAAGAGGTTCTATTGGAGTCCTTCTCAGACAAATATATGTTAGAGACCATGGCTGACATAGGGTCATGAGGTCAGACATGGATTGGTACCATGTGCTATTAGTTGAGATTTATTTTCATGTGGAGGTTTTGGTAGAGAAAGTGGGACCTAGAAGAGGGGATAGTGGCTAGTGGCGGGTGCATCACTATAGGGGGGGTCAAGCCTTGGGGAGTCGAGCTTCAATCTTGGTGCATGATGTTTGGATTCCATGGTCATATTAGGATAATGGGATGAAAATGGTTACTGGAATGTTGTTTTCATGATCTAGGATTTTTTTGTTTTGTCATTGACCTTTTTTTAGGCAAGTCTTGTTGGGAGCACGAGGTGCACAAGATATTCTATTAGAAGAACCAAATTCTATTTAGTAGGTTGGAATCGAACCTGGTGCATTATATATATGTATATGTGGTATGATGAAAAACAATCATTTATGGGTATTGATATAATGAAGGATTACATGAGGTGTGAGGTAGTAGAACTTCTTAAGGGCATCAGATGGAATGAAGGAACTCATAGGTACCATGTGTGACATAGGAATGAGGTAGGAATACGATGAGATGCAGTATTTGATGGGTGTTAGATGTTATATAGGAAGGATGTGAGAACATGATTTGGTGTAGGAGTAATGATGAATCATATGAATACTTTTGAGTCTGAGGATGGTTAGTGGACCATCAGTTTTATATGAGTTCTAGATCAGGATGTGATCGAGGTAGGTAACTCATAAGGAGGGGACCACCTTGAGGGAGTTTAACTATGACTTAATGATTAGGGTAGAACGATTTGGTTTCAATGATTTGGGTTTTTTTGGAACCATCTCCAACTATGTCCTGAAAGCTTGAGGATTGGCCATGTTATGGTGGGGAGATTATAATGTCTTGAGTTTTTAGGGTCAGTTGAAATCTTCAAATTTTTTGAATTTTTGGAGTTGGTGGTTATGTAAACTCTTTTCTTGATTTGAAAACCTTAATTATAATATTTATTTTAACCTAATACAATTTTTTTGAATGTTCTTAGTGACTTGGAAATATCCTTGGTGTTTCGGTTGAGTTTTAGGTGAGGCGGATCCCAAAAACCCATATTTTATATGTGTGCTGAATGGGGAACACCGTTTGGAAAAACCATCCAACCTCCCAAAGGATACCGTGAATCCCTCCCAAATATTTTACATGGTTTTCCATGCCATGTAAAAGGGGGGGAAAGACCATGAAACACCTCTATTGTTTTTAGAAGAGTTGATTCACACATGCTCTTTATGGTTCGGAAAATTATGCCAGATAACCGTGTAAGGTGACCCCTTCAGACAGAGGGTGTCGCATAGTTGGCGTATAGTTAGCCCAGCTGTACGAGCCGACCATGTGCTTTATTAAAGTTTCAAAATCACCCTTTTCCATCCTTCTATATTTTTTTCTTTTATTTCCCTTTCACTTTAATTAATTGTTTACAATTGAGGTGAGGCCCTTCTTTCTTCTTTACCTTGGTGTTGAGCTGATATCCTCATATGTGATCTGATCTTCTTGATGCAAGGTGCATTGGAACCACATAGTTGAGTGATTCAATCGTCACGATTCTCTTTTATTTTACTCTCTCCATATAGAGTTCTATATCCATATGATGTAATTTACCCTACATTCATGGTGTTAATCCAGGACACGTTTTTCTTCCATATCATCAAGATTTATAGGCTATGATCGGACATGCAAGCATCTACCATCACGTGGTGTGTGGTGCTTATGTTTATATGTGATTTTACAGCTATTTTGAGAGTTAATTATTTAATTCTCTATAGTTTTTATCGATTGAGACCTTATTTAATTAATTATTTCATTTTTAAATTAATGAAATGATGTTAAGAGATTCTTATGAACATGCTCTTCCAAGTTTACAAATGGTTTATGCTAGTGGGAGGCTTTGGACCTTGGGATGTTTAGGACATGGTGTGGCTATTATTATGGTGTTTTGTTTAAATTGTTTTTTATGAAATTTTGAGTTCCATGTAAATGTTACAAGATCATCCGGAGGATTGATATGGTCTTAAAAAATTTTCATGAGACCCAATAATCATCAGGATGGTGGGGACTAGATACAATGAGTGATGATGATCATATGTTGGGAAACCTGGTTATCATATTGAGGTGAAGTGGTCATCACGTTGTAGGAATGGACCATGTGATATGACATGGTATTGACCATCAGGTTTAGAAACATAGTCTTTGGGGCACGAGGTGTTGGATGTTATGGATTATGTACGTTTCGATGATTACTGGTCACCTGTGTTGGCCAATGAACTATTTAGAGTTGTGTACACAGAGATAGGTCTTAGAGGATGAGTTGGTCTTAACAAATCATGTGGGTTGAGTCCTCTGTTAGATACATATTAGGTTGGTTTTGACCATTGGTATGGTTGGAGGCTCTTGTTGTAGAAATCCACATGGATGGTGAGGATCCATTAATTAATGGTGTTGAGAACATTCGTTTGGGATTAGGTATGTTATGTATCAAGGCCATGGGATGACATTATTTGGGGGATAGATATTGTTTTTCCATGTGATGTCATATATTTAGTTGGTGGTGTTATTATTTTGGAGGGAATGCATATTTTTTCCTTGGGAAGTCAGAATTGAATGTTATGGGTTCTTTTGAACATGGTTCCAAGGGAGCAAGTTCTTATTGTTTGGGTGTGCCTTCGTGATAGCAGTTACTGATTTATGGAATGAGGTATCAGTGACACTTTTAGAGGTGGGACCTATGGGTTCACCTAGGATGATCTTTATTTAGATAACACACTGATATTTATGATATGTATTATCTATAATACAATTATTTCATCATTAGTTGAAGCAGGTGATTTCTTCCTTATGGTTGTTGAGCACAAGAGAAGTAGGTTATATTATGTGAGGTGCATGTGATGATTTATTTTCTCTTATACACACCTACTTAGTCATATATGTAAGATAGATAAGAGTTTGTGGTGTCCTACTTATATTATTCTCACACGCTTCACATGCCCTTCATGACTTGTGTAGACTATATGATTCTATGATTTGGTAAAGATTTAGGATCTAGATCCAGACCTTAATATCATGTTGTTTTTATTATCATGAGAAGGATGGAAGGTGACTTTGGAGTTTTCTAAATTAGTTGGGGTTTTTATTTTGAGTCATTATTTGTATTAGCATGTTAATATTTGTATGTACTAAGGTCGGTCATAGGACACGCTTCTTATTACTGACTTGCATGACTGATATTAGATGCATTTTTAATTACAAATTGTATATTTTATTGTTTTGATATTAAAAATGGTTTATTTTGAGTTGTATAATTGCTTCTTCTATCTACTTGTGCTTCCGTTACATAACATTATTTTTATTTTTTTATTTATAGGGTATAGTGTCCCCATTATCACCCATTTACACTCTTGATTATAGTCGGCAACCATTGGCATACGAGGTGGCACATCTATGGCCTAATGTCCCGATGGCCCATAGCACTGTTTGGGTGGCTAAACAGGTCGATATGCTACAGTATGTTTCCAACATCATAAGTAACAGAATATACTTGTGATCCATGATTTTTGAATGAAAGTTGAAGAATATGTGCTTAGTAACTTAATTCCTATGATGCTAAAAAAATCCTAAGGTTATCAAAGTCATAAAAAATTTATGACATAATAAAATATTTATACAATAAGAGGGATATGAAGTTTGAAGTTACTGATGTGATGATCAACACATCCATTGGATTGTCTTACCCAATATAATATTTGATTCACCATATGAAAAAATCACAAGGATTAATCAAAAGTTGCATTGAAACTGGAAGAAGTAAGTCGTTATTGAAACTGGTCCTTTAGATGTTTTGTGCCCCCAATTCATTTTAGGAAGAGTTATAATAGAGGAAAAATATATCTGGATTTGTTGGGATTTATGAATTATGAAATATAGAGACTGATCCACTAGATTGGATAATAGTCTAATCAAGGAGATAAATAACGAAAATGTAGTTAACCATTTTCATAAAACAATTTTTTTTGTTTTACATAAATTGGGTCATGATAAATTGATTTTAGGTTTATTATTTTCATTGTATCGATAGAAAAATAATTTATGGATTAAAAAAATTTATTTCAATTGGTTTGTGATTCATTATAAATTCCGTGACACCAATTCATCAAAAAAATAGATAATGATCTATCTGATATAGGATGACACTGATAAGTCATCAGACACTGGAATTAATTAGACGTAGAATCACTGGTATAAGTAATTGTTCCATATTTGAGGAAATTAATATCTATTTTAAATATGATATCCTCATTTTTTTCAAGGGTTTTTTTTGAGTTATTTAGAAGTTTAAAAATTATTTATGGAATAATAGTTTCAATGTATTATGTGTTTTAGTTTATACAGAGCATTAAAATAATAATTCATTAATTTTTTAGTTTGTATGGGGAATCGGAATGAGTATCCCTCAATTTTTATGTTTTTCTTTTGGGTTAAGAAAATTAGAGTGACCATATGTTTTCATTGTACTGAATAACTGTATCTGAATGAACATGGTATCAGACTGATGAATGATTATAAATCTTGTTTCAAGATAAAGTTGTGAGAGGGTTAAAGATGTTTTGAGAAGAATAAATTAGATTTGAAAAGATTTGAAAGAGTAAATGATGGATAAAAAATGAAAGTAATATTCAGGTTTATGGAAATTTGGTTGAGTAGGAAATTGGAATTAGTTTCCCATCCATTCCTCTCCTAGTAAATAGATAAATAGAAAGAATTACATTTTACATTTAATGAGATAACACTATCCATGTGTGGAGAGAGAGAGAAAGCATTGAATAATAAATAATAAGGTTTCTAGATAGAGTTTACCTGAGAATCATCTCTTGACAAATGAATTATAAAGAAGGATAGTAATTAGAGGATACTAGATCCGACCAATATATCAGACATAGGTTTCTTGAGAAATTTTGTTGTTGTATAGAATTATTTCCATATTAATCCATTGTTAGTTATTTTTCAAACAAATGAATTTGATTGGGGAATCTAACTAAGCCATCATACTAAGATTTCATAATAAATTTCTGAAATACTTGTTGTACCTACTACTGGATAGGAAAATGAAGATTTGGGTTTTTAAGAACTACAAATGGGGAAGCTGATAAGACAGAACAATAACTTATTTTTAACCAACTAGTGAAGGATTATTATCTTTTTACACAAACTTATTTTACATCATTCATAATATAAGAAGCACATGCACTATTTTATAGATCAAAGTGTTGAACAAGCGTAAGGGTATATCATACTTGTGGTATCCACAAAAAAGGATTTCTTACAAGAGAATTGTGTTGTATTGGATTATTTTCAAACATTGACAAGGATATAAATAAACTTTTGAGTAGTGAATCTGGTAAATACTTGAGTTCTTATGGGAGTTTGATTGTTTTTTTTTCAAAAAAGACAAAAATATTTAATGGAAGGTGAAGGTTGTTTCAATAGAAATGAAACATAAAAGAAAAATATGTCACTGATTAACCCCCATCCCTCTTAAGGATATATTGATCCTTGTTGGTAATTGTTAGTTAGGCATATCATTTGGGTAGTCATCACATTTCCCATCACATTATTTGTTGACTCAATTCCTTCTATTTTTATCCATTAGATAGAATAAATGGAAAATTAGGTATAAGTACTTTTAATCTATTAAACACACAAATGGTAATACAATAACAGTAAAAAGATAATTTATAAATGAAATTTAATCTTAACTTATGATTCAATCAGATTTAATCTATGATATCCATGATCTATTTCCTAACAATGAAATTTTGGGCAATTGTTTATCTCTTAATAATATTTTGTAATGAGCTTGTGAATTTATCACAGAATATCCATAGTTATTGTACAACTAGGTCTACAACAATGACTAATTTCATGAACTAGGTGATGATCGAGTCTGGTTCAATGTGGCCTTTATAGTATTATTACCCTTTAGTATTTCTATGGTAGATCCACATCCACTTGTAGTATTTAGACATGGATGTATTTTCGTGGAAAGCACATGCTCTATGATTTAGGAAAATTTAGTATTTTTTTCTTATATTTATTCATATCCATAATTATTTCAAATAGTTTCATAGTCCTAATCCCTAAAATATCTTGACATTATTATAATACCCACTATGATAACCATTGTCATTATTACAAATTAAATCATGATTTATTATATAATATTACACATAATACATCTTAAAATATTGATATTTATAGTGTATTTGGGTAATTAGTTATATTAGATAACAACTTATAAATATGTGGTACATTAAGTTTATTGAAAACATCCTTAACATGCTCATAATATTCACTCAATCAAAAAACTGCAAAGGATAACCAGGGTATATACATAAGAATGGGGTGAGCTTTAAAGCCCCGTAAGAGAATAAAAAATCATAACATAATGAAAGTTTTAAATGTTAGATAATAGGAATTTCACTGGGAATTAAAAGGGGTGATAATCATAAATATGAACAATGAGGCCTGATGTTGCATAACAACATAAAGGAAACATTGGAACGTGATAACAACTTCAAAATTCAAATCATAAGTATAATTCAAGGTTAATCACAATGAAATCACAACATAATGTGATTAGGATAACATAATCCTCATCATATATAGAATATCGTGTGACTAAAACATTATCCAATTCATTGGAGTATCATATTTTTGGACCCTTTATAATCATATCATGTACATGCATAAGTGTTCTACATGGATCATATAACATTAGAACATATTTCATCACATTTAATACTATGATTAAGGATAATGGGTTACATACATGTAATTCTAAAATAAATTAAGTATTGGTACAACTAGTTGAATACGATTGAGTGTAAATGGTTATGGTTATACACCTCATAAATTTTAGTCAATGAAATTCATAGGGACATTTCAGTAGTATAAAGACAATACATGTACATACATAAAATAGTTCAATGAGAGATAAAGGGGTATATCATCAATTGGAAGTATAAATGAAAGTATGAGGGATATGTAATAACAAAATACAACATGAAAATGTTGGAATTAATAGGAATAAGACAATAAGGGTTCTTGAATAAAAACATGGCATAGAAAAATAACTGGATAATTTGGGTAGCAAAACAGTGGTATATAATGAATCATGGGTGGGATAAATGGGAGTTAAAGGGGTTACTAACAATTTTAAAAAAATAATTGAATCAATAGGGATGAGTAAAATTATACCCTATTAATTGTAATTGGAATACAATTTACATTACATAAATAAGTTTCTAGAATAAGCTAGAGAAAGAGAGGACCTCTTACTAAATTTTTGTATTGTAATAATGTAGGTAAAATCTATTGGGAGGTAATAAATGATATCTCATTGTTAGGAAATAAATTAGACAATATAGTTATCTTTATAATGTCATTAAAACCTAACATATTGTGATTTAAAAGGGATAAATACAATGAAGGTGTTTGAACTGAATAGAAGAGAGATAGGTCCCTTACCTTTAGAGGGTGATTCCAAAATAATGGGAGGATATTCTTGAGAGGTTGGGGGAACCATAGGAGGACTCTATGGGGGTGGGATTTAAACAATTATACATGTTTTTTGGTTGAATATTAAAGGGGTATTGGGTTGGTTTATTTAGAAATAGAGAGACGAGTTCTTTATTATTTTTAAAACATAGGTTTTGGACTCTATATAATAATGTAATGAAAACAACAAATAATTCCATGTTTTTTCCAGGGTTTCAACCAAATAGAAGTGGTTTTATTTATTTTGTAATTAAAAAGTCCAAAAATATAAAAAATTACCCTTGGAGGTGTGGATGTGAGTCATGATTATAAAGAATTTATTTAAAATCCCTAAAATATAATATAGGTTTTATAGGATTTATAAAGGATTCATAAAATTAATAGAATAACATAAAAACAAATAATTGTAAAGGTAAAACATATATTTTCAAGTGGATGCCCTTATTATAACTTATTAAATCACTTTTGGGTCATTATAATGACATAATTAACAGAGTATATTTATAATGTATTAACATTTTAACTAAAAAATTGACTGTGTTAGAAAATTATAAAAAATTAACTCTTGGATAATTTTATTATGATGATTCAAAAAATAATATTTATTTTATTAAAGATATTTTCTAAATATTTTAATTATCATGACCTATCCCCCAGTGCCCATGTTGTGACTACTCCAAACTCGCCTCCAATTGGCCAAGGGCTAGTGATTGGTACTTAGTAGGCATATCCTACAAATGGGAGGCATTTGCCTCTGTACACACACACACACACACACCTATCTCCAAGACCAAAATACTGAAACTAAAAAAACTAAGTCAACAAGAATGTGTATGACTAAGGCACCCACAATAGATTACGATAGTATAAAAGTAAAAATTAAATGGTGCCAGAATACAAGACCAACCAAATGGAAATGTACAAGCTCCTGAATATAATCCGCAAAAAACCCTAAATAAAGGTTAGGTATATAAATAGCATTATAAAGTTTCAGAATCACACCTCATGTATCAGGACTCTCTCTAAGCACCCTTTGGCCATGGTCTACCAAGGAGTCCATAAAAGCATTGAATATTTTCACAAGACACAACACATGTGTTCATATCCCATGAATGGGTGAGTAAAACAATAACCATTAGGGACCCTAAAACCACAAAGGTACACCACTAAGAAAAACAAAAAGTATACCACAAAAAAAACACATTAAGTACACTATAATAGATATACACTAAGTACACCACAAAGTAAACTCATAAAATAAACCACAAAGAAAACACATAATGTACACCATAAAGGAAACACATGAATTAGACCACAGAGGAAACACACAATGTACACCATAAAGGAACCACAAGATCTATTGTCAATATGGTAATCTCACATGTGTATAAGTCTAAAGAATGATGATAGGGATTTCCATTTTTTTTCCAAATATCTCCAAGTGTCTATGACACTTGAAGTGTTACAGGCGCACAGAGTATCGATGTAGCACAAAGCGTCAATAGAGTATGGAGGATAAATGGTGCACAGAGCGTCAATGGTGCATGATGCTTTAGTGGCACACAGAGTGTCGATGGTTCCTAGATTGGTGATGGTGTCCAAGACATCAATGGACCATAGAGCATCTATGGTTCATAGAGAGTCGATGGAACATAGAGAATCGATGGCACACATAGTGTCGATGTAACATAAAGTGTTGATGGGTCAAGTTGTCCCCCAAGTCAAATATTCACCAAAATCACATAGTCATAGCCTTCTGTATGATTCCCCTCAAAGTACGATTGTTATAGGATAACATAAACCTTGAGACATTAGGTCATCAAAAAAATTCCAAAAAAAAACTTAGTCAGAGTATCTCAAAAGGACTGTCTCATCACAAGTGTCCCAATGCCGAAAGTGGGTCATCAAACAGACCAACAGTTTAAATGATATGGCCAATTTGGTAAAAAGGTCTCGGTCTGGGTCTGACACGACCTGGTCAAGTTCACCAAACCTGACCAGTCCGGGAGGGCCCGAACTGGATTAGACTGATGGGATGTATGCTCGAGCCTACTGGGCTGCAGGAGATTCTCGGTTTTCCTAGCCTATCCCACTACATGCAGGCCAAATCCTTCAGTGCACAACTAAACTATGCTCTCTCAGTCAACGTTTCATCCACATTCAATGTGGATGAAACCGTGTCCCGACCCCCTAGTCTTGCAGACATGTTGCCATGAGGACCTCCTCTGACGTGGACTCCATGATACGTTATGCCGTAGCTGCCACTATAACTTCTTGCTGCAGATCTTGTCTGCTATTGCAGCCTATGACATTGAGGGTTCCACCTCGGGTGTGGTCCCAGAAGACTATAGATTTACGCACCAATGGAATCTGCCCACCCTCGTGGATGTATGCTACCCCACCACTAGCCACCCTACCAGTAGCCCACCATTCATCGTGCCCTCAGCCATGATCTTCCACCTTCCTTCTACACACCCTTCACACCTCTGAAATTCCATCACAGATCACAACCTTTGGTCTCAAATCATTGTGTCATGGATCATGGGTGCAACAATCGATATTTTTCATATTTTTTCAAAGGGAGAAGAACATAAAAATAACATGATACATTTTGGGGGGAGGGATTGAGCACCTGAACAGTCAAATAATGGATCTTGTACTTGTTCATTAAATCTTAATCCATTAATGTTAGAGGGATCATGAAGAAACCAAAAATAAAATAATAACCAATATCTATTCCCTTCAGTCCCACAATAATTATCCACCCTACAAGAGTGAAATAACCATAGATCAACCTTTTCGTGGGTTGGCCCACTTTCATCATATGATTCTAATAATGGGAAAAGAAATCACAATGATATTGATACAATACATTGATGATTGGATTGGTTTTTGAAGAATAATGGAGGTCTGTGTTGTCATTGATCCTCAATCCACCAACATTCTTCATCAGGAGATATCTTCTTTCTCCTTTACTTAGGGGAATTCCATGGTTATAGAGATAACCACGAATTCAGCTAACATGTCTTATTAAAAATGGAAACTGTTTTTCTATTAACATGTAATGTCCAACAAAATATTTTTATTAGATATTTTAAAGACGTCTACATCCAAGATTTAGCATTCACCCTTGATCTGCACCAATTTATGTTAGAACCCACTGAAAGAAAATTCGTTCATACAAAATGAATAGTGGTATAGGATTTCCAATCTGAGATACAATTTATGAGTTATTATGATTTCAAAATAAAATATTTTTTATTTAGTTATTTCATTTATAGTTACAGCCTTGGTGATTTTTTCAATAGATGACCCACACCCAAAAATGTTAAGATGTTACTAGGGTAAAAACACTTCTCTGATCTCAATGGTGCCCTCATATTTCTAATATTGAAACTCATATAAGTGTTATTTCACTTTTTTTGAAATTTTAGGTGTGCTTTGTATTTAAAAATTAATATTTTCAAACAATCATTATGGTAACCCTAAGCCGCGGGTTCACACACCATGTGAGTGACTAGTCTCGATATTTTACCAAATATATTTTGAAAATGAAACTAGGAAAATATGAATCATTAGATTTTCCCCACCATAGGGTTATACATCCCCAAAACAAAAATAAGGGCTACTCAACAAAAAGATGATGGTAATGTTCAACAATATGAGCCTCACACTCCCATGTGATCTCCTAGAGATTCATGTGATTCGAGTGAATGTACACCAGAGGAATCAACCACCCATAAAGGATCCCATCCTATAGATTATCAATGTCCATCAGGTACTCGACAAAAGTTATCCCATCGTCAATGTCCAGCTCACCCCAGTCAATAACGTGCGATGGATCATGCACGTACATCCTCATATGTTACTCGTCGAAGACATCACACACCTGGTGAAATTGATGGAGTAGGACTAGGTTGTACGTCACCTTTCCAAGTATACTCAGAATCTGAAAAGGGATGATGTATCTCAGAGATAACATGATTCTCTGACCAAATATCTTCAATTCCCGTCAAGGTGATACCTTAAGGAACACATGGTCTCCCCCATATGACTCCAATGGTCTCCTCCACCTATCATCATATAACTTATGCTGACTTTGTGCTATCGTCATCAACTCCTACATGATCTCCACCATCTCAGTGGTGACCCACACCAACTCTAGAACCATGAGTTCCAACTCTCATGGGTTTTTCCAGCATAGTGGTGACCTACATGGTTGTAAATACAAGGCCTCAAAAGGATCCACACAAATAGTAGATTTTTATATATTTTTATATGAAAAATCTATCATATGTATTTTTTCTTCCCAATTATGGCCAATGACTTGGATGCAAGAACATAACAAGTCCTCTAGAACCAAGATGGTCTTCTGTGTCTGGCCATCAGTCTAGGGATCAAATTCCATACTCAAGCGCAACTGAGTCCCAAATGCATCTTGAAATCCCTTCCAAAGACAAGATTTAATGTAATCAAAATGATATAATATGATCATTGATGACACTCCATGAATCCGAACTATATTATGCATGTAGAGGTGTCCCAATCTCTATACTAATATTTTCTCATGGATCAGTAAAAAGTCGGTCAAATTGGTGAGTCGGTCAATGATCTCCTATATGATATCAGGTCCCATGGACATTCATGGTAAACCCATCACAAAGTCCATCAATATCCCATCCCACTTCCAATATTGCACCTCAAGGGGTGAGTCAAACCCACAAGAACATGGTGATCAGCCTTCACTTGCTGTAAAGTGATGCATCTATAAACGAACTCGGCCACTAACCTCTTCATCCTTTCCCAGTAAAACTAATGTTAGAGGTCGTGAAACATCTTTTCTAATATTGGATGTACCACCAATGGGTATGTATGAAAATACATCAAGAACTCCTCCGAAAAATTCACTAGTGTTGTTGTACATCCAATGAAGAGAACGATGCAACCCCCACAATTAAAATATCCATCATGGGAATACCCTGTGTACATCTAAGCATATAAATAATTGTAGTTTTTATCTCTGAGATGTGACTCCCTAACTCATTGTAAGAGTGCATGGGTATCTACAATTGACTGGAGATATGTTTTTCTGTATCTATCTATAAAGGATATTTGTAATGTGGCCACCTTCTCTGATTCCTAACTCATAAACTACAAGCCAGATCTTCTGCTAAGTGGATCCACCGCTACATTCCAATTCCCAGCAATATATATAATTTCAAAGGCATAGTACTAAAATAACTCTAGACATCACCTCTATCTAAAGTTAATATTCTTCATAGAGAAGATATACTTGAGAATATTGTGGTTATATTAGATAGTAAAACACTTACCTATTAGTCAGTGTCTCAACATCTTCACATTGAAGATTATTGCTACTAACTCAAGATCATGGAATGTGTAGTTCTGCTCATACCCCCTCAACCAAAATACACCATTACAAATCACTGATTTCCGCTATATCAGGACATAACCCAACCCAGTCTTTGATGCATCATATAACACCACGTACTCAACACCCTCCTCATGTAATCTCAATATTGGAGAGGTTTTCAATCTATGCATCAGCTCTTAAAAGAACTTCTGAGACTTCTCTATCTTTATAAAAGGATGGCCCTTCCATTTCTAGGGTATCAAGGGTTCCACTACCTTGGAAAATTTGGTTACAAACCACTTATACTACATAACCAATCCTTGGAAATTCCATGAATCAATAGTACTCTTCGGTGGCTCCCAATCAAGCACCACTTCAATGTTCACCGGATCTATTGCAGCTTCGTACTATGAAATTATGTGTCCCAAAAAGTGGAACTCTTGAATCCAAAACAAAAACTTCAAGAGATTCCCTTAAATATTGGTGCTCTCGAAGTGTGTCCAGGACCATACTAAGGTGTCTCTCATGCTCCTCCTCATTTTCTGTGTACACTAGGATTTCATCAATGAAGACCCTGAAGAACCGGTCTAATTAAAGTTGGAACATCTATTCATGAGTACCATGAACACTAATGAGGAGTTAATAATTTTAAATGGGATAAATAATTACTCATAATGGTTGTACCAATATATGATGGTTGTCTTCTATACATCCTCATCTCTTACATGATGTTGGTGATAGCCAAATATGAGGCATATCATTGAGAACCACCTCCCTCCCATCAGCTGATCAATGAAGTCATCGATCCTTATTAGTGGATACATATTCTTCACAGTCACATGACTCAAGCACTGGAAGTTGACACATAACCTCAAGATCCTGTCTACCTTCTTGGAAAACAAAACTATGGATTTTGAGGGTGAAACACTGGGTATTATGAATCCCTTCCTATACAAGTCCTCCATCTATATGCTTAACTCATGAATCTCTGAGGGAGCCATCCGATATACATGTGAATATATTGGTGCCATCCTAGGGTAATGATCAATGAAGAAATCCACCTCCCTATGAGGAGGTAATCCCGGAACATCTTCTTGAAAGACGTCCTTGTACTCATCTACCACTACAGGAAACTATGGACTTGTCATATCTACTACAATCAGGGTCATGCTATCCAACTACTGTGTGATCAACTAAAACCTAAAATGTGAGAGTATATCCTAATATTATTGGGTTTTGATTTCACTGACAAAGGAAAAATGGTTCCCATATCATTGGACACACCACACTATGCGCCTATAATAGTTATTTTGGGCGTCGACTGTGGATAACTAGTCCATACCAAGGATTATGTAATAATGCCTTGATTCTTCCACCAAGAGATCCCAACCGAAACTCGTGCCCCTAGAGTAAGGGAACACTATCGGCACCAATTTTTGATCATCAAATCTCTTCTTGTAGGAGTTTCTAGGCATAGGGACAGAGTTTACGGTTCAACTGGAATCCCCATTTCTCAAACGATGATCATGGAGAGAAAAGAGTGAATGGAACCTGTTTCTATAAAAACTACAACTTGGGTAGAAAATACATAGATAATGCAATTAATCATCTCTATAGAACCGGGGTCGTAATCCAACATTGCTTGAAGATGGCCTCATACCTATCCACCAACTCCGGGTGCCCATGGTGGACCACTTGGGGGGTTGTTTTGGTAGTACCTTGAACCACCACACACCTCCTTCTAACCATCTATCTACTCCACCATGTCCACCTCCCAGAGGACCACCATGTTCCTACATTTTCATTTACCTTGGGTATCCCTTGACTGCCTATTGGTTATCTATACAGTGAGTCGGGCAATCTTAATCCATATGTCCAACACTGGTGTATGAGTAACACAACCTATCCTTTGGCGGAATCTCTCTTCCCTGGGAACCTCACAACCTTGATCCCATGTCATGGGGTCATCCCCTGAACTATGTTATCCTCTTTAATCCCTAAATCATCTCTCAGATACTTTCTCCTAATGATTTGGCTACCTAATTCCTAGTGGTATCTCCTACTGCTAGTGTCTGCTCCACTATAATTCTCTCTACTAGCAGATCTCACTCCAGTACCCCAAAATTAGTTAGAATTCCAAGGTATATCATGGATTGCCTGATATCCCAGCATATTCCCTAATCAAAGAATCTTTCCCTAAAGAATGTGTCTGGATCCATATTCATGGATTAGAGAGAATGATATTTAAATCTCACCAAGTACACCGCTACTGTCTAGCTTCCATACTGTAGATGTAGTAGCTCTTGTACACACACAGAGTGTAACGTCATTAGGAAGAAATCCTCCCTAAATAGATACTCGAAGTATTTCCATTTAAGGGTAATCTACCCATTCATCTGGATCACTAAGATCCACCATCTCCTAGTTGAGCTATATAGTAGAATCATGGCTAGGATTTCAATATGGATGAGAGGTGTCTTTACTAGGTAGAAGACACACATAAGAACCTCCACCCAATCCTCAACTTCATGGGGGTTTGGCTCACCCCTGAACCTAAGAAGTCGCTACCTCTGAACCTAATGATACTTATTAATCATATCAGAATCCTCTTTCGGTAACTCTAGTAGTAAGTGCTACTCTCCGGGTTGTGGTATCGCTGGTACACCACTTGGGGGTTCTATCTATGGAAATGGACCCTATACTGACACTTTATCACTATGAGGATAAACCTAAATATCACACATTGTAATCCTACCTTTCAGTTTGTGTGGAGGCATCATGAAATAGGTCAAGATAAACCAAAATCAATAGATTATACCTGTTGTGTTGACATTGACTCAAGACAGAAATGATTACACATTCAATACAATATGATGCATGTACCATTTATTTTTCCCTACAACAAATGTTTTCATGTAGAAAGTCAAAAAAGCAGAATTTAGAGTCCTGGTGTATAGATAGATTGACCTCTACACCAACACTGAATTCCCTGGTTTGAAAGACAAACTCAAAACACTTAACATCGTTGACCCAACCCAATCTCTCTGACTCTTAGTTCGTTAGGTAGAACTGAACACCTTTGGCACCAATCTATCATGAATTGGCCCTCGAGGCCTGTGCTGTAACTACCCCAATCTCGAATCTAATAAGAAAGGGGATGGAGACTATCACCAAGGAGGAATATCCCAAAAATGAGAGGCATTTTCCTAAGTACAGTCACACACACACACACCCATCTCCTATCCCAAAATGATGAATCTAGAAGAACTAAGTAATCAAGCATGAGTACCACTAAGACACCAAAAAAGAGTATGATAGTAAAAAACGAAAAAGAAAACAGGCCCAAAATACAAACCCAACCAAAAAGAAAAATTACAAGCTCTTGAATCACATCCGCAAGAAAACCATACTTGAAGATTAGGTACAAAAACAAATGTTTGAAGTCACTGAAACACACCTCATATATCAGGACTCTCTCTAAGCACCACATGGCCTTATTCCACCAAATAATTCGTCAAATCATTGATCCTATACAAAAGACACAACTTGTGTAGGAATAGACCATGTTGTTATATGTAAAACAATACTCAGCAGGGAACCCAAATCCACAAGGGTACACCACTAAGAAATAAAAAAAGTATACCACAAATGATACACATGAAGTACACCACAAAAAATCACACGAAGTACACTACAAATGAAACTCATGAAGTAATCAATAAATAAAACATAATAATTACACCTCAATGGAATCACATGAAGTACATTCAATTTGTTCATATTACATAATTATAAGTCTAATGCACAAATAGATGGATATACAGTTGTAGTCCATAGATATTACAGTCTATATGATATTAGATGTATCAGTGGAACATGGATAATTTATGTCTCTTAGAGCATCGATGGTGCATAGAGCATCGATGGTGTAGGGAGCGTTGGTAGTGCATAGAGCATCATTGGTGCATGAACCATTGATGGTGCTCGATGTAGTGATGTCATCTGGGGAATTGATGAATTACGGACTGTCAATGGCGCACAGAGCATTGATGGAGTAGAAAGAATCAATGGATCATGAATTTTTGATGGGTCAAGTATTCCCCCAAGCCACATAGTCACCAATATCACATAGTCACAGCCATCCATAGGATTATGCTCGTAGCATGCTCATTTCGGGAGCACCTACTCCTCTTTCCATTACATTGTCAACCAATATCCATAAAACCCACAAGGAGTATCACAAAAGGACTATCTCATCGTAAGGGTCCAAACTCTGCAAGATGCTCATCATAGAGACAGATGGTTTGAATGATATGGCCAATTTATTAAAAAGGGACAGGTTTAGTCTGGGCCTGACCTGATCTGGTCTGCTCGACCTGACCCACTTGGTCTAGGCTGACCTGAACAAACCTATCCTACTGGGCCACGCAGACATGCTCACAGGACCACCAGAGCGGCCCGGTCCGTCCAGCCCGACCTGTTGCATGCGAGACAACTCTTTCAGTGCATGGCTCGGCCAGGCACTCTCGATCAACACAACTACTTCGTTCAATTTGAATGACACAACATCCCTATCCCACTTGGTCCTACCATGCTTTTGCAAGGTACTTTTATAATGTGGCCTTCCAGTAGCATCTCACTGCAGCCACCATCATGGCCTTCGACCTCATTTCTTATCCACCGCCTGCAACCTACACCGATGTGGGATCCTATTCCAGTGCGGTCCCATTTGACTGTAGCTATGTGCCTCATTTGAACCTGACCTCCCACCAGGCCGTGAACATACCTCATTTCTGGTCACCCAGTTGGTGGTTCTCCATTCATCATGCCCTCTACTGTGAGCTGCTTCCATTCTACTGCGCTCCCATGGTATATCCATAGTGTCATCATGGATCAAAACCTTTGGTTTCAGATCATTGTTCCATGGATTTTGGGTGCAGAAATAGATCATTCACAAAGGGTATAAAAGGCTGAAGAATGCACGAGGAAGGAGGTGGATTTAGGAAGGAGGGATTAACCACATGAACACCCAAATAATAGATCTTGGCCTTTTTCGTTCAACCATGATATTTTCATGTTTACCGGATCATAAAGATACCAACAATAGAATAATCCCCAAGATCTATTCCCTTTAATCCCACAATAATTATCCACCTTGAAACAATTACTGAACCACAGATCAACTTTTTTGTGGGTTGGTCTGCTTTCTTCATTTGATGCTAAGATGAGGAAAAGAAATCAAAAAAAGATAGACACCCTACCTCGATGACTGGACCTGTTTTTGATGAAGAACAGAGGTCTGTGTCATTGCTGATCCTCAATCTACCAGTGTTAATCATCGAGAAATAAATTACTTCTCCATACCTAAGTGGAATTCTAGGGTTATGACGATAATAGATAATTACTGTAACATGGATTATTAAATTTGGAAACTGCCACTGAGTCAACCCATAACGTTAAATATAATATATTTATTAGAATTTTTAATGACGTCTACATCCAAAATCTATCATTCGCCCTCGACCTGCACTGTTTGAGGTTAGGCCCCAACTAAGAAACACACCGACATACAAACTCAATAGTGGTCTCAAATTTCCAATATGAGTTAAAGATTATCAGTTATTAAAATTCAAATATAAAGTTATTTTTATTTAATTATTTTATTTGATGTTACGCCCCTTGTGAATTATTCAACAAATGAACCACCCCAACCAATGTTAGGTTGTTCTTAGGGAAAATCCAGTGCTCTAAGATCAACACTGCCGTTAGATTTTTGATATGGCCACTTGTTTAAAATTTATTTCACCTTTTCAGAAAATCCAGGTGCACGTGCTTTTAAACACATATAATTTTTCAAACAATCATTCTATTAACCTAGAGCCTCAAGATTGCATACCATCTCAGTGTTTGGTCTCATAATTTTCCCAAATAATTTCTAAAAATAAAATCGGGATAATGCAAGTCATTAAATTAATTTTCATTTTTAAGACAATAATCGATATTTATTGAGAAATGTTGGATTTTTCAACAACAATAGTTTTAATACCATTTTAGAAATTACATTTGACTTATAAAAAATTATTTTATCATTAATATTTTTTATTTAATTATATTATTTTATTAATGTATCATTTATTTTTAAAATTCCTGAATTCCTAAAGAATGAATATATTAATTGAAATTTCATATTACACAAGAATACAAATTGTGTTTTATCGTATCTAAATAAAAATTATTTACAAATTAATGACATTAATAATTAAATATCTTCCATAATATATAAATTTTACATATTCATATTTTTTGGGTCTTGATACAATTGACTTTATTACACAATAATACTCCATGAGGGTAAGGTGTGTGATGGTGACATTTTCACTGGGTGGTTTCGTGTACATTATTTGGGCCATGATCTCGATGAGATAGAACTTCTCTGATTAATGGTCTTCCTTATGATCTTGTTTTTGGTTCTTGTACCAGGATTGGTTAGGAAAAAATACCAATGATTCTATCTCCATAATAATCTCTAATAAATGGTATTTATAGAGTAAGATCTTACTATTTGAGTTCATTGATTGTCTTGTTTGTGTCAATTAGATTTATCATAACCCTATATTTATAGTAATGATTTTATTATAGTTAAACTACTATTTCATCAATGGGTATGATTATTACTAGTATTTTAAATATTATAGGATATTATAAAACAAAAAAAATTAATGTTTTTTCTAAAACTATTACAGGTCATCTAAATCAATCATAAAGGTAATTTTTTTTATAAATGTTTGGTTCATTACACATGACCATATCTAAGAGGTTATTTTTTAAAATTGAAGTACATCACTACATAGAGATGATAGTCCGTACATATGCACATGTAATGGTTCCATTTTTAACAATTAAAATATTATAAAGATATATTATATATTATATTTATAGAATCCTAATCATGTCAGGAATCTCAATTATATACATTAAATCCATCATAATTAACATCCTTGAGAGGCTGTTGTTGACGCTCCTTTCGTCACAGAACCTAAAGATCGGAAAAGGGGAATATCTGAGCTCAAAGTGATTCAACCTTTGAAGAAAATATCAAAAATCGACAAAGGCATGAACAAAGGATCAAAAGAAATTGTACCGCGCAAGTTATATCACTGTCGCACAAGTCCACCTGCGCGACACACTTGGTCGCGCAGGTGACTTGCACGACCTAAGTGATAACCGCCCAATAACCGCCCGTGGTCTTCTCCTGCCTATAAATAGACCCTGTGGGCCCCCCATTCGAGAGGATCTTTTTCCAGAAACTCGGATTGAAGATCCCGACGCCCAAGTATCTTCTCAAAGCTTCCGGAACACTTCTATGGTAATTTCTTACCTAGAACGGAAGATCTAAAGAGTGGGAGGAAGGCCTAAGTGTTGAAACTCATCAACACTTGCGCGCCTGAGTTGCCAGCCCTTAAGGTAAGTGGTCCCAATTGTGTGCCGCCTTATTCTTTCGATAGAACATGCGCGTACCTTTTTTGGAAGAACCTCAAGAGAATTTTAAAGGCTTTAAAAAAGAGTCGCTCAAGTATTTCAATGCTGGTTGACCATCGCACAAGTATATCACATGTCGCGCAGGTATACCTACGCGACCAACACTTGTGCACCGCCGTAGTACCTGCGTGCCTTCCAAGACTTGTGCGCCCCTTCCTTTTTAGGTGCCTTTCTTGCCCATTTCACCCCTCTTAAGCCATTACACCTTTCCTTTTCAAGATTCAGTCTTCAAGACACTCTTCAAAGCCATTTATGGCATGATTTCTTGATTTGACTTCCTCATCTGAAAGAAATTCAGTGGAATATCTCTCAAAACCTAATGATTTAAATATCTTTTTTTTCACTAAATATGGAGAGTTCATTCATTCAACCTCATCCTTTAAGATGAGAGAAATCCTTAACTTGGGTCTCCTTTTCAGGAATAAGTCCCGGTCATAAATATGGGCATCCTTCTTAAGAGTAAGCCCCAAATCCTCTAATATGGGCATCCTTCTTAGGAGTAAGCCCCAAATCCTCTAATATGGGCATCCTTTTTAGGAGTAAGCCCCAAGTCCTTTAATATGGGCATCCTTCTTAGGAGTAAGCCCCAAGTCCTCTAATATGGGCATCCTTCTTAGGAGTAATCCCCAAGTCCTCTAATATGGGCATTCTTCTTAGGAGTAAGCCCCAAGTCCCTTAATTTGGGCATCCCTCTTAGGAGTAAGCCCCAATCTCAAATATGGGCATCCTCCTCAGGAGTAAGCCCCAATATCAAATATGGGCATCCTCCTAAGGAGTAAGCCCCAATCTCAAATATGGGAATCCTCCTCAGGAGTAAGCACCAAACCTTAATCCTTAACCTGGGATTCCTTTTCCGGAATAAGTCCCAGTCATAATTCTTAGGCTTCCTTTTCAGGAGTAAGCCCCAAGTCCCTTAAATTCTCCTTATCCAGTCCTAATGTACATTTAATATGGGATTCCTTCTCAGTTGTAAAACCCAATTATCAATACTCTCCTCAATTGGGTTTCCTTTTCAGGAATAAAGTCCCAAGTTAGAGTGTTCAAATCTCCATAAAGCACATATACCTTTATGGACCATGTTCCTGGATTTTCTCCCTAAAGTAAATCCTCTGGGCAGTCATACATACATAAGCCCCAAACCATTTCTTATGATTGAATCCTTCATAGCACAATTGTCTAAATTTTTACCAATACCTCTTGTTTCTCACACTGAGCATGACTCACGTGAGCAAAGAGTGTAAAAGTATTTGTGACATCCTGCTTTGAGCCATCAATCATAAACATCATACCCTTATTCGAACTATGTGGGTTCAGATTCCTTTTCTAAAACAAAGGATACGTAGGCAGCCCATCTATGGGTTCGATCCCAACATTGAAATAATTCATGTCCTTCTGAATGAAAATAAAATTCAAGTGCCCCACTGAGTGGCTTTAAAACCAGCCTAGTCATCATAATGACCAAGAGACTTTTATATGAATGTTTTGAAGGTTACCATTGACCAAGAACCTCTAAATAGATATAGATGATTCTCTATTGATGAAGATCCTCGAATACATATAAAATATTCTCTATATTTCTTACATATTTAATCATTGATTGTCAAAACTTAAGGAAAAGCTCATTTTATACTTGGTAATGTAATAAGGATTCACGAACATAACTTAAATCTATAAAGAGAGTCCTGGAATAGACAATAATTCCCCTCAAAAAGGTGTGAGGAGTCCGACCTCCCATCCTCTCGACCAATGAAAATTCCTAAGTCTCATCAGTCCACATGCTAATGAGCGCCTACCTTTGGAATGTAGGTCCAAATGGATGTGGTATCATTGGATGTGTCCGGTTCTATGAACAAACCCGCTAGAAACTGAACGGAACGTTTGAATCTCCCATCTAAGAGGTCATCCCCGAATTCTGAGGGAAACAAAAAATCGTGAACCCGACGTGAATCCTTAACCAAGTTAAAATGATGTTTTACCTATTTGTTAAGCCCCTATTTAAAACTCAATAGGAGGGATAACAAAAAACAATAATTGACATATGTGCTCATCCAAAGGATGAAGTGGCTGAATGTTATCTTGATTACGTCTGTTATATCAAACATGCACTCTTTTCCATGATCTTCTATATTTCCATAATGGCTACTCTCAAATTCACATCTGCGAAAACTGCTGCTGCAAATACCACTGCTGATATTCCTACTGGATAGTCATCCGCTCTGAGGATGGCATCACCTACTCAGCGTCTTAAACGCTGGGTATCAAATGCACTGGTTAAGGAGTACCGTCAACACAGTACCATCCCAACTCTGGAGGATGCCTGACAGGCCCTCCAAGTGAACAACTCACACAGGTCGTCCGGACAACGATGACCAGTGATCAAGAGGCAGGCAGTGCTGACTACCGTCTCCAACCGTTTCAGGTCGTTATCCACGGAACACAATTTCCATTCACTCCCTTACTTTGAGGAAGTAAATGAGCAGGTCCCTCAGGGCCATAATTCAACAAGACAGGAGTCCTTCCCGAGGGCTCCCATCAACAATCGCCGCCAGACTCGTGCGACAGTGCGCCCTCAACATGATGAGGGTACCGACTCCAGGCATTCATCTCAGGTTCCTCGTACCCGAGCATGCAAGAGGAACCGCCAGAGACGGAATCCGGTTAACAATGGGCAGGTTTTCATCCCTTCCATCTCCGGAGAGGTCCACCAACCTAACTTGGTGGAAAACAACGAACATGCACACACACCTGTCCGTTTTAATTCCGTTGTCCAGCAGACTCGTCTGGCAGCATCAAGCCAATCCCGCCAGGAAATTCCGGCGGAGTACTATAGGCAGGAACATCCACCTGCTTATACATCATCAGTTAGTCAGCAGGCTCGCCTGACTACATATGATGGATCTCGTCAACCGCGTTTGGAGAAGTGTAATCAGTAGGCACCTACACCTGCTAGTACTAATCAAGCCTACCAACAGTCTCGCTTGGTATTGCACGAAGAAGTCAGTCGAAAAGCTCCGACGACAAACAGGAGGCAGACTCAACTCTCTGCCTCCACACTTGAGTACTGTCAGGATTCACTAACAAGAAAGGGAAAATAGGAGCAGGCACATACACCTACTCCAAACCAGAATGGACGTATATCCCCCTTCCAACAGCTGAAGTCACCATGCATATTTTTTCAATGGTGAAAGAGAAGAAGAAAATTCCTGCTCATATTCTAGATGCTTTCCAGGATATCATAACAGCTTCAACATCATCTCAGGGAAAGACACATAAATCTATCCCTAGAAGGGGAGTGACACATCAACGATTCACTCCGGAACAGACACACACATCTGTTCCAGTCCAAGAGGGTTATGGGGCATACTCCCCCATATCATACAGACAACCAAGTCAAGCACATACACCTGATTTGAGTGGAGATCGTCAGCCTAACCTGACCATCTTTCCTGATCAGGCATATACACCTGCTCAAAGCAATCAAATTCATCATCAAGTGGTTTCTAAAGCGAGTAAGAAGGAATCTAAGAAAAAGATCCTCCCAGCACAGTCAGGAGATCAAAGCCCAATCTGTAACAAGGCCTTGCTCGATGCTGGAGTTCATGAAGCCCTCAGACATTTTTCTGTCAGAATTCAAGATTATACTCCCTCAGTTCCCAATTACGGGAACATTAATTCTGAAGGTCTTCAACAGACACTTCCACATGAAGGCTTGCTTCATGAAAATTCAGTCAATCTTGAAGTTTCTTCTTCATATGAGAGCCACAGGAAACCTCTGTGTGGTCAGAAGACCAAGGAGAAAGAGATCTCATATTTTGTTGTAACCCATTATGGTGGTCCTCCCCATGATGATGAATTTTGCTATGAAAGTCCTCTCCGCAGTAGTGATTCACATTGCCCGGAAAATATTCCGGTGGACAATGTAGTTCCAAGAAAGACCTCTTATCTTGAGGCACTTTCAAATTCGAAACCTGTCCTGGATGATGCTTTATTGCTACCAAGTGAAATACTTTCTCAATCAGATGATAACCCAGGGTGTAGGTCATTCTCTGAACCACCCCTAAGTCATGCATCTTCTAGTTTGATCAATGATCTCTCTACAAATCTTTCTGAATCCGATGAAGCAATAAGGAAACACCAACTCTAGTCAAAACAGGTAGAAGAATCTTCATTTAATGATAAAGAGGAAATGCTGAACATGATGAAAAAACTGGCGAAAAGTGAGGTACCAGTCATGTTTTGGCCTTTGGCTGACTCCCAGTATGATATTCCAAAGATGTTGATGGAAGATGGAGTCCATGATATTCGTCTCAACATATGGAAAACTCTTTGTCAATTGAAGAAGAAGGTATTATCTTATGATAAATATGAAAATCATCTTAAGATAATAGAAGGTCTACAACGTCAGATTGATTTGGCATCTCTATCAGTCTCTCGGTATCCGAAGGTTGAAAAGCAACAGAGAACCCTTCAACGTTCATGCCTTGGCGCACTAAGAAAATTGGGTCAGTTAATTTCCAATGCTCCATCTGGTGTTCATATCAGAGGATGGGTTGTTCACGAAGCACTACATTTCACTGTGCCTTCCAGTCAGCAAAGCCTGTCTAAAACGGTCTCATGAAATGTTATTGCCCATGGCTGGCCACAGTCAATGGGCTTTGTTCATAATCAAATGCTTTCTCAAGAATAGGCTTCAACTGTTCCTCTCAAAATCAAACATATAGAGAAAAGGTTGTTGAATTGCTCCTACATCAAGAAGGAGAGAATATTTCACAAGCCTCTCTTCTGGAGCAAACAAATCATAAAAAGATAGAAGTCTTGGAAATCATCCAACGGTCTGTTGAACCAGGTGATAAAAGTGGATACGGATTAATCCATCCAGCTAATTTCTGAACTAAGATTCGAAAGATCAAGAGATATTTTAAGAAATTCTCAGACATTGCATGTCAAGAGCCACCCCAGCTTGTCAGACTGGGGACTCCTTTAACCCAACCCTCAGAGTCAACAAATGGGATTCGAGGAGTTGAGTGGAATCAGCAGGAACATCCCCAGTTCACGAGACTGGGGACTCTTTCAAATCATCATTCCCCTTCTCAGAGAATATCAGTCTTTTCTCGATTGGGGAAGAAGCCCCAAGAGGAACGAAGAGCCAAATTATCAGGAGATTCCCTCCAAATTATAGCTCGTCAAAAAGTTCCTAAAGGATTGAATCAACAAAATGAAATGTATCATCAAATATATGAAAGAAGACAATATCATAGAAATGTTGATAGAAGGGATGTGATACATTATGCATCAATCAATGTCGTTAATGCAGTTGTTGCTAATCCACCAGAGAAGACTCACTCAGGGGACTCAGATGAAGAGCATCCTGCTCAAGAAAATGTATGCACCGATACAAATGAAGAAGGTGTCCATACACGAAGTTAAAGGATTACTCAGAACCTAGGTAATCCACTTCCTTCTCTCCAAAAAGTATCCAACAAAGGGAGGGGAAAGAATCAGGTTACATATCCATCCTCTGGAGAAGGTCAATCACTCTCGTTAGAGAAAAGGATTGCACAACAGGAGGAAGAAATGAAATAATTAAGAAGGTTGAATGAAGAACTACTTCAGAGTAGTCTTCTTCTTAAGAATGCTGATGTCCGACAGCTGAAGGAATTTGTTGCAGTTACTGAGATGGATCAAGAATATCCTCCTTTATCAGTACACCCTCAGAGGTCTAATCCTCCGGGTCAAACGCAACAACGGTTGGCAGTGCTACCATCGGTTGCAGCACCAATCACCACATCTGTCCAAGCTCCATTCATTGCACCTACTCAAGACCAGATTCAACCAGATGTTTCTCAAAAGTTAATAACTACTATTTAGTCATTAACAGCTCGGTTAGAAACTATGGAAGGGAAACAGGCACAAGTTAAACCAGAAAAGAAATTTTACCTGAATGGGTAGATTAAATTTCTCCTCCATATAGTTTTGGAAACCCTGTTTTCCCTACATTCAATGGATCAGGCGACCCTGAACAACATTTGACGCATTACGTGTCTTGTTGTGATCCTATGATGGGAACTCCAGAGCAGAAAGAAGCAGTGAAACTTAGATGCTTCATGCGAACCATGCAAGGACCATCTTTTGTCTGGTATACAAGATTACAATCCCGGTCAATCATCGGATGGGAGGATCTTCGTCAAAAATCCCTTCTTCAGTTCAGCTCATCTTTTCCAAAAACGACAGTTTTCGATCATACAAACTGCAAGAAAAGGGAGAATGAAAGAGTCTCTGATTTCATTGCTTGCTGGATGGGATTAACGTATTCCCTGAGTTTAGTCCTCCCTCAGGAAGAGCTTTTGCCAAACTGTGTTGCAAATTTGCGTGACGAATTACCCACACCATTGATCCCTGTGAAATACACAGGATGGTTTCGAGACCTTACTTCAATCGCTCAGCAGATTGAAGATTCCCTTATACAGGCTAAGGTTAAATCTCGTGTAATTCCATCAGCTTCAGGAAGGATAATGGGTAAAGCAGAAACTGCTACAATTATGCTTAAACAAGCACCTGTACCTATTTCTACTTCAAAACCTTTATCTTCTCAAAGGGCTCCACCTCCTGAACGCCAACAAAAAAGGCCGTTTCGTCCAAATGATCAAATAAATCAACGACGAAAACAATTTGATTATATGAAGAGTAAAACATACTCCTTCCAAAATGAGCAAGTTCCTGGTTACTTCATTTCAGCTCTGGAAAATAATTTGGTTCAATTACCTGTGACCAAGAGGCCAATCAAGGAAGGAGATGAAGATTGTCCCAATTATTGTCCCTTTCATCAAATGTTAGGGCATCCCATCCCAGAGTGTTTTGTCTTCAAATACCTCCTGCAAAATATGGTCGACTTGGGACAAGTCAAGTTGAAAGGTTCTTCAACTCAGGTAGCATGTGTTACTGCTACAGTTCCAGAGGAGGAAGGTGAATGGAAAGAAGTCAAAAGCAGAAATGCACAGAAGAATGATGATATGATGGTCAGAAAGACACTCAATCGGACTCATGCCATTTTGATAACACAATTAAAGAAACCAATTGTGTCTTCTGCCATGAATATTGTGGTAAAAACCTCTTCATTAGAGGGAAAGTCCTCAACGAAACGGTTTGATTCAAAGAAGAAAAAATAATCAGAAGAAGATGAGTATGTGTCAAAGACTAAATTTTCTTTGACTATGGCAGACATTATGCCATCTACTTCAAAACCACAGGCACCGCCCCATCAAATGGCACAGCCTAAACAGGCTAGTCAGGCAAAGTCTTTATTAGACGAAAAGTTAATCTTCAGTTCTGTTAATATGATTCAATTAACAGATCTGTACTCCAGTCGTAATTTCAATTTTGATGATCTTGAATTCCCTGTATCAAATAAGGGAATCCGAGGAAGTTCTAGAGGTTCCGGATACAGGGGAAGACGTGGATCTTTCCGAAACCACTACTCTAATTATACCCCTGCTATCACTATGTATGCAGCCGAAACTCGTGGTAGAGCCCTTCAGCGAGCTCAAAAAGAACAAGAAAGTTCTTCTACCAATAGTCAACTCAGTCTTGGCACAGTTATTTTGGAAGAATGATTGAAAATTACATCTTCTTTATCTCAGCAAGTAAATGGATCTAATCGGTATAATCTTCCAAAACCAAGGATGTTGCCAACTTATATCCCAATACAAGATGCATCAGCTTCCAAAGCATCTGCTTCTAAGGTACCTGCGAAACCGCATATTCCTGTTGGGAAACGCATACCTCTAGATCAAAAGTATGATATATTGAAACACTTGGCCCAAGTACCAGCAAAGTTATCAATTTTGGATTCTTTTAATCTATCAAAAGATCTTCGGGAAGCACTCATCGAAGCTTTGTCAAGTCCTCGGGAATTTGAAGCTGAAATTGCTGCAGCTGAAGTCTATCACATAGAGAATAATCCTGCAGAATGCCATGCAGTGATATCTTTTACTGATAAAGATGAAGATGATGTTGTGCATGGGCACATAAAACCTTTGTACTTATCTGGCAAAGTCAATGGTGTAGATATCCGAAGAGCTTTCATTGACAATGGTTCAGGAGTCAACCTCATGCCCATTCGTACACTTCGTCGATTGGGCCTCACAGAATCTGATTTATCTCCTTCTACCATGATGTTACAAGGATATGATAAAAATGAAAAAGAACCACTGGGAGAAGTTAAACTCAGAACTCAGTTTGGAGATCTTGTATCCAATTCGGATTTCATGATTGTTGATCAAGACTCAGCTTTCAACGTCTTTCTTGGAAGACCCTGGCTACATCAGCATGCGGCTATTCCTTCATCATACCATCAATGCCTCAAATACTGTTTCAATGGTCATGTTGGAACATTGTATGGTGATAAGGCCCCATTCATGACATGTGAGTCTCAATACATTGAGGCAGAATTTTATCACATGAAGGGAAGAGAAAAATCTACAATGAAGGAAATTACCAAAGTTAATGCTCCATATGGTTTGGAGAAAATTCCAATAAATCCATTTACACATGTGAGTATAGATTATGTGTTACCTATCAGTCAAATTAACAAAATATGCCCAAATCAAAATACTCTTATGGAAAGATCCATAATGTCAATTACGGCAGTTGAGCCAGACAACATGGGAGAAATTGGTAACCTACCAAACAGTAATGAAAGCACAAGTGGTGACGTCTTCATTTCAACTACTGAAATCCTACAGGACTATACTTCGCCAATCAGGCTAGAAGAAGTTATAGAAACATCAGAGGTGAATAATGATGTCAATTCTCAATCCATCATCTCCTCTTTATTTCCCAAAGAAGGACCTTTATCATCAATAGGGTCGGAAATGGAAGTGTCTTCTTCAAAATGTGCAAATTTTGAAATCTCTTATGATCATGAAAATTTCATTTTGTCATCTACTATGCAAGTAGAAATGGAAGAAATAGAACATGATGAAGAGAAAGAGGAAGATCTTAGAGATTCTCCTCCAGCATTTGAAGAAGGTATATCTACCACTGTGGATGAACTCAGAGAAATAAATCTGGGTACAGAGAAAGATCCACGCCCCACTTTAATTAGTGCGGCCATGACCCTTGAAGAGCAAGAGATGTATATTTCTTTTCTAAAGTAAAATAAAGATATTTTCTCTTGGAACTATACAGAAATTCTTGGGCTTGATCCTGATATTGCTACTCATCATTTGGGTTTACCAAAAGAACATAGAGGATTTAAGCAAGCCGCAAGAAGAACACGCCCAATTTATGCTTCCAAAATTGAAGCTGAAGTGGATAAGCTGATCAAATATAACTTCGTCAGAGAAGTTCAGTATCCCAAGTGGTTGTCTAATATTGTCTCTGTAAAGAAGATGAACAGAAAAATTATATTTTTCATCGATTTCAGAGATCTTAATCGGTATTATCCTAAAGATGATTTCCCAGTTCCGATTACCGAACTCTTAATTGATTCGACGACTGGCTATGAAGTACTTTCCTTCATGGATGGATATTTTGGATATAATCAGATCTGAATGGCCCCAGAAGATGAGGAATCTACAGCCTTTAGAGCCCCTCAAGTTGTGTTTTGTTACTGAGTAATTCCCTTTGGTTTAAAGAATGCAGGTGCAACATATCAACGCGCCATGCATCGTATCATCAAACCTTTCATAGGGAAGTTTGTTGAAATCTATGTAGACAATTTGGTGGTTAAATCCAAACAACTTTCTAACCACTTGGCTGATTTGGAAGTCATATTCCACAAGCTTCGACAACATAATTTGAAGATGAACCCCTTAAAATGTTTTTTTGGGGTATCCACAGGAAAATTCCATGGCTTTGTTGTATGCCATCGTGGTATTGAAGTTGATCTTGAGAAGACCAAGTCAATCCTTGTTATGTCACCTCCTCATAATTTGAATAAATTACGAGGACTTCAAGGACACTTAGCCTATATTCGGCGTTTCATCGCCAATTTGGTAGGCAAAAGTTTACCCTTTACCAAATTATTGAAAAAAGGAGTCACTTACCAGTGGACTGAAGAATGTCAAGAAGCATTTGATGTTCTCATGAAATACCTATTGAGTCCACCAGTACTCATGCCACCTGTTGAAGGTAGACCACTTATCCTCTATGTGATAGCTCTAGAGCGATCATTGGGTGCATTTCTCTCTCAAAAGAATGATGCTGGAAATGAAAATAGCCTCTATTATCTCAGTAGAACTATGCTTGAAGCAGAAACCCGGTATTCAAGTATTGAGAAGTGCTTCCTAGCATTAATCTTTGCAGTTCAGAAATTGAGACACTACCTGCAACATCACGAGGTCCAATTGGTATCTCGCAATAATCCACTCAAATTCATCCTTAGTCGTCCAATGCTCACAGGACGTCTAGCAAGGTGGGCAGTTATTTTGCAGCAGTTCGACATTCAGTATGTATCTCAAAAGGCAATAAAGGGCCAAGCTCTGGCTGATTTCCTGGCTGAACATCCTTTAGTGGAAGACACGTCTTCACATATTAAACCCCCTGATGAGGAAGTTTTCTCTATTCAAGAGTGTCCTCAAACATGGGAAATGTATTTTGATGGTGCTTCCAGAAGTCCAACAGGGAAGAAAATGGAAAATCCTAAATTCAACAAAGTTGGTTTAGGAATTGTACTCATTTCTCCAGATAAGGCATTGTTACCTTATTCCTTTTTATTGTGGGAAGGTGGTACCAATAATGAATCCTAATACCAAGATCTTATCACATGCTTGGATTTAGCGCTTCAAGCACAAGTGAATCACTTAATGGTGAATGGTGATTCAGGCTTGGTAATCAAACAAGTAAATAGGGATTATGCCATCAGAAAAGAAGAGTTAATCCCTTTGTATGATTACGTCAGAAAGTTAATGGCAGAATTCCCTTCAGAACCGATATTTTCTTATGTCCCAAGATCACAAAATGCTCAAGATGATGCACTGGCTAATATAGCCACAACTCTAGCAGATCCAAATCGGGACGAGACAACCATCAGTATTGCCCACCGTCATGCAATTTCACCTTATGTTCAAGCCAGAATAGAGTAAATAAATGAAATTAGTCCCATTCCTGAACCGTATGGTCATACTACAGGATGGATGTCACCTATCAGGGAATACCTTCAAAATGGAACACTGCCACCTGATAGAGCTGAGAAAGAACAAATCCGGCGACGTGTGGTCAATTTTAATCTTTATGATAGCCCAAACCACCTAGAGAAAATTCTATACAAATGTGGTTTTGATGGAGTTCTATTCAGATGAATTGATGGTGAAGAGACAATGGCTGTCATGAAAGAAGTGCATGCAGGAGTCTGTGGTGCCCACTAGTCTGGACATAGATTGTCTGATCAAATTCGAAGGCATGGATACTTTTGGCATTCAATGATACAATATTGTGTTTATGTCACAATGAAATTTCATTCATGTCTAGTACATGCCAACTTCATTCATCAACCTCTAGATTTTCTTCATACAGCTAAATACTCATGGCCATTTTCCACATGGGGAATGGATATGGTGGGACCTTACACTTCAGCTACGGCCAAGCAGTTTAAGTACATTCTTACTGCTACTGATTTCTTTTCCAAATGGGCAGAGGTAGTACCTCTCAAAGAAGTCAGTTCTAAATGCATTGTTATCTTCATCAAGTCTAACATCATTACTATATTTGGTGTCCCTCATACCATATTGACAGACAACGACACCAACTTCTGTTCTTATGAGGTGAAGAAATTGTATCAAGAATACAACATTAAATCCAACCATTAATCTCGGTATCATGCGGCAGCCAATGGCCAAATAGAAGCCTTTAACAAGACTCTTTAAAATATACTGCAAAATATGGTGGATAAAGATAAGAGGTCATGGCCTGATAAACTCTTTCATGATTTATGGGATTATCGAACTACCACCCGCAATGCAACGCAGTCAACTCTATATTTGTTGGTATATGAAACAGAAGCAGTCTTGCCAATTGAAGTTCAATTTCACTCACTCAGAGTAGCCATTTTTGATCAGTTATCTATAGATGAGCAATCCCAAAAGCGATTGAATGAATTGGAATGGTTAGATGAAAAAAGATTGTGCACTTTGCACCACTTGGAAATCTATCAGAATCGAATAGCACGAGCTTTTAACAAAAAAGTTCGTCTTCACTCATTCATTCAGGGAGAATTGGTATTAGTTCTCAGAACTCCAGTGATACTAGGAAAGAAACCTCCCAAGCTTGAGAAAAAATGGGAAGGACCTTATTCAATACATAGGGTCTACTCCAATGGAGCTTATTCATTAATCTCGATGGATGGAGAACTCATTACTACTCCAACTAATGCCAGATCTTTTAAGAAATATTTTTTATAAAATACAAAGTATTCACCTTAAATGTCCCTGCAACATGACACTAAACTGTGCGGCACCAGTTCACCCTTGCTATATGATGTTAAACTATACAGAAACTATTTAAGCATATGACCCTAAACTATTTGCACATACGTCCCACATGACGTTAAACTGTGTCACTTTAAATGTCCCCCAACTTGACACTAAATTGTGCGGCAACAGTTCGTCCTTGCTATATAACGTTAAAGTATACAGAAACGGTCTAAGCATATGACCCTAAACTATTTTCACATACGTCCAACATGAAGTTAAACTGTGTCACCTTAAATTTCCCCGCAACATGACACTAAACTGTGCGGCACCAGTTCGTCCTTGCTATATGACGTTAAAATATACAGCAATGGTCATGTATGACTTTAAACTGCAACTTCCTCCCACACGACATTAAACTATGAAAAAGTTCCCTAAATGGTCTAGTATGACCTTAAACTGCATCATCCATGGTCCATGCATATGACCCTAAACAATTTAAAAGTCCCTTACGTCCAGCAAGACGTTAAACTGTGACGTCCTAACTACATGACGCTAAACTGTATAAAAGTCCCTTACGTCCAGAAAGATGTTAAACTAAAAAATCATCAAAGGTACTGTATGGCCTTAAAACAACACCACTGTCCAGCAAGAAATTAAACTGCACCATCCACGGTCCATGCATATGACCTTAAACTATTCGCACTTTCATCCAACATGACGTTAAACTGTGAAAAAAATCCACAATGCGTCCAACATGACGTAACTGGTGTGTTATTTTGTCCTTACTGCATGACATTAAACTTCGCAGTCCCCCTTTCGTCCAACACGACGTTAAACTCTATTGTCCTCATCATCCTAACTACATGACGCTAAACTGTACAGAAAATTAATGATATGTCCTACATGACATTAAACTGTATTTTTTCCCTGCTATATGACACTAAACTGCACAGCACCAATAGTCCTAACTGCAATACATTAAACTGCATAGTCCCTTTATATGTCCTACATGACATTAAACTATGCATCGTTAAGGTTGGTGTTACCTCTTGTTTCTCACACCGAGTATGACTCACGTGAGCTTAGAGAAAACCTCAACCGTAACACTCTCTTTGGGACGCTAATCATATATAAGTCCCAACAACATTATTTTTTATTATTAGATCGTTGTCCCCAAGAACAACTTGATCATTAATTCATTCATTAATTGAACTACAAGGACTTTGATCCTTTCCTTCCAGGCTGGGTACATAGGCAACCTCCCAAGGTTCAAGCCCAAAAACAATCTCTTCACATCGGTTCACCACCATCTCATATGATGTTGATTCGTGAAACCACCCCTAGAATCAATATCTTTACATTGATTCACTTTCTTCCTTGTTATATGACGTTAAAATATGCAACACTTTTGTCCGGTATGACAATAAACTACAATACTCTTTGATTTCCTCATTTGAGAGAGAACTATTATTGACATTGATTTTTCAATCATGTTTTCATTTCAAAAGACTACGTGCATACATGGTAATACCTAAACTTTTTGTCTCAGGTTAAACCATCATTGCACTAAAGCCCCCTTTCACCCTTCACATGTACGAACCAAATTTGTACAAAGGGTAGTTCTAGAACTGCGTGGGCTTGATTCCCATCCTTATGGGATACGTAGGAACGTTCGAGTATCCCTCGAACCCAGCCCCAAGTCTTTTGGGCCTAACCCCAAATTTCACTTTCAGTCCCTTGGCTTAAAAGTCCTCATGAAAACACACACTGTGTATTCATTATTATGGTCCGAATTCTATGAACCTAAACTAAGATCTCTCATAATTTCGTCACGCACGACGTTAAACTGCATTTCAAGAACTACGTATGGCTTGATTCTCATTCTTATGAGATACGTAGTGAAGTCCAAAATTTCAATTCAGGAACCGGCCACAACATGATTATGGTTACCATTGACCTATATACCTCTATATACATTGGAAAATACCCATCTTTATGTGTTATAATCCTAACCATAAATATTTTCAGATCTTCATAACCCTTTTCATGACTTTTAGTCACAATAATGTCAAACTTCTGATAATTCTTTTTCCTGACTATGCAGCACATGCCCATAGGTGGCCTTGCATAAACAGTCCACATAATAGACTTGTCAGCCGAAAGATACTATTTATTTGACCATGCTGCCAATGCCCTTAGGTGGCCCTGCATATTTCAACCCCCTAACGGGTTTTTGTCAAATAATAGTTACTTCATTCTTGGGAAGAATGCATATTTTGTTCATATTTGTCTTAAACGACAGTATGTAGGGATCTGCAAAAAAAATAGCCATCCTTAACATATTTGTCCCATATCCTTTTTCATGATCTAAAAGTATTCAATTTTATGGTTTATTCTTCTTCCCTACGTTTGGGTCAGACCTTCGTAGGAGTGATATTCATCCAGTTCTTCGATAATCTTGTCTGGAAATATCTTATCCATATTCAAGTACCTCTTTCCATACAGCAAACTCTATAATTTAGAAAATTTGAATCTCCATAAACATTCACTGGCTTTTAGCACTAGTAAAGTAAATTTCTGAGAGTTCTTTTTTCCTGACTATGCAGCACGTGCCCATAGGTGGCCTTGCATAAAAAGTCCACATAACAAGACTTGTCAACAAAAGATGCTATTTATTTGACCATGCAGCCAATGCCCTTAGGTGGCCCTGTATATTTCAACCCCTTAACGGGTTTTTGTCAAATAATAGTAACTTCATTCTTGGAAACTACTTCTTTTAATGCCTTTTAGCTCTTTTTCATATCATTCCTCAGAATCAAATATTCTTAAGCCATATTTTACATATTTTCCCTCATACTTGAGTATGGTAATATGTTTTGAGATAAATTGTCAAGGAATTGAATCAATTTTAATCCATTTTTGGTCAAAGCTATTTCGACCTTAAACATTAGCCCATTTATGTCCAGCGCACATGACTTTAAACTGCCCACAAAAGACAAAGGAACTCTGAATAAAAGTCAAGTTCCAGCTCACAAAACATACATTCTGTATGATATAGGAATATTGAGCAATTAAATGATTCAAGATTTATAGGCTTATTTCTAATAATCCTGGTAAAAATCAAACTATGATTAATAAGCCCATTGGTTTAAGTAAATTTGAAGCAGGTAGTGAAAGAATGTAGGTACAAATGATTGAAGATGAAAGTGTTTTTCATTGATACACAAGAGTTAGAAGGACATCCACAGACTGGAGTCTCTTCTCTTTTTCAAGAATTACAAGAGGCTTTAAACATAACACTTCATTTGATTTACGACATCCTGAGCTTCATCAGCAACCACCTGGAATTCATTCATTCAACTGGATACAAGAAGAGATGCAGTGATACAAGCTCTTCTTGGAACAATTGTAAAAGGATGTTCTTGAGTGCGGTTTGAGAAAATTTTCTACTGATCAAACAGTGACTCTGTTTCTGTCCAAGAGACTTGGAAGATGGATACATGGATTTGAGAATGGAGCATTGGATGTAAAGAGCCATTTGGAGAGAGTACTCTTTTCAGATATTGATCTAATACCATGTTTGTCTTCTCTCCAACAACCAGTAGTGGAAGACATTTCAGCCCATGGGTTTTCCATTTTCATATCTTCAAGGAAATGACATGGAGGAAGAATTTGAAAGTTCACACCATTGTTGTTGCTCTTAATGCACAGCATAACCGAAATGAAGGAGTAGCAGCGTAGCTGCATTTCAGGTGTATAGTTCTTTGCATCTGGAACATTGACTCCTTGCTGGTGACCATGACCATATAAAGGAAGGTAGATGCTCTGTGGGAAATTAAGATGATATTTCTTCAAGTACTTAGCCAAATCTGGGAGAGTGTTGTCGCAGATATCATAGTAATCGTGGCCAATGATGTTCATCATGTCATCAATCCGCTTGCTAGCCAGTTCATCAGACGTTTTTCCTTAGGAGCCATTGAATCTGCACAAATGTTGAATAAATTAGACTCTTAAATGGGTTTATTTTTCATAAAATTTGTGAAAGATTTCGAAACAATGGCTTAGGCATTAAGGCACGCAAGTCCAAAAAATGGCGCGCAAGTATTCGTGTGTCGTGCTAGTTTTTGACGCACAAGTATAAACCACGCAAGTACAAATGCCTTTACAGTAGCGCGACATCAAGGAAAAACACTAGAAAACAGAGCAACCTGCGTGGCTAAGGTGACCTGCGCGGCGAGAGGTTGAAGGTATGAAATCCGGAAAACCGGATGCTTGTACGGAAGTGAGGCCCTCTATTTATAGACGCGGCCGGGACCTTGCGCGCCGCCCTCTGTGCCCTGAAGACTTGCACGCCCCCTTTTCCTTTGGATGGATTTGATTTCCTCAAAGTCAAATACTCATTTCTCTCCGGATCCAACTCTGAGGGGGGACCTTTGTTGATGCTCCTTTCTTCACAGAACTTAAAGATCGTAAAAGAGGAATATATGAGCTCAAAGTGATTCAACCTTTGAAGAAAATATCAAAAATCGACAAAGGCATGAACAAAGGATCAAAAGCAACTATACCACGCAACTTATATCACTGTCGCGCAAGTCCACTTGCACGACGCACTTGGTCGCGCAGGTGACTTCCACGACCTAAGTGATAACCGCCCGATAACCGCCCGGGGTCTTCTCCTGCCTATAAATAGACCCTTTGGGCCCCCCATTCGAGAGGATCTTTTTCCAGAAACTCGTATTGAAGCTCCCGACGCCCAAGTCTCTTCTTAAAGCTTCCGGAACACTTCTATGGTAATTTCTTACCTAGAACAGAAGATCTAAAGAGAGGGAGGAAGGCCTAAGTGTTGAAACTCATCAACACTTGCGCGCCTGAGTGGCCAGCCCTTAAGGGAAGTGGTCCCACTTGCGTGCCGCCTTATTCTTTCGATAGAACTTGCCTGTCCCTTTTTTGGAAGAACCTAAAGAGAATTCTAAAGGCTTTAAAAAAGATTCGCTCAAGTATTTCAATGCTGGTTGACCAACGCGCAAGTATATCACATGTCGCGCAGGTATACCTGCGCGACCAATACTTGCGCGCCGCCGCAGTACCTACGCGCCTTCCAAGACTTGCGTGCCCCTTCCTTTTTAGGTGCCTTTCTTGCCCATTTCACCCCACTTAAGCCATTACACCTTTCCTTTTCAAGATTCAGTCTTCAAGACACTCTTCAAAGCCATTTATGGCATGATTTCCTGATTTGACATCCTTACCTGAAAGGAATTCGGTCGAATATCTCTCAAAACCTAGTGATTTAAATATATTTTTGTCACTAAATATGGATATTTCATTCATTCAACCTCATCCTTTAAGATGAGAGAAATCCTTAACCTGGGTCTCCTTTTCAGTAATAAGTCCCAGTCATAAATATGGGCATCCTTATTAAGAGTAAGCCCCAAATCCTATAATATGGGCATCCTTCTTAAGAGTAAGCCCCAAATCCTCTAATATGGGAATCCTTCTTAGGAGTAATCCCCAAGTCCTTTAATATGGGCATCCTTCTTAGGAGTAATCCCCAATTCCTCTAATATGGGAATCCTTCTTAGGAGTAAGCCCCAAGTCCTCTAATATGGGCATTCTTCTTAGGAGTAAGCCCCAAGTCCCTTAATTTGGGCATCCCTCTTAGGAGTAAGCCCCAATCTCAAATATGGGCATCCTCCTCAGGAGTAAGCCCCAATCTCAAATATGGGCATCCTCCTCAAGAGTAATCCCCGATCTCAAATATGGGAATCCTCCTCAGGAGTAAGCCCCAAACCTTAATCCTTAACCTGGGATTCCTTTTCAGGAATAAGTCCCAGTCAAAAATCTTAGGCTTCCTTTTCAAGAGTAAGCCCCAAGTCCCTTAAATTCTCCTTAACCAGTCCTAATGTACATTTAATATGGGATTCCTTCTCAGGAGTAAAACCCAATTATCAATCCTCTCCTAAATTGGGTTTCCTTTTCAGGAATAAAGTCCTAAGTTAGAGTGTTCAAATCTCCATAAAGCACATATACCTTTATGGACCCTGTTCCTGGATTTTTTCCCTAAAGTAAATCCTCTGGGCAGTCATACATACATAAGTCCCAAACCATTTCTTATGATTTCATCCTTCATAGCACAATTGTATAAATTTTTACCAATACCTCTTGTTTCTCACACCGAGCATGACTCACGTGAGCTTGGAGTGTAAAATTAATTATGACATCCTTCTTTGAGCCGTCAATCATAAACAACATACCCGTATTCGAACTACGTGGGTTCTGATTCCGTTTCTAAAACAAAGGATACGTAGGTAGCCCATCTATGGGTTTGATCCCAACATTGAAATAATTCATGTCCTTCTGAATGACAATAAACTTCATGTGCCCCACTGAGTGGCTTTAAAACCAGCCTGGTCATCATAATGACCAAGAGATTTTTATATGAATGTTTTGAAGGTTACCATTGACCAAGAATATCTATATAGATATAGATGATTCTCTATTGATGAAGAACCTCGAAAACATATAAAAGATTCTCTAATTTTTTTACATATTTAATCATTGATTGTCAAAACTAAAGGAAAAGCTCATTTTATACTTGGTAATGTAATAAGGATTCACGAACATAAATTAAATCTATAAAGAGAGTCCCAGAATAGACAATAATTCCCCTCAAAAAGGTGTGATGAGTCCGACCTCCCATCCTCTCGACCAATGCAAATTCCTAAGTCTCATTAGTCCACAAGCTAATGAGCGCCTACCTTTGGAAAGTAAGTCCAAATTGATGTGGAATCATTGGATGTTTCCGGTTCTACGAACAAACCCGCTAGAAACCGATTGGAATGTTTGAATCTCCCATCCAGGAGGTCATCCCCGAATTCCTAGGGAAACAGCTGTGATGAGATATTAAATCCATTATCTTGTACGGCAGTAGTATGCAAGTACCCACAAACAGTAGTTTCATTTTCCATTTGATGAGAAAATACGTCGAATAAGGTTATTAAATTAACATAATAAAATATTATCATGTGATATATACTTATGTTATTATATTATAATGGTTAGGGTATAATTGAAGGAGGTATAAGATAAATTAAAATGAAAATACTGGGTTGAGACGATTGCCTCCAATTTTAAGGACGTCCATTAAATCCTTACTGAAGGACCCTAGGGATTGAAGTTTAAGAATACCAACACCTTTAGATTAAAAATAATGATGTTAATATGTTGTTTTTTGGGTATTTTCAATCTTAGTGGAATAAGATGTGTGAGGAATAGAGGATATGTAGTGTCCTAATATAAGAGAGGATAGGAGAACCCATTAAATAACATGAATTTTTAGGTTAATATAAATTTATATTTATGTAATAGTGGAAACAACTGATATATTTCAAATCTGAGATGATGATAATTCTAAATCCAATCATTAAATAATATTTAGAAATGTTTATGTGATTTTTTAACCCTTATCTATTATTTAGACAATTCTTTTTACTTTTTAGGGAAAAGAAAGATACTATATAAAGAAAAGTGACCCATAAATGCTATTTTTTTTAAATTATTGACTATATCTCATTTTATTGGACAAATATAATATTTTTATGTATTTAAAATTATTTAATTAAATATTATTTAACAAAAAAATACCATTAAATTCATTTTTGAGACAATTCACATAATTTGACTTTTAAAAATATCAATACAGTAATGTAATTTTAGTATGAAATTTTAACACATCAATAATATATTATATGTATCTAAATTTTTTTGGAACACAATAAATTACCCAAAAAAATATTACTTTTAGAGTTTTTATAATAATTTAATTGATTTTTCTACTATATGCATGAACACTGTGTAAACGTTATATAAGAATTTAATGTTATTATTTTATCACTAAAAATTTTAAAACATTACCATGATAAAATCAATTCACTCATCTTTTAAATAAACCTTTATAACCAAACGAAACCTTTTTTTTCTTGAGGAAAAAATATTAGATATTAAAAATGAATTCCATGATAAAATTTAATAATTCATATTCAAAATACCATTTTATAACCATTCATTACTTGTTTTTATATATTTCACAAAATCTTATAGATATTAAAATCTTGAATGATACATTTTTGGAATTTTATATTGCTAAAAAATAATATTAAGTTATTTATTAATTAAAAATGGAATCAAAATGCCATATTTTAGTATATATGAAGGGGTTTTTGAATT
Organism: Viscum album; assembly: GCA_963277665.1. Taxonomy (NCBI): domain Eukaryota; kingdom Viridiplantae; phylum Streptophyta; class Magnoliopsida; order Santalales; family Viscaceae; genus Viscum; species Viscum album. Next base: position 1,670,763,941 of record OY728119.1, on the reverse strand, counting down.
AAACTAATCCAATTAAATATAGGAAATATTTAATTTCCTATATTTCACAGTTATAACCTTGTTTTACTCATTTTAATCTTATTATAGTGAATTTTTTTACCATGATTACTATTCACTATGACAAAAAATAGACGCAACTAGAAATTCTGATATTTTGGATGGCACATGTAACACCCCATGTTTCTCAAAAAATAAATAAAAATTCATGGAACTTTGTTTTAAATATATTTTTTTAATTATCCTTTCAAACATAAATTTTTTACTTCTATGTTTTGAATTTCATGAAACTGTCATCTGCATTTGTGTTCAGTATGTTATTTGGAGTCAATTGGAACCAACATGTTTTTTTGGTGAATAGTAACATACCCTTATGAATAGTAATAATAATAGTGATATGACCCTAATGAATATTAAATATTATTATTACTCTATTTTATTAAGGCTTTAAGATAATAACATCTAGGTTAGTTTTTCATTCTGATATAGAAGTAGTTACAGAATTAGAATTGTTAATTTTTTAATTCAGTATGATATTATTTAAAAATTAAATTAATAATTTTTAGAAAATTATTTTCCAAAAAATGGACTTCATTTTAGAAATCAATACGTCGATAAATTGTTAGGGGGAATTTTGGATATTTTTCTGAAATAATTTATTGTTCGGTGAATAGTAAAAAATATAGTTTTTAGTTTCAGTGTGTTAATGACATCATTAATGATATAATAACGATGTCATTAATATGTTTGAATTCTGTATAGTAAAATATTGTGTGAGGTGTCCCATTTGGATTATACCATTAGAAAATACCATGGGAAAGCCCATTGTTTTTCAAATACCACTCATAAGGTGTCCCTTGAAATTTATTAAAATATCCCCTTAATTTCCCTATAAATACCAACCCACTCCCCAATTAACTTCATTCCCAATTCCTCCTCAACTATGATCTGGCCTCCATACCTTCATATTAGTCCTCCCAAGGCTTCCTCAATCCCCCAAGGTCCCAACATTCATGTTCTAAGGGTTACTCTTGAAGGTAAGAAAATTCTCAATTTTCTTCTTTTTCTATTCATGTTCTCTTTTATGTGGTATAATTTTCAAGTATCCATTACATGTTTTTATTTCCTTATTATTATTTACCTTCTATATATTATGATTAATTTCTAGATGGGTGACCCTTGTCCCTAAATTTTTTATATTTTCTAAAACCATGTTGTGGAGCCTTTAGGCTGTCGAATTGTTGTTAGAAATTTCTCACTATTTCTTTTATTTTGAGATCCATCCTTATTATTTCGTCATATATCCTTACCCAAGAGGCATGAAATCACCAGAAATCACGTATAATCTGTATTTTATCATGTTTATGAAAAATTACCCATCATTATTCTTCTCCTCTCCCACTTATTTAAAGAATAAAAACATTTTTTATTTGTGTCGAATTATCAACATTGTGGATGATGTAATTTTGATTTCCATTAATTCTTTCATGTCTGGTCATGAAACCATTTATATTGTTGAAATAGGTTATAATATATTTTATATCACACACCCATGGTTATGGAATACTTTTTTATTCATGGATCTAATTTATAAGACAAAAGAAGGTTGTTATTATCAAAGAACCACAAAAAGGATCTAAACAAACAACATTAACGTTATAACTTATAAATCATCCTCATATAAGAATTAAAAATGATAAATGTAATAATTTATGTTTCTGTTTATATGAAAATACCACTCCATTACAATTTTGGAGTTTCACTTCCAGTCGACAAGATGGTCCAACATGAACCAATCTTAGAAATCATGTAAAGAATTCATCCCAAAACAGTGCAAGGGGAAAAATAGTAACAATTAAGGGTGAAAAGATGATATTAAATGATAATATAAGATGTTATAAACAAGAAAAAATTTCTTTAAAATATTAATAACATTCTTTTAACTATAATACTAGTGGTTTAAACAAGTTGACAGTAAGACAAACCCAAGGTAAGGGAATTCTTAACCCGATTTTCATTCTTTGGGTTAACCTTCTACTTCATCATTTATGTGCTATTTAAATTTTGTGTGTGATGGTTTTTGGTTATATTATTTTTTATTATGTGTATTTATATAATATATACATACTCAATCTACTCAATTAAGTCTCTCTTTAATTTTTGTATATTTATAAGGGGATATTCTTAAAAATCTTTTTTTTAATTCATTTTTACGAAATTATAAATTAATTTTTTTATAGAATTATTCATGTTGTATGATTATGTTTTGGTTATTGTATATTATTTATGATGAAGGGTGGGAACTATATCTCTCTCCAATGTGTTGGGTATGTGTATGTTGGAGGTCAGCCGTATGGTTACTCCAAGTGTAACTGCGATGGTTACACAAAGTAAGGTAGTCGTGAGGGTTACAGAATATAAGGTAGCCAAGAATGGTAACAACCCAATATAAATCTATGATTATATTTATTTTCTCATGTTTTTTTGGATCTGGTGTAAATCTCATGTTACATGAAGTATGTATTTATGGGTGAAAAGCATGTCTTTTGAAAATTATTTCATACGTTATGAGTATTCATGGACTAATGTGATTTTTCCTTCATTTCCATCCCTTACTGAGATTTTGTTCTCATCCCAAGTTTTGAAATGATTTTTCATAGGTTAATGTATGTGTGATACAAGGAATTAAGACACGTTAAATGTTGAATAATTGTCAAGGAGTATTGTTTAATGTTTTAATGTTTTATATTTTGAAAAAAATGGAAACTATTTTTATGGTTTCCACTCTGTAACAATGTGTAATGTTATGAATGTTTTGTCCTAATTCTCTAAATATATAAACTTGAAAAGATCCTCAATGTAAAAGGATGCTTTTTCTTGAATAAATTCAAGATTTCTGTATGTAATAAGGATGGGTCCTTATAGTTGGAATCAGAGGATGGTTTAGATAACTTTAGGGGTTAGGGTGATGTTAATAGAATACTATAAATGGTTTTCAGTCTATATTTAATTTGGTATAGTATTTAAAGATTACAATTTTTCTTCATCTAAAATATGTTTGTTCAGAATGGTTGTACGCTAAAGAAACATGGATACTGAAGAGGAGAGGCACCGAAAGAATGTAATCCTTTCGGAACTATAGCCCGGAATGGTAGGGATTGGAATCGATCAGTTTGGTACAATAATGGCATAGGTAACACAAGAAATAAACGATGGTGGAATCAATTAAAGATAACCAATAGAGGTACCACAATGTAACATGATAGTAGTGGAACATTTTATGAGACAACATCCTCCTGCATTCAATGGATCTTCTGACCCAGTAGAAGATGAAGGATGGATCAAAGCCCTTGAAAAGATATTCGATGTGATGGGATGTCCATACAATAAAAATGTATGTCTTTCCATTTTTCTTTTTGAAGGGGAAGAAAATAAGTAGTGGTCAATGGTATGGAATATCAGGGGTTATCGAAGATTTTTATGCCCTAGAGTGCGATGAATTTAAAAGTCATTTCCTTGAAAAATATTTTCCTAAGGTGGTGCGACTTAGAATGGAGAAGAAATTCCTTGAATTGAAATAGAAGGAAGAATATTCAGTGGTTGTGTATGAAGCGAACTTCACCCGACTGGCGAGGTATGCTCCAAATCTTATTCTACATCTTGATAGAAAAATCAACTAATTTTACTCAGGATTGAATCCAAGGTATCAAAGGGAGTTGGCCTCTCAGGAATTCAAAAGTTATGAGAAACTTGTCTGATGTGCTGAGAGGGTAGAGATGGAGTTTGCCGATGATCACATGCATTTTGGAAACAATGAGAAGAATATGTCCAATTGTCATGAAATGGGTAATAATAATCCAAATAAATCTGATGGTAAAAAATCCAATTTCATGTTTGTGAAAAGTGTGGAAAAAAAACACCCTGGGGAATGTATTAGCAAAACTAGGAAGTGTTTTAAATGTGGTACGTTTGGGCATATGGCTTGAGATTGTAATGAAAATGATCCAAAGAATAATCCTGATAAGTAGACTGTAAAGTGTTTTAAATGTGGTGAGATGAGTCATTATTCAAATTCGTACCCAAAGAGAGATTCGAATGATGAAAAGAAGATAGACTCCATGTATAAAGGTGTAGGGAGATCCTTTAAGACTACGTCAGCAGATGTCAGGCCATCCAATGAAGTTGTATCATGTACTTTGTTTGTTCACTCATATTTTTCTAATGTTTTGTTTGATACGGGGTCTACACATTCCTTCATCTATGATAAATGTTCTGGTAATTTGGAAATATCACCTCAACCAATGAGACCCAAACTTGTCAAAACACCAGGGGGAAATGTTATATCAATGATGAATTACAAGAATATTTCTATTGTGGTCTGTAGAAAGACATTCCCTACAAAACTCATTTTTTATCCTTATTCGAGTTTGATATTATTTTGGTGATGGATTGGCTTTCTGATTATCATGCTAAGATTGATTGTAAAGCTAAAGAAGTTGTTTTCAGAATGAGTTTCAGTTTTTATACAAGAATGAACCCGTACAATTGATAACATATTAGGATTTTGATAAACGATTTAAAGATGGAAATGAAAGTTATGTTTCTCATATTGTTGAAAATAATGGAACTATTAAAATTAATGATGTGCCAGTGGTAAATGAATACCTTTATGTTTTTTCTAATGACATATTCGGTGTCATAGTTGATCGAGAAGTTGAATTCACAATTGACTTAGTTCCTGGTGCTATGGTATTTTCAAAACCCCCTTATTATATGGCTCCAATATAACTTCTTGAATTGAAATATCAGTTGCAGGATTTTTGTGACAAAGGCTTCATTCTTTCTATCACATTTCCATGGTGTGATCTTGTTTTGTTTGTTAAAAAGAAATATGGTTCCACGATACTTTGCATTTATTACAGAGATTTGACGAACATCACTGTTTAAAACAAGTATCCTTTTCCTCATATTGATGTCATTTTTTATTAGCTATTGAGAGCTCAGTACTTTTCCAAGATTGACATGAGATCCAGATACCATCAACTGAAGGTGAAGAATATGACATCCTGAAAACAACTTTTCATACTATATATAGGAATTAGGAATTTGTTGTTATGCTGCTTGGATTAACTAATTCACCTGTTGTATTCATGAATCTTATGAATAAAGTATTTCATCAATTCTTGGATAAATTTCTGGTTGTATTTATTGATGAAATTATGGTATTTTATAAAAATAAATAAGAGCATGAAAAACATCTAAGGGTTGTTTTACAAGAATTAAAAGAAAATAAATTGTATGGAAAATTCATCAGGTGTGATTTTTTGTTGCATTGTATTTCTTTTCTTGGGAACAATGTAAGTAAGTATTGAATGATAGTTGATCCTTCCAAAACAAAAGTATATGATTAATGGCCAAGACCCACTAATGCTACATAGATTCATAGTTTTCTAGGATTATCAAGTTATTACTGATGGTTTGATAAGAACATTGCATGATTATCATTCCCGATAATTAAGTTAACATAGAAAGGGGTTAAATTTGTTTGGATAGAGGAATGTGATGTTTGTTTTCAGGAACTGAAGAAGAGATTGGTGAATCCTCCAATAATGGCCTTACCTTCCCAGAATGGTGAGTTCGTCATCAACAATGATGCTTTATTGAAGGTACATGGTTCTGTTTTGATGCAGAATGATCTTGTAATTGCCTACGCTTTGAGGAAACTTAATCCTCATGAGCTAAATTATCCCACACATGATTTGGAATTGGCAGCTATGATTTTTTCTTTGAAAAAATGGAAGAATAATCTATACGGAACCAACTTCCAAATATACACTGACCATAAAAATCTAAAGTATATATTCACTCAGAAGGAATTAAACATGAGGCAGAGGAGATGGCTAGAACTGATAAAATATTATGACTATACGATCAATTAACATCCTGGAAAAGAAAACAAAGTAGAGGATGCCTTATGTCGGAAACATCAATCATAATTAACCATGCTACATTTGGAACATGATCGATTGATTAATGATTTGAGGAATTTTGGCTTAGAAGTTGCTGGTGCATGGAATACATCTGTTTTGTTTCAGGTTTCATTGCATTCATCGTTGTTAGACAGAATTAAGTAATCCCAGAAGAAAGATCGTGAGCTATAGAACAAGGTAGAATTGGTTAAAATGGGTTGGTTTTCAGAATTTAATCTTTATAATGATTGTGTTTTAAGATTTGAAAAAAGGTAGTGTGTGCCTTTTGATTCCCATTTGAAGAAATAATTGTTCCGTGAATATCATATTTCTCCATTTTCTGTTCATCCTGGCAGTACTAAGATGTACAGAGACCTTCAAGAGTATTATTTGTGGGGTGGAATGAAAAGAGATATTGCTGATTTTACCATGAAATGTTTGATGTGACAAAAGGTTTAAGAAGAGCGGCAGTTACCGAAGGTTATGCTTTAGCCTTTTCCAGTGCCAGAGTGGAAAGGGGAGAATGTATCCGTGGACGTTGTGGTGGTACTACCAAACACTTCTCAAGGTAACCAAGTGATTTGGGTTAATATTGATGAGCGAAAAAAGTATGAACATTTTCTTTCTATTAAAGATACAACGACATTGGATCAAACTTCTCGATTCTACCTCAAGGAGATTGTATGGTTACATGGAGTTCCTATTTTTGTTTGTATCAGACTGAGATCCCAAGTTCACTTATAACTTTTGGAAGGGACTTCAGATGTTGTTAGGCACAGAGTTAAATTTTTGTTCAACTTTTCATCCTCAATCAGATGGATAGTCAGAATGAATGATTCAATCTTTGGAGGATATGCTTCGTTCATGTTCAGTGGACTGTTAGGGAAGTTGGGATCAGCATCTTTCATTAGTTGAGTTTTCTTATAATAACAGTTTTCATTATAGTATTCAGATGGCATCTTTTGTGTCCATGAATGGAAAGTTGTGTCAGACTCCAGTGTTTAGGGATGAAGTTGGTGAAAGAAAGCTTATGGGGCCAGGATTAGTTGATGAAGTGGTTGAGAAAGTGAGGATGATCCAGCAGAACATGAGGACATCTCAGAGTAGGCAGAAACGTTATGCAGATAACAGAAGGAAAGACTTCTCATTCACAGTATGTGACCACATTTTCCTTAAAATCTCTCCTTGAAAAAGTGTGACATGTTTCGGTAAGAAAGGGAAGCTAAGTCCATAGTTCATCAATCCTTTTGAAATTGTGGAGAAAATTAGAATAGCAGCATACCGTGAATCTTTTCCTCCAAATTTGTTTCTGGTACACAATGTATTTCATGTTTCGATGTTGAGAAAGTATGTGCCAGATACATCACATGTATTGATCCCAGAAGTAGTTCACCTGGAAGAGAACCTTTCTGTTGAAGAGAAACCGGTGCAAATTTTTGATCAAAGAGAACATGTATTGTGGAGTAAGGTAATCCACCAGGTAAAGGTTTTGTGGAGAAACCACATGGTTGATGGAGCAACATGGGAGTCTGAAAATGCTATGAGGGAAAAGTACCCCAAGTTGTTTAATAATTAAATAAAATTGTGGGGATAGAATTTACAGAAGGTGGGGATAATGTAACACCCCATGTTTTTCTTAAAATAAATATAAATTCATGGAACTTTTTTTTACATAGATATTTTTAATTTCCCTTTAAAATATAACTTTTCTACTTCTATGTTCTGAATTTTAAAAAACTGTCATCTTCATTTGTGTTCAGTATGTTATTTGGAGTCTATTGAAACCAAATTGTATTTTGATGAATATTAACATACCCTTATAAATATTAATATGAATACTGATATGACCCTAATGAATAGTAAATTTTTTTATTATTTTATTTTACTAAGGCTTTAATATAATATCATCTAGGTTAGTTTTTCATTGTGATATAGATGTATTTACAGAATTAGAATTATTAATTTTTGAGTTAAGTATGATTTTATTTAAAAAGTATATTAATCATATTTAGAAAATTACTTTAAAAAAATGGTCTTCATTTTTGAAATCTACACATCGATAAATGGTTAGGGTTAATTTTGGGAATTTTTCTGAAACAATTGATTTTTTGGTGAATAGTAAAAATTACAGTTTTTAGTTTCGGTGTGTTAATGACATCATTAATTATATAATAATGATGTCATAAATATGGTCGACTTTTGTATAGGTAAATAAGGTGTGAGGTGTCCCAAGTGGCTTATAGCATGAGAATATACCATGGGAAAGCCCATGGTTTTGCAAATACAACTCATGAGGTGTCCCTTGAAAATTATTAAAATATTCCATTACGTTCCCTATAAATACCAACCCAATTCTCTATTAACTTCATTCCCAATTCCTAATCAATGAAGATATGACCTACTTACCTTAATAGTAGTCCTCCAAAGGCTTCCTCAATCCCATGAGGTCCCAACCTTCAGGTTCTAAGGGTTACTCTACAAGGTATGAAAATTCTAAATTTTCTTCTTTTTCTATTCAAGTTCCCTTTTATGTGATATAATTTTTAAGATTCCATAACATGTTCATCTATCCTTATTTTTCTTGATATTCTATATATTATGATTTATTTCTGTATGGGTGACCCCTTTCCTCTATATTTTTAGTATTTTCTAAAACCATGTTGTGTAGCCGTTTGGCTACCGAATATTTGTAAGAAATTTCTCACTTTTTCTTTTATTTTGAGCTCCTTAGATATTATTTAATCATATCTCCATAACCAAGAGGCATGAAATCTCTATAAATAATGTATATTCTAGATTTTATAATGTTTATGAAAAATTTCTCATCATTATTCTTCTCTTCTCCCACTTATTTATAGAATAAAAACATTTTCTGTTTGTGTCGAATTATCGACATCGTGGACGATGTGATTTTGATTTCCATTAATTCTTTCAAGTCTATTCATGAAAAAATTTATATGGTTGAACCAGGATATTATATATGTTTTATTACTCACCCATGGTTCTGGAATTATTTTTTATTCATGGTTCTAATTTATAAGACAAAACAAGGTTGTTATTATAAAATAACCACTAAAAGAATCTAAACGAACATCATTACTGTTATATCTTATGAATCATCATCATGTAAGAATTAAAAACTATAAATAGAATAATATATTTTAATGGTTATATGAATATACTACCCCATTCCAATTATGTATTTTCACTTCCAATCGATAAGAATGTCCACCATGAACCAATCATAGAAGTCATGTAAAGAATTCAACCAAAACAGTGCAAGGGGAAAAATACTAACAATTAAGGGTGAAAAGATGTTATTATATGGTTGTATAATATGTTATAAACATAAAAATATTTCTGTAAAATATTATTAACACACTTTTAACTATTATACAGGAGGTTTAAACATGTTTTATTTAAGACAAACCCAAGGTAAGGGAATTCTTAACCCGATTTTAATTCTTTGGGTTAACCTTATACTTCATCATTTATGTGCTATTTAAATTGTTTGTGTGATAGGTTTTGTATATATTATGATTTATTATGTGTATATACAGAATATATACACACTCCATCCACTCTATTAAGTCTATCTTCAGTTGTATGATATTTATAAGGGGATTTTCTTTAAAAATCTTTTTTTTAATTCGATTTTACAAAATTCCATTGTAATGTTTTTATGGAATTATTCATGTTGTGTGATTATGTTTTGGTTCTTGGGAATAATTTTTGATGAATTTTTGGAACTATATCTCCCTCCAAATCATTGGGTATGTGTATGTTGGAGGTCGGCTATATGGTTACTCCAAGTGTAACTGTGATGGTCACACAAAGTAAGGTAGCCGTGACAGTTACAGATTATAACGTAGCCATGAATGGTTACAAGATTATGTAATTAATTACCAAATATACCTATATGATTATATTTATGTTCTCATGTTTGTGTGGATCTTTTTTAAATCTCATGTTATAAGAAGTATGTATTTATGGGTGAAAAGCTTGTCTTTTGGAAATGTTTTCATATGTTATGAGTATTCATGGAATAATGTTATTTTTACTTCTTTTCCATCCCTTACTGAGCTTGGGTGCTCATCCCACGTTTTTAAATGATTTTTCATAGTTTAATGTATGTTTAATAAAAGGAAGTAACACATGTTAAATGTTGATGAATTTTCAAGAAGTCTGGTTTTATGTTTTAATGTTTTATATTTTGAATAAAATGGAAACTGTTTTAATGGTATCCACTCTGTAACAATATGTAATGTTATGAATGTTTTGTCCTAATTCTATAAACCTATAAACTTGAAAATATCTTCAATGTAAAATTAAGTGTTTTCATGACTAAATTCATGATTTATGTATGTAATAAGGTTGGGTCCTTATAGGTCATTTGTGACGAGTTCCCATTTTAATTGACTATTCATGACAGGATCCCATAGAAAATGACCCATGGAAGAAAATGTCATTATAAAAGCTATTTTTACAATAGGCCACACTTCTGTCATAAATAACTTTCATCAAAATATAAAATGATTTTTTATTTGACGGGATAGTAATTCCATAACAATCTGTTATTTATCATGAAAATTAGTATACATCACAAATAAGCTATTGAGACAGAAATAATATCCTATAAAAAATAAAATTTAAAAAAAACAATAAATTAGGAAAAAAAATTATATAAAAAATTAAGAAAAAATTCAAAAAATCAAAAAATTAAAATTTAAAATTTTAAAAAATTAAAAAATTAAAAATACATCATACTAATTTTAAAAAATAAAATATATAAAATGGTATACATATTAATTAATAACCATATTACTCATATTATTTTAATCTAAAACTAAACATAATATGTTTATCAAAAAATATATGAATCACTATAGAGGTGGCGGATCACATGAAGTAATATGTGGATGGAACTCTATCTTTATAACCAACATAAGTTGTCACATTTACTTTATAATATTATCATGTAGATACTCATCCCATCAACACTACTACTCATCCTCATACTACTCTTATTGATGAACTTTCTCCATCTCTCGACAAAGGCTCTCTATAACAGCATTCTGACCTCACAACTTCTCGACAAACTCTTCTAACATCGATGAAACCGTTGCATGAACTCCCATTTAGTTGGAAGACGACCATTCAATAGTGCCATAATAACTAACAAAAATTAACTGAAAATTGATACCAACAACTCGACCCTTCTTGATAGCATACAGAGTCACTTGCATCCAAACTGCCTTATCAAATCCTTCCACACTGGTGTCCCGACCCTTAGTTTTGTTATAACTGGGATCATGTGTGAGAAAATTCACCACCTTATATGCCTCTTTCAAAAAAGATTTAAAATTAAAATAGTTAAAATATTAATTTTAGTTAATTTTAAAAATCAAATAAACTGCACTGACCACATTCTGATGTTGTCATCCTCTAGTAATGTCTCCAATGGTAGGATCAATGTACATGCTCTTAAAAACATCAAACACTGTTACATTAGGATGTTCTATCGCCTATATGATTATAAAATAAATATTTTACATTTAATATATATATATATATATATTTAAATATATTACTTAACATATGTCAGCAATGAATACTAAATGTACTATTTCCAACATTATGCATGACCTCATGTCTCCCCTGGTTCCACTAACCTAATGATGTTCTCCTTCGAAAACTATCTCCCATTTAGTAAGATCGAAATACATCTAAAAAAGGATATGAGATGTAATCTGGTCGATTGATGTAGAAAGAATGATTAAAAATGGTGGCTCTGGCTTTCTTTATGGCTCCCTTTCTCAGATTATGCAAAAAACTAATGAAAAAACTCATGTATATAGATCTCACTACACTCATAGATAGTGGATCTAATGCTCTCTTTGATAAGATAACATAAACCCTATAAATAATTAACAATATAAAGTTAATAAGTAAATAAATTTCAAAATAATTTTTTTTTATTTACGTAACATCCAATTATTAAACATGTGATAATGAACATCAATGTGAATATGATCCCACATAACCCATATTATGGAAAAATAATTCTGTAGAATCACACCCATGTCCATTAAATATATGTGGAAAACTATGGTAAAGAGAAAAAATAATCAAACTATTAGTACTTAAATAAATTAATGAAAATTAATAAAAATTTACTATAATACACAACTAAACATATCACTACATGTGAGGATCAAAATCAAGATGTGGATGATGATTGTAAATAGGGTTTGGAATAATCAATCTCTCTAGACCATGACCCCTTTGAGTCAATAATAAACTGGTATCATCCTATAGGACATATGATGAGGCATCAGACTGATCACTAGAAATCACAATATATTTGAGCATTTGAAACATCTAATCAAAATTTTCTCTAGTAATCTAAAACAAGAAAAAAATATTTTCTGTAAATATTTTACAATGATTATTATATATTAATTATGATTATAACCATAATCTAATTTTTTTTCTTCTTCATCTTCATCCTCATATTCATTTTCTAAGTGTCAATATCTTTATCTTATTCTCCATCATCATTTATTTCTACAGGAGATTCAACTTTATCATATATTTCTATTTCAAATTCATTTGTTATGTTATCAATATTACCAATTGTATCAAATTGTAACAATGGGGGTTTATCATGGATATTTGTATATCTTAATTTAAAAATTGTATTAAGTTTTTTATATTTAAAAAATTCAATTCCTTCACTTGAACATAACCACTTTCACTTTGTATAAACTTGTTTCCAGAAGATTTTATTTAATAAGGCTCCAACAGTCAATTAAATCTATTGAAGAAAGATAATAATTTTGACAATAAATTTGATAATATTAACAACCCACCATAAATGGTTTGTTTACTATAAGAATAATTTTATATTTTATTTCAATGATTATATAGTGTGGATGAATATTCAAGCCTTTATCAATATCGAGAATTAAATTTTAAACATTGTTACATAATTCTATCCGAGATAACACAACTCAATTATTTCATTCTAAATTGCTTAAAACCCATCTTTTTTTTCTCTATTATTATATTTATTCAAGAAAAACCAATAATTCATTGTTTTTTAAATCACCATATTCACACGTATCAAATCAAAAACCATTCAACACATATGAATTATAATATTTAAAAAAATTATAACAGGTTACTCAATTCACATAATCAGTTATCAGTATTATCTACATGTTGTGAAACCTAAAAAATTGAAAAATAATTAGTAATATAAAATAACAATAAATTGATTCATATATTAATCCATAAACAATTTACTTTACCTATCTTTGAAAATATTAGGAAAAACTATGTTTTTATAACACTTGATGATTAGTTATTGTAATTTGGAGGAATTTTTTCCTGACATGACCAACATATAATATAAAAATAAAATGATGTTAGATTACTTTTTAAAAATATAAATAATAGGTGAAAGTATCACTCACTATAAAAAACATGTCATTTTTTACCAATTGAGTTTTATATATGTATTATATTTCTGCATTAAATTATCTAAAATCTATCATTTATGAACTCCACCAAAGTCATGATTAGGAAGAATAAAAACTGGTAATTAATGGTTCTTTGCATCATCAAAAATTCCCTCATTATGAACTATTCAAGATCTAATTATGCCTTCAAATTATATTTAGTCATACCTGGTGTGTCCAAAAATTTATAAAGTATGTTTTCCAAATAGTTATTCACAATATGCATGATATTTAACTTGTGATAGAATAAATATCAAATAGAAATGGAAGATCGTAAAAAAATTCATTTTATTCAATTTTGATATTTCCCAAATCCACATATTTTGTGCTTATTTACCATCATTCCAATGAAAATAAGAAGTAATGATGATATAATATTCTTTAAATCAACACATAAACTAGTTATTGGAGTTCCATGTCTTTCAATTGTACCTTTTCTAAAATTACTTTTATTTCTTCAGAAAGGATGGTATATATGAATAAATTCTATTTTTAAACAACATCATATATATAAAAACCATTATTCTATGATAATTTTTACTCCTCAATCAGTAGATTCAAATAAATATCAATATTATTTTTTGGATGTCTTGGAATTATTGCTGTCAAGAAGATATATAGAATATTCATCAACATCCATGGATGTAAGTTATATTGAGTTGTAAATATGGACCAATAAGAATATTGACCATCATAGGAACCAAATGGATATAAACCATTAGTAGAAAGACCAATAACATGTTATGAGCTTCTGAAGTAAAATATGAATGCCCCAAATCAAAATGTTTCCATAAATCACCATTACAATGATGATTTAATCTTTTATCAGTGGAAATATTGGATTTTTACCATGTCATCAATGAAGTTATGTTACGATACATAAATAAACATTTAAATTTAGCTATAAGTAGGAAATACCTATACTATTTAATGAGAACTAATCGGGAATCCCCTTTTCTGCACCTCATTGTACCTCAATTTTCCATATGATGGATAATTAAAAAATAAATAATTTTCAGCATAATATAGGATGCATTCATTTAAACATGCCTAGATATTTTGATAACTAAGTCCCAAATTATGGAACAACCTATTTCTTTCATAAAAATTTATATGTAATATAATTTCCAAAGGTAACAATGATTAAAAAAAAATAGAATATATGATCAAAAAAACTATTTGGTATTCATTATTCAATTTAATACCCATAAATTTATAAACAAATTCAAATATTCTTATCTTTCAAACAGGATATAGGGCATCCTTAGTATACTTTAGAAACTCAAAAATTTGAGATAGATCATAATTAGGATTTGAATCATAATTTTTTGTTTCTTTTTGTTAAAAATATGGACCAACAACCTCATGTACTAATGTTTGAAAATATTATACATATCGATCCCAATTATTTTATCTTATCTTAAATTACATTCACTATACTGATACTAGAAAACATAATCTTTATAAAAACCAAAATGAAATAGAAAAACCCCAACACTGTCAAATATTTAAAATATCCTCATATCACATTTCATACATGACACTTAAATTTCCCTTATGAAAATAATTTTGGATTTAATGATACAAATGATAAAAATGGATCAATACCCTCAATATATACAGGATTTGTACGAGAACTGTTTTGATTTATATGATTACTAATACAAAAACAATCTTATAATAAAACATTTTATCTACTATCTTGTTCCATATTTTTTCTAAAAAAATAGAAAATAAAAAATTACTTATGATTAATCTCATAGAAGGAAGGAATGATCTAATAAAATAATAAATAAAATACCAAAAATTAAAAATTACTTGTAACTATTACTAAATTTTGATAATTACTGTTAATTAATACTAAATATTAGAAAATATTGTTAACTAAATAATAACAATTACTAGAAAAATTGCATAACAATTGTTATAAATTAATAAAAATTAATATTTTTTTACAAATTTGTATTAATTGGGGAAATTATTAACAAATAATGCCAATTAATACCAATTATTAGTAATTGCTACTAATTATTACAAATTATCTGTAATTATCACTAATTATTGACAACTATGACCAAATATTACTAATTATCACTATTTATCACTAATTAATACTAATTATTACCAATTATTGGTAATTATCACAAATTATCAGTAAGTACTATTAATTATTATGAATTATTGGTAATTATCACCAATTATTAGTAATAATCGGAAATCTTAGTTAATTATCGGTTATTATTGTTAATTGTCTGTAATTATAATTATTTATTAGTAATTATTGATAATGATCAACAATTGTTTATAGTTTTTGGTAATTATAGGTAATTATGGGTAATTATTGATAATTATTGGTAATTATTGGAAATTATTTTTAATTATTGATAATTATTAGTAATATCTAGTAAGTATATCTAATTATAGGTAATTATTTTCAATTATTGTAATTTATTTGTATTTATTGGAAATTATTACAAATTAATGGTATTTATTAAAAATTATCCGAAAGCACAACTAATTTTTATTAATTAGTGGTAATTATTAAAATTATTGGTAAATAAAGGTAATTATATTTAATTGTTTTAAATTAATGGATAAAATTCCTAATATTTATTATTTATTGGTAATTATAAATAATTACTGGAAAACACTACTAAATTTTTCTATTTATTGGTAATTAATTCAAATCATGGTCAAACACCGCTATTTTTTACTATTTATTGGTAATTATTACTTATTTTTGGTAATTTAGACTAATTATTGGAAATTATTACTAACTATTGGAAATTATTACTAATTATTGGCAATTATAACTATTAATCGATAATTATTTCTAATTATTAGTAATTATTTGTTTTTATTACTAATTATTGGAAATTATTGGAAATTATTGATATTTATTACTAGTAATCGCTAATTAATACTAATTATTTGTAATTTTTACTAAAAATAACCAATTATTCATAATTATCAGTATTTATTGTTAATAATTCATATTTATTGTTAATAATTACTCTTTATTAGTAATTGTTACTGTTTATTGGTAATTGTTACTCTTTATTTGTATTTATTTCTATTAATGATAATTATTACTAATTATTTTCAATTATTACTATTTATTGGTAATTATTACTAATCATTGAAAATTATAACTAAATAATGGAAATTATAACTATTTATTGGTAATTATTACTTTTTATTAGAAATTATTCCAAATTTTTGTTAATTATTGGTAGTTATTGATAATTATTACTATTTATTATTAATTAATAGTCTTTATTGGTAATTATTACCATTTATTGGTAATTATTACTAATTATTCATAATTAATACCATTTATTTCTAATTATAAATATTTATTGTTACTTATTACTATTTATTGGTAATTATTACCATTCATTGGTAATTATCACGTATTTTTAATAATTATCACTAATTACTAATAATTATCACTAATTACTGGTAATTATAACTTATTATTGGTAATTAGGACTGATTATTGGTAATATTTACTATTTATAAGTATTATTATTATTTATTGATAACTATTACTATTTATTTTTAATGATTATTATTTATGGGTAATTATTACAAATTAATGGTAATTAATACTAATTATTGGTAATTATTACTAATTATTGGAAATTATTACTATTTATTTGTAATTATTAATAAATATTAATTATTATTTATATTTTTAGTTGTTATTAATAATTATTGGTAATTATTACTAATGTTTTTTAATTATTACTATTTATTTGTAATTATTACTCTATCGATAAATAATACTATTTATGAGTAATTATTACTATTTATTGATAATTATTACCGTTTTTTGTGGTAATTATTACTATTTATTGACCTTTTTTTGCTTATTTTTCACAATTATTACCAATTATTATTAATTATTACAAATTATTACTAATTATTGGTAATTATTGAATTTTTTTGTGATTATTACTAATTATTTGTAATTATTTATAATTAATCACTATTATTTTTAATTATTACTAATTTTTGGTAACTATTAATATTTATTGGTCATTATTAATAATATTTTGTATGTATTACTAATTAATAGTAATTTTTACTATTTTTTACTAATTAGTGGTAATTATTGGTAATTATGACTAATTTTTAGTCATTATCAAGAATTGTTGATCGTTATGACTAATTTTAATTAAATATTTGTAATTATCATTAATTTTTAAAAATTATCTATAATTGTTGATAATATTTACTAATTATCAATAATATTACAAATTATTGATAATTATTGATTATTATTTAAAATTATTTACCAATTATTTGTAATTAATATCAATTACTACTTATTATAACTAAATAAAACTTGTTAGTGATAATTAATATAATATTTAGTAATATAAAATAAAATAAAAAATTTAACAATTAAAAATATTAAAATAAATACATAAAAATTAAGCTTTACCCGAATTAAAACTATCGCATGACACTGAATGCGTCAGATCCCTAAAAAAAATTAAAATTTATATTGAGAAAAATCAGATTGATACCGAGGAGACTACTGGAATTGTGATGAAAAAATTCTCCAAGGGTCGTATATATTGGTTAGATTAGTAGCAACATATTATTTTCAGTGAAAATAGTCGTAAATAGTTGCCACCATAAATAGATATAGAGGTGATATAAAAATTATTTGCGACAGATGATCAGTTCCGTCACAAATACTACGCACCATAAATACTCATTATTTAATCCGCAAATAGATTATTTTGTGAGAGAAAGAGGCTTTTCAGGTTAAATAATTAATTCCTTCCACATTTCATGTAGTTGAACAAAAAATATTTGGGATATAAATCATTTCCCATAAAAAATATCTATAAATAAACAGTTATTTGTGACAGGAATTGATTCCCATAGCAAATAAGACAAACTTTTCAATTATTTTTAACGGGTCCCCGACCTATCGCAAATAACCTATCACAAACCAATTTCCTTTTTCCCATAGTGAATGTTGTCTTATTTACCAAATTTAGACATGATGGTCCCAAATATTTTATTTATATTATCAAATTTAATAGCATTAAGTGGCATGAAATTACTTTTAAAATAAACACATAAAACGTGATGAAAAACTACTTTCTACATAATTGTATTTTTAGGTTTAAAAATTTTTCTAACAATAATTAAGTAAAATTTTAATTCTAAAAAAATTTATTTTATTAATTTTAATAAAAATTATCTAATTAAAAATTAAAATCAATTCAAAACAAAATTTTACTTTATAAATACATAAATGGAAATGTCAATTTTCTACAAAATTGGTATTTTTCACTATTCAATGAAAAATTAATCCTTTCAGAAAAATCCCAAAATTTCACCATAAACTAATTTTGATATACTGACTTCAAAAATTATATTCATTTTATAAAATAAAATTTCGAAAAGTTTCAATAATAAATTATAATATTTTCTCACAAAAATCAATTAAAACCATTTTTGAAGATAAAGTATTTTTTAAGCATAAAATTACTTCACTAAAAATTGAGTTCTTATTTCCTAAAAATTAGTCAGTACATTTTATTGAGTTTGGTCATTAATCATATATTTCATAATGAGGCCACTCATATTCATACCGACCAATTCATCAACAATGTTATAATGGCCATATTTAAAATAAAATTATTTTCTGGTTTTTTTAAGCTTGATGTTGAGTTTCATATATATTGCCAAACTTAATACACTTATAAAATCTTAGGGAATTACACAATGATAGATAATAAATATAAAATAACTAAACAAAGCTTTCATGTGCTCAAATCAATCCAATGTGATACAAACAAGTCATGGAATGAGATCCCCTAAATAATCCCCAATAGGAATAGAGCATCATGGGGAACTTCCTAAGATCAAATATGAATGGTACATGAATTAGATCATGAGATAACTCAATGGGCCGCTATGTGAAACTTGAATAAACATCTTGACTTCTTTTTCTATCTCACTAAGCACGACCTAAATAACCCCTATGAGGGTGTAACATTTTTGGGGAAGTAGTTAGTGTGTGCACCACATGCTAGCGTAACATGCGTCCAAACCTTCTACTTAACTACCTTAGATTCCATGATTTCAAATGATGGATTTTAGAAAACAACCAAGCCCATGATGATCACATGAATCAATGATAATAAAAATACTTTTAAATAAACCTAATCTCTCTTCCTACACCCTCACAAGAGACTACCCATTTCAATTTATATAAACATAAGTATCACATAATTACTTCACAATAGAGAACTTCCCCCTTAGGCCAAAACACACACACACAAATATATATATATATATATATATATACAAAATGAAAATAGGTGTCCAAATGAGGGCCTCACCATTATATTGTAATTAATTTATAAAATCTCAAATGTGCCTTTAAAAAAAATACTAGAATGGAAATCCATTACACATTATTTAACCCGCCTAAAACAACATTTGTAAGTCTTCCTTTCTATTAAATCCATGTTGAAATGAACAAAAACTGCCAGAAATTTTCGAATTTTTTTTAGCAAGGCCCAAACATGCACTATTTATCAATCAAATATTTAAAATTACAAAATCCTTTCTTTCAAGATCAAATGGTTCCAAGCATCCCTTTTAAATCCAAATTCCCCTTTAAAAATCCATTTAAGAGTTTTATAAAACACCAGGAAAAAATAAATTTTAAATTCCGTAATCATAATTAAAATGTAATAGGAATACCCTTTTTATACTAAGTCCAATATCCCTTGAAAATATTTTTACAAACCCATCATCAGTGTTACATATTTATATAATCACATAAAATATAATTTAAAAAATTATATCATTTCATGACATGTTGTATAAAGAAATTTTATAGAAACAACTAACTCTTTAAACTGGAATCAAATAATAATAATCCACCATTGATGGCCTCTAAATGAGCTTAAAAATTTCATAAAGGAAAAAATACATGAATATGGGTGTTATTTTCCCCACAAAATAAAAGGAAGAAGAAGGTGTCCATGATCACACGAATCACGTAAAGCCTTAAAAGACACATGATCACATGAATAGTAGGAGGTCATGTGGGAGGACACACAAAACACATAAACTATAATAGATCCAGTGAATCCCCTTTTGAAAAGTCTTTCTGGTCTCATGAAGGCACTCTAGACAATCGATGATCATGCGATGACAACCAGATAAATCTGCCTCGGGTCACCCGACTTTTCAATCAGTGGATGACTGACAAACCCACAAAAACCCATCTAAAATAGTAGGAAAATATCAAAATGATTGGATCTTATTGCGGTTGTAAAACTTACATGACTCATCACTGATGGGTACAATGTTTTCCTTGAATAGATTCAAGAAAAATCATTATATCACTAGACATTGTAAAATAAATAATGTAAATAAGGAGTAAATATCCTATTTTGGACATAAAAATCACACAACACACCATTTGCAATTCACCTAACACACCAGGACATTGGCGACACATCCACCTCATCTCACAAAATCCCGCTGGCATTTTATCCCCATCATAGGAAGGGACTCAAACTTATCTAGGAAACATCATACTCCCTTTATAGCTTCATAAATATAAGTAGATTCACTTATCCATGAAATGATGGGTCATTTAAATAGATACCTTTTTTGGTTATGTGATTCATCACCGTAATTTAGAGTGATTATCTTCAACAACCCCCATAAAACCTCAAGAAATACTCAACCTTTGTAATATAAAATAATGAAAATAAAAATGGGAGGAGGTGGGAGCCTCTAACAGTCATAAAATCATGTGACATGCCTTGGATATCCACAAAATGGTCATGCAAGACCACCTAAAAAGTGAGTCTAATTTCACAAAGGCCATCGAGCAATTCATCCCTATCTAATGGAAAGTCCTAGAAAAGTCAAAAATGATCATGTTAATGACTTTAAGCAAGCACCTTAATCTAAAAAAGTCCCTTGAAGGTGTTGATCTAACAATATGAATGTTCCCTAGAATGTAATCATAATTAAATAATACCACTTTAATTGTCAATAATTTTTTGAATGAGGCATTGAAGGGATAGTGTTACAGTCACTAAAAGGTATTTGGCACTCCTAGATTGATTTACGAAAGGGATTCACAAAGACGTGTGCTGTTGAGACCCTCCAACTAGCTCTATCCTCGTGTCGCGTGATACACACCACACAATGCGATGAATAATTGGAGTGGTAAGGCATATGAGTCCCCCAACCAAGCATTAAAAAAGTGGTTGGAATTTTTTGTATCCATATTCATTAGAAAACCCATGAAATAGAGCATATTTCTCGGAGTGGCAGATGTAATGACCGAAATAGCTTCCCATCAGGTAAGATTCGGGGAACAACTAGAGAAATCATGAAGTATTCAAAATCACTTCACACGAACACTATAGATCACACAAATGACTTCTAGAATGGAATATAAAGAACATATGGAACATATTCTATGTCATGTAAGACTTAAAATAATCTAATACTGAATAAATATAATGAATATTAAATAAATGATTGGAACAATTACAAAAATGTGGTATACTTATGTGAAGGACATGTATGATGATCCTCACATGCTTTGAGTGAACTTCCCATGAAACATGGAATCACCAAGACATGTTTTCCATATCTCAAAACTTTCCTTACGTATATTATTTTGGATAATGAGAAGTCCTCTGGAAATGTCAAAGCATGTAATACGGTGCACTGCGTGCATGTCACCCTAGTCTCGCAAGGTCCTCCAGGCAGACCATCCAATCCTTATAGTGTTGTTCAGGAATGTCATGTGACTCACTTGGTGGCACTAATATATGTTAGAGGAGTCTCATGGTAACACCCTGACCTGTTAAATCGTTCTTGCGATGTCCTCCAGGCATTCCAGTCAGGTCTTGTGAGGATCTCTAGAGAAGTCAACCAGGGTATATGGATGCCTTCGAGACATGTCACATTGACTCTCATGAAACCCTACAGGGGTGTCATCCATCTCTTGCGATGACACGATGGAATGTAAGATAGATCATGTGATTCCCTCTAGGCGTGATATCCAAAATTACTATATGGATTCTAGGAACAATTGACTGTGTCTTCCAATGTCATCTGAACATGTCAGCTTAGATCATGCAACAACCGCCAAACATGCCATCTAAGTTACACAAAATCCCCAAGACAAGTTTCATGGATCATGTAATTGACTATAGACATGTCAATTAGACACCCTCCAATGTGTCAAGTAGACATTAATGGCATACCGAGTGGAAAATCAACACATATCAGGCAGAAAAGTAGGCTAGGCCCTAGGGTGTCTCAGGGTTAGATATCTTTGTCCACCCTCAGTTTGTAAGCCCTAAAAAAATGAAAACCTCAGTGTGTAAGCCCTAATAAAGGGAACTATGATGATTCTGATTCCTTCATATACCAGGATACGTGGGATACCTCTCTATGGTCTGAGCTCTATATTTAGAATCTAAAGGGTAGTCCCAGTACATAAGTCCCCCATCTACAAGGAATTACACTGATTAATTTATATCATTTGTTTACCACACTGATCATAGATCACATGTTCTTAGTGTTTCAAAATTATCATATCATTCATGTTACATATCTGTATCAGAATAAGGTAAATGTTGTTTTTAAGCCCCGACCAGTTGAACTACAAGGACTCTGATTCCAACCATAACCATGATACATTGGACACCTTCCTAAGTCTCAAGCCTAAAGACAAATGGGAATCCATATTAGTATAAGTTCCACCAAGTCTCAAAAATTTCAACCACCAGGACCCAATCACTCCCATAGGATGATCATTAAACCTCATCCCTCAGTAGACCGAGAAACCAACTGAATTATGATGACTTTGATTCCTTCTATAACTAGGATATTTAGGATGCATATTTAAGACTAGATCTCCATATTAACATCAAAATATTATCCCAGTGCATAAACCCCACATCCATATGAAATGAGGCTGATCACTTATTTTCCCTTATTTCTTATATTGAGCATATCTCACGTGGGCTTAGGGGAGATAAAATGAACACATCATTGGCATCATGAATTTCCACGATCCAAGGAATTCTTATTATGTAAGACCTAATTAGTGGCACAATATAAATATCCCTCATACAAAGGAATCTACATTGGGGATAGTCCAAAGGTGATAATTGAACTATAATAACTTGGATTCCTACTATATACATGATACATAGGTTATCTCCTTGAGACTCGAGCTCAAATATTCAGTGCCAATGTTCTCGAACATATTTAATTTTCACAAGAAATTATACTACATAGTATTAATAAAACTACAAGGGTTTTGATTCATATGATAAACTGGATATGTTGGATTCCTCATTATGTCTCAATACCTTCCTTGGAATATTAACCACCTCCTTGCATGGAAATGAATTCCAAAGCTCCTGGTTATACCATTTCAGTAAACAAGTTGCTATAAATTACAATGAAATGGATGAAGAACCTAAGATAGATACATATAGAAACATCAATGATATTCTTATTTCTATTCATTAAAAGTGACTTATCCCCTCTTCATTTTTAGGGTAACTAGTCCCATATTTGGACTAGGAAGAGATTCTGGAACATATCATGAATCTATAAAATAGTCCTGCAGTAGGAAATAATTTACCCCAAAAGGGTGTGATGAACCGAAACTTCTTACCTCTCAAATAAATTGAGTCTCTAAGAATCATTTGGTATGAAACCCCAATTGAGCACCTTCCTTTAGAAAGTTCATGCATACCCTGTTATGGATGACAAAACCATGGGGAGTTTCCATTAGTAATGAAAATGGTTACCCAATGTTAGTAATTTTGTATAAAATGAACCCCTCATAATCAACCATCTATCGAAATAGGATCCACCTCGACTAGGGTTCCATGCCATCTATTCTACATTGAAGCAAAAATGTTGAACCCAATGTGAATATCTATAATAACATAATGATTAGGTTATTGGTTGTTAGTGCATTTTATTTTCACACTATACTAAAAAAAGTGGTGGACCTGAAGTGAATCTATCTAATATAAAAATGATTAAGTTATTATATATTATTCCATTTTGTTTGCATACTATACATAAAAAAATGTCGAACCCGATGTGAATATCTAAATAACAAAATGGTCTGGTTATTATGACTCATGCCACTTTGTTTTTCATATCTTAAAAAAGAAAAATTAGATAATCCTAGAATAAATATTACAGACGATCCTCTCTAATTGCGGTTCTCCTAAAATAATTCCATCCTCACATTGATAAGTCCATGTGAGTATAATGACCGAATATGGAATAAAAGAACAATTGTGTTATCCATGCATATCTGATTGAGCAAAAATCATGACTATGATAATGTACTAATCAATGAAAATGTTCCCTTATGTCATCATGACTGCAGATGGCGATCTCATCAACATCATCCCAATCTGAGATAAATTTATCATCCATTTATTGTTCTATAAAGTAATCCATGGATGAAACCCCAAAAATTCATAAAATGGTCTCACCAAACTGAAACTTTCAATGTGATTTGGCGAACACAATGGTCTAGTAATACCATCAACATGGAAAAATCCCTCCCCTTAAATCTTACCATGATGGTCTCTGAGTACTGAATCCAATGGGTCCACATCATCAAGAGAAAGCTATATATCAGACTGTTGTCCTCATTTTCACATCCAAAGACATTGGAGTTTATCTCTGAAGTGCTATAATCACCAACTTTAATATTTGATGAAGGTGGACTCGAGAGTCATATATGGATCCTGACTTATTTAAGTACCGCCAAAGAGGTCCCCTATCAACCACCATCACCAGAATCATCCCACTAGTACCCACCAGTCACCTACTAAGGCAACCACCCAACACACTACCACCTTTAAAACCCATGCAAGGGAAGAAAATAAGACACATTGAGTGAGGAAGACACTGGATATCTTGGAGTGCACACATATACCCACAAAACATATGTGATGTCTTACATCATAGTCTAGAAATTACTAGTTATCATGATCTTATCCTTAATCACTTGGAACATGTCTGTGGGAATATTCCTGTTACAAGCATGAGGGGGGAACATATCCCCACCCCCATGCATGAAGCCCATTAGCATATTCTGATGGAACAATGAGAACATTAGTGGGAACATATCCCCACTTCAATGGAAGATATATTACAAAACATATTGGATATGTAAAATGTGAAAGTAAATATCCCTTTGATTTTTTTTGTAAAATGAAAATACTTTTTGGAAATATCTGAAGAACTTCACGCCATATTCTGGAACAGTTATAAATACCGTGACAAACACATATTCCAATCACTATATCTAGAAAAGCTCAACACTCTGACTGGTGCTCACTAGGTGAGAGTGACACATGCCATAGAACATGTGAACATGGAAATAAAATAAGTCAGGTGTACTACTCCAAATTCCAAGGATTGGCCTCAAATATCCGTTCTATCTAGGGATTACCATGTAAGAGGGGGAACATGCCTCATTAGATGCTTTTATTCTTTTCGAAAAACACTAATGATATATTCTAGAGGCCCAGGAATGTGCCCATATCCTCTTTTTGGATAGGTATCACCATGTGATATGGGAACAAGCCTCGGGGAAGGATCATATTCTTATCAATGAAGTTCGGTTGAATACTCTAAAGCCTCAAGATCATGATCATATCCACATTCTGGACATCATTGACCATGTGATAATGACACATGCCTTGGGCTAGACTCATATTACTATTATTGAATCTACCTATAATATTCTAGAAGATCATAGAATATAGTTACATATCCCTACTTAAATCAATGAACAACTACACCATCATCATTCTAAGGTAATACAAGAAGATTATCATTCCCTTTTCCCATTCCAGTGGTCTGTCATCATATTCTAGAGGGGAATGATTTTTTGTACTAAGATCATATTCATATTCCAAACAGGGCTCACCAAGTGAGTGTGACACATGTTAGGGGGTATGATCATATTCCTTCCACAAAATACAAGTGGCATATTCCAAATTCCTAGGATGGGTCTAATATTCCATTCCTAACTAAGGATCACCAAGTGAGAATAGAACATGCCTTGGGACATGATCATATTCCTATAAACAATGAGAATACTCATTGTAATATTCCAAAAAATTCACAAAAGTTGTATCATACTCCCGCAACACCAGATAGTTATAAAACATTTCCAACAATCATCATTCAATAGGCTCATGTCCCTCCACAATTGTGAATGGAAGGTCAGCATATTCCATCCATGCTGTAGATCGAGACCCCTATTTATATTATTCTCAATTCCAGTTTCTTTTAGGTCATTTGATATACATTCTCAACCCCATATGGGTCTATCGACTCTTCAACTAAAGCATTAGATTATCATAACCATGATATTTCTCCTCATGGTAGTGTGGATATGGATCACATGGTCATCACTCCTCACATTCACTGTGGTAAACCTCCCAATGATGATATATCCCACATAAAATGAAATCATCCCCTTTACTAGAAATATTTGTATCGAGAGGATTTCTAAATTTTGAGACCTTTATATAGATTGGTTCTGGAAATACTTCGGTAAACCGCATATAGTTCCCATAAACATATAGTATCACTCAACTTGTGTCAGCAGGTGACCCTCAAAAGCATATTGTATGGTCTAACCAGATTGAGGAATGTAAGAATGATGAATAGGAGACCGATATTGATATACGGAGAGAGTTAGTCAGAAACAAACTCGTCATCATGTTATGTTCCCTCAGGAATTTTGATAATGAGGTCCTAGATGAGTTAGAAAATAATTACATTCCTTTTCTATACTAAAATACATGGGAAGTTTATTAGTGACTGAAGAATAGAAACCTACCTTATTCAGGATATGGTGGTCACCATTATAATATCATGATAATCTGTTATCAGTTGGGAATGGCCGCTATCTTCATGGCCTGAAATCCAAAACCATAAAACTACAATGTAAATATGTAACATTATTTCCATCAGTACATCATAAACATTATACAAATGATCTCCAAATCCATTTCATGAATCTTTATTCATGATAGAGGAAATTGTGGATGACTAAACTTTTTTGAACCCCCTAGAACAACATAAAACCTCAAATGTGGCGTCTTGTAATATCATAGCCTTCGGTGAAATCATGGGACCAGGTAATGATTGGTCCAGTTTGTTAATAAAATTGAATTCCCCCGCTTCAATAGTGCCCAAAAATAATGAATAGAGGGAGAGGATATGCAAAAATACTTTAAAATACACCACTCCAAGGCATAATAATTCATTTAAAATAAATAATATTAAGTTGTGATCAACTAGAAAACATTCCATAAAGAATTATTTCCATCATAGGCTTCCATCGCACCCATATCCAACACGATCATAACTGTATAGCATCAATATTGGTAAAATGATAGCTAAGATATTATCCATTAAGGAGCATACCCAACTCTTTGGGATAGAGGAATATCTACCACTGCCTTCAGCACTCTGATCATCAATTCTTGAGAGGATTCATAACATATTGCATCCAATGCCAAAAATCTTCATCCCGCTAGTCTAGCGAATTTATATCTCAATCATAATCACTATGTTCATCATCCTCTGAGAGGTTCTTAGAGAAAAAAATGGTTATTTTAGATCATCACCGCCCTATTGTGCAGGGGGCATTTATATCTCAATATACATCATGGGATTCATCAGATCCCCCATGAGAATAATTGGATACTCAACAATAGGATCAATCAACGCCAACTACGACACCGAATAATCCCCAGTCCATAGGGATGGGTTCTTTTCATCATCATCACCATGAAAAATAGAATTATTATTCTCCATGTTGGGAGGTAATAATAAAAGGTTGGAATCCCATATGTTCCTCCTGTTGCAAGACAAACCGCTGCAATTTAGGCCACATTCGACAAACATGTCCAAAACTTCCCTCAAGGTCACTTTCCATAGAATAGGATGGGATGAGAATATTTTAAAAGCAATTATACCCCTCTGAGGTCACAATATAGAATGGCCAAATATGGTTATAGTTTTGAATAATAACCCTGATGTAGGTAGTGTAGAATCTTTTTGTTGAGTCGAATGTAATGGTACACCCACCATTTCCAAATATGCATCTTTGAATTCCATCACTTACAACATGAAATAAACTGTGGATGAAAATAAGAATTTAGAGGGACACAATATGAAAATCCTACCTCGAGAGGAGGGTAGTCTTTATGCACAAACTGAGGCTAAACTCACCTAGAACAAGAGGAGGCTCTGAAACCTAGGACCTCTAAATGATGATTTTTCACCTCTATAGAATAACACTGCTAGGGAAAATGGTAAATATGTGGCTACATCCTAATATCCACCCAGAATAATTGTGGTTACTTATATAGAGGAATATTTTTCACAATTTGAGAGTCATATAAAAACTATCATACAACTCAATGTGGATAAAATCAGGGGAAATATTATCATTGGGTATCATCTCTAGGAAGTGAAAAATATTCTCCCTCCCATATTCAATCCTCTATAAAGAGTGGTATCTAAGAATCAGACTAGATCTGTATCTAGATATAAATCCAACATAAATGAGTATGTTTAAAATTATCAGGACTTACCTCCATTGCGGTGATAGCGTCTCCCATACCAGAGTGATTTTTCGGTCTTAGGATAAATCAACAATTATTGGTAGATGAATGCGAGGCCACCTCATTGACACCAAACCTGTCACTATAAATGAGAGGAAACTTTTACAATAGTACCCCAATGACTACATAATGTCATATGGTCCTTGGATACTCGAATAGAAGCCATGGAAGGGAATTGTGCACCAATTTATACAATATGGATGCCATATCCCAAATGGAAGGATGAAAATTTTCTCCCACCCAATTTGGAAATCATATTTTCACTATTAATGATGGTGTAGGGGACCCTAAACAAAATCTCACACATTTCC
Source organism: Viscum album (assembly GCA_963277665.1). Taxonomy (NCBI): domain Eukaryota; kingdom Viridiplantae; phylum Streptophyta; class Magnoliopsida; order Santalales; family Viscaceae; genus Viscum; species Viscum album. Next base: position 1,670,734,431 of record OY728119.1, on the reverse strand, counting down.
TATCATAATTTGGGCTGATGATGTTCACATGAGATCAACAGAAGACAACACATGTGAGATTTCTTTACAGCATCTAACATGGCTAGATTTTGTATTTTACAATAGTTTTTTAGTAGGTTCTTTTGTAGGATGGGAGGACCTTTATCATCAATTCCATTATCATTTTAGCTCCACCCTGAGGAAATTGAAAATTTTAGACCTAAATAACTACAAAAAATGTGAAAATGATACGGTGTATGCCATTATATCCAGATTGAAATGTTTAACCTATTCACATAGCAACTCTCTCTCATAAGTGAAATTGTTGGAACATTGTGATGAAAATCTATGGGAGGTGTTTCAGAGACATGTCATCCCATTGAATTATCCAGGTGGTGTACTTGAGTTTTCAAAAATATCACAACATAATAACGATTCCTTTAAGCGAACTCAATCCAAATATAGACTCATTCCCACATCACATGGGAAAAGGATAGGAATAGTGGAAGTTTCATCTGTCACTCTCAAGCTAGTAGAAGTTCTTATCCAAGCACCTAGGAAGGTCCCTAACTGTCTATCACCTCCTATTGAGTGGTGAAAACCACATAATCACTCTTTTCTAGAAGCACAGAAGGATCAAGGTTTCCTAGTATTTTTGGAATAGATGAATAAATCATAATCCTTCTGAAATGAAAAAGTCCGCAGTTATTTCTTTGTAGCCATAGACAATAACCTACTCAAGCTAACACAACCTATAAATCCTGATGAGTTCAGCCTCAAACACCATCATGACTACTGATCTTTCCATATAAGGCTGGGTTATAATATACAATACTTCTTGATCTTAAAATATTTCCTTCAAGGAATGGTTGATTCTAGGTAGGTGGTGTTAGATAAATCCTCAGAGTAGGTGGCATGCATAACCATTTCCCATTCATAAGAAGATTGTAATTGGAAGAAATTTCTTTCTAGGCGTGAGTGGAAGTTCAACAACATTATGACTTGAAGAATAGTCGACCATTCCCATGACACCTAGATATCATAGCTACATAGAATGAAAATAGCTCCACCACCCAAGGAGTTAACATCATATATGCCCCCAAGATGGTAACAACCACCAGAAGTAGGATGAAATAAAAGAAGAAGATTCATATTTTGCTTCAACATAAGCTCCAACTCTTGAATATTAATTCACTATAACTTATAAAGCATGGGAACTACCCCACAATATGGAACCCTCATCAGAATAAGATCTCATATTTGGTTCTATCAATGTGATACACTTTTAGGACCAATTCTTCATTGATGAACATGCCTTAGAATATGATTTTCTCTGGCATTAATGGGGAAAAATAGGCTGCATTCATAGGATCCGAGGATACATGTGACAACACTGGCATGATCAGACCTTATATTTTTGTCACACCCACATTGAAAGAATATATGCAGTAGAGAATCATGGTAAAGTGACCCAACAGCCTCGAATGAATCATGGCGGTGTCTAAGAACCGTACAATAGTCATCCACACCCATTTTTATAATATGAACACCTATAAGGAGTTCAATTATCTAATAATCCCAAAAAAATTGATGGAAAAAACTACTTGTTCCACTAGTATTATATGATCCATCTGGCCATTCATAATAAAAAATATAGTCTACCTCAAATTCATAAGTTCTCAAGGAACATGTCTAACAGCAACCCCACATAGGGAAGCGCTAAAATCTAGCACCAAATTAAGAAATTCTAAAGTATATACTGGTTTTCATAGCTATGATTTCAATCCAGGAATCACTACATCATTAAAAATAACTCAAAGAGGAACTCATTAAATCCATCCAAATACCATTATAATTTGAGATAGATATCTCTACATCTGTGGTCTATCAAATGGAGACCATGTCAGTAGAATTCCATATAACTGTCTCGTTCGTGGTGCATGACCAAGAAAATATCATATATGGACACATGAGACCCCTATATCAAGAATAATTGAATCACCTATCAATGGGATGATGTCATCCATGAATCCATTGAAAAACAACATATCTCTATTTTTCTTCAAGGTAAATAGGGATACTAATTAGTGTAGGCCATGTGTCTTCTTATGTTCATATATTTACCTTCCCGAGATCATCAATGGTGATGGAGATGCCTTCCTTGAATGTGGGAGGTGCATTCTTGAGTTAAACCTGACGTTCTTCCACCTCTGAGTTTGTGTAGCCTTTTTGGGATGGAAAAGGAAATATTTGGGATTATCTATCACAATCAGGGTGAGAGAGGCTATGAAAAGAGATATTATCATCCCCTACATTAGGCTAATGAATAAGGGAATCACCTACCAATGGGATGATGTCATCCAAAAATCCATTGAATGTATCAAGAAGTATTTATGACTCCCACTAGTTCTGATTTCTATTGTGTAAGGAAAGGCAATAATATTATATGTAGCTTCCATAGAACTTACACTAGGCACCATCCTAACACAAAATATGGTGGTGGGAGCAAGAACAGTCTCTACTGCCTTAGGTAAATAATTCTAGGTATTCATACCTAATACATTGATGTCAAGAAAAACCACATTGTACTCATCTTTTCAGTGAATGAGTCACGGTGTTTCATATATGTAACGTCCCAAATCGGGTTCCGCACATAGTTTCCCTTAGCATGTTTGCTATGCAACCTCAAAAATGCCTCCCCATATAGCAGAGGATTCCAACTAGCAGAAAGGGACTAATATTGATTATGGGGAGACCATACGCTCTTTTATTAGTGTTATAAACCAATGAAAATAATAAAAATAACCAAATGAAATTCCATAAATAGGATGATACCAGTATCACAGGATGACCAAAACGTGGAATGCAATGTCATAACTGAACAGTAGACATGACATGCTAAAGTAAAAACCAAGTGTTAAAATTAAACTCAAAAGTGAAGAAAATAAAAACTCCCTAGAGGATCTCGAACCACGTTTCATTTCATCATCCATATTTCTTCCCATACCAGCTATCTAACACAGGGAATTTTCCCTTATACTATCATTTAAATATGAAGTCTATTCAGGTATCAATCAAGCAACCTTAGTAGGGTGTATGTAAAACTTAATAGGACCCCAAAAAATATATATAAAACAATATCCATCAAAATAATTTTGTTTGAAGTTGTATAAAAAAATAACTAAAATGCATAAGTAAATAGTTAACATATTATGAATTAATATTTATTTAACCACATAAACTCCTTCATTCTCATAGATTCCCGTACGTGATTACCTGGTTCGGCCTATTCCGTAGCCTGATCTATCCCCAAGGGTTATCATATCTTAGAACTCCATTATTACCATTTTTCATCTCAATAAACACATGAACACCATTGTTACTATTCATTGTCTCAATTAGCACATGAATTGAACTGTTACCACTCATTGTTCTATAACACATATGAATGTCCATATTACCATTCATTATCACAATTAACACATTAATGCCACTTTTATCATTCATTGTTCTCTAACACAGATGAATTTCCATGTTACCATTCATCAGCATAATTAACACATGAATTCCAGTATTACCATTAATTATTCTATAACATATATGAATGTTCATGTTACCATTCATTATCAGAATTCATATTTTAATGGCCATGTTACAATTCATTATCAAAATTAACATATATCACAAAAACACATTAATTTATTCACAAATTAATGAATCATATTAGGCAATTGGATATTCACTGCATCACATTAATTAATTAAAAAATTAATTAATCTTCTCAATCACATTACTAATTAAAAAATTATTTCATCACATCAATCCCCTTAATTAATTACCCAATTAATTAAGCACATAAATTTGATTAATTAATTCACCAATTAATTAATCAATATTCAGAAAATCAAAATTCCAAAATCAATTCAACAATTAGTTATTTCTTCTACATTCTCATTATACCAAAATTAATTCAATAATTAATTATTCAATTCACAATTAAATATTCTGATAATTAACTCAATAATTAATTATCCCAAAATAAAAAATCTCAATATCTCATAATTAAATGAATAATTATTTATCTCAAATCAACAATTTCAATAAATAATAATTAAGTCAATAATTAATTATCTCAAATCAACAATCTCAATATCTCATAATTAATTCAACAATTAATTATCTCAAATAAAAAATATAAATATCTAACATCTAATTCAATAGTTAGTTATCTCAAATAAAAAATGTCAATATCTCACAATTAATTCAACAATTAATTTTCCAAATTTATCAATCCCAATATTCCCATATTAACATTTTCCATAATTAAGTAATTCAATAAATTAATTAATTCACGAATGAACTAAATTACTAAAAATATAATAGAAATTATATAATTTCATACACATGATTGAAATCAAGACTTTTGGATTTGAATTATATACCACCTACCTCAATTCATTAATGAGTGATCACCCAATGTAAATCCCCAAATTGAACAGAAGAATGACAAAGCTTGAGATATAGATCTAAAACCTAAATCCAAGATTGAAAAAAACCAAGATCCCATAATTTTAGATACAAATCCAAAAGTCCTACATCAATATCCAACAATGTATCTAGATCCAACCAAAAATAGGGAATAACAATGATAAATTGATGGAATAAGAACGTAAAAGAAAAAAACTACACAGTAAGAGATCATCATACTAGGAGGGGTGAAGATATTTAATCCAGACATTAAATCCTGAATAAAAATGGTTAGAATGTCTTGGAATCCATCTAGAGTCCTAAAAAATTGTGAAAAAAAGATATGGTCGAATGGGGGTTGATTTGGGATTTAAATGGGTGATTGGGAAATTTAAAAATAATTTTTTTTATAAATTAAATTCTTGTTAATTGTTTTCTAGGAAGAGGCACATAGTTTACCGTAACTATTATCCTTAACAATGTTCCTATTTTAGGGGGTAAAAAATTTCTCCTTTTGGGGCACAGAGTTTGGAAAACTCTACGCCAACCATGAAAAACCTCTCTTTCATGGGTTGAATGGTTTGCTGGGCCAATTCATATAGTTAGGGTAAAACATATACTAACCGTGCACTATCATCTTTCTTCCATTTTCCCCAAAATTTCTCCCAAACACTCCCCAAAGTAAAACCCAAATTAAAATTACTAAATACAAGGAAAAATAGTACCTATAAAAAACACCAAAACATCTCTCGAAAAGGTTAGGGTTCTATAATCTCCCCACTTTATAATATCTCTTCCTCAATCTATACTCCCAAGAATCTCTAGGATTCTGAGTCAGAAATATTAGGCCATTGAACTCTTATATCAACTTCTCTCTCCAATGTTTCCTCCTAAACATGACCATGTAACTACAATATATTAACTATCAGCATGGTCTTTCCTCGTAATATTTTTTATCTGTGATCCCACACACGTATCAAATGCTTCTTAAAGGACACATATATATCAAGCTCAACATCATACACATAAATCACATGAAAAGTGTTATGTTGATACTGTTGAAGTTTTAACACTTGATAAACATCATACATATCATTCTACCTATGTGGATAAACAAATTGGTATTCCACCAGGCCAATTCTCTCAACCACTTCAGATGGTCAAACGTACCTGGGCACCAACCATTCCTATCTATGTATCATATAGTGTCCCAGTCTAGGTGATAACCAAAATAATATATAATCAACCTAAATAAAATACATGGATAATCATCACTTATCTTCATATGAATTTTGTATAATTTAATATATATCAATATGCTTCTGAATCAATTGAACCTACTCTGACTTCTCATGTACGAGACTCGATCCCAAAAACACTGACTCATGAAACTCCATCAAGATTAGGGGTGATCTTCATGGATTACCATAAAGATAATTGAATGGTGAAATATAAATTGTTTCTTGATAACTGTTGCTATAGAAAAAATACACTAAATATAGGTTCTTCTCTCAAGACCCACCAAATTCAATGACACATGCTTCTAACATATCCTTACGATCCTAAATAGTGTGTTTCCAATACCCATATGTCTATGGGTGGAAGGCCATAGTCAAAAAAACCCGTATACCAAGAACCTTCTATAACCCCAACTAGAATAGTGATGTAAAACATGAGTCACAGTCTAAAACAATAGTTCATGTAACCCCGTGTTAATGGACTATTTCCCAAACATACAAATCTTAAATCTACTCCTTTGAGAAATTGTCTCACATAAGCAAGAAATGTGCAACGCTTGTTAGTTTGTTTAAACAACCCAAAAAAATCAGTATTTCATGTATTCCTTGGAATACCCACCATAAAATCCATGGGCACAACATCCCAATTACATTCCAAAATGTTAAACAACTTTAGTAAAACACCAGGTCATTGACACTCAGCCCTCACATACTGACAGGTGTAGAATCATGTCAAGAACCTTGCAATTTAATTTTTCATTCCCAACCAACAAAACTATAAAAATAGGTCACAATACATTTTGGGAACAACAAGATGTACCTCACACTAGGATTAATGAACCTCATACATCAAATCATCCCTCATACTCATAGATACCACAACACGATTTCCAATGTAGGTGATATCATCCTCATCTATTCTCCAATCAGAAGCTGACTCCCCACCATCAAGTATTTACCTCAAGGAAAAACACTCGGGATCCTCATACTATCTTCGCATGATACGTGTCAAAAGTATAGACTCCACTGAAACTAATATGAGATTCAAGTGAGCCTAACTATCCTGAGCCACAAAATTCATCTCTACGAATAAATTCATCATCTTTCACTCAACACTAGAATCATAGACCACATGAGTCTGAGATTTCTTGCTCAAATTTTTAACCACATTTTTTCTATTCCCAGTAATATATGTAGCTCAAAATAAAATAAATACATACAGTCAACCCAAATCTACTACCAGATGTTCAGATCTCACTATGAAAATATATTCTTTGTGCTCTTTTGATATGTGTATACAATAAACTTTTTCACCAATAAATAATGTCACATAAAATTCAAATCATAAACCACCACAACTAAATTGAGGTTGTGAGTATCGTTGTTACATTCATGAGGACTCATCTACTAAAACCAGTATGCAAAAAATTGATCTCCATATATAAACATTTCTCCAAGTTCATCCCAGACGCATCATAAAACATCGTATAGTCATCAACTGGCTCTCGTAGGACGAAGATCGGTGCCGATGTCACGCACTTCTTAACCTCCTAGAAGGAAATCTCACATGATTCAATCCATTCAAATTTTACCCCTTTCTTGGTCAATCTTGAAATTGGTACTACCAATTGGGAAAAGTCCTGAATAAATCTTTGATAATATCCAACTAACCCCAGAAAGATTTGGATATCGAAAATATTCTTGGGAAACATTCAACAAACCACTACTTGAACATTATTTGGGTATATTAACACATGTTTATCTGAGATTATGAAAACCAAGAAGTGTACCTGATCATTCTAAAATTGACATTTAGATAGTTAGGCGTATTGTTGATTCTCTACAAGTGTATTCAGAACAATGTCAAGTTGTTGGGAATGATCATCATGAGTCTTAGAGTACACCATTATTCCATACCGAAAACCAACAACAACTAATCTGGTTACATTTAACACCCCAAGATTCCACCGTATGATTATATTTGAATAATACAATAGAGTGTGTTGTACGCATCTTCAAGTTCTAACACACCACAAACAATCAAACTAGTCGTTATGAATAGTAATACCCACTTTTTGGAATTTTATAAATTTTATTTTTCAAAACACACTTCTTTTATGAATTCTGAGTATCAAAATTAGCTTAGGGTGAATTTTTAGAATTTTTCTGAAAGCATTCAATTTTTAATGAATAGTGAAAAACACTGTGTTATTGTTAAAAACCAAATTTTTATTTAAATAATTATTTATTTTATATAAATTTATTTTAGGTCAAAATAGATACATAAAAACTTTATAATTTCAATTTTATTTAGTAAACACATTTTATAATACGTTTAGATATATAAATTTTTATTGAACTTTTTATCATCTTTTACCCACCTCCTGGGAGCATTTGAAAATATGCATAAAAAAAAATTTACTGCTTCGGTGAGTTGAATTTTAAAAACCGTAGAGAAACATTTAACATCATTAAGTAATATGTGGTTCAATAATATGAATATAATTTTTGTTGAATATTATCTTTTGACATTTATTTACCACGGTTAAAAGTAAATAGGGAAATTAAAGGTAAAAATGATATTATAATTACCCTAACACATGTCCAAATATTATTGGATAAGTGTAATTCGACCAAAAACAACCTTAGGAATAAAATATGATCCTTCTCTGTCCACTTTGATTAGATTATGACATTTATTATTATTTAATTTAAATAAGAGTTAAAATTGTTCAATTCATGTTTTCATAACTAAAACATTTTTAATATATGGTTATCCATAAAAAAATTTATACTATAAATATTTACAAGATAGATAAAAATATTTACTACATAATGGTATTTTAATTTTAATTTTTAGACATTAAATAACTAAATTTATTTATGACACAATGATGATGTAGTAATTAACTTATTAAAGAAAAATTAAATTAATTGATATTGTAAATATCCCAATAAATGTATTCTAAGACTTTTGATAAATTCCTCTAATTTTATATGTTAACATGAGATGTTAAGGATGATTAAATGAATATTTTTAAAGTAATTATGTTTTTATTAATTTAACAAAAACAAAATACCAAATAGTGTCAAAATTGACACAAAAGAGTTTTTAAAACAAATATTATATTATTAATTTATATAATATTCATAAAAATATATGAATCTCCCAAATGTTTTATATAAGGTTATATATATTAATAATTAACCACTTGGGGTTATCTCGTCTTGTTATAGTATGTTTATTAACCATATAATATAAAAATACAAAGAGACATGGTAAATGTCAAACTATTTAACTAAGAGTTAAATATAAATGATAAGGTTACTATGATAACCTAAAACTATCTAAAACCTATTGTATTAGTGGATTTGGAACCATACCCACCTTATGATCAAAATAAAACATTTTTGAGCAATTATAAACCTAAAATTATTTTATGATAAAATAATTTTTCAATCTTTCCCTAAGGTGCCCCTCACATCTCTGATAAAAGGGAACTTCTCCTTCTATCCAATTCAATCATCCAATCCCTTTGGATCAGAAAAAAACATCCCAAATTTACTCCCAACTATCCTTAATTCATCTTATAGGACTTATTTTGATCATAAATCCAACCTTCAAGGACCTTTTTATCAAATCAATAGATAGAACGTGAAGAAGAGGTAAATATCTCACCACCTCTTCTATGTTATTTTCTTCTACCACTTACTCTCTATTTTATGTTTCTATTATAAAATAATAGCTCTAGTATCTTCTATATAATATGATTTTATTATAAAAATTTTATAACCATATTAATTATGTTATCCATCCTATGAATAACATGTTACCATATGTGCATATGTACGGCTTACCATCTCCACTTCACGATGTAGTTGTTATTCAATACATTTTTATTTGGATGGGTTTAATAATGATGTATAATTGATATAAATAATATATATAACACATTAATTATTCTGTATATATGACACACCATCCATTTACTTATGATTTTTATATCAAAATAATGATATTTTTACTCATGCGTACGTACATATTATCGTCTCCACGAACGCAATGAGATTCATTTCCCCATCGTAATCATTTAAGAATAATATTCATTTGATGATTAAAAAACAATTTAAAGAACTTAATATAATTTTTTATATAAATTAAATACATCCTATATATAACAAACATGGCTTACGTAACCAAGTATATGAAGGAAAACAAATTAGCTAATGCCCGAAACGACAATAATACTAAAATACTATTCACAAAGAAATATTACAAGATAATATATGATATCATATTTATGTATATGGTTCTTAAATAATTTAATATCAATGATTTACTATTATACATGAGGTTAATGTACCCTCGACCAAGGAAAATTATACAGCAAGGGGTTTCTTGTCTCACTTTTAATTCTGCAAGATTTCATTTATTCACCACTTATTTATTTCATGTTATGTATTGTGTACTTACATTTGATAAATATTATCATGATTACCTTTATATTGATATTTTCTGTGATTAATTTGGTGGTATTTAACTTTTGGTCATACGACTCGATTGATTACAACGAAGTAATGGTTTTTTATCCCACTGTTTATTCCCGTGAGATTCATTCTATATTGGCCACTATTTCATTTTGTGTGGCGTATGTACTGCCAATGATTGTATCTTGGTGTAATATACATTAATTTATGAGTATTTACATCTTCATTGTATGATCCTTCTTTAATGGGGTGTATTATTCGTAATTTTCCAAATTGATAAGGGAATTTTAAATATCAATTTCCACTCATTAGGCTTTACACATACTTCATTTATTATTTTACTCCATGATTATGCGTCGAATCAATATTTAATATTTATGTAGTAATTTCCACTCCCCTTTCTGTGGATATAATTTTGTTACAAATAACCAATCAATTGACAATTTCTCAATTCATTGATATGAACTTGATAAAAGTAACATTATCTCAATTTACATTCATTGAGTTAAACATCCAAGTAATTGATGTTGTTTTTTCAAGAATATGTGTGAATGAACTATGATTGATTTAAACTTAATATCCAATAATATTGAGTGTATTTATATTTTTCAAACATAATTATTTCATTGATTTATCCTTAACCCAAGGATACTATCTTTATAATGGAATATATCTCAATGTACATTCCACTGAGACTTCCTTCGTGTTATGCACCAATTCAATTTTATATGGTGTATATACTGTCCTTTGTCATATTATACAATAAAATAAATTATTCTTATGATATTATAATTTTTTTATTACCTCAATTATTTTTATTCAAGATTCTCTCATTTAGTTAGAAACTCTAACTAAAATATCATTTTTTTAAATGATATAAAGATTTATTCGTCTAAATATTTCTCATTAATGTTCATGTTTTAAAAATGGTTTTAAATATTTATTTATATAGAAATTAATGTTTTCAAATTAAAATTACTTTTAGAAGTTTCAAATTGGTATGGGACACTTTGATTCAAAAATATATTTTAAACAGCTTCTTAATAAATAGTGATATTTTTATACATTTTCAATAAAAAGGTGGATATGTCTCTCAAATATTATTGAGGATTATTTTCATCTATTTCAATATCCTTCATTATTCACAATTAAGGTTAATATATTATAATACAATATTCCATATTGTATTTAATGTGTTATGATTGACTGTGGATGTCCTATTTTTATGCCATTCATGGATTGTGGTTAAAGTATTGACATTTCGTATGCTAGTTTTAATATGACTGTTTAGATTATATTTCAACCTTTTCATATGAGGAAAGAATTGGACTTAGTAATTGATGGTTGGAGCTCGCTATAGCTCCTCGATGCATCGGTAGGTCTCGTGAGACAAAATAGTGTCGTGGTGCAAGGATTTGAAAAAATATTATTTGTAGTCTTGGCAAAAGGCCTTGACTATGTGGTTATGAATTCTAGAATTTTGCATTCCATCATTATGAAAGTGGATATTTATATTGCATGTGATTATTCTACTAGTTTAATATCCATGTGAATAATTAAATTGAATTATTTGATTTTATCTTTGTCATATTATGCTGAAGTTTAAGTGTAAAATGCTTTTGTTTTAGTGTTATACATTCCCTTAAATGTTTATACTTATTTATTAAAGTTTCTTCTATATTGATATCCTTACTGAGCATATGAGCTCACCACTTTATATGTTTTATTTTTCCTATGATGTGAAGAAGTGTATTATGAATGACCATCAGAGATAGTCTATGGGATATCAATGTATCCAATAGAGACAATTTTATTGTTGTTTTTCACATAATAATGTAATGTAAAACCTATGAATATATCTAGTACTTCTACGGATAATAAACTAATTGGTATTTAGAGACTTGATATTTTGTGATCATGACAATGTTATGTAATAATGCACTGAATCTGGGTAACTAGGGAAATGCGTTACATTATGGATGGAATATTCTGTTCATTGAGGCCATAAACACTGTTGGTGCATCTATCAACCCAAAGAACATTACAACGAACTGATATATGAAATACCTACTTCATAAAGTAGCACGTGACATATTATAACTCCATAATCTCAACTAATGATACCATGATATTAATTCTATCATATAAAAGACACAAGATCACCTCAACTACTCAAAAAATATCATCAAATATGTGGGCAAGGATACATTTTCTTCACTCTCATATAGTTCAACTTATGGTAACTGACTTAAATCATAAACTATGATCCACCTTCTTAGAAAACAAAAATATTGAACACTATGGCGACATAATTAGTTAGATAAAACTTTTATCCTATAACTCTTCCAACTGAGTCTTGATCTCTTGATGCAATTTTGTTTCCAACATGAATGGTGGAATTGTAACTTTCTTTTCCCTTAACATGATTATAATTATAAATTCCACATCTCTATCAAGTGGAATCCTTGAGAAGTATTTAGGAGACACATATTGATACCTATCTACTATGGGTGAAAATACATCTTATTTTACCCCCCGTCATCCAAAAAAACTATAGACCTCAGGTGTGTGATCTCATAGTTGTTGAGTAATTGGCCCTGCTCAGCCTGCTTGGGTATCCTACTCTACCTGGTAAATGTAACTGTCACCCATAGGATATGAAAAGGTAACTCTCTTCTAGTAACAGTCTATTTTGTCTTGGTATTCTACTAACCAGTTCATACCCAAAATTAGTTCAAATCCTAACATGTCAAGAATATAAAGATCCCAAAAAAATGACACTCCTTTATTTTAATAAAACATCCCTTGGACAACTAGATATCTCTTGACCATTCTATGAATGATGTTTATACTTTCATAACCCCTCTTGCAAACTCTACCACAATGATCAAACCATTTACAAGGTTTTCAGAAATAAGGGAATGAGAGGCAACAATATCAAATAAAGAACTAGATAATGTAGAAGATACCTAAATAGTACATCTCATTGTCAATGGTCCAACATCACTATCCACAAAAGTAGGATGAATTTCATGAAACATTCCTAACCCTCTTCCCTGTGATGAAACGTGATTCCCTTGTTCTACACCACTCTGCTAAGATGAGTTCCCTTTCCCAGAAGAACTGTATCCAGTGCCTCTAGCACATCAGCTAGTGGAAATCTAGATACTAGACTAATATGGTGCATAAGATCCTTTTCTCAAACACTGGTTTTATCAAGATCCACTATCACTACCCATCTGTCATATATTACTACATAACCTATAATGATTCCCCATATTTATATAGCCTCATAACTCTACTAGTGGTCGGTGTCACTGTCATTGAATGTGTCCTGACCTACCACATTGGTGATATATCACTCTAGAAAGATCCTGAGAAACTAACCCGTCTATATGGGTACTCTGATTCCCACTACCATAGATAACACTAACATAATTATGCTCCATGCTCTCAGAAGTTGTACCTCCTAACCATCCAATAGAAACCATAATTCATGCACTCGAATAGGTTAACTTCTTTAACTGAAATAGGTTAACTTCGTACCTAATATCACATTTCATCCCATCCTGATATTTCCTCTCCATAGATTTCTCATCCCATTCCAACACTGTAGTAAACCACTCAAGATTTGTAAAGTGTCTGACATAGTCCACCACATACATTCTTCCCTGAGTCATTCACAAAAAAATATCTAGTCTAACCCAACTCAATATCTTTGGATAGAAGTTCTCCAAGAAATTATCAAACAATTCCTTCTATAACATACCATGATCCTATATTGTCTAATCCTAAACATCCCCCTAATGCATTTCTAATATAGGTAACATATATGCAACAAACTCGACCCTCCTCTCAGCAGGAGTCTCTAAATGGTCAATTATATACTTGATAGACTCAATCAAGAACCTAAATCCCTCAGGCCCACCCTCTTTAGTAAAATTCAAAGGGTGATGCAACATGAACTCCCACGCGAGTTTAGAAATACTCCTCACTACCTAACAAGGTTATCCTTACATAAACTATATGAAGAGAGTGATTTTCTATCAGAACATGTCTTCTTCTTCCTCACTTTTCATTATTAGTGCCTCTGGTTTCAGTACCGGTATATCATCTCCTACCATATCCTCCTCTCATCCTCTAAAAAAGAATCATTATGGGGGTGTATCTATACAATTATAAGCACACATCTCAGGAAACATAAAACCACTGTATCACATTTACATAAGATGAAAAAACAACATGTCACGGATATCCTTTTTCCCCAAACCCCATAACATGGTCAAATCTAAGGTTCTATCCCGAACCTTAACCATCCTACACCTAGGCCGTGGTTAGTAAAGGGTAAATTCATTCGAAATATACATGTTTCTAATTTGTACACCCATTTATTCACATATTGAATCATTTTACAATCTTTCTCAATTTCATGTTAGGAAAAATTTTCCTTTGAATTTCACAAGAATGGAAAAACAATTCATGTTTGAAAACTCACCCATAACCAATTTTCCTATGTGTGCCTAAAATTATTCGTGTAATAATAATACTGAGTACCTAGAATGATGCATGAAAAATCAACCCTCATTCCATACTAGTCCATGTTTCAAATATTAAAAAATATTTAGAAAAATAAACACATCACAAATTAAGTGCATCACCCAAGGTTAAATAGCATCGAACTATAATGACCCATATCAATAACAATAGTCCCAACCAGGGTATTTGTATTTTAACATTGTACATGTGTTAGCTACTCCCATTCATGAGCTCTAAACCAAGACCTAGATAATTCTATTCTACTATCTAATTTTTCAATATCGTAATAAAAAATAAAAAACCCCCTCTAATACCACTTTGTATCAACCCGATTAGGGTTCCACACACCGATTCCTTAATATGGCTCACTATGTTATCTCAGGTGCACCTCCCCATATGCCAGAGGCTACTTTCTAGTAGAGAGGGACTAATATCAATAATGAGGATACTATAACATTTTTTATCAGGGAAATACACATATAGATGTAATAAAAATAACCAAATGTCATTTCATAAATAAGCTAACACTATTACACAAGATGTCCAAAACTGGAAATACAATGTAAAAACTGAATAATAGACAGTCCATACTAAAGTATGTTCTAGGGGTCAAAATGAAATTCAAAATTAATGAAATAGAAAACTCCAAATATGATCCTAAAACCCATCCATTTTCCTTTTCACTTATCTATCCCAAATAAGCTATATAACAAAGGTCATTTCCCTTATCTTATCCTGCAAACCTAAACTCAATTCGAGTATCGATCTGGCAACCCAAGTAGGGTGTGAGTACAAATCAGTAGGCCCCCACCACCAACATCTAAAATAATATCCAGTAAAATTATAGTATATTAAATTGTATAAAGAAATAATAACAATAACTAAGTAAAAAATTTAACATATTATCAATTAATAATTATATAATCACATAAAACCTTGGGTTCTTGGTTGCATCCATACCACATTACTCGCTTCATCACATGTTGGATCCCAAACTATCCCCATGGTAAATCATATATTTGAATCCCATTGTTACCATTATTCATATCAAAAAACACATGAATTCCATTATTACCAATCATTGTCTCAATTAACACATGAATTCCATTATTACCATTCATTTTTCTATCACACATATGAATTTCCATGTTACAATTCATTATCAAATTAACACATGAGTGACATTGTTACCATTAATTGTTCTATAACATATATGAATGTCCATGTTACCATTCATTATCGCAATTCCAATTTGAATGTCGATGTTACCATTATGTATCACAAGTCACATTTATCACAAAAACACATTAATTAATTAACAAATTAATTAATAATATTTAATAATTGGATATTCATATCATCCTGTTAATAAATTCGAAAATATATTAATCTTTTCATTCTAATAATTAATTTAAAAATTAGTTCATCAAATCAATACCCTTAATTAATCCCCAAATTAATTAATCACATCAATTCAATCAATTAATTCACCAATTAATTAATCAATATTCACAAACTCAATATTCTATAATTAATTCAACAATTAGTTATTCAATTAACATTTTCATTATCCCATAATTAATTCAATGATTATTTATTCAAATAATAATTAATTATTAAAAAAATTAACCCAATAATTAATTATCCACAAATTAAAAATCTCAATATCTCATAATCAAATAAATAATTGATTATTTCAAAACAAAAATATTAATATCTTATAATTAATTCCACAATTAATTATCTCAAATCCATAATCTCAATATCTAAAAAATAATTAAAAAATTAGTTATCTCAAATCAATAATCTCATTATCTACAAATTAATTCAACAATTATTTATCTCAAATATAAATATCAATATATCATAATTAATTAAATGATTATTTATCCAAATTCTACAAACCCAATAACCCCAATTTTGAATTTTACTCAATTAATTAATTCAAAAAAATAATTAATTCAATCAAGTTCTCAATTGATAAACATATATTATAAATTATACAATAACATACACTTAATTCCTTTCAAGACTTTGGGATTTTAGTTATATACCACTTACCTCAATTCACCGATGAGTGACCACCCAACGAAAATCCCCAATATGAATGGAATAATGACGTAGCATGAGATCTAGATCTAAAACCAAAATCCAAGATTAAAAAAATCAAGATTCATTAATTTTAGATCTCAATCCACAATTCCTAGATCTAGATACCACAATATATCTATATCCAACCCAAAATATGGAAGCACAACCTTCAATAGATGGAAAAATAATGTGGAAGAGAAAGGAAACTACAAGGGGTGAAATCCTCTAACTAAGAGGGGTGATGATCTTTGTTATGAGATTTGAGTCATGAATAATGGAGGATGTGATGGACTGAAATCTTTTTATAGGAATCAAAAGAAATCAAATAAACATTAGGGTTGAATGTGGGTCTATTTGGGATTAATTAATGGTTTGGGTAAATTTAAGATAATTTTTTAGGTGAAATAGATTACAATGCATGATTTTATGTGTAGATTCGCATAGTTTCCCCTAACCGTAAGCCTTAACCATGAACCTATTTCATGGGGTTCATGATTTAACATTTTTGGGTGCACGGTTTGAAAAACAATTATGCCAGCTATGCAAAACCACTCTATCTGGGGTTGTACTATTTTCTGGGTCAAGGGGAACTGTTAGGGAAAATCATACACCAGTCATGGACTTCCCTATTTCTTCCATTTTTCTAAAATTTTAACCCAAACAAAACCAAAATTATATCCCAAATGAAATATACTCTACATAAGGAAAAATATTAGCCAAAAATGAGAAACATAAATCTCTAGAATAGGTCAGGGTTTTACATTACAACACCAGGAAGCCCATCTGAAATCTTATATTGATCCACTCATGTATATCCTTGTCCATCCTATATTGAGTGGGAATTTGGCATGATGGGTGCTCATTACATAGAAATATATAATTTTGTTAATATAAAAAAATTATTTAGAAGGTAAACCCCTAAATTCTTCCCTCTTAGCACATTTTACCTAGGTTAATACACAGGTGGATGCTGAGATTCCAAATGGGGAGGACTTCTATCCCCATGGAACTCCCCATACATGGGAGATGTATTTTAATGGAACCTCCAACTATCCTATTGAAAAAATTATTGAAAGAACAAATATCAAATGGGTTTCATAGGGAGTTAATTTGTCTTTATAGAAAAGGAAATTTTTTCCCACTCTTTTCCACTGTCCAAAATCAGCATAAATCACATGTTAGAATACCAATCTCTCATTGATGGGTTGGTACTTGCCCTACAGTTTCAGGATCATATCTAAATATCAAAGGGGATTAGAAAGTAGTGATAAAGAATATTAATGGTGAATATTCCATCACAATTGAATAATGGGACTTCCTAACTAGCTTTGTCAGGGGACCAATGAAAGAGTTCACTTTTGATCCCACATTGCATCATGATCCACGATCATAAAAATATCACACCGACATGTTTCCTAATAAATCCACAGTCCTAGCCGACCCTGATCAAGAAGAAGTAATATTTTGAATCATGATCCAAAGAATGGTATAATCAATCATAATATATTATTTGGATTAAATAAAAAGGGTATACACCACCATAGAGCATGATGAAACAATATCCACCCCTAGACGGATGGAGCCCATCATTGGTTATCTTTAAAATGGTTCTCTCCTGACAGATAGTGCTGAAAGAGAATAGTCTAGGAACTGTACAATACAATTTACCCTGGTGGATGGTCCAAATTAACAAAAATACCTCTAAAGGAATTGATTTTGTTGAATCCTCCTTAGATAAATATTAGACGGAGTGATTCTCATCATCATGGAAGATGTCCATGTGAGCTCCTACAATGCTCATCAATCTAGGACCAGGCTCTCCCCCAAATCAGAGGGGTGGGTTACTTCAATAAAACCATGATATATGACTATGTGGAATTCAAAAATAATATTTATTAATTTTAGATTCCTGAAACTTCATCCATCAACCCCCATAATCTCTACATATAACTAAATATTTATAACCATTTTCCATACAGTGAATAGATGTTGTGGAGCTATATCCCCAAGCCATATCTAATATGTTAAAGTACATCATTACCGCTACATAATTTTTTTAAAAATGGTTTGAGGTAATACCCCTCAATAAAATATATATGAATAACATAATCAAACTCATAATTTCTTATATCACCACTAGGATCAGAGTCACTCACATAATATTTATTGACAATGGAACCAACTCTTATTCTATAGTGTTGAAATTTTTTTACCATGAGTACAATGTTAATCCCAATAACTCATATATATATCCTAGAGAATAAAATGTAAATATATAGGAAATTAATCTGAATCTATCAAATATAATCAAAAATATGATTAATAAGAATAAGAAGACTTGGCCAGACAAGCTCCTCCTTGATTTTTCAGCCTACTGTACCACCAGACGTACAACCTCACAATAAACACCATACTCATTAGTGTATTGAATTGAGGTGGTGTTACCCATATAATTCCATAAGCCTTCACTATGAATATCATTTTTATGATAGATTTGAAATGATGATAAATCAAAAATTCTATTTGATGAATTGAAGTGGCTTGATAAAAACCAGATAAATACTAAAACATGCATGATCACTTAATATGATCACTATAGAAGATGTTAAGGACAATGGTAGGACTTGTAAAGAACATCCCTCAAATTTTCTTGATCACATGAGACTTAAAACATGATAATAATGAATAAATATAAGGCATTTTGAATAATGTTTTGGAAGAAAGACTAAAACATGGGTGACTTATGTGAAGGACATATACACGGATCCTCATGATCTTCGTTTGAACCATCCAGAATACATTAAAACACGAGAACATGCCACCCATATCTCAAGATTCTCATTCGGTATATTATTTTTATTATTCAATGTAATATATAAATTTCGATGAAATTCATATGGATCCCAATGGGTATGTCACTAAAGTATCAAAAAGTCCCCTGGTATTTCTATACAATCATTGAAGTTTCCTTCAGACGTGTTTCTTGACACATATGGAATAACCCGTACATGTCAGATGAGTATCATAGTATAACCTGGACATGTCAACCAGCTCTTGAGATGTCCTCTGGGTAGGCCAGTAGGTCACATGATGACCTTGAGACTAGTCATATAGAACATGAAACACCCACTAAGACATTCCACATTGACTCTCACGATTCCCTACAAGAGTGTCATATATCTCATGCGATGACACTATTGAATGTAATCCAAATCAGGTGACACACCAAAAGAATGTCATTGAGGATCATGCGACTACTTCTTGGATAAACCGTCTAGGTCATGAGATGTCCTCTAGACAAGTCATCCTAGATCATGTGACAACATCTGTACATTCTCTCCAGGTTATGAAAATTCCATCAAACAAGTCAAATGAATCATGTAATTTTCATTGAACATGTTAATAATACACATTTATACATGTCAAGAAGAAAATCATGTAATACTGAGTAGAAAATAAATTCTTATTTGGCAGAAAAGAAGGAAATTTCCAAGGGAATCCAAGGGATTTCTAGCCTTTTCCACCCTCGATGTGTAAGCATCAATCAAAAGAGAAACCATAGTTTGTGAGCCTTAATAAAGGGAAACATGATGACTCAAATTACTGCCATAATAGAGATTAGTAGGATGAATCCCTGAGGTCCAAAGTCTATATTAAGCATCCAATGGGTAGTTATAGTATATAAGTCCTTAATCTATAAGAAATGAAACAGATTACTTATTATCCATTATTTCCCAAACTATTCATAGCTCACATGGTCTTAGGGAGTCATAATGATCATATCATTCATGTGACATATCTCTATTAGGATAGGGGAAAATTCCATGTGTAATCCCCAACCAGTTGAACTATGTGGACATTGATTCTTTCAATAAGAAGGATATGTAGGAGCATTTATAAGGACCAATCCTGAACTCAAATGGGAATCAACATTAGTATAAGTCCCACTATGTCTCAGACATTTCAACCATTGGGACCCAATAATTCCCATTCATTGATCATTCTACCTCATCCCTTAGTGGACTGGGAAACTAATAGAACTATGATGAATCTGATCCCTACCATAACAGGGATATATAGGATGCCTCCTTGAGGCCCAATATCCATATTAACTTCCAAAGGGATATCCCAGTGCATAATCCCCACATGCATATTCAATGAGTTGTGTCACATTCCATCCCTCATTTCACATACCGATCATAGCTCACGTGGGCTTATGGAGCCACAATGAACACATCATTTGCATCATGAATCTCCACCAACTATGGAAATCCCAATATGTTATCCCCATTGAGTGGTTTAATATAAATATCCCTATATAAGGGAATATACATTAGGGCCATTCACAAGGGTGTGATGAAACTATGATATCAATGATACCTTCTATTACCAGGATATGCAGAACGTCTCCTTGAGACTCGATCTCAAATATCCAGTGCCTAATTTCCTAGACATATTTCCTTTCTGCAATATGATAAACTGCATTGGATTAAAATAAATATTATACATAGGATGAATCCTAATATATACATCCACCTCTTATATTATTATCCACCTGACTACATAGAAATAAATTATGTAGAACCTGGTTATATGGTTTTAGAATATAAGGTTCTATTCATCATTGGGATGCTAATGAGGAACCTCGGAAACATACAGATGGATACACCCATGAGATTCCACTTTCTTGGCATAAAAGGAGAATTATCCCATTATCGTTCTATTATGGTAACTAGTCCCACATTAGGACTGTGAAGATATTCTCGAATATATCTTAAACATATTAAATATTCCCAGAGTTGGGAAATGGTTTCCCCAAAAGTGTGTGATGGTCAAACCTCCCATCCTCCCAACCAATGTGAGTCTCTAAGCATCATTGGGTCTGAAACACCTATTGATCACCAACCTCCAGAAATCATGTTTGTACACAATTATGGATGAGGTAACCATTGGGAGTTTTCCTTAATAATGGAAATGGTTACAAGATGCTAGTCATTGTGTAAAAAATGAACCCATCATAATAAACAATCACGCCAAACTGAATCCAGCTTGATTTTGGTTATATCTCATCACTTATCCATTAAAAGAGCCTCCTTTATTATATAAAGTGAAATCAATCATGGAGACATCCTCTACAAGTCCTATACTACAAAATCATTTGATTTCTTAAAGAATAAAGAAACAATATAACCTAAACAGATTGCATGAATTCTATAGAGGAAGAATATAATATGAAATAGGAATAAGGGGGAGGGGATAAGCTCTATGAGCTCCCCTATAGTACAAATTCTTGAGTTCTAGGGGGGAAAGGGGAAAAACCCCTGATACTTTGAGAGGGTAAAAAGAGTAAAACTATATAAAATTAAAAACTAGGAATAATACCCTACGATGTGGCCGTATACATCATGTAACAACTCTTCCACCTAGACACCCAACATGGAACAACCATCATGAACTATGAAATGATACTTATCACTAGACAACTTCTACAGTGCGTGTACCGACCCGCAATATGTAGAACCTTGATTGTATAGGGTCGAATTCTTGAGAACCTAGCCACTATATCATGGCCCTCTATACTATGGGATATATCCCATTAATTAGGTAGATCCTTGGGTATAGATCCCTATTCCTCCATGGTGAAAATATCATATCCCACCTATCTCCACAATATAGACTCACCCTTATGTATTTGCAAATACTCTCTCCTAAAAATTTGACAGTGGAATGGAAGTGGTTTGTAGTGTGTCCTTTCTTGGTCATAGTGGAACCTACTAAATCTAGGCCTAAAACACCTTGGGGCATCCTAAAACACCCTAAAACACTATTAATAAAAAAACAAAACCAATTAAAAATTAAATAACAAACAATAATTTTATCATTAGGGTCTCTCATAAAAGTTTAAGAGAAATTTATTTTGAAAATTTTTTCCCACACTAATTTACCACCTTCTTAGAGTATCCATAGGATTCACTTATACTAACCAGTGGTATGATTGAAAAATGTTTTTCCCAAGTTAGGATCTATAATTTATTATTTATAATTTTCAATGATTTAATTTAATTGAAAATTTCCGAAATATGGAGAGACACCTCTATTCGAATTTAAGAAATGTATACCTCAACTTGAGAATGAAAAATTTATTCAAATTATTTTGAACTTAGAGGTTTTATCTAGAAAATTAAATATCCATAATAATAAAGTGTCATATAATCAATGTATGTTTATTTTTCAATCAAATTATAGCGACGATTCACTATTACTATAAGTAAAAAATAGTGGATGATTCTTAGACAAATCCACTACGATTGATCCTTCAAAATAATTATTCTAAACATGGGAATAGTATGGATATAATACAATAAGTAAATATTTATAACATAAAATATATGTTTCTATGTAAATTTACCTTGTTTAAGTATTCACATAAATACTTTCATATATCATGGTACTAAAAAAGGAAATTTATTATCTAGAATAAAAATTAATTGGAATGGAGGATACATTTTACAAGACGTTTTGAATGTAAATAAATATCATTGAAATCGTAGAAGGAAAGTAAAAATATGCATCAATTTTCAATGAATAATTGTCCTCAGTTGAAGAGGAATTTTAAATAAATTTCCAAGAGAATGTTATGGTTAAAAACAATTTTAAAAACTGATTCATGCATCAGAATTTATAGTCCATGACATGATCTGTCAATTGGAGATCAAATAAAAAACAATAAAAGAGCTTGATAAATCTATTTTTTCAAGAAGGTACGTTTCATTGTGATATGGTTTGGAAAATGTAATATAAATGTAAAGATAAATTAAATATTCATTATGAATAGAAAAAAATATAATTTTAGTTTTCATATGTTGGAGATAAAATATAAAAATTTCAATAAACTAAAGTTGAATATTTATATGAATCTAAGAGAATATACAAAACCCAATTTTTTATTTAGAGTTTTAATTACCATAATACACATTCTATTGGAATACAAGTTGTGAAGAAATCAAAGGATACATCTTCTGAGGGTCTACAAAAGAAGGTATCTACAAGTTTCAATAATTAAATTTTATTAATTTTAAATCATTAAATAGTATAGGTTAAAATTTAAATTATATGAAAAGACGAGTGAAGAAATATTTGGAGAATCCCACAACTTCTGTAAATGTGGATGAAATAAATAATGTAATTGTTTCCACAAAATTTGTGAAAAATAAAGGAGTATCAAAATAGAAGCACGAAGACCAATATTCTAATTTGAACACATTGTAAGAAGAAAAGTCTTGTTGGATACTTCTATTTTTGTGGTATTTTTGGACATTGTGATATTTATTTTTTTCATATCATGGCACGATATAAACCAAAAGTCTTACATTAAGTTCTATAAAAATGTATGTTAAGATAAATCCTCCTAAATTTAACTAATCTATATAGAATATGGAAAATATATTGACTAAATATTGATTTAAGGATATTGAGAACATTAATGAAAAAATTCAATGAAAGAGTTTATTGTAATGATGAGTGTCAGTTTACCTAACCCAAGAATAATTCGAATGATACTAAATGGATAAGGGTGCAAAGGTTAACTAAAAATAAAATTAATATAGAAGTAATGTCTACCTTGTGGTGTAAAGAGATTATTTACCAAGGACAATACACCCAAGAATAAAGTAATGAAAGAATTCATGATGATGAAAAGATTATTATTTTGAAGAAGTAACAGTCACATCATAGATAGTTTTAAACTAGACATGAAATTCATGAGTAGTAAATAAAATGAATATATGGATGTAATAGATAGATTGGAATGTTAGAGGGTATCACTGATAAAGATGTTGAGGTTGAATATACGTTACCATAAAATAGTATCATATATGATAGATATAAGATGTGTGGTAGAATTACGAAGTCCGATCATACTCTTAATAAATTCCTGAAAATATTACCAATGAAAGAGAGGTTTCTAAATAAAAGTAATTATTTGTTGGGATATACAAAGTTTTATTTGAAAATTAAATATTAATAGGAGGTAAAATTTGAACAGGTTATGAAGGTTTTCCAGATATCATGGTGTAATTAAATGTGAAAATAAATGACTTTTAAGAGAATAAAAATAATAATTCTTGTACCTTTATAGAAAATTTTGATAATAAATCCCATAAATTGAAAAGTAAAAGTAATCAAAATAAGTCTATGTCACCCTTGAAAATTGATTCTCAAAAAATTAATGGTGAAAATAAGAAGAAAAATGAAGATAAAGTGATGGGAAATTCTGGATTGAGAAACACTACTCAATGCCATTCCTATAAATAAACAAGAAAATACATATCTATATAATCCCAAAACATTATATTTTTTCTTATTTTAAATTGAATTGATGGTGATTGAATTCATAAGAATCTTTAAAAATTATGGGGTAGTAAAATAATTTAGCATCCAAGAAGATATCCATTAGGGAATAATCTACTCAAAATTGGAATCAACCATAATGAATAATATGGATGGATTTCACCACTTTAGATTGAGTGAATCCAAAGTTACCGAGTCCAAAAATTTGATAAATTAACAAAATGATTCTTTATTCTAGAAAACCAAAGATATAATACACAAGATGATAAAAAAACAATGGATTGGATAATTGAAGTACTCAGTGATAAAACCTTCAGAAGAGTATGAATTTATAGATTAAAAAAATCAAAGTATTATAGTTTCTATCATAATTGAGGTACTCTATTACCATTACCTATAATTATATAAAAAAATCCATTTGTTTTTAAAATGATGAGTGTTTTTTAGTTTGATGACAAAGTAAAAAATTGTTTTGAAAATGGGGAGTAACCTACACATTTGGATTGAACTTTTTTCATCCTTTTATTGAGGTGACTGATGTATTTTGGTTTGGAAAAAAATTACCCCTAGTGTAAGACTCGTGAATTGTAACACTTGAGGAATCATCAATGGAAAAACATTGTTGTAAAATTTATTCACTCTTGTATTCTACACTGATCATAGATCATGTATCCTCAGAGGTGATTCATTTGTGGCTCATTGAATTAAGGGAAAGTGATGAAATCCTTCCCTCAAGTAATTCAATATTTTTTTTATTTTAATTTAAATTCAATGGATAAGTTAAAAGGTAATGATGGGTTTCCTCCAATGTATAGAATTTTATTTTCTATAAATAAAGGGGAAAAAATATTTGACTTAATGGAGAGATGACTATAGCCAAAAAGTACAAAGGTGGAGATTGAATAGAAAAATAAATGGGGATAATGATATGTTTTATTTCTCATCTGTCATTGTTTTTAATTAAAGTCATCAATATTTACATAAGAGAATGTTGAAGATGGATATCAAAGTTAGAAATGTAAATAAACCAAAAACTTATACAATAGATGGTGTAATCATTGAGGAAACTATCAAAACATCGGATACTAGTAGATTGTTGTTCTACCACTAGTAGAAGTCACTAAAAATCTCTTGATGAATTATCCAAAAAAATTAATACTTGTATTTCCAGGTATAAAGAAGGAAAGCAGAGTGGATACTGCTGATAGCTGAGAGAGGAAATCATGGGTATACATATATACACATAATCCATTACATTAGATAGTAAATTAATTGAGATTAAGATTAATTTCATGACTAGTTTTGAAGGTTTATAAAGCACGATTAACCATATAACTAGTTGAATACTAATGTTATCTAGAAGTGGATAACTAGATAAAAGGAATAAAAGTGGATGTTATGCTTAAAGTGTATCCAAATATTGATTTCACCAGTTTATACACAAAAACAAGTTACACAATGATCATCCAAATTATATTATCCTAAAGGGAAAACCATCAAAAGTCAATCAATAAAGAAGACCAAAAACTAATATGAGAGGAAATTAGGAACAATTGAAGGACAATGATATATTGAAAAATTTCTAAAACACATATAATTCTTTGAAATCTATATATGAATCCTTTCCTAACATAAAATATGATTCATACGAATAAATTTAGTACTAATTGGTTATAAAAATTAGGGACTTTATATATCTAGAAGTTGTAGCACTGAATGATGTGTTTTAGGCTATGTTAACCTTATTGGATAATTATGTAGCCATGCAGATTATGAAATGAAAAATATATACATAGTTCATACATAAGGATAGATGATTCATGCACTATGATTTCAAAGGAATATAAATTAAAATCACTTTAAGAATTATTAATTCTAATAGAGACATTGATGTTTGATTCATCTAGATGTAGAATAAGAAATGATGACGTGAAAATCTCCAGAAAAAGGTAATAATAATATTTTTAATATCATCCAAAGTAATATCAGTTAAATATGATGAATTATTGGTTTCATAATAAGTTTATACTATTAAAAATGTTGATTATTGTAGTTAATGAAGGGGAAAAAGTATTAGAATATTGAACTAATAGATCCATGTGCTTAGAAGATAGAGATATTGAGTCATGATCTATTGATAACTTTATCAGATTTTAGGTGAAATATGAATTGGACTAAGTAGATATGATTGATAGATAAGTCAGTTAGAAATTATAATAAGATTATTCACGCTAATTCTATGAATCAAACATATGTGGGTGTATCAAATATAGAACAATAGATGCTCATTACAATGGTATAATGAGTTATAATTTTTATAGGCTATAGGTGTTTGAGTGTATAAGTAGTTGAAACAAAAGTAGAACTAGAAGATAAAGAATAAAGAATATATAATTAAGATGATTAGAAGATGCTGAGTGAAATTAAAAAAATTGTGAATTCCCAACAAAATTTATGATACTATGTAGGATGTTCAAATTTAAAATATTCTTAAAGGAATGTTTTATATTAAATATTATTTCTATGAATGTGTTAACTATAATTGATTACATGTTTTTTATGAGTTTTTATAATATCAAATTATGATATCTTAAGAAGTTATTGAATGTAATTAAATAAAGATTTTATCTATTTTTGATTTTAAAATTTAGGCCAATGTTTTTCTCATATTAATTAGAGGCATAATGGATATATAAATTGGGAACACTAATAATGTGATCTATAATATTAAATATTTACTTCCTTTTATTCATTTAAAATACCCAACATTATAGTTAAATTACCAGGTCGATAGTATTTTATGTTAACAATATAAAATTAGAACTTAATTAGAAATTGGATTTAAATATGGTATTTATTTTATAATTATTTGGGTAGAATATAATTATTGATAAATAATACACTAAGTAAAAATATGAAATTTTTCTGGTGGGAAATTTATAAAAGGAAAAAGTGATTGTGAAACCTATGATAACTATGGTTTCTATGGGTAATGACTGTATGATTCCCCTTTTTTACCTAGTATCAAATGGTAGGAATGGTGAAGATTACTTCAACTTACCATGAGCATGACTCACGGTTACTTCCACACCATACTGCACCACTATATCATAGTCAGCTTACCTACCATGAGTTCCATCAGCTTACCATGTTCTGAAAAATCTAAAAAGAAATAAAGAAACTAACTGCATGAACAAAATTAATTTATTTTTTACACTATTATCACTGTAGGCATACCTACCGCGATCCCTTCATTTTTATCCACCATCTCATGGTCAACGCACTGATTGTGATCTTCATTGTGAGCATGCTTAATGAATGATTTACCCACCTACTATACCATGACTCCACATTCTATGATTCCATTATAGATCCCAAGATTATGTTTCCTCTGATGATAAATAACCCTCTTGAATAAATCTTGAAGGATATCTAGGGACTGTCTATTGCTTCATAGTTTTCCACCACCATTTATCTGGCACCCCATGAAAAAATAGGGTGCCACCTACCATGCCGACATAACCTTTTAATTCCACCACTGGATATGAGATGACGATAGATTGAAGCCAATATACCAAGAGAATCATGAAATTACTCTGCTTCAATCTAATATTCCCATCAACTCTTGGTGAGATCTATCCATCTGTTCCTGGAGAAAGCCGCACTGCATGTGCATCTTATGATAGAGCTCTAGAATTCCACTATATTTTGAAGAATAAAGCTGCTTATCAACACTGAGTCTATGCGACAAAGGATCAGTCTCCCAAGAGAATCCAAACGAAATGAAGGAGAAATATAAATATTATGCCCATGTTATATAAGATACACAATTCACCATTAATTGGATCCATTAGAGAGAGTATTATTTAAGCATTTGTTAAGCATGAAAATCCATTCTTCTTAGAAGCTGCAGTTCCACAGACAAAGAAATCGTTTGCCATCATGTTCAAATGATGGGATACTCCATGTTACATATAATATAATATAATAAATATTGGGGGTAAAATAATTACACCCAATCTCAATGAAGAAAACAAAAAGAACAAATCAATTTCCCCATTAACCACTATTACGAAGCAGTCGATCACTCCACATATAGATAGATATTGGGATGGATTGTAGAGGAGTAACATTTGCTTATAGTAGTTATCAAGAACCTTCATTATGAACATGATCCAATCATCATGATGCGATTAAACCTTCTCCATACAAATATTCCATAATTAAATGAACAAACACTTTCTCGCCAAATAAAGAGAACTTTGGCATCCTGATACTTTATAATGGTCAGAACATTCCCTAGAAGGGGATATTTCAAACAACAACAATAAAAAATCTTATGTTATTTAGTTTTCCTTTTTTATAACTCTGATAATGTCACCCTAAATCCTATGGGTTTCATCTTATGATAACCCCATCACCTTCCATGTTGATGAATTCTGATTATTCAATGATAATAACAATTACTCTGTATAATCTAATGGGGTTTTCATTAGATGTTTATTCTGATTTATGTTTTAAATTCATCTAATTGTTTTAAACATTTCACACACAATACAATTGGATTAATTACATTGCAGGAGATAACATATATTAGGTTAATTCAAGTATGAATGGTAGTATCAAAACACCAGGCAATGAAAGATAAGGAAATATAGTGGTCATTGTATTTCTCTTTATGAACTGAAATTTCTAGATGACAGTAAGAAATTGTATTCAATTTATGGGAGGGTGATTAGAAACCAAATGAATAATGATTCAATAGGAAAATTATGGAATAATAAAAGTCTTGACTAATGCGTCATAAATTCATTTCAAACCCAAAATAGTTTTCTTACATGTTCATAAAAAGATAAATTAAAAAAAATGTTTCAACAAACACACAACACTATCTTCTCATAAGGAAATTTTATTCCCACTATTACTATATCATCTTGGGTTCAAAAATTGTCTTATTGAGTTCCCTGTGATAGGAGAGAATCAAACCTAGATCCATTACTAAGGATTCAAGTGTTTCATTTATGTTTTTTAGAAAAATATTTTCAAATGACCAGATGAAGTTCTCTTGACCACACTATCCTGGATATAAGGGTTAATAGAACCATGTTAGAAATGATCAAAACATTAAGAAACAAAAAGCAATAGGAAAGAGAGTTTATCACTATTACATTCTAAAACACTCCCTTCTTTGCTTCATCCTCCCTAGATGCTACAATAGGGAGTGAAAAGATTGAAGGCAATATAGCTCATGTTAATAGAAATTTGAGGAATTTTCCATCCTAATTTCAATATTAACAATTGAAAAATAAAATTAGATGATATAAAAATAATGAACTCAAAAATGTATTGATTGGAAGAATTCTTAAGTTTCATGGTTTATCTAGTGAATATTCTGATAGGTACATAATATTATTTGAAGATGTTTTCAATGGATTTATAAATAGAGGATCCTATAAGGATAAAATCATTTGGAAGCCCCCCTGTATCACTTTAAGGTGAAAACATTGAGTTTATCCATAATTTGAATGTTGGAGAATTCAATTTAGGGGTGGAGATACAAGAGGATTTCCTCAAAAAAATATTTTCTTCTTCAAAGAGTGATTAACATGAAAAGTAAATTTAAGGAATAAAATAGGAAACTAGATAAAATAACATGGTGTTGTAAGAGAGGTTAAAGAAACCAACCACAACAGTAATATGAAGAACATCAATTCTTCTAATTTTTATACCAAGGATTCAGGGATAATCGATAAAACCTACTTGATGTCTCTTTAGGAGGAGCACTGATTCATAAGTCAATAACTGAGGTAAGAGAACTCATTGAAAGGGAAACACAAAATTTCCAATATTTTGGTACCATAAATGATATTATAGGAGTATATTAAGTAAAAATATCCAACTCAACCATGTTTGAAAATAAATTTGAAAAATTAAATTACCTTGTTAGAAAATTAACTAAGAAAATAGTATAGAAATCGTCAACCAGTATAACCCTAAGGGTATTCCAACTATGTTATTTCCATGACCATTTTAGTGATGGATTCCCTAAAATTCAAGGAAATTAAATATACTATGTTATTTTATAGAGGAAATTATACTACTGAAAAACTACAAACTAAGAATTTAGAGGATTCCCCCTAACTGATTTGGATCCGGGATCCAAAATAATAAACAAAAACCATTTCAACAAGCTTATCAACAACCTTTTTATCCCCTCACATTCTAGAGATATTTTTTCAAACCATTTAAATGTTAAATATTTTCATAAGAACCATCCATGAATTATTTTTTGTCATATCTAATATGACATCAAAATAGTCAACACACCACCCTTACTACTCATGGGACAGAATTAAAATAATTAAATGGAAAACCCATCTAACTTATGACTAACCTGATTAATATGGTAAATTAAGGCTCAATTATTCTTCATTCTTAGAAAATTGTAAACACTAAAGGAAATTTCAGTACCATTACATTGAGAAGTGTAAGATAACGGGAAGATAGTAAAGGATTAACCTTGAAAATTTAGACTATAAGTAAAAATTATTATAAATTTTCCTAAGAAAAATAACCTAAGAAGGAGGAAATAAAAGGAAAATCAAAAGATAAAATAAAAACATGGATGATCCATAAAAAACCCCCACCCTTCCTAAAAAGAATTAAATTCCCAATAATAACTAACGGGGAATCACTACAACAAGATATGGTGTAAATTTTCAAAAAAGTGGAAATCATTATTCCCCTACTGAAATTCATTCTCTAGATTCCATGGTATGAAAAATTCATTAAGTACACATGTGCCGATAGAATTAGATTAAAATGAAATTAAGAGGTATGAATAGGATATATTGTTTTTTCTCTTTGTACTCCTCAAATAAACACAAAATGTCAAGATCTAGGTACTTTTTCTAGTCCTTACACAATTGGAGAGATCACTTTTTCCAATGCACTACGTGATTTGGGTTATTTAATTAATGCAATTAATTATTCAATTTATTCCCTATTTATATATGAGAGAACTCAAACCCATCCATGTGGTTGTACAACTTTCCAATAGAGCCACTTTTTATATAGTAGGTTTCATTGAGGATATCGTCCTATGTGTATAAGGTTACCCATTATCTGCTGACTTCTACAATCATGGCTTGGAGGAAAGTAAATGTAATGATCTTATCTCATTATTCTACGTATAAAATTCATTAAGAATCCTAAAACCATCATATATTTCATTGAAGGAACAATTTAAATGATATTTTTTGATGAGACAGTAGATTTCAATATTGTTTATTTAAGGAAACACCTACATAAAGAACATTATGTTTTCACCAATAAACATTTTTAACGACCTTTTTACTATAGAGAGGATATTGAAATTATTGATGAAATAATTATATTAACAGAATATTTGGAGACAACCACCTTGTGAAAAAATTTGTTTTTGAAAATGAACTTAATCTAAATTAAATTTCATATATTGATCAATTTATCAAAATTGATGAGAATTATTTTTGAATAATTACTTAAATATGAAAATTAAATTTATATATTACATGAACAGGTGTCCATCAAGGAGAACATTGAAATGAAAACATGTCTAACCCCCCCCCCCCCACAAAGTTAAAATTAAATCCAATGCCTTGGAATTTGAAATAACCCTTTTTAAAATAGAAAAAGTAATAATTTCTAATATATCAGAACCTAAACATGAAATACCACTACTTAAAATCCTGAAAAATAATGTTAGGGTCAATGGATTGACATTGGGAGATATTCCAAGAATATACCAACCACCTGTGTACACAAATTTTATTTTTAAGAAATATCCAATTCTGTGAGACAACCATAGAGAAGTCTCAACCCAACCCTCCTAGAGGTAGTGAAAAGAAGAAGTAGAGATACTTTTAAAATATTATATAATATATACTGTTTTAGACTACTAAAGGGTGATCCCCATTCAATTTTTTCTTAAGAAAATTAGTTTCACAATTTTGAAGAATGAAAACAAGGAATTCATACCCACTAAAATCCATAATAGATGGAGAGTTTGTATTGACCATAAGAGATACAACAATGTAACCAGGAAAGATCATTACACTATACCATTTATAAAAAAATGAGAGAGAGAATTACTAGGAAAACACATTATTCTTACATTTATGGGTTCTCTTGGTATTATCACATTCCCTTTACTCCATGTCACTAGTACAAAACCACCTTCATATGTACTTTTGGTAAATATTACTACTGAAATATTCATTGTAGTCTCTGAAATTACAAAGGAACCATTCAATGATGTATTTTAAGCATCTTCATAGACCTAATTGAGAGTTACTTAGAGGTATTATATCTTGAATTCACTTTGTATGGAACCTTATTCCAAAATAGTATAGAGAGTTTGGATATGTTTTTCCATTGACGTATTGAGAAACAACTGGTTCTAAAGTTTTAAAACTGCCATTTATGGTAGAAAAAGGAAATGTTTTATGCTATTTTATTTATAAATAAGGAATTGAAGTTGATAAATCCAAAGTTGATGTCATTTATACACTACCATACCCCAACAATTTTAGGAACATTGTATTATTTTTTGGCCAGGTCAGATTTTTGGAAGATTTATTAGGGGATTTAGATAAATTTCACTACCCCTAACAAAATTACTTAGGAAAGAAACTGATTTTTTATTTCATGATTCAGAGAGGACATATTTTGACAAGTTGAAATAATGTTAGACAAAAACCCCCCATCATCTATCCACCAAATTAGATTCACCCCTTTGAGATACCGTGTGATTCTTTCAATAGAGTTTTTAGAGATATTCTATCAAAATATATTAATTAGACCCCACATGTGACAACCTACATATCATAAACTTGGGACACTATCTAGATTTAATAAAAGAAAATAGAGAATGAGTATTTTTATTTTGATTTAGCTTTAGAAAAATTCAATTCATATCACAAAATAATTAAGTTATTTGTTTATTATTATCATGAAAACATAAGATAGTTGATCTTGAAGACTTGTGAAAATCCCAAACTGGTAAGATGAATGTTGTTTCTATAAGAGTTTGACCTTGAGGTTGAGAATAATAAGGGTTATAAAAATATAATGGATGATCACATGAGTAGGATTCTTCACAATAATAAGGTATAACTAATCCAAAATACTGTTATGGATGATTCCTTCCTGATTGAGAAGTTGTACAACCTAACCCAAGTACCTTGTTATTCAAATATAGTTAACTTTCTGGTCACAAAAAAAATTTCTTTCATTATATCTAAGCATCAAACAGCAAAATTATAATCTAAATCCAAAAACAATGTCTTGAAAGACCTTTATTTATGGAAAATGTGTAATTTTTAAATCATTACAATATGCACTCACAAGGAAGAAATAAGTATTTTACTTTCTTTTTATCATACACTTGCATGTGGAGGCCATTTTTTATCTCAAAGAAACACTAGAAAATTTTTTAATGTTGACTTTTAGGCCATCTATATTTTAAAAAAATTATTCTTATTATAAAAAATTCCCAATATTACAATTTTCATCTAGAATTTCAAAAAGATAATAAATTACTCAAAAATATTAAATTTTATGAAAAATTAAATTTCTAGGGTATCAACATCATAAGACCATTTCCCATGTCATTTAGATTATCCTATATCTTTATTGATTTAGGATATGTGTCTAAATGGATTGAGGCCCAAAAAAATCTGTCCAATGAATCAAAAAATGTAATTGATTTTATAAAATCATACCTATTTTTGTAGGTTTGGAATACCTAAAGATATAATCAGTGAATAATGAATCTATTTCAACAACAATAATATTAAGGTCATCCTGAGAAAATTTATAGTGAACCATATAACCCCAACTGCATACCACCCTAGAATATAGTCTGGAAGAGGTATCCAATATAGAAGTCAAAATGATCATGGATAAGATAGTATAACCCAACCACAAGGACTAGAGAAATAAGATATAATATGTAGTATGGGTGTACCAAACCACTTATAGGACCCCATTATGTATGTCTACTTATTGAATTATTTATGGTGAACATTTCCTCTTGCCTATTGAGCTATAATTAAAAGTCTATTGGGAAACCAAACATGTAAACATAGAGTTTATCAATGTTATAAAACAAAAGAATCCAAAAATAAATGTTCTTGAGGAATTATAGAGAGAGTTATATGATAAAGAACCACTGTGTGAGGAGAAAAACAAATATTCCCATGAAACGTTGATCCAGAAAAGATAATTTCAAGTTGGAGACAATGTATTGCTATTCTCTTCAAGTAAAAACTTCTCCTATGTAATATTCCTTCCAAATGGACTGGACGATACATATTTACTAAAACTTTTACTTTTGGTGCAGTTTAGTTTTAATAACAAGGGTTAAAGAAACCATTTAAGGTGAATGAACAAGAAATAAAGAAGTAATGGAAGGTATTTTATAAGGAAGCTACAGAGGAGTATATCATCCTTTTTACTAATATAAAATAAGAAATTCCAGGTAGTATCTTTAATTCATTTGTGTCTAACTGTTGATTTTACTTTAAAAAAGTCATTTCTTAAACAAATTAATTATCAAATTGAAGTAGGATAGAATTAGGACCACATTTGGGGGAAGAGTTTAACTAGAATCTATAAATAACTAAAAATATCTTCATTGTAAATAATGTTTTGTAAATGGATATTTTTTATAATTTATGTTTTTATTTTTCACAATTTTATTGAACTTTATTTATTCCCTAACTAATTTTAAAATAAAATATTAGAATTGACTAATTCATGGGATATGAGATTGTAATACTTTATGTGATTACTGAATGAGTAAGTCACTACTTTATGGGTTTTAGGTCTTACAAATAGGAGATATAGTGTGTGTGAAAAGGTTTTTGTGAAACCAATTTTATTAATGTTAGTTCAATGAAATATTGAACTTAATTTGAAGAAACCTGACCTATTTGAGACAAAATATATTAGTGATCGAACTTATATCAAAGTTATATAAGCCATTTGAATATTAAATAAAAATGGGAAATTCTTAAACCAAAATGGATCATTGAGATAAGGAAACTAGGTGTCTTTCAAAAATTAAATAAATACAAATTAATAAGTACTATACATTCTGATTTTAACATAATTATATATGATAAAAATAAATTTCAAAGGGCCTTGTCAAAAATTAAATCATTTAGGTGTGAGTAATATTGAAATAATATAACGAGGAGAAAATTTCTTATAACAATTTCATTTAAGTTGTTTTGAAAAAAGAGTGATGTGAAAATATGGTTTAGAAAACATAATAAAGAGAGATAATGGAGGTATTTTTTGTTAAAATACTTACTCCATTTAAAAATAATTTTTTCTACTCTTGAACTAAAACATTGACTAAATTTAAGTAAGGAAATTGTTTGATTAATATATAAGGCATTATAAATTATCACAAACAATATGACCATGTTTAATTCATACATGACTAGTAAATTATGATTACAAATCTTGACTTTATTTTTGAACAAATTATACTCAACGATAAAATTTTCTAACAGTGAAATAGTTTTACTATAGGGGAGTGATGGGAGCGTGAATTTGTAACATTCACTATCATTTATTCTTTGAAAATACCCAATATTATTGTTTAATTCCCATGTTGATATAGTTCCTTTTTTAATTTTTAAAATTAGAACTTATTTTGAAATTGGTTTTAAATATGGTGCTTTTTTTGGAATTATTAGGGAGGAATTTAATTAGAGATAAATACTACAATATTTAAAAATATTAAATTTTGTAGTTTAGAAATTTAAAAAGGCTAGAAGCTAGCATGACACCCACATTCACTATGATTACCGTGGGTACAGATTTCATGATGATAATTTTTAAACCAACTGTTAAAAGGTAGGAATGGTTATCCTTCCTTAAATTTTCCATGATGACTTCTCATGGTCACCTCCCCACTTTACTGCACTAGAATACCACAAGTCTACCTACCATGAGTTCCATCAACTGACCATGTGCTAAAAAATTAATTAAAAGAAAAAATAGGCGACCACATGAACATAATTCATTTATTATTACACTATTCTCATGATAGAAATACATATGATTATCCCTTCCATTTAATCCCCCATATTGTAGCCATCACACGGACCATGAGCTTCAATGTATGCGTACATACCGCAAGCTTTACCCACCTACCCTTACATGCCTCTACCTTCTATGAAACCATTAGAAACACCAAGCCTACACTAAAACCAAAGAGAATGATCCCTAATGACTATTTCTTCAAGGAAATCCTTTGACAATGTGTTTCTTCTAAAGTTTCCAGCACCATTATTCTACCACCCAAAGGAGAAATAGGGTGACACCTACCCTACCAATGTCAACTTATACCAGAACCCATAGATCTGGGATGATGAAAGATTGAATCTATTCTACTAGAAGAATCATGGAATTACTCTTCTCTAATATGATATCTGCATTAGCCTAGGGTGATATCTAGATGAGTTTACCACTAGTGAATCCACCCTAACTATAAAGCCTATGAGGGAGCTCCACAATTCTATTACATCACGAAGGAGAATATTGTTTGTTTACACCCATACATAAGAAAATGGATCAGCATCCAATAAGAATCCAATTTAAAAGAGGGAGTAGCATTAAGTTTAAGTCAATAATATCAAAGAAACCCCCTTCACCATTAAATAAATTCATTGGTAGGAGTTGGTTTTGTGCATGAGGTAAGAATTTAAATCCATTCTCTTGAGAATCTGATGTGTAACTGAAAAAGAAACAATTGGAATTCTTTGGAAAATGATTGGAGAATATGAGTTGGATATACTGGAAGAATTAATATATCATGTGTAAAACATCTGTTCCCATGTAGTATTTAAAATAATGAGACCCACAACTAAAATCCAAAGCCAATTTTTCACTTTACCCACTTCTGTGCAGCACTAGATCAGTCCACCTTTAAAAGGATATTGGGATGGATCACGAAAGAGTAATAATGACTAATAGAAGTCATCTAAACCATTCCTTCTAGACACATGTGAATCACCCAGTTTATAGTAAACCTAATACCTGTAGATATTATAATATTTAATGAAGAAACACATGCCCCTCCAATGAAGGGAAACATGGAATCAAAGCACATTATAATGGGAAAATTTACTCAAAAATGGTGTATCTCAAACACTCTGACTTAGAGTGATAAGATACTTCTAAAATTATTAAGTAGTATTTATAAGACAGAGCAGTTAACCAGGTACATTTATAATGATATATTGGGTTACAGATTTAAAAATACCATAGCATATAGTTTCAAGGAAGTAGTGAGAGTGTTTGGGATTCAGAGATACATAAAATAGATCGTGTAAAACATTCGATGCTTACCTGTATATGTTTTATATATTGAGTCACTTTAAACTGAGTGATCTAAAAATTATATTTCTAGAATGAGAAGGAGAGATAGACCAATATAAAATACACCATTTTGAAGACCCATATGTTAAATTTTGATGAAGGTAGAGATTTAGATTTAGTTCAAGAGAAGAAATGAATGACTAAAGTGGATAATAAATATAGTAGAACCAGATAAAGTTAGAGTTTAAGATATTTCTAAGGAGTTATTGTTGAAAATTATAATACTGTCTGTTCCAATATAAACAACACAACAATTATTATCAATATGTAGAACAAGAGTTTTAGGAGTTATCATAACCACATATGAAATTTTATAAAAATTTAACTTCAAGATAATAACCATTCTCCTTGGAAAATGATAATAAATATCCCCATTATAATGCTTAAAAGAATAGTGAAAATATATGAATTAGGATAGTAATTGATCATATTAAATAGTGGGTTTCCCACACTATGTCTAAACACTATAAAAAATATATGTTTGTTATTTCCTTTGAATTATCTGCATTACATAAGGGAGTAAATGTTGATGTTGAATATCAAATATTCATATATATAAACCAATGTAAGTGGTTTAAATAAATTAAAGGGGGTATAATTTTATGTTTATGTTATTTGGTAAAAAGTTACCCACACTGATTCACCTCCCTCAGTGTATCGACATGGTCCACTATAACTAATAGTTTCTGATTTATATATCAAAATTAAAAATTAAAAATGTATGTGGTATTGTAATCAATCCTAAAATTCTATTTATAAATTTTATTTATAATATTATCCATATATAGATTGTATAAACCATTTTCCAATTTAAAAATTCTAGAAAATATTTCTTCCCTACAAATAAAACTACTCTTATTAATATTCAATGAAAAATCAATCTTATGAAAACAAGATACACAAATAAAATTTATGTTAATTTAAGGATCATAATTATCTTTAAAAATGTTGTATTGGTGTAACCCAATACATTAGATGAAGTTGGGTTGACTTATTGCTACCGAAACTACACACCAGACCATAACTCTTGCGTTTTGACCCTGTCAGAGCACTATACTAGTGTAGTGGTGTGGAATTACTATAACATAGATTATTGATGAATTAAAATGTTCACTATAGTAGTTTATACACACTATAGTAGGATGTGATAAGATACTGAAGTAGTCTATACTTCTGCATGGCAGTATAGTAGCATGTGGCTGGAGACACTGGTAGGTCACTGTAGTGTATGTGCTTCCTTCCACCGGTTACTATAGCATAGTAGACTTACTGTGTAGTTGGTGGATCAATTACATCATCTTCTTTATGATAAAATTTTAATCTAGGGTTATATACCCGATGATTATACCCTGTAATTATACTCTACATGTATTGAAGTGTTCTACCTCTCTGTGAATGTGGTGAATTTTTCCAAACTAGGTAAATCACTAAGCCTCTTCAGCAGTGGAATAGTATTAAGGGAGAAGTTTCATAATAATAGATTTAGTATGGAGGTACATGGATCAAATCCTTGGTAGCCAATTTTGGGAGGGAATTCTACCTCCCATGGCCTGACACCATACCAGGTCACCCATTACTTCATCGAGTGGGAAGAATGGCACAAAACACATAGTAGATGGATTTATATGTATAAAAATTGTTGATCGGGCTATCACCCCATTGTATTCTCTTCTATCTCAACTGAAAATGAATTATTCATGGCTGGGTCTCTCTCTAGAGTGATTCCTTTTTCGAGAGGGGGTTCTCAGGGTGGAGGGTTCGAAAAGCACACTCATAGAAATTCACTTTCTAAAAGAAATGGAAATTCATATATCCGATGTTTATCTTCTTCCTATAATTTTCTTATTTAATTTCTTCATATACAATCAATTATATTATTGTGAATCCTGTTTTTTCCAAAAAATCCAATTCTAGAACTAATACACTAGGTAGAATTGGATCATAAGGTTTGACTTCTAGTATAGAAACTATTTCTCCATTATTGAGATGAAGAAATGCATCTCCCTTTATCAATTATCTATCATATATGAATCTATTTTTATCAACACAAATTTTTGTTGCATACACAATATCCAACACACATGAGTGAGAGATAGGAAAATTAATTTCTATAATATCCCCCTTCAAATGTTGAGACTGCTTCCCTTTCAGAGTATATCTTAACCATAGAAACAAATTTTAAACTATTTTACAGTTCATACCAATATAAGTTGTCAATATGATTTATATGATATATTATATAATCTATAAAAATTATAAATATATGGGTGTCTATCACATTTCATATATTTTTATAAAGGAATTTTAATGTATGTAACCCAACGAAAAATGAATATCCAATATATCATATCCATTTAGTGATCCAATATTAATATTTCAATATGTAGTTATTATGTTGGGGTGTTTATGTCCCTAGTTATTTATTTAGGATGAGAATCATTCCAATCAAAATTGTTTTAATCATTGGTTTGTTGAGTGGACAACTCACGAACCTAATCTATCATATGGATTCACTTAACTCCATTCTTTGGTAAACCTAATATCATAATGGTCTCCCATAATATATAGTGTAAACCATTAAAAATTATAATAATGGGTGACTAATCCTGTTTTAATCACTCATTACTTAATTTCCTATCATATTATAATCTAGGGGTACCTAGTTTTAGCATGACCTACCTGGTTAGATTATTAAGTCCTTGACAAGTTCTTATTTGGAATGAATCACACAATTTGAGGGGTTTTCATTTAAAAATTTCAAAAAATTATTATAAATCATATTAATATTAAATTAATAACTATCAAATCATATGAAATAATTATTATCTCCCATTTTTTCCATTTGTATGTATGATTTTTATGATTTAGTTTTTTAATCTCTATTACATCTACCAAATTCATATGTTCACACCATATTAATATGAAACTTATACAAAATCCATAATCTATAATACTCACCCAAATATAGAATCCATACATATTCATACATATTTAAATACATCTTATGAATAAAACACATGAACCCATTGTGCAAATGTTTAGAGATATATGATATTGAAAATATACACATAAGTAAGCCTAGAGAAATTTGAAGCTAACCACCACTGTTCAATAAAAATGAATAAGCCTCCACACTAGTGGGATATCTTACTCGAATTCACTCTCCTTGAGGATAAATTACATATAAGATAATAAAATTCATAATAAATCAAAACTTTAATATAAACAAACTATGTTTAAAAACTAAATTCAGACTAATTAAATTAGTTACAAACAATGATCAAGAAATATGAAAACTAAATCTTATCTTATCATACATAACATTTAATTCATGGATAGAAAATTTATAACTAGAAATTTATCTTATAAATTAATCATATACAATAATCATATTTCATAAAAGATTTATAATCATTGATATTTGAAAAGAATTAATAAATAAATATACCATTTATTTATTTTGAAAAACATGAGATGAAAATATAAACCATTAAAATTTATTTTATGAATAAAAAATCTTATTTTATGTGGATTAACATATATCATTTATTAAAATTTTATAAACTCAAGAAAATATAGCAAAAAAATAATTTTTTTAACTTTTTTCTATATTTCATATATTACAACCAATAATTGGATTATCAGTCATAATATATGATTCATACATAAATATAACCAAACAAATAAATTCTCTTTTATGATACAATGAAGTTATAATCTATAGTTGATATCAATACTTGTGATTTCCAGAATCATATGGTTCCAATAGTATTTAATTATATTCACAAAATCAAAAATTTGTTACAATGTTTTTTAAAAAAATCTAGGGATTAATCATATTTTATGAAACCATATATTGTTTCTTATAGTATAGTTCAAATCCATTGGATTATCATATATCATACCTTATTATATTGTTTATTAGTATGATATGTTTAACCAAAATTTTAATAACATCAATGTATCATATTCTATGATATGACTCCCAATGGATTAAGATAAATACTTTGTCGAAAAAATAGGTA
This sequence comes from Viscum album, assembly GCA_963277665.1. Classification (NCBI taxonomy): domain Eukaryota; kingdom Viridiplantae; phylum Streptophyta; class Magnoliopsida; order Santalales; family Viscaceae; genus Viscum; species Viscum album. The sequence continues at coordinate 1,670,691,821 of OY728119.1, read as the reverse complement.
TATTAACACTTTTATCCAATGAATAAAAATTAATTGATAATGTGACACAAACAATTTGATGTATTTTACCATTTTATTATGAAGTGTCATGTTATATAATGTTTGGGTTGTGTTAGAGAACCTTATCAATAGTTTTTGGATGTTTTTAGAAGGTTTTAAGAGGCTCACGGTTTGAGAACGGTTTGGGGAAACTATGAAGTGTTCTCTAGGTAAATGTGTAAAAAAATTATATTTTGGGTAGGTAGGTGGTTGTTGAATGGTTTTTCCAAACCATGTTAAAATCATGTGACTTGGTAATTTCCAAGAAGAGGCGATCCACTTTATTAGCACATGGTTTTCCAAACCATGTATCCTTACCGTGTAATGATATTAATTAAATCTAAAAAATAGATTTTTAACCCAAAGAATCCATTGTAACCTTTATTTATCCTATCTTTACATAGGATCTCAACACTTTTCCCTTCCCTATTATATTTTTAAGACTAAATTCCTTTTGATGGATTATTTCAATGGGTTTAAGGGAGTTGGATCTTTCAGTTCAAAGGTATGAGTCTTATTCTTCCCCCTCATTAGTTATATAATTTTATGAAAAGTGGAACCTTATAACAAGGCTAACAAGCTGAGATCAACCGTTTAGAAAATGTTTTGATAAATATTCTTTCGAATCAATTGAAGGAACAAAATGATATCCAAGACCTATGAGGTTTTTACATGATTCTTCCTAACTAACACATCATAGGTAGGTGGATTATTCTATTTTTTTATTTTATTCTATAATATGAAGGCTCATTGTTTTCTATGAAATTTGATTCTTGTTTTGGTTATAAAAATCTCATGTAATATCTATGGGAAGCCTATTTTTCTTATTTGGTATTAATATAATAAATTATGGGTGATGCCCACAATGTGTTTGATTAAATTATTTAATGGACATTGTTTTTAAAATAAAAGCTTTGGGTGTGATAACATGGAATTAACATGGTGGGTGTGTGTTTAGATGTATATGGAACGGTCCATGTGGGTTATATTTGGTCATGGTGCTAAAAATTATGTCACATTTTATTATGAAACCCAGTTACTACATGGGACTAGAGGGAAAAATACTACTTACGAGTTCTATTTTTCGGTGGGTACATCAAGTAGTGGTTTCATTGGTGTGTGTTCTTTACGTGTGATTGGTTTCATTCCATGTGTGTGTTTTTTGTGTGAGTTTCTTCACTACCATTGAATTTTTGTTATATATTGATCATTATTTTTCATGATTTTTAGTTTCTTATATATAAAATAAAAATTGAGATAAACCATTTATTGTTTTAGTGGAATTTGGTGGAAATATTGGGGTTTTCCAACTTGTAAGATGAAGGTTTAATATTTTACTAGGTGAAATTCTTGATGATGTGTTCATGTATGTCTGGAGTTGGAGCATGAGGTTTAAGTCTAGTCTTAGAGTCTATAGTGTTTCCACCTTGGAGTCCTATGTTATATTTTCCTGGAGTACAATTTTCATTAAGCCTTATTTTATTTGAGTTTTTTTGTCTTCAGATCATATACTACTTCTTTTTTTTCACTTATACTTTTACATTACTAATCATTTAGTTATAAAAATAGAGTTTATTCAGGTTTTTTATCAAGAATAATATTTTTTATGTTGTTATAAAATCATTTTATATTTTATGTTTAAGTGAAAATCATCCCCCATGATTTAGTAAAGCCCATGACATATTTTCTATTGAACACTTTAGATGTAGTTGTATGCTTCCTAACTCTGATAGTTTTAAACCAAACTTGTGATCCTAATTCATAATGAGATGATTCATAATCATTGATGTGATATCAATTACTTATCCATGGAGATAAATAGTGAATAAGAATGAATATATTTTTTAATTTTAATTATAATATCTCACACAATAAACTGAGGGATTATATCTCTTCTATTTTCACTCTTGACACTATTCATTGAATGAATAGATAATACATCATCTACTATCTCATGGTAGTTAAGAATTATGTATCATTGATATAAAATATCATAAACACTTCAATGAATATTTTAATATATAAATGAATCATATTTAAATTTATAAACGTTATAAAAAATATGGAATATTATGAAATGTCCCATGCACTTGAAGCTGTAAAACCATTTTATATTAGAAGATATATTTTTAAGATATGAATCTCATGCATTTTATAGTACATTGGTGGAAATGTATGTTTATGCTCCTGGTAAAGGCTATGTTAATTGTAAATATATCTTCAATATTGGTGTTCATTATATGTGTCTCTTTGGTTATAATATATAAGATATTGTACAATATGATATCCCCTTTTAATGCACATCCAAAAATATTCCCCCATGGAGTAAGATATAGTATGAACCATGTAAAATAATTTTGTTTTTCATTCCTATTTTCTTTCTTTCAATTTTTTTCTGAAATTTATTGAATTTTTTAACGTGCATGTAAAATATTGAGTATGGGTGACTTGTCTTCGCAGTTCTAGATGCATCATGAGTGTGGATTCATTCCAATTTAGTCATTCTATTACTTTGTTTTCTCCTGTATATGTTCTGGAAGATATATTTTGGTGGGTAGGCTTTGAATCCAACAAGTGGTGTCAAAGATCTATTATATACTTCAGTATGAAAAAACCCTGGACATGGTGCTTTAAATATTCGTTAAGTAGCATTATTCTACCCCTAAACTTACAAGAAAATTACATTAAGTATTTCTTGACACCAATTATTTTTTTAGATTTAGTGTAAGTTCATTTATTCCATAATCAATTATAGTAGACAACGTTAAGTTCAAGGTTGATACGTTTGATAGGATTTATATTGGATTTTGAAAAATATAGATAGATGATTTTCTACAATTGAAGAATCATTATATTTTCTGGTCTCAAACCCAAAAAAAGTGATGAATAAAAAATGTAAAATTATGGATAATAAATCACCAAGGTTGATTTTGATGTCACTATCCATTAATATGTCCAAAAAAATACATGATTAAAACTCTTCAAATTTTATAAATACTCTTAATTTTTTTTGAGAAGGAAAGTATAATGAATATAGTATTTATACTAAGGAGGCTATTTTACAAGATAATGTTGGAATTAAATCTAATAGGTGATCATGTAAATTCCTTAAATATGATCCATTGTCATTTGGAATTAATAAATTAAAATTTTATAGGTCCATAGAGTGTGTTGTTGCTACTTTCATTACTCCCAAAATATAGAAATGTGATGGTTACCAGGAAGAATAATTCAATAATTTGGATTAATTTAGTTCTTTTGGAATTACAATTTCTGATTCTAAATGAGAAGATTCTATGTAAGTGGATCTAATCATCTATTTAAAATTCCTATATTGAAAAAAATAGGGGATATTCCAATACAAAAAAAATCACAGGAATGAAAATGAAGAAGAAGTACCATCCATAATATCTCAATCAATGGAAGTATCATCTATTTTCATTTAGTGTAGAAATACCTTCTAAATAATGATTATAGTTTGTGAAGATTTAATTATAGAATATATTTTTCAAAAGTGCGTCCCAAAATCCAATTTTTAAAGATACAAGAGGTATTTTGTGAGTGTCTTTAGTCTCTTTGAATCATGGATTTTATAATCTGGGGATTCTTTTCAATCTATATATTAGGGAAGAAGTATGAGGAATGATACTTTTTGATGATTCATTAAGGTATATATTTTGTGTTGTGAAACTCTCAAGATAGAAGGTAGTGGTGATGTTTCTATCCAGATAAACAATAGAAACATTCTGAAACAACAAAGAGTTTAGAATATACCATGGTTAAGAAAAAAATTGATTTTTTATAGAAAAAATAAACAAAGAAGGGTTATTTATTACATTTATTGGTGGAGAATGTAAAATTAAACATTTATCTATGGTGGTGTCCAAAGGAGTGAATGATAAATCATTGTACCTAGAGAGAGTTTAAAAATGAAAAAATGAATATGAGTAATGTAACTTCAACCAAGTGAAGGCATGAAAATATTGGTCACTTAAGTATGAAAAAGATAAAATTTATATCTTCAAATGGAATGCGGAATATAGAAATCTTAATGTACAAAACATTTGAATAATTTATACTTGGGAAAAAATATATGGTTTAATTCCATGTTTAAGGAAAGATACAAAAATATTTAATGTTACAACTAATTTATATGAATGTATTGCTCTACATCATTCATTCCACATGGAGGTTCACTATACTATGTTACCTTAAATAATAATATAACAAATTAGGTGTTGGTTTTCATTCTCAAGAACAAGATCATTGTTTTTATAACCTTTTTTATGGGTATACATAGTGGACAAGTATTTTTGAATTAAAATAAAATGAAAGTGATTTTATAGTGGTGAAAAATATGTATGTATAGAATTCTGGGGGTTCTATTGGCAGGTAGATATATGGTTTTAAAATATAGTACTAGTAACTCTAAAAAATTTAGCCTTGGGGAGTATGAATATGATTTTAGTGGAGAAGGAATAGAGAATGAGGATCCACACTGGTCTTGCCAATGAGTTTTGGTCAGAGGTAATGAATTATGATACCTATTAGGTGAAAAAGAATATTATCTCAATTGTGGTTTGAACTTATTGAAGCATGTTGTTTTGGAAAGAAGATTTAAATTTCATATAATAAAGTATTTGGTTAACTACTCTACTACCAAGTTAATGGAAAAGTAATGGAAAAGTTATTGATTAATTTCTGATAATGTTTTTTGTTGGGTATGATGTTGAATTGTTTTTATTTTATATACTGGATGACAATTTATGGAAGGATAATAGATGATGGAATATTTTCATTAATAAAGATATATTTTGGAAATATTAGAACCATGTGCATGTTTTAAATGAGAAAAAAATATCATCACAAGATGGTGTTTGAATAAATGGAGGTCCCAAAGTTATTTATATTTCTATATGATCAGTAAGTATGACCATTTTTTAAATACGATACATTATAAAAGAAATAATGGATGGAAGTCAAATTATGATGGTTATTCCAAGGTAATAAGTACTATATTTCTTAGTGACCATGTGAGTTTGAGGAAGTCCTATAAAAGAAGAAGCTTCAGAAGTTCTAGTACCATAAGGTGATGAGATTAATGTAAATTATAATGGTTTACCAGAATTCAATGACAAGAATATAGATATTGATATGACATGTAATACATGACTCTCATGGATAATAGGGATCCTATATTTTAATAAGAGGGTGAATGTTTTAATGATTCAATCTAGTGGGAGTCACATATAAGGGATTAAATAAATTCGTTAAATTATTACAGGATATGGGACATAAGAAAACAACCTACTGGGTGGAGTGTGCTTTAGAAAAAATGAATTTATCAACTAAAAAAGGATTAAAATTGAATAAGTAGAGGCTTTCTATGAATTTTTCTCAATAAATGGAAGGATAATATTTATCTAATATTTTTTATATAGTTTTTAAACCCATGTGTTTTTAAATGTTATTTGGAATAGTTTTATAGAATAATTACATTTACTGTAGTTATATTTTAATAACAAAATATAATCATGGATACCTGGATATAATCTTTTACATAGACCATTTAAATGGATTCATACATAAATGAAATAAGGTTATAGTGGAAAATTTAAAGTATTAAATTATGGTTTGAATGGAGAAAAAAATAAGTGGAACCATAAGATTAATTCCTTTATTTGATAATGAATGTTTATCTAGAGATATACATATCAATGTTGTAACCAAAAAGTGTTAGATGATTGGATTCTCATCATCTTACTTCTTTGTGTGGATGAAATTATTATTTCTGGACTGGTGAAGGAAATAATTGATGATATGAAGGTTGAATATTTTAATGTTTCATGTATATGGATATACATCTAAAAAATAGATATTAGGGATGCATATTATAGGGGAATTAAAGTTTGAAAGATTATTTTGATTCAGTTTGACTAAATTTGTAAGATGTCATAATGATTTGGAACGATTGAGGTGAAACTAGTTACCACTACCTTGGATAATCACATTAAGATAAATAAATATAAGGAACCCGAAATTGTAGGAGAGGCCGATAAAATGAAAAAGTTATCATTTTCATCAATGGTTGAATGAATGATGTATTACATGGTTTTTATGTTTATGGAAATCGATCTTGCTGTGGGACTTGTTAGTACGTTCTTGGATAATATCATATAAGAAAACTGGTAAGTAGTTAAGTGTATAATTTTGTATCTCAGTGGTTTAAAAAGTTTGTCTCTATGTTTCAAAATAGATAAACCATTTTGGTTGTTTTTTGATTTGGACATTGGGAGAGATGAAAACACTTAGAAGAAAACCACAGACAATTTTTTTAATTATGGATGTTCAACCATGTGTTTGATGTCTATTATTTGACCAATATTTTTGATTTTGATAATTATTTAAAATTATGATACACTAACAAATGTTGGGTGGAGTTTATTTGGAAGGTGGGGATATTAAAGGATCTTAAAAGAAGGCATGATAATAGAATACTGTTATGTGATTCACAAATTGAGATCCATTTAGCCAATATTTTAAAGTTTCACTCAAATATAAATTATATTAATATAAATAATCACTTAATTAATAAGTTATTATATAATAATCTCTTGATATATACAATGTGGATAAGTTTTTGAAATTGGAAAAAACGTTGAAAAAGGTTGTTTTCCATGATACATTGTGGTGGTTTTGTTCCTTAGTAAGTTTGGGATAGTTGGAATCATTCTAGGGGAACCGTGTAGATGAAAAGAAATATTGTTATCATAAGGATTTTATGGATTCATATGATGGACATGGTGGTGAAGATTAAATTGGATATCATGTAGGATATTTTTAGGTTCAGTTATGTGATAACCATTTTTTATCTTATTGTCAAAACATTTGGAAGGAGTTAATCTTTAATTTCAACTTTTGATTCAAATGATCATGATAGAATAACAGAAATAAATCATGGAAGTAATATTATTGGATGATTTAAAATTGAAATTGACAAGGATGATTCTTGAAGGAGGACGTGAGAATATTAAAAGAACTTGTATAAAATCCAATTATAATGTTAAGTAAGTAATTCTTGATATTTACTAAGACTACATATGGGTTATCTAGATGGATATGTAAATTGAACTGATGGAGTTTTCAAAAGGATGAACTTTTAACATAAAGGTAGAGTTATGGTGGTGGTCTCCTCTAAACAACTAAATGGATTTCCATGAGGATTAAATCTAAGTGGTATACTCTATATGGGGTTACAAGGTAGTGGATCTGGTTTTTACAACAGGTGTCTACATTAAATTATAGGGTGTGTTTATTTTTCTATGGTTCATAGATTGTATAAATATCTTCTTCTTCCTTAATAAAATTATTTGTTGTTTCCCCCCACCCATAGAATAGTACATCTTCTAATCCAATTAAAATACTTATGTTGTTATTTCTTTCATTTTTCTTCTAAAATTTCTTATACAATTTTCATGTTTGTGTTGTGGTGTGTGTCTGGGGTGAATTTTTTTCATAGTTAGTGGATACTTCATGAACACAGATTTAACCTGATACATTTATTCTAGTAAATTTATTCTACATATATATTTTTAAGGGATGACATTCATTCCGTGAGTTTTAGAGCCATAAAATTTGTGTGTATTTTTTGATTCTAATAATGTGGTTATAGTGGGAGTATGTTTATACACATAAAGTTATAAATAATTACATGTACTTATACTTATATTTTCTTTCACCAGTACCCAATATATACATAAAAACACTATAATATTCGATAGGTCATCACACATGAAGTTTCAATTTGTGACCCTTATTACATAAATCAAAGGTAGAAAACCATCTCCCACACATGTGATTAATAAACCTTGACATTTATTCTTGACTAAGGAGACCAATAAGTTTTCTCAAGAAATTTTATTGTAAATCTTTTTTCCTTGGAGTATTTTGTTCATGAAGATTACAAAACGGTATCATATTCCACACTTAGGTATCTTAGGTATGGAACTTTAGAGTATAAAATAGAATAAAACTATAGGGACCTAAATAGCAACCCATAACTATGCTTGGCTAGTATAAATATAGTGTAATCTTGAGTTTTTTAGGGTAATTTAGGATTCCTAATTATTTTTCTGATGATTTTGTTTTATACCCTCAAGTCTAATTTATTATATTTATTGTAAATATATTAGAATGTGTTGCTTATCATGATAGATTGTATGATTTCTTATATTTTCTTATTATATAATTATAAGAACTATTTGATGAATTATTTCAACAAAAATTTTACCAATAAATAAATTGTGTTTTCCCTTATGTTTATTGTTAATGACTAGGTTAATATATGTTAACTATTAATTATTTTTATTTATAATATTTTTATATGTTTATGATAACTAGATTCTTTTATGTTATTCTCAAATCATGAATTTACTCACTTATAAATACCTCTTTAAGCATTTGAAAATGTTTTAAAAGGATTTATAATGTTTCTGTAAATTGAAATGAGTTTTGATAAATAGAAGAAAAGGAGGGAGAGGAAGGTTGTTGTAATTCACCTATATACTATACCTAAAGCCTTATGTTAGTTTTTTTATAATAGCGTATTGATATCATTATATACATTTTTTAGAGGATTCTATGACCAAATACTACTACACATGAATGGGTGGATGAGAATTCACCGCTAAATAGATCCACTATTTACCATCATGTCTTTTTCATACATGAAAAAATTCATTAAAATATTAGTAAATGAAATCATATTATGTATCATGAGACCACTAATATGATGTGTGTTTTTTGGTTTTAACACCATATGATGTTTTTTTTGGGATTTATCATCTTAGGTTACTAAGGAGTGGATTAATTTCCTATATAAAATATTCAAAAATATTGAAACCCCTATGAAACATCATGTATGGGGAGACACATTTATGCTATAAAGGGTGTCACATCAATGGTGTTATTTGATTCTAGAGGTTAATTATGACTGGTGTCTCATTGTTTAAAATCTTGAAGAGATTTTTTTTATAAATATTACACAAATATCTTGCATTAGGTGAAGGTCAATGAGTTCATGATCCATAAAAAGTTTCTATGTGTTTATGAAAGATGTTGGAACCTTTACAGATCTACTTATCTTTACTCAATATCTATGTAAATATGTGGAATGCAATATAATTTTAAATGAATATAAAAGAGCCTTTTAAAACCAAGGTAATGGATTTTAATCATCAATCATTATCTAAAGTTTCAATAAATCCATAATCATAAGGATAATTTCTAATAGAGTGTTTATAGTAGGTGGCTTACTAACTAGACATTCCCGATGTGATATATCTTCTAGAAATTAGAAGTGACTATGAGAGGAGGAAATTAGAGGTAGGTCTCAATGAAGAAGTAAAGGTCATGGTATACCTTCATCGCCTAGATTGGGACAGTCCTTCATTTAGTGTCATCAGAGTGGGAGACGTAGACACACCAAGAATAACTATTCTTTTGAGGAAAATCAGTTCTAATATAGTAGTTAGTGTAAAAACTTCTAAAGGATATTCTAATGGTGTATTCCTGAGACTATTAGGTATCATATTTAGCCAAACCATAAATCCTAGGAACTACTGGGCATACGTTTTAATAGGATAAATAAACAACCACCTCAAAGATCTATTCAATGAGACCAGTATGGATGTTGAGGAATTATTGATATATTGCATTCAGTTGAGTATAGACTTACATCTTATTGTTACTATGAGGAAAATGTATCAAGTATTCCATAAAACAACCTATAGAATAAATTGGATAAAATAAATATATTTTTAGAGGTACTTCATTTGTATCTTCTATATTTTCATATACTTTATTTTATATAGGCACTTCACATTATTTTATTTTTGATCAATAAGTGTTCTTCTAGATCTAAAACTTGATGTTTTAACTTTACAGACGATCCTATGAACTTCTATTGGAATGTGGATTGAGAATAGTAGGAAACATACATCATTTACCCTAGTAGTGACAAAATTCAGAAATCTATAGGATTTCATGGTTCTTAATATGGATTATTTCAATGTCATTATTTTGAATGGAATGGTTAAATTTGTTCCATGTTTATATTGGATGCTACAGAAAAAGCGTATCATTATTATCTCATGCTAGAATTAAATATAATATCTATAAAGAGTGTGATTCCCCATATGGTTGATCAGGTCATAATCATTGAAAGGTATTAGTGATCATTATATAGATAACCTATCTTTTTCATAGAGAATTTTATTCTATGGTGCAATAATTCTTTCCCAATATAGTGGAATAAAATAATTATGTGTTCCGAAAATATTTTTCAGAATATCCACCTAAGATAGAAGTGTCTTTTACCATCAACTTTGTTACTATAACAGAAACAATATCAATTCCTATATATTGTATGGATCAATCAAAATTGAGGTTTTTATATATCTAGATGGAAGATTATAAGTCTAAATGATTCATCAGACTAAGGATGTTTTCTTGGAATGCACTAATCTTTTTCACAAATAAATCCAATGCGAGTATATACTTATTTGTGGGAAATCATAATATAAACAATGTAATAATAAATATCCACCACAATTTTCTTAGGATCATTGATCAATTTGATCAATTAAAGGGAGGAAAATCTATTCACAAATATCAACCATTGCTAAAGTTACCACATGATATGAATTTTGATAGTGGATATCCATTAGAATGATTTTAAAAACTGTATATCTATTTTGAGTATCTGGTAATTTCTTTTGGGTTGATTAATTATCTTTCTATATTCATGGACTTATGAATATAATATTTTTTCCATTTTTATATTACTTCATCATAGTCTTTATGGATGACATCCTCGTCTATTCAATGCCAAGAGATGAACATGGATGAAATCTTTTTGTTGTTCTAGAAAAATAAAGAGAATATTATCTTTATGTGATTTTATCTCAATTACCTTTTAATATTTTTGAGATTAATTCCATTTCCTTGTATATATCATAGGGAGGTATATATGTTGATCCCATGAAATTAAAATCAATGATGTCTTGGAATGTTCTAGAAAATATCTCTAAAGATTGATTTTTTCTTAGGATCATTGTTTATTACCTCTAATTAATTTTTATTTCTTCCACAGTTTTTACTCGTATGACCATCTTTACTAATATGATAGTAAACTTTTGTAGTTATATCAGTTTGAATTAGATTTCCCGGAGTTGAAGGATCAATTAACCACAACTCCTTTTATTATAATAACTCTATTAGGAAAGATATTTGAGATTTATTATGATACCTATTTATTGCTCATTGGACATGTTATGATGTTGGATTATCATATAGTGTGTATGGTTCTAAACAACTTTGTCTTCATGAATGGAACTACCCAACCCATGATTCGTAATTTTATAATGTTTTTCATGATTTGATGTGTTGGTGGCACTATCTATACAAAAAATTATTTATGCTGATTACATACCCTAAGAGTCTATAATACATATTTTCACAATATAAAATTAATATTAAGAAATATTTTTTGGTGTAATTATTATGATCATTCTATTTTTGTATCCAATATACACTTGGTAAAGGAAATTTCATTTCATATGATGTTAGCCAAAAATAAAATCCTCAATGGTTGATAGAAACAATGGATGAGTGGATAATGATGTACTAGTTTCCAAATACCACTTATATATGGTCAATAGTCATATTTTAATTTATCTAAGACAAATAAACATTAGGTATTCCCTTATTCAAAAAATTATAGACTCCCAGATATCTAATCCATACAGCATCATTATTCGAGAGAGACTCAATAGTGAGGAGATCCTTGATAGTTAGTTCCATGAATCTTTATTTTTTATATGTTCATTAAATATTGGTTATCCCAAATATAATTTGAGAATTTGTGATGAAACAAATATCATGACTCTTCATAGGATATGTACCCCAATATTGAAAATATATATAATGATATATATTTCTAGTTCTGGTGTCCTAGAATGAAAAAATATTTATTAATGTCTGTTTTAGGTGAGTTACCTATCTATAGGATGTGGAAGTAGAACAAAGGACAACAAGTAATATTTTTTAGATCCCACTATCAGTATGAAAACATAACAAGATCATGATATATTTCATTATTAGTCTCCCAAGAACACTTCGAGGTCCGATTGCAGTGTGGGTAATTATAGAACATTTGACAAATATGGAAAACCAATTTCTAGTCAAATATGATTATTCTATTGATGATATTATAAGGATATATATTTGAGTGGTTTTGAAGCATCATGGTGTACCTAGAAGAGTTTTTTATGATATGGATTAAATAATTATATCTCAGTTCTACAAAGGACTGCAATGGTAATTTGGTTAATAAGAAAATTTTAATAGTTCTTTTCACCCATTGATTGATGGTCAGTCTTACTAGTATATTCATATCCTAGAGGATATGCTTGGATCATGAATTCTGAATTTTAATATCATATAGGAGGATCAACTTTCCCTGATTAAATTATATTACAATAATAGGTACCAATATTATTCTCAAATGGTTCCCTTTTAATCTCTATATTGTTTACCATATAATTTCAACTTTGGTTTGATGAAATAATGTGAGTATTCTATGATAAGTACTAAGATCATCCAGGACATGAATAAATAGGTAAAGATGGTCTGTAAGTGACTCATAACTACCCAAAGTCATTTAATGTCCTATAAATTTCATTGGAGGTAACCTTTGGAATTCGTGGTGGGTGATCATGCATTTTATAGAATGTTCCATGGTTATCCCACTAAAGTATTAGAAATAAATAGAATATTATGTCATGACTTATAATCATTTTGAAATCTTGATTAGATTGGGGAAGTTACCTACCAAATAGTTTTACCAATTAAACATAGAACCATGCATATGATTTTTCACATTTTTTACTAAAGAAATATGTTTTTACCATTGATTTAGTATGAAGAAATTAAGGACGGGGATTATGCTTCATATATAGGGCATCTAGTTTGTAATGTAGGGTAGAGTTAAAATTTGTTACATGGAAAATTTATTGTTCAATTCATATCATGTGGAAACATGTGAATCTTTATAATGAAACATATGGGTGATAAATTTATATAAGTATTGGATTTTTAGAAATATTACCTAAGGAAGCTACATGAAACATCTTGGGGATGTGAGGCCTAATGGAGGAGATTTTTTAAATCCCCCAACAACTATTGGTAGATAATTATATTAAATTCCTACATATTATTAGTTAATTTATATTATATTTAAATTTAAATGAGTTATTATATGGTTTATGGGGTATTCGCAGTAAAAAGGGGAAAGGGGTAGGTCTAGAAAGCATCAGGTGATTACTGGATTAGTATAAAATACATGATAGGGATCGAGGTGTCCTAGTGATTCTATATAACAGATCAGGTATTTAGTGTCATAGTAACGGGTACCCAATAAGATTTTTTTTAAAAATTCCACAAATTATGTATTTTTTCCCATTCACCCCAAAATTTATACCCAAATACTCATTGTATTAGAATTTAACGACCATTTCCTATCCAAAGAGTCTCTTAGATGTCTCATCTCTTATCTATCTATGACACCAACTATATTGAACCGCCATTTAATATTACATATTCTTGTGATAGTGACCTATATATCACATTCTTAAATTCCCAAATATATTTTAGGTTAATATATTTGTAGAGATAGGTCATAATTTTCATATAACAAAACCATAAATTACAAAGTGGATAATTTCAATTAGTATCAATTTTTCAAATATTATAATTTTTAAAAAAATAAATCATGATTTTTTATATGGAAAATATTAATAAATATTAACATAAAATATTATTTTCCCCTACTCACCATTAAACCATATGAAAATATTTTTAACACATGGGTTGAGCACAAAAAACTCAGAATGAGACATAAAACAAAGAAAACTATTAGTTAAGTAAAAAACATGAAATCCTAGGAAATGTTTAACTTTATCTTAAATGTTATTTGATAATATGAATTAAAACATTTTCAAATGAAAAACACACACAATTTTTTCTCAAATAAATCCTTTAAAACACATATAATAAAATAAATTCCATTTTTTAACATATAGTATCATATTCAAAAAAAAAAATAAAAACATTTAAATTGGAATAACCATGAAAATTACTTAAAATATAAATTTTTTGGGAACATAATAATTACCTAATTAATTTTAGACCTATAATGGGGTCCACCCTTCATATAATATATATAAGGATCTCGTGTCTTTTATGGCCGATATTGGGGGACAACCTGTCATTTGAATTGTATCAGGATAAACCATTTTCTCATATCATTATAACGTACCGTTTAATGGACAAAACATTTTATTATTGCACATTTGAATTATAAAACTTTTCTAAATACACTTCTTAACCCATATGAAATACATTTTTGGATATCGAGGTATACTTTTATTTTAGAAACCCTTTTTCATTACCAAAATATATATTTATTTTAGAAATACATTTTCAAAACAAAAATACCTATAAAAAGGGAAGGGGGTTTTTTATTTAATAAAACATCAAATATTTCAATAGAATCCAAAAATAGAACAATGATCATGATGGTGGAAAAATTCTTTGTCACCATATATGTTAAAAATATAACATTCCATTTTTTGTTTTTGAAAAAATTCTATATAAAACATGTAAAAAATTAATTCTAAAACCTTTGAAATATTGTAAAAATATAAATAAAATATAACTTATAAATATTTTATATCCATAGATGTTTTCTATAAAATAATTATAAATACATGGACATAGAAGAGAAAGAGTTGGAGGGTAAAATTTAAAAGTGTATTTTTTTAAAAGAAAGTTCCTTACCACATTAAAATAATTTAAATGATAATCACCATGAAATAATAACATTAAAAAATCGTTAAATATCATGAGAATAGTGGAATAAATTATATAACATTTCAAAGGTGATGCATATATGCCTCATAAAATAATATAGGTGAATAACATCAAAATATGTCGTAATGAAAGGAAATTGAGACGAACTACCTTACATTTAGTCTGAATAATCACATACATTATTTATCTTACTAAATAATAAACTTATGTTAATTATATAATTTTTATTACATTTTTAATGTTTATTATTCCTTTTATTTCACATATTTCCATGTTATATACAATTACATAAACAATTAATTATACATTTGGTGTTTCAATGATATTTGGATTATTTTCCCAAAATGTCATCGATAGGTTGACTATTGGTTAAATAGGTCATTATTAAATATATATATATAATAATAACCATGAAATATTTATCATATTTATAAATAAATTATACTTTTAAAACCAATCATGAATGATGGATATGGTAGGTCGTACGTATGTATAAGTAATGTTTTCATTTTTAAATGATCATTGTAGAATAAATGTATGAATTTATTCAACATTAAATAATGATAATAATTTTATTTTTTAAATAAAATTTATTTAAATATACTTATACAAATCATTCATGTGATTTAGTGATGAAAAAATTGGAGGTAGTAGTCCACACATTCACATTAATGATGTTATTATTTTTCATTGTAAGAATTAAAGAGAAATATTATATTTTCAGAATTATAATTATATAATTGATATCATATTTTTTTTCATTTATATCAAATATAGTCATTGAATTTATCCTCATTACCTTTAATGTATATCATTAGTGAAAAACAAGTCAATTGACTTTGTAAGGCGGAAATATACCGTACACATGAGCGACGTTATCATATCCCACAAAGAAGGGAACATAAGATGATATCTGTGATATCATAACTTAATAATTATAAATATATTTTATATATCTTATATATACTATAAATATATAGTTATAACATGTCTTGAGATGTGATGATGGATAAGGACATCGGTTCAAAAGGAGGTTATATGTCGTACACACGAATGATGATTCTTTATCCCATTTGATAGATGACAAGATGACATTAGGTCATTAAATTAAAATAATTACATATTAGTATATGGTAGATAATTTTTTTTATATAAAAATAATTAAATAATATTTTTTTGAGGTGGAAGAAGAAATAAAATAAAGATGTTTTGTTAAGAATGATAACAATTCTTCATAAAACCTCTTTATGTAAGAACGAAAATAATTATTAAGATAGATTTATAATAAAAAATAATTTAATGTTGTGCATAGGTATGTTATGAAGGTATATAGGGATTTATTGTCTGATAAAATGGCCTTTGAATATCTGAACATGAGAGGATAGGGGGTGACATTTTATAAATGATGTGAGTAACACACTTTTAATTTTTTAAATAAAAAGGGTGTACCCACATTTTTCACATGAAATAACAATAAAAAATAGAACATTATCAACAATTATAAATTATATGGTCATAATATAGTCGTAATATATAATATATACAAGTTTTTAGGTCTCAAAAATCCTTATCATTTTAGTTTAACCCCAGTTAAACATGTTTTCACTTTATCAACAGTAATTAATTTTTACATTTTCTCTATTATATATAGATAACCATTAAGTTGAAATTATTATATAATATAAATTATTATAATTATTTGTTTTTATATTCTACCAAATCAAATTCACATAATTTAAAAAATTTAATTTAAAACTAAACTGACAGGCGTGATGAAAAAACAGGGTTCTAAGAAGGGTATTTTTTGAGAAAAAATAATTTTATATTAACTCTATGACTAATAATAATATATTTATTAATATAAATTATAATTTAATGATATATAAAATATAAAATTATTATATTAAATTCAATATTAGGTATTATTTTAATTAATTAAAATGTATAAACATTACGCACTTTAAAAAAAATGAAAAAAATACTGTTGTTAAACCCAAAAACAATTACACTAAAATCCAAAATAAGGTTGACTAAAAGTAAAATAAGTTGATTAAATATTAATAAATAATAACTATTCTACTCTAAATAATATTAAAAATAAATATCTAGTTTTTTAAATTACATAATTTATTGAAAATAAATGACATTTTTTAAAAAAATATTTTTTCAATATTCACAGAAAAATCAATATTTTGTAAAAAATCCCGAACATTCACCCTAAGTAAATTTTGATAGAATGATTTTAAAAATAAATATAATTCTATCAAATAAATTCTATGTTATTTCCAAAAACTAATTATAATATTTCATCATAAAAAATATTATTTTTTGAGGAAATGAAATTTTTGAGGAATAAAATTACTTTGTTAAAAATTGATTGATTATATAATAAGTATATATAAATAATTTAAATTGAGTATTTCATATATAAATTTATATATCATAAATTATTTAATAATATTTATTCCTTCCAATTTAATGGATAGGTTATAACACTTATATTTTTCATGTCGTTTAAGCCTGATGTTGCGTGTCAAATATACATTAAAAAATAGTTTTATTTTCTAAAATATTTGTGTATTACATCCTCCCCCATTTAATAAATTTATTAGAAGTATTTTTAAGTTTATATTGGTAATAAAGGGATAAAAATTTGAAAATACCATTCTTTGAAACCCCTATCATAAATAGGGTGAATAAAACATTCTCTTGATAAAAGAGAAAAGGTATGAGGAAGGTCATCTTGAAAAATGCATAGATAGGTTTTAAAGTAAGATAAAATAAGTGGGAAGTTAATATTTGGACATGTTATAAAATCATAATATCCAAAACATGAGGGAAAAATATAGATCATTGATTACAAGAAGATGAATAATGAATATAAATTTAAGGACCTCAAAACCAAATATATATGATGAGTTAAAGGATCATGTGATTCATCATAAATGAACATAATAGTGAAAAATTTTCATTTTCATGCTATTTTTCTTATATTTTAGTAATTAATTTATATTCTTGACTAAAAACATAGTGAAATATACATACCTATCTATTAGAATTTCCATAATTATTTAGTTTCCACAACACTCAAATTTTGTCCAATAATGAGTATCCGAGATGGATTTTTCATTCCGAAAGTACAAAAAATAACTCATAATAGTTAATTAATCTCAAAAAGGACAATTATATATTCATAATAACATTATAAATTAACAAAAACCAAAATTGTTAGCATAAGGTAAGATGTTTCCCAGAGTTATATTTAGCCTCTTCAGATACAACATTAATCACCTAATCACCAAATCAATTTTCAATACCATGGTTATCTATATGATAAAATTATGTTCTTAAAATAATGGTTGTAATTATATTTCAAACAATTTAATTTAAAAGGAAGATTTAATTCTAAACTGGACATCATGTAGGGTTGTGGTAGGAATTTCACCCTTATCTCTCTTCGGTAGTGGGTTTGATCCATGCATTCTTGCTGGTTGTGAAAGGAGTTAAATGATCCTTAGAGATTTATTTTTTCGTAAAATATTATCCTTATAAAATTCCTAAAAATTTTCTAAATATAATTAAAAATAAATTTAATCATAAAATATCATATAAACTCTATATTTTATTAATAAATTATTACTCATGTCTATAAATAATTAATACATACATCATGTTAAACCAATGATTTATATATACATAAACCAAACAAAAAATATCCCAATATTTCATTAATAAATTTAATATAACATCACATAAAACCTCAAAAGGTGTGTCTAAAACAATTATCTTATGATTAAAATTCATAAACAATTGATCACTCAAGAGCTGTCACCCCTTATCTAGATGGCACAATACTAACAGTCGTAGTAGAAAAATGATTTTTCCATACATTTTCAATTTTCAAATAGGGTGATTTCAACCCTATGTAAGAAGCTTCAGGAACAAATTATCATAATGTCCCAACTCATTATTGACTAATATCTATTATCTCATTATTTTATTTTCAAGTCACTTTTATTTACAACGATGAACACTTTGACCAAACTTACTGCCCCAGTAATAGTTTCTAAATCTAGAAAAATAGAATCCAAAAAATATTTGACCACACATCGAATTTGTTTGAGTCTGACCTCCAATCTTATTAGTAGGTTTCTTTTCCAAATCCTTCTACTTTGACCATTTCATACTCTTTTCATATCATGAAACATAAGTATTGTAAAAATTCATATAATTTTTTTCAACATAAAGAAAAACATTATCATAACATTTAAATTATCACGAGGCCAAATATATTGATAATGTTGGTTTCAGTTTTATGTTAAACTAATTAATTATACTATAATGATCTGAGATAAAATCTGGTACATACATGGAAAAAAAATTAAAATTGTCTTCATATGTGGGAACAAAATATTTATCATTTTACTAAAATTCAACAAATTGTTTCACCATACTAATTCAAATAATATTCAGGAAATATTTTTCAACGAAAATGTTCTGGAGTGTGTCCCATTACATATAATCAAGATCATATTTCTCTATTGTATTCTTAATGAAGTACCAAAATCAATGGGATTTAACTTCAAAATGATAAATGGAAAGAGTTACATTTTGACGTTTTGAATATCCCATGACATTAAATATCTTCTCCGAGGAATTTATCTATCTTTAAACTACCACTAGGAAATATTATCCCCTAAAAAATGGGTGTTTTTGTCTCCTAAAATGATATACAATCATCATTTTAATCTATGGTAAATCAGATTTCTCCCTAGAATGGATATCACCACCATTTATATCTTGTTCTAAATAAACCATCACTTTATCAAAATACTCTACTTCAATTACAACTGTCTCAGGATATTGATTTGGAAGGATTTTTCCATATTAGTTACTTCCCACAACAACTTACCTATTTCCTTTATAGAAAACCATTGTGAATGGACATACATTTGAGGAAGAATCATGGTAATCATTAAATTCTATATCATTTCAAAGTAACAATAATGTAAAATATTTCAAGGGAATGATATTATCAGTATCCTAACCTCTAAATATATCTAAACCATGATATGATACCATCTATAAAGACCCAACCTTAAAAAATACATATTATTTTGACAATAAACTCAAAATCACATTCTTACATTCCCATATATCTTTTAGGTTTAGTATTTTAGAGACCAAGGTCATAAATGTTACATTTAAAAACCATTGACTACAAAGTGAACAGTTCGGATTAGTTTCCATTTTCCTTATAATATAAAATCCATAAAATAATTCAAGATTTCATTTCATGTAAATTCTTCTCATGTTTCAAATTAACTTCTTACATTCTCTTACCCATCTATTAAACCTGTGAAGAACATTTCAAAATATAGGATGAGCCCAAAAAGATTAGTGGGGGAAATGAAAAAAACTATTAATCCAGTGAAAAACATGGAAAACAAGAAAATGAATAACTTCATTTTAAAATTTATTTAAGTTTGTTAAATAAAATACTTCCACAAGGAAAAAACAAACAATTTTCTCAAATAAAACCTTTAAAACACATTATCAATTGAATAAAACCCATTTTAGGAAACATAGTGAATAATATATATAAAAAACATTACATTAGAATAACTATATGGTAGTCTAACATTTTAATTCTATAGATTAAACAATTAACCAGTACATTGGAGTTCTATGATGGGGATCACCCTTTTTATAATTGATAGTGGGCTCTCCCATTTTTCATGAGCTATAACGAGGCTCAACCCTCTGTATAATCTAGATCGGGCTCAAACGAGATAAAAATGTGGATTAATCCATCATATAATCTAAATCAAGATCACCCATTTTTTGTGTAATGATCATGTACCATATCATCAATAAAGTTTTTTATGATTTCACCATTTCATCATAAAACCCATTGAAAAATACTTTTGAACCCATATGAAAACATCTTTTGGATATCAAAATACAATTTTCTATTAAAAACCAATTATTTAATACCAAAATACCACCATTATATTAAATACCCATTTTCAAACCCATAAAAAACTAGAAAAATGGAATCGTATTTTTATTAAATAAATCATGAAATATCTCAAAGGAATATATAAATCAAATAATCTCCACAAAGGTAAGAAAATTCATTTATTCCATATTTGTTAAAAATATAAGATTCCTTTTGTTGTTTGTCAAAACATTCCATATAAAAAACATAAAAATATAATTTTTGAAACCCATTAAGTTAAAGATAAAAGATACATTCAATTTTATATATAAATATTTTATGTCTATATAAATATTTTTATAAAATGATTTTAAAAACATGGACATAAAATAGGATTTACAAGGAAAGAAATAAAAGAGGATTTTTATAAATAAAATCCCTTTACTAAATAATATTTGAATTATAATCCACATAAAATAATAATATTTAATAGAACTATTAGAACAACTAGAATATAGTAATTTAATATATAACATGTCAATGGTGTTTTATATACATCTTATAAAATAATATTGGTTCATAACATCAAAATATTTTTCAATGAAAGGATATTGAAATAAAGTACCTTTCATTGAGTATGAATTACCATATATGTTATTTATCTTTTGAAATAATAAAATTTTGTTTATTATTTAATTTATTTAGAAAATTATTACATTTTATTATTCCTTTAATTTCACTTATTACCATGTCATATACAATTATTTAATAAATTAAGTTTGTATAAGGTATTTTGATGATATTTGGCTTACGTATCAAAAATGGCTTCAATGGTTTGACTACTGGGCAAATATGTCTTTATTAGGGATATTTATAATAATAAAAATAACATATTTATAATATATTTTTATCCCTCACACATTTAAATCCAATCATGAAATATTTATATAAAAAACAAACTACGTTATGTTTATGGGGTTGGTAGGTCGTACGTATGAATTGTTTTATTTTTACATAATAATAATAAAAAAATGTGATATTATTTATTTAAATATAATTAAATATATCATCCATGTGATTCATTGTTTAAAAAAGATCCACATTTCTTTTTGGAGGTGGTATTCCCCACATACAAAAAACTACATTATCATTTTTCAGGGTAAGAATGAAAATTATATATTATACTTTTTAGAATAAAAAATATGTCATAAATATCATAATTATGTTCTTTATATGAAATATATGTAATATGATTAACAAATAAGAATATGTATTTACAAATATCATATATATATTTTAAATCCATCATTATTACATCTTGTGAGTGGTTATTACGGAAAAACATGACATTGGTTTGTGAGGGGGTAGTCCACTATACATACAAATGATGATTTCGTATACTGTTAGATGGAAGAGGAAATGAATATAGGTTTTTATAGTAACATAATACCATATAAATATATCATAGATAATGTTTTTATTTTATAATAATAATTGAATAATATTTTAATGATTTTATTGAAGAAATAAAATGAAGATTCTCGGTTAAGCATGATACCACTTCTTGAGGCAACATTTTTAGGTAAGCACAAAAATAATTACAAAAATGAATTTATAATCAAAAAAAGGATTCTAATATTTGGGAATCGAATTTATAATGTTATTTTGGTTGTTATTGTAAAATAAAATGTGATTTTATGGTGTAAAGAGGAGAGGATGTGTGTGGAATTTTATGAGTTAGGTGAGTGGCACAATTGTAATTTTATAAAATAAAACGATATACCCACAATTTTCACATGCCAGAAGGCTAAAAAAATGATGATTATCAATAATTATATATGTTAATGTATAAATATGGATTGAAATTAGATTTTATACAACTTTTTAGATCATTTTAACTCTTATCGTTTTTAGTTTAACCCCCCAGTAAACCTGTTTTCACCTTAACCATAGTAATTAATTTTTACTATTTTAACTATTCATTATTTTCAAAAATTAAGGGGAACTTATGATAGAATGTAAATTATGATGATTTATAATATTGGATCTACTTTCAGAAATTAAATTCATATATGTTTTAAAATTTAATTTATAACAAAACCCAGATACACGATGAAAAAGATGGTTTTCAAGAAGTATATTTTTTTCAAGAAAAATAGGATTTTAAATTAATTATATGATTGATAATAATAATTGTATGAATAAAAAAGAATATTTTTCTATATATTTTATATAAAATTAACTTAAAAAATTATTCATTAGAGATTATTTTAATAAATTATAATGGAGAAACATCATGCACTTTAAAAGTGTTTTCAGAAAAATCACTTTTTTGAGCCCAAAAACAAACTTGTACTAAATTGCATTATAAAGTTGATATAATATAAAATTAGACGATTTAATATAAACAAATAATATTGATATTAATTTAAATAATATTTAAAAATAACGTGACTTTGAAATTACTTAATATTATGAAATGAAATTACATTTTCACAGAAATCATTTGTTCACTATTCACTAAAAAATAAATATTTTCAAAAAAAGACCAAATTTCAACCTAAGTTGATTTTTATATTCTATTTTCAAAAATTAATTTAATTTTATTAAATAAAATTTCTATATTTTTAAAAACTGAATTATATTATTTCCTCATAATAAACAATAAAAACCGTTTTCGAAAAAAACCAAATTTTAAAGAATAAAATTACATTACCAAAAATTGATTGACTGTTTGCTAATAATTTATAATTAATTTTTATTTAGTAGGATATATATATATATCATTAATTACATTATATTATTTATTCCTACCAGTTAAATTTCTAGGCTACAACAATTACATTTTATGAATATCGTTTATACTCAGTGTTACATGTTGGATGAATTATGGAACAATGATTTATTTTCTAAAATATCACGGTGTCAAACCCACGATGTCAATATAGTTTTTATTTTATTATTATTTTATGAGTTTGGAATTTTATTTTATTTTCTATGTATTTTTGGCCTGAAACAACATAAATTACGAAGTTTTACTTCAGTGTACAATTAAGGCATATGATATAAGAGAAACCATGCGAGTCGAAGTTGTAATTTTATGGACATTGGGTGAGTGGGGGTGTCACTCATGGCTTTAAAATTATTAATTAAACTGAATGACAAGCATAAAATTCGACTATATATTTTGACATTCTTTTTCGTTTGGTTGGACTACAGTTTATCCAACTATGGGGTGCCTATGAGATACCGTGTGGGTTGGTTTTGGCTATGTAGTGATTCACATGATATTGGAACATAGTCAGGTAAACCGATCATTCTTGCTATGTGATTTTCCTTATTTTTTAAAATTGTGGGTTTGATTTCTATATTTTTAATTCTTTTAAATTTTTAACCCATAAATTTAAAACACTCTCTCCATCACCCCTCTGTACTTCACATGATACCCTCATGGTATCTCTTTTCCACCTTGCATGACAGTCCCCAAGATACCCTCTTTTTTATGTGCTACCACCACTATGGTCAACATACTTCCTCCTCCATTTCTATACGTTCCTCCCTTTATAAATAAGGAGATAATATTTCCTTCCCACATATCGTTTCTTATCCCCCCCTCACTCACTCTATTTTCTACCTTAAAAGAACCACAATCACTTCCAGATTGCCACTAGTGTTAGGGACAATTCTAAAATTACAGTTTTTTCAATTTATGTTTTAGAGGGACTCTCTATTTTTTGTTATATTTTTATCCATTGAATATAATTAGTTTTTTCTTTGCACATCTTGTTTCCGGCTCGATTTCCATTGTTATGATGTAGGTGTTCTTTTTTGTTTATTTTTACCACATTCATTAAATTTCAGGAGAGTTTGAGAATGGTTTTTATTTAAAATAATTCGTACACTAATGATCCATGATGGGCCAATTTGTTTAAAATGGGGTTTCAAACCTTGTTAAGGAGTGGGATCCCATGATAAGTGTTTGTTTAAATTCACAATTGGTATTTAAATAATGTTGTTCATTTTAAAAAGTAGTGGACAACACCATATTGATGTCGGAAAATGTGTTCTTAAATATAAATGACTTGAAAACATAGTGGTTGGTGTTTTTAAAATACTTGAGACACTTCAGAAGGTGTTTTTTGTTTTCAAATGGGTGTGATAACCATTATTTTGATGTGGATACCTATTTTATACAATTAATAGATTTTTATATTATTGGTTTGAGTTGACTAATGTTTATGAGATTTATAAATTATTTTTAGAATTTCAAAAGGGTGTGTTTCCCCTTTGGGGTTTTATTTTGAAACACGTTGGGGAATTGAAGGTTTTGAATAGTGTTCTTATAATAGTTAGAGTGATTTCCCATTTTAATTTAAAAAATTGGGTTGTGAAATAGGTTGTAATTCAAAACATATTTTTTTAAATCGACAAGTATTTTGGAATTTTATGAAAATGAGTTTTCATAAATGATGTGATACCCTCTTGAGACCCTATGTTATTCTTGTGGCCGATAATGTCAAGTGATCCCATATGGGGATTTTTACATTGATTCATTGTATATGATGATTTTGGTAAATTATGGGTTTACTTTTGATAGGGTGGGAGGTGGTTCGAGTATTGTTTTAAATGATTTATCTTTGATTAAGGGATGATTTACTTTGAAAACCTTCATTAACTCATCACGGTAGAACCTATGAAATGGTGTATCTGATTGAGGTCGATGATACCATATCCTAGGTTATTGATTATGAGTGTTTCCCCAGAGACAGATAGAGATCATTGTGGGAACAATACCCCTTGAGAGTGAATGTCCTCATGAGTGATTAGGGATCGAGATCACCCTAGTGATTATCATGATATCCGAGGGAGGAATGTGTGAGAATACACCAATTTTTAGTCATGTTATGTATTATAGTTTTACCTAAGGTCATTAAATGTCATGATAACACCTATTTAGAGTCTTCTCATATGTACAATGACACAATGGTCTATTTTTGGGATCATTTAGGGTATTTACCCTTGTGTATTGATTATATCCCCTGTTAATATTTTATTATTTGTCAAATATTTCATTGTTGATTTTTATACCTTATTTTCTGAATTTAAATTATTGTGCATGCTTGTGTGATTCTTTCCTTCATATGTTTCTTTCTTTTGAAACTGATTGAAAAGGGAATGTGAATATTTTTAATTATTTAAAAGGAAAAAGATAGTGTTCTTAACTATTTTTAAACTGTTTTTAATAATTATTTTATAAAATAGGGTTCTAGGTGTTATGCATTGATTTATAAATGGTGGGTTTTCAAATAGGTTTTGGAAAACCATTTTGTGGTAGGGAAACTCTTTGAGTTTAAAAACGGGTATTTCTAAAAGAGAGGTTTATGAAATGGTTTTAATGAGAAACTTTAAAATAGTGTTTTGGAAAGGCGATTAGGATGGGAAATTGTTTTCTTCCAAGCGATTAATTTAATTTAAGGAAAAGTATTTGAAATGAGTTTTTACCACACGTTGATGTGTTGTTTATTGTATGTAAAGCATTATAGATAAATTATACTTTTATATTGTATCTAAAAGATTAATTTTTTAGTATTTAATATGAATGATTATTTTTATTTTAAATTGGTTGTGCGGCTTAGTTAGTATTCATGTCATCATTCCTATATTATCTTAGTTTTAGGTTACCAGTTTAGTTTCATGACTTTTTTTGATAGCATTAATCCCTTGAGGTACGCAATTATTTTATTTCAATCAACTAGTGTGCATTTTACATTATTTTGGTAGGACCTGCCTTTTATTTTCTAGAATTCACAACAAGTTACCATTTATATGATTTACATTGGACAATAATGTTTTTATTTCTTTCTATATTTGGAGGCATAGTTTTAATCTGGAGTCTGAGGATAAGCAAATGGTGGGTGTCTTTTCCTTGCAGGATATGGTGATTGGGGTGGTGAGGGAGGTTTTGGTGCTCATTACTATTTTATATTTTATAGTTTATTTTTAAGTTGTTGTTTATATTATTATTTTAGCATGGAATTCCGATTTATAGGTAGGTCAAGATTGATATTTATTAAAATAATTTTTTCTCCTTTACTTTTATTATTGGGATAAAAAATTCCTAAGTGGGTTTTTTGGATGCACAAGAACTAGTTTCTAGCCCACAGGGATCATGAAATCCCTTTAGGTCAATGGAGTGTTGGTTTGGGTTCCTGTCAGATGGATTTCCAGGGAAAATTCATTACAAATGGTTCAATAGGTTTGAGTTCTTTTTTTCATAGGATTCTAAGAGTTTGTAAAACCATATGTTATTTAAGGTGTTAGAATTTTGGAAATAAAGTGTTCACAACTCCAGAAGTAGGTCTAGGGAGATGGTTATGAGAAGATTCTCTCATTGAGACTCAAGTGTCCATGGGAAGTTGGTATTTTCCTTGATTTCAGTTTTATGTTTAATGAAATTTTTGGATTATTGTTGATTCCCATGGTACTGGTGTGTGAACCTCATTGGTATGGATTGAGTTTCTATGATTTTTGATATGTTATTTTTTGTGATTGTAGAAAATAAGGAAGTTAAGACACAATGATGGATCAAAATTTCTTACAAACCACATGAAACTTAAATACATGGTAATGAACATGATTTTGGAACCATTGTGTGATTTAAATGTGGCTTTCAATTATGAAGCCCTGTTGGGACAATTCTGCATATCGATTTATTTTTTATTAGACTACATGGAAATTGGATTTCTTATAGTGTGTTTGAGATATGCTGGAATCTTTGAATGATATTTTTTATTGAGTATTGTGTTATTCCTTTTTTTATAGTTTGTTTAACTGATACAGATTTTTTTGTCTCAAATAAAAATGGGTTTTATAAGTATAAAAGGTTTTATCTTTAAAAAAAATCATATGCCTTGTTTTTCTAGTGATCAAGTTTCAAAAACTATTTTGAAATAATTGGGTTTATTTATAATTTCAAAAAAAGTTTTAAATAGGGGTTTAATACTTTATTGGAAATCCATGTTTTCCAAGTTATAATTTTACCCTCAGTTCATTTGTTTTAAAAAGAAAAGTGACTCAAAAAACATTTCTAAAATGAATGTTTTTGAATTATTTTAAAACACATAAATTTATTTCAATTATAAAATCAGTGATATTATTTTTGAAATAAGTTTTAGAAATATTTTAATATTTACCATATTGGGTTAAGGCCCAGGGATTGAATTTGTAAATTGGTTTCCATTTGATTTTGAATAAAATAAAGTATATTTTTAATAGTTCTTTGGGTTTTTAAAAGGGATTTTGGAAGAAAAAAAATACTTCTTTTTTAAGAAATCTTGTGTTTTTTCCTTTGTGTGTTTTGGGATATCTTGGTGTAATATTTGGGTCATAACCACATTATGGTGTATGTTTTAGTATTTTTTATGTTATCCCCTCCCTCTAGAAAGTTCTAGTGTGAAATTACAGTGGTCATCTTATATGTCCTTCCTCGTTTTTAATATTTCCTAGGCTTAAAATGGGGTGTTATATGTAGTTTATTTCATAGAGTGTTGTTATTTGGTGTTCTCTAAGGAGGTGTATCTTTAGTTTCTAATTTAAATATTTTTTTTCGTCTAGTGGATTAATCTTATAAGCCTTTTCATGATGGTATGATCAGCAAGGATCAGTTTTTCTTTTAGAATATTGGGTGATCTGAAATTTAGAATATTTATTTGGTCATGTTTGGAATTGTTTTAGGTTTCATTAATGACAAACCATTTTGGTTTTCATGATCATTGATATTATAACTTCTCTAGTTTGAGGAATCCATGGACCAATGTTTCTTGGGATATTATTTGTTTTCCCATTATGGGAGGTGTTTACATGGGTAATTTTTTCATGCCTCATAATTTGGTATTGGTGATTCCCATTTGTTGTGTAGATCATGTGTATGTTTTTCTAGTTTCTATGGATGGATTGATTGATCAGATAATTGGGGTATTTCTTTTTTCCTATTTGTATATATTACCTTGAGTAGTGTTTTACATTATAATGAACATAGGACGTTATTCTAGAGGGATTGATTTGAACACACTTGTATACCTGGTGTGACCGTTTTGTTAGATCCTTATCATTTCCTATCAATACATGTTTTCTATCGTTGATATCCTTCTCTAGATATCATCGATTGGATATCTAGTATTTATATCCATTGGGATGTCTCTAAGATTAGTGTTCTCCTTTGGGGTTTAAAATGTTTATTTATGGTTTCCTTAGATTAACGTGATTTTTATTATGGTGCTTTTGGATGTTTTTAGGTTCTTTAATTCCTTTTTTGAATAAATTGATTGTGGTAGTATTTTTATGGTGGAGTTTTATGAATTCCATTTATAGATTTTATGAAATTGATTTCTCAGTGGATTCCTCTTATTTTTTGGATAGAGGTTTCCAGTTGTTACACCATTGTAGTTGATTTCAAAATTGTGGGGAGATAGACTTTTGGTATGATTTTCCTTAAATAATTTTACTTATTTTTTGATGATCGGTTTGGATTTAAGTTTTTCATGATTTGTTTTTGGATTCTTGTTTTTCTTGGGAGTTCTGTTAGAAGTATTTCCCTTTTGTCTTCTACTAATATCATATACTTTATGGGTATAAAAAGTGGTATGGTGGGGATTTTGTTTCACACACAGTGTCCTTGTGCTTTTAATTTAGTTATTATTTTCTCTTTTTGGTGGTTGTTTTAATTTTACATGGAGTTTCAGCCTAAAATATAGAAAATTTCAATGTTTTCCATTGGTTAAGGGGTGAGAAGGAAGTTTGATGGAATCCATGTGAGTAATAGTTGTAAATGTGTAGGCCTTTGGTGATCTGGTGGTGTGGCACATGACTTTCATATAGTTAGGTGAACTATGAGACAAGTGTGAAGATGACTTAGTTGTTTAGAAGTGCCTTATGGAATATTTGTACCATTTTCTCCAGCCGTTCAACCCCAAAGAGATACCATGTGGTGTGGTTTTTTCTAGGCAGTGCCTCGCACATGATTATCCCGTAGTTAGGTAAATCAAGTGGTCTAACCATATGGTTTACTGTAGTTTTTAAAAATAGTGGGGTGTTTATATTTTTGATTTTAATTCATTTTTTTAAACCATACATCTAAGGAAATCACTCCTTAACCCCTTTATCCTTTACCTAACACCCCACCCCTTAGGATACTCCTCTTTCTCTTGCACGAAAATCCCATGGATTTCCCCCACCTTATATTATGGCTCACCCAAATATGGTCTCTATCCTCCTCTATCTCTAATAGTTCATCTCTTTGAATCTTCAAGTGGTCAGTATTCCATCCATCTTATCCTTTCTTCCCCCTCCCACTCACCCTTTTCCCCCATTCCATGAACCCTAATCACTTCTAGGTCATGGATAGAGCTAGGTATGGTTCTAAAAATTTAATTTTGTGTTTTTTGGGTATAGTGTGAATCAATCTTGTGTGTGAGAGACTTTTCATTCAAAGGTAATGTGTTTTGGATTGTCGCAACATTTTCTAGATCAATTTCCATTGTTACTATGTAGGTATTTATTTTCAATTAATCACTATTAAATTACATGAATTTAAATATATTCTGATAATAGTGTTTATTAAAAAAATCTTTTATTTATGATCCCTAACAGTCCAATTTATTTAAATGGTAGTGTTATAACTTTTACGGAGTCGTATACCAGGCTAAGTGTTTTTAGAAATCACCAATTGGTTTTAAAAGAACAATTTTGGTTTTCAAAAGGAGTGGGGAGAACCATCTTGATGTTTTAAAAAGTGTTTATGAATTGAAATTACTTTGAAACCAAGTGATTGGTGTTTTAAAAAATCTTAATACATTTTACATGGGGTTATTTGTTTTCAAAGGGACATGATAAAATTTGTTTTGTTGTAGAAACCCTTTTTATAACCTAGAGTGATCTTTTATATCAATAGTCTGAGGTATTTAAATATTTTGGTATTTCCAAATAAGTTGGTTGATTTTTAAAGGCTATGATTCCCCATTGGGGGTTATGTTTTTGAAATATTTATAGATTTGATTGTTTTCAAATGTGTCTTTATAATGGTATTATTGAGTTCCCATTTGAGTTTAAAAAAGTATTAGGTTAAATGTATTGGAATGAAAAGAATTTTTTATTTCATGGGATGGAAAATTTTATTTTTATAAAAATGATTTGTTATAAATGATGTGATATCATCTTGTGCCCATTTTTTATTCTTGTAGCCCGTAGTGGCATGTGATCCCAGGTGGATATTTTTATTTTGATACATTTTATATAATTATTGTTATTGACTATAGAGATGATTTTGTGAGGGTATATGGTGGTGCATGTGTCGCTTTAAATTATTTCTCCTTTAGTACGGGATGATTAAATATGGGCACCTCTATGGACTCATCATGGTATACCTTGGAAATGGGGCAGGAGTCTTAAGAGGAGGATGTTATTACCTAGGTAACAGGTTAGGAATTTTTCCCCGATGACTAAGAGACTCCATTGTGGGAATTTCCTCCCTTTAGACCTACAATTCTCATGGGTGATTCAAGATTGAGAGTGACCTATTGGGAACTATGAGCGCCTAGGGAGTACTGTGTGAGCACCCATATGTTTGTAGTTATGTTATGTGTTATCGTTTAGAATAGGGTCATTCCAAGTCATGGTAACACCCTTTTAGAGACCATGGGTAAATACCATGAAACTATGATCCTTTATTGGATCGTTTAGGGGATTTAACATTGTGTATAAATTTAAAACCGTAGTATTCATTTATAAATTATTACATATTTCCTTGTCATTCGTTATCACTTGTTTTATGATAAGACATAGTGGTGCCTCTTTACATTATTTCTTTCTTCTTATGTAGATTTCCTTTTAAATTTTTAGAAAAGGGATTGTGAATGGTTTTAAATAACTAAAAATAAAATAGTGTTTTTCAAGTGTTATAAAACTATTTTTCATAACCAGTTTTTAAAATATGGTTTTAAGATGTTGTGAATGGTTTTATAAGTGGTTAATTTCTGAATATGTTTTGAAAAAAATGTGATGGTTGTGAACATCATTATATTTTAAATGGGTATTTCTAGAATATGTTTTTATGAAAAGGATTTAAATTGGGGATTTAAATTGTTGTTTTGTCCAAGAGGATAGGCTAGGTAAAAGTGTGTTTCATGAATTTATTTATTTAAAGAATGTTTTTCTGAAAAGAGTTTTTGGCACGCTTTGATATATTGTTTTCAATTTTAAAACACTATAGAAAATCAATATTTTTATATTTAATTTCAAACTATAGTTTTTAGGATATAATATGAAAGTGGATATATATTTTTAATGGGTTTTTGTGGCATAATGAGAACTTACGTACTCACACATTTATTATCATCGATATAGTTTCATAGATCCGTTTCCTTGATGATCTTGAGAACATTGATATCTAAGGTTAGTCTTAATTTTATTATATTCATCATGTGTTTCTATTATTTAATTTTGGTAGGGTCTACCATTAAATTTTTAGAATGAATAGAATGATCACTTTATAGTATTTACTTTGTACGATTATGATTTTATTTCATGCTACTATTAGAGGGATTGTGATAGTATGGTGGCTAACGATAAGAATCTGGTTGGTGTCTTTGCCTTAAAATAGAGAGATGTCAGGGTGGTGAGGGAAGTTTTTGGTTCATGATTCTATTTAATACATTAATATTTTTTATTATGTTTTTTATTATATTATTATTTCAATGTGGGCATCTAACATACAGACGATTCAAAATGATTATTATTATATTCCTAAGATCACTTTTACTATAATTATTTGGTGAAACCGTTATCAAGTGTATTCCAATGATTCCCAAAAACTATTTTCCTACCGATAGGGATTGGTAATTCCCTTTGGGCCATTGGAGGGATGGTTCAAGCATCCGTCAGTTGGAAAACCTAGGATGTTCCATTACAAACTATTTTCTATATGAATATAAAATCAACCCATGATTCATGTGGATTAAATTGGTAATAGAATACCACTTTTTTTTAATGAAAGATCCTGAATCACTTATAATATTATCTCAACATCTTTTCTAGTTGGTGACATATGTGATCTCATTTATCCATAATCTAGGTATTTTTTAATTCATAAAACATCTCTAATTTCATTCTAGGATAGTATTTGTAGATTCTTAACCTAGGTTAATAAAAGTAAAGACCACGGTTTTTATTTCAAAATTCATCCAATTTTAATGATAGTGCAAATGAACTAATTCTAACATTTTATTAGGTAATTTATTTATGTTTTTTTATGAATCTACTTTATTCTTGGACACCTCAATGAGACTATATATAATTTAACTAGTTGGTATAACCATTACTCACTACCTACTGATAGAGGGTTATCCTAATAATGTTTTATTGAAAATTGAAGCTAATTAAAACCTATAATTTTAAATTAACAAAGGTTTAAAAAAATATTTATATACATAAATATAGTTTTCATATTTATCTGAGTTATATCTAGTTATTATTACATTATATTATTATTTAAGTGGTTTTGTTCAATATTTTAGACTTTTTATAGAAAAGAAAATTATTTAATTGAAATAAATGATTGATATGAGATTATTTTATAGTCTTTAACCGACAATAGATTAATTTAATTATTTGATATATTTTTGTTTATGAGATTTCACATGTTCCCACTTGAAATTGTATAAGTGGATCGATTGGGATGTTAAGTATTCCCTAAATGATTCTATATTGTGAAAATGTCAGAAGAGCATGTGATGTTTGAACTCACTATACACATTCCCATATTCCCTAAGATAGGCTTAAATACTTTCCTGTCATCTTATACCTATTTATTTTAGATCAGGTCTCTCAAACCCTATATTGTTTTCCACACATATACTCATATGTGTGGGTATATATATGTACATCTGTGAACTATTTATAGGTATAGGTTTTTCCTCCCATTGATTATGGTGATATATTATTATCTTATATCCAATGATAAAGATTGAAGTAGGTATATAAGTATGAAAGTTATATTTCCGAACAATTACTTTTTAAAGTAAAAAAACATTCCTAGACGCTTTAAAATGTAAGGTGTTAATTTTTTATCTGTTTATTTAGATTAATTATATTATTATTATACACTCTGCCTTATTATAAGTTTTCAGGGCTAAGGTGATGACCACCTATTGAGTTGTCTTACCCAAACCCAACATAGTCCCCTCTTGTGGTGTGTACAAACTGTTTTATCCATGATCTATATTAGAGAATGGTTCAAATTATGGGAGCAATTCACATAAAAAAGAATGAAAAAAATGTTATAGTTTTGAGGCTTTAAGATGTTGGTGCTGGTAGATAGAATGTAGGCTAATATGGATATGGTTTTAGGGTGTATTCACATGTAGGATAACCATTTTCGATTCTTTAGCAACATTTTTCTTGGAGAAATTATTATATATATTCTTTAATTATTATAACCCAAATTTTTTAAATTGTAGAATTACCTTAGACCAATTTTGGTTCGTATATGGATTCACACATCATATTATGAATTATTCCATTTCCTTATACTTTTATCCACTTTCATATTTAATTTATATATATTTGGAAACACACTATTCTTTTATAAGTCATTACAAATTGAGGCATGGACCATGTGATTTTTTTAAATCGTTCAAAGGCTATAAAATTCCATGCACATTTGTGTTACATACTTCTTAGTACTTAAGAAAGCCTCTAGAAATTTAGAGGTGTCCCTGATGTATTGTGATGATGTGTCCTATGTGACATTTGTGTATTTAGGTCATATACATTACATGACACACTATTTACTTATTCTGTTAGGTTTTAAGGGAATTATGTTATATTTTATTTAAATTTTAAATATAAATATATATATATATTTTATTTTTAAGGAATTTTAGTTATGAAGTTTGAAATGGTAATTTTTTAATTATTAAAATGATATTTTAATCAATTTTTTAGATATAAGATGTGATGTTTACCTTAGGGACGTAATTTTTTAATTTTATAAGATGGTTCATTTATCTTGTAGATATTAGGTGGAGGTGAAATTAATTAATTATTTTATTAATTATGTAATTCATATTTCGTGGATTATTTTTATAAAATAATTAATATAACATGTGAGGTATTTTTTAAGATTGTCATGACCTGGGTATATTATAGTAAATAAGGCTAGATATTTTATAAGGATAACATGGAAATTTTGAGATATTAAAATGTGGGGGAATAAATGGTTGAATTTAATGAGCGGTTCTACAAGGATTAATGGGAGTGTTAAAGAGTAATTAAATAATGATAATAGTAGTGGAAGATAGTGTAAATGAATTCATGTGAAAATTCATTTTCCAATAAAAACAATCATAGAGGGTTTATTTATTAGTCTCTATTCTAATGATTCACTCCAGGGTGAACACTTTGTTTTCATGTCATGGTTGATCATAGTATGTTAAATAGAGAAAATAATATAGGAGAATTATTGATTGTGATTATTAGAGGATTGTGTTTTTTTCATCATGGAATCAAGTTAGGTGACTCAAAATAATCATTGTTTTTAATATATACTTATGAATTTATAATTCCTTTACTCTCTTTGATAGGTAGATAATTAATAATAATCCAATAAAATTAATTTGTGATAAATAAAAAATATAAATATGGATATGATGGATTAATGTGAAATTGGTAATTGGTAGAATCATTATAAAGAGGTTAATGAGAAGTATAATTCTATAATAATATAATTAACAAGTTATTGGTTTGCAGTGGAATTATATATGATAGTGATATAGATATACCCTAAAACCAATATAACAGATGATTTTTTTATAATATATAAATATTATGTTATATAACAGAGGGATATTATGTGTTACGATTTCGATGAATCCAGTACATATCATATACCTTTGAGTGGTACATTACAAGAAATGATATGGTGATACCATAATGCAACATTATTCCATATTGTATTTTATGATATGGTTATATCATAAGTATTTTTATATGTTAATAAAATACTATTCTTAATAAAAAAAAGTAATAAAATGTTATATTTTATCACTCAAATCTCTTCCATATAAGAACATAATTAAATATATGAGAGAATAAAATGAACGCATTTAAGTGTTAAATTCATAAATGGTCCAAGGTTACAAAGTGTCCAGGACAAGAAGATTGTTTTTTGAAAATTTATTGATTTTATATTAAATGATGTGAATACTTGTGGATATTATTCAAGGATTTTATAATGAGTCTGAATACATGATAATAGAGAGAAATCATTTTAAATTCTTCTAGGCTTATGCACTTATCTACTTCATTCATTACACCTGACGTACTATCAAATTTTATTCAAAAAGTGATTCAGGCACAATCATTAGATCACTAACCAATGGATATCCTCATAGGAAAGAGTCATTTTAATTTTTATAATTGATATTTATGAAGAGAGTGGCTTAAAAAAGGAGTGGTGGTATCTTTAGTTCATGATATATTGTTGATTTTATATTATTCCAGGTTTTAGTTTCAAAGAATTAATTTTATTTGGTTTATTATGTCTTTCACTACATGAATATGATTTATTAGATATTAAGATACTCATAAATGGTAGGTGATATATTACATGCTTAAATTGATTCATTAAATAATGTTTAAAATAGAAAATAGTAGATAAAAAATCAGTACCATAAGTTTTGATATTGTATTTGAACAATATTATTTTATACAATATGGGATATTATAAGTTATAATATTAACACTCTATAAAATATTAGATATTAGAAGTTACCAAATATTATAAAATTTTATGTTTTAATATATGATGTATGATATCATATGTTGTGGTATATCAATTGTTGAATATCATAGAAAATTATTAGGGAAAGTTTTAGTTATGAATAACCTGATTTTCACTATTTATGTTATGAAAAAAAGAGCATAATGTTATCCATATAATATAAGTAATATCATAAAATATGATATAGTCTGATAGAAAGAATTATCACAAGTCATAAAATAACTATCATAACTAGAAATAATGGTCTTGAATCGAATAGAAGATTATGAAATAATGTATATCATAAAATATTATCTGGATGAAAAATATGAGTTCTTATTTTTAAATTCTGAGTTGGTTTATATGATTTAATAATTATTTATATATTACAGAAAAAAAGTATTTTGAGATATTTATTTAATTTAGTTAATTGTTTTATATTAATTATTTATAAAGTGTTCATAAATATTTATTAACTGTTCATAACAAAATAATAAATAAATATTTGAAATAGAAATTTTTTATATTAAATACCTCTTTATTTTTATGTCAGGCATATAATTTTCTTATAAAGGGTTGATGTAGAAATTATAATTTAATTTATAATCTGTTAATAAATTATAAAATAAGGAAAAAATGTTTTTATATTAAATTATGAATTTTTCAAATTAGTTCATTGAAAATGATTAAATTAAAGGATATGGTTAATAAATTATTTAAACTATAACAAAATTTGATTTGATGATTTATATAATCAATGTTTAAATAATATTTAATATATTATAATTTTATTGTATAATGTATGAATTGTTCATATGAAAGAAGAATATAATTATATTGTAAATAAAAAACACGTATTTAAAAAAACTCCCAATAAAAGGACAATAGAAAAGAGTTCATATTAAAAATAAATATAAAATTGTTAAATTTATTTATTTTTGAATTGTTTATAAAACATGATTCATTATAAATTTTTTATAATATTTTTATTTATGAATTATTCATAAATGATTATCTCATACCTAAATTTGTGATATGTTCATTATTTTGATTATTACATTTTTTAAAAATTGATATAAATTATTTATATTATGAATTATGATATATGATTAGTTTAAATGTGTTTAAAATTCTTATTTTAATTACCATACGTTAATTTAATGAGATTTATGATATATATGATAATTCATTTAGTTTTTTTACATTGAATTTGGATTATTGATGAGATATGAGTTAGAATTTAAAGGATAATTATAATTGATATATTATTGGTGCAGGAGTTGTGATGAAATTGAGGTCTCTCTTGAGTACTGACCAATAATTAGAAGGATTTTGGGTCAGTTTCCTCACTACATTATCTTAGAAATGTGGTGGATGTATATCTATCAAACCATGCATTATATGATAGTGATATTTGATTTTATATGATTCTAGGCCTTTACATGATTGGTTTTTATTTATATTATACATATTATGAATTTAGATATGTTTAAAAATAAATTAATTTTAATTTGGGTTAGTAACACAAGATACAAGTTCTGTAAAGAGTTACACATCAATATATTGTGAATATATGGATTTTGTGAAAGGAATGTTGATTTAAAACTCAATCACTAGAATCGTGCATAAATGCAATGGGAATACCATAAATAATATAGTGATATTTTATAAACCTAATTTAAAATACTAAATTTTATATTCCTTTAAATGAAAACACTTATCAAGACATTTATCATCCAAAATGGCATGTCATGCCAATGTTGGGCGCTCATGTATTATTTCAATGGAAGTAGAATATAGATAACACTAATGCTTTGATTATTATTACTAGAGTGATCTTTGGTTTCAATTAGCTTTAAAAGCCTAAATATTTAGACACCGAAGGAATAAATTTGAGACAAATCCACATAACAGATTTGGAAAATAGTTGTCTTCACAATTATCAATGAGTTATACGTGATATTATTAACATGAGTTTCTACCATATATAGTCATTTATTATATTACAATGCCATCTAGGATAATTCAAGGTGAAATATGGATCTTTTTACAATAATAAATACAATTTACATAAAAATGGTCATCAATTTAGTGGCATTATATTTAGTAAATGTATTTTTAAATGAATATAAAACATCATACTCATATTATAAAACAGTACATTATTGATACAATTTTATCATTATCATCAAACATGACATTATGCTAAATCCTTAAAAATATAATATTAATGGGAGAAATTATTATATTGGTATAAAAAATTAATAATTTTTCATAAATAAGAAGAAAAATTCAAGTTGTTTGAGTATCCCTATCCCCAGGAACCGACTGGTGAAGATATTCTAAAAATGGATCTAGATGCTTATGATATGTATTTAAAGAATTATATTGAAGTATCCATTATAATTCTTGTGTTGATATAACCTAATTTTTAAAATAAACATGATAACATGGATAAATTAAAAATAAGAGATAACATGAAATGGGTTTATCAGGAACAAGTAAGACACGACATGTATGAGGTCTATATGACATTTTTTAAATGGAATATATCTAAATTAACATAAGTATTTTCTCATGCAGTCAATATTATTATGTCACTAAAAAAATAGTGTTCTATAACAACAGAAATTTATTGACCTGTAATATATATATATATATATATATATTGGTAAAAAATAAAATTTTTAACAAATATTATGTTTTATTGGTGTTAGCTTTAAGTAGAAACACTTGTTTTTACCAATGGTTATTGATCATCTAAAACCAGCTTATATTATATGAATAGTTATATCTATTGATATATCATACTAGTAATAATAATTTTTTTTTCTATTATATGAATATATTATTCATAATTACCATCACCCACAAGCCATTAACAATGATAAAAATTGTTTATTTAAATTATTCATTATTTATGAATATTGACACCATTTTTTTATTGTTAATTATATTAAAAAAAGGTTAATATTAATAAAAACATAGGTATTTATCAAATTAAATTTTACCTTAATCCTAAAAAAGTAAATGATGAGTCACATAGACAATTCCATACATTGATTCATGTGGAAAAGGCTTCATTACAAATAAAATCACCCAAAAGAATTTAAGGAGTAATAAATGGGGATTGAACTAGAGACCTTGTAGAGACCCATAGGGGAAACTACCACTAAGCTCAAACCTGAGGGACACATAACCAATTCAATAATCCAGATAAAGTTAATTTAAAAATATATTATATAAAAAAGTAAAATTTTAAAAATAAAACCAATTTATATTCTATACTGAAACAAATAAATTATCTAATCCAAACATTTTTATTTGGAACGAATTAAAAAATTGTTAGTATTTTAAAAAAAATATATGAAATCCAAAAAACAAATACTCCCTAAAAATTAGAAACAATTAAATTTTCTTGATTCACACTTATCCTCACCAGCCCCTAATTGGGTGTGCTCAAAAGGTGCTCATCGGTTATGATAGTCATGGATCAGAACTTTTCTTACAGTGATATTCTAGTGTGATGATCATTCAATGATAATATGGTTCTTATAGATCACTGAGGTTTTAAATGTTAAATATGTGGGAAATCATTTAGTGTTCATTCAAGATATCAATTCCTATAATGATTTATTACAATTATTCTTATATCCATATGCATTTTTTTTATGAATAATGATTTTTATTTCATCCTACAAAATGTTAGAGAATGGTTCATGGTTTTTACCACTGGATCTATTTGGCTTTGTTGAATCTAGTGGTTGTCATTAATTTCTCAGTGAGATGTTTATAGTGTGTTTTTCAAGAGTTTTATAGATCAAATATCATCCCTTATATTGGAAATCTAGTTTCTTGCACTCTTGATTCTCCACCATCACCTGCACCCATACACACTGATGTTAAATTATTTTTCCCTCTGAACTATAATGAATAGAAGATTAGGGGATAATGCACATTTACAAGTTTTTAATTGTTTTGTCCCATTTTTTGATCATATAATTAGGTATACAATTTTTATATTTATGTTTTACACTTTTTAAATCAGAATCATTCAATGTTTGAATTTAATCATTATTGTGGTTTCTAGGAATCTTATTTGAAGTGAGTTTTATTGATTTTGTTATTTGTTGTTGTTTTTAGGATGCATTTTTTTACATCTATAAATCTACTCCAGTTATTGGAGTTTTTCCTTATTTCTAATTGGTACATTTTAAAAATTATTAAACTTTTGGTATCTCTATTGTCTTATTATCTAACTCCATATATTTTTATTAAATTCATTGCTTAGAAGAATAATTTTGAGGAATTCCTCAATTATTATAATGCTATTCATATTGGATTAAGTCATTTCAAATTATTACTATGAAAATTTATGAAAATTTATTTTTTCTATTTTCCAATTACTAATATTTATCTAGGAAAAATAGTTTCCCCTTGTTTTCTTTCATTTTAGAAATTGTAATTTTCTAATACTATGGTATTGTTTTTCTTTGGGAGGATTTCCATGGAATAATTTTTTTTAATTACATTAATGATATTGGCATGGATACCCAAATGATATTTTGTTTATTATTTTTGTAATATTATACTCTAGATTAATTCTTCTTCACTATGTTTATTTTAATCACATAGTATAGTAAATAAAATATATATTTTTTAATTTGAATTTTTTATTCAATTATTATGCATCTTTATTATGTAGAATTAAAAATAAAATATTGTTTTTTTATTTTTAGGGGTTATATTTTATGATAGATTGGTTGTTTCCCTCTTGATGTTTTTAGTGTGTTATTTTGGTTTATTATTTATTTATATACATTCTTATAATAAAAAGTGATATGTTGTTTTTATTTTTATATTTTTATTTGGTCTATTTTTAATTATTTATTCTTTATATAGTCAAGTTTTATCTATTTTACACGTGCTAGAATTGCCTATGAAATCTTAGGATTCAATACTAGACTTGATTCTCATTTATTAAGACCTATTTAATATTTTAGCGCATTATTATGTAGAAAATAAATATTATATTTTAGATCAATTTCATTTTTGTGGATATGTTGGCCATGGTACTTCAATAATTATAATCCATTGTATGCTTACTATCTAAAATATATCACTAAACACCACCATGTAAAGTAAATTTTTTATTTTATTTACTTGTATATATATTTTTTCGAAGTTGACTATGTCAACTTATAATTTTCTAAATTTCAAGGACACATGGAAATAAGAAACAGTGATGAGTATGGTTCACTAATAAACCCATAGATAGTTGGTTGATCTTGTTGGATTGTATTAATGTGGTCATATGATAAATCATGGGAAATTTTTCCATTCCTTGCCATTCCCCTACTTTAGGTCCTTGATTGGTTATTTGGAATGCGCTTGGTCGGGTGTGATGTCTTGGAAAAAATTGTATTTCCTATTCATATTTTTTCTCTAACATCAACTATTTTCTCAAACTATAGATGATTGAAT
This sequence comes from Viscum album, assembly GCA_963277665.1. NCBI lineage: Eukaryota > Viridiplantae > Streptophyta > Magnoliopsida > Santalales > Viscaceae > Viscum > Viscum album. Next base: position 1,670,649,612 of record OY728119.1, on the reverse strand, counting down.
CTCTTTAAAATTCACCACATGAAATATCAAATACATTGTCTGTAACATTTTCTATGTAACATTCATTACAATACAATATATATAATCTCCATCATATACAAAAAAAAATTAATAGTTTAAAATTCATTCAATATCTATGTATCAATAATTAATTATCTATAAAATATTACCATTCATTCCTTATATACATCTTGTTAGATTACTTCCATAATCTGTAACATATCACATTTCATTCATTATATATATCATATTACAATTCATTAAAAGTTTGGAATTTATTTATTATATATTTATCATTCATTCATTATCAATAAAATATTATTATTCATTCATTACCCATATAAAATCCAAATTCATTATAATAAACCAAAAAACATAAACAAATAGTTCAAAAAGAGGTCATGGGGGGAAAATAGTGAAGTATATGGAAAATTTCAACATATTCATATAGAAGTGGTCTAAGACTCATGTAGTCCACCGACCTGTAAACCAAATTAAATTTGGAATAAATAAGACTTTTTATCTTGTTTTCCTCTCCCTATTAATTATAATTCCTTAACATATTGTTTTTTTTGTCCCTATAATTGATTACTCGTGTAATACATATTAACGATTATCTATGTTTCATTCATTAAAATTCATTAATCGAATAAAATTTGTTTAAATATTATCAGTTTTTGTTATCTATGTAATATCTGTCATTAGTTATTATCTATTATATAATTTTTGTAAAATACATGCCATATATAAATATTCATATCAATATAAATGAATATGAGGATTTTAGGTTAAATATGGTATATCAATTGTTTATACATTGGATATATACCAATCTGAGGAATGGTATGGGTTCATGTTTGTTCACTACAATGGAGAGTGAAATTCACTATTTATATTGCTATTCATTTAGAATTTTTTATCCAGAGGCCAAGTTTCTTGAGTTTTATATTGTCAATCATGACTAAGTTTAATTTTATTGTTTATATATGTTCATAGATGCAATGTTGATTTTGGTGGGATAATGAAAATAGGACCAATAGAATACATGGTATCTTGAATGTACTTATTCTTATTACTATGTGAATATTCAAGGTGAGTTAAAGTTATTTATTATATATATATAAAACTCATTGAACCATCCATGAAATATATTCCCAATTGGGACTTTTTATACTATCTTATTATATTTTATCTATTTTTCCATCCAGTATTCATTTTTTCTACTTATTTCATGCATCAATATCTGTATCATTCTATATACATATAATATATCAACACATTGTGGAATCTATGTATGTGTTATTGTTAAATTTATATGTGTTTTATTTATATACATTTTTATATATATTTTTTATATTATGTTATACGTGTCTAATAGAATATGATTTGTGTATAATTTGATCAAATCCATTATTTTTTTTAGTTCCTAGGAGTCATTTCTTACTGTGAGCATATGATTATGTTTTTATTATAGATGAAAGGGATTAAATTGTATTTTATACATCTAATTTATTAGTATTGATGATGTGAATTAGCTTTTCTGGTCTAATATTAAGACTGATATGGGTTATCATTGCCACTATGGTCATTTCATGGCTAAGTTGATGAAAATATTGCATTGACTCAGTCAGCAGTCTGAACCATGATAGTGAAATATGATGTGTCAAACCAATTTTGTGTGAATCATTATGAAGATTAATTATTATAATTATTAATTTTAAAACTATTTAAAGATGTTTGTAACATGTTTCATGCTGATTCATAAATTTTCTTGAGTTTTAAGTGAATTTTAAATTTTTTTCAACATTTTTTTTAAAATACAGCCTTTGGCATTTCATATTACATAATTTTATAATTATCAAATAGTAAAAATAATAAATATAATAAATATATTTATATTAATATATATAATATAAAATTATAGAAAACAATATTGGAATACCCACACATAGTATATTATTTCAAAAATAATTTACAAATATTTATTAATTGTTGTTATTTCACAAAAAAGATGATAATAATATGAAAATAGATAAATATTTTATTCGAATATATAAGTAAGATTTTTTACCAACATATATATTATCTATTGGTAGTATTATAATAACAACAGATCCATTTTGTCTATCATAAAAACATTTACAAATATATTTTTCCGGAACAATATAGTGACAAAGAAATATCTATTGGTAAAACGATTTACCAACATAAAATGGAAATTTACAAATATATATACCCCTATTATACAAATCTAAATATTTTTTAGTGTCTACATCAATGAAATAGAGAGACTAGGGTAACTTTTAATGATTTTTTGCTCTATAATATTCATTCTACAATCATTACTGAAATGGTTCGATTAGTTTAAATTAAACTATAATATAAATGAGTTCAATACATTTTTACCATGTTTAATTAGTTTTTGGAGGATATAAGAGAAGAGAATGGGTGGTCCAAACTAAATTTCACTTTTGATAGTGCAATATGTTAAAATTTTAAGCTGAAAAAATAAAAAATCTAATGGAATGTCTAATAGTTTTTCATGTAATAACTTGTAAAATTCATTAAAATGAAATGTATGGGTTGGGGATAAGGGGAAGTGATTCTATTTTGACAATCCTGGAAGATGGTGGAAGAAAAAACAATAACCGAATGATCTGTTAAAAAATTCATAGATATTCCACTTCAGGTATTAATTTGAAAAAAGTACACACATAGATTGTAAAGTGTATATGATACCAAATATGAATTAAATAATATTTTGGAATATGTATATGAGTTTAAAATTGATGTTTACAGATTTATGTATGAATTATTATCATAGAGAAAGAGTTTTTTAAAAAATTTATTAGATGTAGTGGATTACATAAAATATTGGATGAATTTAGAATAAATTAAGTGTATTTTTTTCTCATTTATCTTATGTGATAAGATAAGGAAGTTTTAAACAAATAGTTGTTATGAATAAAATGATATGATGTTCTTAGAACAAATGATTTTTTATTGATAAAATTCTATAAAATTTATGGAAATAAAAGACCATTATTATATTTAATATTCTTTGATATTTGATGTAGTTTATGAGTATTGGAGATTAGTGAAATTTCTCATGATGTGAATAGATAAATGAGGGTTGAGAGTTGATTTCAATTGATACATGATCAAAATGAAATTTCTATTACAATGAGAGTTACGGTGATTTAAAAATAACCATTTTATCTACTAGTATATTGTTTATATACAATTCATTTTAGAGGAATGTTATGACAAGAATTTTTATATAATTAATTCGTTGGTGTTTGAAGTGTTTTTTTGTTGTATTTGTCATTAACATACTCATGGATGAATTTTATGCTTATTGAATTTTATTGTAAATGTAAATGATACTATTTTTTATGAGTTAAAGTGCCTCATGGAATGAAGGATTTATATTATTACATGGTATGACTATTACTAAATAAGATTTTAAATTTTTTTAATATCCTCACACTATTGATTAGATGGGTGCACCATGATAAAATTGAGATGAAGTAGATCATGTTCATAGGTCAATGGATTGAACTATAAAGGTTTTACCTCATGTATTATAAGGATATGTTCAACATGTTATGGATAAACATATGAAAAAATGGTTTCAAAATATTTAGGAATCTATGTGGCCTCATGACGTAATGGAATCACCCATGCTACAGCAGGCTGAGTCAAACCATAGTGGTCATACCATGGAATTTTCATATATAATTAGAATGAGGAGTCACATTCCTCACACCAAAAATACTATGGAAACACTATAAGTGGTCTTCCAAAGATAAAGGTAGATATAATTATATATAATGTTTTAATATAATGAGAAATTTCACCACACCACAACTATGATTAAGGATATTTTAGATTTATTTTCCATATTTATTAGATCTAGCCATCATTCCATGATGAATTAATTCATGTCAAAGTGCTTGTATTCTCTATAAATTGGATGGTATCTCAACTTATCAAAATGTGAGTGATTGTTATGAAACTCATAGTTCTCATATTATTCATTATATGTATTTTATCTGAGGATTTGACAGAGATTTGAGGAGAAGAACAAGGGTTCACAAAAGATCCAAATTTTGAATCCACTTGAATTCAAGTAAGAAAATATCATTTGATTTATTTTATCTTATAATTATATATTTTACGAGTTTTTCTGGTCTATCTCCCTACCCCTTTACTTTTTCTAATTGATAAAAAATAGGAACATGTATATCGGTATCATAATTTTTAGATACCGCGGTGTGCCACTTGATAATAAGATCTGTTGAACCTTTTATTTTTCCCTTAATCTATGTTAATTTTTTCTATTTATATCATCAATTATCATCATCTTAACATCATATTTTATATCAACATTCACTAACCATTGATGGAGAACATTATTTAATATGTGATGGTTTAGGTCAAACAATAATTCAATCCACAAATTTATGGTGGTTTACCCACTCCTCATCCTATCAGTTGGTATCAGATCACACTGTTTGAAAGGATTATCCATATTTCATGTATGATACCTATAAATTTTTTTAATTGTATTTTATAGTTCTATTAGTTTTTTATCTTAGCAATTTATTATCATAGTTTTTATCACATGTTTTATGTGTACTAAATCATTGTTTTTAGTTTTTTTCCATTCTTATTTCCTTCATTTTGGAGATCTATGGAGTCTATTAACATTTGCAACAATAAAGTAGTTCCTATATTCAATGGAATGGAATTTCATATTTATAGAGAAAAGATGGTTCTGTATATTTTATTAATTTTCTTGCACATGATTAACATCACCATAAATTATTTTCATATAACTATGGTTTGAATGAGTTATATTAATTATGCATATTGAAATTTAAGGTATGGTGTAAAATATGTTACACTCATCCATATCATTTAAAGAGTTGAAATGAGTCATGGGGACAAAATTAATGAATGGTATTTGGAGAAACTCTATGATATTCATGTTAGAGATAAAGAGGAAAATGAGTCATGGTTATAATCACATTAGACTCAATTTAAAGAAATCTAAATAGGAGAAGATGAAATAGTGAATTAATTATAAGTTTAGGAAAAAAAAATTCATGCTTTTTTGGAAGCTGTAAACATGTTATTATATGATCTAACATTTTAAAGGGGTTTTAAAGAATAATCCTAGATAAATTTTATTCCGTGATTTATTCCCTAAAAGACCAAGAAATGGATAAATTGATCATTCAAAAACTAAAAAATGACTTAATTTCCTATATTATGAGAAGAGGTTATGCCTTAAGATAAAATAAACATCTAATAAAGAAATAGATTTGAAATATACAAATTGTAAAAAATATCTATATAAAAGGAATCATCCTAAGGATAAAATTGATATCGAAGATGATGACATGTATTTTAAATAACTTATATATATATATATATTTGTTTTCCAAAGGCATGTAGTAAGGAAAAGTAAAATATAAGGGTACGTTTCTAATTAATTATTTCAATTGTGGAATTATGGGACACTTTTAGAAAGATGCCTAATAAATTACATGAAGATAAATATGATAAAAAATGTCAATGTTCTTCAAGAAGATATAATAATTAATGAATTCAAATAAATAGAAAATTAGTTAAAGGTAATGGAAAGGAAAATACAGTTAAAATGAATTTGTTTCTTTTAAATCATGATATGAAATCTTATTTTGAGAAGATTGAAAAATGGAAATAATTCATAGAGGATAAAGGGCCATGATATTCATGGATAAATCAAATTATCTCAATATCCCTTTAGTGAAGAAGAATAAGGTAGCTATGAATAAGAAGAAATAAATGATGTGGAAGAAACAAATATTTCCAATTAATAATATATATTTTCATATTCTTGAATGAAAATAAATATCCTTAAAGAGAAATGAAGTCTTTAAATTATGATAATTATTCATTATGAAAATATCTGGAGGATTCAAAATCCAAAGAAATTATCGAGATGCTAGTGGAATTCACAAAAAATATGGGAAATATTAAAAAAACATGATGAAGGGGATAAGATGTTAGAGATCACCAATGTAAATCTCAATTCTATGAATGAATAAATAAATTATATTGAGGTAAAATTGGTGAATTCTATAATGTACTTAATAATTACTCACCATGTTTATCAAAATTATATTAATTAAATAAATTAATACTCCAAAGTATATGATAATATTGATAATGATAATAAGAAACTCATATATTTTCCTTTTTTACCAAAAATCATTGTTTTATACAATCATTACTACAATGAAAATGTTTTAAACAGGGATAGATGGAATAATAATGTATCTGAATCACATAAGAATGAAAAATAACTAATTTTTTAAATCAATAGTGGTTTTTAAATTTATAAAACCAATATTGTTTTAGAGAATAGTAATACTAAGGATAATTCGATGGTCATGGTAACAATGCAGGTGAAAGATTTTAAGAATAATAAGACTAAAAAAGTAGTGGATATTAAATCAAAGGGTATCCAAATAAGAATATTTTTAAGAATCTACCTATTACCTAAAAAAATTCCTTTGGAAGAAGATGTTTGTGCTGAAAAGTCTATGGGAACAATGTTTATGTATGTTTTAAAATTTAATATTCCCTTAATCAAAGAGATGATATGGATCAAGGGGGAGTTAACCTAAAGTTCCTAGATTGTATCTGAAATAACATCCATAAGAAAAAGTATAATTTTATAATAATTGTGATTATTTTGGGAAATCTATTGGTAGGTGTGATCAACCTAGAGATACTACCACTAAGTGTATCATAGTGAAACTATAGTATCTATAGAAAATAAATAAATAAAAGTCTGAAAATTGGTAGAGTAAGAAAGTGGATGCAATGGTTTTTGAGGTATTTTAAAAAGATAGAAAAGGATAAAATACGTGGATACTTGACATGGGGTTCTCATCACAGATTACCGGAAACAAGAATCTCTTGATATGAATCCAAATATATGATAGAGGATATTTAACTTTCCTTAATGATATATCACTAAATTTTAAAGGATATTTAATCAAAAAATTAGTAATAATAAATAAAAGGATGTTCACTTTGTGGATGGGATGAAAAAAAATATCGTGAGAATTTCATAGATTTTTTATAATGAGAATGAGTTGATCTTTTCGATTTAATGGATGTTTCCTAATAAAATTGATTAATGAAACAATATTAATAAGTGTACAATGTAAATGTAGAATTCAATTTAACATTTAATAATTTGAAGACATGTGTTGTATGATATTGAAGAAGGAAAATTAATTATGGTATATTATAATTTTTTATTTGAGGAATAATAACATTGAAAATATTTTCAAATAATAATCCTTGACAAATTTACATAAGATAAATTTTGGGAAGGTCAATATATGATACACATGTTATAATGAATTTTTTTTGAATAATATCCATAAGAAAGTGGAGATCGAAATGAATAAACTTGTTGAGTTTGTCAAATTATATTTGTGTGGTAGAGTGATATTTAATTCAATTAATTGGGATAATAACTTTATGAGTTTTTTTCATTATTTTAAATATATTAATTGTATTTATTTTTTATCAAGTAAATTAAAAGCTCCTGAGATATTAAATAATTTCTGGAAAATTTTTTATAAATATATGGGATTTTTTATCAAGTAATTGTAGTTTGATAATGTATTTAGATATAGTAATGTAGATTATATATATATATATATATATTAATAAGGATTGGACATGAAATAAGTATAATAATCAATACATCCCAAAAAATATTATTGATTGGAAGAATCAAAGCACCGAAGGGATGTGAAGAATATTACAATCAAATCATGACACCTGAAAATACATTGTAATAAAGCCATACCAATGATGGTCTATGTTATCAATTGGTACCTACATAATTCCTATATTTCAACACACCATATTGATTATGGTATGGTAGGTTTCAATTATTTATAATATTAATGGTATTCAAAAAAATATTTATATAAATAATAAAGATAAACATTCAGGAATGTATTTTTCGAGATTGGGTAAAGATATATTTCTTGTATACACACATTTTCTAAAGATTTACCTATGTTACAAAAAGAATCTATGGAAAATAAATAGTAAATTTTATTTTTTTATATTGGAAAATAAAATTATTTAATAAAAAATACTTCATATTAATTGTGAAATTGATTAATATCTTGGTGAAAATGTTAAACCTAATGAGATTATTTCAGATAGACAAAAAAATTTCTAAAAACTCTCTAGATGATTTTGGAATATCTCATGATGAGGAAAACAACAAGAAATGTAAAACTATGTTGTGAAGTATTAGAAAACATGTATTCGATTATAATATCCCTTGAAATAATAAAAATTTATTTCAAAACAGTGGATATTTTAAAAATTACAATCATATTAAATAATTTTTTAAAGTTGGACCAAAGAGGTTTGAAAAATATATACAACCAAATGATTGGATAAATTCAATGGAAGAAGTGATGATTCAAATTGAGTGTAATAAAACTTGAGAAATTATATAATGTATTTATATAATAATATGTTTAGTATTAAGTATGTTTTAAGAATAAACTAAATAGATATAAATATATAATATAAAATAAATCTCATTATATTTTTAAGGGATACTCCAAAATTGAGTGTATTTATTTTTATGGGAAGTTTTATCTAGTAAAATTACATTAAATTATAAGTTTCATTATTGTGATTTGTCCTAAAATAAATTATAAACTATTTCAAATGGATATGGAATCATTATTTATAAATGGATAACTAGAGGAATATGTCTATATTAAACAACTAAAACGGTTTTTTCCTTAAAAATGACGGTTTTTTAATGTGTAAGATAAATAAGGCCTTATATGGTCCCAAAAAAGTTCTCTAAGAATGATATTCAATGTTGAAAAATAGATTAAATAAAATTATATTCATTAATAGAAATATTGATTCTAATATTTATGTCAAAAAACATGACACAAATTCTTTTTAGTGATTGTGTATGTCATTGACATAAAATATTCTAAAAAAAGTACAAACTTGTGATGAATTTTATTTCCAAATGAGGAGAAAATTGAAGATTTACATTATATGCGAGATAAAATTATTAATGTGCTTTCAGTTAACAAATATAGAAGGTTTTATCTAACTCTCAAAATAGTAGTGTGATCATGAGTTATTATAGAAATTTGTCTTGGAATAATCAGAAGGTATCTACTCTTATATTACTTATGTCCAAGTTTTACGTTAATTGTGATGGAAATAGTATTTACAAAATAGTGTTTCAGAGTCTTGTTAGTATCCTACTTTAATTGATGAAATCTATACCCAACATCATATTAATAATGATACATATTGTGTGATTCCAATGAAATGTAAAGGAGTTTTACCTTGATGTTCTGAAATATATTTTATGTTATATCAAGCGAACCATTGATTTTAATTTGAGTATAAAATGAACAAATTATCTAAATTTTATAGTTATTTTGATGTTCATTGTGCTAAATATGATGGATATTGGAAATATTTTTCAAGGTGTGTATTCATTATTGAAATAAAATTCATTATATTTCACTCCAAGAAGTAAAAATATAATAAATTACTAAAAAATAAAGATTAATATATTAGTTAAACTAATTGAAAATACAACTGATGTTGATGAAGTCACAAATCTGATATATGAGTTTAGATGTATCATACACATTGATTATTGGGTGTGGTAATCAAATTGAAATAAACATTACAATGAATCTAGTATAGAATAATATTGATATTATGTTCCAATTCATGAATTAAAATAGAGAATGGCGAGATTTCATTCGTTAATATTTCAACTATGGTAAAATTTATTGATTTCTTGAAAATCCCCAAACAAATTATTCCTTCCATCAATTTATATTGTTGTTGGATGTTAATTATAACGACCCATACTTTACATACATTGTTAATACTTCAAAATTGAAGCACACTTATTACAACATATGAAAAAACCACAAAGGACCGTATAGGTATAGTGTCTTTAGAAACTGGGAAACATAAACAACTGGTTCATAAATCTTCTACAGTATATCCCATTTATTTCATCATATATAGGGTCACTTTTAGAATATTCTACTTAATATCCATCTTCCTGACCTGGGGAAAAGAAAACATAAAAGGGTGAGCTCAAATGCTCAGCAAGGGCAAATAAAGGAACTAAAAATCATATCATATCTTTTTGAAAATCATAACCTTCAAAAGAGATCATAATATCTTAACATGGAATAAATCATAGAAGTGAAAATGAGATCACCATAATCATAACATGAAACTTGAAACTTTGTGGCATGCACACATAATCTTGGAAAATCATTTCTTGTTAGTCATGACTCATTGCCAAGACTATCTTAGTGGACAAATTCCCTTTCTTAATCGAGTAACCCTCGTTTCAGTCCTGTTTCACTGAACCGGTATAACCTACCGTTCCAGCCCTGTCTATCTCATGAGATATAAAATCTTTACCCAATTCATTGGAGGTAGTTATAGGTCCCACCCATCTTATAATTAATCCTTTCTTATGTGTGCCACATAATCATAAATCATACATCATCGCATAACACATGTAACAAAAATGGGATTCTTGAAACATCATGACATCATAAAACAAATCTTATAAGGCAAATGACTTCATAAAAATAATTCCCTCACAACATAATCAAATAAATGTAATTAAAGGGATAAAAACATAACCCTTTATTATCTTAGATGGAAAATAATTTTGATAAAACACTTGAACTCCATTCTTGAGGAAAATATCCTTTCTTCTTCAAAAACACTTTTCTTTTCTTAACATGTCATACAATTATAAACTAAAAGAAGTTGATTAAAAATAAACTTGAAAACTTGCAAAGGAAGCTTCTTGGAAATAATGTTTTAAAAATCCATTCATGTCGTATAAGTTAAAAAAAACATTCTTCGTACCTTTGTCGGAAAAGTCAAAAAGTACCTCGTACGAAAAAAAAAAGACAAAAGATTCCTTTCATATTCTTTACTAAAAACTCATATAAGGGTAAAATTGGATTTAAACTATTGTAAGTGGATGGAAACAGTATTAGATATTGAGGGAACATGGATGTGGATGATAAAATACACCCCAGTAAATACTTACGAATAAACAATCTCGGATAAAAATGAGATTGTGGTATTTTCCCTTACCTTAGGTCTGATTTTCTTTGTACGTGTCCGAAGCTCCTGTATAATGGTTTAAATAATGTTATTGACTTATTCCATAATCATACATATTTATATGATATCATATATGGTCATATTCTTAGCTTCTTGTTAGTAATATTTCATTGTTACTTGTTACTCGGGTCTTTATTGCATTTTGTTCTTATGCGTGTTTTTCCGAATAAATTCTTATTCTTATTTTAAGGTTATAGATACCTTATATCCAGAATGGTATTAGTGTAACATATATCATATTTATTCATTCAATTCATTTATATAATTACTATGTAATGATGATCATGTAGAACGTGTCGCATCACACCGTGGAGACGGTATTTTGTACGTACGCACGAGTGATGATATCGTTCCTATGATCATGGAATTGTATTGGAGTATATATATATATTATTTAAGTATCAATATTACTTTATAATAATCATAAATAGTTACTCATTACACCATTATACCCATCCTTGTAAGGTGGTGGTGGAAAATAGATTACACCACGGCGTGGAGACGGTATTCCGTACGTACGCACGGGCGGTGATTTCATTTTTCCGTAGGATGGATAGAAGGTGAATTAAGGTTGTTTAGTATTTATAATAACATATCAGTATGTAAGTAATACTGATGTTATTACTTTATCATGAAACAACTAAAGGAGAAGAAGTTGAAGAAAAAAGAAATTGAAAAGATCGGTAACGGATATTACCTCTTCTTTGGAACGCCTCTTTGAATCCTCCACGTAGAAAACTAAGATTGGTCTTTGAAGAAGACCAGGACCTCTAAGATTATTCTATGGAAGTGGAGAGGAGAAAATTTCAGGTTTTGGCCGAGCATGAGTGCTCAAATTGGTGTGAGGAGGAGGGGGAGGAGGTGCCCTTTTATAAGGGAGGAGAGGGGCACCTTAGGAATACCTCAAAATATTATTTTATATTAAAGTCAAAATCGGTTTATAATGGTTCCAAAGGGTCTTATTTCGAAGGTAAAGTGGGGATGGGTCGAAATCCTATCAACCAATAAGATTTAGACAAGTTTAGGGTATTATTTTAACCTTATCAATTAGATTTAACTCTAAGTTAAATAATTTAACTTTTACCATGTCTTTTTGTTTTCTTTCACTATATGGGTAATAAACTTACCATAACATGCCAAAAGAACCCCAAATTGTTTATTATTAATATATATATCCTTATCTAAGTCATTTTTCCGAGCCTTAGAGTTTTAGGAATAAAATAACAATTAATAATATAATATTTGATTTAAAAACTATTTTGTGTCAATTTTGACACTATTTGATATATGATTTTTGTGAAAGTCATAACAGAATTATATGTTCGAACCAAGTTGATTAAATCAACACTAATATATCATAGTAACCTAGAAAATTTTTTTAATTCATAAAAAGCCTCAAATTACATTTATTTTGGTGTTTATAACATCAATTATGTCAATATTTCATAAATAAGATAATTACTGCATCATAATTGTGTCATAAATAAATTAAATTATTTAATGTCTAAAAATTATAAATAAAATACCATTATGTAGGAAATCTTTTTAGATTTCTAATGAATATTTATAGTCGAATTTATATTATGTATAACCCCATATTAAAAATGATTTACTTATTAAACATTGATTTTAACTATTTTAACCCTTCTTTAAATAAATTAATAATAAACGTCCTAATCTAACCCAAGTGGGCCTAAATGGTCATATTTTATTCATAAGGTTGTTTTTGGTCGAATTACACTTATCCAATTGAATTAGGACATGTGTTAGGATAATATTAATATCATATTTACCCTTAGTTACCCTATTTACTATTAACCGCGGTAAAAAAAGTAAAAAGTTACTATTCACCAAAAAATTATTTTTATCTCATTGAACCACATTTTACTTACTGATATCAACCGTGTCTGTCGGATTTTCGAAATTCCATTCACAGAAGCGGTGAAATTAAGTTTTATGCAAAATTCAGTTTTTAACCTACCACTTAGTGGTTTAACTATTCATCAAAAATTGAAAGTTTTCAGAAAAATACCAAAATTTCACCCTAGGATAATTTCGGTATTCCGAATCCAAAAATGAAGTCCATTTAAAAAAATAAAATTTATAAAATTTCAAAAAGTGGTTATTACTATTCATAACGGCTAGTTTTAATAATATTTTAATAGCATACCGTTGTTTAGTGAAACTCGGTATTGCGTACGACGCAAGCTATCGAGGAAGGTCGCGATTGCGTGTAAAGTAAGCCAAGCTAGTATGTAGTGAATGATTCCTTTGATGATATATAAAAAACAAAATATTACTCATAAAAATCTCGGGTGTTACATTCTACCCCCCTTAAAAAGAATTTTTCCCTCGAAATTCGTCACTTTGTAACAAACAGATGAGGATACTTCTCCCTCATCATATCCTCAAGCTCCCTTGTAGCTTCTTCAAGTTGGTGGTTCCTCCATAAAACTTTCACCAATCAAGTGGTCTTGTTTCGTAGGACTTTTTCGCTACGATCCAGAATCTCTATCGGCCGTTCTTCATAAGAAAGATCTTGCTCCAGCGGTATAACTTCTGAGCTGAGTACATGTGAAGGATCAGATATGTACTTTCTCAGGAGAGATACATGGAACACATGGTGAACTTGAGAGAGATTCGGTGGAAGCGCCAATCGGTAAGCTACCATCCCAACACGATCCAGTATTTCGAAAGGACCGATATATCTAGGGCTCAAGTTCCCCTTCTTTCCAAATCTCATAACCCTCTTCCAGGGAGATATTCGTAAGAACACTTTATCACCCACTTCAAACTCTAGGTCTTTTCTTCGGTTGTCGGCATAACATTTCTGTCGACTCTGAGCTGCTCTTATTTGTTGTTGAATAGATCTAACCTTTTCTGCCATTTCATCAACGAGATCAGGTCCTAACATCTTTCTTTCCCCAACTTCATCCCAGCAAGTTGGATCCCTGCATTTCTTTCCATAGAGATCTTCATAAGGAGCCATCTGAATACTGGAGTTAAAGCTATTATTATAAGAAAATTCCACCAAAGGTAGGTGTTGATCCCAACCTCCTTTGGAATCCATAGAGCAAGCTCTCAACATATCTTCTAGGGTTTGAATTATTCTTTCAGACTGACCGTCTGTCTGGGGATGATAAGCAGTGATGAAACACAACTCTGTATCCAGAGTATGCTGAAGACTTCACCAGAACTTCGAGGTAAATATCGGATCCCGATCAGATATAATAGAAAGCGGTACTCCATGCAATATTACCACTTCCTTTACATATATCATGTCAAGCTGATCTAGAGAGAAATCCTCTCTAATAGCAATGAAGTGTGCAGACTTTGTAAGACGATCAACTATGACCCAAATAGCATTATTGCCTTTGGATGTTTTAGGAAGTCCTGTGACAAAGTCCATAGTGATGTTTTCCCATTTCCATTCAGTTATGGGTAATGGTTGTAACATCCCCTTAGACTTTTGTCTCTCAGCTTTAACTTGTTGACAAACCAAGCATCGAGAAACATATTCAGCAACATCTCTTTTCATGCCATCCCACCAGAAGTACTCTTTCAGGTCTCTATACATCTTCGTGCTTCTAGGATGAATAGAGAATGAAGAACTATGAGCCTCATCCAGCAGCTCCTTCTTTAATTCGGGGATGGGAGGAACACAAACCCGATTCCTGAACATTATTATCCCAACACAATCAAGGATGAATTTAGGAACATTTCTCACCTTCTTTTGTAACTCGACATCTTCTTTCTGTTCCTCTTTAATCTTCACATGTATAGATGGTTGAACATTCATTTGAGAAAGATAAGATTTTTCCCCTTCCATTATAATTCCAAGATCCATCCTCTGTAGATCCATAAATATTGGATCCTTTGTGATCCTCATCATGGATAAACTAGCATGGTCTTGTCGACTTAATGCATCTTCCACCTTGTTTGCTTTCCCAGGGTGGTAATGGATTGAGCAGTCATAATCCTTAATCAGCTCCAACCATCTTCTTTGACGCATATTCAGCTCCTTTTGTGTGAAAATATACTTTAAACTTTTATGATCAGTATAAATATCACACCTTTCACCATAAAGGTATGCCTCCAAATCTTTAATGCAAATATTACCGCAGCCAACTCCAAATCATGAGTTGGGTAATTTTGCTCATGGATTTTCAACTGTCGTGAGGCATAAGCTATCACCATATAATTTTGCATAAGAACACACCCCAATCCCTTCTTGGATGCATCACTGTAGATCACAAACCTTTCTCCACTACAAGGCAGTGTGAGCACAGGTGCACTGGATAACCTTCTTTTCAACTCCTTGAAATTCTCTTCACATTCCTCTGTCCAAACATACTTAACTCCTTTCCGAGTCAACTTGGTGAGTGGATTATATAATCGTGAGAAATCTTTTACAAAACGTCGATAATATCCAGCCAAACCAAGAAAACTTCGGATCTCAGTTAATGTTGTTTGTCTCGACCATCTTTCGATAACCTCTGTTTTTGCTAGATCCACAGATATCCCCTCTTTTGAGATTATGTGACCCAAAAATGCAACTTTTTGAAGCCAAAATTCACACTTGGTAAATTTGGCATAAAGCTTCTCCTTTCTCAAGTTCTTCAATATAATTCTCAAGTGATCTTCATGATATTGCTTGCTCTTTGAATAGACAAGAATATCGTCTATAAAAACTACCACAAATTGATCAAGATAGTCTCTAAAGACTCTATTCATTAGATCCATGAAGATAGTAGGGGAATTAGTAAGACCAAATGGCATCACTTTCAATTCATAGTGTCCATACCTTGTACGGAAAGCCGTCTTTGGTATATCCTCCCTTTTGACCCTTAATTGATGATACCCTGAACGAAGATCAATCTTGGAAAAGTATTGAGCTCCGCGTAGTTGGTCAAATAAGTCATCAATGCGTGGGAGAGAATATTTTTTCTTGATAGTGATCTTGTTAAGTTCTCGATAATCAATGCAGAGTCTCATTGATCCATATTTCTTCTTAACAAATAGAACAAGTGATCCCAAAGGTGACGCACTAGGGCGTATGAATCCCTTATCAAGATTCTCTTGGAGTTGCTTCTTCAATTCCTGCAACTCAATTGGGGCCATTCTATAAGGTGTCTTTGAAATTGGCAAAGCACCCGGTACGAGTTCTATTGAAAACTCAACTTCACGATTTGGTGGAAGACCCGGTAATTCCTCCGGAAATACATCATCAAACTCCCGTACAATGGGCATATGCTTAATCATGAGTTTCTCACCAACCATTTGAGATTAATAACCTTCATTTAGTGGAATCAATACCCATAAGTTGGAAGAAATTTCCACTGGATGGTTATGTTCATCCTTGCATTGATAGACGATCGTAGATTGATCTGGAATATGAAATGTGACTTCCCTTCTTTGGAAATTGATATGAGATCCATGTAGAGAAAGCCAATCCATTCCAAGAATAACATCAAATTCCACTAAAGGAAGGATCACAAGATTTGCAGGAAGCACTTTCCCACAATCTTCGATCGGAGAAGAATTATAAACTTTTGATGCGACTGTTGTGCCATTAGGTGTTGTCACAGCTAACTCAACATCTAATTGTTGAGGTAGTACGGTGATACCCTTAGAAAATTTTTCATAAATAAAAGAGTTGGTGGATCCAGAATCAAATAAAACATTTGCTACTTTAGAGTGGATGGTAAGTGTACCTTTCACCACTTCGTTATCGTACTCCACATCGCTGATAGAAATTGCATGTGACATTCCTTTGTCTTTAGCCTTAAGATTTTGTTGATGTCGACCATCATCATCAACCCTTGGATTTGGGCATTGATTGGCATAATGCCCCATCTCCTTGCACTTGAAACATTGAAGTGTAGTAGGTTCATTCTGTGTATCCCTTCCTTTGTTTGCATCATTAGACATCTTCTTCCCATTATCGCGACATTCAAATGCCCGATGACCTTCCTTTCCACAATTAAAACATTTACTTGTCCCTTTAAGAAAACTCCCTCCATGTTTCTTTCCACACTTTGAGCATAAGGGAAAGCTCATCTTCTTTTTAGTGTGGTCTTTAGATTTTCCTTTGAATTCCATCTTCCTCTTCTTATCAAACCCATGTGACTGATGGGTTACTCCAATCTCCATCTCGACTTTGAGAGCACATCGAACGATTTCCTCGTAGCTATTGAAGTCCCTTATGGCTAACGCCCTTCGAAGACTTGGTTTTAAGCCACTAAAGAATCGATAGATCTTACTCTCAGGTTGGATAATAATACCAGAAGCGTACCTTGCAAGTCTTGTAAAATTTGCTTCATAGGTACCAACAGATTCATCATCCCTTTGCTTCAGTTCAAGAAACTCTTTCTTCATCTTTGTTCGGAGAATACGAGGGAAGTACTTATTGAAAAATATGTTCTTGAACTCGTCCCATTCCATAGACTCAATTTCATCCCTTTGCCTCATATTCTTAATAAGATTCCACCATTGATCAGCATCTCCTTCCAAACGATACACTGCTAGGATCACTTTATCATGTTCAGAACATTGAAGAACTGAAAATATATTTTCAGTAGTACTAATCCATTGTTCAGCAACTAATGGATCAGTAGACCCGCTGAAAGAAGGTGGACTCTTCCTCATGAAGGATTCAACAGAATGTTGCTCCTTCCTTTGCTCGTTTGGAAGTCCTGCATGATTCATATCATGAGAAAGTTGTGTGAGCATGGCTACAAGATTTTGCATTCCAGCTCCCATATCGTTTGGTTGCTCAGGGGGACAATCATTGCATTTCCCATCGCATTCCGCATTAACACGGTTCCTTCGGGTTCCATCCATTGACTAAAACCAAGAAGAATAGTGTGAGAAACACTAATTATAATCGGAAAACCACATAATTCAAGAATAAAATTTTCATGCTTAAGGTCTTATCATAGGTTATTCATGGCAATTTCTAAAACACTAAGATTGTGTTCTATGCTTAGACTTATCCTTAGGGTTCTTACTAAGGCTTTCACATCCTAGTTTCCAAAGGTTGACTATACCTTTCCTCTGATACTAACTATAATGACCCATACTTTACATACATTGTTAATACTTCAAAATTGAAGCACACTTATTACAACATATGACAAAACCACAAAGGACCGTATAGGTATAGTGTCTTTAGAAACTGGGAAATATAAACAAATGGTTCATAAATCTTCTACAGTGTCTCCCATTTATTTCATCATATCTAGGGTACCTTTTAGCATATTCTACTTAATATCCATCTTCCTGACCTGGGGAAAAGAAAACATAAATGGGTGAGCTCAAATGCTCAGCAAGGGCAAATAAAGGAACTAAAAATCATATCATATCTTTTTGAAAATCATAACCTTCAAACGAGATCATAATATCTTAACATGGAATAAATCATAGAAGTGAAAATGAGATCACCATAATCATAACATGAAACTTGAAACTTTGTGGCATGCACACATAATCTTGGAAAATCATTTCTTGTTAGTCATTACTCATTTCCAAGACTATCTTAGTGGACAAAGTCCCTTTCTGAATCGAGTAACCCTTGTTTCAGTCCTGTTTCACTGAACCGGTATAACCTATCGTTCCAGCCCTGTCTATCTCATGAGATATAAAATCTTTACCCAATGCATTGGAGGGAGTTATAGGTCCCACCCATCTTATAATGAATCCTTTCTTATGTGTTACACATAATAATAAATCATACATCATCGCATAACACATGTAACAAAAATGGGATTCTTGAAACATCATGACATCATAAAACAAGTCTTATAAGGAAAATGACTTCATAAAAATAATTCCCTCACAACATAATCAAATCAATATAATTAAAGGGATAAAAAAATAACACTTTATTATCTTAGATGGAAAATAATTTTGATAAAACACTTGAACTCCATTCTTGAGGAAAATATCCTTTCTTCTTCAAAAAAACTTTTATTTTCTTAACATGTCATACAATTATAAACTAAAAGAAGTTGATGAAGAATAAACTTGAAAACATGCAAAGGAAGCTTCTTGGAAATAATGTTTTAAAAATCCATTCATGCTGTATAAGTTAAAAAAACATTCTTCGTACATTTGTCGGAAAAGTCAAAAAGTACCTCGTACGAAAAAAAACGACAAAAGATTCTTTTCATATTGTTTACAAAAAACTCATCGAAGGGTAAAATTGGATTTAAACTATTGTATGTGGATGTAAACAATATTACATATTGAGGGAACATGGATGTGGATGATAAAATACACCCCAGTAAATACTTACGAATAAACAATCTCGGATAAAAATGAGATTGTGGTATTTTCCCTTACCTTAGGTCCGATTTGCTTTGTACGTGTCCGAATCTCCTGTATAATGGTTTAAATAATGTTATTGACTTATTTCGGAATTATAAATATTGATATGATATCATATATGGTCATATTCTTAGCTTCTTGTTAGTAATATTTCATTATTACTTGTTACTCGGGTCTTTATTGTCTTTTGTTCTTATGCGTGTTTTGCCGAATAAATTCTTATTCTTCTTTTAAGGTTATAGATACCTTATATACATAATGGTATTAGTGTAACATATATCATATTTATTCATTCAATTCATTTATATAATTACTATGTAATGATGATCATGTAGAACGAGTCGCATCACATCGTGGAGACGGTATTCCGTACGTTCGCACGAGTGATGATATCATTCCTATGATCGTGGAATTGTATTGGAGTATATATATATTATTTAAGTATCAATATTACTTTATAATAATCATAAATAGTTACTCATTACACCATTATACCCATCCTTGTAAGGTGGTGGTGGAAAATAGATTACACCACGGCGTGGAGACGGTATTCCGTACGTACGCACGCGCGGTGATTTCATTTTTCCGTAGGATGGATAGAAGGTGAATTAGAGTTGTTTCATATTTATAATAACATATAAGTATGTATGTAATACTGATGTTATTACTTTATCATGAAACAACTAAAGGAGAAGAAGTTGAAGAAGAAAGAAATTGAAAAGATCGGTAACGGATATTACCTCTTCTTTGGAACGCCTCATTGAATCCTCCACTTAGGGAACTAAGATTGGTCTTTGAAGAAGACCAGGACCTCTACGATTATTCTAGGGAAGTGGAGAGGAGAAAATGGCAGGGTTTGGCCGAGCTTGAGTGCTCAAATTGGTGTGAGGAGGAGGGGAAGGAGGTTCCCATTTATAAGGGAGGAGAGGGGCACCTTAGGAATACCTCAAAATATTATTTTATATTAAAGTCAAAATCGGTTTATAATGGTTCCAAAGGGTCTTATTTCGAAGGTAAAGTTGGGATGGGTAGAAATAATATCAACCAATAAGATTTAGACAAGTTTAGGGAATTATTTTAACCTTATCAATTAGATTTAACTCTAAGTTAAATAATTTAACTTTTACCATGTCTTTTTGTTTTCTTTCACTATATGGTTAATACATTTACTATAACATGCCAAACGAACCCCAAATTGTTTATTATTAATATATATATCCTTATATATGTCATTTGGCCGAACCTTAGATTTTTAGGAATAAAATAACAATTAATAATATAATATTTGATTTAAAAACTATTTTGTGTCAATTTTGACACTATTTGATATATGATTTTTGTGAAAGTCATAACAGAATTATATGTTCGAACCAAGTTGATTAAATCAACACTAATATATCATAGTAACCTAGAAAATTTGTGTAATTCATAAAAAGTCTCAAATTACATTTATTTTGGTGTTTATAACATCAATTATGTCAATATTTCATAAATA
Organism: Viscum album; assembly: GCA_963277665.1. NCBI lineage: Eukaryota > Viridiplantae > Streptophyta > Magnoliopsida > Santalales > Viscaceae > Viscum > Viscum album. Next base: position 1,670,628,539 of record OY728119.1, on the reverse strand, counting down.
AGATAATTACTGCATCATAATTGTGTCATAAATAAATTAAATTATTTAATGTCTAAAAATTATAAATAAAATACCATTATGTAGGAAATATTTTTACCTTTCTAATGAATATTTATAGTCGAATTTATCTTATGTATAACCCAATATTAAAAATGATTTACTTATTAAACTTTGATTTTAACTATTTTAACCCTTCTTTAAATAAATTAATAATAAATGTCCTAATCTAACCCAAGTGAGCCTAAATGGTCATATGTTATTCATAAGGTTGTTTTTGGTCGAATTACACTTATCCAATAGAATTAGGACATGTGTTAGGGTAATAGTAATATCATATTTAACCTTAGTTACCCTATTTACTATTAACCGCGGTAAAAAAAGTAAAAAGTTACTATTCACCAAAAAATTATTTTTATCTCATTGAACCACATTTTACTTACTGATATCAACCGTGTCTGTCGGATTTTCGAAATTCCATTCACAGAAGCGGTAAAATTATGTTTTATGCAAAATTCAGTTTTTGACCTACCACTTAGTGGTTTCACTATTCATCAAAAATTGAAAGTTTTCAGAAAAATACCAAAATTTCACCCTAGGCTAATTTCGGTATTCCGAATCCAAAAATGAAGTCCATTTTAAAAAATAAAATTTATAAAATTTCAAAAAGTGGTTATTACTATTCATAACGGCTAGTTTTAATAATATTTTAATAGCATATCGTTGTTTAGTGAAACTCGGTATTGCGTACGACGCAAGCTATCGAGGAAGGTCGCGATTGCGTGTAAAGTAAGCCAAGCTAGTATTTAGTGAAATATTCCTTTGATGATATATAAAAAACAAAATATTACTCATAAAAATCTCGGGTGTTACATTAATTCCCTCCAAATGTTTTGTAGTATTTCTCAAATTTTCTCCTCTTTCATACATTTTTATTTTATTGAAAATGGGGATAATATAAAATGATCAATTATTACAAAGGGGAATAGACTCTAGTTTTTATTTTTAAAATAATGATATATGGAGAAACTTGAGCTTTTTCTAGTTGAATATAATGCATGGGGAGAATTTTTTATTAATTTGTATATTGAAAAAAAATGGGGAGATTTAAGGTTACTTATGAGATGGAATATTCATTTATGTATTAGAGGGTTTATGACTAGAGAAGTTTAGAGAGGACTCTCAATAATTAAATTGATATGTGGGAGCCCTTCTTTAATCTCAATTGAGCTATGGTCAAAATTCAATTGCTCATACTAAGAGTTTGAGTGATATTACAAAAACCATTATATCCTATGTAATATTGTGTGAATAACCATCACATTAGCATAATTATTTGAACAAAATCCTAACAAAATTAATTCATGGGTGTTGGATGATTTTTCATGTTATACATGTTACAAAAATATTTATATATGAGATTGAGGCTCATTGAGGACATGTAAAGTTGTAACAATATTTATTTTTTTTACTTAGAGTTCCTCACATTGTGAGAAATGTATGTTATATTGTTGTGTGAGTCTTATTGATGAAGATATTCACAATTGTTATGGACCAATTGATACAACTGATATGGTTGGGATATGATGGAATTGAGGTAAAGGGGATGAATTCTAAAAGCAAAAATATTGCATTGTTAATGGTTAACCTATAGTATTTTTGGAATTTGGTTGTTCTATAATGATAATCCCATAAAAATTCTATGTCTTTTTGGTTTTTAATGCATGTATTCTCATTTCACAATGGAACCACTCGTTCTATAATTAGTCAAGTCCATATATAATGGCTATTTAGGGAGATCTATATTTCTCATTAGAATGGCGAGTCACCGTGCTCATGCCACATGAACTATTTATACGCTATTAGAAGTATTTTATATATTAAGGTAAATATTGGTAAATATTATGTTATTTTCATGATTAATAACTCCATTATTTAATGGTGTTCAAAGATATTTTGGATTTAGTTTCCATATTTATCATATTTGGCTATCGCACCATGATGAAGGAAGTTACACTAAAATTCTTTCCTAATTTATATATATGAGTGTGTTTTACCCTATGAAATGTGATATATTGTGATGAAACTCTAAGTTAGAGTACCATTTGTTTTAGGGAGAGTTTCATGTGGGATTTACTAAAAAATTAAGAGAAGAAAAATGGTTCCCAGGAGATCCTAATTCTAGATGCACTTGAGTTTGAGGAATTCAAGGTCGTTAAAATGATTTATTCTCACCATTATATCTTATAATGAGAGTTTAGATCTGTACTCTTGATCCTTTCCCTTTTTATTGATAATAAAATTGTAATGTTGTTAGTGAGATCACAACCATTTTACAATGGTGATTATCCACTTGATAACAAGAGTTAGTGAACCTTGTATTCAACTTTTACCATGTGTTTTCCTTCTTTTTGTTTAATTTATCCTCATACACTATATTTATGATTAATATACATTAACTAATGATGAAAGAAACTATCGTTGGTTTTTTAGTTCAACCATTGATTCAACCTCCCCCTATAAATGTATGATTAATCTCTCATAAGAATATAAGAAAAGAATAGAAGGATAGAAGTAGTTTTATTATGGATAAATAGCTTATCCAATCACTTGATAAAATTTTATAGACAGATTTACAAGAACCTAAAGGTTTAAGATTTTAAAGAATAAAGACCATTGTCTAAAATTTTAATCTAAAAACATTGAATACCATATAAAATATGGTTGATAATAATTTTTTGTAATTTATTTTAAATTTATAAATTAAATGTTTTTTCTAAAAACAAAAGATTTTTAGTTACTTATAATGATATTTTAGTGAAAATATAGCTTCTAAGTGACAAGTGAGGGTGTTATTTTATATAGATAAGTATAAAGTGTAAAATAAAATAAAATATTATACTAGTTAAAATTCCATGATAGACTCACTTTATATCCTAAAATAGTTTATGTTCTATTGTTGATGAACAATAATGTAATGTTTTACATTTTCTATCAAAATTATATAAAAGAATTTTTTAGATGGAAATTTTCCATTAATTATGGTGAGAATTACCTTATAAGGATTTCTATATTGATTACAAAAATTATTAAAATAATAACATTTGATGTTGTGAGGCAGATGAGTTTGAATAATTCTTTAAAATATTATAACATTTGGAATAATATTCATTGTCTCATTTTTATTGAAACATGTTTGTTTCATATATGTTTCTTAATAAGAAGATTAGTACGAGGTTTTATAATATATTCATGGTATGATGTGGCTAGAATTACATAAATATGTATTAAGACACCCATTATGTAAAGTGTATGTATATAATGTTTTATCTATTAGTATTATCATTTTGTTAAAGGATAAGTGAAAAAAATTTCCTTATAGAAAATATCCTAGAATTGATGATATCATAACTAATTCTCCCAATGATGCGAGTAAAAAAGTTCATATTCTAGGAACACATGAATTGTTAGTGCATGTTTAGCCTAACTGTGTACTAAAACCATTTTTTCTATTTGTAACATAATTATTTTGAACTTAGTATAATATATTTAATTAGGAGGATGAGGGGGGATTAATATCATTGCATAAAGAAATTTCTAAATACACCCACTCATTAACCCTTTCAAATTTCCTTCCCTACTCTGAATCTTTTTGTTGATTCACTATCAAATCCATTAAATTTATTTATATAAGTTATTATAATAATCCTACTCTATCTTACTCTTTTTTAATATTCTATTTTCATTAATTCCCAAATCCATGGAGGTATATGGTTCATATTTAACAAATTATAATGAAATTATTTTAAATATAAGGGACCCTGATATTCTTTTTAGGTTCTCTCATCTTCATATTTGGAATAAAAGACAAATTTCAATAGATTAGACTATTTCAAATTGGTAACTCTATGATTTTTTTTAAATTAGACCACATGTTTTTATTTGTTTTTAATCTTGATTAGATTGGTTTGGATGAATTAAATATAACTATGAATTTTTTGAAAATTATATGATAATTCCCTATTATTTTTTTCAATTGTTTATTTATTTTGTGAAATGTTATAATTTTTCAAATATATTTTAAATTCACACTAAGTGTTTTCAAAAATTAATACCTTTTTATCTTAAATTATTATTATTCCATAGAATGATATATTATGATTTATAAAGAATTATTGAAGTGTTTTTACGAGTGTATTTAATAGATAAATATGTTTTTGTCATTATTGAATTTGTTTTAAAATGATATGTTTTTATTTTAACATTCCCTTAATTGGATTCATATAAAAAATATTTTATTAACGGATAAAAGATACTTAAATAAGGAATTGATCAGGTATTTGTTTTGTGTAATTAAAATTTCTTTGATTATTGAAAAAAATCATAGATAAACCTTGGTTACTAAGGAGGGTCTCTAATAAAGTACCCAAGCAATGTTATGATGTTGTTATGCCTAGATCATGCACATTCGTGTTAAGATTACACTCTAGATGGAATATATTAGTTATGATTCCACTTTATTTTGTTCTATATGCATTTTATTGCAAGTTTAGCATAACTTTCCCCTAATAGTTACTTCCATTAGTGTTATATATACCACTCAGACCAACCTAATTTGTGTAGTTGGATATGCATGTGAATACAGTTAATAATTTGATTAGCACATGGATGTAAGGTTTCCTTGATATATTCCCATGGGTATTCTCCCATGACGTCTTGTTATGATCTTTATTCTAAATTGGTTTCATTTAGGCCTTTACTTATATATGCACATATTTTATCTCACATGGATAACTCTTTTCTTTAAATAAAATAAATAAATTTACAATCTCTTATTATTTTTTTCAGATAAATGTAATTAAAACTTTTATATTTATAGATCAAACTAGATTAAAATTTATTATTTAAAAATTTTATAAATAGTGAATATGGAGGAATCCATGTGGGAATGTTAACTCATACCCTACATTCGCAGTTTTTTTATATGTAAATTTATTCTTATTGGATGTTTGTAAGGTAAGGAACCCCTTACCAATAATTATTTCTTGATCGATTATTTTTACATTTAGAGGAGGTGTTTTGTGGTATGTTTTATCTTATCACATAAAGATGGGAAGTTTTGGTTAATTTATTATTCATATTTTGGTCATTCATTTTTGTTCTTTTGTGTACTCACGCTTATTATATTCTCATCCAAATATGAATTATTTTTTTCTATTTTTTTAATATATATATATATTATATAAATATATATATGAATCTTACTATTTATGGATTATGTTTTTTTAAACTGATATTGAATTTTGGTTTCATATGATTACATATTTGGTAATGATTTTATTTCAAAACAGTTTATTTCATTTAAAATGATTTCTAATGTATTAGAATAACATGTTTGGGTTTTGATTGAAAACAGTTTCCTTGGATTGTTGTTATATTTGGGGAAATACTTCCCAATAGATAAATCTGTATTCTTGACATTAGTTACCAGACCAGGGAAATTGGGAACATTCTTTAGGACCTAAGTTAAACCAACTTGAGTATTGTTTTAGAGTAGCTTGGGTAGGTTTGTTACAAAAATGTATTAGACTATAATTTTTTATTTATGATATTCGAAATTTTTTTTAAATTAGATATATAATAAACATTAATAAAAATATATTTTATGAGTAAGTGATTGGCCTTTAATTTTCATGATAATCCAAGAGTTTTCATGGGAAATTGGTAATATGTATTTTTATATTGATTTTAATTTACTACTCATTTTTGAATAAATTTAAATTTTAAAAATGGAAATTTAAAGGTTATTTCACGTATGCATGGGTATGGTGTGTGGTATAAAAACCATACACAAGACATGTAACCCATTCTAGAATGTAAATTGAGGTTTTCATGGTTGTAACATGGTTTGTAAAATCATTCAGTAAATCCATGGATCATATTTCAGATAATTGAAATAGTTATAAATGTCAGGGACACTATTTACAGAACCATGAATCCAAATCCTTTAACATTAAAAGAATAATGTTTTTTTGTTGTTCTGTTTTTCGGTGAATTAATTATCATTTACATTATTTATAATAAATTTTTGATTTAATTTGATTCTATTTATATAATACTAATTTTATTTCAATGTGTTTTGTTGGAGTTGGTGATTTAGAACCAACTACTCTTTTTACGTTAGACTATTTGTGTATTCATGGATTTGAATATTAATAAAAAATTTATCACATATTCATTTTTATTATATGTGACATTAATATGATCTTCTCAAAGACTATCTGTCACTTTGAAATGTTTAGAGAAGCTCTCTAAAATGTTGAGATCCTTTAAATTATAACATGATATTCCTAAACTATTTTTCATATGGTTTTAAGACATAATTTTATGGGACATAGATGGTGCATACTATCAGGTACGAATAATTTCAATCACATGGCACTTTATCTGTCACGAACCAACCCGGGTCGACCCTGAACCGGTCACCCGAGCCGGTCCGCGACATGGCCCGAGAGGCGTTCCCGATCCTCCCGGGCTGGCGACAAGCGCCAGGGCATCATTAGAGACTGTGGGAACGATTTCGCCCAATATAAATAAATAAGCATGCAAAGATAAAACAGAGCAGCGCAGAAAAGGTAAAATAAACAAAGTGACTAAACAGAGACAAACAGGAAACAAACTAACCAAACACGACGTCCGAACAACTCCGTGTGACCTCGCGGGTCGCTCTCCGACTCAACGATCAAGCATCGCCCTAGGCGAGCGCATTCAAGCTATAGCCTGCATAAACACTAAAAAAAGAAAACAACTATAGGCGTGAGTATTAAAACTCAGTAGGGTAGCCCGATATCTATTCCCAATGCACTACCTTTAAAATAAAAGAAACATCATTTCAAGTTTGAACTACAATTTATAAAAGTATGTTTTTCTAAGCATTTTACTTAAAAACAAAGTACGAACCATTGCCCTTAGCCATTTCAAAATCCGGGTTCATTTCATTAGTGTCAATGACGTTTTAGGAAAGGGGGAAAGTGATGTTTAAATTTTCAAATTTGTACAAAAGGGATTAAACACTTTTATTTGAAAATAATTTTTGGAAACCTAATAAAAAGCAATTTTACCATTTTCCCAAGAAAACAATACACCAGAATGCACAAAGTAAAACACACAGCAAGGGCAATGTAGGTATACATGTGAGCATCATAATCATTACTGCAAGCTACAAAAGCTGAATAGACATGGGTGAACCTAGGAGATCGAGAATAAACCAGATGACACCAATACATGAGAAATCATCCTTATCGACATGTCACGATGAAATCAAAATGCACAATACGCTCGACCATCCACTCACGGGCAGGTCGAGGGCAAATCCCATAGCAATAAACCCAATATATCCACCTACTATGGGCCACTGGTCAGTACCATAACCTACCAGTGCAGCAATCGTTCTTAGAATATTCTCTCAATATGCCAGATTCCCATGTCTCAAGTGTTTGAAAAAGGGGTGATCCAACTGATGCCAACCGAGCATCCAATCATATACATATATATATATATATAAAGCACAACAAGCATCACCCGAGCCACTCCGTGGAACAACCTCATGCCTTTTACTACTCAAGTACCCGGGAGCCTTTAAGCGCGGCCTCCCAAACAATCCATTGCAACCAAGGCATGAGAGTCTCCCTAAGAGGGTTTTTATCAAAACATTTTTATCGCTTTCCATAAAGTGCCAAACGGGCATTTAATACATTTCACAAAAACTACTCAAAGACAGGTACAACTTCTTTATGAGACAAAACCCAGTTTAAAACTGTTAAAGAATCCCAAAACACTACGCCACAGGCTAACAATATTTTTATAGACCAAACCAAACCATTTTTTTCCAAGTAATCTTTAAGAGCCAACCGGCAATTTCTCAAACAAACCAAAGTATTTGTTCATCCTTCAAAAGAAATCATTTTTTCATTAAACCAGAACTCTGTTTTACATTCCGTGAATTATGTTTAAAAGCCAAACGGGCATTCTTTCATTATTGGGTGTCCGCTCGTCAAAAGGATGTTTCATGTGTCGTGTATAAAATAAACGGCTCCTTTTGACATTAAATAACCATTTAAAAATTAACTATCTTATAATAAAATTTAATTATCGCATGTTATCTCATATTTATTACAATTAATAAAATGTTGATTTTGAACAATTAGGGTGCGCAAACAGCATGAAATAATATAACTTAAATTTTAAAAGCAGTGCAAAGGGGACCTACCTCAAAACCAAGCGCGACGGCAAAACGACTTTGGAAGCAAGGCGCGATGACACGACGTGTGTCTGAAACCATGTGACAAGGTCTAACACTCTGCATAGTCAGTACCAAGGACTCAGACACATCCAAAAACTCACCAGAGCATGCCAAACCAAGCGTCGGAAAGAAACGCTCACCTCAGAACTGAAGCGCGACAACAACAGAACCTCGGAGACAAGGCGCGGCGATGACGCTCACTCGGAAACCCACTGCGCGGGTCCTAAAAGTCCTAAGCCAACAAATAAAAACCCACCATCAACAAGAGTGCGATGATAATAATAAAATAAAGATAATAATAATAATAATACTAATAATAATAATAATAATAATAATAAAATAGTAATAATAACAATAGTAATAATAATAATAATAATAATAGAAAAATAATAATAATAATAATAATAACAAAATAATATTAATATTAATAATAATAATAATAATGATAATAATAATAATAATAATAATAATAATAATAGTATGAAAAATGATAATAATTATAATAATAATAATATTAACATTAATAATCATAATATTAATAAGATAAAACAAAATAAATAAATAAAAGGAAAAAAGAAAGAGACCTGGCCGGGAGGGGAGGTGCGCGGCGGACAGGAGGAAGGAGAAAGAAAAAGAAGAAGAAGAAGAAGAGGAAGAAGGAGAGAAGAAGAAGAAGAAGGGAAGGAGAAGAAGAGAAGAAGAAGAGGAGGAAGAAGAAGAGAAGAAGAAGAAGAAGGGAAGGAGAAGAAGAGAAGAAGAGGAGGAAGAAGAGGAAGGCCGAGCGGCGGGGGTGCCGTGCGGCGAACATGGGAAAGAAAAAAGAAGAAGAGGAAGAGAATAAGAGGAAGAAGGAGAGAAGAAGAAAAGAAGAAGAAGAAGGGGTTCATGCGGGTCTGCCGTGGGTGCAGCAGGGGGTGCGGCTCATGCGGGAGGAGAGGGTGGCGAGGGGGTGCCGGCAGCTGGAGGTTGCAGCGCAAAAAGGGGAGCCGAGGCAGCGGACAAGGGGTCGGTTGGTGCTGCAGGGAAAGGCGTCGTGCGGTGTGCTGAAGGAGGAGACGCGCGGGGGGGAAGCCGGGAGCTGGAGGGTGCAACGCATGCAGGGAAAACGGGAGGAGAAGGAAGAAAATAAAAAAGGAAAACAAGGGAGAGGGAGAGAGCAGGTGGGCGAGGGGTTGCTGCAACGAGGGAGGGTGCCGAGTAGCAGGGTTCACCGCGTGGAGGAGGAAGGGCCGGCGGCCAAACGACGCTGGTGAGGAACTCGACCAGACCGGAGGTGGTGCGCGGTAGATCAGACAGCGCTGGTGAGGACTCGGTCGGACGGAAGGTGTTGCGACGAACAGAGGGAGAAGCGCCGGGTGCTGCGGCTGCTTGATGGAGCAGGGGGGCGTTGTGGTTCGGCTAGCACAACCGAAGAGGGAGGTCTGAAGGCCGTTGGAAGGGAGCGGAGGAGCTGCAGGCCAGAGGTGAGCTGGGTGAGGCGGGGTGCGGACAGCCCGCTGGGAAGAAGCCGAGTAGGGGGGAGCGATGGGTAGCAGGAGGAAATGAGGGATGCGGCGGGGGAGAAGAAAAAGAATAAAAAGGGGTGGGCCTCTAGGGTTAGGTGTGAAAAATAATAGAAAAAAAATGAAACATAAATGAAAAGAAAAGAAAAATAATAATAATTAATAAACAAATAAATAAAGCATTAATATACCTCCATAAAAGCCTCAATAAATTCTAATTGTAATAATAAAAATTTAGTACTATTATTAATAACAATAATCGTTATTATAAACCTCATTAATAACAATAATACTAATAAAACATATGTAATAGAAACTTGTGTCAAACTTTAATAATAGTAATAATAAAAGTAACCACTAATAAAATAAAAATAATAAATGAATTTATATCATCTTTAATAATATTAAAATTAACGACAGTCCACGTAATTGCATGGGCGAAGCTGCGCGGCGTCGCGCTCCGCCCACGCGTCCAACGTTGTCGAACCCAATTATTTGTTGTTGTTGTTTTTTTTATCGAAGACTCTAAAATCTGATTTGAAATTGACCGTAAACCAGAGAAAAATAATTTAATACCAAAGAAATCATAAAATAAAATAAACGCACGGTTTGGGGTGCGACAATTCTCCCAACCATAACGCTTTCCGCCCCCGGAAAGCCACCACACTAACCAGTCGATCGATCAACACCTAAGGATTTCACAGGACACGGTCCAACCTCTTATCTCAAGGATGTCACAACGACTACCAGCGGGACTGAACCTCATTGCCCAAAGTAAATCACCAACAGAGGGAAGGCCTGAACGGCTCCCCACCATAAGAACTCGACTAGCATTTGATAAAGACTTAAGAGAAAACCCAAAAGACTCATGGTGGGTCTCCCCACCATAAAGGACTGACCTCTTAGCGACCAACCTGAAAACTAATTTGGACCCGCATCAAGCCTTACCCGAGCTAGAAAGAGTACAATAAGAACATTTCAAACACTTACTCTCATCCGAAAGGGATAGAAGCTTAAATGGATACTTTGCGCAACTAAAACCCTAATCCCATGGGTGGGGAGGGTGGGCCCAAGGATCAAATCACTAAAACTACGACGTACGACTACTCACGACCCATCACTTCGGGATGGACACAAACCAGGGCCGCAACTGATTTACATCAGTGGCCCATGCAAGGTCACTGATCAGCAACTTACATCCAATAGGCACAATTCCCGACGTTACACGAGGGATAAGTCCATCGCGCACTTTGCGACAAAAGGAAAACTACAACGACAGAGAAACCAGAGCAACAACACCAAAACTATCACACCACGACGATAGAGGCACTACTTTCACCAGACTCTTTAAAATTTCCCCAGGGGGTTCCTGACTACGCGCTGGCTTCACTCCGAGACCTTTTGGTTGGAGCTCTGATGGATGAAGCATCTTCTACCTCGCAGTCAGGTTCTGATAATCCCAATGAGATACATACGTCTTTTGATCTGACAGATTGAAGGGAATGATTTTAAAATTAAAACATACCAGCATTGAAAGACGATGTTCGTCAAAAGACCCATGAAGTTCCCATACATTTCAAACCCAAAACACCACCAGTACATATGACACGACAATAGATTACATATACTAAAAGGAAACTAACACAAGGAACTTTGAACAAAGACCCTAAAACACATTACTTCTGAGAACTTCCTCTGCGACGCTTCCTTGCAACGCCCCGACAAAATCGTCGCAAGTGACCCAGGCGTCCACATGCCTGGCAGGGCTTCGGAGTGCTTGGGCACGATGACTTCTTGTGACCCCGCTTGCCACACTGATAACACACCATAACCTCTCGCTCTGAAGAGGTTGATGAAAGATCCCGGGGCCTCTTGATTGCACGACCTAATCCATCCACTTCCATTTGCTTAATCATTACCTTTCTAGAATCTTCACCAGTGCTCATAGGGATCGAAGGAGGGAGAAATACTTCGAGCACTCCTGCCATCGCGGCTTCGACATGAAAAGCTTGTCTCGCCACATCGACAAAATAAGTTAGGTTGGACTCTGACACCTTCGACTGTAGATCAGGGCGGAGACCCGCCTCGAAGCGTCGAGCCTTCACGAGGTCATTTGTGGCATACTCTGAATCATAAGGTACTAGATCTACAAAGCGCTGGAAATATTCCAACACGGATCTGTCGCCCTGCTGCAGACAACACATCTCCATCCCCTTTCTCACCCTTTCTTCCTCAGAGAAAAACTGACGAATGAACAATGACTTGATGAACTCCCAAGTAATCTCTTGACGGGGCTTGTTCCGAGACACTGACTTCCACCACATCCACGGTCAACCTTCAAGCACGAAGGTCGCAAACTTGACCTTCAACGAATCGGGCAACTCAATGAGGCTAAAGTCCCTTTCAATCTTCCACATCCACTCCTCTGCCACGGAAGTTTCTGCTTGACCATAGAAGAGAGGTGGATCGAGCTTTCGAAACTCAAGCATAAAATCCTTAGGTTGATCAACCGCACTACGATCAGCCATCGAAGCTTCAAAGGGATAACCGCTGGACAAGAAAAAGTCAAAACCCCAATCAAGGCCAACTCAACGAATGAATAACAACCTCAATATCAAACACTGCATAGGTGACAAGCTCAAAATCCGAGAAAACAAGTTATCATAACATCAAAAAATTTCTCTTTGAAAACGTCTTTAATTTAGAACAAGCTAAGTGGGTTAAACCTTCGCCATTGGTATTCTTTAGAGCCTCACTCACATGCATATATCCGTGCCACCCAGGGCATCCATCCACCATACCAGAGATCCATCCACATTCCCAACATACCAAAATGCATGTGAGTACTCATCGGAACACCAAGGCCAAAACAAAGCAACTTCATTTTCCAAAAACAATTTATTCATACCACTTCTTTTAAAACAATCTACAAATCAAACATGTTATTTCAAACAACCAATTTTTTTTTTCAAAACCTACTTTTCTGATTCAAATCACTTTCAGAAATCAACGGAAACCCAAAACAACTCAAACAGGGGACTAGTGTCAGTGAGTGACTTGACCATATGGTTGGCGGCCACATGCCAAACACGTCACTGACACAGAGAGCCTTCTTGGACCATGCCCCCAGCTCCACATGGCTTTCCAGGCCATGCGGCTTAGGACTATTAGCCCAACTCCATTTTTCGTACCCCAATCGCAAAACATTTCCATAAAAACCCAAAAAAACCAATTAAACCGGACTTCCCATGGAAACCTGAGGATCAGTACGGGCAAGAGTTCGCGACGCTCTTCTCGCACCTACCCCTCAAGTCCCGACAATCCTACTCTATCTACCTTGACATCCCAAATAAAAAAGGGCGCTCTGAAAAGTGAGGTCTGCTAAGAGCAAACCTGCTCTGATACCATTTTGTCACGAACCAACCCGGGTCGACCCTGAACCGGTCACCCGAGCCGGTCCGCGACATGGCCCGAGAGGCGTTCCCGATCCTCCCGGGCTGGCGATAAGCGCCAGGGCATCATTAGAGACTGTGGGAACGATTTCGCCCAATATAAATAAATAAGCATGCAAAGATAAAACAGAGCAGCGCAGAAAAGGTAAAATAAACAAAGTGACTAAACAGAGACAAACAGGAAACAAACTAACCAAACACGACGTCCGAACAACTCCGTGCGACCTCGCGGGTCGCTCTCCGACTCAACGATCAAGCATCGCCCTAGGCGAGCGCATTTAAGCTATAGCCTGCACAAACAATAAAAACAGAAAACAACTATAGGCGTGAGTATTAAAACTCAGTAGGGTAGCCCGATATCTATTCCCCATGCACTACCTTTAAAATAAAAGAAACATCATTTCAAGTTTGAACTACAATTTATAAAAGTATGTTTTTCTAAGCATTTTACTTAAAAAAAAAAGTACGAACCATTGCCCTTAGCCATTTCAAAATCCGGGTTCATTTCATTAGTGTCAATGACGTTTCAGGAAAGGGGGAAAGTAATGTTTAAATTTTCAAATTTGTAAAAAAGGGATTAAACACTTTTATTTGAAAATAATTTTTGGAAACCTAATAAAAAGAAATTTTACCATTTTCCCAAGAAAACAATACACCAGAATGCACAAAGTAAAACACACAGAAAGGGCAATGTAGGTATACATGTGAGCATCATAATCATTACTGCAAGCTACAAAAGCTGAATAGACATGGGTGAACCTAAGAGATCGAGAATAAACCAGAAGACACCAATACATGAGAAATCATCCTTATCGACATGTCACGATGAAATCAAAACGCACAATACGCTCGACCATCCACTCACGGGCAGGTCGAGGGCAAATCCCATAGCAATAAACCCAATATATCCACCTACTATGGGCCACTGGTCAGTACCATAACCTACCAGTGCAGCAATCGTTCTTAGAATATTCTCTCAATATGCCAGATTCCCATGTCTCAAGTGTTTGAAAAAGGGGTGAGCCAACTGATGCCAACCGAGCATCCAATCATATACATATATATATATATATAAAGCACAACAAGCATCACCCGAGCCACTCCGTGGAACAACCTCATGCATTTACTACTCAAGTACCCGAGAGCCTCTAAGAGCGGCCTCCCAAACAATCCATTGCAACCAAGGCATGAGAGTCGCCCTAAGAGGGTTTTTATCAAAACATTTTTATCGCTTTCCATAAAGTGCCAAATGGGCATTTAATACATTCCACAAACACTACTCAAAGACAGGTACAACTTCTTTATGAGACAAAACCCAGTTTAAAACTGTTAAAGAATCCCAAAACACTACGCCACAGGCTAACAATATTTTTATAGACCAAACCAAACCATTTTCTTTTTCCAAGTAATCTTTAAGAGCCAACCGGTAATTTCTCAAACAAACCAAAGTCTTTGTTCATGCTTCAAAAGAAATCATTTTTTCATTAAACCAGAACTCTGTTTTACATTCCGTGAATTATGTTTAAAAGCCAAACGGGCATTCTTTCATTATTGGGTGTCCGCTCGTCAAAAGGACGTTTCATGTGTCGTGTATAAAATAAACGTCTCCTTTTGACATTAAATAACCATTTAAAAATTAATCATCTTATATTAAAATTTAATTATCGCATATTATCTCATATTTATTACAATTAATAAAATGTTGATTTTGAACAATTAGGGTGCGCAAACAGCATGAAATAATTTAACTTAAATTTTAAAAGCAGTGCAAAGGGAACCTACCTCAAAACCAAGCGCGACGGCAAAACGAATTTGGAAGCAAGGTGCGATGACACGACGTGTGTCCGAAACCATGTGACAAGGTCTAACACTCTGCATAGTCAGTACCAAGGACTCAGAAACATCCAAAAACTCACCAGAGAATGCCAAACCAAGTGTCGGAAAGAAACGCTCACCTCGGAACTGAAGCGCGACAACAACAGAACCTCAGAGACAAGGCGCGGCGATGACGCTCACTCAGAAACACCCTGCGCGGGTCCTAAATGTCCTAAGCCAACAAATAAAAACCCACCATCAACAAGAGTACGATGATAATAATAAAAATAAAGATAATAATAATAATAATACTAATAATAATAATAATATTAGTAATAATAATAATAATAATAATAAAATAGTAATAATTTCAATAGTAATAATAATAATAATAATAATAGAATAATAATAATAATAATAATAACAAAATAATATTAATATTAATAATAATAATAATAATGATGATGATAATAATAATAATAATAATAGTATGAAAAACAATAATAATTATAATAATAATAATATTAACATTAATAATCATAATATTAATAAGATAAAACAAAATAAATAAATAAAAGGAAAAAAGAAAGAGACCTGGCCGGGAGGGGAGGCGCGCGGCAGACAGGAGGAAGGAGAAAGAAAAAGATGAAGAAGAAGAAGAGGAAGAAGGAGAGAAGAAGAAGAATAAGGGAAGGAGAAGAAGAGAAGAAGAGGAGGAGGAAGAAGAAGAGAAGAAGAAGAAGAAGGGAAGGAGAAGAAGAGAAGAAGAGGAGGAAGAAGAGGAAGGCCGAGCGGCGGGGGTGCCGTGCGGCGGACAGGGGAAAGAAAAAAGAAGAATAAGAAGAGAAGAAGAGGAAGAAGGAGAGAAGAAGAAAAGAAGAAGAAGAAGGGGTTCGTGTGGGTCTTCCGTGGGTGCAACAGGGGGTGCGGCTCATGCGGGAGGAGAGGGTGGCGAGGGGGTGCCGGCAGCTGGAGGTTGCAGCGCAAAAAGGGGAGCCGAGGCAGCGGACAGGGGGTCGGTTGGTGCTGCAGGGGAAGGCGCCGTGCAGTGTGCTGAAGGAGGAGACACGCTGGGGGGAAGCCGGGAGCTAGAGGGTGCAACGCATGCAGGGAAAACGGGAGGAGAAGGAAGAAAATAAAAAAGGAAAACAAGGGAGAGGGAGAGAGCAGGTGGGCGAGGGGTTGCTGCAACGAGGGAGGGCGTTGAGTAGCAGGGTTCACCGCGTGGAGGAGGAAGGGTCAGCGGCCAAACGACGCTGGTGAGGAACTCGACCAGACCGGAGGTGGTGCGTGGTAGATCGGACAGCGCTGGTGAGGACTCGGCCGGACGGAAGGTGTTGCGACGGACAGAGGGAGAAGCGCCGGGTGCTGCGGCTGCTTGATGGAGTAGGGGGGGGGGGGGCGTTGTGGTTCGGCTAGCACAACCGAAGAGGGAGGTCCGAAGGCCGTTGGAAGGGAGCGGAGGCGCTGCAGGCCAGAGGTGATCTGGGTGAGGCGGGGTGCGGACAGCCCACTGGGAAGAAGCCGAGTAGGGGGGAGCGATGGGTAGCAGGAGGAAATGAGGGATGCGGCGGGGGAGAAGAAAAAGAATAAAAAGGGGTGGGCCGCTAGGGTTAGGTGGGAAAAATAATAGAAAAAAAATGAAACATAAATGAAAAGAAAAGAAAAATAATAATAATTAATAAACAAATAAATAAAGAATTAATATACCTCCATAAAAGCCTCAATAAATTCTAATTGTAATAATAAAAATTTAGTACTATTATTAATAACAATAATCATTATTATAAACCTCATTAATAACAATAATACTAATAAAACTTATGTAATAGAAACTTGTGTCAAACTTTAATAATAGTAATAATAAAAGTAACCACTAATAAAATAAAAATAATAAATGAATTTATATCATCTTTAATAATATTAAAATTAACGACAGTCCACGTAATTGCATGGGCGAAGCCGCGCGGCGTCGCGCTCCACCCACGCGTCCAACGTTGTCGAACCCAATTATTTGTTGTTGTTGTTTTTTTTATCGAAGACTCTAAAATCTGATCTGAAACTGACCGCAAACCAGAGAAAAATAATTTAATACCAAAGAAATCATAAAATAAAATAAACACACGGTTTGGGGTGCGACATAATCTCTTAAAGTTCACACTTGGTCTTCACGAATACATGTTATTATGAGGATGACCACTTATGTAATAATTCAATATGTTTATGTGTCATTGAATATTACTATATGTGAACATTTGTAATGATACTTACACTATAATATTATTATTGATATATATCATTAGTCATGTTATTTGATGCATTGATGAAAACCATGATGCTATATAGTTTCATTTAATTATATAACACTGGGTGTGTAATGAGTGATATAGTATTACATTATATGTTTAGGGAGGATTTATATTTTCCGTCTTTATAGAATATGATTCTTGGAATTTTTATTGAAATGTAACTGTTGAACTAAATTCCATGTCAATGGTTTATTGAAAATATTATTCTATATTTTCAAAGAAATTCATATCAAGTATATTGGTTTTTGAAATGAGCATGTAATACACTCAATGAGATGTTGTGATAAAGAGATTATATTACATAGAGTGGATTTCTATATGGTTTTCAACATTTAATCACTAGCTTTATCCTCTTGGATTCCTTTACCTGTTTCTAGAAACTGATATTGGACTTTATGTGATCCCACTTAATTCTACCATGTATGAATCCTAGAGGGCCAAACACTTAGTTTTTTTATTTATCTCAAATAAAATCTATTTTAATTTAATTATTTGATTAAATATTTATATCTATGTAATGAAATAATATTTATTTAGTATTTATAGATCACAAATGTTCATTCAAAATATTTATATATGCATTTAACATTAAAATAAATATTTCTTTTAAATAACCTGAATATTATTATTATTTACTTATTTATTTAATGAATACTATTTATCATTCAAGTTTTAGTTATTATAGAGGAAGTTCATATTGAGCTGTTAAGTATATTTGGAATGATATATTAAATGTCATTTAAAAAAATCATTTACTTATTTAAATAAATGATATTTTTTTATCTATCAGTTTAGAGCATGTCATGTTAATAATAATTATATTATTATTTAGAACTAAGGTCTTCTAGAGAGTATGAAAATAATAATGGGCCTATTTGTAATTAATCATTCTCTAACCTACCTCTATAAATACCCAATAATATCATTTCTTAAGGATAGATGATATTGTGATAAACATGCCCCCTATATTGTTCCACTCAACCATAGAGGAAAAATTCCATAGATTTATGTAAATACTAAGATATATTCTTATATATTCCTCTATATTCTCAAAAAAATGATAAAAATAATTAATATTCAACCTTGAAGGATTGGGTGGTCATTAAATAGAGTGACACAAGATGATTGGTAATACCAGAATAGTACCAAGAGTACTATTGGAGATACTTTGAGATCATATGACCTTGGTTTGTTTATTTCTTGAGTGATTATTCTTCAGACCATCTTGATGTAATGATGATAAAATTGAATGGAAGATCTTATTTTCAAAAAAATCTTTTAAGAAATAATTCCCATGACCTAGGTAATTCTTCTAATTTAATTTATTATAAATTTAATGTGAAAGAGTTCTTTTACTTCATTAAAGAAATCTTTTCTAATATTCATCATGTAGATTAAAAATTATTCATTACAACTGACAAAATATTTTTTGAATATGAATGAATACGCTCTTTTACTACATCTGAATCCAAAAATAAGTATCAAAATATTCATTTAAAAAATTTAATTATTTAATTTATTAATCATTAAATTAATTCTCAATTAATATTTTATTTTAGTAAATTTTTTATTTAAATTAAAATTTTAATATTTATTATTATTATTTGTCATTCATATTTATATAAAAAAATTAATAATATGTATATAATTTGTATCCTCATTCATTTCACCATGGAAATTCACAAATTTGATCCAATTATTTTTTAAATAAATACTATATTTTGTCATTAAACACTGCGCTTTTACCATGCCAAACTATAATATTGTACTATGCACTATACAGTGTGTAGATGGCATAAAAATCACAAATTACACTCATGTTTTTAGTGAAATTCCTAGAAGTTTCATGGAAAAAGTTTGGTCATGTATTTATTACATGATGCATGGGAATGGCATCTGTTCTACATGGTGGTCACATGACATATAGCTGGTGTACATGCCATGTACCTCATTAATGTTCATGAATAAATTCACACTTAGTACCTAGGCATGTATAACTAATCTACGATGAGTGACATACATTGTTTTTACCTAGATTGAATAAATCATATATCTCATACATGTTTCTACATAAAATGAATATTATGTTATAATCCGATTAAAGCTAATAAACACTTTTCCATGTGTCATTAATTGATGGTAAAAAACGTGTGATAATATTTATAAAATATTATATGTTTTATTAATTTTCACATAAAATTTTGAACCACATTCCATGTATTGTCATAATATGTCAAGTACTCCACATGAATTAAAATCATTACACACCAAAAAAATTAACTTGTGATCAGGTGTCATTTATTTATAGTACATACTATAAAATTATACTTCATTTCATATATGATACATTTTATCTGGGTGTGTAGTAGAAAACCGCAACACACCTAGAGTATTTTGGATGGGTTACCACAATGTTTCCTTTAAGTAAATACTTTATAAATGATTAATTTTTAATATAATTAATATATTAATAATTTTTAGATTAAATTGTTTAGTAATCACCTTGATTTTTTGGATGGATATTAAAATAAATTAATTGACAAATTTATAAGGATAATTAATTAATTTGAGCATGTTTTAACATCATTAATACTGACATAAATGAATGATAGTTTATTAAATATTCTTTTAGTTCATGCATGAAAGATCATGAACTCGACTGACCTATGTATGTTTCTTTCTAATTAAATTATTGCATGTGATTTTTAAATTTATTTTTATTAAATTAAAATTATGACCTCTAAGTAATTCCCTCAAATTATTATACAACGATCTATGTGTCCATGATTTTGTTATATAAACCATGTAGCCATTATATTTGTTTCCCTTGAATTCAGGTGAGAAAATCATATATATGGATGGAACTCTCAAGAGATAAAATGTGTTTCAAGATTGAGTCAAGCTGAAATCATCTTAGGTGAAACATATGACATAGGTAAAATTCTTTAACTCAATCTAATTATGAAAAAAATATTTTTTTCTATATGATCAATGGGGTTTTTATTACCCTTTCACTGAAAATATTTATAAATAAACCTCATGATCATTTCATATATTTTATTCTATCACTTCCATGGTTATTTATTTTATGGTTTTTTTATCATAATCATTTAAGTAAATGAATAAAATCTTAATCTTTCTTAGATGGAGTACAATAAAAATTATTATGAATAAATGTTTTATAAAACCATGGTTAATCACTTAATTAAATTCCACTTAATATTAACAAGGCATATAAAAGTATAAAAAATAATTTACTCCAAATAAAAAAACTCCCATAGTGAAAATTAAGTCAAAATAAAATTTAAATTATTTATGTTTTGAATGGAACAATATTTCAAATTAATTTTATGGACAACGTCTGGGTTATTTTAATTATAATGGAGTTCTAAATAAATTTTTTTATTGAATCAACTAAGTAACATCAATGGTTGAATTCCAAATAAGGACTTTTTGTTACATGGAAGAAAGTATTAAGGAAAACCCAACATGGATTTGTTTCCAACACATTTTTTGGGGTGCACATCCCTCTGTCGAGGACGTGCCGATCTATTGCCCCACATTCCCACTTTCCGATGGTGGGAGGTGTCAATCTCTTATTCAAGGAAATTTTCTCCTTGATCTAACTAGGATAATGTGATGACGGTTCCATCTTTTGTCGATACCTCCTTAAAACTCGTCGCTTAGTCCAGGTCTCCCTCATAGATTAAGATTTTTTTTGTGAAACTCATCCCAGTGCCATGTATTTATGGGCACTAGTTAATTATGCCTCTTCTATCAGGAAATTATAAAGGGGTCAAGTCAGGGAAGAAAACTTTGGTTGGGGGAGTAGTCACGTTGGGCATCACTAGCATGTCTGGATGCTGGATCACTAGATTGTCTATTTTCATTCCCTTATTATAGGGCTTCTCAAGGGTGCAGAGTCCCTGGGCATCCCACTTTGAATGTGGGGAATTATATTCCATATGCATGTCTCTAAGGTTTTCCTCATATTCTCATGTTTAACATGGGGTATACCGCAAGTTTAACGTCTAGTGGAGATGGATTAGATAGATCAAAACACTGATGGGAGTGGACCATATTGGTGAAATCCCTGGAGGGCACACCTATGTTGGGACTAACTCATGGTTAGTTACCTGGTTACTTTCATGAGCAGCAAGAGGGTGGGTGGCATGATCTTACCAAGATGTGGAGACCCAGATAAGGATTATAATGGATGATTGATGATTGAGATAAATGGATAGATAATGATATGGAACCGTTGTAAGGATGGTGGTGATGTCGGGATTGGACCTCTAAGTGACTTCCTATGTATCCCTGTAGCAGGAAATCAAAGTTCACATAGTTCAAGATGGGGGTATAGATTTGGGGTTTGTGTAGAGGACAACGCCAAGACAATATACCAGGGCTTATATGTGGTTTGTAACCCGAGTAGATATTGAACTCGAGGGAGGACCAAATATGTGAGTCCCAATAAAGGGGAAATCAACGTCTTATTTTTTATTGAAGAATACAACGACTTACGGCATGATTGGAAACAATGGATTACTGTTGGATGGATCACAATTGCTTACTGCTAGATGGGTCACAACTACTAACTGGTGGATGGGGTTGATCCTCATGGAGTATTCCTATGTACCCTACATATAATAAAGGGATCAAATCCACATAGTTCATATGGGATTGTGAGAACTGACGTAATGATGGTTTGGACCAATGGGTGTTAGGCTTGAACCATGTGGAGGCTTCCTACGTCCCCTATCATGGCAAGGATCAATGTCCATGTAGTTCAGGATGGGGTATTGGTGAACTGATGTGAAGTGGTCTAGACCAATTAGGTGTTGGGATTGAACCTTAGGGAGGCCTCATAAGTACCCTGCCTTGGAAATGATCAAAGTCCCCATTGTTTCGGAATGGTTTCCTAGTGAACTAATGTGAAGTGGATGGGACCAAGTAGGTGTTTGGATTGAACCTTAGGGTGGATTCCAATGTGCCCTATTATAGCAAGTATCAAAGTACACATAGTTCGGGATGGGCTTGGAAGTTACATTCTAAGGAAGCCTAATGAGGATATCATGGTCGATTCTTACTCAAATCCCATGTGAGGAAAGTACTGTGTGAGAAACAAGAGGCATCAGAGACCTGACGATCACGTCTCAAAAGGTGTGTCTGTGGGAAGTGTAATGGGGCTTACTCAGGGATAGATACCCAATGAGGAAATAAGGGATTACGCGTCGTTAGAAGCCCAGTGAGGTGGGATTGGGACTTACTCTAGGATGGAGTCCCGGAGCAAGAAAGGCTATAATGAGATGTACAAGATGTGGAGGATCCATGTGTCCCTCTATCCTCTTAGTCTTCGGCATGGAATAAGAGAGGAGGAGAAGGGATGATTCCACCCACAATAAAGGCTAGGGGATTACACCAAGATGGTTTCCCTTCCCCACGGATAGGCGCTGATCCATCAAAGATGATCTCATTCCATGTGAGGAAGATATAACTCTCGTTGAGATGAGCGGGTGTAGAGAACGTCCTAGTTGGGGATCCCTGTGTAGAGTGCACGGGGTGAGGCCACAGTTTAACGTCATGTGATGAGGATGTTGGAGCTTTGCAGTTTAAGGTATTGTAGCTCGGACAAGGAGGGTTCTCTCTACACCCCAATGACATACATAATTGAGACCCTTTAAACCCTAGTGAAGAGAAGGCACCGACAACGCCGTGACTAGGGGGTATCATGGAGTGATCCAATGAGGTGCCCACATTATCGTGTCTATAAAAAGAAGAAATAGCCTTCATCATGCCGATGATAAGATGAATTAGGGGTAGAAACACAATGGGGAGCTCCACCCAATGGATCTTGAAATTACTTCATGAAAACCTTGAGGGTCGCACGGGAAAAGGGGGTGTGACACGAGTGGGTTGCACATAAGAACTACTCAGACATGGTGATTTAAGTTATGTATTGAACATGGAGTACAAAAGGAGGGCTACATGCAAGATTATCAGTTCTATGCAAAAAGGAACGGTTGCACGCAAACCGGAAGGATGCAGGCAAAATGAGAGGATGTGTGTAGTTCGGAACAACTATGTGAAAAAGAGGACAATGGAGAAATAATATTGTGCATAAGAGAAATATTTTTCACACAATGGACTTGGGGTAAAAGGAAATGTATGAGGATCATTCCCAAGAGGGCCCACCCAATGTATGACCCTTAGGGGACCTGTTGAGTAAGATCAAATTCCTTGAAGTGATAGTATTTTTCGCCCGGTTGTGCAAGTGGTGTCTTTCACATAGTAAAGCATCGCTTCTTCTTCTGTTACTGTCCCACGAAGGGCTTGGAGATACACTTCAGTTTATAGCTGAAGTCCCAAGAGGCTGTGCGCAAGGGATGCTGCACACAAATGCCCGTTTGACATTGCATTGGGCGCGCAATCATTTTAGTTCCATAGGAATGTTGGCACGCCTTTTGGATTTCTTTTGTGGCGGCCCATTTGGTGGTTTCTGGGGGGTTTTCGTGGAATTATACCTTTTTCGTTGCATGGGGTGCACAAGGGCCCATTTGACATCGCATTGGGCATGCATGATTTTTCGCGCGGCCGAGTGCCTTTTCTTACAGGCCGTGACTAATTCTTGAGCTCGTCGGCGTGCAAGGACCCCGTTGACGTCACATTGGGCGCTAATTCTTTTGTGTACCGAGAGGAGTATTGTTTGGTGCCCTGCGTCCTTGTGCAACATTTCCTTTGGTGGTTTTGGAGGGGTCATCACAGAAGCCTACCTGTGAATTATCCTTCGGTGTGCAAGATTTTGCACGCCAAAGGAACTTTTCTGTGAATCCCTAGAATCATCCGCGCACCCACCTCCTGGGTCACAAAATCTTCTTCTTCTATTCCAAATACATTTATTACTCTTTATCATCCCAATTGTAGACCTATTTGAAATTTGGCATCAAAAAATTCCCCCCTCATAATCGAAGTTGAAGGGGGTCCCGAAGGTCGGATTCAGAGGGCCACCCCAAAAAGCGGGGAAGTGCCCGTTTGGTGCCTTCCAGAATGAAAAACGGGTACACAAAAATCATTCGTGAACTTGGAATATGTGTTCGTGCATATAAATAGACTTAGGGCCCCTACTTTGGCCCCTAATTTGACTTTTTCGACATGACATGTGCTTTTATCTCATGTGCGGAAACTGTCTTGATCGTCGCGTAAATTTCTATGGACACATATGGATTTTGCGCACAGTCAGACGTTTTTTTGTGTAGATCAACACTCTTGGGAACCACCACATCTCTTGTGTGCCGACACATATTATGTGGGAATAATCTTATTTCCTTAGAACACATCCCTTGGAATTTCAAAGATGGCCACCCAACAGACTTATGCCGAGAGGGAGGCCACAACAGTTGCAAGAAGGACTCAGATGATAGCAAACATTCAAATTATCCATGCGATGAGGGTTGTTTCTGATAACCATATGCTTTTTGAAATTCTTATGCAATATCAAAAAGATTATGTCCGAAGTAATAGCCTACCATTATGGAACATTGGCCTTTTGGAAGAGGTGTTGATGTCGTTTTCAAGATGCATACACCATGGTCAAGGGTGAAATGTGAGGATAATATCCCACAGTTCTATATTACAAAAAAATTCCATCCTTATAGGGAAACACAATACACACCCATATATGTAATAAATCAAAAGACCAGGATGATTGTGGGAAGCGATTCGGTTCCCAAGAAATCTTTCGCTCTTTATGCGAGTACTTTCAAAAGCAGTATCACTCACGAGATGATGGTTTAGCTAGAATGTGATTTCAGAACTTGGGGAAACATCACCAAATAATGGGTATGTACATACTGGGTATGACAGACATGTGAGGAATTTGGGTTGGAGCTTCTTTCTATCTGGATTTTTGAATCCTTTTAGATGTTCAGCTCCACTTGTACAAACAGTAGGATCTGGTAGCAGAGTTATTCAGTCGATGGTCCCCTGATTCCAACACCTTCCACCTCCACCATGGGGAGGTGGGAATCATTCTGCGAGACTTCCATTTAATTGGGAGATTCCCCTTTGAGGGGTACCAATATGACAATTTCCTCCCGACGGGGAATGTCTTGGGGGATAGGAGATTCACCCCAATACTATCATAGAACCCACTGAAGCTGGATAAAGAGGAGTTGAAGATAAAATATATTCTAATGGACAAATCCTATTTTGGTGTTTTATCCTTTTCCTGACACATGATATGGCTGTAAAAATGCCTGGCCAATTTAACACATTCTTGAACACATCTCATATGGGAAAGGTAGGATCATACTAGAGGGTCCTAGAGGCTGGAGAATACCGATCTTGGGGCTTTGGCATAAATGAAATTCAGGAACTGAATGTATGATATGTCAGGTTTATTTCCAGATTCTTGAGTGGATGGCTGCTTCTAGTGAGGGACACTAGTATGGGGGTCTACCCAGAGATTCTAGTGATGGTTGGGAATTATGGCTGTGAAGAACAAGGTTAACCTGGGGGTGCTAGTGTTGCCTAGGCTATATAGTATTCTGGGGCATATCTCAAGGGGAAGTACATCCAGGAGGATATTTTGACCATTCCATATTATTCATGGCTGGGTCATATCCCACTATGGATGGTATGAATTCCCGAATTCCATTCACCCCTGGTAACTATTTTCGGCCATCCCTCCTAAACATTGCTGGAATCCACCCGCTGATGCTCAAAAAAGAGGGGATAAATCTCATGATCGGTAGCCACACCCACTTCAAATTTCACCCTTTCGAAACCTCGGTCTGTCATATGGTAGATTATGGGCGGGGGTCATTAGAGTAGAGTGAGTACCTGCAAAGCATCTGGGGTTGTGTACTATTATCCTGAATCGATTGTAAAATATTTTGTGAATCATACATGCCAACCTGGTTATCCAGAAGTTCTGGTGCACACAATGGATGCCAAATAAAGTATATACATAGGTTTGAGAAGAATGAAATCCTAGTATTATCAACCATCTATGGAATAAGATCATGATAGTAGGCTATGGAAAAATCATCACTCTTCCCCCCACCGACGTTAGTGAAGGCCTGTGAACAGAGTATACCGAACACTGGAAAAAACATATCATGAGGAAATTCTTTCTAAACACAAAAATAAAATCAAGGCGGATAGAGTAGAGCTTGAAGATCAGGGAGGTAGAAGAGGTTCCACAGGAGAGGTGAGGCAATGAATCACCCGGTTGGCTAGCATGGCGTGGGATGGTACATCATCGGTAGAAAAATCATAAGACGAGAATGTGCCTCCACTTTCTGTGGACGGGTGGTCATGCATGGGTCCTTGTGGTCCAGCTAGGTAACTTTCGGGGAAACAGCTTAGGAACCTTCTGAAGCCAATTGTCGATGCCATATTCCCTTATCTCTAGTATTCTTGGATAACATTGCGTCATTCTATGTCTATTGATGAATTGTGGAAGATGTTGGTACACATCAGGATAAATTTTCCAGACATAGGACACATCCAGATGAAGGGTAGGGTAAAATTTCATCGTCGGCAAGAATACATGACAGCTATTGATATGTACGCATGCCAGCAGAGGTGGTACAAAGAACCTCATCTCTTGGTGAACGTGATGCTTAGCCAAGAACATGATCCAGAAAATCTGCCATCGTAGGATTAAGGTATAGATGAGGAAGAAGAAGAATAAGATGAAGAAGCTGAATAAGGTGAAGAATGTGCAGATAAATAAGAAGAGGAGGACCAAGTTGAAGGTCTTGGTGGGGAGGGGCCTTCAGAAGCTTCTTCTCACCGGTGAAGCTCCTAGGAGAGCTGCAAAATCATAGGTTTTGACACAGAACTGGAAGAGCATCATGTGGTGAGTTTAAAATTATATCCACTGGCCTTTATATTTTCACAACCCCAATCTATCAACCGAAGTCTATTCTTTTTTAGGAACACGTGGGTGAGTGTGCCATGGAATCCTTCCCTATAGGGGATGAAGATATGTCTATGGAGGTCAGGGAGAATTCTCATGATCTTGTCCTAGGGACCGAGCATGGTGGGGTGCCGATTATGGATGGAGTAGATGACTATGAGCCAGAAGGAAGAGAGGAGATGACAGCTTCTGAGTCCCCTGCCATTCACACCATTCAGTAGGAGCCGGTGGCGGTAATTAAGCTAATATGTTCTGAATGCTCTCTGATGATGGTGACTCTTTCCATGACACATGCATTGGACACTTCTGCACATGGATCCCATAAGACTTTATCTTCATTGGTTCTGTTCTTTGTTGGGAAATTCGATTAACCAGAACACTGATCCCCAATACAGTGATTGCAAGGTTGGAGGCTCAAGAGACCACTGGGTCTCCAACATCTGCAGGATCCCTATTGATGACCACATCAACTCTTATAGAAGTAACCATTCAAGGTGGAACCTCCCAAGTACATGACGAACTAGACGTTGCAATAATGGGTAGTAATAATACCAGGGTGGAGTTCCAACATGATGAGGGTGAAGTCGCTGATGAAGTAGGGGATCTCAAAGATGACCTTGCCCCTGATAATCTAACTACTTTCGTAGAATATAGGCATGTGGACCACAAGGAAATAGATGATTTTATATCGGACACTGATGAGGAGATCCATATGACATGGCACAAGTCATGGAAGTGCATCAAACAATTTCTTAGCCAGCTGCAGGCAGAATGGATTAAACGGATGGGGTCATTCCGCACCTGGTGGTGCTTTCTCTGCACTGTAGGGGATAATTCTCACCATCTTCATGTAACAGTCAGTGACTTCTTGAATGAGAACATATGGGACAAAATCCAACACTCCGACATTGAGAGGTTGTAAAAAGACTTAGCAAATACCCCAGAATTCTTGAAGGTGGAGCATGGGGTTTGATGCCTTGATGACAAAACAAACTAAAGGGAGTTATTCCTCAGAAACTGTTCTGAGCTCTTTGAGCAGCTGAGGGACCATCTGGCGGATGCCCAGGAGAATATAGTGAAGGGGGCCCACCAAATATAATAGCTTCAAACTGAATAGGTGAGAGTATAGTCTAGGACCAATGAGATATGATCTACGGTCACTAACGAAGAGAAGCATCTCAGGGGATGGGAAGAAATTATGGAGGCCACAAATCAGAGGGTGGAAACACTAAAGAAATCCATACAAAATGTTGATCCTTAAGGGCCCTATTTTGGCCGAACTCATAAACCTATTTTTCATTGTTTCATTTTGTTCTATGGGGTTGAATTAATATACCATTCACTTGTTTGTTTAGTTTAATGCATTCCAACCAAAGTCATGAAATAAATATTAATAAATATCTAATCTCATGTGGGTCGTGCCTCAAGTGAGAAAGAAGGGATTTTTTTGTCGTCACTTCCTTTGAATGTGGGAGTTCCAACCATACTTCGGAGACCCAGGGTAGAAATGATCCATCCAGGCTTCTGAAAAGAAATGGAGAGACCATACTAGAGGATAATTTCCATGGAACAGTCGAACTATAACTTCCGCAATATGCCATAGTTCATGGATGGGGTAACGCTAGGGGCATTAGAATCAATCCAAACATAGGGGAGGTGAAAAGTGTGAATCACTATAACCAAAATTAAGAACATTATGTGGGTGGAAATGTAATAAAATAATATCATTGACTATGTGTGAAACACGGTATCCTTTTGGTATTATCCTGATAAGGGGATAACAGACGAAGGCCGACCGCTGACCATGTTCAAACCACGTGGTCGGACTTTGAATTTCATCCATTAGTCATCCGGAATGCTAAACTAGGAGAGTAGGTCTTCCATAGGCTGAGCATCCTTACTGTTAGGGGGTTCCTTTAGAGGTGAAAGAAAAAGAGGGACATAATAAATGGCACAAAAAGTGCAGAAGGTGGAGTGGTGTGTTGTACGAATTGATTCCAACACTCTTAAAATTACAGTACCATGGTGGAAAAAAATTAGGTGGACATACCAGTCTGATCATATATCATTTATATTTCCAGACAAGGCCTCTATGATGGGGAATATGATGCATCTCATCATTTGCGTGGGGCATCTCGAACTTGTACCATGTAGAGCTATAGTTACAGGGTTCCCTGAAAACATTCAGGCCAAGGGGGTGAAAATGAGGGGGAATATGACTTACGATTACTAGGTCTGGACCCAATGGCAAGATGCATGGTCATTCCTTTTCATCCCATTATATTGATAATCAAGCCTTACATAGTTCTGGAAGATATCATGCAGTTTAACGTCTTGAGACAAGGACACAGAGTTGTCTTATTTTATGATTATTGACATCAGACCATAGATGGTAGGGAATGCGGGAGACACATGGTGAGGTAGTTATAAAACCCAACGTGAATGAGGACCTAGAGTTTAGATAACTATGTGTTCCTTAGGGAGGTTTTAGGTCTAACACTGAAAATGATAGTGGGTCTAGGACCAAGGCCAAGTGCACGAGCATTCCTACATATCCCATGAAAATGAGAATCAAGCCACACATAGTTCTAGGGATGGTACGGTAAGGTATCATTTCCACATATGATAAGGTCATGTGGGTCTATTAAACACCTTAAAAGAAGAGGCATTTGATAGATCTTGTTTGTTATAAGGATAAATATGTGTTGTTTTGTGAAGTGATAAAACAATGACCAGGGATCCCAGTGTCGCCACAGGAATAAAGCCAACCTCAGGCATTGGAAAATGGTATGACAGATGACCAATACCCAACATGACATACCCTTGTATGAGGTCATCACAATGCAGTTCCATTTTTCGTTATGTGGCCAGGATGATAATTTCATAGTTTAGGGTTGTGTGATATCACCAACCAATGCATTTTAATGTCGATCAATAAAGACGTAACAGTTTAAAGTCATGTGGGACCGGGAAACATAGTTTAACATCATATGGATTTTACGTTAGGATGAATGTGCATGTCATGTTAAAGAATACTCGACGTGAATGAGGATGAGGTACACATCACACCACACACAATTCTAGAGAATGAACCTTAGTGAGAGGGGATAGAAAAGGTTAGATAATAGGAGGCTGGACCTATGGACGAGGCATCCAGGTGTTCCTATGTATCCCATAGGGATGGGAATCAATATATACATATTTTTTAGGGTGAAATTTAATGTAATACAGGATTTAATAGTTCAAGGTAATATAAGACCTTATATGGTTTAACGTCATGCTAGACGACATATTGTTTAATGTCATGTGGGACAGGAAGTTTGAGGTACTAGCTCCTAGAAGGGGAGTACGTGGTGCTGCTATTGAAAAACCGATGTGAACGTGAACATAATCCCACATATGTCACACCACACAATCCTATAAGAGACAAGTCCTAAAGGGAAGAAAAGAAGAGATAAACTAGTGGAATCGGAGCTGGACCATAAGGAGTGATTTCTGGGCATTCCTACATATCCCATAAGGATGGGAATAAAGCTATACATAGATCTAAAGAGAATAAGTATAAGGAGGTCTTAGTTTAAGGTCTTATATCTTAGACCATGGAGAAGACAAACTCTTCCAATTAAGCAAAGACCTCAATCTGATCCATAATCCCACGTGGGTCAAACTCTGTGTATGAAACTAGGGTGGAAGAGATCTTTGAAAAACATAGAATTCATGTAAGGTGGAAATTAGTGATAAGCCCCTAACGACATGCCAATGTGGATTAGTCCTTCTAACATGAAAATACGCACTAAATAATAGTACCAAGAGTGTATAAGTTCTACTTAGACATGATGATGTGGATAAAGATGTGAATCATGAAACCGGTATTTTGGGATTAATGGGGTTGGTGTGACGATGGATGATGACTGTTGACCACACTGGAAACATAGAATCCATATCTTGTGACCTAAAATGGGAATAAAAAACAAGGGTCAACTGCTAAACATGTTCACATCATGGGACTTATATCAATTTTTCTTTTGAAACTCTCACGAATGTTGGACTGAAGTGGTAAGAGATCCCTTAGGCTGAGAATCAATGCCATTTAGGGGTCCCTTAGGGTATGAAAGATAATGGAATCTGTAATGAAGGGGAACATTAAGCCTAAAACATAGGAAAAAGAATGTCTAGGCAGAATCCGACACACTAGGTGCCATACTAGAGTACTCCTAGGCACATTGGTGAACTACCAAAGAGGGTCAAGGGGATCAACATAAGAGAAGCAGATTAAAGAAGATCAGTATAGAAAAAGGGAGTGCAGGGTTGTTAGGAGAAAGAGGTATGTGGTGTGGTTGTTAAAAACCGGACATGTATTAAGGATATAAGTCCATATCACACCACATACCCCTCTCTTGGAAGGACTCGAGAAAAAGGGCTAGGATGATAAGGAGGTTGCTATGAAATGGGGTTGGACCCGAAGAATAGATGTTTGGGCAGTCCTATGTATCCACTGAGGATGGGAATCAAGCCATACATAGTTCTAAAGGTGCAGTTTAGCATCTTTCAGGACGATGAAAGGGGTAGAGATCTTCTAGGAAGGGGATATATTGTATGATTATGATCAAACCAATGTTAAGTAGGGCCAATTCTAGCACCACACCATGTTTTCTGACCTGAGGGGATATTTTGGAAGTCGGGGTTAGGCATATAGACAAAATTTCAAGGCATTCCTACATATCCCATGAGTATGGGAATCAAGCCACACATAGTTCTTGATGGCCATGCAATTTAACGTTGTGTGGTGAGGATGAGGGAGGATAGAAGAACTAGGAGGAACCATGTAGGGAGATCATCGTATTCTCCACCTGAGTGGTGCCAAAGATGCCTACACTACACCATATAGGGTCCTCCAAGGTAACTATACCCAGGAGGAATAGTCAAAGAGAATTTTTTGGGGCTGGAAATAAGATGAAGTGTCATAGAGTAACTATGTTTCCCATTAGTATGGGAATCATGCCACACGTAGTTCTCAATGTGTTTTTCAGTTTAATGTCATGCATCCAAGATGGTGGACAATTTAAGGTCATGCGGAACCATTCGTAGTTTAACGTCATGATGGATGACATACAGTTTAATGTCATGCGTGAAATAGTAGTTTAAGTTCATTTAGGACCCAAAAGTTTATGTTCATATGGGACCCAACATTTTAAGGTCTTCTAGGACCCAAAAATTTACGGTCATATAGGACTCAACAGTTTATGGCCATGTAGGACCCAATAATTTAGTGTTATGTAGGAACCAATAGTTTAATGTCATGTAGGAAAAAATATTTTAATCTAGAAAAGTATTTTTTGACGAACGTGGTACTGGTGGGAGGAGTTCTATTCTCACTGTCCATGGTAACTATAGAATATGCACCATTATGGTTAACCTTGTGAATTATGTAATCTCCTTCCCATTTGAGATCTAGTTTTGGTGGCTTTCGTCCATGTATCATTGGTGCTCTCAAGGCCAAAACCATGTCACCTTGCAAGAAAGAGTGGAAGAAAACCTTCTTGTTGAATGATATAGATATATTGTTCTGATTCCATTCTAGATTGTGTAGGGCGAGAAGTATGTTCTTGTCATGTGCATCCAATTCTGCCAGACAAATTTCTTCTATCTTATATGGCTCTTTCTGATCATATACAGTTTTGCGTAATGAAGGAAACCGAATCTCGATGGGTAGGATGACCTCTATTCTGTACTCTAGGGAGTATGGTGTAACTTGTGTGGAATTACGAGTCATCATCTGATAAGACCAGAGGATATTGGAAAGCTTTCCTGGACAACTATTCTTGTTATAACCAACCATTTTCTGCAGAATTTTATAGAGGGTCGTGTTGAATGCCTCGATCTTTCCATTTTCTTGAGCATGATAATAAGAGGTGTGGTTAGAATGGATGTTGAACTTAGCTTAGAGTTCCTTTAGATCAGCTTCCTGGATGTTCATTTTGTTATCGGTTAAGACTGCGTGAGAGACTCCAAATCGATAAGTTATTTTGGAGCTCAAAAAGTCAACGATGGAATGGGCCTTGACCTCCTTGAGCGGGATGGCCTCTGACCACTTTGAGAAGAAATTCTTTCCAGTTAGGATGCACCGAAACTGGCGAGCTATCATCGGTGGATATGGTCTGACGACATAAAATCCCCAAAACCCAAAGGGCCAAGGGTTCCTAGTAGTGTGGACAGGCTCTAGTGGCCAATGCATAATGCTGGCATGAATTTGGAACACATGGAAACTCTTAGAAAACTCGATGAAATCAAGGATCATAGAGGGAAAAAATACCACAGTCTTAAAATCTGGTGAGTCAGTTTTGGCCAAGGCTGATGAACCCCACAGGAACTGACACGAACCTCTGGCATGACCTGAGAAATATTAACTCCTTGGACTCAGTGGAGGAGAACACCATCAAACCCACACTTGTAGAGGATCTTCTCAAAACCGGGACAACGTTGGAGGGTAAAATATAATGTGTGACATCAGATTCACTCATGCTCGGTCTGATATTCCGAGAGAGTACCATGGTAAAGGTACTCAACCAATGGTATCCTCTAGTAGAGAGTTGACTCTAGCACTGGGGCATGGGGACCTGGGGGCCAGAACGTGTAGGTGTCGTCGATTAGGTGGCTTACCTTCAGACCATCATCGTCTTCTAGGATGACAGGGGTGATGTCTCTTCAGTGTGCACATGGATAATCAAATCATCATGGTCATCCTCTATAAGCGATTCTACTAGACTGGCTAAGGCGTCTGCGCTACCGTTCTATGACTGAGGGACATGGTTAACCTCTGGCTGAGAAGGGAACTCGGCCATCATCTTGATGGTACATGCTAATAGTGGTATGAGCTCTAGCTTTCTAATGACATAGTCACTGTTGATCTTGTTGATGACTATTTCAG
The DNA here is from genome assembly GCA_963277665.1 of Viscum album. Lineage (NCBI taxonomy): Eukaryota > Viridiplantae > Streptophyta > Magnoliopsida > Santalales > Viscaceae > Viscum > Viscum album. The sequence goes on along the minus strand of OY728119.1, from coordinate 1,670,594,309 downwards.
AGTCCCCATTCACATGCAAGTGGGTAACGTCAATCTCAAGGGTTCGCTTATGGCCAGTGATGAGTGCCTGGTATTATTATTTATTTTTAGTTCAGCCTTCCGATAACTGGAATGAATACGACAAGATAGCTTGTACTGGGGTGATGAAGATGATACCGAGACCTACTCTATTTAGTTTGGGGTCATTGAGCCTTCTGTCGGTGGGGATTCTAGAAGAACCATTGAAGTGAATTTTCCAACATGAGATGGATTGTTATACCCAGAGGATTTCCTCTTCAATAAAATCATGATCCAATGACTTTTCCATGGGATCTAGATGGGAGGAAAGGAAATCATCCAACTCTTTCCCCTTAATAGCCTTTTAGGGAATGAACCTGATGTCAAACTTCTATAAAATCCCTTCCCATTGAGCTAGATGACCTATCGACATGGGGTGGTTCAGGATGTACTTCAGTGGATCTACATAGGGTACCAGCTGTACCTCATGGTGTTGTAAGTAATGTTTCAATTTCTTGACTGTGAAAACTAGAAAAAGGAATCTTTTCTTCATATGGGAGTATCTGGTCTCTGTATCGAGGATCATGTGGCTGAGGTAGTAGAGACTATTATCAGTTCCCTCATTATTATTCTGGGTGAGAATGGCACTGAGGGATTGTTCCATGGTTGTTACATAATGGAAAAGTGGTTTTCTGAATACTGGTGGCATAAAACTGGAGGTTGTAGCAGTTATTTCTTGATTTCCTTGAATATAGTCTAACATTCTTTGTCCCACTGGTAAATAGTGCCTTTCTTCATGATCTAATAAATGGTCTTACACTTGACATCCAAATTCGAAATTAATAGGTGTATGTATTCCAAGTGGCCTTAGAAGCCTCTAAGCTCTCGAATGTTTCTCAGGTGAGACATTTGGATGATGGCCTTGATCTTCTCTAGGTCAATATCGATGCCCCAGTACTTGAAAGTGAAGCCGAGAAACATTCCTGAGGTGACCCTGACGGCACACATTAATGGGTTCGTCCTTAGGTGGTGGGAACAGAGGAATCCAAACACATTCTAATGGTCATTGAGATGGTCCTATAACTGGAGATATTTCAATAGCAGATCATCCACATAACATTCCACCACTGATCTGAGGATTAGCTTAATTATCCGATGCATATCCTGCTAATAAGTGGAACCTTCATTATTTAGACCGAAGGTCAGGAGTTGGTATCAAAAGGTACCTTTGGATTCTCTGAAGGAGGTAGACTCCTCATCCTCTGGGGATATTTGGATTTGGTTAAATCTGGAGTACCCATCCATTAAAGAGGGGGTCTGGAATCCTATTATAGCATCAATCAATAATTCCATCACAGTAAGGGGGAAATCATCATTCAGATAATGACGGTTGAGATCTCGGATGTCAATGCAGACACTTATCTATCTGTTCTTCTTCCTGACTGGTACGATGATGGATAGCCACCTAGGGTACTAAAACTCATTAACGAAATTTTCTCTCATGATCTTATAAACTTCAGTCTCGACCATGGAACTGTTGGAAGGATGCATCTTTCTAGGAGGCTTCTTAAACCCGTGATGACTCACCAGGAGGCCAAGTCAGTGGATGGATACCTGAGGATCTATCTTGGAATCTCGTTGTAACTCTAGGGTAATACATCATAGTGCTACTTCATGATGTTTGTTTACTGTTATTACTCTTAGAGAGTCATAGAAACACTGATCATTGTCTGTTTCAGATCTGTCTCATCATTGTGATTCACCTGCAGCAGTTCATCAACCATGGTAGAAACACCCTCTAATATGGTGGTATGTTCATACTATAAATCATCTCCTTCAAATATGAAGTGGGTAGATTTGGTAAGGGGAGGTTCTTCTTAGTCTAAAAATCTTGATAGGAGACTAGTGCCAACCTGAGCGGTGGTACACAGTGCATCAATGTACTCATGTGCTACCAAAACCAGAGTAATAAAGGCAGTCGATCCGATCCAATTTGGTCTTCGGCCCAAGGTTCCATGCTTGATGATATCAAATAAGTAGTGGAGCATTTGATTGAACCGATGTGACCCAGCCTGGTGGAATAAGAAGGTGTGTTGTATTTCCATTTCCATGGGTCTGGCATCCCAAAGCCTTATGAGAGTAGGGGGCTTAGGGAACACCAAGTCCTGATTCGTATAAGAATATGAGGTGATCTCCTAATGTACCTTGTACATTGGAATGTGGTTCCCCCCGGTATAGGAGACAACAAAAAATTTCCCCAAATTATGAGTTATGGCCTCCGATCGATGGATCGAGAAGATGTAGGCATCATCTAGGAATTCCCAAGGGTCAGTCGCAACTCCAATGGGTTCAACTTCACTACCCTGGATCTGTTTTTCATTTCTCTTAAAATAGTCGGCATCTATATAGTGGGATTCACAAGAGGAAAATGGAGATGCTTCACCTTGGAGTATTCCCACTAAACCATTAAGGGAGTATTTGAGACATTGGTGACACGATGAAGGGACCGCCACATGAAGGTGGAGCCATGGCCTACCCATCATGGCATTGTAAGCAGTGTCCTGTGAAACAACCATGAAATCCGTGCTGGATACCAGACGACCAAAATGGATTTTTAAGTATATCTTTCTGACCGGCGTCTGCTCCATCCTATCATAACCTTGTATTTTCAGGTCAGAGGGAATTTGATCATCCTTAGAAAACCCAATCTTACAGAGTGTCCATGTTAGGATAAGGTTAATCCCAGAGCCTCTTTCAACGAGGCAATGGTGGATCTCTAATCCATTGAAGTGGCCAGTGATGTACAATGGGTGAATGTGCCCCTATATAGGAGAACATTCATCTTAACTAGAAAAGGCGATAATGGCATGAAATTCATCATTCTCTACTATCTCTATATAAAATGCATAAACTACTACTACATCAGTCTCAAACTATAGCGGGCTTCTTAAAGCCTCGGTGAGGGATTCATGCATATCCGGAGACATGAGAATGACCTTGAGGATAGAAAATCCTTCAAGAATACTTGAGAGATTCTTGAGGAAAACATACATCCGCATTAGGTGTGTGGTTCTTCTTAGAGGAGGTCACTTTGTAACAGTAGGTTTGGTGGGCCATGCCAGCTGGACCGGCAGTTAACTAGTGCTGGTAATATCTCGTTGCTCACTAGCTGAAGCATGTGGAGCGACTACTGAATGAGTGCCAACTGACTGAGACCGGTCCGCAGTGGAGCGTGGCTGATTGCGGTGATGTTTTTGTGACTCTACATGATCTAGTAGCACAAACATCAGCAAAGGCTGGCCTGTTGGAATCAGATGAGAAGACTCAACATTCTAAGATCTGCGATGGGCCTACTGTTTGGATTCAGTGGAATGTATGGCCTGGATGGAAGTGCTAGATAAGGAAATCTGATGACCCATATAGCCATGGCTCACCTGATGCTGGCATTGGATGGGGACGTCGGGGAGATCTGTCTGGAGATCCCCGTAATCAGGAACTATGTAGGGGTTTAGAAACTCCACGGTGTTAACCAAAGTGTTCCCTTGACTTTCACTTGAAGAATCCTCAATACTGGATGAATTCTAAGTGGAATTTCCATATTTTAAGGCATGAAATCACTAAGAGTATGATATGACGATGAAATCAGCGGAGTATTTGTTTTACCTTACCCCACCGATTATTTCTCTTCTAGGAAGAGGATGGACGAGATGATTATGCAGAAGTAGTGGCTACGGCTGACGTAGAGGCTTCTAAAGTATTGGTTTGATTTAGTCATGCATGAATAATACCATGGGCACGAGAGACAATCTTATGAGCCATATAGTAGTCGTAATTCTCTTACTCATGGTTGGGGAACTGGTACCACTCCCATTCACTCTCACTGCATCTATTAGGCTTCACGAGTACACAGGTCACTTGTGCCAGAGCTGGGACCAACCTGACTATGTTGTCGTCGACCGTGTCTTGGAGCCAATCCTTAAACACATAGAACTATTTGAGGGTGTGCCCCAGGATCCGATGATAAGGGTAGTAGTTAGGGTGATCAGTGAGGATCACCAATTCTAGCCTCCTGCATTCAGGTAAATGTATAGGAAACTATTCCTAGGTACTTCAAGAGTAGCTGGTAACCTGATCCCCATTGAATGAGTCGGTCTAGTATATTTTTTCTGGGAAGGGGGACTTGGGATCCTGATTCTAACAAGGGGCTGGAGGAGCCTATTGAGGTGGAAGATCCTAATTGTCCCACCTATTTGGGGGCAATGCGTTACGTTGGGGTGACTACCGATTCTAAGGAGGACGATGTTGGGCATGATGTTGTGCGTACGGTGGAGGTCCTCTGTGAGGCTGTGGAGGCGTCACCATTGGTTATAATTCCATTTGTATGGGGCCACTATTTGGGACACTATAATGCAGTCAGATATGGAGGCCCTCCTTGCAAGAATTGCGATCGGCAACGGACATTCCTGGCTGTCATGGTGTAGAGATTCTTATAGACCTTGGTACTTATTGGAGAAATCTTAGAATCCCCCAAGGTCATTCTGGGTGGTCATAGAGGGAACCATTACCGTTTTGGGATTCTCCATAGACATCATCAGCTGTTTCTCCTGAGTGATTGGCATGTCAAGGGACTATATGAGCCCATTCCACCAGGTGATAAAGTCTATGACTCCCTCATCAGACCTCTTCTATCACTTGAAGATGTCTGCAATAATAATCTTATGAGTGGTGGAACTAAAATAGTACATTCATTTCCTGCAAGATCCTTACATCCAGCTACTGACCCAATGGGTGGATGGTTGTACCAGATGAATGCAGGCCCTTCGAATGTCATAAAAAAACACTAGAGTTTAGTAGCCTCTTGCTATTATAGGGTCCCAAACAAAGGTCCAGACATTGAAATAAATTGGGAAAGATGTTGCGATGAGTCACACATCCCATTAAAGGGGGAGAAGTTGGGATTTAAAAAACCCAGGGGCACTGGCATATCATCCACCCACACCAGATATGGCTTTCCATTAGGAAACTGTTCCACCTCTCGCATTTCCAATGCCTCGAGGAGGGAGATGAGCACCTCAATGGGATTATTTGGATGGGGGTTACTATATTAATGGGGATCCTTGAACACCAGTGTGTTATATGGTTCTTAAACATGATAATCAGGCCCAATGGATTGTTGAGCGGCTAGTGGCGCGGCCTTTAGAGTAGCTAGAGGAACCATAGCTTGGTCCTGAGGATTATTGCGTCGTTCAGGTGGATTTTTTTTACACCTACCACATCCTCATTCCATAAGATTTGGCATGTACCCTATATATGTGGGAAGGATGGTTAGGGTCACCTAGAGGAAACTCAATGGTGGGAAGTTCTATCTGCCCTGCTGTATCGGTCATGGACTGTCATAACTTGGTCGTCGCTTTGTAGCACGTTCATCAAGAATGTCATCAACCATCATCTTTTGATTTATAGCTGTTGATGTAATGTGGTTTCTTCTGGGTCTTCCTTTATCTTCTGCAATAATCTATTGTTTCGGAGTGTTTTGAGACTCCAATTTTCTCTTTAACATTACTGGGATTCCGGGTAAGAAATAATGCCTCAGTGGTTGCAGGGAGACCCAGTAGATTCCTCTGCTGGAGAGTAACCCTTCCAAATGGATCAAATAGTTATGGCACACCCATAGGGGGTAGGTTCCCATCAAGGGGCTCTAGCTCGTTCTCCACTTCTGATAGGTTGGTCATGTTGACCAAGAATCTCCATGGGGGAATACCCTCGATATCACCTAGAAAATCAGGCTGACACCAAATAGAACTAAAGAGGATGGCAGCATATTTCCCCAACCACAGATCTATATGTGGGGGGAAACCTCCTTGATAATCCTATGGAGTAATATTATACTCTTAATGCATCGTTACTGGAGGTTCCTACAGCGTCCTGATAACTCAGGGTGTTGGGATACAGGGAGTGCAGCCTAATCAACCAGATGGAGTTGTTCACAAATTTCATTGAAATGCTCTTGTCTCCTGGGATAAATCACTTGCTGGTGATGAAGGTGAAAGTGTGTCTCCCATAGTGTTTGATGGAAACAATTGAATTCCTATTGGGTGAGGGATTTCGGGGCACAAAAATTCAGTGTTGCAGTCGGCCGAAACATATAAAAGATGTGGTCTACTACGAGGATATCCCACAAGATCCTTATCTTGTATTCAGGGTCTTTCCCTTGATTTCCCCATTCTTCAACTAGAGGTGGATGAGGAATCTGTAGAGGTACTAAAGCAAACCGGTGGAATGGTAGGATGGATGGTGAAGAATACGGAGAGCAGGCAGATAAACCACCGTATCTAGGCCTATCCTCTATAGTGTGTAGTGACATAGACACCACATAGTGGTAAGACAGGCTGGTGACTATAGTTTCTGGTTGAGGTACTGTGGCTTCTAGCGATGGGATTCTATTTTTCTCGTCTACCCTTGGTCCCCAAGAATATCTCTCCATGATCTCTAGTCGAGGTAGAGAGTGGTTTTGGTGATGAAGGGGGTGATTGTGTGGTTGGAACATGGGGAAACACAAGATTTTCGTCTTCCTGGATGCACCTATAGAAGGAGGTAGGAATCTGATTGACCTCACATTCTAAAAGTATGAGGATGATGCGCCTTGTTCCTGACCTGGCCCTTGACATAGATGATCTAGGAAGGGGTTCCATCATTGTGTCGTATTCTGCCTCAAAATATGAGAAGCAGACTTGTTTAATATTAGTATGAATATTCTCATTATTCTATTTATGGTGGAAACAACCCACCCTCATTCCCTGGGATGGTTCTTCGGGATCAGGTATATTTCTGGCATGAGGAGGACCTTCGGCCATACTAGTACTGGGACAGAGTGGTCTTCTTCCTGAGTAAGCTAGGATGTGAGGAGCACCTGTATAGATATCAAAGGGAACATGAAGAGGACCACCATACCAACTGACTAATGTGCAAGGGGAATCTCTGTGGAAAGTGCTGGAATGGTTAGCACCTCTACTAGAGTTGATAGGAGCATGAGTAGGACCTCCATCCTTGTTTCCCATGGAAAAATCAGTGCGAGGAGGGTCCTCGTACTGGTCAATCCAAAAATAGGTATGACCTACATGCTAGGTTATGATGATGTTAGACTGACCTTCACATCTCTGATCACTAGTGAGAGGAGGACCTTTTCCAGCAGCTTTAAGGAAATGGGGAGGCCCCCCATGCTGGTGGTTGACCGAACATGTTACATCTCAACACTGACATACTACGTCAGACGGAACAACTCCATACTCTATGTAATGATCATGGGAGATACTCCCATACTAAATGTTTTTTTTCATGGGGAGGACCCTCATTTGTATTGAATGTTGCATGTGAATAAACTCCATGCCTAGATAGGGAGCGGGTAAGTCCCGCGTTCTCCGTGGTGGTGGTACGGATATGACCTTTGTACTGAGTGTTGTTGTCTCGGATTGGCCCTCGGTGGACACTACCTGTGCTTACAACCAGGAATGTCAACCCAGTCTACCCATGGGGTGATTGTAGCCTCTATCTGTACTGGGTGTTTGCATTCCCCTGCTTAGAATATATATGGGATTGACGATTCATGTCTGTGGTGGTACGAACCACAGTTGTTGTTGACATTGATGTTGCCTGGTGGGAATCATCCTCTTCATGTTCCCTACGCTAGAATTGGGCCAGAAGGACTGGGTTTGGTGGTGCTATCACATATCTCACATGCTCTTCAGTTCATGGGGTTTGGTGGCGGTGTTGGCGCGACCTAGTGAGATCTCTCCTTGGGAGCCCCTAGAACGGGATCCCAGTTGGGCTGACCCAGATATCCATTACCTTGTCATTGTTAGGGAAAGAATAATCAAAGCATTCTGAGAAGAGGCCCCCGAAACAATTTTGCATCAGAGTGGGCAGTAGATGTTCTCTGCATGGACCTTGGGGGTGGTGTTGGCAATGAGGTGCATATACCTTTAGATCATGGTAGGACATATCCCGAGTCAGGATAATACCCTCCTCCTCATATCGGTGTACGATATCATTGATCAACCTTCACTAAATGAATTCGGATGGGGAGATAGGGCGTGGGTGCCCAATGGTTGTGGTTGTGGAGACTGTCATAGAAGCGGTGGAGCCACGCGGGACTCTGGCATTGGCATTTCCCCTGCCCCTGTGTCGGTGCATGGGTGGTGATCGAATTCCTGATGCATTAGCTTGGTTCTTGAAAAAAAGGAAGATTAAACCATTAGTGGTGAAATAAATGTAATTGACGACCAATTCCCCAGTTCCATTCCATATTCTATGTTTGGTAAGAGGTGTCCATGCTGACAACGTCGCAGATCTGGATGTCCATCATTTTAACTGCCCCAACATCTGGTGAGTTTCATGCTAGGCCCACTATTTTCATGGAGATACCTGGAACCAGATATCTGATCCAGTGAAATGATTTCCTACTTACACATCGAACACTACTGATCTCCACATTGAGGAGAAGAAATTCACATCAGTTTCACCATTTCTGTTTCTGATGCTTTCGTCGGGGTGCACATCCCTCCGTTGAGGATGCACCTATCTATTTCTCGGCATTCCTGATTTCCAATGGTGGGTGGAATTCATTACTTATTTAAGAACATTTGGTCCTTGATTGAAACTAAATGATGGGATTTTAGTTCCACCTTATGTGGATTTCTCCTCAGAGGTTAAAGGTCATTGGAGGGGGGAAATTTATGATTAGGGTTAACATGCCTAGAAATAGGCTCCAACACCCTCATTTGAAAACGAAAAAGACTTGGGGAATTTTTTTTGGATTGTTTTTACCTAATAATTACATGAATGCACTTCATGAATGAAATATTCTACACAAAATTTGGTTTCTTCAATAAATTAACTAGTTTCATTAAGAATGAGTGGGTTTTTTTAAATATTGAGTGTTTCAGAAAATACATTATTGTGTAAAACTGTGATGTTTCATGAATTTTTTGTGGTTATGAAAGGTTTTCACAATGGATCTGATAATGTAATGGTTTCATAAAAAATAACTTAATTTCTCAAAATTTATATTGTAAATTTTAACTCATTATTTGGAAAAGAAGAGAATACGCACATAACCATTTTTATCAAAACTAAATAAAAGAAAAGATGGATCATTAGAGTATTCTTATGAATGAGTACTGAATTCATTTAACAAGATAGATTTTTGTCTTATCAAGTTTAAATGGTTGTAAACTAATATGGATAAATATTCCATTCAAAATATTGTATGAATAATGTTAATAGTGATTTTTGTACATTGTCACATTGCCTTTGTATACTCTGATTAAAATAGTTTGGGTGAACCGAGTAAAATTATTATGTCTCCTAAATTATTTATTTATTTTTTAGTAATTTTTTTAGAAAAAGATAGATGATAGGGTTTTAACTATGAAATAATATTAAAAGGGTTGGTTGTTTTAAAATTATATTCCCTAATTTTCCCTTATTGTCAAGGTATTTAAACTTGTGCGGGAACACACCATTTAGTGTAATGGGGGAAAGGGTTATAAATCTTCTGGTGGTGGTTTATATAGACCTATATGGACCATTTTTTTAAATAATGGGTGGATAATTTTACATTATAAATTTTATGGATGACTTTAGTATATATGGATATGTCTACTTAATGCAGATAAGTTAGATTCCTTGGATAAATTAAATGAATTCTAAAATAATGATGAGAAAAAATAATGTAAGACGATAAATAAAATTTTCTTAGAACACAGTATATAATATGTAATCCAATATTTCATTGAATTTCTATGGGATTTTGGGATTCCATATCAACTTACTCATCCTTATACACTACAATGGGATGGTTTATGTGAAATAAGGAACCGCACCTTTATATTCATGTTGTGATCAATGATGAGTCATCAAAGTCTTCTATTATGTTTTTTGAACACACAATACAAAAAAATTAAAATACTCTAATTCAAGTTCCAACTAAATTGAAAAATGGTGTACCATTCATTTTATGTAGTGAAACTAAACTCGCTTTGTCACATTTACATGCTCGGGGTTGAGAATCATTTGTTGATTCTTTTTCAGGTAATAAAATATCACCCTAAGGAATTATGTAAATCTATAAAAGATACACTAAAGAAACCAATGTTTTTAACCTACAAAAGCCCTTAAAAATATCAAAAGAAGAAATTCAAGCAATATCCTATGTGATGAAACACATATCTAAAAGATATAGTGTGAGTGAAATAGACATTCATGAAATTGTATCTCAAGATACAAAATATTAATTAGAGGAGTAGATTCCAAAAATCACCATAGAATAAGACATTCCAAAGATAAAAGAACTATATTAGAGTGCATGAGTGTTTATAGAAACTAAATGATATGATTTTCTATTCACCAATGATTGTAAATCATTATAAGTTTATAATAATGAAACTGTAACAAAAAAACCAATAAGTGGCACACAAGATTCAAAGTTTAGATTGGGAATGAATTATGTTATGGATTCAATGTATATAAATGATGTATATAATTTGGTAGATCCTATATTGTAAGTAAATACTATTGGATTTAAGTGGGTATTTAGGAGAAAATTGGACATGGATTGATGTGTCAGTACAAATAAGGCATGATTGGTCGAAAAAAGTGTTTAAAAAGTGTGAACGGAGAGATTATGATGAAACTATTACACCATGTTATATGTTTAAATAAATCAATGTTATGCTCTTTATTTTAGCTTACCTTTACTATGAGAGTTTCTTTATGGATTTCAAAACAACTTTCCTTAATGGGAACCTTCATGAAAATGTCTATATGAAATAACCAAAAGGTTTTTTTGGATCAAATAGATTCTAATAATTAATGAAAATTATAGATATCTAATTATGGATCAAAATAATAATCATGGTCATGTAACATTTATTTTGATAAATCCAGGACAAATTTGGTTTTATAAAAAATTAATGTGATCCATATGCTTAAAATATATTTAGTGGGAGAGGAATTTATTTTCTAATTGGTTATGATGATGAAACATTAATAATTAGAAATGAAATAAGAGTCATAAAGGATAATAAGACATGGTTAAACACATGATTCTCCATGATGTACATAGGTGAATAGAAATATACTATTGGGATCAAAATCCAGCAGGATATATCCTTGATGATTCTTTGACATAGCGAAGGTGTGTACCCTAACAGGATACTGAAGAGATTCAGTATAGAGGAATATGGGGTGTGATTTTTCCAATGTCACATGGTATAAATAGCTCCAAATTTTTTTTCATTAGGCACATGAGAAGATACAAACCATGATAAGGACCCCATATGAATCTGTGACAGGTTTAGTCATGTATTTTATGTTGATTATCCAGATAGATGTTTCCTACACTATGAGCTTGATAGGAAGATATCAACTTGACCATGGAGACTGATATTAACTACTCGAAATGTGACCTTTCCAAAAAATTCAATACCCCCTTTCCCAAAGGACTGGCCAAACCATTGGGAAAGGGTAGGCTTTCCCAACGTTTTGGCCAAACCTTTGGGAAAAGTCCACTTTGTGGCCACTTTTCCCAACGGTTTTCCAAAACCATTAGGAAAGGTCCCCAATAAATCAACATCACATCCAAGATTCTAGGGACCTATACCAATAGTTGTCAAAACCATTGGTATAGGTCCTTTGATTTTTATCAGATCCTCTTAACGAGAACATTCTATAAAGAAAAATTTAAAAAAATTATGATAATACATATATATATATTTATGAAATTATGTTCACAAAAGTCATGTTAGGTTAGTGGTTAGGTCGTTCAATGATAAACTAGAGGTCCTGGGATCAAATTCCATCGAATGTTTTTTTTTGAACTACATATACCAACGGTTTTATGGAACCGTTGGTATAGATTTTCATATTACTTATACCAACTATTTTCCAAAAACCGTTGGTATAAACCTATCCCAATGGCTTACTTGCCTATGGTTTGTAGGCCTATACCAACGATTCCAAACCGTTGGTATATGTTAGTTTTCTAGTAGTGATTGTATGGTATTCAAGATTATCCAAATGTAATTATATCATAATAAGGATATTTTTATGGTTTAAGATGAAAATTTGGATCTTTTTATTGGGGAATATATATATTATATTTTCCTAATAGATCAAGGTGATCGAAATATCAATCGAGAAATATATATACTCTCAATAGAGGTGTCATGATAAAGAAGAGATCAAAGAAAACCAAAATTACCAATTTTATAGGAGTGTTTTAGTATATTAAGATTTTTTATTCATCCAAAGAATATATTTGTTTATACAAATCCATCCATAAGAATTGTGTGGTGAATAATAGTAATGATCCTATCACACCATACTGTGATGGTGGATCTTGACGACGATACAAGGTAACATTAGTGGATGAAGAACATACATCATATGTTTCACCCCTTCATATATTTTTACTAGATAATAGAAATTATAGTATGTAATGTTTCCACAAAATACAATGTGGTAAACTCGTTGAATAAGTCCATTTATCAGCAAAAACATGAACATCATATGGGTGATATCATTCTAAAAATAACTAATTTTTTTCTCTTGTATATTTGAGAGTCTGTTGGAGTTGTTTCCCTAAAACCAAATACTTTTTACTTGAGATAATATATGTATTCATGTACATGATTATTAATATAATTATTATCACATATTAATTTTTCTTCTGTATAAAATTAATGTGAAAATGAGCAAGAGTCTCTATCACATTGAAAATGTTATAACAATTTACCATTTTGATGTGAACCTTTAAATGGTTTGATGATATTATTAAAATATATGTCATTTAGTGATATGACATCATATTATAGGACATAGATAAAGAAAACTATTTGGGGTAAACAATCATTAGTGGATGATACTTTATCTCATGAATATTTCACATAGTAATCTTCAAGATAAGACATTATAAGGAAATTACACAAGTATGAATTCCACATGTTTACATTTCATGAGATATTTCTATATGTGAATGTTTGTAATAATCCTTAAACTTCCATATTGTTATTAATACATATCATGTGTCCCATAATTTTATGTATTGAAAAAACATTGACTCCAAATGATCATGGAGAATTATGGTATATTGGGTGCATCCTGAATTATATGTTATTTATGACTATCTTGAGAAGTTATTTGGAAGTTACATATTTATTAAAGAAGATATCTCAGACCGTTGATTGGAATTGAAATATCAAATTAAATTCTATATCGATTGATTTTTTTATAGGTTTACTTTATATATTTATAGAATTATGTATCTAGAAAATTGGTTACCGAAACAAGTATGAAACCTACATGATGAGATATCTATATAATGGGATTAAATTATAATGTGAGAATTTTTATGTGGTTTTAGGTGTTTTGAATTAACATCATCCTCTTCGGTGTCTGTATATTTTAGTAGACATAGATATTAGACTTTTGGAGAACATTCCTATTCACACTATGAATGAAGCCTAGAGGGTCACATACTTAATAATTTTATTGATCCCAATTAAATTTTATTTGAATTTAATTATTTGAATAAATATTATTCTCTATATCATGGAAAAATATTTATTCAATTTTTTTGTAATCACAATTTTTTAGTCACCATATTTATATTTGAGTTGAATATTAAAATAAATATTTATTCACAAGGGAGTGAATGTTATAAATAATTATTTATTTATTAAATGAAAAATATTTATTATTTGACCTTTTGGTAAATGTGGAGGAAGTGTGGAGCAGAATATCAGGTCTAATATAAATGAAATATTAAATATATTTTAAGTAAGTAAATAAATATTTATTTAATTAAATGATATTTTTCTATCCATGAGTTTATCACCATTAAAGTAAATATTAATAATATTAATAGTATATGGACATGGGGTTTTCTTGAGATTAAGAGAATAATAAAGGTCATAATTGCAATTAATTATTCTATAACCTATCATTATAAATACCTAGTTATATAATTACCTAAGGTATTATATTGTTGAAAACTATACCCACCTCTAGATATTCTCATAACTCTGGTGATAATTTATTTTTAAAATATCACATGTCTAAGAAAAATTATTCAATTTTCCTCCATATTTTCAAGAATAAGAAAACAAGAATAAATCTATCAACCTAAAAGGATTGATTTACAATTAATTGTAGCTATATAGGGTGATTGGTATTGTTGTGTTAGCACCAAGATTACCATCGATGATTCTTTGAGATCGTAGGATCATTTATGAATTATCACTAGATATATTCATCTTTGGATCCTCTCAATACAAAAAAGGTCTAATCTAAGAAAGGTATATAAGATTAATAGATTATTTAAAGAATGAATTCCCAAAAAAAAGGTAATTATTATAATTAAATTAATTATTAATCATTATCAAAATATCATCTATCTTGGTCCAAATGGTAATTTTCAAACATAATAATATTTTATCCATTTTTAGTAAAATATAACATCATGTACATTTAAAATTATTCATTGAATCCAAAAAATCTAGTTAGCTATTAATAGATCCCAACATTCTCTAAACACATAACCTATTGTGTTTAATGAAATTTAATTTCATTAATGGATTTTAAATAGATTCATTCCTTTAAGAAGTATCCTAGTGAATCCTCCAAGGAGAGTAAAATATAATTTTCCATATTATAATCCGATAATTGATTATAATCTTGTTGAGATAGTTGTTGGTACTATATGAGTTACAGAAAGAGCAGATTACCCTGGCCCATCCAAAACTAATATCATGATCAATGATTTTTATATCATAATATCTGATCATTCAAATGTACTAAATATCCTCAATAATGTGATTATTTGATAGATAACATTGGAAATTTTTTTAGATATCTCAATATTGCCAACTATAATAAAGTAAAATATACTACATTCATATTTTATGGCCCTAATCAATTGTGGAGGGGATACATTTTTCTTGTTAAGATATAAGAGAATATAAAATGGGTGGTTTTTTAAATCCTTCACTACCCAAAATTTTATCCGTAAATTAAAAATATTACTTAAATAATGGATTTTTCGTGTCTCAAGAATGTAAAATTTATACTGATGGAATAATAGAATCATTTTTTTGGGATTATTCATTTACACCAGAGATGCTCATGATTAAAATTTTAAGATATTAATGAATTAATATGGGTATGTCCCTTAACATTTAGTCTTTGGTATTCCTTTTCAAATTTACTACGAATTTAAATTTAATCAATGAGACATTGATAGCTTGTACTAACTAATTCAGATTATCTAGTATGGGTTGAGATCATTATCATGTTATGAATGTAAGTGAAGGAGTTATCATTGTTATGAAATGGATATGAGATAAATTATGAAGGGGATATATTACCAATTCATGATGTAATATCAATAAAACTCATTACTACTATTGGGGAGTAATCTTCTCATATTTCAAAAATATGGAAAGTTATATAACTAATTAACTTCATATCTAGAGGTTTGAAATATTTTTCATTCTTATTATTTAATTCTATATATTAAAATATTTTTTTGGACCAATCCTCCCCAAATAAGTGGTGTTTTTTCCCCATATTGAATGATATCATTGGGGGAATTTAAGTTCTATAGGTTAGAAATACATCTTCATTAAGAGTTTAGGTTTGTATTCTCTTAGACATAGCTAATTGAGGAGTGAGCCACAATTTAATCACAGATATCTAACTCATCATAAATCAATGAAATAATATATTGATAAGAAAACAGTAAAATGTTTTAAATATATATTTACAATGGTATGAGTTTATATACTTGTTTCATGATCTATAGATATTTTTTTATAATATATATTTTCCTTTCACACATCCATATCATCTCTTGTTATAGTATTATTGAATCTCCAATATGAGTTGATTACTTAGGTAATATAAATATGGACTCCTCTTAGGAAGAATATTGAGTATGACTTTTGATTACTATCTTTTCTTGTATCTATATCTTAATTAGAGTGATCGTGGGATATTATTGTCCTCAAAATCTATATTTTTTATTTCATCATAGAGATGGTTTGGATGCTTGAACTCAAATATTTTATTGATTTTGGTAATTAAAGGGATATCTTTGTATCTTTTAATGGGAATTATCATTTATGTAAATTTGAATTGGAACCTAGATCAATTCATGAAATACCTTCTCTTTATTAAAATTGAGAATTATCATATTAGTTATCCTTTCTTCTAATGGAAGCTGATATAGAGACTCCACAGAGTGAGCTTCCTCTAGTACTGATGGATTTGACTAAATTTTTTCTCGTTAAATTCATTAGGTTACCTTTATAGAGAGAATTAAAAAAATTTATTGATCTTATACATGTGATATAAAATATATCATTTCCTTTATCTTTAATTTTTTTGGATGATTTAAAGGAAGAGATGAATTAACTTGATGATATTGAAGTGAAATATTTTATTTTCCCCTATTTATTCCTCTGGATAGCTCCTATACTCCTTGATTAGAAGAATTATAGGAGCTTTTTCATATTCATTTCTTATAAAAATGTTTTATTAGGTGACTGTAGAAAATAATTACCATTTTCCACACATCGATGACCTCTTTGATTAGATGAAAGGGGAAAGAAGTTTCCAAAAAATTAATCTCAACTATGGGTATCACCATCCTAGAGTTAAATAATCTAATATACCTAAGGCCTATTTCTAAGGTAAATATATTCTCTTTGAGTAAATCATGATGTAATTTTGTTTGAAATATTATCTTATAGTGTTTGTGGTTGTTATGGATCATATATTCCATGGATACCTAAATTTCTTTATCATGGTGTTCTTGAATGACATTTTTGTATATTCATTTCCAAAATATGATAAAAATAATCACATGAGGATTTCCTTGGTAATCATTACAGACCACCGCCTATATAAAAAATTACTTATGTGTCACTTATATATCCAATGGGTAAATATATTAGGACCTTTGAAAAAGGAATATTAGTTGGACCAATGATGTTAAAGGCCATTATGTCTTTAGAAGTAACAAATAATGACTTAAAAAAATAAAACTTTCTAGGTTTCGCGGGATATTACTGGTGGTTCATAAATGATTTATCAAATATTTAATCACATATAACAAATCATTCTCACATGTTAGTGATGTTTGTATAAATTTATGAATTTTAGGTATTATTTATTGAATTTAAATAAATATTAACATCTTATCCAACCCTAATTCGTATTAAGACGATATAAATATTTTTTTAACTCTTTGATGGTATAGGAATGAGGCTAGGTTTTGTGATTTTACATAATAACTATATGGAAGCACATGAATCTTGTTAATTATGTACACAAAAAATTAAATCACAGACCCCATGACATTGAATTATAAGTGGTTGTGAAAGACATACACTGTTAGTGGAACATTCTCTTTTGAAATTATTTTATAATATATACTAATCTCAAAATTCTATGTTATATATCCTCACACAAGTATATAAACCCCATATATAGGGGATGGGTTGAGTGTCTAAAAATGTTTTATTTTGATCTCGCCGATACACTTGGAAAGGGAAATTTTTTTATTGGCGCTCGTAGAAGGAAGTTATCATCAAAATAATTTAAAGAGTCTAGTGAATATTATAATTTCATCAACTATTTTATAGAAATGAACATGGATGTGAAGGGGGATAAGGAAGTTTTTTATTATCAAATGTGCATATTAAACCTTCCCTTATTGACTTAATTCGTCAGAATTAAACATTTGGTATGGAGTTTTCCATATTATGAGAATTTTAAATAATGTATATACCATCAATGATTGGTCGATACCCCTTTATTGTAACATTTTTTGAGAAATTGATTCATTGTCCCTATTAAATTATGGAAGGTAGTGACGAATGTCTTGCACCATTATTAATTGGCAGTTCACCTAGATGCTACCAAAATGTATTATGATATGAAATGATAATATTATTGTCCTGGGATGATAAGGTAAATTTTACAATATGTTTCTCAGTGCTTCACCGGTCAGAAATATAATATAGAACACCAATAACCCCCTACAATTATCCAACCATTACTTATTCCTAGAAGGAAATATGATGATATAACCATGGATTTATTATTTTATTACCACATATATCCCATGATAAAAATTATATCAAAATAATTTTTGTTCTAATAAGTAAATATTTCTATATTATTCTAATAATGAATAAAAAAATTTAATAACCTTTGGAAATTATACATACATACATTTGTGAAATTATGTAGGGTTCCATCAACGATAATCTCTAATAGAGACCCCTGATTCACCTCTCAATTATGGAAAGGACTTCAATAGATTGTGAGATGATAGTCAAATATTAAAACTACATATTACCCTCAAAACAATTGAAAAATAGAAAGGATGATCCAAAATTTTGAATATACATGATATACATATTAACTGGATTTATGAGGATCATGGGATGCTCATATATAGTTAGTTCATTTTTTATTTAATAATATATATTAGTGTTTAATAAAAATATTTTCCTATAAGGTTCTATATATTCAACATTTTTTGTCAAAAAAAATTTATGATCAGGTTATTGAAAAATCCGTTGCGGGACAGGGTGTGGTGTAAGAGGTGATGGGGAATATGTAACTTAGTTTTTTTCATCTAGTGATATATTATGTCTCCAGAAGCCTAATTTTGATAATTCTCAACACCATTGGAATTTTTTACTATATATTAGGTAGTCTTGAAACTATCACCTCAAGTAGGGACAAGAATATTGGGGGAAAATTTTATGAAAATTTAAAGGTATATGAAACACTTTAAGGATATATAAGTGCTTTATGTGATTGTATAATGGTTAGTTCTACCTCCTCTTATGACATTAATTCAAAACTTATTTTATATCTCCATATTGAATAAGTATTATCTTGATATCTATGTTAGAGTTGGAACATTTTGTTTCAATGGTTCAGAAACTTTTTCATATTATTGATATCAATGTGAAGTCAAACGAGGTAAGTAAATTCTTCTAGTTCATATCTTATAGTGATAAACCAATGAATCTCCCAAAACTCGAGAGTGAGAATAAAAATAAGAGAGAAATGGATTAACGTATTGTGGGATTAGTAGTTTTTATTCCAATTTTTTCGGGGTAGGATGTAATATAGTGGATATAATTGTGACATAAATGATGACACTCATTGGTATGTATTTTGAAATTTATTGTTTTATCATTTTTTTGGATTCTATGTAAATAAATAATACTTTTGGGGAAAATTATACAATACATGGTATAGTTACATGGTTTTCAAAACCATGTATGTAAACAATTTTTTCCAACTAGGAGTGTTTAGTACCTAATTTTGGGTTAGTACATGGTTTCCCTAACCATGCAGGTTAAAAATTTCCCTTTAATAACTAAATTCCTGGTTATCTGAACCGTGCAACTAAACCATGAAGAGAATTAAAAAATTAAATATTTTTAATTTCATAAAAAATATTTAATTAAAAGGGGTTCCAATTTTATTCTCATTTAATATAGATGTTTATATGAGGTACCACTCAACAACCCTCTTGGATTCCTACCCTCCGCTTATATTTTATTTATTAATTATCCATTTAAATGGTTAATGTTATTTTATTAAATGATTTTAATCAAATTACTTGATCTTTCTCCTTCCTCTATCTTCCATTTTATTAAATAATTAAGTAAATGGTGGCATATGTGTCATCATAGAAGAATTATAAATGGGGACTAAAATTTAATAATTCAAATCATCTTATAGGTATTTTTTCTATTATAATATGGTATAAGAGCATTAGTAGTCAATGGATTGAACACTTTATGTAAGTTAGCTCTATTTAATTTCATTTATTCATTAAACCATTGAATAATAGTTGTTTTAATCTAGTTTTTATGGGTATAAATGATTCATATGAGAACTATAAGGATGTTTTATAAATTATATGTTGTTTCTATCTTATTTCACTTTTAAGATGGTGTGTTTATTTCTTAACATATATATAAATTTTACATATATCATACATCCACACTATGTGATTGCGAAAATGAAAAATTAATTTTAAAATAAAATTATTGGAATTTTTTCATGGATTTATATGTTTTGATTTATAAAATTTTGTAAACTTTTTTGTGATATTTGTTTTGAATATAAGTGGTTTTTGGATTGATTAATTTTTTTTATCCAATATGATATGATTTTTTCATCATGATTCTATTTTAAAAATTATGAAATTATGTTATGTATTTAATTGATATTGAATATTTAAAAAGGTAATGTTTCATTAATTTATTTTGAGTTATTTAAATATCTTTAATTTTTTTTAACACATCAATAGAATACCTTGGATAATTAGGATGGCTTTTAGGAAAAGTATCTATATTATGTTTCGATCCAATTATTCATATTCCACTTTCTACCTAGTTATGATACCAATATAGCCGGGAAAAAATATTTATGATGAAAATTTGGCTTATTCCATATAGAATTCATTGTGATTGTATAATACCACTATGGTAAGAAATTAATTTTTTTATTATAGGATTCCACTACAGCTAGTAACTCGCATATAATTGAATACAAACATGGATGTAGTTACAATTATTTTTTCTAAGATAAGGATTATAGGTTAAATTACATTAGTCTCGTGAGTAATCTCCCATTATTCATTGATATGATCATTTTTATAAATTGTTTTCATTATTGAATTTATTTGTATATATACATATTTTATCTAATAAGGACAATTCCTTTACTTTAAATAAAAAATATAAATGTTTTATCTCTTGATATTTTTTTCATTGAAATTAAATTAAGACATTTAAATTTATTATTCAATTTAGCATGAAATTACTTACTTTATAAATGTTATACATAGATCATATGGTGAAATCCTACCAGGCATGTTAACTCACACTACAATTACAAAATTTATGTGTATATTGATTTTTTATTATTTGATGCATGTCCAGAGAAAGAATTTAATTGAGATAGAATTTTCAAAATAGATTTTTTTCATGTTTGGATGAGGTGAAACATATAATTTTCACACTTTTCACACTATGAAGGGTAATTGATTTTTTATATTTTTTATATTTATTTTTTTTCTTATCTGTAATTAAAATTATCCGATAACCATCCAATTACACGTTTTTTATATCTATAATTTATGGTTTTGAAGATTGGATGTATATTATTAACATAAGTTATATTTTATATTCATTTTAGTGTATGTTGAGTTTTATACTTCATTTTATTCCTTGTCTGATTATGTTTTTATTTCAAAACATTCTATTTTATGTATATGAATTTTGAATGTACAGGAAAATCATGTTGCATTTATAATTGAATCCTCTTTAATTGTTGTATTATTTGATAAGGTTAAATAATTACCAAATGATTATACTTGGTTCATTGACTTAGTTTTTAGCCCGTTAAAATTAGGAACATGCTTTGGGACTTTTGTAATATTTACTCAAGTATTTTTTCTTAGTATTTCTATTTGGTACATTACACAGGAGTTTAATAGAAGGCTAAAAATATAGGAAACCAAATATTTCTCTAGAAGTATATCATATTTTATATGATTATATTTAATCTTATGTTTGTTATTTATTATATTATCAAAGGAGTTTAAAAATATGAAATATGTCATTCTAAAAAAATTCAATCACCATTTTATAATTCTTTCATGTTGGCTGTATATAGTTAATAAGTGTAATAGTTCTTAGTATCTCAAAGTATTACTTTGAGTTATCCCTAATGAATATTCACCATGGATTATTATATTTTTTGATGAAATATTAAGGTTAGTTTGTATAATATTTCATGTAAATAAATTAATTATTAACATGAAACCTAAAACAAATATATGTGTGTTGGATGAACCGTTGGGTATATTGCACAATGTTTTACATAGAATTCCTTTGATATGATAGTTTTGAATGTTTCATATCAAATTGTAATACATAAGGATAGATATGATACATTTAATGAGAAAATCTATACTTTAATTCCTTTATTTTGTCTACCGGAAAGACAACATAGTCAAGAGGTGGTTTGGTTTGTTTCTAGTAATTTCCTTAGTTAGGCTTAATTAATATAGTATTTATCCCCTTGTATGGTGAGTATGACATCTGGGACCTTTAATAATATATACCTATGGAGTGTACAAACAAATATTTATAATAAACATGTGATATTATAATATATTTGGTGAAGGTATTGTGATGTGTCCATCCATTAGATAAAATTTTGTGTGATGTGGTCATATATTTGGTTAGTTTATACATGGGGAATCTAGAAAATTTCTGAAACCCTTTGATATTCTAATATTTCCCATCCCTTAGTAAATTTATATCTTAGATAAAGGGATTATATTATTATATATACTAGTATATTTTATTTTTTTGTTTATAGGTATATTGATACATGTGATTGATGGAGATTACACTAAATCCATTTGTAGCTTTATTAATAGTAATGTTTTACTAGAGGAAACTCGTTTCTTACATTAATCGATTCGAAAATTCATAATTATTATGAATGTTAAATTTTCCAATGGGGTAACAATTTTTGGTTGAATAAATGTGGAATATGTTTTTTGAAAATTATAAATATACTCTTATAGTGTTTTAGAGTTTATGCAAAAGGATTATTTATGGTTATTCACTATGTATTTCATATGTTGAAAGGAAATGTGAAACTGATAATAGTATTAAAAAAGTGTTTTAGGAAAATTAAATAGGTGTATTGGATATGGTTTCCAAATTTATTATATACACAATAATTTTAGGTGAAATAGATCATTGTTTATGAGGATTTAGTAAAAGTGGGATATTGATGGAGATATAACCTAAATCCAGTATAACATATTTTATTTTTGGTATATATGCTATTGTGTTGTATAAGGATATCGTATAGTATGATATCCATGAATCCAAAAGGAATATCAAAAGACATGAATTGGCGATTGTGTTCCATAATATTAACTGACACCGTATTTTATGATATGTTTATATCACAAGTATTGTGTTATATGTTAATTTCATTTCATGAATGATTACATAGGAAATAAAATGTTTAATGTTAATGTTTATATATTTTTTATATAAGTTTATCATTAAATATATGGTATAATGAAATTATTATATTTTAGTGTTAAATTTATGAATTAATAATGTTGCAATGTTCTTTTATCTTAAGGATTTACTCAAAAAATTTATAACATTTCTATAAAATCTATGGTGGCATGTGGATCATATAATATGCCTATATAAGGAAGAGAAATCCTTGATAATGGAGATAAATCCTAATCTATTACCCCTAGATGAATACTATATTTCATTTTTCCTTTAAAATTGAGGCAATAACATACTATGAATGAAAGAGGAATCCTACATATATTTTTTGATTAATAAATATGGGGAAAACCTATGAGTAAGGAGTTATTAAGATAATTATAAGTGATACCTATTGTGTGTGTGGTTGAATATATGAGGTTTGGACATTTTTGGTGTATTATATGTTCTTTATTTTATTTAATTTTTGGTTTTAATTTTAAAAGATGGCTAATATTTTTAATGTTTTTATACCATTTCTATACTAATATGTGTTTATTGATCCTAAGAAACCCATTTGATATATATCTATGAAAATATTTTAAGAAGTGGGATATTTCATGATATCTGTAATATATGAATTGGTGTTCATAATTTTTATAATCAGTATGTAAATTATTTAAAAATTTATCCATGTGTTTTCTTTATAAACCATTATACCTAATATAAATTATCTAATAAGTTATCTATTATAGGAAATTGGTATTAATGGTTGATTATGAAAAATTATGAACTATATTTTCAATCCCATGGTCAAACGTAGACCGCATAATCAAAAAAATTTATAGAAAATTATTTGGATGTAATTTGAGTGAAATTTAATAACTCTATCATATTCCATGCTTTATTGGCAGAGGGATTTTAACATTAACTAGTAAATTGTATAGAAGTGATGATGATGATTTTGGGATGATGTGGTAGTGAGTTATATGGGGACATTTTATATAGGCTCAGGTACATGCCATATTATAAATTTGGGAATGTTTTTTCGGTATGTCATAGAGGGTGGTGTAAATTCTGTTAGTCTAGGATATATTGGCATGGTTCCATGACATTTGTAGATTAGATAGAATATTTAATGTTTTGGGGAATATTTTATTGTGGAATGTACTGATAGATATGGATAGTATATTAGTGGTGGTTACACTATAGTGAGGTCTCTATGAGTGGACAATTGGATAGTTGTGTGTGTTGTATTGGTGGTTGTTATTATTATAATAATGGTTATGTGAGGATGTGAAATGGGAAGAGTTTTATAGGATAGGATGTGAGATGACCATGAAGATGATAAATTGAGGTCCATATAAGTGGAATTTAACACCCCAATACTTTAGGTTATATATTTTTCAAATATATTTTATCTTTTAAATATTTTATTTCACACAAAACATTGAGTTTATCTTAGATTACACTCAACATCTAGTTTAAACGAAGCATAAAATACTGTTAAAATATTACTATTTAATATGGTAGTTAAAATATAGACATTATAATGGATGGTATGAATTTGATAAACTAAATTATGAAATAAATATTATCTACAAATGTATATAAAGTCTTTTTTCTTACCAAATGTGATGTCATCGACCCGGATTCCGCTTAATAGGTTCCCTGATATCGGTGGACCACACAGACTTGAGATCATCTCCATAAATTCCAAAGGAATCCAACTAACTGTGAGGGCCTAGGGTATGTTCATGGGGATATTATGCCCTCGTTACCAGTGTTTTGCATAATAGATAATATAAATAGAGGTAAATAGAGAAATAAATTTAAGAATACACAAGGAACAACAGAAAATAGGGACAACAATATCAATAGATAAAATAACTCATATAAATGATGATGATATTCCATGTATCTAGAAAAATGAAAACCAGGGATACAAGACAGAAGACATGACATGTTCCAAAAAAGTATAAAAGAAAAAATTACTATCCCCATCACTCTAAGCTCTGTTTTAGTTATCTAATATTGAGATCTATCCTAAATAGTAGGGAATCAAGTGTTCGAAGTTGTATGGTTCCCTTTATCAATACCTACATTTATGTAATCTTCTTTGGGAATGAAATGAAACTTATAGAGGGTGTGAGATAGATCTTAGTGGTCCACCACCAATGGAATATATAACATTCATCTCATGTAATGGAATATAATAGTGTGTAATAATATATATATATATATATATATATATATATAAATTATAGTAGTAAAATGTAACTAAATACCTTAGTACATGTTCCAGCCCTCATATGGTGTCTGAACCTATATCAAATTAATCATTATGTCACTAATAGTTTATAACTAAGTCCCATACTGACAATAGTAAAGGTTACAAGATGTAACAAGGAAAACAGTAATGATATTTAATAAATAAGTTCCAAGGTAATAACCATGGAAACATAGATTTCAAGGGTTTCCATCTCAGTAATGATTGTAACCTAGCTAAGGTTAAGAGTGTTATCCAAGGAGCGTGTTCCAAGGGATTCCAAAATAAGATGCCTACTGAATCCAAGGTGATCGTCTAAGGAAAAATGTGGTGAAAGAGAGATAGGGACCTATGGGCTATATCCATGAAACCTACTTCTAAACCTTGGATCAAAGGAGTATTTCCAATGAATTCTTTAATACTATGTGAGGGATCATATGGTCTCATACTGAGCATCCAAGAATAGACAAATATATAGATCAAGATTTGTCTCAACCTAAGTATGTTGCATCCTTGAGTCGAATTGGGGTTCCTGAGTGCTCAAGGGATTCCTCAATCAGAATGCAAGGCGATCTCAAGTCATTCCAATCCTATTTGATAATTAATTCATATAATATTTCAATACATTCAAGACATTCCTTTAATTAGTGTTATAAGTCCAAGTAGCATGCAACCGTTTAATCAATTCCTTATTTATCAATAAGTCCATTTGGTTCAATACATACCATTTATTAGTGTGCCAAGTCCAAGTATCATGCAACATTTATTAAATATATTTAATTCATATTCAATTAGTAAGATTCACTCTACTACCTTCCATAAACATGGTAAGGGGTTCTATGGACAGGAAACTCATTATTAAAGTATATTTAAAAGTGATAGTTATATACTTAGTATACTTTCCAATTTACATTTATCATTGATATATAAATTTTAATGACTTACCTTAGGCGGGTCAAGTAGTGATCATACATGGTACTTTACATTATGAAAATTCACAATTTCAATAAATCCATTTAATATAGAAAAGCATACCCTTAGGAAGGTTAACCCTGTGCACACCCGAATGGTGGCTCAAATGCATCAAAACAGTAAAACCACAATTATGGAATAACATCCTATAGGGGATGGATGGAATTGGGGATGCAACCATTAATAATTAATAACATATTTTTAAAGAGTATAACCGGATAGTTCTAATCATTATAATCATTACATATAAATTCATCAAACAACACTTGATGAAATCGGTGGGACCCACATGACAATTTCAAAATAAACAAACTTAACGGATGAGTTACAGACCAACCACCTTAGTGTTGTACAAATCTCCTCCTTTGATAACAAACTTTGATTCATCTTATAATAAATTAGATATTATAAAAAAGAAAAATGTTCACACCTCGATAACTAGGTCGAGAACAAGAAATTAGAAGAACGACTAAAAATGAGTTGAGTACTTACCGTTACACATCCAAAATGATGAAAGGAAGATCGATTAGATCCTAGATGAAGGATATATTTTATTCCATACCTCAGGCCTTCAAATATCTCTAAAATGAGATAAAAATAGGTTAATCCCTCAGGAATTTATATTATGAAGAATGATGAGGCTTAATTAGGTCATTAAGGGGAAAATAGTTAAACTTCCAATAAAATAGTATGTTCGTGGTTTGTCCACATGGTTCTCCAAACAGTGCTCAATCCATACTCAAGTACCTAGGAAAAATGGCCACTCACACAGTTATGGAAACTATGCACCTACCATGCTGTAGGGCTTTGTCCAAAAAGGCACCACCTACACACTTTTCTCTAACCATGCGGCCTTCCTACATGGTTTACTGCAAACCATGCACCAAACCTAGTTTTATCACAAAGCTGTGTTCTAGCCTCTAAAAAATCCCTAGACACCCTCAGGACCTTCACTAACTCATTAGACACCCATATTATGTCCAAAATATATAATTAGACTAAAATTTAAATGATCCAAACCTGAGTGAAAAAAATAGTTCTTACAATCTTCCTCGTCAAAAGAACTTGTCCCCGAGTTCACCAACCAAGGGTGGAGAAGTGATTCCTAAGAACAAATCTATAAATTGGTCATGTACATCATCCTTCCACTCCCAAGTCTCATCTTACACAATGTCTTTCTACCATACAACCCATACCAAAGGGACAAACCGTCCTCAGAGAGACTTCATTCTCTAGTCAACGATATGTACATGATACTCCTCAAAGGTTGTATCAACATCTATTTCAACATCCTCATGATTAAAGGTTTAAGATATGTCATCATGACACTGGAGAAGCTGTGAGATAGGGAAGGAACCATGCAAGGAATGATACCTCTGAGATAGTATCAACCAATAGGCTAACGATTTGACTATCTCATGGATCTGACATTTCCCTATATAATTAATTGATATCTTACCTTTGTTCTGTAATTGTCTATTCCCTAGCCTTGGTGATACCCGATGGAAAAAACAATCTCTGACCTTAAACTCTAGAGGGTGACGATAATGATCAACATAAGATTTTTGTTTAGACTGAGAAGTAGTCATGTTATTTCTGGTCTGTTGAACTTGCTCAAAAGTATCATGAATGACTCAAGGACCAAGTAGTGCTTAACCTGCCTCTTATACCACATTGTGACATATTGTACCAAGATTCCACTTAATAGGTGCCCTAATCTCGGTTGTCCACATGGCCAAAACACATCTCCCAAAATCCCAGAGGCTTCTGACTAGCAATGAGGGACAAGGGTTTGTCAATGGGAAGACTATAAATTCTTTAGTAGAATGTATCATAATAGATAACATAAACAAGTAAAAATAGAAGAAGCAATATAAGTAAAACAATGGCACAACGGAAAATACGTACAATAGTAAAAATAACTGAAATAACTGAAATAATAGATGACGATATTTAATGAATCTAGAAAACTAAAAAACATGGATACAAGACAGTATAAATAACATTTTTTACAAAATTATAAAGGAAATCAAAAGAATATCCCTAGAATCCCAAGCTTCGTCTCAATCATATACTATCAAGCTCCATCCTAAACAACAAGAAACAAAGTGTTCGAAGACATTCACATACCTTTATAAACACCTAAATTAACTTAATTTACTCTAGGTACCAAATGGAAACCATAGAGTGGGTGAGATAAATATCAGTGGGACACAACCAATGGTGTCTATAACATTAGTCCTGTATAATAGAATATAATAGTGTACAAGAACATATATAAAAATTGATGCTATAAAATTTTACTAAATACCCAATTAACTAATTCATCCGTCATCTGGTTTATGAAACAGTAACCAATTCATTATTTTATTTCTACTATTTTACAACTAAGTCCAATGTTGACAACAGTAAAGGTTCCAAGATGTAATAAGGAAACCATTAATGATATTTAATAATGAAGTTCCAATGTAATAACCAAGGAAATGTAGACCTCAAGGGTCACTAAATCAGTAATGAATATAGATCAACTAAGGTTAATACTATAATCCAAGTATCAGGTTCAAAAAATTCCGCAATAAGATGCATATTAATTCCAAGGTGATCATCCATGGTAAAACAGGGTTATGTAGAGACAAGGCCCTATGGGCTGTAACCGTGGAACCTACATGTCAATTATGGATCCAGGGAATGTATCCAATGAATTTTTTAAAACTATGTGAGGGATTCTATGGTGTCATACTGAGCATCCAGTAATAGAAAAGGATCTGAATCAAGGTGGGTCTTAACCAATGCAAGCCACATCCTTAAATCAGAATGGGGTTCCCGAGTGCTCAAGTCATTCCGCAATCAGAGTCCAATTCAAGCTCGAGTCAAGCCACTCTTATTTGATAATGAAGTCTTATATTATTTCATTTTTTCATGCTTTTCTTTTCATTAGTCTGAAAAGTCCATGTTGCATGAAACCCTTTGATCAATTCATAATTTATCAAAAATTTCATGTGGTTCAAGCCTTGCCTTTCATTAGCGTGAAATGGCCAATTAGGATGCAATCTTTATTAAATATTTTTAAGGGATATTTAATAAGTGAGGTTAACTCCACTACGTTTCATCAACACATTAAGGGGTCCTATAGACATGAAATCTATTGTTAAATTATATTTTAAAAGGATAATCTATATACACAGTATACATTCAAATTTCCATTTATCATTGACTTATAAATTTGAAGAACTTACCTTAGGTGTGTCAAGTGGTGATCCTAAAGAGTAATTTACATTATGAAAATTTATAATTTAAATCAATCCATTTAGTATAAAAAAGATTATTTATAGGAATTTCAAGCCACGTTACACCTAAACGGAGGCTCAAACACATCAAAACACTAAAACAATCTTTATGGAATAACATCCTACATGGGATGGATAGATTTATGGGTATAACCACTAAAAAATAATCACATATTTATATGGATCATAACCATACAGTTCTAATGATTATAATCATGACATATAAATTCCATAAATGACCCTCGATGAAATCAGTGGTCCCCACACAAAAATTCTAAAATCAATGAAATCAAGGGATGAGTTATAGAACACCCACCTCATAGTAATACGACTCTTCTCCTCTGATATCAGCCTCTTATTTATCTTATGATGGAGTAGATTTGAGAGAAAGGGGAAAAATATCACACCTTGATAATTAGTTCGAGGGAAAGAGAGTAGAATAATGCATAAGAAGGACTTGAGTACTTACCATTCCACATCCAAGGTGATGAACCAATGTTGGATCATATTATGAATGAAGGAGATCATTCTATACCTACCTTAAGACTTCAAAGAGCTATAAAATGCAAGAAAAATATGTCAATTATGCAAGAATTCATATTAAGAGGAAGGAGGAGTCTTAATTAGATCAGTAAGGAAAAAATTTTAAAATTACCCATAATATAGACTATGAACTGCTTGTCCACACAGTTTTCCAAACCATCTGCAAAACATGCATGACTACCTAGAAAAAAGTGACACTCGCACGATTAAGCCTCATGGTTAGGGAAACCGTGCACCGACCCTACGGTAAGGTACTATAAAAAAGGCACCATCCATAATTTTTTCACTAACTATGTGGTATTTCCACACGGTTTACTACAAACCGTGCGTCCGACCTCGTTTTCCCAAAATGCTATGTTCCAGGCTACGAACATTCCCCAGACAAACATGGGACCTACACTAAATCATTAAGCATACGTATTTGGTCAAAAATAAATAATTTTAAGAATATTTAATGTGTCAATCCCCTATCGTAAAACCTGGTTCTTACACCAATTACTTATAAATAGAAAAAAACATTCGAAAATAAAGGGATTATTTTAATGAAAAAATATTTTGATAGAAATATATTGTTTTACCTAAATAAATTAAATAAATAAATTTTAATAATTTAGTTTAATTATATTTATATATATTTTTTTTGAGTCAAAATTTTAGCATTAATATTATGTGTTTCTTATGAATGATAGAATAATAAATCCAATTTTACACTTAAAAACTTTATTTTTTATAAAAAAAAGTTTTGTCACATTTTGAAAACTTATATTCAAAATTAATTTTAAAAATTTTTCAAAATTTATTTTAATAAATTAAATTAATTTTTTAAATAATATTTTCAAATTAATTTTATAGTACTGTTTTTTAGAATTTAATGAAAATATAACATTTTCACTGAATGTAGAAAAATAATGGTTTTTATTAAAGAAACTCCATTTCATTGAAATAATTTACAAGATATATTTTATTCTAATATTGATTAAAAAGTAAAACTAGTTCAATAATATATATATTAATCCAATTTATATCATTTTAAAAAAATTCATATTTATTGTTTCTATAAAATGTTTTTAAATATTTGAAACTTTTTTCTTTGGAAATATCTTTTTCATCACGTATGTAGGAATAATCTTAAATTTAATTTTTTCATTTATATGAATGGAGTATATAAAAATATATTAAATATTTATAATAAAAATAATTTATATTATCTAATAAGGTTAACTTAATTTTTTATCATTACTAATAGTACTGTAAACATTAATTTCCACAGTTTTGGTGAAAATGGGTTTACCGAGGGTCAAACTTAAATGACAAGGGGTAAAATGACATATAAACTTGTTCAAAACCAATTTTATGTCTATATTTAATACTTATATCATATAATATTTATTAATTGGCCATTTTGGGGCCTTTTGTTATGTGAAAAATGTTGGAACACATTTTTTTAATTACAATTGTGCTAGTCACCCCACTTATACAAGGCCACACCCCTTCTCTTATCATCACACTTCCAAAAAATTTGTTCGGAAAATACCTAACTAAATAACTTTATTTATTCCATAATATCATCCAATGAAAGTTATTTTGGTTATAAACGCATCCTATGATTGATTTTGGTGTAAACTAAAATATCTTGTCTGGAGAAGAGGTAACGTCCTTAACCGAGTGTTTTATTTTATTTCTTCCTCCACCTATATAAAATATTATTAAATCATGATGATATAATAACCTCATAATATTACATATAATTTTACTTTTTATGTTTATATAATGACCTAAATCAATCTTCTCCTCCCTCAAATGGGAAACAATAATGTCGCTTGTGTGTTCGACGAACTACCGCCTCACGAACCAATGTGAAACATTTTCTATAAACACCTCCCACAGCATGATATAATGTTGAATTTAATATATATATATATATATGATATTTATTATATTATTATACTTATTATATATTTATATAACATATAAATTATTTCTTTCCATTCCATTGTGGATACAATAACGTCATTCGTGTATACGGTGGGCTGTCGTCTCACGAAGTGATGTGATTCATTTTTCACTAACACTATAAATTGAAGGTAATATGGATGGTTTTAATGAAAATATTTCATATAATGGAAATAAAAATTATTCTATTATTGTAATATATTTAACATTATTTATTTAAATCTTTTGATAAAATGGAAACAACATTCATGTGAACGTACGAACTACCATTTCCATGGACTATATATTTTATTTTCTATCTCTAAATTTTATGGATCACTAAAAATATATATATACGGAATATATATGATATTTTTATAATTTTTAAAATAAAGATAATATGTAACCATGATAAATGTAATAATACTTAAAGTAACAAATCCTAACTTACACGAAAAAGAATGTGGTTATTATCTGAAACATGATTTTAGTGAGGAATTATTAATAAAAGGTTAATAAAAGGTCATAAATAAATCAGTTATGGTATAATATATATAATTATTGTTTTTAATATATTTAATATAAGATTATATTCATTATACTAAATTTTTGAACATGTTTCATGGAAGATGAGACTATGTTAAGGGATTTCCTTATCAATTTTTTACTTTTATGAGACACATGCTATATTCACAAGATATTTATTTTATGTTGTTCATATAATTCAGAAAAATTATTTTATGATGATTCCAATAAAAATTAATGGTATCTAAATATATTTTTTATGATCAATCTTTCATTATGTTTATTATTCAAAGGTTAGTAATGTTGTATGTTATTTTTGTCTGAATTTTCTTTCTTTGTGATTTATGTTGTATTATGCCCCTATTTTGATTCAGGAGGTTTATATATACACACATTGACATGTAATATAATAATTTTTTTATTATCATGATATTATAACTTTTATTTAATTTTATTCTTTCATAGTTCATATAATTCAATGTTACTAAAATGGAAAGTGTTTTATTTTAAAAAGTCATCATTTTTTGGGATTGTTTAGGATTATGCTTCTAATGATAACATATTATGATATATGTCTCAAAAAACTCATAATTTGTTTTCTATTTTTATGTTATCATAATACAAGTTTTTTCTTAATTTTTATCCCTTTATGTATTCAAGAGTGTAAAGGAATATTTTTAATGTAAATTGGATTTTTATCTCTTTAATCTAAAATCCATTATCTTACAAAATCATGTTTCATAAAAGTATTTTAAAAAAGTTTTTTAAATTATAAAGATTATTTATTTAATAATTTTTTACATAAGTTTTTATATTTAATTTTTTTAATGAAATCTTCATGTTGTTTCCAAAAAAAATTCCTTTTGGATTTTATCAAAAATAAGAAAGGAATATTATTTTTAATGTGTATGGTATGAGCTCTATTTTATACCATCATGACCACTCAATGTTAAAAATATTACCATATAAGTTTCAATGTGTATTTTCAAAGAAACGGATTTAAAAAATATTTTATGAATTTTTAGTGATTTTGGAAATGAAAAAGCTATTTTCCTCAATAAATATTTTAAATTATTTTTAAAGAATAATTTATAAGACTAAAGCATTATTATAAAATAAAAAGATTTTAAAAACGGTATTATAATTTTTTAATTTTAAAAAAATAATTTTAATGAAAAGTAATTTTTCTCAAGGAATGATCGAAGTGACTTTTCAATATCATTTTTCATCTAAGATTACATCCTTTTATGTCACTTGTTATTTTATGGACAAATGATCTAAGGATACCATTAATATTATTTTCATGAATGGTTTATATTTATGATGAAAAAATGATTATGAAACCCATTTCTTTCTCCAAATTTTATGCTATGATAATATAATGAAATTCATATTGAACCCATTTATTTTCCATGGATTATGTTATAATTTAATTCATATGAAACCAATTTTCTTTTCATGGGCTATGATACATTGAATGTTTTATGAACTTGTGCCACAGACATGTATTATTTTAATTATGTGATAGTATTTACATTATAAACAGGGATAGAACTTATGTTATAACCAAGGATGGTGTTTATGTTGTAACCAAGATTATGTCTCCTATATCTTCCTCCAATGCATTGGGTAATGATTATTGTTATATAAGCTCAAAGGTTACCTGGTAGGTTATTCAAATACAAAAGGTGGGTACATGAGAGGTTATCCCAATCCCAAAATAGATAATTGAGAAGGGAATCCCAAGCCTGAAGCATTTACTTGGCTGGTTATCCCAAGACTAACATGTTATGAATTTCTTGGTTGGTTTCCATGACATAATATTTTATATGTATATTTATAAGCCAAAAAGTCATTGTATTATGAAAATTTTATACTCTAATGGATTATGTTCTTTGATTTTATTATGATTTATTTCTTATAACCTTCCATGATTTATTCCAGGACACGTTTTTATGATTTTTGAAATGTAGGTAATGGTTTTCATATGTTATTATCATCTTCTCATAC
This sequence comes from Viscum album, assembly GCA_963277665.1. Lineage (NCBI taxonomy): Eukaryota > Viridiplantae > Streptophyta > Magnoliopsida > Santalales > Viscaceae > Viscum > Viscum album. Next base: position 1,670,559,651 of record OY728119.1, on the reverse strand, counting down.
AGATATGCTCACGATGTATTGATATCTCCCTTGTGTACCCTTACACTAGAATATAATCTCACCATTTCTTATATTTCCATTATCGAGGATATGAAGAATTTTATTATGTATAATATGTCTAATAAGGTTTAATTTTTTGAATAACTTAGTGGGTGATGATGCAACTCACTAATGGGCACGTTGTTTGTGTTTCTATGTTTCAAAAGGCATTTGATTTCAATGATTCTAGCATGGATCATTATGTTATGTAATGAATATTAATATATTAATATGTAATATATATGTATGATAAGTTCAAGTCTAAATATTTGGTATCATAGAAAGATTTTGTTAACCTCTGGAATGTAGGATGAGAAAATTTCAATTCAATATCTAAGGATATGTATAAGGATGATAACAAGTATAAGATAATTTACTGGAATTTTGGTATAGGATATTTCAAGTGGTTTCTAAAATATTAAATCCATGTATGGTTAAAAAATGTGGATATGGATCTAGAACAGATGTACCTATGGGTAATAACTTGTAAAAAGCCACAGCAGGCTTGACTTGAGCATTACCTAGTACATGACAATATGCCTTGCTACACAACTAGTTTGACACTCGAAGGGGATATGATTTGGAAATTGAAAAAAAGTTTCAAACCATCATGAAGGAATTGAATATATAATGACCATGAATGACCTAGGATATGCCTAAGGTGTCATAGATTTAAAATAAATTGTCATGATTTAGATATAATATTTTTTTTCATGAATATTTAATTTACCACTATGATTCTTGTTTCTCATACTACGATTTATTGTTTTATTAAATGGTTTGAACTACGAAGAATCATGTTAACACTATATGTGATGGAAAATTAAATGATTATAATAACAAAAATTGGATGATGTGTTAAGATAAATATATTGTGCTTATTCCTAATCAGATATCATAATATTTGATTAATAATGTCAACTTCGGTGAAATTCATAATGTTCCAAATAAGAGGAATATGGAAATTTATGAATGTTCATGTCGTAAAGAACATAAAAAAATTATTTTCAGCATTATACATGTAAATAAAGTGGGAATAATAACTTATAAGACTATATCCTATTGAGGGGAAGATGTTTTCTATATGGAAATTAAGGTCATATAAAAACATGTTTCTGTGGAATTCAATGTCTTAACTGTGGGTAACTTATGAATTATTTGAATCGATGAGCTAAAATAAGTCTTAGATCTCAAAACATGGATACATATATTCTCTTACATCCAATGAATTGAAAGTATTGAATTGTGTATTTATTTGGATTCATGAATTATGTTGTGCAATTATTTCAACAAATGTATTTCAAATATAAGAATTGGGAAACATCTTAGGATTATATTAATTTTTGAAGCATATATGTCTTTATGTGCGATTAAATTTTGAGTTATAGAGACCAAAATGGGTTTATTATTTGAAGTTTGATAAAAAATCAAAGTTTTAGACCCCCATGTTGATGATTTACAAGATAATAATATACCAAAATTAAGTATATTTTGTGAGATATTAAGGGAAATGGTATCCTTTGGTATTGAGGTGGAATTAATTTTTTTGGACATATGATTAAATGTATTAATAACATTTGGGTTTTATCATTACTTTTATGTAAAGAAAATTATGGGTAATTTCTATTTTATAACGTTTTTATTAATATTGTTTTAGAAAAAATAACCCGCAAGTTGGGAAAAACCTATTGCCTCTAGAAAGGCCAATTAGATTGAACCTACAACCAAAGTATGACAAGGATATAACAGCTACCAGTAGCCTCTATGAAATTAATTTCTAGTGGGAAAAAAGAAGACATAATTTTTAGGTATTTATAAAGATAATTGTTATATCATAATGTTACGGTGGGGAGACAAATGTTTAAGGGGACGTTATAACAATTATCTATACTAGAATGGAAATGGGAACACATCACTATGGGTTTTGACACTAGAATCCCCAAAACATATAAAGGGAATAATGCTAAATGTATTTAGTCGATATCTTGATATTTTCAGAACACTTTATCATTATAAAAAAATATTCATCTTTGGATAATATTTCAATTATGGTCATTATGAAAGTGTTAAGTATTTAATGAACTAAAATATTCCATTGTATCTGATGGGATTTGAGGTTTGCCTTGATGTTTTGGAGATTTCTTCAGGTGAACATGGATATAGAGATATATTTTAGAACCATGTATCCTCCAAAAATAGATAGTTAGTTTGATATATAAAATTAAAACCCTAGAGGATATGCTAATATATTGTTCTATTTATTTCAAATTTGGTTGCGAACAATACCTTCCTCCAATTGAATTTTCATACAACAATGGCATTCACATAAGAATTTTTATGGATAACCATGATGTCATTGATAGAAATAAGTATATAACTCCAAAATGTGTAAATAAGGATGCATACGTATATCTATTAGGAACTAATGTAGCTAATGAAATGGTTGATAAGGTTGTAGTTATTCAGAAACACATAAGGTTTGAAAAATGTTGATAGAAATTTAATATTGATAATCATCAATGACATCTAGAATTTAAATATGTTGAGATGGGGTTACTATAAATTTATATGTGGAATAAAGTAGTTCATATTATTCCCTAAGTATATAGATCTCTTTGAAATTATTAATCAACCAGGTTCATGGAATTCTTCTTTGAACTTCCACCGAACCACTCTTAGGTTGATGATGTGTTCTATGTATATCTCTAGAGGAAGTACATAGCTAATTCAAAACATATTCTAAACACAGAGGTTCTACCCCTAGAGAATGATCCTTCTTATGAAAAATAAATTGTGGAAATTATAAGTCATACAAATAATTTTTCACAATACAATCCCATTTATATGGTCAATGTTTTGTGGTGAAAACACTAATTGAGTATGTCATGTAGGATCATGGGGATTTAATGATCCAGAATAATACTTAGTTGTTTGTAATAAGGTGCTGCATTTTGAGGAATAAATTTATTTTAATGTGGGTATGATATAACACCTTGAGATTTTGTTGAAATATATTTCTTCACATAAATTTAATATTTTGTTTATTTCTTGTTACACAAAACACTGAGTTTATCTTGTTTTACATGCAACACTGATTTTAAACAAAATATGACATAATGTTAAAATATTATCCTTAATATCATAGATATTACCCAGCTATCGTAACTAAGGGTATAATTTGGACTAACTAAATCATGAAAAACAATAATTTACACATGCATATGAAATGAAGTCTTTATTAACCAATTAAATATAAATAAAAATAAAACCTATTTTAAAACAAGGGAAATCATTTTCTAAAAAAATATTTTTATGAACAAAAATAAATCATACCTCAATAAATAAAAGAAATAAATTTTCATGAATGTTTTTATTGTAATTTATATACTATGTATTCAATACAATTCTTAATATCCATCTTATTTGTTTTATATCGCTGAGATAAGAATAAATCCAGTTTTAAATTTAAAAACTATTTTTTTATAAAAAGAAGTATTTTCATTTTTTGAGAAATAATGTTTAAAATTAATTTTTAAATAATTTAGAAAAACTATTTTAAAAAATTTATTCATAAATCATAAATACAAATCTATCTTTGAGTTATGTTTGATAAATTTCTTAAAAGATAAAATTTTCACTGAATAGAGAAAATATTGGTTTTTATTAAAAAATCACCTTTTCATTCAAAAAATATAAAATGTACATTTTATTTTAATATAGTTTTAAAAGTTAATTTCTTATAAATATATACAAATATTAATCCATTTTATGTCATTTAAATAATTTTCATGTTTATTTTTATATAAAAAATTTGCATACATTAGAAACTTTTCTCTTTGGAAAACCGCTTTTTCATTGTGTCTGCAAAAAGAATTATAAAATAAAATTTTCCACTTATCCTAATGGAATTTGGAAAAATATATTTCATAATTATAATAATAATAATTTATATTATATAATATTTTTTACTTAGTTTTTACAATTATGAATAGTAGATTTAGTAAAAATTTACTACCACAATTAAGGTGAAAATGGATTTGCAGGGGTGTTAAAATAAAAAGATAAGGTGTAAAATGACCAAAAAAAATTTAAAAAAACTATTGGATGGAAATATTATAACTTATAACTTATAATTATTTATAAAATACCATTTTTTAGTTTTTTCGTATGTGAAAAACATGGATACACATTTTTCATTCCAAAATATTACAACTGTGACACTTACCTCACCTATAAAAGGACATCAACTCTTATCTTATCGTCACACATCCAAAACACATTTATTCAGTTTATACCTTCCCAAATAAATTCTTTAATTACCTCTAATAATTATATAATCTATTTTTGGTTATAATGTTAACCTAGAAATAATTTTGGTTCAAACTAAAAAAATCATTCCAAAAATAGGTAAGGTCTCCGACTGAGAATTTAATTTTATTTCTTCCTCCACCTCAAAATATTTTTTAAAAAATATTTCATGATAAAATAATTATATTAAATAAAATTAGATTTTTTTATTTTAGGTTTAATATCTACAACCATCACCACCGACACCAAATGGGAAACAATGACTTTACTGGTGTGTATGGAGTATTATCACCTTGTGAACCGATGTAACAGGTTTTCTATCAAAACCAATTATAGATAGATATAATGATGGATTTATAATATGTATATATATATATATATGATATTTATAATATTATGGTATTAATTTAGTAATTATATTACATATAAATTCTTTATTTTCATTCTTTGGGGAATACAACAACGTCATTCATGTGTACGGAGGACTACTGCCTCATGATACAATGTGATTCATTTTACAATAATACTTAAATGGAAGGTCATATGGTTAGTATTATTTAGAAAATGTGATATGTATGGAATAAAAATAATTATTTAGTAGAAATATATTATTTACCTTACTTTCAATCCATTGAGAAAATGGAAACAACCTTCATCCATACGTATGACCTACCATTTCCATGGATGATGTATTTCATTTTCTTTATCTAAATTTTATGGATTAAAATAAAATAATATATAATGAATATATATATATATATATATGATATTAATATAATTTGTAACACTATTGATATTATTTAACCATGATAAATTTAATAAAACATAAAATAAAAAATCAAAACATACACGAATAATAAATAATTTATTACCTGGAAAATGATTTTAACGTAAAATTATTTAAAAAAAGGTTAATAAAAATAAATAAGTAAATCAAAAATTATATGATATATAATTATGGATATTTAATAGATATATAATACACATATATTTATTATATATGATGTTCTATTGTGAATGATGGAATTCAAGACTTAAGGTAGAGGATTTGCATCTCACATTTTAGTTATGTGAGACACATTCCATATTCACCACTTTTTTATTTTATGTGGTGTTTATATTGGGAATGAATATTTTTTTATTAATTATCTCCTGGAAATTAATGTGATTTATATATCCATTTTATTATATCAATTTCATGGGGTTTACAGTTCAATGGTTATGAATACGGTAAGATATTTTTGTCTCAATTTTCCTTCTTTAAGACATATGTTGTGTAATGAACCTATATTGTTTAAGGTGGTGTATATACAAAACCTTTTAATGTAATATCCTGATTTTATTTTTCCTAATTATATTATAAATTTCATTTAATTTTATTCATTCACGGGTCTCACAATTCAATATTTAGAAATTGGTAATAGTTTTATGTAACAATCTCATATTTTATGGATATTGTTTTTTATTATGCTTAAAATGATGAAATATTATGATATATCTCTCCAAAAGCATATATATGATTTTATCCTCTATTTATTTCATTATAATAAATTTTTTACATTAATTTTCCTCTCTTTATTTACTCAATAGTGTAGTGTAAGATTTTTAATGTAAACCAATATTATTTATCTCTTCGGTCGAAAATTTGTTTTCTTCCAAAAAATATGTTTTATAAAAAATATTACAAAAAGATTTATAAATTCTAAAAATTATTTATTAAATTTATTTTTACCAATTTTTTATATTTTTAGATTTTTTTTAAAGAAATATATGCGTCATTATCAAAACAATTTTGGTTTGGTATTTACCAAAAATGTAAAGTGAATCTTTGTTTTATTGTGTATGACATGAATATTATTCTACCCTAAAATAACCCATCAATGTTTTAATGGATTCATTATAATTTAAAAAAAATTCAATTACTTTTTTTTCAAAATTGGTTATTAATTTTTTTGATTTTCAAAATAGAAAAAATATTTTTCTCAAGAAATATTTTATATAAATTTTAAATCATCGTTTCAATTTTTAAAAAATTATTTTCAGTGAAATGGATGTCTATTATTTTTTATATGAATTTTTAATTTTAAAAATTAATTTTTAAAGAAAATATATTTTCCTCATGTAATTATCTAAGTGTCTTTTAAAAATAGGTTTCCATCTAAGATGAAATATATAGATTTTACCTATTTATTAATGGGGATATGGCCCAAGGATGCCATTTTTATTCTTTATATAAATGTATTATGTTTATGTTTATTTGATGTTTATGAAACCTATTTCTTTTTCATGGGTGATCCAATTATAAAATTATTATGGAACCCATTTATTTTTTCATGGGATATGCTATGATGAAATATTGAAATTCATATAAGACCCATTACGTTTACTTGTATTATGGTGGGATATAATTATAAAGAAAACCATGTATTTTCATGGGTTTTGAGATGATGAATATTTTAGGATCTTATGGGAAAAAATTTTATGAGTTTCATTATATAATGGTGGTTATGTTATAACTAAAGAAAATGGTTATGTTATAACCAAGGCCAGTGGTCATGTTATTACCATGGATGGTGGTTAAATTATAAATAAGATGGTTGGGACCTGTATCTCCCACCAATGATTTGGGTAATGATGAAGGTTATATGATCTCAAAGGGTATTTGATAGGTTATCCAATGCCTGAAATAGGGTACACAAGTGGTTATCTTAATCCCAAAAGAGGGTACATAGAGGGTCATCCCAAGCCCAAAGCAGGTACATGGGTGGTTATGCCAAGACTAACATGTTATAAACGTCTTGGTGGGTATCCTTGACATAAGATTTTATATTAATTTTTATATTCCAAATATTTATGTATTATGTAAATTTTATTCTCTCATGGCTCAAGCTCTTTTATTCCATTATGATTTTAGTCTTATGAAACACTATTATTTGCAAAAAGACTCATGTTTATGATCTATTATATGCGTGGTACGCTTATTATATGTTATTCTCTTATTATCATACCCATATTCCTATGTTATATTGATATATACCTTGTTTAACTTTACTAAGAATATGATCTCACCATTTCTTATGTTTATTTTCCCTAGGATATGTAGAAAGGTATTATGTATTATATGTCTAAGAAGTGTTCTTGTTTTTAAAAACTATGTGGGAGATGATGGAGCTCACTTATGAACCATTTGTTTATGTCTTCATGATTCTAAAGTCACAATACCTAAATGATATTTTCATGGATAATTATGTGATGTATTTAATATTTTCATATTATGATGTAATATTTTTGTATTAGATGTTCAGGTTTCTACCACGAAAATTGTGAGTGGTTATACAGTGATGTCCATTTGGGTAGGAATTTTTAATAGGTTTTTCAATAAGGTATATATGGGTGGATAATCAATTAGTTTATAGTAATTATTTTGATAATGATAGTTTCAATTGTTTGTATGTTTTTTAGATGACTGGTGTATTGAATTCTATGTGAAAAATTTGGTGTGGAAAGGATGACGAAGGATATTGGAATCTTGTGATATTCGTATTGCTCAATTGATTTTTTATTTATTATATACTCATCTAAAAACTCTAATTTTTCAATGTGTTACTTTATAATATTTTATGGATTATTTTCAGAGCTTGGAACTAAGGTGACATGATAATTTAAGGTCTGGTTTTCCGAAAATTCATTTTATTAAAAAGTTACATATAAAAAAATCTTGTGCATGCCTTTTTCCTAAAAAAGTGGAATAACTCTTATGTAGGGGCCTAGATTAGAAATTTGAGGGCACTGTTATGTTAAAATCATGGGGTTAACCCTACGAATGAAATAAAATTCATCGATATCTGGAATTTTCAACAGTGTTTTTATCAGGGAGAAATTAAAAAAATAAAATAATTAATTGAATTGTTTTAATTTATTTAACCCAGTGATTGGGTTCCTCTATTTAAACATGGTTATGCCTCAAACATAGGGTTTGTCAAATAACCTAGGAATTGGGAGGAGATGTTGGAGATGATCTATTAGAGGAAAATTTGAAGATGATGTTGGATTGAGATCAAATCGAGGATCTTGTGCCAATTGAGTTTGTAGAACTCACTAAGGATAGAAACACATGACCTTTCATCATCAGTGATTGATTCAAACTATAGGCTTGATGTCTCATTTTTTTTGTTCCTTCATATTATTTTATCATGGATAAAAACAGATCGATTTCATCAACAAGATTATATACACACATCGGTGGTAGATTTATTTTCAATAGATATACTATTTTTATTTATTACCTATTATTTTATCAAAATATATGAAAATGAATCAAAGAAAAATGAGAAAAATCTGAGCTTTATTCCTCACAACTTCTGGCTAATGGATTTATCCCTTGTTTCTTCACATGTTTGTCATAATAATTTTCGATGGAACTTTGTTTTATGATTACCTGCTATTTAGTCATTGTACAATTGTTCTTCGTTACAACAAACAAATACCACATGTTTAGTTCATGGTTGAGGTGCGATGACCACAAAGGATTATTATATGTGGATTGGAACAAATTCATGTTGTACATTCATCCTAGATTAGACGGTGTTACTATAGATGGAGAAAGTGGGTGTTTTCTAAATGGATTTCAAGCCCAAAATACTAATTTCTAGTGAACATAAGGATGGATAAACAGAAATCTTTGATTTATAATGAGTTAGGATTTTACAGAAACATCAAGGAAGATAAAACATAGAACCCAGCTGGATATAAAAAACCCAGGTTACATGGTGTGTAATCTGGAATTACATGACATGTGGGGACTCCCAATATGGAACTAGGGTTTACACTGAGAGTTATATGTCACATGATGGGTGAAACTGTTAAATTTATCATGACTTATTCTAGTTGGTTCAATGTGTAACTTAGAGGTTACCTAGGCATGGGAAGGATAAAGTAAAAAAACAAAACCAGAGTACACGAACATGTTCTAGTGTACATGGGAATGATCTGGTGGAATCGGTAGAATACTAAACAATTTCTACACACTATGTACTATACCAACACGTTGTGTTTATGGATATTTACATTTCGTTAGAGCTATAACAACATGAGTAAACTATGAGTCTAATGGATATGACATGTACCACCACTACACAGTTTGCACCCCCTAAGTGTGTTTGGATCCCATTACTTCTTCATTTTGGGTTAGTATCAGTTTAGTGTGTTCCCTTGGTCCATCCCATCAAGGGTAAAATGTTACATTATGTCAATGTATCATGATTTTGATCCCCTCTATAGGATGAGTCTCTGATAGAATTTCTGGTGTCTCTCTATTTTATTTGAGTGTGATCTTATGTCATTTTATAACCTAGGTAGGGTTTATGTAATTGAGGTGACCTCCTTGTGAATGGAATTGATCCTCTATTAAACAGTCAATTTTTCTAGGGTTCGTGTTATCGTTGGAGTATAATACAACACATAGCGGGCTGATCTAGGTTGGGGTTGTGGTGTCCACCAATAGTCCTAGATGTGATCTCCTATCTGATTATCAGGGTATTTAGAGTTTAATTAGATATATTGGGTGGGTCCAAAGGATAATGACCTCTTTTATAAGAGTCTAAGGTGATATTATTTCTCAAGGAGTGGATTATCATGAAATGACCATTACATGGAGATGAATCATGTGGTTTTTGGGTTTAGTTGTGACCTCTATGAGGAGTGGCGTCCTTCATGAGTATATATGTGTTTTTATTGTTAATTTAATTAATATATCATTGTTATTAGTTGACTATTCATGATTATTCTTATTTAGTGTTTTTTGGGTGTCTTAATAGGTATTTTTAAACTCACCCCTAAATAGTATCTTCCCACACTTTTAATGACTTATGTAGACAATGACTCATTTGATAGTGTAATGGGAGTAATGGAAGATGGTGGAACATAGCATGAGCTTTTCTAATAGAGGTTTATTATGGGATATTTCATTTGATCATATTCATCACCCTCAGAGATGGATGGAATCTCTGTAGTTTCTTATTGGGATTATTATTGTCCCATATTTTTCTTTAAGTACATTACTTTCATACTATGATTTTGGATCAAAGATATATGAATTCATTGGTTCCATTTATTAAATTTAGACATTGTGTGGGCCTAGACATGGATGGATGTATACATGTATTTTAGGAAAATTCCTCTCATGTGTGTGATAATTTTACTAAGTTCTGGTTATTATCCCATAGCATATTCTAGGAGGGCTTGGGGTAGTTTCGCTTCATGCCTTATTGTGCCAGGTCGTGATTGAGTGGTATTGTGGAAGTCAGTTATATATTAGGACTAGATCTACTACGATTGGTTTTGGTTTAATGGAAAAAAATTACGTTTTTCAAGTTTAGATTTCAGGCCAAGGACTCCAGTGTTGGTGAGATGACTGATGTATCCAAAACTAGGTATACAATCACCTACCATTCAACTCGGTATATCAAAACAGTGGTTATTGGGAAAATAATTTTACATGTATCATATAGTAGTGAGTTGTGGTTTCCGTTTCCTTCATGGGTCATCACCCAATATTTACTCATTTACCATGGTACATATTCTTTTTTTCAGTATTCATCAATGAAGACAGCCTGCCATAATTACACTATGTGATCACGAGGATGACCGTCGAGTGAATATGCTTCAATAAAGGGTCTTATACTAAAGATATTACATTTTGGTGGTTTAATAGCTATTCCACCACCCTTTGAGCAGTAGATACCTATGGTAGTTCCAGTGGAGGATGCACACAAGCCGAGTGCACTGTATGATTTCTAGAGGTTGTGTCCTTCTAGGTTTTGGGGTGATACTGACCTACTGGTGGCTGAGGAATGGATAGAGGTATTCACTTTAGATTTTTACTTATTAGTATTTAATTAGATAATATATAAGAAATCATATAAAGTCTTCTATAGGGATCTTATGGGTGATGGTAGACGTTAATGAGTCAGTCACATGATGAGAAATCTCTTTCTTGGTCAGACCTTGAGTGCCACTTTGGGGAGGGGTTTTATTTATACATGTTGTTATAAATATGCATCTTTCTGATTAAATATATTCTGTTGGTCAGTATGACTGTGGTGGAGTATTCAATGATGTTTACTGATTTCTATTGATACTCCATGGATATGATGAGTGATACATTCTTCATAGTTAAGACCTTTGTGCATGGATTACATTGAGATATAAAGGATTCATTGAAATCTCAATACATTTCCCCCAATGACTAGGTGCTTGTGTGTTCCATAGTGGTGGAGAGCTTATTGGAAGGCATTGATGGTGGGTGTTGGTATTGGAAACCCAGAAGCTGAGACCAATATAGTAGGTATATGATGGAAGACGATGGGATCCAAGTATGTCATATGATTTAGGAGACGATCCCAGGACATAGGATCATGGTGCAATGCTCTCAGGATGGAATGAGTTAGCTGAGGGAGAGGTGTTGTTTCTCCAATGATGGTTAGGGATATCTTTCATAATATTTTATGGATAATAGTTCAGCTATTCAAGATATGATCTAGGGACTACTGAGATAGAGATTGAGGTAGGATTAGGGTGGTCTCTAGGGTGACATACAAGTAAAATGGGTCAGTAGGGAAACATGAAGTGGTGAAAAGATTGAAATATTACAATCACCACCTCAGGTGGTCTACAATTTTCTTAAGGACATGGATGTAAGGAATGAGAAAAGTTGTAGGCTATGGAGGCCTATAACCCTGAGGCTATAGTGATGATACAACTATACTATTTTCCTTTTCTACATTATCTAAGGTATTATTAGACACATGCGTGATTCATTCATTTCTTACCAAATATATGGTTTTAGTTTTAGAGATTTTTTTCGGCCTTTAGCCCGACCCGTTTACTTAGTGACTTATACATGAGGTGAATCATTGATTGTACACATCATCTAATTGTGCAACCTGATTATTTGAGGTGAGAGTTTTTTATGGGATATCTTTCTAGCGGTGATGAGGCCATATGACATCATTTTTAGGTATGGAATATCTATCGATAATTCATGTCCATATTGATTTTTTTAGTAGTAGGACGTGGTGTTTCCACAATGGTGGGATGATTTTTTACTTTATGTGTGGAAATTTACCCTTGGAAATGTAGTAAAGGCTTTGGCATAAGAGAGTGAAACATATTACTAACCAATTGGTTTTCATTGCTCTTTGCATAGTATATTTTATGGGATATATATTCCCTATGGTGTTGGTAGATAATGAGGATTCCTTTCTTGAAGACATGCTAGAATTACCTGACCATTAATATCTATAAATATTTATTGACTTACACCTCAGGACTTCCCTGATATCTGCACTAGTATATTGGATTTCATCCATAGAGCTTCATGAGCTGAAGGTGTTGTTGGAGGATTTACTGGAGAAAGGATTTTTGATACCTCGTGTGTCCTCTTGGGAATCCCTAGTGTTGTCTTATAAGAAGGTGGATGTGTGATTGAGGTTATGTGTGTATTACCATCACTTGAACTAGTTGAATGTGAAGAATAATTATCCACTACTGAGGATTGACAACCACTTCGATCATTTGATAGGGGCCCAATAGATCTCAATTATTGCCCTCAGATCAAACTATCAAAAGCTGTGAGTACACTACATGGATATACCAAATATGAAATTGATATGTTGATATGGTCACTATGAGTAATTAGTGATTACCTTTATCCTTAAGAACTCTCTAGTAGTGTTCATGGGACCCATGTCTTGGATCACTCAACCATTCTTAGACTAGTTTATGGTTGTCTTCATTGACAACATAAAAGTGTACTCAATGTCTGAGGAGGAGCATATGAGACACTTTAGGATTGTTCTAGATACAATATGAGAGTATCATATTAATGAAATGATCTATAAGTGTTAGTTTTTCATTGGAGAGGTCCACATCTAGGGACATGTATTCTTAGAAGATGGAGTGGCAGTGGACAAAGTTAATATTGAGGTAGTTCTAGATTGACAGACTCCCAAGAGTGTTACTAAGGCATGAATTTTCCTTGGGTTGATATGGTAGTATCATAGATATTTACCCATTTCATCCATAGTAGAATCACCCATGATAGATTTTACTTAAAAGGGTCATCCATTCATATGGACAGAAAGGATCTAGTAGTGTTTTCAGGAGTTGAGGTAAGGGTTGATAAGTTCTCCCATCATGGGATTTCAATAGGAGGGTGTTGGGTACTTAGTGTTATGAAATACATCATGGAATAGGATTAGTTGTGTTCTAATGGGGAGTTAGGTGGTGATTTCCTATGGTTCATGTTTGTTGAGACCACAGGAGAAGAACTACATGACCCACAATCTTGAGTTACCAGTAGTAGTATTCATATCGAAGATGTGGTGACACTAACAGACAGAAGAATGCTTTATTAACTACTCCATGCATAAGTGTTTCAGTCCATTATTATATAATAAGTATTTTGACATTAGATGGAGGTGATGTATGGAGTTTATCTAGGAGTATGACTATAAAACTATTTATACTCGTGGGAAGGGGAACATAGTTGCAGATTCCCACTGTAAGAGATCTTTTTCATAGTTTCTGAGTGAGGAATAAAAGCCACTAGCCTCTATGGAGTTATCCATTTTGTATGGGGATGAATCATATAAACTATAGTATATGGTTGTTACCCCACTAATTTTATAGTTTTTTAGGCAATATCAACATGGATATGTCCACTGTGAGAACTTATATATGGAAATTTTGACGAGACATGCTCTTGATGGATATTATGAAGGTACGGAGAAAATTATTCTTTTTAGAGGATGATAAATGGTACTTGTGAATTTTGTAGAGGTGATGATGAGAGAGTTTCATACATTCTTCTTTCTATTACAACTAGCTATGGAATATATGTTTCCGGACCCATAATGCAAGTTTTAGTGTCTATACATAAAGAGTTGGGTTGCAGATTTTGTCTCTCAATTCGTTTATTGTTATCAAATGAAGGATGGGCATCATTTTCTAGTGGGTTTAGATCAATACCTAGAGGTTCTATACTGAAAATGGTATGGGATATCGATGGAATTCATGAATGGGTTACCATACATTAACAAGGAGCACGAATCAATTTGGGTGATCCTAGACCGACTCACCATGTTGTCCCACTTTTTGACACTCTAGGGAAGAGTTTATTAGAGTTATTTAGACACATTTACAAGAAAGATATAGTATTACTCCATATAGTTAGCTCAAAAATAATTTTATAACATGAATCTTTATTTGCATTGTGATTACAAAGAGTATTTCAGGAAGATTTTGGGACTCACTTGAATTTGAGCATGGAGTTTCAAACCCTGAGTGATGGTTTGACTCTGTGGAATTTTAATTTCTCGGAGGACATGAATAAATCTTGCATGTTTAATTTTGGATGTATTTGGGAGGATCACCTACCATTGGTGGAGTTTTCATACAACAAAATCTACCATCCCACTATTGTTATTGCACTATTCGAGGCCTTTATAGGTTACCCTACATGTTACCACTTTTTTATACTTATCCAAGTGAGTTACCACTCATGGGACTAGTTTTTTTGAGAGCTATAGAAATAAAGGTTTATAACATCTAAGAGTGTAAGAGGACTGCAAATAATAGTCATTACTTCTATTCAGACCAATTATGAAAAACTTTTGAGTTCCAAGATGGAGACCATGTGTTCTAGAGGGTCTCACCTTGATGTGGATTACACTTTTTTTTCTAGGGTGGTAATCTCTCTCTGAGATTAATAGGAAATTTCTAGATACATCATAGAGTTTGTGAGATGTTGTACAACTTATTACTACCACCCCAATAGGACCAAGTACATGACAACTTCCATTTTTCTTAGCTAAGGATGTACATGAACAACCCAGCATATGTTATCAACTGGGGTGAGATAGAAATCAAGGATATAGATAACTTTGTTGTGTGCCTAGTAGATATCAATGATAAAAATTATAGGAACTTTATGGTTGATTTATTCCCTTAGTGTGTTTCTGATGGTAGCATAGAAAACGTTAGGAGAGAACCTAGGAGAAAAGACCCAGATGCAGGCCCAGTACCCACAAGTTTTTATTATATTTTTCTCTTTTTGGGATGAAAATCTCTAAGATGGGGAGAGTGTAATTAATGTAATTTCTACCTGTACTAATTTATAATTATATATGGATTATTTTTTAATCCTCTTTCTGAGACAATGTGATATTATTTTACCCGGTGTACCAGAAATTATTCTTTGATATATATTAATGATATTAAAATATTGTGCATTTTTTTGTGGAAAAGTATAATAACCTCTGAATGGGATCTCATGTATAGAATTTGAGGGAACCATTGAGTTTAGAATGTTGGTTTTAACGTATACATGAAATAACATTATTTTATTCTGTGTGTTTATTAAAAAGTCTTCTTGGATACTAAAATAAGAAAATTAATTTATTTATTTATTTATTCTATTTCATTTGATTTAGTAATATGATCTCTATATTTAAAAAAGTTAATGCCTTATCCCTAAGGTTATACACCTAACCTAGTAATTGTGAGGATTCACTGGATAGGATCTATTGTAGGATGATTGGAATAAGATGTGAGATCGAGACCAGATCGAGGAACAAGCACCAATTGATTTCAGGGATCTCACTAACAAAGAAAAGAAATGATTTTCCTTCGTCAAAAATTGAACCAACCTCTATGTAAGATGTTTTATTTGTATAATTCCATCCCATTATTTTATACTGTAAAAATAAACATCAATTCTGTAAACAAGATATGATTTTTGCATTGAAATTATATTTAGTTTCAATAGATTTATTTTCATCATTTCTCATTCTCTCTTCATTAAGGTAATATTGTGACAACTAATTTAGGTCAAGTAAATAGAGGCCGAGGTTCATTCCTAACATACTTTAGTTTATTCATTTCTCACGTGTTTATTCACATGTTTATCACATTCATTTCAATTATCCTTTAGTTTGATGATTACCTAGTATTTTATCGTTTTATGACCATTTTTTAGCACAACATATCAATACCATGTGTGTTGTTCATAATAGAGGTGTGATAATTAATGAGGGTGATCAGAGGTGGATTGGAATAGATTGGTATATTATGTCCTTCCTGAATTAATTGAAGGCCATTAATTTTTATTTGTTTTTGATAAACCCTCTGTCAATGGATTATGGGAAACACTGACAAGGCCTTAAGGATTAAGTGAAACATTACACGATCGGTTGGTATAGAGGAAATAATCCCGAAAAAGAAAAATTGGAGCTACCCCTCCCAAGAAAACATCATGATGCCAGGTCTACACCTTCGCATGGATGGTCAGATAGTTTTCCTATATAAAGATACACTTTCCTAGTACTGATGACTGTGCCACACCCTCCCAATGTTCAATGTTTGATTAGCTCTACTCTGGTAAATAAAATTGCTTGGATTCTCAATCTTTAGCACTGGGAATGTTGAACGACCCAGGATCTATGATTTTCAATTATCTAGGAAATGATTATAATATTTAGGATAATGCGGAAGAGAAACTAGTGGGATAAGATAATCATGGGTTACATGATGTGTAATATAGAATTACATTCCATTTGGAACTCCCGTTGTGAGGTGCTGGGTTTCTAGGAGAGTTAGATACCACACTCCATGTGACATTGTCACAAGTCATGTGACTCATTCTAGCTGTCTCAGAATTTAACTCAGAGGGTATATCAGTACAGGATGGACGATGTACACAGAAATGGAATGATTACAGAGACAGTCTAGTGTACATAGGAATAATCGGGCGGAATGGGGTAGTGTTGGATGATCTATATGTGACGTATAGTATTTATACACACTGTGTATATGAATATTTATATTATATGGTAGGAAACACAACATGGGTAGATCAGGCATTGGATGGACATTCTATGTACCCCCAATACACGGTGTGAACCCCCCATAAGGTAGTTTAGAGCCCTTCATTTCATCAGTTTGGAAAATTTTCAATTGAGTGTGTTCCCTTATTCTATACCCTTGACGGTATATTGAGAAATTTTCTCCACATCTTAAGATTTTGATAACCTCTAGAAGAATAGTAACAAATAGAGTTTGTGGTGTCCTTCTATGAGACCTAAGTGTGACCCTGTATTATTTTTTACCCAAGAAGGAGTTTTTTTAATTGGATTGACCTCATTGAGTAGGGTGTTGATCCGCTATCTATCTATTTTTTATTAGGGTTCACAATATCGTTGGAATATGATCCCTTACATAGAGGAATGATACATATTTGGTTTGTGGCTCCCCAAGCAGTCTTTAGTGTGATCCATTATTTCACTATTAGGGTCTTTTGAGACCAGTGATATTTCTTGGGTGGGAACCAGTGATCATAACCTCCTTGATGAGTGTCTATGGTGATAAAATGCATCATGGAGTAGATTCTTTGAGGATGATCGTTGATTCTAGGAGAATCCTATGGCTGATAGTTCAATTGGGACTACCTGGATGCACAATGTCCTTCTTGAGTATATCTCTGTTTTTTATTATAACTTTTATTGATATATAATTTTTACGAGATTAATATTATTGATACAACATGTTTAGTTTTTTTATGGGGTCATAATTGGTATTTTTATACAAACACATACATGATATCTACCCACACGTGCCATGTATTATGCAGACAATGGCCCATTTGATAGTGTCTTGAGAGGAGATGGTGCTGGAACATCATATCTTGATCTTGTCATAATGAGGTGTTTTCTAGGTAGTTTATTTTATCTTAGTCCTAAACCCCTATGTAGGTTATAATTTATGAATTTTTTTTGGTATTGTTCTTGGAATCATTTTCACCCTCACTACTTTACCATCGTACTATGATTGTGGGATCAAAGATGTATGCTTTCATTAGTTTTAGTTTCTTTATATTTCACCATTTTATGGGCTAGGGTGATGTGTGTGTGTGTATATACATGTAATATTTGATGATGCATCCCTTGTGTGTGATATGCCTACTGGTACTAGTTTTCCGCCCTGAGCCTTTTCGATGTGGGATAGGGATAGTCTTGGCTTGAGCCCTGTAGGGCTAGGTCATGAAAACATAGATTAATAATATACATCCTTCACATATACACAAGAAAGATTAGAGGAGGATTCTTCTTAGTATATTTATATTCATAACTCTTAAAAAAGTTTCTATATTATCATGATATATTCCCTCGTTATGGTTGTGTTATGTGACAATAGCTCTAAACATAATATTTTTTTTTGGCGGAGGTAGTGTCATGAACCAGTATACATGATAGAGTTAGGGGTAACAAGTTTTTTCATGAAAAATTGGTATTATAGCCCTAGAGTTTTTTTAAGATATTTTGGAAATTTGGTAGATAAGATATTTTTATGTAGGATCCAAACGGGTAGGTATAAAGAAATTTATACCCAACATTCTCATTACAAAACCATAGGTTACCGAGAATTTTGATATTTTATATGTTTTTTAGTCTAGTTTATTTTTTTATCGGTATGCTATGTGGGGTGAATACTGTGTATAAGAACCATGAGACAAGAAATTATTTATTTTTTTTCCTTTTCACTATGATTTATGTAATTAATATATGTGTATTTTTTATTTGGAGTTATATTTGATTGAAATTTTCCACTATTGTTTTTTGATTTTAATGTAGTACCATGCCTCTATAAAGACCCCCTATGAATACCTTGAAGATAGGCATGTAAATTTTTATTAAGGAAAGGTTTCCCATTGATTATAATCACCTTAATGCTATATTGAACATAGTTGGGGACATGGATAGGGGATCAGATGTTGTTCTAGCTTAGTCTCAAGGTTTAGGTCCATGATTATGTTTGGAGAAGGATTATTCTAGAGAGAATCTATACCATAATCCCCCATCATTATAGGGCATTAATGACACCAATGAGGCTAATTATGAGTTGTAGAATATAGATAGTTTTTTTAATTTCATAAGACTCATGAGAAAGTAAAAGTGAAGTGTGACTATTTTATTTTAAAGGTCCCATCAAATAATTATGGGAATCTATGTTTTGAGTGAAGATGAATGGGAATATTGATTATAAAAAATTCATGGTGATTTTATCCCTAAAGTTTTACCTTGATATGATGAATATATTCATGTATTAAGAGTTTATGACCCTTATAAAAGATGATTAAATCATGATGGATTATGTAAATGGGTTTGTAGAGCTCGTCTATGTTTCCATATAGGTGATATCTAATGAGGTGCTTAAGGATTTTTGGTTATAAATTGGCATTTACTCCAACTTTTAATATCATATTTTTTAAACAATAAGATCTATTCAGGGGATTTGGATCATGATTTAATGATGGACATTGAATAATATGATATTTTGTCATAATTGAAATATAGACCAAGGATGATGGTAGTAAGTGTAGATATTCCTAGAGGAATAGGAGGAGGTATAATTCTAAATTAAGAAATGGTAGTAGATATCAACCTCCTCCTCACCATTTTTTCTCTTTTTCTAGACGAAATAGGGGTCCAGTCTTCAACAAGTGTGATAATGTTGGTCATGTGAAGATCTGTTTCTTGGAGAACCTGAATTTTTGTCATGTTTGTGATGAATTTGGACACCTTTAGTTATTTTTAAGTAATAATCCTTTAATAGGGACTTCTATTAGTTATTCTACTCCTAAGAGATCTCAAGAACAATCTAATTTATCAAGGGATGTAGGGTATTTCTCTCGAGTCTAGGAAGGTAAAAGAAGATCTTCTTGTGGGAAACATTAACTGAGTACATAGCCTCAGGCTAGAGGATATCACAAGAATCAAGTTGAGAGAAGAAAAATACATGATATAGATCCATATCCAATAGAAACTAATATGGTTCTAGTGATGTCTAGAGTTATTGTTCTTATTTCATTATATATAGATATTGATTTATTTGAAACTAATTATATTCGCTTGTTTAAATATGCTCATGTGGTTTTTTTGGATCTTTCCTCCGATCACATGCCCTATGATGTATAACTATCAAATCATATTTGGAAAAATATTGATCATGGCCTTCTATGCACTAAAAAATCATTTTTATATCTTAGGTGGAGCTATATTGGGATTATCTCATCCTAGAAATGGATATTTTTGATGTTATCATTGAAATTTACTTGATGATATCTTTTAAAGATAATATTATTTGTTATCATCATTAAGTATATTTCAATTCCCATTATGGGTTTCTTATTTTGTTCAAACGGGAGTGAGATTCTTATTTGATCCTGGTAGGACCTACATGTATTGAAGTATATTCTATTTGAAGATGATGAGAAAGTCCTAAAAAGAGATCTACCACCAATGGTTAAATAATTAATTGATATTTTTTCAGATGAATTATCAGGGTTATGCTCATATAGTTATGTCATGTCTTCCATAATTTTGATTCCAAGTATGGAATCAATATCATCACCTTCAAATCATATTATAATGACAAAAAATTATAGACTTTAAAAAATTGATGTTAAGTTCAATAGCATGCATAACATGATAAGCCGAATGATAAAAACCCATTATATATTAATAGAAAATTATTAGTAAATATTTATTAATGAATAAACTGGTTAACTATTAAATATTTAAAAGGTAAATAATTAAAATGATTTAATATTAAAAAAGTTATTTTCAAAAAAAATCAATTTTCTTTTATTTTCCATTTTATTTTAAAATAAAAAATTAAAATATATAGATTTAAAATTATAAAAAACAAAATTCATATTTTAAATTCTCAAATCAAAAAGTTTATTAGTATGATTTTTTTAATTTTTTTAGAGAAGGTCTATTTTTAGTAAAAAAAATATGGTATTTGAGAAAATTATAATTTTTATGATTTTATCATTATGTAAGCTTATCCTAGAAGATTAAATAACATTTTAAGTAATAATATATGTATTTAATGAGTAAAATTATTAATTTTAAAATATTTTATGAACTTGTAATCTTATGTCTAAATTTTTTAAAACAAAATTAAAATTTTACTTGAACTAAAAAAATGATTTTTGTTATTTTCCTCTAATTAAGTGTTTATATATTGGAATCGGGTTCTCACATTCCTTTAAGGTATCATAACTTTTATTTTATTTGTATTAATTTTATTTATGTATTTATAAATAGTACCGAATATAATTTTAAATTATATACAATGTTAATGTTTAAAAACGTAATTTTCTGAAAAACTAATTTTACACGATTATGTGTGTTTATTTTAAAATTAACACTTCACACCTTTAGATATTTTATTTATTAAAATAATTTACAAAACTAAAATCATAATATTTAAATTATTTAAAAATATACAATATGAATATTTTTAATTAATATTTTTTACTAAGGTTAAAAATTACTTACCAATGTGAAATGTAATTTGGATTGAAGGTTAAATTTATAAAATTCTTAAATCACTCATAAATTGTCTCAAAATAAATGGATGAGAGGTGGTTAGACCATATGTTTTCCCACACCCCCTATTTTCCCAATTTTGAGCCATTGACCATGGAATAGTGTTATGACAATATTAACAAAATGTAGTGTGTTTCAAAATTTTCCCTTTCCTTCTCTTATAAAGGATACCACTTCAACCCTTTAGTGTTAAAATTATCATTTGAATTAATAATTAAAAATATTTATTTTTTATACACCTGTAACCCTATACCACCTACATAAGCTTATGTAATCCTTATGTTTTCTTAAGTCCTTCATATCTGAAAGAGTTTTCTAAGATAAAACTCAAGATTCCTACATGAGTATTACAATATCTTAGCCTTTTATTTTATTTTAATACAATATTAAATAATTTATAATAATGTTAATATAATTAAATAATTATAATTATTATACATATATTTCATTATATTAATTATATAACAAAATCAACATCATTTCTATGTACTAATAAAATAAAATTACATCGATCATGCAAACATGCAGACTACCACCTCTATGAAACAATGTGGGTTTATACATAATCTCCTCTAATCTATGCTACCAAGGATGTATTTATTGAATAAATATGTTATATATATCTGAAATTAAATTATTAAATTTCCATTTTTCATAATTCATCATTTTCTCCTTTCATTGAGCTATGAGATCATTAATCATGCATTTGTGCAGACTCCCATCTCCACGAACAGTGACTTTAATTTTTTAGAACGACTCGTATTGGATGGTTCTAAGAATGATTTAAATGAAGATATCTGATGATTATTACATGTTTAATATTCATCTTAAGTTATATTGACATTATATTAAATCATTTTCTTACTCGTTCAATCATTACAAGAACATATTATTTATGTCATTTTTACCACTTAAATGAGTGATGTTGTAATGATTCTTTAATGTATTATTAAGGAATGATATATTCTATTAAACACATATAATAATAATATATCCAATATTTTTAAATTGTTTTAGAATCATAATATCAATATATGATAATTTTATTAAAATATAACCTTTTTTTAAAACTCACCAAAAAGAGATTGTCTTCAATTTAATCTTCACAAAGATTTACCAAAACACTTAAGAAATGAATTTAGAGTTTTATAAAGTATTTTAATAAATATTTTACAATACATAGTATTATCTTGGAATAACTGATGTTTTCGAAATAATGAAGAACAAAACCACCATTATGAAACTATTATAAAATGATCAAATTTTCTAACACACAATTTTAAAAATAAATGAAGAATAACTAATAAAAATGTATTTAATATTTATAATGTAAATTTATAAATTTTTATATAAATTAATAAAGTTCTGAAATAGATAATAAAAATATTTAATTCTGTGATACATGAGGTTAATGTGCAGTCGAATCAATAAGAGAAAAGATATGGGGTTTTCATGGCTCAAATGATTCCCTTAGGTCATAATAATTTCTAGTTTTCTAAAACAAATTTCAACTATGATCATATATAACCTATGACAATGTTATGTTTTATTTCTAAATTTTTTTATAGCTAATTCACATTTCACACACAACACTTCTTCCATGATGAATCTATTATTTTTTTTGGAAAATATTTTTTCTAGAACAACTCACATATATTTTAATTAATTTTTCATCCATATTAATGATTTTACTCCCACCAATGTTATCATTTCTCTAGTGGAAACCCAATTTTTTTTATCTCAATGATCCTTATATTTCATTTTATTTCAAACCCAAGTTTTTTTAAACTTTTAAGGATATGGGTTTACAATAAAGGCATTTTGAAATATTTCAAAGTCTTTTACTTTCAATAAACACATACTCTTCCCTTATATGATATTTTTTGGGG
Organism: Viscum album; assembly: GCA_963277665.1. Lineage (NCBI taxonomy): Eukaryota > Viridiplantae > Streptophyta > Magnoliopsida > Santalales > Viscaceae > Viscum > Viscum album. The sequence goes on along the minus strand of OY728119.1, from coordinate 1,670,535,962 downwards.
GTCATATTTTTTGGTATCAAATTATCATGTTTTTTTTGATATGTAATAACATTTGGAAATGTTATAAAACCCATTTTTCATCCCATGGATTATTAATGATGTTTTAAGTGTCAATCACATGTGACGATGATGATGGGTGGGGTCTTATATATCCTTCTAATGAATTGTTTATGGTTTTACACCTCATGAGATAATTATGGGCATATATAATTATATTTTTTCACAAAACTAAAGGTTAGGAATAAATAGATTTTTTATAAAATTAAAGGGTGCACATTATAGGATTTTTCCTAATGTTTTTATATGACTATTGTTCGGCCATTAATTCTCTGATATTGTCCTTATCTTCTAAATATGAAAAATGTTTATGATATTATATATTAAAATGACATTATACTTATTCATGTATTAATTTCATGTTCTTTATATGATTCTGAGAATTTTTTTGATGAAATTAATATGAAATTATGTTCCTATGGTGTGACCCCTAATGATCAATCAATTTTTTTTTCACTTCTGATCTTAGATGTTTTTTATCTTTTATTACTACCCCATTCAGGTTTTACATCCTATTAATGATCCAACCATTTTTACTAGTATATATATTTACCTTACTGAGAATTAAATCTACCTCCATTATATATTTCAATTACTCAGGTTATGATGATAATTATTTTTTATGAGATGTATAGAAGAGGGTTAAGAAGTGAATATTTATTGAGAATTTTTCATATGTTTTGTAATGTAAGATGTTTATGAAGTCAGTCTCCAAGTCACTAAATGTTTTTCTCCTTGGGTTATGTGACTATTTTTTTAATGTATTAATTAAACCATGAAATCAATGTATTATTTATGTACAATTATATTGGGACACTAAATTTGGAACTAAAGGGAAGGTTTATATTTTGTATAATTTTAGTGAACTTTATTGAGAACTATAAGAATGATTCAAAGTATTCGATAACATCACGATATTTTGATATAGTAGAGATTATGTGGTTTTCCTATTTATAAATATCATTCTTCATACTAGAAAATGTATATTTCTTTGAAAAATTCACCATGGTTAAATATTAATGATAAGTTCTAGTTGAGAAATGACTTGATCATCACCCTAATGCATGACGACTGGACATGAGATTGTAAAACTGGCCAGAAACTCCAAGGGAATATTCTTTGGTTAATTAAAGTTATATTTATTAACCACGATGGGGGATTTGAATATGTTTGGGTTATAAAACCTAAAAAATGAATTAACATGGATAAAATAGATTGAATCATATATGTTTAGAATTTAGGATATTTACATCATTTAAGATTTATTTTCAAAAAAAAATCTTTTAATGTTGATTTACCACCTATACCCATTAATATATAACTATATATGAAAACTCCTAGAGGAATGATGATTTCATATAAGATATATAAATCTTATCTGGTAGAATTTTGTTGGAAGATACTCCCTATAGATCCAATTATTCTTCCTTTAGATGAATTTTTTGTTAATTTGTATATGGATTGGCTATTCCTACATATATTACATACCAATTTTTGGAATAAGGAGATATCATTTTATATCCAAAATCATACTATGCTCAAATATCAATGTAGGGATTGTAATGATATATCTTTAAAAGAAAATTATATAATAAGTGAAATGATAGACAATAATTAGGGAATGTTGGTTCACATTATTTGAGATGATGTGAAAATTAACGACATGACTATTATACGAGAGTATATTGATATATTTCTAGATGAACTTCAAATAAATCCCCCAAATTGTGATGAAAAGTACTTAATTTAGATCAGTCCTAGATCTTTTACTATAATAAAGAGTCCTTATTGATTTTCTTATTTTTAGTTGGAAGAATTAAAGAACCAACTACAATAATATATATATATATATAATGGCTTTATATGCATGATTGAATCACCTTGGGGTGTACTAGTTATTTTTGTTAAAAATAATGGTGGATAAGTGCACCTATACATTAAAAATAATTAATATAACAAAATCATGATCATGAAAAATACACTCTTCCCGAAATTGATAATTTGTTTAATCAACTATGAGGATCTTAATATTTCTCAAAGACTGACCATCAATTCAGATATCATCAATTGAGGGTAAGGAGTGATGATATACCCAAGAAATATTTGTTCACAAGGAACAGACAATATGAATTTATGTTGATACAATTTTTAATTTAAAATGATCCTACCATTTTTATGGATTTAATGAATATATACTTTTTATATTACATGGAAATTGTTTGACAGTCCTTTTTAATGAAATTATATTATATTCTATGAGAAAAGAATTCAATGAATAGAATTTGGGAGTATTGATAAGGACCTTACAAAATGAGAAATTATGAACCAAATTTAGAAGGTGTGAATTTTTTTAAAAGTATCTTCTTAGATCAGATTCTGACCAAAAATGGAATTTCCATGGACACATTAAAGAAAAATGTAATTGAAAATAGGTTGTGACCAACCTATGTGATTGGGATCTGATGTTTTCATTGGTTATATGGATACTACTGGTTTTTTGTGAGAATGTTCTCAGTATTATCTAATACACTAACTAAGTTGGCCTAGAAGAGAGTGAGGTTCCTCTGGAAAATAGAATATAAGGGACGCTTTATGGAGATTAAGATGAGATTGGTCATTGTACCTATGCTTGTACTACCATGTAATGTATAAGGGTTTGTGATTTATAGTGATTATTATATAAATGGTTTGGTATGGTTTATTATATATAATGAAAATTTAGTTTCTTATTAATCAAGACGCTTAAAGGATCATTAGAAGAACTACCCAACTCTTGATCAAGAGTTAGCAATTGTAGTCATTAAATAGAAAATTTAAAGGAATAATATCTATAGCGAGAAGTATGATATTTATACCGAGAATAAGAACATAAGTTATACATTCACACAAAAATATATATACTTGGAAAAATTATATGGTTTTAAATAATCATGGACTAAGACTTCTCAATACATTACCACCTTGGGATGGAAAACAATGTGGTTGATTCTTGGAGTTGGAAGGATCATTTTATCCTATCTATGATATGTATTGAAAAAGATTCAATACTCATGGATTTAAAATGAATGAATATTGAAATTATCAAGGGAAGTTAAAAATATAATCTTTTACAAATTTTTTTACCAAATATATATTCATGAGAATATGGAAAAATCCCAAAAAGATGATGAACAACTATATAAAAATATAGTGAGTGTTCTAGAGTTCAGTATTAATAAAGTCAAATATATAGGGTTTTAAACACGAGTATTTGTCCCATAAAAACCTGAATTTAAAAAGGAAAATTTTAATGCTTCTCATATATCATCCTTCACTATTCATCTAGGAAACACGAATATATTACAACTATTACCCACAACATAATCATCTTGATGACTGGTATGAAAACAAGTTAAGGTCAAAAGAAAAAATTGTAAAGATATATTACCACTATTACCCACAATGTTAAGGAAATGAGGAAAAAAATTAATGGATATTTTTATGGGAATCCCTAAGACATATATGGTTAAAAATGATATTTGGGTTGTTGTAAATCTCTTTACAAAGTGATCACATTTTATCTCAATCTAAGAAGATTTCTCTCTTTAATAATTGTCCAAGATATAAATTAGAGAAGTGGTAAGACTACAAGGGTAATACATTCCATTATATATGATTGATATCCAAGGTTTTCTTCAATTTTATAGAGAAGTATTTAGAATGATTTGGAGATAGATTTGAGTTTCAACACTACTTATCACACTCAGAAATATGTTCAGTTTGAGAAGACCATCAAAACTCTATATGATATGATCAGATCTTGTTCATCAAAATTCCAAGGATGCTGGGAATAAAACCATCATTTATTAGATTTTTCATATAACAAAAATTTCTATTCTAGAATTTAGATGAAATAATATGAGGATCTTTTTGGGAATAAATGATGGACTCCAACATTTTGGGATGAAGTTGTAGAGAGAAATCTAATAAGTCCTAACCTTGTCCAAGAAATGATAGGGCAGGTTCAATATATTCAAAAAAATATGAAGTCAGAAAAAATTTGATAGAAAATATGTGAAAATAATCATCAATTATATATAGAGTTTGAATTTTGATATAACACCCCAAGCATCCACGGTATGCTTCTCTTTGAAGAATACAGTAGCGTGTGTTGTATGCATCTTGGATTTCTAACACACCACAACCAATCACGTTAACCATTATGAATACTAATACCAAATTTATGAAATTTTATAAATTTTATCTTTCAAAATGGACTTTGTTTTTGGATTCAGAATTTCAAAATTAGTTTTGGGTGAATTTTATATATTTTTCTAAAAACATTCAATTTTTTATGAATAGTGAAAACACTGAGTTATAGTTTAAAACCAGATTTTTATTTAAATAATTATTTATTTTATTTAAATTAATTTTAGCTAAAAAGAGATACATGATACCTATATAAGATCAATGTAATTAATTGGAGTCATTTTATAATAATTTTAGAGATATAAAAAATTTATTGAAGTTTTTAGCGTCTTTTACCCACCTCCTAGGAGCATTTGCAAATTTACATAGAACATAATTTTACCTCTTATGTGAGTTGAGTTTAAAATATTCAAGAGACATAGTTGATATTATTAAGTAAAATTTGGTTCAATAAGATGAAAATAATTTATAGTGAATGGTAACTTTTTAATTTTATTTACCAGTGTTAAAATTAAATAGGGTAATTAAGGGTAAAAATGATATTATTATTACCCTAAAACATGTCCTAATTCTATCAGATAAGTATAATTAGACCAAAAAACAACCTTATTAATAAAATATGATCCTTTAGGTCCACATGAATTAGATTAGGAAATTTATTATTATTTTATTGAAAGAATATTTAAAAGAGCTAAAAGTCAATGTTTAATAACTAATACATTTTTAATATAGGTTCATACATAAGATAAATTCACCAATCAAAATTCAATAGAAATATAAAAATATTTCCTAAATAATGATATTTTATTTATATTTTTTAGACATTAAATAATTTAATTTATTTATGACACAATCGTGATGCAGAAATTACCTAATTAATGAAATATTAAAATAATTCATATTATAAATATCCAAATAAATGAAATCTGAGACTTTTTATGAATTCCAATAAATTTCTCTGTTAATATGACATTTTTGGGTTGGTTAGATGAATTGTTTTCTATGTAATGATGCTGTAATGAATTTCGAAAAAACAAAATACCAAATAGTCTCAAAATTGATATTAAAGAGTTTTTAAAACAAATATTATATTTTTAATTGATATTATATTCCTATAAATCTATGGTTCAGCCCAAAGACATAAATAATGACATTTGAATCATTAATGAACCCCCTGTGGTTCCCTTGTAAGTTTATATTATGTTTATTAACCATATAATATAAATATACAAAGAGACATGGTAAATGTAAAATTATTTAACTAAGAGTTAAATCTAAAAGATAAAGTTAATATAATTAAAAAAACTTTTATAAAACCTATTCGTTGAGTGGTTTTTAACCCATACCCACTTTATCCTTTAAATAATTCATTTTGGAGCCATTAGAAACTGAACATGAGTTTATTATAAAATAATATTTCTAGCTTTTCTTAAGTTGTCCCACACCCCACTTATAAAATGGAACTCCCCCATATCTCTAATTCACACATTCAATGCAATTTGGATCGGCCAAACCATTCCAAAATACCCTCTCAATAGTCGTACCTTAATCCTAGAGTCATTAATTTGTCAAAAAGCCAACCTAAGGATCCATTTTGATCAAATCAATAGGAAGAACCCGAAGAAAAGGTAAATATTTCATCACCTCTTTCAAGTTCCTTTGTTCTTCCACTTACTCTTCCTTTGTTGATTACATTATTAAATAATAACTCTATTATCATATATATATTTTTATGTTATTATAAATATTTTACAACCATATTAATTATTCTATCCATTCTTTGAATGACATGTCACCATAGGTGCGTACGTACGACTTACCCTCTCCACATCGTGGTGTAATTTTTATTCAATACATTATTATTTGGATGGGTATAATAAGGATTTGTAATTGATGTAAATAATATATATAACATGATAACAATTATTTATATATGATATTACTTCCAATTATAGAATATTTTAATATAAAAAATGATATTGTCGCTCGTGTGTACGTACGGATTACCATCTCTATGAACTCAATGAGATTCATTCCCCATCGTATCCATTCAAGACTAATTTTCATTAGATGATTAAAATTAATGTTTAAAGACTTAATATAATTCTGAATATGAATAAGATACATCTTATCTTCAACAAACATTACATATGTAAGAAATCATATAAAGGAAAACGAATCAGTTAACACCTGAAACGCCGATAATACTATGATATTATTAACAAACCAATATTAAAAGATCATATATGATATCATATTAATGTCTATTATTATTTTATAGTTTAATATCAATTATTTCACCACTATAAAAGAGCTTAACCTACCCTCGACGAAGGAAATGTACAAGTTAAGGGTTAATTCTACAATTCCTTCATTATCCGATGTTTTTTATATGTAATTATCTATTGGGACCTCTTTATCATCCACATACATGTTTCTAAAAAATGTATTTAAAAACATTTATAATATTTACTAGAAATTGGATTAAATTCATTTATACCCTTATTTGAACTTATATATTTTTAACGGAACCTTTCAGTCGTTTTCTAAACAAGGTATTTTTTGAACATTTCGACAAAATTAAGGTAATAATGTATTTTTATAACTTATACAGTGGTTACAGCTATTTTCTACCATTATAACATCATAGAAGCTTCCCTTACAAGATTATAAGAATATTTTCAAATATAAATTTTTTCTTTTATAATTTCATGAATTTTAAATGATTTCTTAATAGAAAGAGATGTTTCTCTAATAATGTTTTGATTTTATCTATGTCAACATCATTTGTGGATTATTAGTTTGTTTGAAGTTGATTTATTATGATTCAAAACATACATATTGTATTGAAGGTTTTGTGATATGTTTTAATTTGGATGTTTTATTTCATACCATTCAGGGTTTATGGATAATGTATTGACATTTCATATGATAATTTTAATACGAATGTTTATATTATGTTTAAACATTTTCATATGAGGAATGCATTGAACATTGTAAGTGACATGTGGTGCCTGCTATATCTCATCAATTCATCAGTATGTCTCCTGAGAAAAATTTTTGTCTTGGCACAAGGCCTTGAAAAAACCTTATTTTTATTCTTGGAACAGGGCTTTGACTATGTGGTTATGAATGTTTGGCATTATGCGTTACATCATTATGAAAGTGGCTATTGATATTGCATGTGATCATTCGACTAGTAGGATATCATTGTGAATTAGTGAATGGCATTATTTTAATTTATATTTTCTAGATTATGATTATTTTCATGTTGAATAGGCTATTGTTTTAGTTCTATACATTGCCTTTAATGTTTAGGCATATTTATGAATGTTTCCGCAATATTATTATCCTTACTGAGAATTTGAGCTCACCCATTTCTATGTTTTATTTTTCCAAGGATTCGAAGAAGTATATTATGAATGACCGGCAGGGATAGTCTATGGGATCTTAGTGTTGTCTATGGAAATAATTTTGTTGTAGTTTTTTATTTTATGATGTAATGTAAATCTTATAAATGTATCAAGTACTTCCAAGGCTAATAAACTAATATCTCTTTTGAGACATGATCTTTTGTGATTCTGACAATGTTATGTAATAATGCATCCACTCTGGATAACTATGGTCAGGGTGTTACAGTTGGAATCATATAAAGTTTAATAAAAACCTTGGAATCAAGATTTAGATAAATTCTGATAAGAGAACATTATTTTAAGATAGACTTTGTGGATTAGTATAGAATAAATTCCTAGAATTTTGGTATTGTAGAGACTTTGTGATTTTTACAACAAATACATCTCTGTCTGGATATGAGTAGGTAGAGTCGGATTTGGCATAGATGTACCTATGGGTAAAACTTGAAAACACCGCTTTAAGCTAGACTTGAACATGAACTGGTGTACGACAACATGTCTTACTACACTCTTGGTTACGACACTCCCGGGGGATATTCTTAGGATAATTCTAATTTTCTTTACAAACCATTATGATGGTTTTATGAGTATATACTTCCTCAGATAAAACATTTTTATGATTATAGATTATATCTATAAACTATTCAATTTATATTATGGGTTTTCAATGTTTCGATTTACGTATTGCAATTCATAAACTAATCTAGTTTATGCCATTGTTTAGACAAGGTGCCCAGTGGAAGGAATGGAATCCTTATAAACACACATACTCCATGTAGGGATTTTACTCATACTGAAGATAATTATAGTGGAGCTAGTGATACAACTGGTGCTGATCAGCTTATCACCATACCGGGACAACTCACTTGGGTTATGAATAATAACCTTACCTGGATAGAGTACCCTGATCCGCAACACGGAGGATCAATTGTTAAAACACTTCATGAGGAAACAACCACCAACATTCAATGGGAATACAAATCCATAACTAACTGAGAAATGGATAAATTCCTTATATAAAATATTTTCCACCTTGGGGAGTAGCGAAAGGGAATGTTTTTTCATTGCAGTTTATCACCTCACTGGAGATGCAGATCAATTGTGGTTACTGTTTAAAAACACAAAGTAATATGAATAAGTATTAAATATGGAATGGAGAGAGCCTAAATAACTCTTCTTAGAAAAATACTTTCCTCATGACCATATAGCAGATGTGGAAAGACAATTTCCAAGACTGTGGAAAAAGGAGGATGAGAATGTCGAAAAGTATGAAAATAACATTACATGGTTAGCGAGGCATGATGAAGATTATATACGTAACCCAAGAAGTAAGATTGATCATTTATTTGATGGGTTAAAAGCATTTCTCCGTCTAGAATTAGTCTCACAATCCTTCTCATCATACGAAGATATTGTCTCATGTGCTATCAAGACAGAAAAGAAATTCTCTAAGTCTTATGACATTAAAGAAATGAAAGAGAAGAAGTGATCTATAGAAAAACCTATAAATTCAAATAAGGGGAAGAAGGAAAAAGTTTAATATCCATCCTACAGTAAATGAGGGACGAAACCCCCTGGTACTTTCCTGAAGGGAATGGGAGTCTGTTACAAGTGTGGTTAAAAAAGGCCACCATGCTCTTGATTGTAAGGGGAAGAAAGAGCATGTCTATGTTGAATGCTAAAATTGTATAGAAAGGGGGAATTATGAAAATGAATGTCATACGCATCATGGGAACATACCTTGGAAATTCCCCATGGATCAAGTCCAAGCTTATGTTATCACTACTTCTGAGGTTAAAGCTCTGAAAGACGTAGTGGCAAGTAATTTAATGGTTTCCTCAAGTTTAGCCAATGATTTATTTGATTCTAGATCATCTAAGTGTTTCATATCTTCCTAGTTTTATAAAAAATATAAATTTCCAATTTGATTCAACAAGGAATTTTTCATTCAAAACTCATAAGGGAAGTATCATTACAACAAGGTTTTGGGAATTTGTCCTCATTAAAACATATAAATGTTCATTATCTATCTATCTCATCGTCATACCCATGATTTAATTGGATATAATCCTTGGTATTGATTGGATTTTGGACCATGATGCAAAAATTCATTTTAAGATGAATGAGGTTAATATTTTTTATGACGATGATAAAGAACACATTATATTTAGAGGAGAATACTCACCACCTAATTCTTATGTAGATCCACCCCCATTTGCTCAACTAAATTTATTTATTGTGGAGGAAGAGAATGAAATAAATGTGGGTGAGGAAAATAATGTTCAAGTAGAAGATGTACCTATTATGAAAGAATATTTTCGTGTGTTTCCAGAAGATTTACCTGGACAGCCTCCATAATGGGAAATTGATTATTCCATTAATTTAATTCCTGGATCTATGCCCATATCAAAGACCCCTTATAGAATGGCCACTATGAAATTAGTGTAACAAAAGTAACAACTAGAAGAATTGATTAACAAAGGATTTATTCACCCTAGTGTTTCTCTATGGGGATCCCCTGTTCTTTTTGTTAATAAAAACGATGGATCTATGAGGTTGTCCATTGACTAAAGGGAGATTAATGCTATAATAATAAAGAAAAATTATCCCCTGCCTAGAATTGATTACTTATACGACCAAAAAATTGTAACTTAATACTTTTCAAAGATTGACCTTTGATCTGGATATCATCAGTTGTGTGTGAATAAGTAAGTCATTCCAAAGACAGAATTTCGAACCACGTACGGGTATTACGAGTTTACAGTAATGCCTTTTGGATTGACTAATGCACCCTCTATCTTCATGGATCTAATGAATAATGTTCTCAAGTAATATATTTATGACTTTTTAGTTTTATTAATTGATGATATCTTGGTATAATAAAAAATCTATGAAGATCATGAAAATCACTTGCACATTATCCTGAAGACTCCTAGAAGACATGAATTATATGAGAAGTTTAGAAAGTGTAAATTATGGCTTCCGGAGATTTATTTTCATAGCCATATTGTCTATAAGGATGGAATCTATGTTGATCCTTCTAAGACCAAGGAAATCCAAGAATGGATAGCACTTATGAGTATAACTGAGGTACGCAATTTTAATTTTTTAGCAGGTTATTATCAATGTTTTGTCTATAATTTTTCTCAGTTGGCTAACCCATTAACAAAGCTCACACGAAAAGGGGTTAATTTTTTTTTGAAAAAAAGTTTGTGAATAATGTTTTCAATAATTGAAGATAATATTAGTCATTTATCCTATCTTTACACTACCATCATGGAAAGATGGGTTTATTATTTATAGTGATGCTTTAAAAAAAGGTTTTGGTTGTGACCTTATGTAGAATGATAGGGTTATTTCCTATGCATCACGATAGCTATGAATTCATGAGAAAAACTATCCTACTCATGATCTTGAGTTAGCAGCTATAATCTTTTCCTTGAAGATATGGATACATTATTTCTATGATGAAAAATTTGAGATTTATATTGATCACAGAAGTTTGAAGTATATTTTATCACAGAAAGAACACTACATGAGGCAAAGGAGATGGCTTGAACTACTCATGGATTATTATTGCATGATACACTACCACCCGGGGAAGGAAAATAAGGTAAAAGATACTTTGAGAAGAAAATATCATGGAGTTTTGAACAAGATGAGAGTTGAAAGGGATCCTATTTTTATGGATCTAATAAAGATGGATGTGGGAATAACCATGGAAAGTGAAACATCAATTCTTTTTCAAATGTTTTCTAAACCATCTTTACTAGAAAGGATAAAAAGATCTCAGACCGATGATGAAGAGTTTCAAAAGAATATTAAGGCTGTGAATGATTGGAAAATGAGTGACTTTGTATATGAAGATGGAATTTTGAAATTTGAGAAGAGATATTGTTTTCCCAATATACCTAACCTGAGAATGGAATTGTTGGATGATGCTCATAGTTCCAATTTCTCTATACACCCTGGGAGCAGCAAAATGTATATAGAATTGATGGAAAATTTTTTGTGGGACAACATGAATTGGGAGACTGCTGATTTTGTGTCACGATGTATGGTTGGTCAACAAATTAAAGGTGGAAGGCAACAACCTGGAGGAGTCATGAAACCTCTTCCCATACCTAGGTGGAAGTTGTATGATATCAGGACGCACTGTCATGCGGCTACCAAAGACTCTTAGAAGGAATAATGCAATATGGGCCATTGTTGACTATCTTACCAAGTAAGCACATTTTAATGATATAAGGGAAGGTTTACCACTTAAACGTCTAGAAAAACTATATATTAATGATGTTGTATTACTTCATGGAGTACCACTATCTATTTTTTCTAATCGTGATCCCCATTCTACATCAATATTATAGAAAATTATTCAGAAACCCTTAGATAGAGAACTTCATTTGAGCACTGCCTACCACCCCCAAACTGATGGACAATCAGAACGGAGTATTAAAACCTTATAATACATGTTGATATAATTCTCACTTTACTTTCAAGGTATGTGGAATAAATATTTACTTCTGGTAGAATTTTCTTAAACAATAGCTTCCATTAAAGTATTCATATGGAACTATATGAAGCATTATACAGAAAGAGATGTCGCACAAAAACCTGGTGGGATGATGTTGGGAAAAGAAAACTCATAGTCCTAAAACTTGTGGAGGAAATTATGGAAAAGGTGAAGGCAATCCAAACCCACATCAAAGCATCTCAATGTAGAAAGAAGAGCTATGCCGATAATAGAAGGTGGGATTTGGAATTTCTTGTAGGAGCTCATGTTTTCTTGAATGTATCTCCAGGGAAGGGTGTCATACGTTTTGGTAAAAAGGGAAAATTAATTCCTATGTAGATTAGACCTTTTGAAATTCAAGAACGAATTGGGTTTGTAGCTTACCATTTGGAAATTTTTCCAAGTCTCTCCAAATTTCATGATGTGTTCCATTTATCACTATTGAGAAAGTACATTCCTGACTCAATGCATGTACTCACCTATGTGAAATTAGTACTGGAACCCAATCGGTCTTATTGCGAATAGCCTTTCACGATTCTTGATAAAAGAGAACAAGTTTTGAGAAACCAGATAACTCATCTGGTAAAGGTTCTATAGAGAAACCATAATATGGAAGAGGAAACGTGGGAACCCAAGGAACATATGATGAATAACCACCTGAGTCTTTTAATGCAGCAATACTCTAGAAATGTCGAGGAAAAAGTTATTTTACGTAGGGGAGAATGTAACACCTCGTGATTCCACTACACACTTATCTTTGAATAATACAATAATGTGTGTTGTACGAAACATTGAGTTCTAACAAACCAAAACCAATCAAACTAGATGTTATGAATAGTAATACCCACTTTTTGGAATGTTATAAATTTTATCTTTCAAAATGGACTTCATTTTTGGATTCTGAATATCGAAATTAGATTATGTTGAATTTTTGTTATTTTTTTCAAAACATTCAATTTTTGATTTATACCTAAAAACAATGAGTTATAGTTTAAAACCGAATTTTTATTTAAATAAATATTTATTTTATTTAAATTTATTTTTGTTCAAAATAGATACATAATACCTATATAAGTTAAATGTAATTAATTGAATTTAGTTTATAATAATTTTAGATATATAAAAATTTTATTGAACTTTTTACCGTCATTTACCCACCTCCTATGAGCATTTGAAAATTTAAATAAAAAATAATTTTACCACTTCTATGAGTTGAATTTCAAAATTCCGAGAGACTCAGTTGATATCAGTAAGTAATATTTGGTTCAATAAGAATAAAATAATTTTTTGTGAATAGTGACTTTTTACTTTTTTTACAACGGTTAAAAGTAAATAGGGTAATTGAGGGTAAAAATGATATTATTATTACCCTAACACATTTCCAAATTCTATTGGATAAGTATAATTCGACCAAATACATCCTTAGGAATAAAATATGATCCTTTAGAACAACTTCTATTAAATTTGGACAATTATAATTATTTTATTTAAAGAAGAGTTAAAAGAGTTAAAATCAATGATTAATAACTAAAACAATTTTAATATAGAATTATACATAAGATAAATTGAACTATAAATATTCATTAAAATATAAAATTAATTCCTACATAATGGTAGTTTATTTATATTTTTTAGACATTAAATAATTTAATTTATTTATGACACAATGATTATGTAGTAATTACCTAATGAATGTAAAATTAATATAATTGATATTATAAATATCCAAATAAATGTAATTTGATACTTTTTATAAATTAAACTGATTTTATAGGTTAATATGACGTATTGGGGTTCTTTAGAAAAAGAAATTTCGAAGTAATAATGCTGTTATTAATTTATCAAAAACAAAATACCAAATACTGTAAAAATTGATATAAAAGAGTTTTAAAAAAAATTATATTATTAATTCATATTCAATTCATAAAAATTTAAGGTTCATAAAAAATACTTATATAATGATTGTTATATCATTAATGAACCACTTTGGCTTCTCTGGGATGTTTATAGTAAGATTATTAACCATATAATATAAAAATACAAAGAGACATGGTAAATGTCAAACTATTAAACAAAGAGATAAATCTAAAAGATAAAGTTAATATAGTGACCCAAACCTGTATAATACCTATTGGTTGAGTGTTTTTAGAACTATCCCCACCTTATAATTTAAATAATTCATTTTTATCCATTATAACCCGAAAATGATTTTATTATAAAATAATAATTCTAGCTTTTCCAAAGGTGTCCCTCAACCCTCTTATAAAAGGGAACTCCCCTTATCTCGAATTCAAACCTTCAAAGCCATTTGGATCGGCCAAAATCTACCCAAATACCATCTCAATTGTACTCCCTTCATCATAAAGTCCTTTATTTAGTCATAAAGCCAAATTAAAGAGCCATTTTGATCAAATCAAAAGGTAGAACCTGAAGAAGATGTAAATATTTCATCTCCTCTTTGAAGTTATTTTCTTCTTCCACGTCCTCTTTCTTTGTTGTTTCCAATCAAAAATAAAAACTCCAGTATCTTCAATATAATATGATGTTATTATAAATATGTTAAAACCATATTCATTATTCTATCCATCCTTTTAATGACATGGAACTATACATGTGTACGTACGGATTTCCGTCTCCATGTCGTGGTGCAATTGTTATTCAACACATTATTATATGGATGGGTATAATAATGATGTGTAATTGATGTAAATAATAAATATAACATGATAATGATTCTTTATATATGATATAACATACAATTATATATTATTTTAAGATCAATATAATGGTATTATTTCTCGTGCGTACGTACGGATGACAGTCTACACGAATGCGATGAGATTCATTCCCCATCGTATCCATTAATGACTAATTTTCAATAGATTTTTAAAAATAATATTTAAATACATAATATTATTATGAATATGAATAATATACATCATATCCACAAAAATAATTACTTACGTAACAGAGCATATAATGGAAAAGGAATCAGTTAACACCAGGAACGACGACAATACTAAGATATTATTAACAAAGAAATATTAAAAAATAATATATGATATCATATTAATATATATGATTCTTTTATAATTTTAAAACAATTATTTAAAAATTATAAACGAGTTCAACCTACCCTTGACCAAGGAAAAGTACAAGATAATGGTTAATTCTACAATCTCTTCATTATCCGATATTATTTATACGTAATTATCTACAGGGACCTCTCTATCATCCACATCCATGATTCTAAAAAATGTATTTCAAAAAAAAAATTACTATTTACTAAACAATGGTTCAAAATAATTTATACCCTTATTTGAACTTAAATGTTGAAAAAAGAAATTTTTCAGTCATTTTCTAAACAAGGTACTTTTTGACCTTTTTGACAAAATAAGGTAAAAATGTCTATTTTTAAAATATACGTTGGGTGAGGCTATTTTCTACCATTATAACATTGTCGAAGCTTCTCTTACAAGCAGATAAAAATATTTTCAAATATAAATGTTTTCTTGTATAATTACGTGACTTTTAAATTATTTCAAAATAGAAAGAGATATTTCTCTAAAAATGTTCTGATTTCATCTATGTCAACATTCTTTGATGGATTTTATGTTTGTTTGAATTTTATATATTATGATACAAAAATTTTATATTGTATTGAAGGTTTTGTGATATTTTTGACTATGGATGTGTTATTTCATTCTATTCATGGTTTATGGATAAAGTATTTACATTTCCTATTCCAGTTTTAATACGAATATTTTTGTTACGTATAAACCTTTTCATATGAGGAATTCATTGGACTTAGTAAGTGACGGGTGGAGCCCGCTATAACTCCTTGATGCATTGGTAGGTCTCATGAGACAAAAAAGTGTCTTGGAACAAGGCCTTGAAAAAGTATTATTTGTAGTCTTAGCACATGTCCTTTACTATGTGGTTATGAAAGTCTGGCAATATGCATTCCATCATTATGAAAGTGGCTATTGATATTGCATGATATTTTTAGACTAGTAGAATATCCATGTGAATAAGTAAATGGAATTATTATGATTTATATTTTCCATATTTTGATGATGTTTATGTTTAAAAGTCTATTGTTTTAGTTCTATACATTGCCTTAAATGTTTATTCTTATGTATGAAAGCTTCCACTATATTGTTATCCTTACCGAGTATCTGAGCTCACCCCTTTCTATCTATTATTTTTTATAGGATGTGAAGAAGTATATTATGAATGACCTTCAGGGATAGTCTATAGGATCTTAGTGGTTTCTTCAGAAATAATGTTGTTTTAGTTTTCCATTTTATGGTGTAATATAAACCTTATAAATGTTTCTAGTACTTCCAAGGATGCTAAACTAATTGTTCTTTCGAAACATGATCTTTTCTGATGATGCCAATGTTATGTAATAATTCACCGACTCTAGGTAACTAGGGTTCAGGCGTTACATTAGATACTTGGAATTCCTCCCTATACCTCCATGGTTGTAGGTTATGAGATTTTTAAAGAAAGGGAATCTTAACCCTAGTTATATCAGTCCCTTCAAGATCCTTGACTATGTCAAGGCAGTTACTAATCTCTTAAAAATACCTCCTAAACTCTACCGAGAAAAAAATTTATTCCATGTTTTAATTTTCAGGAATTACATACCATACCAATCATATGTACTATATTTATATGTCATGCAACTAGAATATTATCACTTATATGAGGAACTACCAGTGAACATTATGGATCAGAGAGATAGGGTTATATGGAACATGAGCCCTGGTTTGGTCAAATTTTTATGGAGGAATCATATGTTCTAGGAAGCTTTATGGTAACCTAAGGATGTGATGAGAGAAAATTATTTTTTTTCATTGTATAAAAAAATTTCATGGATGAAATTCTTTTAAGGTGGATAGAAAGTAACAACCCAAAATTCTATACTTGAAAAAACTGAGGTTATGTCTCATAACCTTCGTTATACACTAAAACTAATGATAAATTTCCATATAATATTAAGATAATATTATTAATAAATACATAATAAATAGAATAATGGTAAACAATTAAATATTTGGAAGGAAAATAATTAGTATGAGTTTATATTAAAAAAATCTATTTTCAATAAAATCCATATTTATTGTATTAGGAATTTTATTTTAAAATATATATTTTAATGTTTTATAAAATATTTTTTTTTATAATAAATTCATTATTGAAATCCAAAAATAATAATTTACACAATATGATATTTTTAGTCTGTTATAAATAGATAAATTTCAGGAAAAAAATAAAATTATTGTGAAACTTATATTTATTTATTTTGTCATTATTTATTGTTGTACTATAGAATTAAAAAACCTTATGATTAATAAAATTTATATTTTAGGATTAAAATAATTCATTTTAAAATATTGTGTGAATAGTTAATCCTATGGAAAATATTTTAAAAACAAAATTAAATGTTAATTGAATGAAAAACCCATTTTTAGTCCTTTCCTTTATTTAAGTGTTAAGATTATAAAATTCGGTTTTTTATTACATTGAAATAATCATGCCATTTATTTTTTTATTAATTCAAATTATTATCAATTATAATGATATCTTATATTAAAATTTATGTGATAAAAATTTTATTTTTCTAAAAACTATTTTTACATGATTAAGTGTTTTTATTTTAAAATTTACACTTCCCACCTTTAGAAATTGTATGTGTTAATATTATTTTTAAGTTTGAAATAATATGTTTAAAATTATTTAAAATGATCTGATCTTAATATTTTTCATTAATTTTAATTAAGTACCAAGCTGTCTTTCATTATAGGAGAACAATTAGATATTCCCCCTGCTATTGTGCTTAATATTTATCAGAGACTGATAATACACAAGGAGTGATAACTACATCGACATAGAAAAATAATATTTTCGATGGGGAGGAATTAATTTTTTTTACAAATAATAAATATCAACCATGATGGGACAATTAAAATACCCATAGAACTGTTAATATGAGGTCATTAGTTTCTCAATATTTACCAGTGGTTATCCAGAAGATAAAAAAAATTATATTTTCTTAGGTGGATTTATCGGTAAAGAGGAAGTGAAAGATGAAAAAGATATCACATAGTTTGAGGCTAGTGAGGATATTGGGAAACAATTAAAGTCTTGGGATCTTGTCCTTCACTCTGAGGAACAAATTATAGAGGAGGCTTTAAGAATTTAGGGTTTTCCAGAGGATTCATATATTATAGAAGAGTTAATGATTTTACTAGACATCAATAAGGATCCATGTGGGTGGATTGATAATAAATCCAAAATTTTGAAAAGAGGCTTCAATTAAATGAATTTAAACATGGAGGGTTTCATCCAATCTTGGGAAAAGATGGTGTATAATTTGTAATACCTTATCAAGTTCTACTTGGGTACAAATTTAACTGATCTTCAATGGAAAATATATATCGATATTTATTATATTATTTTCATTATTTTTTTCAATGATTTTGTTATTACCATTAGGTTATTATACTTTCTTGTTGAAACTTGTGAGGTTTTACAATTTTTCCACAAAGTTTATTTAGAATAAAAAATTTAATTTTTATTCAGTCATTAATGTTAATTACTATGGTTAAAAATCCGTTAAGGTGATACAAGTTAATTTGGATAAAAGGTTAAAATTAAAAAAATCCATATGTCACTCTTAACTTATCTCAAAATTAATTAATGAGAGGATATTAAACATTATCTTCTCTCACATTCCCTCTTTTTCCTCTTTTGAGCCTTTAACCCTTCAATAGTGTCGTGAAATTATTAAAAAAAATCATGTGTTTCCAAAAGATCCCTTTTCTTATCTTCTAAAAGCATACAAATTTCATCTATTAAAGTTTCACTTGACATTAGAATTACTATTTAATAAATTTATGTATTTATTTTTCAATAACCCTCTCCTTCATACATAAGTTTTTTTCAACATAATTTCCCTTAAGTCCTTAACTTCTAAGGAGTTTTCCCATAACAAACTCCTGATTCCATCATGAGTGTCGTCATATTTTAGTATTTTCTTTTATTATGATCCTCCTTAAAATTATTTATAACTGTGTTAATATGATTAACTAAGTATAATTAGTATAATAAAATTTCATATATTAATTATAAAACAAATATTCAAACTGTACACTTAAAAAATAAAATAATATCAATCCTACGAATGTAAGGACTACCACCTCCCTGAAATGATGCAATTTTTCAATCATTATCTCTCAAGCATGGAACCAAGGATATATTTTATGAATAAATATATTTTCAATTTCAAAAATAAAATTATTAAATGATAATTTTTCATATATCATCCTTATATCCATTCATTGAGAAATGAAATGTTTAATCGTGGGCACTTAGGGACTACTACCTCCACAAGAAACTATTTTCATTTGTCATAACCACCAACATTGTATTGTTATAAGAATGATTTTAATATATATATATATATGATACTTACTATATTTATAATATTATTAAAAATTTATTTAAAATATATAGTAACATTATCATACCCATTCAATCATTATAACATAATCTTGTTTAAGTCATTTTTACCTCCTACATGATTGATGTTGTAATTTTTTGTCATTGATGATGGGGATATTTTTTAATTATTGTAAAAAATAAAATAACAATTTTTCCATGATTTGAAATGGAATTTTTTTATTCAAGACATCATTATCGAATGATGTTATTAAAAATATCAACATTTTTTATTAAACTCACAGAAATGAGCTCGTCTTCGATTTCACTATCACAAAATATTACCAAAAAACTTATGAAATAAAATTTTAAATTTATATATTATTTTAAAATAAATTTTATAGTATAAATTATTTTCTAGGAAATATTAAATTTTGGAGAATAATTAATAATAACATAACCATTATAAAACTAGTTTAAAATGATAATGTTTTCTAACACCTTATTTTAAAAATAGATGATAACTAACTAATAATCATGTGTTGAATATTTATAAATGAATTTTATAAATGTTTATAAACTGAATAATGTTATTAAATATGTTATTTTGATATTTTTTTCATTTATCATTTTAGATAACATTTTACGAAGAGGGAGTAAAGGTAAGTAGTTTATGTGACTCAAATCCTTGCCTTGGGCTATAGTAACTTCTATTCTTCAAAATCCTTGTAATGTAAAATCAAATCTAACCTATGATAATATTTTTTTTAAAAATTGTTTTAAAGGGATATCATTTTTACACCAAATCACAATTCTTTGATGAATCAAGTATTTTGTGGAAATTATTGTTTGCTGAGAATAATTCCCATCCCTTTTAATGGATTTTCCCTCTATCCACATTTTTTACTTCACACAAATGTTCTCCTTTACCTAGTGAATAATAAAATTTCTATTTTCTCCTATGAACCTTATATTTTACCTAATTTAAAATTAATTTGTTTATTCTCTTTTAAAGATGTATGTTTTCCCTAAAATAATTTCCAAATATTTCATAGCCTTTTCCTTTTATTGAGCATACATTGTTTCCTTATACATTGAATTTTGAAATTTTATTTATTTATTTTCATAGAATATTTACTATATTTTTTTTATAAATAAATGTGTTAATATTATTACACTTAATTTTAAAGAAAATGGTTCTTGGAGTGTGACTTGAAAATCATGTATTTTTTATAATGATATTAATAAATGGTTTATATAATTTTTTTTTGTGATTTGGCTTTCATTTTTTATGGATTTTTATCTAATAAATTAATAGTCCAAAAATCACTATACATATACTATTTTGAGGTGATTAGGTTTTTAGTATCAAATTATCATTTTTATTCTATACATAACTCTATTGGTAAAATTTATAAAAATCCATTTTTATTTTAATGGGTTATTGATGATAAAATTAATAAATTGATTTTAAGTGGCACTCACATGTATGTATGTTGAAGGGTGGGGTCCTATATCACCCTAAAATTAATAGGTTATAGTTTTATATCTCATTCTATAATGATTCATGGACATACTTTGACTTATTCAAAAAACTATAGGTTGTACATACATGATTATTTTAACAAAATTAAATGGTGTAAATACATGTATTTTCTCACAATGTTTTCTTAAGACTATTATTTTGACACTAAATATATAAAATTAACCTTCTTTTCAAATTATGAAAAATTATTATGATATTAAATTTTATAAATATATTATACATTCTTATGTATTGTTTTTGTGTTTGTTGTATATTTTAGTCCATGTGTTCGATTACCATTATTTTTTCTTATATTATTTTGTTGTGATACATAATTATCAATAATTTTTTTGTCACTTAATATCTCATTATTTTTTTGTTGGATATTAATCCCCTACTCATTTTTCCACCTTATTTATATCTTGTTATTATAACTAGTTGATATGCCTCCCTAACGGATAATTTGAGCTCACCCGTTCATATGTTTTCATTCCATAGGTCATGAAGATTATTATTTCATATGAAATGTATATAATAGATTATAGATGATAATGGTTATATATAAAGTTTCATAGGTGTTAAAAAATATTATTTTTTGTAGCTTGTCTATTAGATACTATAACTTCTTGTCATAGTTATGTGTGATTGTTTGTGTTATGTATTAATTAAACACTAAAATCAACGTATGATATAAGTATTATTATCTTGGGTCATAGTACATATGAATTCAGTTGAGTAGATGGAGTAAAATTTACTGCTAATTGATTTAGATTCTAAGTTATTTATTCATCATATCCTGTCCACAAGGGCTAATGCAATGATTTTGACTAAAAAGGATGATGAAACACTCCTTTTTTCATTAATTATCAGAAGTTGAATTAGGTTACCATCAAGAAAAAGTTACCATTGACCCAATTTTATGATTTTTTTTATAAATTAAATGGAATATTGTGCTTCTCAAATATTTATCTTGAGTCATGTTACCACCAACTCTGTGTAATATAATACGATGTACCCAAGGTGGAATTTTGAATCAAAAATGGGAACTATGAGTATCTCATGATGCCTTTCGGTATAACCAATTATCTTAATGTATTTATAGCCTTGATAAACTATATATTTCAATAGAATTTAGGCTATTTTATTATATTTTTATAGATAACATCTTAGTCTATTCCAATTCAAAGGAGAATCATGCGTGACATTTGGAAATTGTCCTTAAGAGTATTTATGAGAATTATATATATTCAAATATTTACAAATATTTATTTTGGAGATTTAAAGTTAAGTTTCTAGGATTTTTAGTGTCCAAATAGTTCATCATTGTTAATCCAAATAATTTTATAGCCATTATGTTTCGGAAGGATCCATAAAATTTCATTGATATATGTAGTTTCTTGGGATTAATAGGTCATTATTGGTGTTTTAGTTAAGACTTATGGAAACTTTCACCTAATTTTATTATTTTCACATGAATGGTAGTGAAGTTTTTATATATCGTAAATCATAAATATTCCTTCAAAGCTCTGAGGTAACATATAAAATCATCCCATATACTAAGATTTCCCATTGAAAATTATGGCTATATTTTCTTCTATAATTATTAGGTGTGGGTTTGGGATACTTCTTAACGTATGATAATCATGTGGTGGAATTTTAACCATTAAGGCATTGTAATTAATGAAAGAACTACCCATCTAATTATTTAGAAATAGTAATGGTGATTTAAATTCGTAAATGTTAGTGAATCTATCAGTTTGGTGATAGATTTATTTTCTACATCGACCAAAAAATATATAGATACCTATTTTTTTAGAGGATATTAACTATAAGTAGTGTTGATGGGAGGATTACTTGTAAAAATTTAAATATGATCAGTTCTACACCCTTGGTAAAGGAAATTCCAATAATGATTCTCTTTGTATGAATCATTCTTCTTGTGTTTTAAAAGTGTCCAGTGAATAAAAGAACATTATGTGTCACAGGTATTATTTACATCTAGAGGTGAAGGAGGAGTAGAATACCATTTTTCTTATGAATGGGTTGTTGAATCCTTCTCTATTTAATATCACCACTCAATAATAGGTGAACAATGTGGAATTATTGTGTATTAGGGGTATTATATATGGTGGGAGATCAATCATGGGTGGTTTCTATAATTGAAAGGAATTATTATCATTAAAAATAAATGTCTGGTTCCTTTTTTCTATAAATAAGGAAATCATGGAGGAATTTCATCTATCATAGTTATATGTGCATCTTGGATCCTCTATTATGTAATATGATATGAGATATCATTATTTATGTTTGAGTATCAGATGATATATATTATATTTCATATCTTTTTTATTTACCTTACAATAGGAAAAATTTGATCATTACAGACTATAAAACTTTATTAATCTTATTCTCATCCACACATGGAGTTGGATGAGGTGTTTATAGATATTAATTTTACACATTCTCATTTCCATTGGGGAAAGAATGTAATACGAGTTATCATTGATAAACTAATGAAGTGTGATCATTTAACACTCGTGAAAGACAACACTAGAGTAAATGATCTTAGGAAAGTTTATGTGTTGGAGATCATGATATTACATAGTGTTTCTTATGCCACTGCATTTAATAACGATCATTGGTTAACTACACGGTTCTTTAGAGGCCTCCAAGAGTAGATAGGTTCTTACATTAAATTAAGAAAAATCATTCATCCTCTGAAATAGATATAGATAGAGTGAGGAAAACAAATATTGGATTATCTTATCCAATATTTTTCTCCTTATTTTAGTGGTTAATAGGTCACCCTTCTAGAATTAGTTCAATGTTCATATAATAATAACTACATTTAATCCATTATAATGACTACTTTTAAAAATATATATTGTGAACAATTCCACTCTCCTTTTTTGGGATGTGGTAGGAAAAAAATACCTCATTAGACCGATCCTCATCAAAGGGATGATTGTGAACATTTAGGCTTTACAGAGGCATATGAAAATGGATCAATGCCTTTATATGTCATATATCAATCATCATCACCATCCCTTGGAGTTTTCATACAAATATCATGTTTTCTGAATGTGTCACCATGGCTTGGACATCAATGATAGGGAAAGTAATGAAAGTTCATCCATATATTTTTGGTTCCTTTTAATATTATAGAAAAAGGAATGAAGGTTCTTAATTTACACCTAAATTGGTAAACCATGTTTCTCAATTGAATAAGTACCATCCCAACTATTCCCATGTACTAAATCAGGAAGATCTTGAGTTGAATACTAATGTTTCATTTATTTCACACCCTATATATATGGTCAAATCCCACGTTAAATCATTCTTGGGAAGTAAATTTCATTTTTTAAATCTTATAGAACTTTGATAGTGATTTCCATGAAATTTGGGAGTGGGAATATCTTACAAAGGATTAATGAATTTCCTTTTTCGAAGATCAAATATCAAAGTGAATTTATTGGGGAATAAAGTGATATAGTGTGGAGAATTATCATGACCACCGTATGAATTTAAGTATATATTCTATATTTCGTGGATTTTTTTTATATTTCCTAGGATTTTCCCATTGAAAATGTTAAAATTTTGAAAAGATGAGCTATAACATATTTTACTCATAGTTAGGTAATAATGTGTATAAAACATGTAGAAAATATATATTTTTTAATAGAGACATTACACATAGTTCGTTCATAGTTTTTATAGTTGTAACGACTAATAATGTAATTCAAAATAAGAGGCAATAATGCATTCATAGTTGGGTCACAATTTAACAAACTTTATGACCGAACCATTAAGAATTCCCAAAAAATAAAAGTATAGAAATTTCCATAAAAATATTTCCAAAATTAAATTATAAAGACCTCTATTTTATCCTTCACTATACTCTATCCACCTCCAAAATTAATGTTTCATTCCTCTCCTCCACTAGGGTTATTTTTTGGTCTTCTCCGAGAATTCTCTGAGGATATAATCTTATAATTCATTCATTAACTTCTAATTGAACATTTCTGCATTTTCTCATAGATGCCACCCATCCCTACAACCATGGAAGCCTAGTGTAACATCCCAAGTAAGTAATGAATAATAGATATTTTTATCTATGTCTATTAATGATTAAGATAGTGTTATAGAGGCTTAAAATGAAAATAAATACAATCTTATGCATGGAATACACTAATATTCTTAAAAGATTGTTTTACTACCTTGTGATGGCAAACCATTTTTGAATCTATATTTTGACAATTTTATAAACTATGTTTGTCAAAATAAACTTATTCTTTATGATTGGGACATAAAAATTTACCTTGTGTGAAATTTTGGTATTTTTCTGACAATGTTCATTTTTAAATGAATAGTGAAAAATAATGCATTTTACATCAAAACTACTTTTTAATATAATTTATTTATATGATTAGATTATGTTTTGAATTGGTTTTGAAGTGAAATTAGAATATATTTTTACCATTTTATCCAATGGTGGTCATTGGAATCAATTTCGATTTGAAATTAGACTTAAACTGGTGTCAATCTTTTGATACTTATTGTTTTGTAAAAACACGCTATTTGCTCTGGCAGCGGGAATTAATTATTAAATTAATTAATGTGACTTATATGATTTGAATTTTGTAAAATAGACTTCATTTTTGAATTCGGAATATCAAATATAGCTTAGAGTGAATTTTTGGTAATTTTCTGAAAAACTTCAATTTTTGATGAATAGTGAAACCACTAAGTGGTAATCAAGCAAACTGATTTTTCAGTTAAATGAAAGTTTACCACTAATGTGTATTGAATTTTGAAAATCCGACATACATGGTTGTCATTAAGAAGTAAAATGTGGTTCAATGAGATTAAAATAATTTTTTGGTGAATAGTAACTTATTAAGTTCTTAATCGCGATTAGTGGTAATTAGGGTAGTTTAATGTATAAATAATGCTTTAATAATATAAAATGACCTAGACACATGTCCCAACCTCATTGGTTGTGTCATGGCCGACCAAGACAAGTCATGGACTAACTTGGGGACCCCATGTATCCACTTTTGTTGGGAAATAACATAAATTACTTTTTATTAAATGTTAAAGTGAAAATGACACAAACATAATATGTTTTGCGAAAACAATTTTTAAGTGGGGTTATACAAGTCCAAATTTTGATTATAAATATTCAATGGAAAGCTAAAAAGATTTCTTACATCATAGTAATTTGTTTATAATTTTTAGACATTAAATAAATTTAATTATTTATGACATAATAATGATGCAGCGATGACATCATTATTTGACGATTTAAATAAAATGGAAAGATAAAATAAAATCTATGAACTACACATGTCCAAAACCAATTGGATGAATGGATTTCGATGCCTTATCACCTTATCCACGAATTCTATCAATGTGGGACCTTTTAAAACCGAAACACATTTTCAAATAATGTAATGTTTCTTTACTTTCCAAAAGTGCCCCTCCTCTCCTCTTATAAAAGGCCCCCACCTCTACCTCATTTCACACACCTCTCAAGCCTTTGGCTCGGCCAACCCCTGCCCATTTTCTCTCTCCACATCCCTCTCCTCATCCTAGAGGATTCCCCTTGGGCAGAATCCTTTCAAAGGAAGCCTTTAGGCTCAAATCAAAAGGAGTTACACTTTTTAAGGTAATTCATCCTCTCATGCTCATTTGTTTTATTTTGCTTCTCCAACCCCCTAAACTCTTTTTATTTACTTCTTTTGTAACAACACCAGTATCTTCAATATACTAGGATGTTGTTATAAGATATATTTGAGCTACAATCTCACACAACTACATCAAATGGTTAAAGAACATACGGTTTCCGTGGATGGCGAAATTCTGCCTCCCGAAACGATGATTGTTCAATACTCATTTAACACCTTCAAAGGTGGCCATTATGATGTCACTATTTTTTATATATGATATATTATATGTTTATGTTTTCCTTAAGCTTCTGTTTTTTCATTTTGGGCATACCTTTATGGTTTCCATTATGGGTAAAACACGATATCTTCATTTTAGGAAGTGCGGACTACCGCCCCCTAAAAGTGATTTGATTCGTTAATACCATATGTGGGATGTGTAAAGGATAAAGTTAATGATATTAATTATGTTGTTATACTGGAATTATAATATACTTTTATATCATTATGATTCCATTCCAGAAAATATGAAATAGAAATGGAAGTAGCGTTCATGCGTACGTACGGCTTACCGTCTCCATGAACGGTGCATTTCATTTCTTACCTCTAAATGTGATGTAATATTATAAATGAATGTATGTACTGGATATATATGACATATATGATATCCACATAATTAATACCATTCTGGATATAATGAACCTTTGACCAAATTAACAACATGTAAGTATAAGAAGTCAATTTTTGACTTAAGAACCAAATACCGACAAAATGAACATTATTAACTTAAATGATTACATGATGTTCATAACATGGTATAAAAGGAATAATGAACTTGAAAAAGATTCATAAGCAAGTAGAGATTAACTCAAGTTTATTATTCAGGAGTTTAAAGAACGGTCGGGTCAAGTCGGATACGAGGTATGGGAACTTCTTAACCCAATTTCCGTTCTTTGGGTTAATATCCTACTTTCAAATTTTGTCCTGATATTGTTATGTCTTATCTTGTGTTTATACCTTCTTTATGTGTACATATAGTGAATACACATAATAGATCTATTTTATTTAAAAATGATCATTGTATGGGATTTCGTCTCAATCTCCTTTCGTTGAGGCATATTTTGTTTTATACACAACCTTCTTTTATACGGTGTATAAACCCCTTTGACTTTTACGTTTATTCAAAAGGAATCTTTTTTATACGAAGCGTTTACTAAACGACAAAAGGGAATGTTTTTGTCATACGTATGCGGCGACAACGACTTCTCCGCCGTCGTAACCGTTATTTGAGTTTCGGCTTCCTCTACAAGCCATACCTTCTTTTTTTAAAAGAAAAATAAATACCATGTTTTACTTTGGTATTGAAAATGGTTTTCATAATATTTTTATATCAATGTGTGGTATTGATATCTTGTGATTGAATGGTGGAAATGTTATGTTTCCTTTATGCATGTTTTATGTGATACGTTTATGTTATGGTTCTTGGGCATTATTATGAAGACGGGTGGTTCCGTGATAAACTAAGGGCGGGTGAGCCCGTTATAGCTCTCCAATGCATTGGGTAACGCGAAGGAGTGAAACGTTAAGGTTTCTCCGAAGAGATTTTAGGGAATATACTGTGATGGGTATTCCAAACGTAACCAAGAGGGTTACCCCCTACGTAAGAATGTTATGAATGCCTCAAGTTACCTTTAAGTATTATGATTTATATGATTTATTCATGTTTTTATGAGGTATGTTAAAGTGCCTATGTTTTATGGGTAAAGTATGATTTCATTCTTATGTATATATGAACTCATGTTTCCTTTCCATGTTTTTATAACCCATACTGAGTTTTTACGCTCATCCCAAGTTTTTGAAATGTTTTTCACAGGTCAAGGGAAAGGTACATGATAAGATGATAGAGTGAAGGATGTGTCAAGAAATAATCCATGTTTTATTTTAAATGTGTTTCCATTGATGGGAATGAAGAATACTATCTTTATGTAACCACTTTGTTTATATGTGGAATGTAATGCAAGTTTTATGATCTAATTCTCTAAAACTCTAAACCCGAAAAGATCCTCAACGTGTAATCTTGTAATAACTCAAGATTAAGTAAGGTTTAAGGCTGGGGCCTTATAGTTGGTATCAAAGGTCGGTTTAGATAACTTTAGGAGTTAGAATTCTATTAAATGATTATCCAAAAATATTTTTTTTTTCTTTTTCGAAATGATATAGCATTTAAAGATTACCATGTTGCTTCATCTAAGACATGTTTGTTCAGAATGGTTTTCCGCAGAGGAAACAAAGCATCTATGTTGGGACGACATCAGGAGGAAGACAACCTTCCAAATCAGCAACCTGAGATGGTCGGAATCGGAACTGAACAGTTTGTTGCAGTAATGGCGCAGTTGACTCAAGCGATAAATGGTGGTGGTATCCATGCACGAGATCAGCCAGATCAACCGCAGAGGAACATGTCAGTGGTGGAACATTTCATGAGGCAACATCCACCATCATTCAGAGGATCATCTGACCCTGTGCAAGCTGAAGGGTGGATTAAATCACTGGAGAAGATTTTTGATGTCATGGGGTTTTCAGACAATCAAAAGGTTAGTCTTTCTATTTACCGTTTGGAGGGTGAAGCAGATCAGTGGTGGTCTATGGTTAAAAACATCAGGGATGCCGATGAGATTGATGCTCTTGACTGGGATGAATTCAAAGGTATGTTTCTTGAGAAGTATTTTCCTAAGGCTGTTCGACTTAGGATGGAAAAGCAATTCTTGGAATTGAGGCAAGAGGAAGACTCAGTGGCTGCCTATGAAGAAAGGTTCACTCGATTGGCAAGGTATGCTCCCAATTTTATCCGGGACCTTGATAGTAAAATCAATCGTTTTTACTCAGGATTAAAGCCAAAGTATCGAAGGGCATTAGCTTCTCGAGAGTTTAAAAGTTATGAAAAGCTTGTTCGATGTGCTGAGAAGGTGGAAATGGAGTTTGCCGATGACCAAGTGTTCTATAACAACCAGCAGAATAAGAGACCGAGGTGGCAGGAGAAAGGTAAGAATTCTTCAAAAAAGTCTGATGGTAAGAAAACTAAGTTTTCAGTTTGTGATAAATGTGGAAAAAGGCATGCTGGGGAATGTCTTCTGAATTCTGGGAAGTGCTACCGATGTGGTAAGATGGGACATAAGGCTCGTGATTGCACTGAAAAGGATCAAGGTGAAGGTAAGAATAAATTTGATTTACAGTTAGTGAAATGTTATAAGTGCAATGAGATGGGTCACTATGCAAACGAGTGTCCGACAAGGAGCTTGAGTGATGGGAAGCAGCTAGACTACAAGCAGAAAGGGGTGGTAAAATCATTTGCAACAACTTCAGCAGATGTTGGGCCATCGAATGAAGTGGTATCAGCTCTAGGGAGCTCAGTATTTTTCGAAGATTGACTAGAGGTCAGGGTACCATCAGTTGAAAGTAAAAGAAGCAGACGACTGCGTTCCGTACTAGATATGGCCATTATGAATTTGTAGTTATGCCTTTTGGGTTAACCAATGCACCTGCTGTATTCATGGACCTTATGAATAAAATTTTCCATGAGTTCATGGATAAGTTTGTGTTTGTGTTTTGAGGTTTGGGAAGAGGGTATGTGTGCCTTGTGATTCACAGTTGAAGAGAGAGTTGTTATATGAAGCTCATAGTTCTCCATTTTCAGTTCATCCGGGCAGTACTAATATGTATAGAGATCTGCGGGAGTATTACTGGTGGGATGGAATGAAAAGAGATATTGCTGATTTTACTGTGAAGTGTTTGACTTGTCAACAGGTTAAAGCAGAGCGGCAGTTACCGAAAGGGATGCTTCAGCCTGTAACAGTGCCAGAGTTGAAATGGGAGAATACATCCATGGACTATGTTGTTGGATTACCGAAGACATCTCGAGGTAATAATGCAATCTGGGTTATTGTTGATCGCTTGACTAAATCTGCTCATTTCCTTTCTATACGAGATACTTTCTATCTAGATCAACTTTCCCGTTTGTATCTTAAAGAGATAGTCAGGTTACATGGAGTTCCTCTCTCCATTGTATCAGATCGTGATCCCAGGTTTACTTCTAACTTTTGGAAAGGCCTTCAGAAGTCGTTGGGTACTGAATTAAATTTTAGTACAGCTTTTCATCCTCAATCAGATGGGCAGTCAGAACGAACAATTCAGACATTGGAGGATATGCTACGAGCTTGTTCTATGGATTATCAGGGAAGTTGGGACCAGCATCTTTCTTTGGTTGAGTTTTCATATAATAACAGTTTTCATTCCAGTATACAGATGGCACCATTTCAGGCATTATATGGGAAGCGGTGTCGAACTCCAGCTTTCTGGGATGAAGTGGGTGAAAGGAAGTTGATGGGACCAGAATTGGTAGAAGAGATGGCAGAAAAAGTTCAGCTGATTCAGAAACACATGAGAACAGCTCAGAGCAGGCAGAAGAGTTATGCGGATAACCGGAGGAAGGATCTATCTTTCGAGGTAGGTGATCATGTTTTTCTCAAGGTTTCTCCTTGGAAAAGTGTGATGAGATTTGGTAAGAAAGGAAAGTTGAGTCCAAGGTTCATTGGACCATACGAAGTTCTAGAGAGAGTTGGATCAGTTGCATACCGAGTGGCTTTACCTCCGAGTTTATCTCAGGTACACAATGTTTTTCACGTTTCGATGTTGAGAAAGTATATGCCAGATCCATCTCATGTTTTGAGTCCAGAGGTAGTTCAGCTGGAAGAGAACCTATCTTATGAGGAACAACCGGTCCAGATTCTTGACCACAGGGAGCAAGTGTTACGGAATAAGGTGATTAAGCAGGTAAAGGTTTTGTGGAAAAACCACATGATTGAAGAGGCAACATGGGAATCTGAAAATGCAATGAGGGATAAGTACCCCCATTTATTCGATAAGTAAATAAATTGCGGGGACGCAATTTTCTAAAGGGGGGAAGGATGTAACATCCCAAGTAAGTAATGAATAATAGATATTTTTATCTATGTCTATTAATGATTAAGATAGTGTTATAGAGGCTTAAAATGAAAATAAATACAATCTTATGCATGGAATACACTAATATTCTTAAAAGATTGTTTTACTACCTTGTGATGGCAAACCATTTTTGAATCTATATTTTGACAATTTTATAAACTATGTTTGTCAAAATAAACTTATTCTTTATGATTGGGACATCAAAATTTACCTTGTGTGAAATTTTGGTATTTTTCTGACAATGTTCATTTTTAAATGAATAGTGAAAAATAATGCATTTTACATCAAAACTACTTTTTAATCTAATTTATTTATATGATTAGATTATGTTTTGAATTGGTTTTGAAGTGAAATTAGAATATATTTTTACCATTTTATCCAATGGTGGTCATTGGAATCAATTTCGATTTGAAATTAGACTTAAACTGGTGTCAATCTTTTGATACTTATTGTTTTGTAAAAACACGCTATTTGCTCTGGCAGCGGGAATTAATTATTAAATTAATTAATGTGACTTATATGATTTGAATTTTGTAAAATAGACTTCATTTTTGAATTCGGAATATCAAATATAGCTTAGAGTGAATTTTTGGTAATTTTCTGAAAAACTTCAATTTTTGATGAATAGTGAAACCACTAAGTGGTAATCAAGCAAACTGATTTTTCAGTTAAATGAAAGTTTACCACTAATGTGTATTGAATTTTGAAAATCCGACATACATGGTTGTCATTAAGAAGTAAAATGTGGTTCAATGAGATTAAAATAATTTTTTGGTGAATAGTAACTTATTAAGTTCTTAATCGCGATTAGTGGTAATTAGGGTAGTTTAATGTATAAATAATGCTTTAATAATATAAAATGACCTAGACACATGTCCCAACCTCATTGGTTGTGTCATGGCCGACCAAGACAAGTCATGGACTAACTTGGGGACCCCATGTATCCACTTTTGTTGGGAAATAACATAAATTACTTTTTATTAAATGTTAAAGTGAAAATGACACAAACATAATATGTTTTGCGAAAACAATTTTTAAGTGGGGTTATACAAGTCCAAATTTTGATTATAAATATTCAATGGAAAGCTAAAAAGATTTCTTACATCATAGTAATTTGTTTATAATTTTTAGACATTAAATAAATTTAATTATTTATGACATAATAATGATGCAGCGATGACATCATTATTTGACGATTTAAATAAAATGGAAAGATAAAATAAAATCTATGAACTACACATGTCCAAAACCAATTGGATGAATGGATTTCGATGCCTTATCACCTTATCCACGAATTCTATCAATGTGGGACCTTTTAAAACCGAAACACATTTTCAAATAATGTAATGTTTCTTTACTTTCCAAAAGTGCCCCTCCTCTCCTCTTATAAAAGGCCCCCACCTCTACCTCATTTCACACACCTCTCAAGCCTTTGGCTCGGCCAACCCCTGCCCATTTGCTCTCTCCACATCCCTCTCCTCATCCTAGAGGATTCCCCTTGGGCAGAATCCTTTCAAAGGAAGCCTTTAGGCTCAAATCAAAAGGAGTTACACTTTTTAAGGTAATTCATCCTCTCATGCTCATTTGTTTTATTTTGCTTCTCCAACCCCCTAAACTCTTTTTATTTACTTCTTTTGTAACAACACCAGTATCTTCAATATACTAGGATGTTGTTATAAGATATATTTGAGCTACAATCTCACACAACTACATCAAATGGTTAAAGAACATACGGTTTCCGTGGATGGCGAAATTCTGCCTCCCGAAACGATGATTGTTCAATACTCATTTAACACCTTCAAAGGTGGCCATTATGATGTCACTATTTTTTATATATGATATATTATATGTTTATGTTTTCCTTAAGCTTCTGTTTTTTCATTTTGGGCATACCTTTATGGTTTCCATTATGGGTAAAACACGATATCTTCATTTTAGGAAGTGCGGACTACCGCCCCCTAAAAGTGATTTGATTCGTTAATACCATATGTGGGATGTGTAAAGGATAAAGTTAATGATATTAATTATGTTGTTATACTGGAATTATAATATACTTTTATATCATTATGATTCCATTCCAGAAAATATGAAATAGAAATGGAAGTAGCGTTCATGCGTACGTACGGCTTACCGTCTCCATGAACGGTGCATTTCATTTCTTACCTCTAAATGTGATGTAATATTATAAATGAATGTATGTACTGGATATATATGACATATATGATATCCACATAATTAATACCATTCTGGATATAATGAACCTTTGACCAAATTAACAACATGTAAGTATAAGAAGTCAATTTTTGACTTAAGAACCAAATACCGACAAAATGAACATTATTAACTTAAATGATTACATGATGTTCATAACATGGTATAAAAGGAATAATGAACTTGAAAAAGATTCATAAGCAAGTAGAGATTAACTCAAGTTTATTATTCAGGAGTTTAAAGAACGGTCGGGTCAAGTCGGATACGAGGTATGGGAACTTCTTAACCCAATTTCCGTTCTTTGGGTTAATATCCTACTTTCAAATTTTGTCCTGATATTGTTATGTCTTATCTTGTGTTTATACCTTCTTTATGTGTACATATAGTGAATACACATAATAGATCTATTTTATTTAAAAATGATCATTGTATGGGATTTCGTCTCAATCTCCTTTCGTTGAGGCATATTTTGTTTTATACACAACCTTCTTTTATACGGTGTATAAACCCCTTTGACTTTTACGTTTATTCAAAAGGAATCTTTTTTATACGAAGCGTTTACTAAACGACAAAAGGGAATGTTTTTGTCATACGTATGCGGCGACAACGACTTCTCCGCCGTCGTAACCGTTATTTGAGTTTCGGCTTCCTCTACAAGCCATACCTTCTTTTTTTAAAAGAAAAATAAATACCATGTTTTACTTTGGTATTGAAAATGGTTTTCATAATATTTTTATATCAATGTGTGGTATTGATATCTTGTGATTGAATGGTGGAAATGTTATGTTTCCTTTATGCATGTTTTATGTGATACGTTTATGTTATGGTTCT
Organism: Viscum album; assembly: GCA_963277665.1. Lineage (NCBI taxonomy): Eukaryota > Viridiplantae > Streptophyta > Magnoliopsida > Santalales > Viscaceae > Viscum > Viscum album. Next base: position 1,670,501,108 of record OY728119.1, on the reverse strand, counting down.
TGGGCATTATTATGAAGACGGGTGGTCCCGTGATAAACTAAGGGCGGGTGAGCCCGTTATAGCTCTCCAATGCATTGGGTAACGCGAAGGAGTGAAACGTTAAGGTTTCTCCGAAGAGATTTTAGGGAATATACTGTGATGGGTATTCCAAACGTAACCAAGAGGGTTACCCCCTACGTAAGAATGTTATGAATGCCTCAAGTTACCTTTAAGTATTATGATTTATATGATTTATTCATGTTTTTATGAGGTATGTTAAAGTGCCTATGTTTTATGGGTAAAGTATGATTTCATTCTTATGTATATATGAACTCATGTTTCCTTTCCATGTTTTTATAACCCATACTGAGTTTTTACGCTCATCCCAAGTTTTTGAAATGTTTTTCACAGGTCAAGGGAAAGGTACATGATAAGATGATAGAGTAAAGGATGTGTCAAGAAATAATCCATGTTTTATTTTAAATGTGTTTCCATTGATGGGAATGAAGAATACTATCTTTATGTAACCACTTTGTTTATATGTGGAATGTAATGCAAGTTTTATGATCTAATTCTCTAAAACTCTAAACCCGAAAAGATCCTCAACGTGTAATCTTGTAATAACTCAAGATTAAGTAAGGTTTAAGGCTGGGGCCTTATACCTAGGGTTCTTCATAGTGAGTTTATTTAAAAAATTTAATGTTCTAGTGTCCTTTTGGATATAGTGGACTTCCTTGAATTAGATATTTAGATGAGAGGGTATTATTTAAATGACCTTAAACTATCATATTCTTGAAAAATATTTCCCTAAAATAATGAATTTGGACCATTTATAGGAGTTCATGGAGTTTCAAAAGAGGAAAACACCTTTTGTGGTAATTACACTTTTCCTACCACACTATGTCTGGAGAAAAATTAGTATAAGTCCTATAAATTATACTATAAAAAATTTATCAAGTTTAGGATAATATCGAAGAGTTGTAACATTAATAGAACAACGTAGAAAATTCACCATCAAGGGGCATATTGATCATGAAACCTGTAGTTCATAGGACCATCATTACCAAACAATATCAGGCTACCAAGGGGTTCCACTTCTATCTCACATCCAAAAAAGGTTTAAATATCTAGGATTAGAGGCATTGGAATTTATTCCAAGATTAGTAGGGTGTGAAACCCTCACAAATAATAGTGTACTCAATTAAAACCACTAACACACTATATCTAAAAACAATCATATATAACCATAACTCATATGAACATATTCCATCATTAGTGGTTATTCCCATAGAATGCAGTAAATATTAAAAAAAAATCAATCACTAAATAATGACTTATGAATTTGATAAAAGCATAACTATTTAGAGAAATTGAATAAACTATATAAACATATTGAATAAATATACTAAATATATATTTTGTGATTTGAAATTAACTATGTAGGTTGTCATCACTATAATGGGTTGTATCCATCCCTAGATTTCCTATAATTTCTCTTGATTTATAGTAGGTTCCTATACTTGGTAAAACTATAATAGGAATTGGTGAATCTTCATCAATAATATTATATCTATGCCCCAATATTCACCAATCCTAACCCACCATCTGGGAATCCATCTTGAACATTCATAGCCTAGAAAAATTGTGGGAGTCTTACACAGGATGCTGGTACCAACTTAACAACATGTGTAGGAACTCATCTAGAGGAGTATTAGGGGGTTTAGGGTTGATTTCAAACACTCTCTCCTTATATTTTCTTAAATCTACGTCTAGCTAGTATATACCAAAAACTCTTCTACTTCGCTGGGAGGGACATCCAATTGGATGCCTGTAAATGGGTCCATTTCTAGGATGTATCAGGAATATCTTCATCTTATCTTTGGGGTCGGTATCGATTTTAGGAAATGGTTCCTTCCAAATGGAATTCATGGCCTCTCTTGGTAATGCTTGGTCCATGTACTATGTCTTTTTCAGGACCCCCACACAACTATTGGGGGAATAAAATCATCATATATAAATATAAGTATTGGTTACCCATAAGGATTGTAGACTTCCCATAGTCAAATTCCCACTTGTCCATTGTTGAGAAAATGTTGTTTGTTTATGGAATCTAATTGATCAGTAATTCAACGATTAGATATTTGTTCTAATAAATTTATAACTGAAAAATATAGAAATATTTATAAATGGATGAATCTATTAGTTGGTTTTTAAATTCTGAATACATTTTCTAAACCCAACAAACCCATAGAAATTCAGTCTTGACGTATCTGATAGAGACTAGATCCCAATATTTCTTACAGACCAATGTTCAGTCGATAGAAAAATGGAAGAATATAGAGGACCAATAGTCTATATCTGGTTTTTTAGTTCTTACTATTCTCTCGAGAAATCATAGAATGATGAAATGGGCGTTCCAAATGGATAACCCCTTTAGAGATGTTATCTTCAATTAAGGAAATTTTTATTGATCCTATATTCTTATATTAAGAAAATAGTGATCGTGGTAGGTTGGAATTTGGGTTCATGATAACAAATTAATAAGATACAGGTGTCTATATAATTTAAGGTAGTATGATGTTTATTATTCATGTTGGTTCTTCCTCGTGATCTTACCTAGAGTTAAATTAAATGGATTCTAATAGCTAATATAAAATTTATCAACATCTATTACCATTTTCCTGATATGAGTAGTAGCCTAAATATTTGGAATAATGTTTCATATTCTATATATATTTAATTATAAAATAAGTTCAATGGTTTGGAATTAAAAAAAATCAGATTTATAAAATCCCCCTTTGGTGAAAGTGATCTAGCAGGAAAACAATAAAGATTAAATTTGATAAATATAAATTCATAAAAAAAATGTGTTTGGACAATGTTGTTGACCTAGGTGTTATTTCTTAGAGTATTTTTCCTAGGTATGATATCTTAGAGACCCTATTCTCAAATCCCATATTCACTACCACTTTTCCATTGTACCTTTACCCGAGTATTTTCTCATAGGTTCCCTTCACTAGATCCCTTAACTAATGTATCTTATCCAAGGTCTCTTCACTGATTCCACTTTTTGAATCTAAGGGAAAAGGTGGGAATCATGTTAAGGAGAAAATCATTTCTCACGCTAACCTCAATGTATCATTAAATTCTAGATATAAAGGATAGTACCAAGATATTGGTTTAATAAATGTAGAAGTAGGTGTGCCAAATAATTGGGTATGCCACTATTTTAGAGGAACTATTCATTTTTACCATATTACAACATTTCAATCTCTTAGCCCCCAACAACACACAATTTTCCCACCCCACAAGGTTTAACATCATTCATTCACACTAGTTCATTTTTATGATTGAGAAATACATTACATATAATTTTATCTTCTTTTTTCTAATCATTTACCATTCTTGGGTAGTGTATTTTTTGGTTATCCTTTTATAAGATAAAGGATGAGAATTCCGAGATTAAAAATTATTTTCGAAAAATATAATAATTTTACACATATCTATTTTCCATATCCATATAGTATTTGTATTCCTAAATCCTAATAGAATTAATTAAATAAGGAGTAATTGGTTTATGCAATGAGAAAATATTCATAAAATAAAAATTTGGAATGAATTTTCCAATACTATGGAAAAGGTTCCATAATTTCACATATACTAGTTATTTTTTTCACACATACCCTCCTAAAAGAATAAAACTAGGTTTAAACACACTCAAATACCATTAGGGAACTTCACTAGGGTGAACCTCTTTTCCCATCTTCAAACAAGGTGAACAACTTTTCTCAAATTGAGCCCTAAAAACCACATCACTCGACCCTCACTAGGTAAATTTTTGTTGATTAAATCTATACTAAGTAAAAACCTCCTCTATACTAAATATTTGGGTGAAGATAATTTACCAGTTCTGATAGGGTGAAGGGATTCATTCCGCTTACATAGTAGGGTATCATGCACATCCTAATTCTAATGGTTAGACATCCCTTCATCAAGGTCTCCTATCTAGGCATGAAATTTTCAAGATATCCTAACATTTTAATATTTTTATGATCATGGCATATACACTAGTGTAAACCCCTTAAATTGTGTATTCAATTTATAAAATGGATATTTAATATTTTCTTTCACTACTAAATATCAGTTATTGAACAATGCTAGTAATATGTATTTCTTAGTGCTATAGAAGTGTTGATAAAGTGAGCGATGTTAAAGGGTTTTCTATAACAACACTCGTAATAAGTACCGATAAAGGACCCCTTTAACATCTCTAAAAACATTATTGATAAAGGGGTCCTTTATTAGATCTTTTTTGCCGCGGATAAAGGTGTCCTTTATCAGTTATTTTTTAGTGGTGTTAAAGGAAGCCTTTAAGAATACTTTTATTAGTGCTGTTAAAGGTGGCCTTTAGGAGAACTAATTTTTTTTTGTTAAAATCTCCAAGAATAAATAGGATAAATTGTTTTCCCCTGCTACTATTTTATAATTTCTCCCCAACCTCTTTATCAGCCCTCTTGCCCATCAGTGCTCCCACCATTATTATCACTTTTGATAATTCCACCCTCTCACGCATGCCACAACCTCCAGTGAGTTTTGAACCTGGGACCTCCATCCCGTACTCCAGAGAAATTTCCAGTAACAAAAATTTATTTTTTTCTATTTTATGATATATCTATATATTTATATATATTTCATTACATTTTTTATCCATATATTTGTATATATATATATTAAATACATATATAAAATATATTTTGTATGTATGTGTGTGTTTATAAATACATATATATATATATATATCTGGGTGTGTGTGTGTGTGTGCATATATACATATAATAATACATATTTATACAGATTAACATATATTATATATCATTATTTATATAAATATATTGGAAAATATAGATTAATATATATGTGTTTGTCAATACACACACACAAATATATATATATATAAACATTATATATATTAATTGTATAGGTATGTAAATATTCATTAATTTTTATTTAAAAAAATTATACTATTTTTATTTAGATAATATATATATATATATAATTTTGTTATATATATAAATATTTTGAAATACTTTTTTACAAAATTGAATTTTTATTTGTCAATTTATAAAAAGGTATGTATACATTGCCATATATTTTATTATAAATAATATTATATTGTATAAAATGCTAAAATTTTAGATTCAGAATATCAATTTGAATGGATTCTCTAGGAATAAATATAGTTCCCACTTAAAAAGGGAATGAAAAATCCCTTAAACGTGTCTGAAAATCCATCGAATGTAAAAAATTGGGGAACCCCATCTAAAAACTCAGTTTTCGATGCCTTCTATGACGTTTGGCCTTGAAAATGAAACAAGTGACTTTTCAAGATACTAGGCCATATAGATCATTGAAAGATTCAATTTGATATGTAGTAGAGCCCAAAGTGACATCTAGTTCAAATGTAATGGTCATTTGAAGTTCATGTTACATTTTCAACATAAATTAGATATTGTATTATTTTTTGGATTTTTAGCATCAAATTGTTACTAAATGACTATTAATCCATAATAATTAGAAAATTATGAATTAAAATAAATTATAATTTTTACATAATACATTTTCACTAAATATATTATATATTATGCTTAAATGAATGGTTAGACTTATTTAAAACATATTTAAAATATATATATTATTTTAATATATTAATATATTATTTTAGTTGAAATATTTTTTATAAAAATATTAATTTAATCCGCACTAGTAAAGGAGTGTTTTTAAAAAGGGATTCATTATTATCGCTTCTAACAGAGAACAAATAAAGAATCCCTATCAACGGTTTTTTACAAGCATTGATAAAGGCCCCCCTTAGCAGTTATTTTTTACTATTATTGATAAAGGATTCCCATTATCAATGTTTTTAAAATATTTGATAGAGGGGGCCTTTATTAGTTATTTTTACAAGCACTTATAAGAAATATTATATAATATAACTTTTTTAGCACAATTAAAGACCCCCTTTAACATCACAAAAAAATAATTTTTAAAGACCCCCTTTAACAACACATTTCTAGTGCAGATAAAAGGATGTTTTAACAACACTTTAGATAGTCTTATTAAATCCCTACCTCTTTATAAACCCATTTTTTTAGTAGTGTTAATGATATATATAACACTCGAGGTGATCAAAACTGTTTATCACATTTATAATGAGGGTCTCCACCATGATGAAATGGGAGAGGTCTCTCCCCTCCTAGGCATCCTATCCTAGCTTCCAAAGTTCATCATCGCATAAACGGATTCCAATAAATCATCCATTAGGTATGGGATACCTCATAAGTCTTAAGTCAAAGCCTTTTATTATTTATGAGTTTTTTCATTATAATACTTGAATTGTCAAAGGAAATCCATATATGGGTAGCCTATACATAATCCCTATCCTCTTGCCCATATGACCATGTTTCCCATCATTCCACTCATCATTCAAGATTTCATTACGAATGGACTGGTTATAGACATCCATATATGGGCCTTTTATTGATGCTTAATCCCTAAATCATTCCTCAAATGGCCATATTACATATGACACAAGTTATTCCCCACAAATGGAATACTTATGAGTATTATCATTAAGTCAACACATGTGAAAAAGCCACTCAAAATTTAGTGGTTTCCCTTTTTACAACACATATTTCTAAGACATGCAATGTGAAACCACACAATAGTGTTCATAAATGGAGACATAAAACTCCATGGTATGGTCTAGTAACATGACCTTAAAATTTTCACCTCAAACTATATGGGTATTGATTCTTATTTTTATCTGGATACATAAGATTTCTATTTGAGTACCAATCCAAAAATTATTATCATATACAACCTTACTCATTTCTCTATAATCCCCATGATCCCAAAAATTATTTATTATCAATCAATATTTATTTAGAGACCCCATAATTACCTTTATGATGTCCATATTCCCTATCAGTCATCCATATTGTTGATACATATCCTTGAAAAAAATAAAATAATCTTTATGGGTAAATATTCCTCATGAAATTTTCTACATACATCCTCAACAGACTATACTCAATGTAATACGTTAATTTCACTTTATTGGATAATATGTCTAATAAGGAAACCATTCTATTTTTTGTTCTATATCCCCATGAGCCAAACCAACCACGTATATTATTAGACAATATTATATTTGAAAAAACTCATCCTCTTTGGTCCATATTCCCATTTAGGATAACTAAAATTGATATTTTATGCATTACTATCACACTTACCCTAATTGTTTATTCTGAATGACTCTAATCTAAATACAAAAAGTCATAGACTTGTGGCTTAAAAGGAACTAAAATTGTTATTATCACACAATATTAAAAATTACAACATGTACTATTAAGTGGAACAAAAAATATATGTCTTTTAACTCCCTTTTAGGGATAAATATGAATACCTTCTCTGGGCTCAATCACAATACCATAACACCTACTACCTCCCTAGATGGAGATAAATTCTAGGACAGTGATGCCAGAAGATTCCAAGGTAGAATTCTAATTGAGGTTTCCATAAAATATAAAAATATGTATTTACATATATTTATATATCTATATGTAACATAACTTATAGGAATAACATTTATTATCATTTATATATATATATATAAATATATTTTGTGTTTATAATACAAAAAGAAACCTATATATATTCCCTATATAACTCTAAAATTCTTTACATATTTATTGTATTTATGTATATCTGTATTGAAGTATATAACATATATGAATGGATGAAAAAAATTTGGTAGATGGATATCCAATAATACAAGAATAATGTATATTCCTTGGAATAATTATATTAACTTGTAAGAGTCCTATGTCATTTAACAAATTCAATTAATTACATAACATCTTTTAAAAATACATTTTTGTCCTCAAGCTATTTGAAACATGTTAAAAAACATCTTCTTTTTTTATGAATGGGGAAAAATTATGATGCCTGAAATGATAATTAAATGGTTATGATAAATAAAAAAATATGATCTCACCAATTTTATACATTTTTTTAACGAGAATCGGTGATTCCCATGGATGATCACATCCACTAATAATAAAACACAAAACACGTATAGAAGGTATCCCCTTTAGGATCAAACAGTAAACATTCAATAATACCCTATATCCATTTTTCTTCATTAAGTATTTCTTATTTTGAATCGCTAAAATAATCTTATTATAAAACCCAGCATATTAAATTAAATTGTTAATTAGAGTAATCATTCTATTGTAATGTCATATTTGTAAGGTAATGACATCAAACTTTCAATAACTAGATGGTGGTTTTTGAAAAATATTACCACCATGCCAAAAAAATCATGTTTAATTTTTTAAAAACGTGTTTTATATCATAATATTTTTCATTAATATAAATCAAGGTATAACCATGAATATATTTCATTGATGATATTTAGTATGACAATGATAATTGTTCATTGTAATTTTGAAAATGAAACAAAATATATAATCAAATGTAATTTTTTTCTAAGATGATACTTTCTATGGGATGTTATAAGAATTTTATATCGGGCATAATGGAGATGATGTCTTTCATGTTAAAGAAGACCATAGGGAGTGAAGTCATATAATCAAGAAAAACTCGTGTATTTTTGTTTATATTTAAGTAACATTTATTATAGATAAATAATTATTTTTATTAGGATATTGTTCACATAGATGAAAAACATTTTAGTGATATTGAGGGAGAGGATGAAATTATATCTGATTAGAATCTCAAAAACCAATAGCCTCATAAAATAAAGGATTTAACAAAATTTATTAAATCAAGAAGTAAAGGTTTAAAATACATTGTTGGAAGTAATTCCCATGATCAAGGCATTGAAACAAATAGATAAATATTCATTAATATATTATTGTAATTAATAGATTGAACTTTTCAGTTGAAAAATATAGTTGGATTAGTGTCATATCTTCAATAAAGCTCATTTTTTGGGAGGACACGATCATACCATTTTATTAAAATATTTATTCTATTATATTTAGATCATGTCCTAAAATGGTGATTGTTTTTTCAATTTGAAGAGTGAATTTATTATAAAATATTTTAGAATAGTTTTTTCTCAAATTTCATTTGAAGGACCGTATATATTTCTAAATAAAATAATACATTATTTATACGATATATGTTTGTGGGAATGGGAATCCCCACCCACAAACCATCATGTTTAATCTCCTTGAAAAACGTCCAATTCTTTAAATGAAAAATATAAGGAGAATGGATTAAAGTTAAATTTTCTTTTATTTTAATTTAACTTAAATAACATATATGATAAATTAATTTTCATAATTATTACTTTGTAAAAACAAAAAGTCCTTTTTTAAAACAAGATGTGTGTAGAAATACTATAATAATTACACCATAAATAAAGTATAAAGTAGGTTAAACTAGAAAAAAAACATGCACGTTATTATTAAATATAATAAAATAGTTAATATTATAAAATATAATAAAATAGTTAATATTAAAAAACATTTGGTGTATATTTTTTGAGATATAAAATAAGAATGAGGTCATCCCAGCACATCAACCCCACATCATATGGTGGGAAGGCATCACATGTCAATAAGAAGTACAAACTTGTAGATGAAAATAATCAAATTAATTTTGGATGAATATGAAATTAAAAAATAAGTGAATCTTATTATAAATTTATATATTAAATCATCATGATATGTAATATTATTTTCTTAATTTTTTTAGAGAAAATATGATTCATCGATCATAGATAAAAAAAATACTTTTGTAGTTTTTCATTGTCTAAGACATTATAAATTACTTAAATGGGTCAGTTTAATAATCCCACTAAGATAAATATTTATGAAAAAATAACACATAAGTATTTGTTAAATGAATTTAATGACTTAAAAACATATTCATAGAAAAAAAGATGTATTATTTGAATAAAATGTGTTACTTGTGAATCTAATGGGACAATAGTAATTAGTTAACCAAAAACTATATCTATCACTCTCAAAGTTTAAAATACCATATTTTTGTACAGTTTTTCCATATAGAGGTTAAACAAAAATAATTTTCTCAATTTTTAAATATTTTTTATAAATATTTTTTAGTAAACCAGTATTGGTTATTAAATTATTTTGAAATAATTTTTAGAGAATTTTTTCTGACTTATATTTATCATCACGCACACGTTAAACTATTTCAAGGGGTATGGGGAAACATTATCAATAGTGATACCATTCATAATTAACTGTTAATTAAAGGTTATATGAAATTATGGATTTAGGTATCATAGGAAACAAGATTTAATCTTGCAATTTCCACTGATGATGCTGATGTTAAAATGATCGAACATGATATTATAACATTCATAACATGGATCCTCACTCTTATCGATTCACATGATAAGAAATGTGTATGTTATTTTTATATTTTGTCATAATCAATAATTTTTATGATAAATGAACAATTTATAAATAATTTTATGCAATTAAAAATGAAAAAATATATTTCTCATGAAATACTTAGGGGTTAACTATTTTATTGAAAATGCTAACTTCGGAGACAAATTTTTCTCTACTTCCAACCCTTATATATTTTATTAAATTATAGTTTTGTTTTCATATTTCAAATAGAGTAATACATTTCAACCGGATCTCAAATTAGTCATAAATGGATAATAATATAATGAATTTTTAATTATTTTATGTTAAAATGGAATTATGCAGCATGAATTGCTTGGAAAATCCTTCATAAATGTATATATGAGGTATGTTGATAAATTTTTTATTTAAAATTTTTAATATTCAATTTTTATTAATTTTTTTACAGTGTGTTTTCAATTAAATATATTTATATTATAAATATGAATTCAATGAAAACATTGATCATTTTTTATATTTTTAAGTCTCCATAGTTGTTATTCTGAAGAAATATTAGTTAATGAAGATAAAATTACACATTTAGTATATCAAATTGTAAGTGTGTTTGAAGAGAAAAGAAAATATACGATTAACCATTCGTATATCATGAAAGGGTAAAACTGTATACACAATCCACTATTATTATTTTATTTCTTTGTATTAAGTACTCATTAATGTTTAAATGTTTTCTAGGATGCACTGTATTTTAATTTTGAAAAATACACTAAATCTAATGAAATATATTTTTTTGGATATGATGAATTGATTCCAAAAAAATAAGACACATTTGATGAACCTTTTCATCTATTAAAAATTAAATTTTAAATATTTTATATTATTTATGTTATAAGTTATATAAATTATATAAAGTTTAAAATTTACTTTGGTGGTGTGGTGTTAAAGTATCAATCAGTAATGGAGCATCATAACGTCTACTCTGGCGTCTCTCTCATTTGTGGAACCTTCTGATTCGGTGCTATAAACCACTGATGGACTAGGTGTGGAGCATCGCTATTGTCTCCAGTTTTAGGGATGGCCCCCGGCTTCTGATGTTCTCGTTCTCGGGAAGCTGGGGGTGGAGCATCGTTGCTGGCTTCGGTGCATGGTGGCATCTTCAGCTACATGAGGTCCGGTTCATTGTGGTCCATGAGTGAAATTTCGGTCCACGACTCGACTAGATCTCAGCTGGATCTCGGTGGAAGACGCAGCTATATCTCAGAAAAGGATTGGCATCTGGCGGCATCTCGGACTTTGGGGTTTCTAGTTCATGGATGGCCCGAGGGTGGAGGGGTTCGTTGATGGCCTCAGCATCTTCTACGGTGGATCTAAATCATCTCTGGCAAGGCTCGGAGGGGGTATGTACTTCCACTCTGTTTTGTTTTGATGTTTTTTATTTGGTATTTGTTCACATTGGATTCTAGTTTTCGATATTTGGTTATCGATTTCCTGTGATTTATATTGTGGTGTCGACTTTTCCTGTATGACCATACTCTCGGTTCATGCTTCTTCCCTTATTTCTTATTTTCATGACTTAATTCGACTCGACATCTAGTGTTGGTTCTTCCTTTGTCTAAACCATGCTAGTTTTAGCCTAGAGTGGTGCTTCTGGTGAAGTTTTTATTGGTTCTCCTCCCTGTTGGAACTCCTCTGTTGTGTATGATGGGTCTTCCAGCGCTAAGTGGTGCTACCCAACATTTCACATCATGGAGATCTGTACCCTTTGAGTTTCTTGCTGAAATAGAGACGGAGGGTGCCTTGTGAGATCATTATGACAGGGCTCCTTCTGGTGTTGTCTGGCATCCAATATGTGATCCTCGGTGGTTATTTGTTTTCTATTGTTGTTTTTTTGATTGAAATTGAATGGTTTTCAATGATTCATGGATGGAGATTTTTGGTTCAAGGATTTCTTTGGTGGCCTATAGTTTGCGGTTTGTGAGTAAATACAACTATTCTCTGACATGAATTGCTTCGGATGTTGTATAAATAAGAAGTTTTCTCCTAGTTTTTTCTTTCATATTTGGATGTTTGAGAGGGTATGGCTTTTCCATTGTATATATGCTCATGTAGTCATGCAGAAGACTCTTTTCCTGGAAGCGATGATTTTGAGAAATTTATTTAATGTTTATAATGCTAGAAATGATCTCTTCTATGTAGGATTTAATGAGTTTTTTCTGTTGAATTTTCGTACCATGGTACTTTGAATTTTTTTGCCTATGAATTCATGCTTTGTTTCTCACTTTTTCTTAAAATGTGAAGGAATAATAAAAATAGTATTTTTCATTCAGCCATGGAAAATAAAAAACATAATGAAATAAATGGAGAACTATAGATGGAAATCTATTATTGTATATATAATAATAGTTCAGAATTATAAAATATCTTATAACAAATATCTTATAATATTTAATGTTCTTGTAATTGATAAATTAGCCAAATGTCTTTTACTATAGTTTTTACATCTCTAAATCTTTCAATGATATCGTAGACAATGGATATATTTTTTACCCAATTTAGATATGATCAAATATATATATTTTGGGATGAATGGGATGGATAAATTTTATTAAAATATTCACAAAAATCATGAAAATTTATTTATCTAAAGACTATTTATTTAATTAAATTATATTAAAAAGTGGATTAGAGTTGAGAATTTGACTTGGATTTTGAAATAAATTTCACTAAATAAGTTAACCAATTTTGAGTAAAGCACACACACATTATATCCCTAAGATGATAGTTTCCATTTTATTATACATTGGTTTTGAGAATTAATTATATTAATTAATAATTTCACATTAATTCCTATATGTAATGTATAATGATATATACAGTCAAAATAATTTTCATTCTATATTCTAGTCCCATATAGAGATTTTTTTATTTCACATTCATGTAATGAAAGTGTGTGTTTCCAATTTAAAATTTATATTTTAATTCAAAATGAATATCACATGATCAAAATTGATAAAATTATTACGTGTTATCATGAAACTCTTTGATAATAAATTTTTAATATTTTGATAAATATAGAGATTAAATATACTTTATTCTGATACTCATGATGGTAAATATGAAAAAATTATTATTTATTAATAGAATTGTTAATGAAAAGTTTGTAACATGTATCAGAAGCTAAAAATTAATAAAATGAATTAATATTATCACGAAACACTAGTAGATTTTTCAATAATTAATTATATATATATATATATGATTGAAGTTAATATTATTCTAACATTTTGTGTGATTGTAGTGAATGATTGTGTATGTATAAAATTTAAAATTGAATTTTTTGTTCAAAAATTGCAACTACAAAACAAGGGAAACAATAATATTGTGTCATGAAATTCTATTAAAATGAACATTTATTCATTTTAAACATGTTGGAATTAACATTCTTCCATTTATCAGAACGGTTTAGTCGATATAACTATAAGTGTGTGTTTCTAATTTAATAGTGAAATGTCAGTTCAGAACGTGTTTCAAATGCTAAAATCCACAAAAGAAGATGTTATTTTCATTAAGCTCTTGGAAAACATCCATTTATTTATTTCTACCCACAGTAACGAATTTCATATTATTTTGATATGTGGTGTGACTAATATGTCTAAAACTATATTGTCCCAATATAAGTATTAAATAAGTTCATAATATTTATCAGATGCTAAAAAATGAGAAAAAAATATGACTATTATGAAATTATGGAAAAATAATTCATCACCCCATTGTGATGTGTTGGAATAAGTTAGAAATTTTTATGACTTGTAGTTCATTCATTATGATGAAAAGTTTTTGTTTTAAATTTAACATTGAATTTTTTTTAAATGTGTGTCACATGATAAAAATCATGGAAATGATCTTGGATTGTCATGAAACACTTTGATTGTGATTTTTATTCCTTTTTTCTTGTGTTGATGAACATAACATCCTTCAGAGATATAATTTGGTTGGTATGACTAAAACTATGTGTTTTTATTATAAAAGACTTATTTTAGTTCTAAATATTCATTATATTCTAAAAACTAAGAAAATGATCATAGATCATAATAAAAACTCAAGAAAAAAAATAATTTTTTTATTTTTCATTTACAGTAACAAATTTTATTTCACTCTAATACATGGCACAATCATAATTTCAAAAGTTTTTTTAAGTTTTAGAAACAATCAAAGCATGATTTACTTACACAAAACTACGGAAAAAATCTTATATTGTAAATAAAATCTAAGAAAATTATTTTTCATTCATTTATAATATACAAATTTGCAATGAAAATCATACATTTTGTTGGTGTAGTTGAAATGACCTAATGTTTATTTTTTTCAATTTTATCCATTAAATAATTTTAAAATACATATCACATACTCAAGGATGAAAATAAATGCATAAATTTATTGGAAACATTATAAAAAAATTATTTTTAATTAATTTTTGTCTTATAATAATGAGTCAAGATTTATTATAATTCACAGTATTGATGGAATAAATGAAATAATGGTATTTTTATTTAAAAGTGATGTTTTAGTTTATAAAACATGTCATAAGTTCAAAAAAAAATTAAGAACAAATATATTTTCATGAATCATTAATATAATAATTAATGGATCATTTATGGGATGTAAGGATTAGGCACACTTTATTTCAATTCATAATGTGGAAGAATGACTGAAATTCAAGGTTTTCAATATAAAAATTTTATTTTTTTTAAATGTGTGTCACATGATCCAAATTGAAAAAATTTAATTAGATTGTTATGAAAATATAAGAAAAAAATCATTTATATATTTTGTAATTATAATAAATAATCACATATCACCTTGATGTGTGGTGTGTTCAGAATTATGTAAGGTGATGTTTTTCATTTTAAATATTTATGAACTCCAATATGTGTCTTGGATACTCAAAAATCTATATACTTGATTGAATTGTCATGAAACTCTAATACAATGATTTTTTATTCTTTTTTTCTTATATAAATTAAACACATTTCATTTTAACATGTGATGTAAATGTAATAACATAATATTTAGTTTTCCACTTATAATTATTTTTAAAGTTATTAAGTGTTAGTAATAAAGCATATATAATTTAATATGAATTATATATTATCTATTACAATTAAAGGTTCATTTATTTAGTTGAATAAAATAGAAAAGATTGTTTATTTTTTAACACAATCTTTTTAATGTGTTGTTGATATGTAAATTTTTTAGATTTAAATTTTACAACAATTACTAAATGTGAAAATATGTTGTAAATCATTGGGACCAAATTTAATATAAGCACTATAGGGGTGGGTTCTATCAAGGTTCACAAAAAAATATTTTTTCTTCCTTAAAGACTCCTTTTCTATATGTATCTGATTCATCCAATGAATGTAACATATTCAATATCACATTCTTTCATCACTGATAACAAAAATTAACTAACACATGTGTGAAAATGTAATCCAAAATAACATAAGGATTTCACTTAGTTCAATATTTACGAAAAAACAAAGGAGCATACACATAATGGTTTGTTTATTTACCAAAATAAACATTCACATACTATATGGTTGACACATTTT
The DNA here is from genome assembly GCA_963277665.1 of Viscum album. Classification (NCBI taxonomy): domain Eukaryota; kingdom Viridiplantae; phylum Streptophyta; class Magnoliopsida; order Santalales; family Viscaceae; genus Viscum; species Viscum album. Next base: position 1,670,485,090 of record OY728119.1, on the reverse strand, counting down.
ATAAGTCACGGTTATGTCATCCCATGTTGTACTACCTATACCGGAAATATGAATGACTCAATGTCAATCCATGTGACACTCATTTTTTAATCCTAAATATATACTTCATTGAAGGAAAATTCAGTTTTTATATGTGAGGGACGCTTTAATAGATTTTAGACATGATCGTCACTTCTATATTAGTATAATGTGTTTAATCTCATTGAATATTCACCTCAATAATATATTCTCTATTTATTTATTCATTGATGTACTTAAAAATATCCAATCTAGAAGAGATCAACTCATCTCTGTGGGAGTTCAGTCTTGTATCATTCAAATAATTACATCTGCTACACTTATTATAGATTAAAAATAATTTATAAATGGAATTATTATATTTTTATCCTTCTTTATTTGATGGATATGAAAAATAAATAAATTTCTTTTTTATTCAATACTTATTCCTTAAAACTAACAAGATATGATCGATGAAACTCTATTATCTATGGATAGTTACTCTTCTTCCTCTCTTAAAAATAGATACGGTAATATGATTAGTTCTTAACAGCTTCCAAAACACTTATAAGTAATTTTTATAAATACCGTTAAAGAATCCAAATGGTTATACAATGCTTGGGATCAACTCATCTTCCTCTTATCCTCCATGATAATTTCAAGAATACCACACAATTAAATTTGGGAAAATGAATTCAATTATTTTGAGTCAACTTCATAGATTCCACAAAAAATATTAATCGTTGTAAATTAAACCTAAATCTTCATGATTATGGAAGCTAACACATCAATGTGCAAGATACCATAGTGTTGCATAATGTATTTCGATTCTATTTAGTTTTTGATGTGATTTCCATCATCATGAATTGATCATCAATAAATATACAGATCTACAAAATCTACATAATATATCAATTAAAATACCTTATGTATTTTGGCAGGGTCTTCCCAAATCCCTTCAAATCTCATATTGTTTATAAAATGAAACTCATATTCCGGGACCAAATACATATTAACTGAATAAATCATGAATTTTGAAATTATAATATAAACACATCCTCTATAACAAAATCAATATGCTATTTTGTAGTCCTTATCACCTCTCTACTAGTTATAGTGTTATTTATGTACTGTGATATAGATACCGATATTTTTCATATATAGACATATGATATTATTATATTAATATTAATTATCTATCATAATGATCCATGAAAGAATATTTTAGGTATATCATATTTTGAAAAATAGAAACATAAATAACTAATTCATAATATTATCCTTTTATGTTCTTCGTAACTAGCACCATTATTATAAATATCATTCTCAAAACCTTTCTCCATAGCCTAGGTAAATTAAAAATAATAAAGGTTGAGCTCAAATGATCATTAAGGGTCCATAAGGGTGATATCAATGGTCATATAAGTATAACATGATCATAGGGGTATGAGAACATTTTTTAAAAATTTTAAATCCATACCCTTCATACCATGGAACATAATATCAAGTCTTGTAACAAATCATTAAAATTCATCAAACACGGATCATAAAGAAATCAGAGAACATGATCCATGATAGCATAAAATTGTCATCATACTTGGAATTGTGGCGTACATATAATCAGAAAAATCATTTCTATAGTAGTCAATGATCAATAAAAATATTTTTATAGTGGATTCGGTTCACCCTCCTAAACCATCATAGTAGTCAAGGTTCACTCCAAATACTATCATAGTACATTGGTTTAACACCCCAAAAAGATAGTATTAGTTAAGGATCAATCTCCAGACTATCATAGTGGACAAATTCCTTAATTGAACATGGTTCACTCTCCATTCTAATCTTATTTACCTCCTAATATATCTATCTTTACAAAATTCATTAGAGGGTGACATAGTTCCGACCCATCAAAAGATGAAAATAATTAATATTTTCATCATAATATCACAAAAAAATTATCATTTCATAACCCATAAATAAATGGTTTTTATAAACATTTCATCATAACATAACCTATGGAATAGAATTACATTTTATAAATCATTCGTCATTTCATCATGGTACATCTCATAGAAAAATATATGGGTTTTGTAAACCTCTTTTCATCATAATATTAAAAGTTCCTGAGAAATAATAAATTCTGTGTCCTTGGATCATATCCTCAGTCAATATTAAGTGAAATTAAGGGTTGTTATCTTTGATGAATAGAGATACCATTCAAACATCTTTAAACTATTTTTGAAGTTGAAATATCATTTTTAATGTCAATTTTTTTAGAATATTATAGAAAAAAAATTTCCAAAGAATTATAATTGGATGTTATAAAGTAATCTTCAATTCAGTTATTGGTCATAATGGAAGTAAATTTTACTAATGCCATATGAGTTAAAAAAACATTCCTTTCATACGTTTTGAAAATGTAAAAATGAACCTTTCTTAGAAATAGACAAGAATATTTCTTTTTAAACCATTTGCTAAAAATTTATATATTGTTAAAAATAAATTTAAATAATCAAAGTAGAATATTTAAAAACTTCTTTTAAACAATTATAGAAAACATGGATATAAAAGAATTTTTTTTCAAACAGAGAAATAACGATGATTTTCTTTAAATACATTTTTTCTATAACAATATTACTTAAGGAGAGTAAAATGAAAGGGATTCCTTTTTCACTAAAAATAACAAAAGTAGAAGAAAATTCATGATATTATTGAATGTTATATCAATATATTTCATCATCATAATTTAATCAGAAATAATCCCAATAAACAATGATATTGTAACATAAAACTCTTATCGCTTTGTTAACATTTGAATCGTATTACACGTTAAATAAATTACCATAAATGGATATGTAATTCACTATAAAATTAAAAATAATATTCTTAAAATAAATTAATTGGTATAATATACTCATAATAAAAGAAATATTTGGTTAATATGGCATGTGTCTCAAAGAGATAAAAGTGAGATGAAAATCACTTACCTCGATTCCAACATTCTACATACATGTTCAAAACTAAACTCTATTGATTGAAATACATTAGATATCCTCCTAAAGATCCTAGGGTTGGTCTACTTGGAATATTGGAACCTATATAATGTGTATAATGAATTTTATAATGGATTTTGGCAGTGTGTGGTCGACCTAGAGGGCACAAAATGTTTGAGAAAGTGAGGGGAGGGGGATCCCATTATAATTGTAGTGAGGGTAACCCTAAAATTTATTAAAATATAAAAATATATTAATGAAATTAGCTCATCTAAATGCCTTTAAAATGCTGGTTATTATAATATAATAATGCATGGTTTCAAATATCATCAACCAATTAAATTTGGATTGGGATAAGTCATGTTTTAAACCGTATATTTTGGTTTAACCCTTTAGTAAACAAATTTTCATATTAACCACACTAATATATTATTCACTCTTAAAGGGAATTAAATTTACATATAAGGTGAAAATTGACTAATAAATGGAAAATGGATGTCATTTTAGACCATATATTATCATCATTTTCCGCATAAAATATTTTTATGTTTTTTATATAATTTAATGAAATATTTAGATGATTAAATTTCATTAATGTCAATTTTGACACTATTTATTTAATTTGACTTCATAAACATAAAGAGAAAGGCTCAATTTCAATATAATCATTAAATACAACACTAATATGTCATATTAATCAATTAAATTTATTGAACATCATAAATAACCCAAATTTAATGACTTTTAATATTTTTAGAACAATTTATTTAATTTTTCTAATGATTGAATAAATACTATATAGTTATTTTATAAGAATTTGACGTATTTATAGAATTTATATAAATTATAAATAAATTTCTATCAAGATAATAATTTCATTATTCTCAAAATGAACATCTCTTTTCATTCATAACTTGATTTTTTATCTATGTTGACACATAAGAAATATTTAAAACTAAGAGAGTGACCCTTTGTAGTATTATTTTATTTAAATATTATGTAGGTAATTTTCATAGAAACGTTTCCATTAAACAAATAAATTTCAAATCTATGGTGTTAAGGGTATATCTAAATCCATAAAATAATAATTGGGGTAAAAATGATATATTATAACTTCTGTTTAACCTAGATTAACTTGATTTAACCTTTATCATGGTGATAAATTTTAACATAGTTAATATTCATATTAACCAAAATTTGAAGTGAAATATTTATAAAATTTGAACCGCCTGATTTTAATTTTTAAAAAATTTTATTGAAATCAATTACTCAATGTGGAATGAATTATTTTTAAAAATTGTATGAAAAACACGGTGAAAAAAAAAATGATTAGAGAAATAATATTTTTAGAATTAAACTTATTTTATTCTTATCTCATTCCTAGAGAAATATTAAATAAATTTTAAAATTCTTGATGAACTATATAATATATATATTTAATTAAAAGCATTCACAATTATTGAATAATTTATTTTATTAATGAAATTATATTGTTTCCATAAAAATAGGTTTTCAAATAAATATCTCTTTTACTTTAAAATGAATCTTTATTTTTATTTATAATTAAGTGATACCCAAATAATTTATTTATATATATGCACATAAATTTTTAATAATTAATTAATTCCTATTAATATACGAATATACAACATCTATGTGATAACTGTCACATAAATATATATTAATATTATCTCACAGTTCGTTTAAACTCGGTGTTGCGTATAACAAAAACTATTAAATAAACTCAATATATTTGAAAACAAATTCCTAAAATCTTTTGGAGTTCTATAATAAACCCCTTAAGATGAATTTTCCCTTTAAATTCATCAAAATGATACAAAAAATGATCATATATTTGTTTCATTATATCCTCAGGTTCTCATGTAGATTCATTGAATTTGTAATTTCTCTAGAGAACTTTCACAAGATGAGTAGTCTTGATTTATAGCACTTTATCTCTATAATACATGATTCTTATTGGTTTTTCTTCATAATAAATATAATTTTCTAGTTTTACAACCTATGAGATTATTACATGTTATGGATCAAGTGTGTACTCTCCCAAGAGAGACACATGGAACACATATTGAACTTGAGAGAGGTTATATAGGATCATAAATTGATATACTATTGTCAGTACATGATAAAGAAAATTAAAAGGGGAAATATACCAAGGGGTAACCTATAAATTACTTAAAAATATAATAACATTCATCCATATGTAAACTCTGATCTGCCTTGATGTATTTTTTAATGGCTCTGACAATCTCTGTCATTTTCTCAACTATATCGGGTCCCAATAACATTATTTATCCTATATAACCTCTTCATGTTATTTTTACATTCTTATTTCAATATATGTCTTCATATGGATCCATTTGAATTCTCAATTGGAATTTAATTCTGTTAAAGAACTAAACTAGAGGAATGTGTTGATCCCAACAACCATTGAAATCCATAGAAAAAGATATCAGTATATCAACTAGGGTTTAAATTATTCCCTCTGATTTATTGTCTTTATTAGAATTATAAGAAATGTAAAGACCCGTAAAATTCAAGAAAATTTTTTTTCTTACTTTTCTTGGGAATTTTTCAAGAACGCATTTTCTGACGGCACCTGATTCTGAGGCCTGGTGTTCCCGAAATCATTTTCCAATTTTTAGCTCGGGTACGTTCAGTGAACGACCGAGCGGGTTTTCCTAACGTTTGAACCGGTGATCGGAATCGAAATCCGAAGACACCGATCGAATTACAGTGCCGGTAATTGCTTAGAAACACCTTTTCTGGAGTTGCGTTTGCTCGGGCGTGGTTTTTAAATTTTGGGGTTAAGTAAAAGAATAAAGTAAAACTGGTGCAACGAATTTTATTTTATTTTTTTTAACCTAAGCTAAGTGGATGAAGTGGGACCTATAATATCCTACCCATTAAGTAGGATAATTGTTAGGTGGGACCCACACTATCCCCACCATTTCTTTTCTTCATAAACCCCCTCCATTAATAAAGTAACGCTCTCGCACCCCTTTAAAGTGGAAGTCAATCCTTGTGTTTTCTGTTTATGAAACGCCTCAATTAATTTGGTGGTTTAAACGTTTCAATTAATTCACATAATTGATTTTTTCATTTTTAAATTTCAAAACGCATGGCTTGAGAAATAAAATAAGAAAAACTTTTATTTTATTAAGGGTTGTTGGGTTGTGAGAGGCTTGGGAGAATTTTCTCAATTTCTTGAAGTTCTTCCTCCTTGAAGAAGAACGCGAAGAACGCCGACCTCTGACGACGGACGACGGTGAGAGACGCCTTCCTCGGAGATCGATGACCCGATGTGCATCACCCCGTTCTTTCTTTCTGTGTTAAAGAATGGGAGACATCGTCCCTCCTCGACACAACGAACCGCCTTCTTCCGCGGCGATCAATTCTGCGACATCCCTTTCCGCGACAACATCGTTCGACGATTATGCTCGAGGTAGGGGTTTATTTTAATTGTTTGTTCGTGATTACTTCTGTCGCTTTATTCTTCTCAATTTGAGCCGCCTGATATCGCAATAACGGGAGGAGGTCGGACCGCACGAACACGGCCTACCCTCCTCCCCCTTGTTGGTTTCATTTTGTTGCGGCATGTGTATGGCGGTGCGGCGCCGAAGCACCTTGCGGGGAAATATTAAATGAAAGGCGGAGAAGCGTGGCGTCGTCGCGCCGTCGCGCCGCGCCGTTGAAGACGAACTAAACCGCGGCGCCGTCGCACCGCCCCAAAGAATCACAAAGGAACTGCGGCCGGAGTGGGGCAGTGGTGGAGTGGCGCGGCGCCATCGCACCTCGCCGGACGGACCAAAGATGTGGCTAAAACTGCAGCGAAGCAGGGACCGGTGGTCGGTTCCGGGCCGCCGGTGTCAGAGCAAGGGGACCGGCCCATGCCGGTCCCGTGCCGGCAGCAGCCGTCCGGCCGGAGCGGGCCAGCCGGTCAGGGGAAAAACTGGGGGTTTGTAACCCCCGATTGACCGGCAGGTGCGGCCCCCAATATGGGGGCCACAGTTTCACTACGTGGGGGGCAGCGCACCCCCCTTCACCGCTAGACCGTTTCGGCCGAGCCACCTGGCCAGCGCCAACGCGCCGGGACGAGCCGCCAGGCCGGGCCGGGCCGCTCCAGCCGGGCCATGCCCAGGCCGGGCCGGGCCGGGCCAGCTGGGCCGGGCCGCTCCCAAGTGGGCCGGACCCGGACCCGGGTCGGGTTTACCCGGTTCCAGCCGACCCAGGGTGTCTCGGGCCGGAACGGTCTGGTACCGAAACCCCCACTTCCAGACCTCTTTCGGTCATTAGCCCATAGCACGGGCTACAGACCTCCGATCGACGCACGGTTAGTGGCGATACGATCCTCGGATCGAGACGGTCGTTTCGGTTTATTACATTCAAGGTTTCAGAGTACTTTGGGTTTGGCTGTGTTGGTTTGAACAAGAATCCAACCGGGCCCTCGGAGTGGAAACGCTTATAAATTTAGCTCCGGACGTCCGATTGGCGTGCCGTCGACATTGTTGGATTCCTATTAGTGAGACTGACCTTTTGGCTTACTCCGCTCGAGGTTTGGATGCAGTTGGCATACGGTCGGGTTGGTTTTGACATAAAAACCAATCGGGCCCCTGGGAAGAAAAAGCCAATAACTCTCGGACTGGGCGTCTGATTGACGCGCCATCGATGACGTTGAGTTTCTGTTGATGATACGGATCTTTTGTATACATCAACTCCGGCCTAGGTGTCTTTTTATGTGTTATCCCATTGGCTCGTGGAGCGGACCCTCCCGAACGAGCTTGATGTGCGCTGGAACCCTAGAGCATGATGTGAGTGCGGCGACGATGACGACTGTACAGAAATCCTCCGTGGATTCGATGGAAACAACTACAACACTCATAGATCCTACATGGATTAGTGCTACCGATCCTGTGTGGGTCGGATCTTGTGTGGGTCAGTGCTCAGCGGTCCTGTGTGGGCCAGCGCCTACAGATCCTGTGTGAGTCCAATCCTGTGTGGGTCATTGCGGGGGTTAGTTACCTATCAATCATGTGTGGGTCAGATCCTGTGTGGGTCATTGCGGGAGTTAGTACCTATCGATCATGTGTGGGTCCGACGACATAGATGAATCTGTGACTACATATAATAATACCTATCGTCTTACGAATAAGTATACCTATGTGAGATGAATCTTGACTTTCAATCCTTATCTTCGATAAGATTGACTTGATATCCTGTGTGGATTACGTTATGATTTCCATTGTGGATTGGGTTGTGATTTCCTGTGTGGATTGGGTTGTACTTCAGCTCGGATGTTGAAGCCAAACTGGAATTGATTACTTAGGTATATGTATGGGCATATACCTAAGTAGTGTAGGCTGTTACTTCGTGATTGCATCTTTCCTTTGTATATTATCCTTTGTGGATTCTGGGAGACCTTTGGGGGTCTCGGGGTCCCTACTGAGTAGCTTATACTCACCCCTGCATGGGCTATGCCCGCACTACGTTGTGTTGGTTGCATATGACGGACAACACTGATCGTGGTTTAGGCTTGCGGAGCAGGTCGGTGCCTGGAGGTGGACCTTTGGGCGGGATGTACTCGGAGAGGACGGCTGGACCCGAGGAGCTGTGGAGGCTATATGTAACCACCCTTCAGGTGAGACTTCCAGTGGACAGCTCGAGCCAACAGATTTACTTTTCAGTTGTTGTAATCCCTTTTTCAGTTGTACTTTACTTTCATTTTGGGTTTTTATTATGGCCCACTTACTTTTCTGCACTTACTGTTGTACCCAGTTTTTACTTAGTGTTTACTTCTGGTTGCTTGCTCAGGGGTGTTTGTTTGCTTTACAAAGGCAATGCCTTCCATTTTTACCAGGAATTACGCCTTGGTGCTAGTCGCCAGCCCCTGGCCAATGGAAGGCGGGCTTAGAGTAGTCAAGGAACGGGCCCCGAGGACGAGTCGTGACAAATTGGTATCTGAGGATTTTGGTTCTACCGCAGATCTCAGGACTCTAATCTTTCTTCTATGTGAAGTAATAGTGTTAAGGGTATTGGGTGTGGTTATCAGTCCAAGGAGTCGAGTGTTGGTGCGGCGGCCGACGAATCCGTACACCAGGAACCTGACTTCTGATTTCTGACTTAATTCATGAAAACATTGATTGCGTGTGTGTTTCAAGTTATCTTTGTGATTACTTTGTGTTAGCTCACCAGGTATACTGTTTGACCGTGGTGCACCTGTTTTTTTTTTCAGGATGGCCCCAAGATGGAATCTAGCTAGGGTTCCGATCGTTGTGCATGACGATAGCCCACCGAGCGATGGAGCCTCGGTACAGGGCCCGTTGACAGGAGAGGCATCGGCGGTACCTCTACCCGTAGAGGCACCGATGCTTCCATCCCCAGCCGCTGACGATGCACATTGCCTTAGTGCACTACCCGAGTTTCAGCATCAGCGACCACCCAGGTTCTGTGGGGAGACGGACCCTCAGGCAGACGAGGATTGGCTGGAGGCAGTTGTACGAGTTTTCAAGTCAGTGAGGACACCAGAAGACCTCATGGTGATCCTCGCAGTGAGCCTCCTGCACGCAGCAGCAGGCAGATGGTGGAACTTGATGCTCTAGGTGCACGACAAGGCATCTTTTCTCTGTACGGATATTGAGATCCTCTTCCACTCGGAGGTCATCCCAGCCACCCTCCGTGTAGTGCACATCAAAGAGCTTATACAGCTACGGCAGGGTAACTTGATGGTCCCCCAGTACTCGGCGATATTTACCGATATCTCGCACTATTCAACGGACATGGTACGGGACCCATTCTTTGGGGCCCTAACCTTTGAGAAGGGATTGAGGCATGAGATCAGGGCATCACTGATCTCCTCAGCATTCCGGCATCGGCAGGGGTACTGGAGCGAGCCCTTCTGATTGAGGGTTTTCTTGCTGAGTCTACATTAGTAGTGGGACCTACCGCAGGGCGGCACATAGCAGAGACATATGTAGAATGCAGTCGACGGATAACACATGTGTCCAAGAAAACCAGACCCTCAGGTTGATGACCTCAGGACACTGGCTCTGTGGTGTGGGGCACACAGCGCGAAGCCAGTCTTTCGAGAGGTAGACAGTGCTACGCATGCGGCGGGCAGGGCCACATGGATCGTGACTGCCCAACCCGCTGTGCCGAGGAGCAGAAGACGATTGAGGGACTACCCAGGCAGAGGCAGAGGGTCGACCGTGGCTATATGCAGGGAGAGGGCGGACGAGGTAGAGGAGCTAGCCGAGCAGCAGGTGGTGGGCGACGCTTTGAGTCTCTACCACCACCACCCCCAAGAGGTCCACACCGACCACAGGGAGCTGGCGGGCAGAGAGAGGCACAGATTGAGGCAGTGGAGGCCTACGACCATGGCGCGCCAGATATGATTTGAGGTACTATCTTTGTCTATTCCATGCTTTCTTTAGTTCTTATAGACAGAGGAGCGAGTTATTCCTTCATACTCGCTGCCCTTGTTCGGAGCTCAGAGATTCCGACAGAGCCGTTGGCTCGATCCTTATGGCTAGAGACTCTTACGGGAGCAGACTCGACGATTACACACTGGTTCTGGCCGTGTGAGCTTACTCTAGGAGGCGAGAGCTTTGGATGGGATCTTCTTGTAGTAGCATATAGGCCTTACGACGTCATCTTTGGCATGGATTGGTTATCTATAGTCCATGATCATAATGACTGTATTAGGAGCTAGGTGCGGTGTGTACGCACCGACGAGAAATGGTTCACCTTCACTGGCGAGAAGGGAGCCTTCGCAGCACTGGATGGACTCTCGCAGAGGAGAGGACAACCCATCACTCATCAGTTGGCTAGCCTCATCCTAGGACCAGTTGACGTGCAGAGTCCAGGTTTTTCTGCAGTGGTGGATCAGTATGCGGACATTTTCCCCGACAACGTTCCAGGACTACCTCCTCACAGAGTGTTATACTTTTATATTGATCTATACCCCGAGACAACCCCGATATCCACCCAGCATATCTGATGGCTCCCACCAAGCTTCGTGAGCTACAGGTACAGTTTGAGGACTTGCAGGGAAAAGGATTCATCCGACCCAGTTTTTAACCCTGGGCTTCCCCGATATTGTTCGCCAAGAATGCGGATGGGAGCTTGTGACGGTGTGTCGACTATCGTCACCTGAACCAGGTGACAGTGAGGAACATGTATCCACTGCCGAGGATTGATGACCTCTTCGATCAGCTCAAGGTAGCACAGTGGTTCTCGAAGATAGACCTCCAGTCAGGCTATCATCAGCTCAGAGTTCAGGATGAGGACGTGCAGATGACGACCTTCAGATGTCGGTATAGCCACTATGAGTTCTTGGTTATGCCATTTGTCATAATCAATGCTCTAGCAGTGTTCATGGGTATCATGAATAGGATCTTTCACCCATACCTCAATCGATTTTTCATGGTCTTCATCGATGACATTTTGATATAATCGACGACTGAGGAGGAGCACGCCTACCACTTGTGGGTTTTACTGGACACACTCCAAGAGCACTAGATTTAAGGCAGGCTCTTGAAGTGTCATTGCTGGATACGTGTGTTCCACTTCTTGGGACACGTCATCTCTGAGGCAGGAGTTGCGGTGGATCCTGCAAAGAGTGAGGTCGTGCTAGGTTGGGAGCCACCTAGGAGCGTGACGGAGGTGCGGAGTTTCTTGGGACTAGCTGGATAATACCAGAACTTTGTGCCAGACTTCTCCAGAGTTGTGGCACCACTCTCTGATTTGACGAAGAATGGGGAACCCTTTGTGTGGTCAGACATATGTCAGCAGAGCTTCAAGGAGCTGAGACAGATATTGACAAGCGCGCCTATCTTGATGCTACCGGAGGAGGGAGTTGGGTATGAAGTTTACAGCGATGAATCATTGACCGGACTCGGATGTGTCCTGATGTCGGAGCAGGCAGTGATC